>CM044394.1:78546666-79862500 GCA_024322285.1 Musa beccarii
TCGGGCACAGATGGACTAGTGCCTGAGCTGGTGAACTTGGGCACAGACGGACTAGTGCCCGAGTTGATGAACTTAGGCATGAATGCACTAGTGCTCGAACGGGTGGACTCAAGCACAAGCAGACTGGTGCCCGAGATGGTGAACTTGGGCACAGATGGACTGGGGCCCGAGCTGGTGAACTCGGGCACGCATTTAACCTGGTGCTGGTGGTGAACTCGGGCACAGGTAGGCTGGTGCCCGAGTTGGTGAACTCTGGCACGAGCGGACTGGTGCCCGAGCTAGTGAACTCGGGCGCAGGCAGGCTGGTGCCCGAGCCGGTGAACTTGGGCACGAGCGGACTAGTGCCCGAGCTGGTGAACTCGGGCACGAGCGGACTGGTGCTCGAGCTGGTGAACTCAGACACGGATGGATTGTTGCCCGAGTGGGTGGACTCAGGTACGAGCGGGCTGGTGCCCGAGTTGGCGAACTCGAGCACAAATGGATGGGTGGGAGGACGTACCGGTACTTGGAAGCACTTTCTAGTAGCATACAAGTTACTAAGGGTCGACGTCACGTGCCTCCCCTGGGAGGCTCATGTGCCATTCTGTTGGTGGGAAACTGGAGAGCGTGCATGCCTGGTGATGATTATGGCGAGAGCATTGGGCGAGGGACTTGACTGGGTAGGCACGTTAATCGAGGTAGTCCTCGGTAAGCACTGTCATTACTCCCTACCTTGGGGAGCCCAAACGTCGCCCTGATCGGCCACTGCTTCCTTATATGTCTCCTGTTGTGCAGAGGTGAGGCATTGTGATCTTCTTTGGTTGCCCCCCTCATTCCCTCTTTCTTCGGTCTGTTTCCAAGGTCGGGATGTCTTCTTCTTCTTCGTTAAGTCGATCGAATCTCGAAGCCATTGAGTCGACTTTCCTCGGGGGCTCTCCGGGCGGCTGGCTAGACGCTAGTTGAGCCAGTGTGTCAGCTTGGGCGTTTTGGGCGCGGGGTATCCTAGTGACCACCAGGCGGTTGAAGCAGGTCGAAAGTCATTGAGCTTCGATGAGGTACCGAGCCATGGTCGGCTCCTTGGCTTCGTAGGTCCCCTTGATGTGGCCTACCATCAATTGGGAGTCGGGGAAGGCCTCCAAGTTCTGCATATGCATCTAGAGAGCGAGGCATAGTCCTGACAATAGTGCCTTGTACTCGGCCTCGTTGTTGGTAGCTTTGAATTCCAACCGAAGTGAGTGCTCATAGGTTGTCATTCGGGTCCTCGAGGATCATCCCCATGTTGAATCTCGAATTTTGATGATAAAACTAATTAATTATGTTTTATGATCTAACTGTGTATTGAGTTACGCATGTTTACTATCGATCATGATTAGACAGTTGACACTGGAGGAATTGACATTGTGCCGGAAGTGATCACGTCAGGATATTGAATGTCGAGTCAGAGGTTCGGTCAACAATCGGTAGAAGGCTTTGGACGTCGGGCATCGGGCCAAGAAGAGCGGAGTTGCACCATGGATATTGGAGTTGCAAGGTCAACCGTCGATTGGGCAACAAGCCGCAAGAGAGGACAATGTGTCGAAGAATCGGACGAAGCGTCGACCAATGACGTGCCAGGCAACTGAATGTCAATTCACGTTGTAATAATTATCTAAATCGAAATAGAGTATTTGTTTGTGTGTGTGCAGGATTAACTATGATGATGATAAAGACAAAGCGAAACAAAGTATCGAAAGTCAAGTGGGATGGATAGTTGGGAGTTCGAGAGTTTGACGGGAGTCTAAAGATTCATTGGGAGGGTTGTCGGAATCGACCGAGAACGAGTAGGAAGCTTGTCGAAGGGTTTCCGAAAGTTCGCAGGAAGGTTTATCGGAAGTTTGCTGAGCTTGCCAAGAAAGATCGGAGCTTGCCAATGAAGCTCATTGGAACTCGCCAAGATCATCGTGAAGTCCGGGAGCTTGCGGGAGTCTGCAGAATGGTTTCCGAGGGTTCATCGAAAAACCGCTAGAAGTTTACCGAAAGCTCGCCGAAAAAAGTCTTGTGGACTTTGAAATAGCTTAAAAAATATCTTTAAAATTCATAGTTAGCACATGATTTAGTTTAGGATTATGTGTTAATCCTATAACCAAATTTGGGCCAATTCAAACTTCATTTGGACTTGTTTCGATCGAGTTTTCAATCGAAACCACTGTGCTGAAAATGACTTGGGCGGTAGTACTACCCAGGCTAGGCGATAGCACCGCCCTGAGGCTGAGTGCTGGGTGGTGGTACCCCCCCCCAGCTTGGGGCGGTAGTATTGCCTAGTGCCTGCGTGCAGCGATGGTAGTACCATTGCCTTGGGCGGTGGCACCGCCCAGTACTGCCAACACCGGGAAATTCAAAATGGTTCAAATTTTGGCTCCAAGTTTGGGCTCCAAATTTGAATCACTTTTTGGCCTATAATTACCCCACTTATTCAGAGTTTAGAGGGTGTCTATAACTGAGAAAAAAGAAGGGGGAAACTCTCTTGAAAGTGTGTCAAATCTTCCCTCTAAGTCTTAAGAGTGTTCTAGTCCAAGAGAGGGGTAAGAGTGCTTGTAAGGGTTATCTCCTAAGCCCGTCAAAAGGAGAGGTGCTATGAGAGAGTTTATCCTCGCCCGTTGGAAGTAGGATAGCTAGTGGAAAGCCGATGGCCTCAAGCAAGAGGAATCGGGAGTGGACGTAGATCGGATGACCGAACCACTATAAAAATCTGGTTTGCATTTACGTTCTTGCTATTTACTTTGCTGCAAACCCTTTCCACTTAATTTGATGCTCTACTTCTCATCTCTGCAAACATCTTTAAGTTAGAGCTTTTCTTATATAATTCCACCGATACAGCTTTCATAATATGAAACGAAGTTTTTACCGTACGAAGTTTTCGAAACTTGTTCAAATCGTTAAAAATTTATCGTTCCTTACCGTTGCACTAATTCAACCCCCCTCTTAGTGCTTCTCGATCCCTAACACCCCGCTCCGGCTCCTCCCGACCTGGCAGACCCGTCAACGTACAGGGCCTAAGCTGGCGGATCTGATTCCTGCGTGATCGATCCGTTCTCGGGGGTTAACTCATAAATGAAATCAGCTAGTACCTGGGCCTTCATGGTCGTCCGAGGTGCGTACTGGATATCGAACTTCCCGAGCTCCACTGACCATTTGAGCATCCGACCCAAGACATCAAATTTGGAGAGGATCTGGCGAAGTGGCTAGTCGGATATTATCTTTATCGTGTGGGCTTGGAAGTAAGGCCGTAGCTTTTGAGCCATCACGATCAATGCCAATGCCAGCTTTTCTATCAGGGGGTAGCGTTCTTCGAGTCCCGTGAGGACATGGCTGGTGTAGTAGACTACCTGTTGGGTGGCTTGGCCCTCACTCACCAGCATCGAGCTGATCGCTTATTCCGAAACCGTCAAATAAAGGCCTAGGGTTTCGCCTGGCCAGGGTGAGATGAGTCGGGGAAGCCGTGCGAGGTAGGTCTTCATTTTGCCGAAGGTGTCCTCGCATTCTGGGGTCCATTCGAAGTTATCGGCTCGGCGTAGGGCCCAGAAGAACGGGAGGCATTTGTCTCCCGAGAATGACACGAACCTATCGAGTGCCGCCAGCTTCCCTACGAGGCGTTGTACCTCTTTTATCAAGCGCAGAGATCGCATCTCCATTATGGCTCGTATCTTTTTTGGGTTGGCGTCAATCCCTCTTTGGTGTGTGACAAAGCCGAGGAACTTTCCCGATCAGATCCCGAAAGCACACTTTGCTGGGTTGAGATGCATACTGTACTGTCTGAGGGTCCGAAAGGTTTCTACCAGGTCGGTTAGGTGAGTCACTGTCGACTGGCTTTTGACAATCATATCATTGATGTAAACCTCCATGTTTCTCCCGAACTGGGACTTGAATATTTTATTAACCATCCTATGATAAGTGGCCCCGACGTTCTTCAAGCTGAAGGGCATGAACTTGTAGCAGTAGACTCCTATGTCGGTGACGAACGCGGTGTGCTCTCAATCTTGGGGGGCCATGCGGATTTGATTGTTGCCCGAGAATGCATCCATGAACGTAAGAAGCTCGTGGCCCGCGGTTGCATCGACCAATTGATCTATCTTCGGGAGGGGATAACAATCTTTGGGGCATGCCCGATTGAGATCGATGTAGTCAACGCACATCCTCCAACTTCCATTATGCTTTTTAATGAGGACTACATTCGATAACCATCATGGGTATTTTACCTCGGTTATGAATCCGACATCGAGCAGTTGGTCGACTTCATAGTCAGTAGCCTGCTGCCACTTTGGGGCAAATCTCCGGGGCTTTTGCTTGACCGGTCGTGTCTCAGGACGGATGTTCAGATGGTGTTGCGCCACTTTGGGGTCGATCCCCGGCATGTCCTTTGGGGACCAGGTGAAGACGTCGATATTTTCCTTCAAAAGTTCCACTAGCTGGACCTGGTTGGCTTTCGGAAGTGTGGCTCTGATCTTGATGACCCAGTCTGGTTGATCATCGTTTAGGGGGACCTCAATGAGCCGCTCGATCAGCTGCGGATGAGGAGAAGCTCTTGGGTTATCCCGGGGGTCGAAGTTGGCCAGATCGGGTCACACCCTCTTTGGCATTGACACAGCCATTAGATAACATTTCCTGGACTCTTTAGGATCGCTCTGCACCACCTTGATTCCTAACGGGGTTGGGAACTTCATAGCTCAATGGTAGGTGGAGATGACCGCCCTAATCTTGTTGAGGGTTGGGCGCCCAAGGATGACGTTGTACGCCGAGGGTAGGTCGACCACCATGAAGGTAACCATCACCATCTTCGCTTCCCAAGGTGATGGGAAGGGAAGTCGTCTCGAGGGGGGAGATGGATTCCCTAGTGAAACCAGTAAGTGCGGTTGTCATACGTGAGAGGTCGTTGTCCATGAGTCCAAGCTTCCTAAAGGCGTCTAGGTACAGAATGTTGGCAGAGCTCCCAGTGTCGACCATCACCCTCTTCACCTTGGCATTAGTGATGTAGACGGAGACCACCAGAGCGTCATCGTGGTTCGAGAACTCCCCTCCCTTCGTGTCGAATCTACGGGATGGATCCTCGGACGCTTCTCCACCGTGCTTCGTGCATACGCCCTCCTGGCGGTGGAACTGTTGCCGTCGGAGGCCGGTCCGCCGATGATGACATAGATTTGCCTTTCGATCGGACCTTGGGGTCGGGGTGGTGACTCCCTTAGTTTCCTAAGGAAGCGTCAGAGATGCCCTCATCGGATTAGCTCCTCGATCTAGTTCTACAGGTCTCGGCAATTCTCTATGTCATGGCTGTAATCCCAATGGAACCTACAATACTTAGACCGGTCTTTGTTAGTAGCTTTCACCGGGTTGGGTTCTCGCAGGAGCCCCTTTTCCCAGATTTGGAGGAAAATTTCAATTCGAGAAGCGTTCAGGGGAAGCCTTGGGCATGGTGGCTCGGGACGATCAATCTTCCTTCAGGGTGGTTCGGGGAACGGCCTTGGGGCTGTTGCTTGGGCGAGGTCCGTCCTGGGACTCTTGTTGTCCTCGTGCTTCCTCGCCACAAAGGCTTCGGTGGTGATGTGCTAGTTGGCACGCTAGAGCATTTCGGGGACCATCGACGATGGCCTCTCCACCAAAGACCAAAAAAGTCGGGAGGGGCATAGCCCCATTTGGAAGGCCTGCATGGCCAGGGATGGATGAGCTTCGGGCATCCTCTTGGCTTCGACAGTGAAGAGCACGACGAACTGGGAGAGTGTTTCGTCGTCTTATTGGGCTAGTGCGAGGAGCGTGGCCACGGAGGGTCTCGGCCGTTTGCTGCTCGAAAGAAGAAATGGAGTTTGGCTGCAACCGACAGAACCACATTCGAGCTGGCCCTCTGAGGGTGGTGGGAAATGCCCTGCATATCAGGGCATCGGACATGCCGTAGAGAGCCATTTGGGCTCTGAAGGCAGTGATGTGCTCCGTGGGGTCGGAGCTGTCGTCATATACTTCAAGGGTGGGAAGCCCAAAATTGAGGGAGACCGGCTTATCCTGTATCTCGAGGGTGAAGGGGGATACGCCCGAGGTGTCGTCCCCGACCTCTCCCTTGGTCCTGTGGAGCTCACGCTGGAATTCATCTAGACGCCGGTTCACCAAGTTGAGTTGGGCTCTAAGTGTGTCGTCGGCTGAGTCAGTGGACACCGTGTCATGCCCGGGGAGTAGCATGCTAGTCGAGGAGAGGCCATGGACGTTGGGTTCGAGAGTCATTCCCCGACCTGCGGGACGTCCTTCGGCTTCGCCCCGCGACTAATCGTGCACGGTAGGGTTCGTTAGGGGGGCGTCGAGGGGCTCCGGGACATACATGGATGGGCTCGACGCCTATGAGCCTACAAGGCGCACGAGTTGCGAAATGAGGGGGACGACCGTCTAGATCATCTCAGCTAGAGCTTGGACCTGCCTCGATAGGTTGAAAAACACCTCGGGCGAGACGACCGAGGGCGCTAAGACGTTCCGGGGGGAGGGGACAGCCCGGGAACATTGAACAATCGCCAGTAGCGCTCCAGAGTCTGAACGAGAGCACCTCCTCCCGACTGGGCAGTGGGGATTGGTCCCGAAACGGGGATAGGGGTAGCAGGTTGTCCTTCAACGGGGAAGGCATTCGAGTTGGTCATCGGACACTTCTACGAGATCGACCCTCCTTCTAGCATTAAAATGTTACGAAACAGATGCGGCCATCAAGTGACGTGTCGGGCTGGTCTTGTTCAGTCTTCGATGTCCAGGGATGTCCGGTTGTTGCTTTCTACTGAGGCGATCCTCAGCATGCCTCGGGCCTCGCTCTTGAGAATAGACTTAGGTCAGTGGAAAGTGTTTTTTCTCCCCACGCCCTGAAGCTGGGCGGGGGTTATATAGGCGCATCTCGAGGTGTACCATGGTCCGAATGCCAACGAGGTTGTATGGGGTGGCACTGAGTAGATCGACACTGCACGACGTCACTTCAGGATCTCGGGGGCTGCGCGGTACCGCTCCGAGATCTCGGGGGTGGCCTGCTCCATGCATCGTCTTCCCGGGATTTCAAGAATGATTGTCCTGCGGGTGCCGTCTCGCCTGACCCGAGATGGAGGGTATGACATGGCGGTATATGTGGGATGCCTTTATGCTAACGTGTCTGCTGTCATAGATGATTCCAGAATTTTCCCTATCACTCCGTTATCATAACAATTTTCTAAAGAGTCCTAATTCTTGCAAGTTCAGATTCCATGTAGTGGTACCACTGCCAACCAACAATAAATACCAAAATTAATATATAAAAACGGAATGGTACAATTACTATGCTGGGATATTGTATACCATTAGACCAATATTGGACAACCAGCAAATCATGGTATTACAACAATGTTACCAATTACAAAGTGACTCTTTGAGAATGTACATTACTATAACCAGTGATCACTAAGCATATTGCTTTGAGATCTTAAAGAAGCAAAGGACATACTAGTAAATGAGTTCATAATTAAAAAGCATCCAGTAGAAAAGGCTAAAGCAGCAACTAACTGTGAAAATATGCCATAGATGTGTTGGTATTATTACCTACCTGGGAATTGTTCTCATAATTCTGCTCTTACATAATTCTTTGAGATGTCTCCCTTCAAAAGGAAGGTGTCGTTATTCAATTAAATTAGATCACATAAATGACCGAGGCCAAGTTGACGCTGATCGACCAGCTGGCAGAATTAGCTAGATATCGTAGAAACAGAACACAAAAGTTTGTTATTTTGCTTACCTTTCCCAAGTAAATTGACTTTCCCTCAAACTCCAATTTCTGAGACCATCAGCATATAAGAATCAGTATTCTTTTTTTGTAGAAAAATATATATATAGAAGAAAAATCACAAAATCAAGTTCTACTCTAATAAATTCTTGGAGAATTTAAATTGTCACAAATGTAAAATGATTAAGTTGCAGTCGGTATGCGATGGGCTTACACTTGTTGTCTCGAGGAAGCACTTGCAATCCTAGTTTTCCGCAACAACACGGTGCTTTCCCTGCACAGCAGCAACATAGGAATCATACTGAGCAATAAATTTCTCCTCGCTTAGCAGGGAAAGAAATTTCTTTCTGAACTTCTCTTCAGTTAGCAACACGACAGTTAGAAGGTCACGTCCTTCATCCAGCAATTTATTCTGCTCAAGAAAATTCACAACTTCATATCGAGGTCTCAACCTCTTCTTCAAGCTATATGTAAGAAGCACCGGACGGCGAACGATATATGTCAGCTCACAACCAGCTTCCTTCATCAGGAATGTCATCTTGTCACTCAAGTTCTTCTGTGAGAAACACCAAACGGATGGACACCTCCTGAATGCAGCAACGCAATCTGGATGGGACCACCCAAAGCTGATCAGGGTTGCCAAGGTAGCATCAAACTTGGACCTGCTCGTGGTCATGACATATAAAAGTAAACGAGGGAACATTTTATGGTCACGTGACACACCCAACTCCTCAACATGTTTGATAGATTCGTTGATACATTTGTTCGTTCGACAAAAAAAACTCGGCACTGTCAGCACCAACTCCGCGATGCATTGCTTACTGATGCCACATTCCTTTAAGATAGATATATTGGGCTCTATCTTCCGAGACAAGCTAGCAGTAAGGAGAGTCATTCCTCTCCTGGAGGCTCTGATTAACCTCTCATTAGAACCAAGTAGTGACCTCCAGAAGTTGATCCTTGGTTGGATATCACGAAAATGGAGCAGACTCGGACATGATGAAACCAGCTGAACTATTTCAGTGTCAGAAAATCCCATGTCCTGCAAAGATCTCATCTTGGGCTTCAGGACAGTCTCTACGTTAGCACGTAGAAACCAGGGTTGCATCCGCATAAGCTTCATGACTTGTGCATCACTCCATCCGCTCTGTTTAAAGAACTCAATGTTAAGACTTGAACTTGATGGTTTTGTGTGACAGGTGCGACACTTGGCTGTTTTTGCAGCCTTTTCTAAGGTAAGTTCACATGATTGATGGGGGTCGACCACTATAAAGTTGGATTTATGATCTGAACTTTGGTCTTTAGCGGTGGAAAAGCTAAACCGACTGCAGAGTTCATAGGAAGAAAGATGGATGGTGGACTTGTTACATGGGAGAATGCAAAAGAGCCTCTTTTGCACCCAAAACATCATATTTTGAAGCAGTATCACAAACTGTTAGCACAAGAAAAGTAGTTTTATTGCTGCCCTCTCCAAGTCCAAATTCCTCTTCTACCTCAAATCAAGTGCATCCGAACTAAATATATTTTCTGTACCTGCTAACAACCAAAAGGAAGTTGAAAGCTTCCAACTAATCATCCGTATCGGATAACATTCTCCTACCACTCATGTAAATCCACCTGCATTCAGTTCCCATTAACCATTTCTTTGAGATGTAAGTCTCTAAATGGTGTTTGAATGTTGATTAAGAGTACCTTCGATCATTTACTTAGTAACATGCTCACATTCAAGCAGTTAACAACCACTGAAATAATGTCTTGATATGACACATGCATACTGACACTAGCTTCTGCTATTTATCTATTGTAGGTAGTAGCTTTAGAGACTGAAGCACGCTATATCCCTGCAGATATTGAAAAATGATATCAAATGTATTTTCATCAAATATGCAGCATAAAACTGACAATGGCATTTACTATGTTGATCGTATACAGATGATACTCAACTTTGTACTAATAGGTTGAACATCAGTAAATGACTTGCAATGGGTACTTCAGCATTCAGATTAGGAGGAAGATGCATAATGTTTTGTCTAACATCAGATTCAGCAATGTCCTACAATTACAACCTGAAACATTCCAAATGAGCACTTCCAGAATAATTGATCCTTTTCAACATGTAAAGAGATGATTTAGTTATAGGTCTAACAAGACTGGTAATAAGAAAACACACTGTTTAAGAAATTAACAACAGTAATTTTGGAGGTTCAACCTGCTAAAGAAGGCACTGTTGATGAGGTGCAACTTGACAAAAATTACAACAACATAGCTGGAAGACCAGTGAAAGGAAACAAAATTTCTGAAACATGAATAAAAAGGTAAGAAAACTGCATCGATCAAGAAAATCTACCAGTTTATTTGGTTCTATGGCGATAAAAAAACTTAATTTAAGAGAAAGACTTCTCATGTAAATAACTTCGGCTACAGTAAAAAAAAATATGTAGCCTCAGCTACTTACCATTAATGAAGGGAAAAAAAAATTCTTTTATTTCAGAAGCTTTGCTGGCATAGCCTAGATCAGTGAGAATTTTCCAATAAAACCAGCAAGTGCAAACGACCACAATAATAACAAAAGTCATGATGTCCAAACTATTCATGATCATGCATATGGATCTTCTGCATCATTGAACTGTGTAAGAAAATATCTGTAGTTAAATTAAGAGCATTAAAACCTCTTTCTATTGTCACCGGTAAAATCTCCTTCAAATCACCAATTAAACCAGCAACTACAAGTTCTGGCAATCCAAATATAAACAGGCCTGTGTGTTTTGATGTATGAACAAGCCTCAAGTAGCGAAGATAGTTGCTTTCAGCACTACAGCAGAGAGCACACTAAGCTGACATAAAGCTGCAAGGTTATACCTAAGAAAATACATTGAGATTTTGGGTTTATTTTGGGGTTTGGAAATCAAGTCAAATTCTAGTTGTTTACTCAACTTGTACTTTAGGGTGAGCCGAGTCCTTTGTATCATTTGGGGTTTTGTGTTAAAATTTTCTGGTGTGCTTGAAAAGAAAACTGCAATGCAATAAACATAATAAGAAGGTTGAGGAACCAAACACTTCATCAAAATAAGCAGTTGGTGTTGAGAGAGCTTCTTTTGGGAAACCTAGTCAGATTAGTATTATCTTAGGTATATTTTTAATTAAAATGCTTCACATGAGGAATAGTCAGACTTTTGCATCATTCTATTGACAAATGATTACGATTTTATTTGGCCAGTGACCTAACTATAGTCTCTGTTGTCACTTCCCCAGTTCTCTTTGCTCTCTCAAAAAGCAGCACTTCTCCTGCTGTCTATCTTAATAACAGTATTTAACTTGCATACTGTGACTTGCTATTTCTTTAAAGTAAATGCTCATGACGTGCTGCTGACTGCTTGTTGGGAGGGTAGCGGGTAACTATCAGGGAGTAGGAAAGGGGAGGGGAAGATGTATCAGAGAGCGCGAAGAGGGGGTGTATAGGAGTGAGATGGGGGCAGTCGCGTCCGGAGTAGCAAAACGGAGAGGGGGCCGTTGGGATCGGAGGAGTCGGGGGATGGTGGAGGTGGCTGTCGGGGTCGACAGGGGGCGGGGGCTGTGATGAAGTGGAGGAGGGAGAGGGATCAGGGAAGAGGGCCGGGGGCCGCGATGAACGGGTGAAAGAGGGAGGAGGGAGGAGAAGGATAGTGTCGGGGAAGCGGGAGAGTTGCGACGAAAGGGGGAAGAGATAGGAGGGATGGCTGCGAGGAACGGGGGAAGAGGGAGGGGAAGGGATTGTGCGACGGCGAAGGAGGAAGAGGAGGAGGAGGATTAAGAGAGAGATACCGGACGCTGTCACCGTTCGCCGACGGAGGGGAAGCCGCAGCATCCACCGTTCTCCCAGGAAAACGCCGCAGCGATAAGAGGTCGACGGAGGAAGATGCCGGCTCTCGCCAAGGAAAACGCCGCAGTCGCGTTCGCCGTAGAGAAGGAGACAGTCTCAACGCCGCATTTAGGGCACGCGTGCGAATTTGAGGATGCCGTTCTCATCTGGTTCGATCGAAACAGAGTTCCAAATTGACTTGACTCGGGCTCGACCCATCCTCAATCAGGCCGGTTCATTGCCGCACCCGGTTGAACTCGCCCGCCCGGCCCACTTATCGGCGGGCGGTGTCGTCAATTCCTTCGGCTACGTATGATTGATGATGAAAAATTACTTTTTATTTATTGAGAATCTTCACTGGCATAATCTAAATCAGTGAGAATTTGCTAATAAAACCAACGAGTGCAAACAATAACAAAATACAAAGTATCCGAACTATTTATAATGTGGGTAAGAAAACATATGTTGTCCAATTTAAAGCATTCAAATCTCTTTCTATTGTTACTGGTATATTCTCCTTCAAGTCACTAACTAAACCAGCAAATATACGATTTGATAATCTAAATATCGATAGGGCATAACGTTTTGAGTTAAGAACAAGTCTCATCAGAGTGGTTTTATAAGGTTATATGTAGCCAAAGTAAATTGAATTTAATTTTGGAATTATAAATTCTAGGTTTGCAAAAATTAGAATAAAAAATCGAAACCTTAAGGGTTGGTTCCAGTTTGATCTATTTTGATTCTAGTTTGAAATGATATTTTTAGATATTTTTATTAAAAAAATTATAATAGAAGCTCATAATTTTATTTTTGAATTTTGAAAAATGAATGTACAACTATAATGAGTGTAAACATGAAATGATATAATAAAAAATTAATATAAAATCATATAAAAATATAAATATTTAATCCCTTCTAATGTCGGACATTCCAATCATCCTTTCAAATGATATATTTAATAAGAGATCATTCTCCTCGCAAATGATCAGTGATGGTGAAGTGATAGCTTTCACTTGTCATCGGATTAAGAAAAAGAGCATCAAAGCATTCAAACTTCAATAAGTGTTTAATCAATGATGTGAGAAAGATTAAAAGATTTTTAAGGTATCTATATGGTTTTTATTTTTTTCCTAAAATATCACCATAACTAGCTATTATTTTCTTATTGCAAGGACAAATTTATTTTTTAATTTTTAATATTTTAATTATAAAATAACTAAAGTATTCCTAAATATAACCATTTATATGTCTATTGAGAGGCAAATTATTCATTTGAAACTCCTTCGATTGTTGAGCTAAGCACGGACTATTGGACCCAATTGTTTAAGCTCAACCATCAGTCGATAATATATTTGATCGAGATTTTTTTATATAAGAACCCATCAAATCGATGGTTTAAATAGGAAGTAAAATCATCGATTTCGAGATCGATAATTCCAATTTTTATAAAATAAACATATTAGTAAAAAAATAATGATACTGTTTCTTATTTTTAAGACACTAAAATGATAATGCAACATTACATTTTTAGAAAAAAGTTTCATAATTAACTGTAGATATATGCCATATAGATGTGTTCATTTTATTACCTACCTGCTAATTGTTCTCTTAATATAATTAAACTGTCATTATCAAAAAATACATATGCAACCAATGTAGCTCAAATTCAATAGTCTTTCTGGACCTGTGATGTGTGCCCAGTTTGGTTCAAAAGAATTCAAACATACACATAAATACTCGAGTGTGGCAAAATGCATAGGTTGCATATCTATTAAATGAAACCAAAACACGGGAGACATGTTGGGTCTATTAGATCTAATTATATAACAACAGATCTATTGTTTAATGCGTTAAATTAAACGATTAAAATGGTCGTATTGCTCTTAATATCTAGAACAAACATGTTATAGTCATATCCATATCTGTCGTTTCCTTTGAAGTATGTTCCGTCCAAGCGGCTCGTACATAATTCTTCGAGATGTTTCCCCTCAAAAGGAAGGCTTCCTTATAAAATTAGATCGCAATCATCGTAATGACAGCAGAGTTACGAATATGCCTTCACATCAATTAACTTGACCGAGGCCAAGCTGACCCTGATCGATCAGCTGGTAGAAACAGCACACAAATGCTTGATATTTTGGTTACCTTTCAGAAGTAAATGACCTTCCGCCGCACCAATTTCTGAGACATCAGCATAAAAGAAACGGTGCCTTCCGTTGTAGAAAAACCAAATAGAAGAAGAATCACCAAATCAACATGGAAAGTTATAGTCCAAGAAACTGTTGGGCGAATTTAAATGGTCACAAATGTAAAATGCAGTCAGCACTTGCAATCCTAGTTTTCCGCAACAACGTCGTGCTTTCCCTGCACGGCAGCAACATAGGAATCATACTGAGCAATAAATTTCTCCTTGCGTAGCAGGAAAAGGAATTTCTTTCTGAACCTCTCTTCAGATAGCATCACGTAAGATAGGGGGTTATGCTCTCTATCCAGCAATTTATTCTGATCAAGAAAATTCATAACCTCATATCGAGGTCTCAACCTCTTCTCCAAGCTCAATGTAAGAAGCACCGGACGGCCAATGATATATGTCAGCTCACAACCAGCTTCCTTCGTCAGGAATGTCATCTTGTCACTCAAGTTCTTCTTCGAGTAATTCCAAATGTATGGATACTTCCTGAATGCAGCAACGCAATCTGGATGGGACCACCCAAAGCTGATCAGGGTTGCAAAGGTAACATCAAACTTGGACCTGCTCTGGCTCGCGATTGTTTCAAGTGCACGGGGGAACACTTTGCAGCCACGTGACACACCCAACTCCTCAACATATTCAATAGCTTCCTTGACAAATTTTTCTGTTTGACAAAAAAAACTCGGTAGTTGCCCCCCCATCTGCGCAATGTGTTGCTCACTGATGCCACATTTCCTCAAGAGAGATATATTGGGCTCAATCTTTCGAGCCAAGTTACAAGTAAGGAGAAACATGTTCCTCCTGCAGGCTTTAATTAACCTCTCATTAGAACCAACAAGTGACCGCCAGAAGTTGATCCTCGATTGAATGTCACGTTGACGGAGCACACTCGGACATGATGAAACCAGCTGAACTATTTCAGTGTCAGAAAAACCCATGTCCTGCAAAGATCTCAACCTGGGTTTCAGGACAGTCTCGACCTTAGCACGTAGAATCCTGGGATCCCTCTGCATAAGCTTCATGACTTGTACATCACTCCAACCGCTCTGCTTAAAGAACTCAATGGAAATACTTGAACTTGAAGATTTTGTATGACGGGTGTGACACTTGGCCATTTTTGCAGGCTTTTCTGAGGAAAGTTCACATGATTGAAGGGGGTCGACCACTGTAAAGTTGGATTTATGATCTGAACTTTGGTCTTTCGCGGTGGAAAAGCTAAACCGACTGCAGAGTTCATAGGAAGAAAGATGGACGGTGGACTTGTTACATGGGAGAATGCAAAAGAGCCTCCTTTGCACCCAAAACATCATATTTTGAAGCAGTATCACAAACTGTTTGCACAAGAAAAGTAGTTTTAATGCTGCCCTCTCCAAGTCCAAATTCCTCTTCTACCTCAAATCAAGTGCATCCAAACTAAATATATTTTCTGTATCTGATTCCAACCAAAAGGAAGTTGAAAGCTTCCAACTAATCATCCGTATCAGATAACATTCCCCTACCACTCACGTAAATCCAGCTGCATTCAGTTCCCATTAACCATTTCTTTGAGATGTAAGTCCCTAAATGGTGTTTGAATGTTGATTAAGAGTACCTTCGATCATTTACTTATTACAAGCTCACATCCAAGCTATTAACCACCACTGAAATAATGTCTTGATATGACACATGCACACCGACACCACATTCCGCTATTTATCTATTGTAGGTCGTAGCTTTAGAAACTGTGAAGCACGCTATATCCCTGCAGATATTGAAAAATGATATCAAATGTATTTTCATAAAAAATGCAGCATAAGAGTGACAATGGCATTTACTATGTTGATCATATACAGATGATACTCAACTTTGTACTAATAGGTTGAACATCAGTCAATGACTTGCAATGGGTACTTCAGCATTCAGATTAGGTGGAAGATGCATAATGTTTTGTCTAACATCAGATTCACTAATGTCCTACAACTAAAACCTGAAACATTTCACATGAGCACTTCCAGAATAATCCAACAAGAATGTAACGAGACGATTTTGTTATAGGTCTAACAAGACTGGCAACTAGAAAACACAACATTTACGAAATTAACAACAGTAATTTGTGAGGTTCAACCTGCTAAAGAAGGCACTGTTGATGAGGTGCAACTTGACAAAAATTGCATCAACATAGCTGGAAGACCAGTGAAAGGCAACAAATTTTCCGAAACATGAATAAAAAGGTAAGAAAACTGCCTCGATCAAGAAAATCTACTAGTTTATTTGGTTCTATGATGATAAAAAAAACTTAATTTAAGAGAAAGACTGCTCATGTAAATAACTTCAGCAACAGTAAAAAATTACATGTATCCTCAGCTACTTATCATTAATGAAGGAAAAAAAAAGTCTTTTATTTGACAAGCTTCGCTGGCATAACCTAGACCAGTGAGAATTTGCCAATAAAACCAGCAAGTGCAAACGACCACAATAATAACAAACGCCGTGATGTCCAAACTATTCATGATTCTCCATATGGATCCTTTGCATCATTGAACTGTGTAAGAAAATATCCATAGTTAAATTAAGAGCATTAAAATCCCTTTCTATGGTTACCAGTAAAATATTCTTCAAATCACCAACTAAACCAGAAAATTTAAGATTTGCCAATCCAAATATAAGCAGGCCTGTGTGTTTTGAGGTATGAACAAGCCTCAAGCAGCGATGATAGTTTCTTTCAGTACTACAGCAGAGAACACACTAAGCTGACATAAAGCAGCAAGGTTATACCTAACCAAAATACATTGAGATTTTGGGTTTATTTTGGGGTTTGGAAATCAAGTCAAATTCTAGTCGTTTACTCAACTTGTACTTTAGGGTGAGTTGAGTCCTTTGTATCATTCGGGGTTTTGTGTTGAAATTTTCTGGTGTGCTTGAAAAGAAAACTGCAATGCAATAAACATAATAAGAAGGTTGAGGAACCAAACACTTCATCAAAATAAGCAGTTGGTGTTGAGAGAGCTTCTTTTGGGAAACCTAGTCAGATTAGTATTATCTTAGGTATATTTTTAATTAAAATGCTTCACATGAGGAATAGTCAGACTTTTGCATCATTCTATTGACAAATGATTACGATTTTATTTGGCCAGTGACCTAACTATAGTCTCTGTTGTCACTTCCCCAGTTCTCTTTGTATCATTCGGGGTTTTGTATTGAAATTTTCTGGGGTGCTTGAAAAGGAAACTGCAATGCAGTAAACATAAGAAGAAAGCTAAGAGGTTGATGAACTGAACACTTCATCAAAATAAGCAGTTGCTGTTGAGAGAGCTTGTTTTGGGAAACCTAGTCAGATTAGTATTATTTTAGGTATATTTTTAATTAAAATGATTCACATGAGGAATAGTCAGATTTGTACCTGATTCCATTGACAAATGATTATGATTTCCGTATCCTATTTATAGTCTCTGCTGTCTCTTGTTCTATGTTTTCCGTGCTTGTTTTTTCCTCTAAGACTTCCCCAATTCTCTTTGCTCTCTCTAAAAGCAGCACTTCTCCTGCTGTCTATCTTAACAACCTATTTAACTTGCACACTGTGACTTGCTATTTCGTTAAAGTAAATGCTCATGACATGATGCTGACTGTTGTTCGGAGGGTAGCGGGTAACTATCAGGGAGTAGGAAAGGGGAGGGGAAGATGTATAGAGAGGGCGAAGAGGGGTGCAGAGGAGGGAGATGGGGTTTGTCGGGGCCGGAGCAGAAAAATAGAGAGGGGACTGTCGGGGCCGGAGCAGGAAAACGGAGAGGGGAATGTTGGGATCGGAGGAGTCGTGGGATGGTGGAGGTGGCTGGGGGCGGGGGCTGTGATGAAGTGGAGGAAAGGGGATGGATCGGGGAAGAGGGGCGGGGGGCTGCGATGAACGGGTGCAAGAGGGAGGAGGAGGATGGTGTCTGGGAAGCGGGAGAGCTGCGACGAAAGGAGGAAGAGGGAGAAGGGATCGTGGAAAGGGGGCTGCGATGAACGGGGGAAGAGGTAGGAGGAGGGAGGAGAAGGGATTGTGCGACGGCGAAGGAGGAAGAGGAGTAAGAGAGAGATACCGGGCGCTGTACCGTTCGCCGACGGAGAGGAAGCCGCAGAATCCACCGTTCGCCGAGGAAAACGCCGCAGCGATAAGAGCTCGACGGAGGAAAATGCCGCCGCTGCTGCCGGCTTTAGCCAAGGTGCACGCCGTAGTCGCGGTGGCTGCGGAGAAGGAGACGGTTACACCGCCGCGTTTAGGGCGCGGGTGCGGATTTGAGGATGCTGTTCTCATCTGGTTCAGTCGAACTTTGGATCAAATATAATTGACTCGGGCTCGACGTGCCTGAATCAGGCGGTCGCCTGGGCCGCACCCGATTAAACTCGCTTGCCCGGCCCACTTACCGGGCGGCCTGCTTCAGCCGCAGTGAACAACTTTCTGCTACCTGTCATTGATGAAGAAAAATTATTATTTTTATTGAGAATATTCACTGGCATAATCTAAATCAGCGAGAATTTGATAATAAAACCAACAAGTGCAAACAATCACAATAATAACAAAAGTAATAAAATATCCGAACTATTTATGCTGCGTGTAAGAAAACATATATAGTCAAATTTAAAACATTCAAATCTCTTTCCACTGTTACTAGTATATTCTCCTTAAGTCACTAGCTAATTAAACCAGTAAATATAAGATTTTATAATCTAAAAATTGGTAAGACATTGTGTTTTGAGTTAAGAACAAGTCTCATAGGAGTGGTTTTTATCACCGTAAGGTCATATCTAGTCTCAGTAAATTGATTTCAATTCCTAAATTATAAATTCTAGTTTGGCAAAATTTAGAATAAAAAATCGAACCCGTAAGGATCGGTTCTAGTTTATTCGATTTTGATGCTAGTTTGAATTGATATTTTTATTATGTAAAATTATAAATATTTAACATGATGCTAGTTTATTCGGTTCTAGTTTATTCGATTTTGATGCTAGTTTGAATTGATATTTGTCTAACATTCCAATCATCCTTTTAATTGATATGTTTAATAGTAGTTTATTATCCTCAAAGATGATTTATTGATTCTGTTCCTTCGTCTTTGTCTACTAATACATACTTAAAAATCAATTGATTCAATGGTCATACTCAATCTAGTTTCATATGAAACCCGTCCTCTTGCATCAAAGGCTCACTCCATAGGTACTGTAAATACTAAAGTTGCTAGTATTAATTGTTAAAATTAGAAACATTAGCATGTATCATGTCCATCATTCTACGATAAGAAACTCTATACCTATAGTATTGTCATCAAACTTTAAAGAAGTTAGATACATATTAAATTTGAAGTTTGAGTTTGATAATCCCTTTGATTCTTTTAAATCTTTGTAATAATAGTTTTTATCCCTTACAAATTTTATTACTTTCACTATCTTGATCCATAGGTGGTGAAGTGATAACTTCTCATCGGATTAAGAAAAGAGCATAAAAAACATTCATACTTTAATAATAAGTGTTTAATCAATGATGTGAGAAGAATTAAAAGACTTTTGGGGTATCTATAGGGTTTTTTTCCCTAAAATATATCTATAACTAGCTATTATTTACTTATTAGAAGGATAAATTTATTTTTTAATTTTTAATATTTTAATTATAAAATAACTAAAGTACCCCTAAATATAATCATTTATATGGCTATTGAGAGGCAAATGGTTCATTTGACACTCTTTCGATTGTTGGGTGAGAACGGATTATTGGGCCCAATTGTTTACGCCCAACTATCAATCCATAAACTATTTGATCAAGAGTTTTTATATAAAAAATCATCAAATCGATGGTTTAAATAGGAAGCAGAATTATCGATTCCATAATTCTAATTTTTCAAACGTAGGAAACGAAATTATTGATTTTATTTGCAATCAATGAAACATAGTGTTGGTTCGATTCAGTTATGATTCAAACTAATGCTAATAAAGGACTAGTTATATCTAACTAAATTTATTGAGATTTTAGATCTATCTTGGAACTCATAAATAAGTTACACTGTAGTTGATTCATTTTGTCTGTGTTTATTTGGTACTTTTAATGCAGATTCATTCGTAATGGATTATATAAGGTAATTACAATCCAGATTCATTTTTGGTTTGACTTATGTTATGTTATGTTATACTATAATCATTTTTATAGATTCAAATTTATTATTTACAAATCAAATGGGCACTTAGCCTGCTGAATTCAAGTGAAATCAAATTAGTTTGACTCAAAGTTTGATCCAACAGAAGTTGAATTATATGAATGTTTGACTTGCCCAACACTTGAACTCGAGTGAGTGCTTGGACTACGTCCGAGTGAACTCGTTTAACCAACTCACTCGTTCAACCAACTCACTCATCATATGGTGCCTAGGTGAAAGAAAGAATATATCACTGATGATATATATATATATATATATATATATATATATATATATATATATATATATATATATATATATATTACTGAGAAGCATTAGTAGCATAATATAGATCGAGAATTTATCAATATAACTTACAAGTGCAAACAATCATAATAATAACAAAAGTGACAATGTTGGAACTATTCATGAGAATTTATCAATATAACTTGCAAGTGCAAACAATCATAATAATAACAAAAGTGACAATGTTGGAACTATTGATGATGAGCTATATAGATTTTTTTACATCACTGTACTACTCTTATGTAAGGCAACATATGTAGTCAAGTTAAAATCATTAAAATCTCTTTATATGACTAGTAAATTCTCTTTTAAATCACCAACTAAACTATTAAATATAATATTTTATTATTGAAATTTAAGAAGGGTAACTTGTTTTAATGTACAAACGAGATTCGAGTTGTGAGTTGTCAAGATAATGACTTTTAACACTAAATATATTAAGATAAAAGGTGTAGGGTTATACCTAACCAAATGCATTGAGATGTCGAGTTTATTTTTGAGTTTAGAAATTAGTTACATTATAGTTTTATTCGACTACTTTGGATCATTTGGTGGTTTGACGGTGCTTGAAATGAAAAATATAAATCGGCACATAAAATAAGGAAACATTAATTTTTTCAATATAATTTTTTAGTGAACTGTATGAGGTTATGAGATAGGTTGATTTTTTACGAATAAGCATCATGTTGACTCTCGGATTTTGATGATGAAACTAATTGATTATGTTTTGTGATCTAACTGTGTTTTGAGTTACGCAGGTCTACTATCAATCAGGATTAGACAGTTGACGCTAGAGGAATTGAAGTTGCGCCGGGTGATCATGCAGGATTAACTACGATAACGATGACGACGTAAAGCGAAACAAAGTGTCGCAAGACAAGTGCGATAGATTATTGGGAATTCGAGAGTTCGACGGAAGTCCGAAGATTCGTTGGGAGTGCTGTTGGAACTGGCCGAGAACAAGTAGGGAGCTTACCGAAGGATTTTCGGAAGTTCACCAGAAGGTTCATTGGAAGTTAGCGGAGCTTGTCAAGAAAAATCGGAGCTTGCCAAAGAAGCTTGTTGGAACTTGCTAAGATTATCGTGAAGTCCAGGAGCTTGCCGGGAGTCCGCAGAATGGTTTTCGAGGGTTTGTCGGAAGACCGCCGGAAGCTCGTCGGAAGAAGTCTTGACTTGTCGGACTTTGTAATAGCTTAGGAAATATCTTTAAAATTCATAGTTAGCACGTTAATTTGGGTTAGGATTAGGTGTTAATCCTATAATCTAAGTAGGGGCCAACTGGGCCTTATTTGGGCTGATTTGGATCAAAATTAGGGCTATTTAGCCTTTTGGAATAGTATTGGAATAATGCTAAAATAGTGCTGGCGATGGCATCGCCTCGGACCCGAGAGCTCAAGTGGTGGCATCGCCTAGCATACTATCAGTGTCAGACTGATAAGCGGTGGCACCATCACTAACAGGCAATGGCATCGCCAGCACCAGGAACTCCAAATTTGAATCCTCTTGAGGCCTATAAATACCCCTCTCATTCATGGTTGAAAGACAGCCTAGAACTGAGAAAGAAAAAGGGAAAACTCTATTGAAATAGTTTCAAAATATTCTCTCTAAGTTTTAAAAGTGTTCTAGTCCAAGAGAGGGATGAGAGACCTTGTAAGGGTTACCTCCTAAGCCCGTTAAAAGGAGAGAGTTGTAAGTAAGTTCATCCTTGCCCGTTGAAAGGAGGATAGCTAGTGGAAAGCCAGTGGCCTCAAGTAAAGAGGAATTGGGAGTGGACATAGGTCTGATGACCGAACCACTATAAAAACGATTTGCATTTATGTTCATACATTTATCTTTCTACAAATCTTTACTTTGCTAAGTTCACTACTTTTATCTTCTTAAATATGCTTTTAAGTTAAAACGTAATCGAAACGATTTCAAATGAAACGTTACCTTCAATAGTACGAAATTTTCTGAACTTATTTAAATCGTCGAAAGTTTATTGTTCCTTACCGCTGTACTAATTCACACCCTCCCCCCTTCCTTTTAGTGCCGCTCGATCCTTAACACATTACAATGTTACTATACAACTTAGACAAAAACAAGTATGTTCCAGACAATAGGTAGGGAAGAGGAGATCTTTTGACTCCCTTAAAAATAATAAATATAAATATTACCATATAAGAAAAGCATTCAATTCGTTGTTTAGAAATATTATATGAAATACCAGAGAAAAATGTACTGAACCCTAAATTTACACAGCTTAACCTTGCGTCCGTTAAATTCTTATTGCAAAATTCACGATAATGAATTTAACAACCATTAATTAGAAAGAAGCTTAACTTCTAAAATATAATAAACATAACCATCAAAAGCAGAGCATGAAAAATAAAACACGAAAGTCGTATGATTCATCAAGAATTAAGTATTATATCGAGAAAACATTAAAAAATATCGCAGCCAACAAGGAATAAAATGATAATGATACTGTTTCTTATTTTGAAGACACTAAAATGATAATACAAACATTACAAGAAAAAAACATAAAGTCTTAGGACACAAACAAGTTGTATGAAACAAAAAATTACGTATACTATTCTCTAAAAAAAAAAGAGTTTTACACTATTCAGCATCATTGTCAGCTTATAATTAATTGTCACTTCATAACCAAATGTAGATGTATACAATAGATGTTTTCATTTTATTACCTACCTGGTAATTGTTCTCCGGATGTAATTAAACTGTAATTTTCAAAAAATAGATATGCAACCAATATAGCTCAAATTCAATAATCTTTCTGGATCTGTGATGTGTGCTCAATTTGGTTCCGACAAATTCAAACATACACATAAATGAATCTTAAGAATGGCAAAACGCATGGATCTTAAGAATTAAATAAAACAAAACACGAGAACCATGTTGGGTCAATTAAATTAGATCAATATCATCAAAATGAAAGCACAGTTAGCAACATGCCTTCACATCAATTAAACTAGATCTGTTGTTTAATGCGTTAAATTAAACGGTTAAAATGGATGTGTTGCTCTTATTTTTTAATGTGAGTCTGGATACGACTAGAACAAATACGTTATAGTCATATCCACATCTGTTGTTTCCTTTGAAGTATGTTCCGCCCAAGCGGCTCTGACATAATTCGCAGAGATGTTTCACTTCAAAAGGTAAGATAAATTAGATCACAATCATCTAAATGACATCACAGATGGAAATAAAGATGATACTCAATTAGTTGCAGTCGGCATGCAATGGGCTTACAACGTGGTGCTTTCCCTGCACGGCAGCAACATAGGAATCATATAGACCAATAAATTTCTCCTCGCTTAGCAGGAAAAGAAATTTCTTTCTGAACTTCTCTTCGGTTGACTTCACGACAGTTAGAAGGTCATGTCCTTCATCCAGCAATTTATTCTGCTCAAGAAAATTCACAACTTCATATCGAGGTCTCAACCTCTTCTCCAAGCTATATGTAAGAAGCACCGGACGGCAAATGATATATGTCAGCTCACAACCGGCTTCCTTCATCAGGAATGTCATTTTGTCACTTATGTTCTTCTGTGAGACACTCCAAATGGATGGATAACTCCTGAATGCAGCAACGCAATCTGGATGGGACCACCCAAAGCTGATCAGGGTTGCAAAGGTAGCATCACACCTGGACCTGCTCAGGCCCACGATTGTTTCAAGTGCATGACGGAACATTTTACAGCCACGTGACACACCCAACTCCTCAACATGTTTGATAGCTTCCTTGATAAAATTTTCTGTTCGACAAAACAAACTTGGTTGTGCCACCACCATCTGGGCGATGTGTTGCTTACTGATGCCACATTCCTTCAAGATAGATATATTGGGCTCTATCTTCTGAGACAAGCTACAGGTAAGGAGAGTCATTCCTCTCTGGGAGGCTCTGATTAACCTCTCATTAGAACCAAGAAGTGACCTCCAGAAGTTGATCCTCGGTTGGATGTCACGTAGACGGAGCACACGCGGACATGATGAAACCAGCTGAACTATTTCAGTGTCAGAAAATCCCATGTCCTGCAAAGATCTCAACCTGGGCTTCAGGACAGTCTCTACCTTAGCACATAGCAACCTGGGTTCCCTCTGCATAAGCTTCATGACTTGTGCATCACTCCAAACGCTCTGCTTCAAGAACTCAATGGAAAGACTTGAACTTGAAGATTTTGTGTGACGGGTGCGACAATTGGCCGTTTTTGCAGCCTTTTCTGAGGAAAGTTCACATGAGTGAAGGGGGTCGACCACTGTAAAGTTGGATTTATGATCTGAACTTTGGTCTTTGGCGGTGGAAAAGCTAAACAGACTGCCGAGTTCATAGGAAGAAAGATGGATGGTGGACTTGTTACATGGGAAAATGCAAAAGAGCCTCCTTTGCACCAAAAACATTATCTTTTGAAGCAGTATCACAAACTGGTTGCACAAGAAAAGTAGTTTTATTGCTGCCCTCTCCAAGTCCAAATTCCTCTTCTACCTCAAATCAAGTGCATCCAAACTAAATATATTTTCTGTATCTGATTCCAACCAAAAGGAAGTTGAAAGCTTCCAACTAATCATCCGTATCAGATAACATTCCCCTACCACTCACGTAAATCCAGCTGCATTCAGTTCCCATTAACCATTTCTTTGAGATGTAAGTCCCTAAATGGTGTTTGAATGTTGATTAAGAGTACCTTCGATCATTTACTTATTACCAAGCTCACATCCAAGCTATTAACCACCACTGAAATAATGTCTTGATATGACACATGCACACCGACACCACATTCCGCTATTTATCTATTGTAGGTCGTAGCTTTAGAAACTGTGAAGCACGCTATATCCCTGCAGATATTGAAAAATGATATCAAATGTATTTACATCAAATATGCGGCATAAGAGTGACAATGGCATTTACTATGTTGATCGTATACAGATGATACTCAACTTTGTACTAATAGGTTGAACATCAGTCAATGACTTGCAATGGGTACTTCAGCATTCAGATTAGGAGGAAGATGCATAATGTTTTGTCTAACATCAGATTCACTAATGTCCTACAACTAAAACTTGAAACATTTCACATGAGCACTTCCAGAATAATTGATCCTTTTCAACAAGAATGTAACGAGTTGATTTTGTTATAGGTCTAACAAGACTGGCAACTAATATATTTGATCGAGATTTTTTTATATAAAAACCCATCAAATCCATGGTTTAAATAGGAAGCAAAATCATCGATTTTGAGATCGATAATTCTAATTTTTTTAACTTAGGGACCGAAATTAAATCACCTTGGACCGATTTTGATTTTATTTACAATCAATGAACCATCGAACTGGTTCGATTCAGTTGTGATTCAAACCAGTGCTAGTAAAAGACTAGTTATATCTAACTAAATACATTGAAATTGTAGGTCTATTTTGGAGTTTTGAAATAAGTTACACTATAGTTGTTCAGCACCTTTAGATCATTTAGAGTTTTGCTATGTGTTTTGAAAACAAAATAGTAAAAAGATAGACAAGATATGAAAACTAAAGGATTTGATGAACCACACACTTCATCAAAATAAAGCCTATTCATTTTGTCGACCACATGTTTATTTATCGTCAATTTATTTTTTACTTTTAATGTAGATTCATTCGCAATGAATTACATGAGATAATTACAAACCAGATTCATTTAAGATTCATTTATGATTTGACTTAGGTATTATGTCAAGAAAACAATGAAGAAGTATCGCAACCATCGACGAATAAAATTAACTGATAAATCATTATATTATTCCTTATTTTGAAGACACTTAAATGATAATACAACATTACAAGAAAAAAAAATAAAGTCTTATAACACAAACAAGTTGTACTAAACAAAAAATACATATAATATTCTCTTGACAAACTAAGAATTAATAGTCAATGTTTATATATTCTTAAAAAAAAAAGTAATAGATATCTTTCAAATTCTTTCATAACTTCTGAAAAAGAATTTTACACTTTTCAGCATCATTGCCAACTTATAATCTAGTCCCTCCACAATCATCCAACGAACCTCTCTGTCCACTCTTTTGAATCTTTCCTCTTAGGAGTTTTCATTAAATTAATTTTTTTATAAAATAAACATATTAGTAAAAAAATAATGATACTGTTTCTTATTTTTGAGACACTAAAATGATAATGCAACATTACATTTTTAGAAAAAAGCTTCATAATTAACTGTAGATACATGCCATATAGATGTGTTCATTTTATTACCTACCTGCTAATTGTTCTCTTAATATAATTAAACTGTCATAAAAAAAAAAATAGATATGCAACCAATGTAGCTCAAATTCAATAATCTTTCTGGACCTGTGATGTGTGCCCAGTTTGGTTCAAAAGAATTCAAACATACACATAAATACTCGAGTGTGGCAAAATGCATAGGTTGCATATCTATTAAATGAAACCAAAACACGGGAGACATGTTGGGTCTATTAGATCGTGCAAGCAAAGTCAAACACTTGATCTAATTATATAACAACAGATCTATTGTTTAATACGTTAAATTAAACGATTAAAATGGTCGTATGGCTCTTAATATCTAGAACAAACATGTTATAGTCATGTCCATATCTGTTGTTTCCTTTGAAGTATGTTTCCTCTCAAAAGGAAGGCTTCCTTGTTAAATTAGATCGCAATCATCTTAGCTAACTATGGTAGAAACAGCACACAAATGCTTGATATTTTGGTTAGCTTTCAGAAGTAATTGACCTTCTGCCGCACCAATTTCTGAGACATCAGCATAAAAGAATCAGTACCTTTCGTTGTAGAAAAAATAAATAGAAGAAGAATCACCAAATCAACATATGGAAGTTCTACTCCAAGAAACTCCTGGGGAATTTAAATTGTCACAAATGCAAAATGATTAAGTTGCGGTCAGCACTTGCAATCCTAGTTTTCCGCAACAACATCGTGCTTTCCCTGCACAGCAGCAACATAGGAATCATACTGAGCAATAAATTTCTTCTTGCGTAGCAGGAAAAGGAATTTCTTTCTGAACTTCTCTTCAGTTGGATTCACGTAAGATAGCAGGTGATGTCCTCCATCCAGCAATTTATTCTGATCAAGAAAATTCATAACCTCATATCGAGGTCTCAACCTCTTCTCCAAGCTATATGTAAGAAGCACGGGATGGCCAACGATATATGAAAGCTCACAACCAGCTTCCTTCAACAGGAATGTCATCTTGTCACAAATGTTCTTCTTCGTGTAATTCCAAATGGATGGATGCTTCCTGAATGCAGCAATGCTGTCAGGATGGGACCACCCAAAGCTCATCAGGGTTGCAAAGGTAGAATCAAACCTGGACCTGCTAACGGTCATGACTGACAAAAGTGCATAAGGGAACACATTATAGCCACGTGACAAACCCAACTCCTCAACATATTCAATAGCTTCCTTGATACGTTTTTCTGTTTGACAAAAAACACGCGGTCGTGCCACCACCATCTGCGCGATGCGTTGCTCACTGAGGCCGCATTCCCTAAAGAGAGATATATTGGGCTCTATCTTCCGAGACAAGCTACAAGCAAGGAGAGACGTTCCTCTCCTGGAGGCTCTGATTAACCTCTCATTAGAACCAAGAAGTGACCTCCAGAAGTTGATCCTCGGTTGGATGTCACGTAGATGGAGCACACTCGGACATGATGAAACCAGCTGAACTATTTCAGTGTCAGAAAATCCCATGTCATGCAAAGATCTCAACCTGGGCTTCAGGACAGTCTCTACCTTAGCACATAGAAACCTGGGTTCCCTCTGCATAAGCTTCATGACTTGTGCATCACTCCAACCGCTCTGCTTAAAGAACTCAATGGAAAGACTTGAGCTTGAAGACTTTGTGTGACGGGTGTGACACTTGGCCCTTTTTGCAGTCTTTTCTGAGGAACGTTCACATGATTGAAGGGGGTCGACCACTGTAAAATTGGATTTATGATCTGAACTTTGGTCTTTCACGGTGGAAAAGCTAAACCGACTGCAGAGTTCATAGGAAGCAAGATGCACGGTGGACTTGTTACATGGGAGAATGCAAAAGAGCCTCCTTTGCACCCAAAACATCATATTTTGAAGCAGTATCACAAACTGTTTGCACAAGAAAAGTAGTTTTAATGCTGCCCTCTCCAAGTCCAAATTCCTCTTCTACCTCAAATCAAGTGCATCCAAACTAAGTATATTTTCTGTATCTGATTCCAACCAAAAGGAAGTTGAAAGCTTCCAACTAATCATCCGTATCGGATAACATTCCCCTACCACTCACGTAAATCAAGGTGCATTCAGTCCCCATTAACCATTTCTTTGAGATGTAAGTCCCTAAATGGTGTTTGAATGTTGATTAAGATAACCTTCGAACATTTACTTATTACCAAGCTCACATCCAAGCTATTAACCACCACTGAAATAATGTCTTGATATGACACATGCACACCGACACTACATTCCGCTATTTATCTATTGTACGTAGTAGCTTTAGAAACTGTGAAGCACGCTATATCCCTGCAGATATTGAAAAAAGATATCAAATGTATTTTCATTAAATATGCAGCATAAGACTGACAATGGCATTTACTATGTTGATCGTATACAGATGATACTCAACTTTGTACTAATAAGTTGAACATCAGTCAATGACTTGCAATGGGTACTTCAGCATTCAGATTAAGTGGAAGATGCATAATGTTTTGTCTAACATCAAATTCACTAATGTCCTACAACTAAAACCTGAAACATTTCACATGAGCACTTCCAGAATAATTGATCCTTTCCAACAAGAATGTAACGAGACGATTTTGTCATAGGTCTAACAAGACTGGCAACTAGAAAACACAACATTTACGAAATTAACAACAGTATTTTGTGAGGTTCAACCTGCTAAAGAAGGCACTGTTGATGAGGTGCAACTTGACAAAAATTGCATCAACATAGCTGGAAGACCAGTGAAAGGCAACAAATTTTCCGAAACATGAATAAAAAGGTAAGAAAACTGCCTCGATCAAGAAAATCTACTAGTTTATTTGGTTCAATGATGATAAAAAAACTTAATTTAAGAGAAAGACTGCTCATGTAAATAACTTCAGCAACAGTAAAAAAAAATTATATGTAGCCTCAGCTACATATTTGACAAGCTTCGCTGGCATAACCTAGATCAGTGAGAATTTGCCAATAAAACCAGCAAGTGCAAATGGCCACAATAATAACAAAAGCCATAATGTCCAAACTATTCATGATTCTCCATATGGATCATTTGCATCATTGAACTGTGTAAGAAAATATCCATAGTTAAATTAAAAGCATTAAAATCCCTTTCTATGGTTACCAGTAAAATATTCTTCAAATCACCAACTAAACCAGAAAATTTAAGATTTGCCAATCCAAATATAAGCAGGCCTGTGTGTTTTGAGGTATGAACAAGCCTCAAGCAGCGATGATAGTTTCTTTCAGTACTACAGCAGAGAACACACTAAGCTGACATAAAGCTGCAAGGTTATACCTAACCAAAATACATTGAGATTTTGGGTTTATTTTGGGGTTTGGAAATCAAGTCAAATTCTAGTCGTTTACTCAACTTGTACTTTAGGGTGAGCCGAGTCCTTTGTATCATTCGGGGTTTTGTACTGAAATTTTCTGGGGTGCTTGAAAAGGAAACTGCAATGCAATAAACATAATATGAAAGCTAAGAGGTTGATGAACTGAACACTTCATCAAAATAAGCAGTTTCTGTTGAGAGAGCTTGTTTTGGGAAACCTAGTCAGATTAGTATTATCTTAGGTATATCTTTAATTAAAATGCTTCACATGAGGAGAAGGGAGGAGGAGAATGGTGTCTGGGAAGCGGGAGGGCTGTGGCGAAAGGGGAAGAGGAAGGAAGGATGGCTGCCATGAACGGGGGAAGAGGGAGGGGAATGGACTGTGCGACGGCGAAGGAGGAAGAGGAGGAGTAGGAGTAAGAGAGAGATACCCGGACGCTGTCACCGTTCGCCGACGGAGGGGAAGCCGCAGCATCCACCGTTATCCGAGGAAAACGCCGCAGGGATAAGAGCTCGACGGAGGAAGATGCCGCCGCCGCTGCCGCCTTTCGCCAAGGTACACGCCGCAGTCGCGGTCGCCGTAGAGAAGGAGACAGTTGCACCACTAAATTTAGGGCACGGGTGCGAGTTTGAGGATGCCGTTCTCATCTGGTTCGACCGAACCAGAGTTCCAAATTGACTTGACTCGTGCTCGAAGCAGTTTCAATCAGCCCGGCGCCTGGGCCGCACCCAGTTGAACTCGCCCGCCCGGCCCACTTAATGAAGAAAAATTACTTTTTTTTTTTTATTGAGAATCTTCGCTGGCATAATCTAAATCAGTGAGAATTTGCTAATAAAACCGACAAGTGCAAACAACAACAATAATAACAAAAGCCATAATATCCGAACTATTTATGCTCTGTGTAAGAAAACTTATGTAGTCAAATTTAAAGCTTTCAAATCTCTTTCTTTTGTAACTAACTAATATAGTAAATATAAGATTTGATAATTAAAATATAAGTAGCACGATGGTTTTTTAACTACGAACAAGCCTTAATTCTAACACAGTAAGATTATATCTATTTTAAGTAAATAATTATTAATTCTAGTTTGATAAAATTCATAATCGAAATCGAACCTGCGAGGGTCGATTCCAGTTTGATCGATTTGGATTCTAGTTTAAACTTCTTTTTTTTCTTTTTATTAAATTTGTATAATATAAAACAATATAATTTTATTTTAAATTTTAAAGAAAATTAGATATACGATTATAATGAGTGTAAATGTGTAATGATATAATAAAAAACAATATAAAATTATAAATATTTAATCCGCTGGACAACTCAATTGTCTATTCAGCTAATTTGTTTAATAGGAGATCATTGTATGATTTCTTCGTTCTATTTTGACACCTTTGTCTAATCATTAGTACATACTTAAGTTTTAATTGATTTGAGCATCATGCTCAATTAGATTCTTTTAGAACCCATCCTCTCGCGTTAAAATTTTTACTAGTATTCATCACCAAAATTAGAAATGTTATTATGTATGGTATATTGAGCATCATGCTCAATTAGTATATTCGCATTATTAAAAACTTTTAAAATTTTAAAACTTATTTCACTTATATTCCAATATTGTAGATATAAACTAACTTTCATAATATTATTTGTAATAAAAATATATAATAATTTGTTATACTCAAAAGATATTTTAAAAATTTATATATAAAATTTACATCTCTTGAAATTCTTTTGGGCCTTTTGTCATTTAATTTATAAAATCTGACTTATTTTTTCATTACTCATAGAAGACCTTGAGAATGAAATAGTTTACTTAATAGGATAAATAAGACTTTTAAGAGATATTATCCTTCTTGTGCACATAAATTCAAAACATATTAAAAGCATGTTAACAAACTTCATATAATTTTAAAACAAAAGCGGTATTTACCACTATAATTTTAAAACCAATGAAAGAATTTTCAAAATCAACTAATGTTTTATAAAATTTATCATTCTATAAATATAATCTGGCTATATGTCATTTAACAAAAACTCTAAAAGCAATAATTCTTTTGAGAATAGCAAAAGCGTGGACTGTTGAGTCCAATTGTTTGAGCCCAACTATCGGTCAACAACATATTTGATCGAGGTTTTTATATATATAAATTGATCAAACGGATGATCGAATCGAAATAAGAACTGATGGTTCCAATTTTTCAAACAAAAAAAATTAGAATTAAATTAGCCATGGCCGATTCTAATTTCATTGGCAATCGGCGTACCATCGGGATGATTCGATTGAGTTATGGTTTAAACACAAAGACTAGTTATACCTCACTAAATGGATTGACATTTTAGATCCATTTTGGAGTTTGGAAATAAGTTATATTTGTTATCACCTACGTAACATTTGAGGCTTTGTTGATTGTTGAAATTTTTTATTGTGTTTGAAAAGAGAAATCATAGGAAGATAAATAAGATAAAGAAACTAAGAGATTTGATGAACACACTTCATCAAAATAAGGTTGATCCATCAAACTATAAAAGTTGGAGGAAATTTGAAACATTAGCCTATTACGATTTTGATTGAAACTGATAGTACTAACAATTTTATGGATAATAAGGTTGTTGATCGATTAGTCTACCATATTATAGGCTGTGACAAATTCAAAGTAAAAATCGTTGATGAATGGATTTTAATTTATGATAGCAAGTGTTCAAAGATAAAACCGATTATATAGGGCTAATAATTGCTTGTAGATTTCTTTTTGTTACCTTTGGAAGACTTCGAGGTGGTACTTTGAATTAAATGCCTATTAACTCTGGGTGTGTTTTTTAAAAATTTTCTAAACTAATGATGAAGTCTTTTTATTAATGAAAAGCAAATGATCTGAAAGGGAAGACGTGGAAGTAAGGTCATAACTGCCACCAGCCATCAGATGAAGAGGATTCTTCATATGACTACAATGACTACTACACCGAAAGGTCGGCTCATTGCTTATATTGTTACAAAATGGAGACCCTACTTAATCAATAGGTTATGATGCGCCGCAGATATCCTGTGACTGAAGTATTGAAAAGAAAAACTCTTACAGTTTGATGCTGCTCAACATTGAGGACAATGTTGATTTAAAAGGGGGAGGAATTGTTAGGACCCCTTTTATTTTTCAAACTTTGAATCATATTCTATCAAGTATTTCTAGTTTAGTAAAAGTTGGATAAGAGCTTACTTGAGACTTATTAATTTTATTAGGAGTCCAAGTCCTGATGAATTAATTTTATGAATTCAATTCGAATTGTAATCATTCGAGTGGCCACCCAGTCAAATCACCTTTGGTTGAATTCGTCGGGCCCACCCCACTTACGATATGCTCATGTAACAAAATAGTTGATGTCATAAGAAAATCGAAATGTCAAAATGAGTAATGCTTAACATGTAAAAACCACGATTGACAAATGAGGTGAAAAAATGAAATGGAGAAAAAACAGGAAAGAAAATCTATCAATATATTATTTTTATCTTACATTTGTAAAACAACACGTATCATGTTCTCGATACCAATCTTTTCTAGTTTATTATGCTCATTTTTTATATCTGGATTTCACTTAGATTGTTTTGACTCCTTAATATGATTTACCATATTATTTCATGTAACATACTCTTCGCCACTTGATTATAACAATAGATTTTATAACAAGATTATAACAATAGATTTTATAACAAAACCAAAGATGAGTGATACAGACGCAGAGAAATGGTAAGTATACGTTATAATTTCAACACAAATGCTGGTAAGTATATGTTTATATGGTTTAAACCATAATTTCAATACAAATGCATTTATTGATATCCATGATTTTATCCTTTTTCATACTCTATTTAAATAGATCCCAATCATTTAAATAACAGTTCAGCTATCAAGATTTTACATATTCCAAGAAAATTAATAATTAAGCGAAATCTACACCAATTAATATGATTGAGGCAAAGTTAACATAGATCAGTTGAGAGAGAATTAACCAACTTCAATAGAAACATAAAATAAAAGCTTGAAAATATTTTTGACTATCTTTCTGAAGTAATGACTCATACCAATTCATAGTATAAAAGATTGTATATATAGATGAATTGTATAAAAGATTCAGCGTCGTTCGTGGCAGGAAAATAATATATAGAAAACCAATCTCAAAATCAACATGGACGTTCTATTGTTAAGAAGTTCCTTATGGAGAATTTACATTCTCACAAATTAAAGATGATTCATCAGTCCAATCACTCCGCAATAGGAGGATACGATTTGGTGGATGCTAATGTATAATTCAGAAGCTTTTGTTGTTAAATTTTAAATAACTAAACAAAAAAGTTATCATAAAAAAAAATAAAACCCATTAAATATTTGGAGTTTGACACTTGCAACATGTTTCAGACGGCAGAAATCAAATGGCGGAGAATGGTATCCTTGTAGCTGGGGAGAAGGTGAACTAGGAAGACATTGGATCAAGGTAATCCATATAAATATGGCTCTTCCACAACATTAAAAACTCCAGCATATTAACATTCTAAGATGACTTCACAAGTTCTAACAGAATCATTAATTAAGTTGACACCGATCAGCAGATAGAACTAGCTAGCTATGATAGAGACAACACAAAAGCTTGAGAAAATTTGGGTTACCTTTCCAGGAAAGTGACTGTTTCCCAACTCGTTCTTCCAATTTCTGAGTCAACATCAATGTCAAAGAATCAGTAAATATTGTTGTAAAAAATTTAAATAAAAAAAAGATTCTCAAATCATCATGGATGTTCTCCATCAAGAAACTCCAGTAGAATTTATAATGTCACAAAATTTGAGATGATTAAATAGTGCAGTCAGTACGAACTTGATCATTTTAATTTAAAGTTTCAATTTCAAGTAACATCGTGTGGCTTTCCTTGCACAGCAACAAGATAGGAATCATAGAGAGAAGTAAATTTCTCAAGCCGGAAAAGAAATTTGATTCTGAACTTCTCTTCAGATAGATTCATGACGGATCGCAGATTGTATTCTTTATCCAGCAATTTATTCTGCTTAAGAAAATTCATAACCTCATATCGAGGTCTCAGCCTCTTCTCCAAGCTGTAAGTAAGAATCACGGGATAGCAAATGATAGATGTCAGCTCAAAACCAGCTTCCTTCAACAGGAATGTCATCTTGTCACATATGGTCTTCTTTGAGAATGTCCAAACATATGGGTACTTCCTGAATGCAGCGACGATGTCAGGCTGAGAAAACCCATAGCTCATCAGAGTTGCACTGGTAGCATCAAACCTAGATCTGTTCCTGTTCATGACTACATCAAGTGCAAACAGATATACTACAGAGTCACGTGGGACACCCAATTCCTCAATATATTTGATAACCTCCTTTAATTTGTCTATTCCACCAAAACAGCCTCGCAATGTCACCACCATATGCGCGATACGCTCGTCACTGAAGCCATGTTCCCTAAAGAGGGATATACAGGGTTCTATCGTCCGAGCCAAGCTATAACCAAGAATAAACATGTTCTTCTTGCAGGCTTTCAGAAGCCTCTCATTCGAACCTAATAGTGACCTCCAGAAGTTTATCCTATGTTCGATGTCACGATAATGGAGCAAAGTCGGACATGATGAAACCAGCTGAACTATTTCAGTGACAGAAAATCCCATGTCCTGCAAAGATCTCATCCTGGGCTTCAGGACAGTCTCTACGTTAGCACGTAGATAACGGGGATCCCTCTGCATAAGCTTCATGACTTGTGCATCACTCCATCCGCTCTGCTTAAAGAACTCAATGGAAGGACTTGAACTTGGAAGTGTTTTTTCACAGATGCGATCCTTGGCCATTTTTGCAGCCTCTTTTGAGGAAAGTTCACATGACTGAAGGGGGTCGACCAACATAAATTTGGATCTATGATTTGAACTGTGGTCTTCGGCAGTGGAAAAGCTAAACAGACTGCAGAGTTGATAGGAGGAAGGATGAATGGTGGACTTGTTACATGAGAGAAGGCAAAAGAGCCTCTTCTGCACCAAAAACATTGTCTTTTGAGGCAGTATCACGTACTGTTTGCAGAAAACTAGAAGAAAAGTAGTCTTATTTCTGCCCTCTCCAATCCAAATTCCTCCTCTGCCTCAAATCAAGGATGTTGAAAACTTTCAACTAATCATCTGTCTCAGACAATATTCCTGTACCACTCATGTTAATCCACATGCATTCAGTTCCAATCAGCCATTTCATTCAGAGATACGTCTCTAAATGGTGTTTGCGAATTGATAAAGAGTACCTATGATTAGTTACTCATTCTCATGCTCGCACCCAAGCAATTCTCCACCACTGAAATAATGGCCTCAAATAACATCTGTGCACTGACACTAAATCCCACTTATTTTTCCACTGTAGTTGGTTGGTTCAGACACCACAAAATGTCCTATATCCCTGTAGCAATTGAAAAACCACGTCAAATGTATTTTCATCAGATATGCTGCATAAGAGTATACTCATGTTTATACTAATAGGTTGCACATCAATGACTTGCAAAGGGCACTACAGAATTCAGAATAATGGGAAGATGAATAATGTTTTCTCTAACATCAGATTCACTAATGTCCTACAACTAAAACCTGAAACATTATAAATCAGCACTTCCAGTGTAATTGATCCCTTTCATCAAGAATGCCAAGAGATGCTCTAGATTCACTAATGTCCTACATCTAAAACCTGAAACATTTCAAATCAGCACTTCCAGAGTAATTGAACCATTTCATCAAGAATGCCAAGAGATGATCTAGTTATAAGCAGTGATTTAAAAAACGTTACGCACCAAAGTCCAAAAATGCCCTAGGCGCCTAGCGCCCGTCCGAGCGAAACGAGGTGCTAAAATATAAAAATATATTATAATTAATAAATATAATTATTTAAATAAAAATCCAATAATACTTTCAAATAAATAAAAATTAATAATATTAAAATCAAAATAATATATTATTAATCTAATAAATAAAAATACTGTTAACAGTTAGCAATATACTATTAATATACTGTTAACAGTATACTATCAAGAAGAGTGTAAGGGATGATCGAGAGTGACTGAGAACAGCAAAAACGATAGCGGTAGCAGTGAGCAACGGGAGCGGGAATGGTGAGCGATGACAGTGGCAACGGTAGTAACGAGCAACGGCAGTGGGAGTAGGAGCGACGAGCGGCAACAGTGGCAGTGGGAGTAGGAGCGACGAGCGGCAACAGTGGCAGTGGCAGCAACAACGATGAGCGGCGATAGTGGGAGCGAGCAGCAGGAGCGAGAGCGACGAGCAAGGTTAGGGTTGAGGAAGACGCGAGAGAAAGGTGCTTTAGTTGGTTCGATTGAACCACCTAAAGCAAATCGAACCAGCGTTTTAACCCGGTCGCGTGGTTTAACTCAGGCGCTCGCCCGAAACGCCCAACGCTTGGGCTCGGGCGAGCGCCCAGGCGACGCCGCCTCTTTGAAGCGCGCCACCAGAAAACGAAACGAGGGGCTCGGGCCTTGCCCCGCCTCGCCCGAGTGCTTAGGCGAGCGCCCGAGCGCCTGAGCGCCTATTGAAGTCATTGATTATAAATCTAGCAAAATCGATAAGTAGAAAAGACACTGTTTAATTAATCAATAACAGTAATCTGTGAGGTTCAACATGCCAAAAAAGGCATTGCTGATGAAGATGTGCAACTCCACAAAAGAAAACAACATAGCTGGAAGACCAGAGAAAGGCAATAAATTTTCTGAAAAATGAATAAAGAGATAAGAAAACTGCCTCACACAAGAAATGTTACAGTTTATTTGGCTCTATGCTGATAAAGGAACATAATTTATGAGAAAGATGCTCACGTAAACAACTTCAACTACAGTAAAAACATTATATGTAGCCTCAGCAACATATCATTAATGAAGAAAAAAAGCCTAGATCAGTGAGTTGCCAATAAAACCAGCAAGTGCAAACAACCACAATAATAACAAAAGCCATGATGTCCAAACTATTCATGATCAGCCATATGGATCTTTTGCATCATTGAACTCTGTCTAAGAAAATATCTGTAGTTAAATTAAGGGCATTCAAATCTCTTTCTATTGTTACTAGTGAAGTCCCCTTCAAATTACCAACTAAACAAGCAAATACAGGATTTGACAATTCAAATGTTAGCAGGCCTGTGTGTTTTGAGGCATGAACAAGCTTGAAGTAGTGAAGATAGTTGCTTTCAGCACCACAGCAGAGAACACGCATTGTTGACAGAAAGGTGTAAGGTTATACCCTAACCAAATACATTGAGATTTTGGGTCTATTGTGGGGTTTGGAGATCACATCAAATTATAGTTGTTTACTCAACTTGTACCTTAGTGTGAATCAGGTCCTTTGGATCATTAGGGGTTTTGCATTGAAATTTTCTGGTGTGGCCTGTAAAGACAATGCAGTAGACATTATAAGAAAACTAAGAGGTTTAATGAACCAAACACTTCATCAAAATAACCAGTTGCTGTTGAGAGAGCTTCTTTTGGGAAACCTGGTCAGATTAGTACTACTTGGATATATTTTGAATTATAATGCTTCACATGAGGAATAACCAGACTAGTGCATGATTCTATTAACAAATAATTATAGTTTTCTTTGGACAGTGACCCAATTATTGGCTCTGCTATCTCGTGTTCTATCTTTTCCATGCGTTTTATTTTTGTAATATTTCCCAAGTTCCCTTTGCTCAATCTAAAGGCAGCACTTTTGCTTGCTAGCTTAACAACAGTATTTAACTTGCAATCCGCAACTACTTATTTCTTTAAAGTAAATGCGCAAACATGATATGCATTCATTTTTGCAACATTGAACATTTGAGATTGATAAAATTAACATTATTAGGTCAGTTCTAAACCAACTCATATCCGAGGGCTGGAAATTAATTGTCGCTTGCCACTAAATACACATCATTGGAAATGTTGTAATATAAGAAAATTTAGAAGTTACAATGATTGTGGACACTCATAATGAGTCTACCTTTGCCAATAGAGAAGTAAGAGGCTGCTTCTTACGGATCATACCAGTAAGATCCTCCGACGACTGGGCAAGTCAGGATTCAGTGCAATGTCCATCAAAGGTTGGACGATTTTCGAATTCAAAACTCGTATATTTTGTGAATATGGTTCCCTATATTTAGTCCAAAGTTTAAGGGTAGTCCACTTAGGCATATACACTATATACATCCCAGATTTTACGCTTATGCCTGTAAAAGATTTCGATTTATAATTTTATGATTTATATTTTTATCCTATGTAGATTAGTCGGGGATTGTTATATATAAGGATGTACCAAAAAAACGGGGAAAGAAATGTCAGGAACAGTTATGGAAACTACTCGCAGTTTAAAAACTCATTTAATGTGCTGTAATGGTTCGAAAAGTCATAACTGAAAGGATGTTTTAGCATACTTTCAATGTCTAAATAAACTCCACTATATTGAAGAGTAAAGAAATAAGACAATTCTAGTGCAAACAAAGTACTGAATTATGTCTTTCTCTTTATTTTCAAAGTTGAGTTTTGAATCTTCAAGTAATCAAGAAGTGCAATCTTGATTATTTCAGGTAATAGGCATTGTATCCTTAGAGATAGAATTTCTGTGAAGCCATCTGCATCGTAGTGGGAAAATTATCTATCTTGATGATAGTTTCCTAGAAATGCCTTGCCTAATTTTGTTTTGTTCAAGTTTTAATCAGATCTGTATTTCTACTACAACAACTGTACCAATGTTCAAGAACAAACCAAGATAATTGATGTCACAGGATATTTGAAATGTCAGATAAAATTATTTTGAATACCAAAATGACTAATGTTTCAACAATGTAAAAATGAAACCACAGTTTATTATGACTGCCAAGGCACATATCTACCATCTCATTGCAAAGAAATGAAAATGAGAAAAAATGGAAAGAAAAATCTAAGTACAGTAAAATATAAAATCACATCTATGGATGAAGAAATCCACAGCCATGTGCAACAAAAAGAACTAAGAGCTTCGATGTAATGAGCAGAGCATGAAGATACAGTAACATCTCCTAATAACTTCTAGTACCTAAGTGCCCTCTCCAAACCCCATTAATGATGGCACCCCTTAGCCTAAAAATTGAATATATATGTGCATTCTCCATGTGTAATTAGTAAATACATGCGAAAAGAGGCCCAACATTTCATTGCTGTGGTTCAAAGCAAGACACCAGAACCAGCATGCATGTGATGAAGATATCCAACAGGCAAAAATTAGACAAGAAACATGAGCGATGCTCCCATGTGTGGTTCCATCTGATGACTAAAGTATGTATCTTATTATGTCTAAGCAACAAATAGGTATCGATTCATATTACAAAATTATTTGATGTTCACAATCATTCGAGAACCAACTTATGTGGCAATCAACAAGAAATTAATAAAGGATCAAAAGATTAAATAAAATAGCATGTCTTCCAATGTGTATAGGCGCGGCCAGATATTATGCATTAGGGATTCAATACAAATTATCTCATCTAGTAAGCTATATTTAGCATCCATGTCTCTATACTTTAAAAAATTACATTGGCAACTGTATAATTACAAAAGTGAAACATCTAAACCCATTTACCATGACAACGTCGGTTTTACTAACGAAAATACGAAAACAAAGGGTAAAAAGATTATTTTAATGTTCCAATGTGTGGTGACGAACAGCGTTGGTGGTGCCAAACGACAACGCCGCTGGGCGCCACCGGTGACTGTTGTAGCTGACACTGGTTTAAAAAGGCGCTCGCCTAAGCGCTCGGGTGAGGCGAGACGAGGCCCGAGCACCTCGATTGGCTTCCAAGCGACACGCTTCAAAGAGGCGTCGCCTGGGCGCTCGCCCGAGCTGTAACACCCCGAGTTAGTCCAATAGTCCCACATCGAAAGTGAGTGGGACTAAAATTGGCTTATATGGGCCTGATGAGTGCACTACTAATAACTTCAGCTTAAGCATTTTGGCCAGTGGTTGATAGGCCAAAATGAAGTTGATAGGCTAGTTAGCCCATCAGGCCGGGTCGTGACATTTGGTATCAGAGCCGACCTAATATTCGGGCATGGTGAGGTAGGCTTGAGTAAGAAAGGGCTACCTGTGGATGAAGTCTGAGAACTTATCACAGCGTGGAGCCACCACTAGGCTATGACTCACATGCACCATGCTAGGGTCTGATCTGGGCCTTGATGGGGGCGTCAAGTCGTTTAAGTGGGGGAGATTGTAACACCCCTAGTTAGTCCAATAGTCCCACATCGGAAGTGGGTGGGACTAAGATTGACTTATATGGGCCTGATGAGTGTACTACTAATAACTTCAGCTTAAGTATTTTGGCCAGTGGTTGATAGGCCAAAATGAAATTGATAGGCTAGTTAGCCCATCAGGCCGGGTCGTGACATTTGGTATTAGAGCCGACCTAGTATTCGGGCATGGGAAGGTAGGCTTGAGTAGGAAAGGGCTACCTGTGGATGAAGTCAGAAAACTCATCATAGCGTGGAGCCACCACTAAGCTATGCCTCACATGCACCATGCTAGGGTCTGATCTGGGCCTTGATGGGGACGTCAAGTCGTTTAAGTGGGGAAGATTGTAACACCCCTCGTTAGTCCAATAGTCCCACATCGGAAGTGAGTGGGACTAAGATTGGCTTATATGGGCCTGATGAGTGTACTACTAATAACTTCAGCTTAAGCATTTTGGCCAGTGGTTGATAGGCCAGAATGAAGTTGATAGGCTAGTTAGCCCATCAGGCCGGGTTGTGACACGAACCCAGGCATCGGGCGCTTCGGGTGAGCGCTTGGGTTAAACCGGGCGACCGAACCAGATTTTTACATCTGGTTCGGTCTAATGTGATTTAGTTGGTTCGATTGAACCAACTAAATCACCGATAAATCGATTTCCCCAACCCTAAACCTCACGATTAGCCTCTACTATCGCTGCCGTTGCTGCTGCTTGCACCTACTCTCGCCGTCGCTCGTCACACCCGCTCCAACTGTCACCTGTTGCCCCTATCGCCGTCACTCGCCGCTCCCACCGCTGTCGACAGGCTCGGTCTTCTCCTTCCTTTTGCTTCGAGCTCGACGGTATACTATTAAGTGTTAACAATATTAATAGTATACTATACTGTTAACAGTATACTATAACAGTATATTAACAGAATTTTTTATGTATTAAAATAATAATGCATTATTTTGTTTTTAATACTGTTAATTTTTATTTAATTGAAATTATTGTTAGGTTTCGGGATAAATGACAAGTGTTCAGAGCAACTCAGTTGATTCTATGATGACATCAAAAAAAGATCCTGCATAGAAGTATAATTATTTAGAGGATCCGAAAGATTTTCTTCATTTAATAGTATATTTTTATTTAAATAATTATATTTTTTAATTATATTTATAAATTTTTATATTTTAGCGCCTCGCTTCACTTGGGCTAGCACCTGGGCGAGCGCCTAGCGCCTCAAGCGATTTTAAATCTTGGCGCCTTTTAGCGCCTAGCGCTTTTTAAATCACTAGTAGCTGAGGAAAGCGACGGTGAGAGGAAAGAATCGCTTTGCATCTACATCTGTGTCAGCGTAATTGTCAAGTGACGAAAAGGTCACTAATGCAAATGTCGAGCGACGTCGTTTAACGCCGACATTTGATTAAAAGGCGCCGGCGCCGCTAAGCGCGGCGAGGCGAGGCGAGGCGAGCGAAGCGCCGCTTCACTTCAGCGCGCTTCAAAGAGGCGCCGCTGGCGCCGCCGAGCCAGCGTCGGGCGCTTGGCGAAGCGCCGTTAAACCAGCGACGGAAGCCGCGCTCGCCGCCGTCGCCGTTGCCGCTGGGCCGCTGCCGTATGGCCGCCGCCGCCGCCGCTCCGTCGCCGCCGCCGCTGCTACCGGTGCTTTCCGCTGCTTCGCCGCTGCCATCGCTCGCTTGCCAAGTGCTATCGCCTTGCATCGCCGTCGCCGCCGCTTCGTCGCTCGGACGTTCGAGATGTAAGCAGGCGGCGACGCCGCCTCGGGAGGCGACGCCGCCGTAAAAAAGTTAAAAAAATTCCTATTAAAAATGAGGCTCGGGGACGTCGCCGAGCCTCGACGCTTTCGAGCCTTTCGCGACGCCGCCAAATGACGTCGCCCAAGTCTTAAAAAAATAAAAATTGATTTTTTATTAAAAAATTGATTTTTTATTAAAAAATTGATTTTTTATTAAAAAATTGATTTTTTATTAAAAAATTGATTTTTTATTAAAAAATTGATTTTTTATTTAAAAATTGATTTTTATTTAAAAATTGATTTTTTTATTTAAAAATTGATTTTTTTTTATTTAAAAAATTGATTTTTTTTTATTTAAAAATTTGATTTTTTATGTTAATGATATCGTTAACAGTATACTAATAACAAATTTTTATTTATTAAATTAATATATTATTTTAATTTTAATATTACTAATTTTTAATTTAATAATATATTTTTATTTAAATAATTATATTTTTAATTATATTATATATTTTTATATTTTAGCGCTCGCTTCGCTCAAGCTAGCGCTGGCGAGCGCTTAGCGCCTCGGGCGATTTTAGACCTTGGCGCCTTTTAGCGCCTAGCGCTTTTTAAATCACTGGTCGACATCGACGCAGTTGCCAAGCGGCACCCTTCAACATTTATATCGATAGCCCTTTCGTCACTCGGCAACTGTATTGACGCTAATGTAGATGCAAAGCGGCTCTCACATCTCGTTGTTGCTTTCCACATCCACAATAACCACCCACGGCTCTCAGTGACATCATCGTCCACAACCACAGATGTCATCCGCCATCATCAATTAAAATATTAAAATTATATTTTTGCCTATTGTTTTCGCATTTTCGTTGGTAAAACTGACAACATTAGAGTAAATAAACCTAGATATTGTATTTTTGGAACTATAGAGATGCCAATGTAATTTTTTTAAATGTAGGGATCAGAATGCTAAACCTAGATATTGCACTTACACACAATAGGTTGTAGGAATTGAGGATGATAGGGCTCTCCAATGGGAGAGGGAAAGAAACATCGGAAGGGAGGTGAGTCACACGAGGGTGGGGATCAAATTGCTTGTCTTAATGGACCCAACTAGGGTTCAATTTAGGTGCAACACCACTTGAGTGTGCGACTCGGCCGCTCAGCGCCCAACCGGTGCTCACCTAAGCATCACACAAGTGAAAACGCCAGAATGATGTGCACGACAAGGCGCTCAAGACTCACCTCACCCGAGCGATTAGGTGAGCACCAAGCACCCAATGTTTAGGTTAGATAGAACTAAGACGATTTAACTTGAATCTCATGACATTTAAAAAATAAATATACAACCAATGTAGCTCAAATTCAATAATCTTTCTGGACCTGTGATGAATTTGGTTCAGATTAGTGAGAATATGCCGATAAAACCAGCAAGTGCAAACGACCACAAATAATAACAAAAGCCATGATGTCCAAACTATTTATCATCATCCATATGGATCTTTTGTATCTTTGAAATCTGTGTAAGAAAATATCTGTAGCTAAATTAAGAGCATTAAAATATCTTTCTATTGTTACCAGTAAAATCTCCTTCAATCACCAACAAAACCAGCAAATACAAGATTTGACAATCCAAATATAAGCAGGCCTGTGTGTTTTGAGGTATGAACAAGCCTCAAGTAGTGAAGATGGTTGCTTTTAGAACTACGGCAGAGAACATACTGTGCTGATATAAAGGTGTAAGTTTATACCTAACCAAATACATTGAGATTTTGGGTCTATTTTGGGGTTTGGAAATCAAGTCAAATTCTAGTTGTTTACTCAACTTGTACTTTAGGGTGAGTCGAGTCCTTTGTATCATTTGGGGTTTTGTGTTGTTCTGGTGTGCTTGAAAAGGAAACTACAATGCAGTAAACATAATAAGAAAACTAAGAGGTTTGATGAACCAAACACTTCATCCAAAATAAATAGTTGCTGTTGAGATAGTTTCTTTTGGGAAACCTAGTTAGATTAATATTATCTTAGGTATTTTTTTAATTAAAATGCTTCACATGAGGAATAGTCGGACTTGTGCATGATTCTATTGACAAATGATTATGATTTTCTTTGCACAGTGACCCGATCATTGTCTCTGTTATCTCTTTTTCTAACATTTCCATGCTTTTTTTTTTCTCTAAGACTTCCCCAATCCTCTTTGATCTCTCTCTAAAAGCATCACTTCTCCTGCTCTCTATCTTAACAACAGTATTTAACTTGCATACAGTGACATGCTATTTCTTTAAAGTAAATGCTCATGACATGCCGCTGACTGCTAGTTGGGAGGGTAGCAGGTAACTATCAGGGAGTAGGAAAGGGGAGGGGAAGATGTATAGAGAGGGCGAAGAGGAGTGTAAAGGAGGGAGATGGGGGCTGTCGGGGCCGGATTAGGAAAATGGAGAGGGGGCTGTTGGGGTCGGAGGAGTCGAAGGATGGTGAAGGTGGCTGCCGGGGTCGACGGGGGGCGGGGGCTGTGACGAAGTGGAGGAGGGGGAGGGACCAAGGATGTGGGGCGGGGGTTGCGATGAACGGGGGAAGAGGAAGGAGGGAGGAGAAGGGAGGAGAAGGGAGGAGGAGGATGGTGTCGGGGAATCGGGAGAGCTGTGGCGAAAGGGGGAAGAGGAAGGAGGGATTGGGGAAAGGGAGTTGCGACGAGGCGGGGGGGCGGTGGGCTGCGATGAAGGGGGGAAGAGGGAGGAGGAGGGAGGTGAAGGGATCGTGCGATGGCGAAGGAGGAAGAGGAGGAGGAGGGGAAGGAGTAAGAGAGAGATACCGGGCGCTGTCACCGTTCGCTGACGGAGAGGAAGCCGCAGCATCCACCGTTATCCGAGGAATACGCCGCAGCGATGAGAGCTCGACGGACGACGATGCCGCCACTGCTACCGCCTTTCGCCGAGGAAAACGCCGCAGTCGCAGTCGCAGTCGCAGTGGCCGTGGCTGTGGAGAAGGAGACAGTAACACCGCTGCATTTAGGGCACGGGTGCGAAATTGAGGATGCCGTTCTCATCTGGTTCAATCGAACCGGAGTTCAAAATTGACTAGACTTGGGCTCGACCGAGCCTGAACCAGCGATCCAAACCCGTTGTCTCGATAACCATCTTTACTAGCTTATTGTGCTCATTTTTCGACTCCTTAATATGATTTATCATATTATTCAATGTAACATATGAACAGTAATTCCACATCATCACGATTTCCTAACAAAAACAAAGATGTGTGATATAGAGTGAAAAAATAATAAATATACATTCAATGAAAGTCCACACACAATTATATTTTTCTATGCATTCATCCGACCCATTCATCGATTTTTATGATTTAGACCATAATTTCAATGCAAATGTATTTAATGATATCCATGATTATGTCATTGTTCATACTCTATTTAAATATATCTCAATCATTTAAATTAAGATTTTACATAGCGTAAGTCGTAAGCCATAGCAATTAGTATTATTGCGACCAAGTTAACATAGATTAACTAAGAGAATTAACCAGCTCTAGTTAGAAACACAACATAAAAGCTCGAAAAATTTTTTGACTATCTTTCCCAAGCAAAGTCTTTTTAACCATTAACACCAGTATAAAAAGATTCAACGTCATCCTTGGCACAAAAACATATCTAGAAAACCAATCTCAAAAATGTCCTACTCTTAAGGAGTTTCTTTTGAATTGTCACATATTTTATGATGATTCCTAGGGGTATACGGTTCGGAAGACGTCAATGTCGAGTTCATAAGCTTTTGTTGTTAAATTTTAAATAACTAAACAAAAAAATTATCATAAAAAATGAACCCATTAAATATTTGGATTTCACAATTGCAACATGTTTCCGACGGCAGAAATCATATGGCGGAGAATTTGTATCCTTATAGCTGGCGAGATGATGAAGTAAGCAGACATCGGATCAAGGAAATCCATATCATAACAAAACGTGACTGTTTCCCCTCACGTTCTTCCAATTTCTGAATCAACATCAATATCAAAGAATCATTTTGTTGTTAAAAAATAAATAAAAAAAGAATCCCAAAATCAACATGGAGGTTATACAACAAGAAACTCCTGGAGAATTCATAATGTCACAAAATTTGAGATGATTAAATAGTGCAGTCAGTACGAACTTGATTATTTTAATTTAAAGTTTCAATTTCAAGTAACATCGGGTGGCTTTCCCTGCACAGCAGCAAGATAGGAATCATAGAGAGAAGTAAATTTCTCCTTGTGCTGGAAAAGAAATTTCTTTATGAACTCCTCCTCGGTTAGTCATATGACGGATAGCAGTTTATGTCCTTCATCCAGCAATTTATTCTGCTTAAGAAAACTCATAACCTCATACCGAGGTCTCAACCTCTTCTCCAAGCTGTAAGTGAGAATCATGGGCCAGCAAATGATAGAGGTCAGCTCAAAACCTGCTTCCTTCATCAGGAATGTCATTTTGTCACATATGGTCTTCTTTGAGAATGCCCAAACGTATGGGCACTTCCTGAATGCAGCAAGGATGTCAGCCTGGGAACACCCAAAGCTCATCAGAGTTGCACTGGTAGCATCAAACCTAGATCTGTTCATGCTCATGACAACATTAAGTGCATTCGGATATACTCCAGATTCGCGTGGGACACCCAATTCGTCAATATATTTGATAACCTCCTTTAATTTGTCTATTCCACCAAAACAGGCTGGCGTTGTCACCACCATATGCGCAATACGCTCGTCACTGAAGCCACATTCCCTCAAGAGAGATATACTGGGTTCTATCGTCCGAGCCAAGCTATAATTAAGAATAAACATGTTCTTCTTGCAGGCTTTCAGAAGCTTCTCATTCGAACCTAATAGTGACCTCCAGAAGTTGATCCTCAGTTCGATGTCACGTAAAATGAGCGCATTCGGCCATGATGAAACCAGCCGAACTATTTCAGTGTCAGAAAAACCAATGTCCTGCAAAGATTTCATCCTGGGCTTCAGGAGAGTCTCTACATTAGCATGCAGTAACTCGGGTGCCCTCTTGGTAAGCTTCATGACTTGTGCATCACTCAAACCGCTCTGCTTAAAGAACTCAAAGGAAGGACTTGAACTTGGAAGTTTTTTTTCACAGATGCGATCCTTGGCCATTTTTGCAGCCTCTTTTGAGGAAAGTTCACATGACTCAAGGGGGTCGACCAACGTAAATGTGGATCTATGATTTGAACTGCGGTCTTCGGCAGTGGAAAAGCTAAACAGACTGCAGAGTTGATAGGAGGAAAGATGGATGGTGGACTTGTTACATGAGAGAAGGCAAAAGAGCCTCTTCTGCACCAAAAACATTGTCTTTTGAGGCAGTATCACGTACTGTTTGCAGAAAAATACAAGAAAAGTAGTCTTATTTCTGCCCGCTCCAATCCAAATTCCTCCTCTGCCTCAAATCAAGGATGTTGAAAACTTTCGACTAATCATCTATCTAAGACAATATTCCTCTACCACTCGTGTTAATCCACATGCATTCAGTTCCAATCAGCCATTTCTTTCAGAGATAAGTCTCTAAATGGTGTTTGCGAGTTGATAAAGAGTACCAATGATTAGTCACTCATTCTCATGCTCATATCCAAGCAATTCTCCACCACTGAAATAATGGCTTCAAATAACACCTGTGCCCTGACACCAAATTCCACAAATTTTTCTATTGTAGTTGGTGGCTTTAGACACCACCAAACGTCCTATATCCCTGTAGCAATTGAAAAACCATATCAACTGTATTTTAATCAAATAGGTTGAACATAAGAGTATACTCATGTTTATACTAATAGGTTGCACATCAATGACTTGCAAAGGGTACTACAGAATTCAGAATAACAGGAAGACAAATAATGTTTTCTCTAACATCAGATTCACTAATGTCCTACAACTAAAACCCGAAACATTTCAAATCAGCACTTCCAGAGTAATTGAACCATTTCATCAAGAATGCCAAGAGATGCTCTAGATTCACTAATGTCCTACAACTAAAACCTGAAACATTTCAAATCAGAACTTCCAGAGTAATTGATCCATCATCAAGAATGCCAAGAGATGATCTACTTATAAGTCTAGCAAAACCGGTAAGTAGAAAAGATACTGTTTAATTAATCAATAACAGTAATTTGTGAGGTTCAACATGCTAAAAAAGGCAATGCTGATGAAGATGTGCAACTCCACAAAAGAAAACAACATAGGTGGAAGACCAGAGAAAGGCAATAAATTTTCTGAAAAATGAATAGAGATAAGAAAACTGCCTCAATCAAGAAAAGCTACAGTTTATTTGGCTCCGTGCTGATAAAGGAACATAATTTAGAGAATAAACAGCAACTAAACAACTTCAACTACAGTAAAGGTGTCATTATATGTAGCCTCAGCTACATATCATTAATGAAGAAAATGCCTCAATCAGTGAGTTGCCAATAAAACCAGCAAGTGCAAACAACCACGATAATAACAAAAGCCATGATGTCCAAACTATTCACGATCAGCCATATGGATCTTTTGCATCATTGAACTCTGTCTAAGAAAATATCTGTAGTTAAATTAAGCATTCAACTCTCTTTCTATTGTTACCAGTAAAGTAGTTAAATTTCTATTGTTAAATCAAATTAAATCAACTAACCAGCAAATACAAGATTTGACAATACAAATGTAAGCAGGCCTGTGTGTTTTGAGGCACGAACAAGCCTCAAGTAGTGAAGAGGTTAGATTGCTTTCAGCACCACAATGTAGCTCAAGAACAATCTTTTGACATAAAGGAGTGATGAATTTGGTTCAGATTAGTGAGAATATGCCGATAAAACCAGCAAGTGCAAACGACCACAAATAATAACAAAAGCCTGAACCAAACTATTTATCATCCATATGATCTTTTGTATTTTGAAATCTGTGTAAGTCTATAAATTAGAGGTATTGTTACCAGTAAAAGATCACCAACAAAACAGCAAATACAAGATTTGACAATCCAAATATAAGCAGGCCTGTGTGTTTGAGGTATGAACAAGCCTCAAGTAGTGAAGATGGTTGCTTTTAGTGCAGAGAACATACTGTGCTGATATAAAGGTGTAAGATCAAATACATTGAGATTTTGGGTCTATTTTTGGGTTGAAATCAAGTCAAATTCTAGTTGTTTACTCAACTTGTACTTAAGGGTGAGTGAGTCCTTTGTATCATTTGGGGTTTTGTGTTGTTCTGGTGTGCTTGAAAATGAAACTACAATGCAGTAAACATAATAAGAAAACTAAGAGGTTTGATGAACCAAACACTTCATCAAAATAAATAGTTGCTGTTGAGATAGCTTCTTTTGGGAAACCTAGTTAGATTAGTATTATCTGAGGTATATTTTAATTAAAATGCTTCACATGAGGAATAGTCAGACTTGTGCATGATTCTATTGACAAATGATTATGATTAACGATCATTGTCTCTGTTATCTCTTTTTCTAACATTTCCATGCTTTTTTTTTTTTCTCTAAACTTCCCCAATCCTCTTTGATCTCTTTAAAGCATCACTTCTCCTGCTCTCTAAATGCAAATAACTTGCATACATATCTTTAAAGTAAATGCTCATGACATGCCGCTGACTGCTAGTTGGGAACAGGTAACTATTAGGAAAGGGAGGGGAAGATGTATAGAGAGGGCGAAGAGGAGTGTAAAGGAGAGATGGGGGCTGTCGGGGCCGGATTAGGAAAATGGAGAGGGGCTGTTGGGGTCGGAGGAGTCGAAGGATGGTGAAGGTGGCTGCCGGGGTCGACGGGGGCGGGGGTTCGAAGTGGAGGAGGGGGAGGGACCAGGATGTGGGGCGGGGGTTGCGATGAACGGGGAAGAGGAAGGAGGGAGGGCTGGAAAGGAATGGTGTCGGGGAATCAGCTGTGGCGAAAGGGGGAAGAGGAAGGAGGGATTAAGGGATGCGACAGGCGGGGGCGGTGGGCTGCGATGAAGGGGGAAGATTGGAGGAGGGAGGTGAAGGGATCGTGCGATGGCGAAGGAGGAAGAGGAGGAGGAGGGGAAGGATATAGAGAGATAACCGTTTGACGGAAGACTGAGCATCCACCGTTATCCGAGGAATACGCCGCAGCGATGAGAGCTCGACGGAGGACGATGCCGCCACTGCTACCGCCTTTCGCCGAGGAAAACGCCGCAGTCGCAGTCGCAGTCGCAGTGGCCGTGGCTGTGGAGAAGGAGACAGTAACACCGCTGCATTTAGGGCACGGGTGCGAAATCGAGGAGTTCTCATCTGGTTCAAGAACCGGAGTTCAAAATTGACTAGACTTGGGCTCGACCGATGAACCAGCGACCAAACCCGTTGTCTCGATAACCATCTTTACTAGCTTATTGTGCTCATTTTTCGACTCCTTAATATGATTTATCATATTATTCAATGTAACATATGAACAGTAATTCCACATCATCACGATTTCCTAACAAAAACAAAGATGTGTGATATAGAGTGAAAAAATAATAAATATACATTCAATGAAAGTCCACACACAATTATATTTTTCTATGCATTCATCCGACCCATTCATCGATTTTTATGATTTAGACCATAATTTCAATGCAAATGTATTTAATGATATCCATGATTATGTCATTGTTCATACTCTATTTAAATATATCTCAATCATTTAAATGATATTTCAGCTATCAAGATTTTACATAGCGTAAGTCGTAAGCCATAGCAATTAGTATTATTGCGACCAAGTTAACATAGATTAACTAAGAGAATAAACCAGCTCTAGTTAGAAACACGACATAAAAGCTCGAAAATATTTTTGACTATCTTTCCCACGCAAAGACTTTTTAACCATTAACACCAGTATAAAAAGATTCAACGTCATCCTTGGCACAAAAACATATATAGAAAATGTCCTACTCTTAAGGAGTTTCTTTTAAATTGTCACATATTTTATGATGATTATAGGGGTATACGGTTCGGAAGATGTTAATGCCGAGTTCATAAGCTTTTGTTGTTAAATTTTAAATAACTAAACAAAAAAATTATCATAAAAAAAGAACCCATTAAATATTTGGATTTCACAATTGCAACATGTTTCCGACGGCAGAAATCATTGCGGAGAATTGTATCCTTATAGCTGGCGAGATGATGAAGTAAGCAGACATCGGATCAAGGAAATCCAATTTCTGAGTCAACATCAATATCAAAGAATCATTTTGTTGTTAAAAAATAAATAAAAAAAGAATCCCAAAATCAACATGGATGTTATACGACAAGAAACTCCTGGAGAATTCATAATGTCACAAAATTTGAGATGATTAAATAGTGCAGTCAGTACGAACTTGATTATTTTAATTAAAGAAGTAACATACAGCAGCAAGATAGGAATCATAGAGAGAAGTAAATTTCTCCTTGTGCTGGAAAAGAAATTTCTTTATGAACTCCTCCTGTTAGTCGTATGACGGATAGCAGTTTATGTCCTTCATCCAGCAATTTATTCTTTGAAAACTCATAACATCATCGAGGTCTCAACCTCTTCTCCAAGCTATAAGTGAGAATCATGGGCCAGCAAATGATAGAGGTCAGCTCAAAACCTGCTTCCTTCATCAGGAATGTCATTTTGTCACATATGGTCTTCTTTGAGAATGCCCAAACGTATGGGCACTTCTGAATGCAGCAAGGATGTCAGCCTGGGAACAAAAGCTCATCAGAGTTGCACTGGTAGCATTAGATCTGTTTGCTCATGACAACATTAAGTGCATCGGCCAGATTTGGGACACCCCTAATATATTTGATAACCTCCTTTAATTTGTCTATTCAAAACAGTCACCACCATATCTTACTCTGAAGATTCTCAAGAGAGATATATTTCTACGTACAACAAGCTGAATAAACATGTTCTTCTTGCAGGCTTTCAGAAGCCTCTCAAGAACCAAAGTGACTCCAGAAGTTGATCCTCAGTTGATGTCACGTAGAAATTTGCCATGATGAAACCAGAACTATTTCCGTGTCAGAAAACCAATTTCCTGCAAAGATCTCATCCTGGGCTTCAGGGCAGTCTCTACATTAGCATGCACTAACATGGTGCCCTCTTGGTAAGCTTCATGACTTGTGCATCACTCAAACCGCTCTGCTTAAAGAACTCAATGGAAGGACTAGAACTTGGAAGTGTTTTACTCACAGATGATCCTGGCCATTTTTGCATCCTCTTTTGAGAAACTTCACATGACTGAATCGACCAACATAAATTTGGATCTATGATCTGAACTGTGTCTTCGGCAGTGGAAAAGCTAAACAGACTGCAGAGTTGATAGGAGGAAAGATGGATGGGGACTTGATACATGAGAGAAGGTAAAGAGCCTCTTCTGCACCAAAAACATTGTCTTTTGAGGCAGTATCAAATTTGCAGAAAAATACAAGAAAAGTAGTCGATTTCTGCCCTCTCCAATCCAAATTCCTCCTCTGCCTCAAATCAAGGATGTTGAAAACTTTCGACTAATCATCTATCTAAGACAATATTCCTCTACCACTCGTGTTAATCCACATGCATTCAGTTCCAATCAGCCATTTCTTTCAGAGATAAGTCTCTAAATGGTGCAGAGTTGATAAAGAGTACCAATGATTAGACTCATTCTCATGCTCATATCCAAGCAATTCTCCACCACTGAAATAATGGCTTCAAATAACACCTGTGCCCTGACACCAAATTCCACAAATTTTTCTATTGTAGTTGGTGGCTTTAGACACCACCAAACGTCCTATATCCCTGTAGCAATTGAAAAACCATATCAAATGTATTTTAATCAAATAGGTTGAACATAAGAGTATACTCATGTTTATACTAATAGGTTGCACATCAATGACTTGCAAAGGGTACTACAGAATTCAGAATAACGGGAAGACAAATAATGTTTTCTCTAACATCAGATTCACTAATGTCCTAAAACTAAAACCCGAAACATTTCAAATCAGCACTTCCAGAGTAATTGATCCATTTCATCAAGAATGCCAAGAGATGCTCTAGATTCACTAATGTTCTACAACTAAAACCTGAAACATTTCAAATCAGAACTTCCAGAGTAATTGATCCATCATCAAGAATGCCAAGAGATGATCTACTTATAAGTCTAGCAAAACCGGTAAGTAGAAAAGATACTGTTTAATTAATAAATAACAGTAATTTGTGAGGTTCAACATGCAAAAAAAGGCAATGCTGATGAAGATGTGCAACTCCACAAAAGAAAACAACATAGGTGGAAGACCAGAGAAAGGCAATAAATTTTCTGAAAAATGAATAGAGATAAGAAAACTGCCTCAATCAAGAAAAGCTACAGTTTATTTGGCTCTATGCTGATAAAGGAACTTAATTTAACAGAAAGACTGCTCATGTAAAAACTTCCAACTACAGTAAAAACATTGATATTGCACTAGGGTGTAGGAATTGATGGTGGGCTCTCCAATGGGAGAGGGGAAGAAACATTGGAAGGGAGGTGAGTCACACGAGGGTGGGGATCAAATTGCTTGTCTTAATGGACCCAACTAGGGTTCAATCTAGGTGCAACACCACCCGAGCGTGCGACTTGGCCGCTCAGCGCCTAGCTGGTGCTCACCTAAGCATCGCACAAGTGAAAACGCCTGAATGATGTGCACGACAAGGCGTTCAAGACTCGCCTCACCTGAGCGATTAAGCAAGCGCCAAGCACCCAATGTTTAGGTTAGATAGAACGAAGACGATCTAACTTGAATCTCATGACATTTAAAAAATAAATATACAACCAATGTAGCTCAAATTCAATAATCTTTCTGGACATGTGATGAATTTGGTTCAGATTAGTGAGAATATGCCAATAAAACCAGCAAGTGGAAACGACCACAATAATAACAAAAGCCATGATGTCCAAATTATTTATCATCATCCATATGGATCTTTTGTACCTTACAACTCTGTGTAAGAAAATATCTGTAGCTAAATTAAGAGCATTAAAATGTCTTTCTATTGTTACCAGTAAAATCTCCTTCAATCACCAACTAAACCAGCAAATACAAAATTTGACAATCCAAATATAAGCGGGCCTGTGTGTTTTGAGGTATGAACAAGCCTCAAGTAGTGAAGATGGTTGCTTTTAGAACTACGGCAGAGAACAGACTGTGCTGATATAAAGGTGTAAGTTTATACCTAACCAAATACATTGAGATTTTGGGTCTATTTTCGGGTTTGGAAATCGAGTCAAATTCTAGTTGTTTACTCAACTTGTACTTTAGGGTGAGTCGAGTCCTTTGTATCATTTGGGGTTTTGTGTTGTTCTGGTGTGCTTGAAAAGGAAACTACAATGCAGTAAACATAATAAGAAAACTAAGAGGTTTGATGATCCAAACACTTCATCAAAATAAATAGTTCTGTTGAGATAGTTTCTTTTGGGAAACCTAGTTAGATTAGTATTATCTTACGTATTTTTTTAATTAAAATGCTTCACATGAGGAATAGTCAGATTTGTGGATGATTCGATTGACAAATGATTATGATTTTCTTTGCACAGTAACCCGATTATTGTCTCTGCTATCTCTTTTTCTAACTTTTCCATGGTTTTTTTTTTCTCTAAGACTTCCCCAATTCACATTGCTCTCTCTAAAAGCATCACTCCTCCTGCTGTCTATCTTAACAACAGTATTTAACTTGCATACAGTGACATGCTATTTCTTTAAAGTAAATGCTCAAGACATGCTGCTGACTGCTTGTTGGGAGGGTAGCGGGTAACTTCAGGGAGTAGGAAAGGGGAGGGGAAGATGTATAGAGAGAGCGAAGAGGGGTGTAGAGGCGGAAATGGGGGCTGTTGGGGCTGGAGTAGGAAAATGGAGATGGGGGCTGTTGGGGTCGGAGGAGTCGGAGGTTGGTGAAGGTGGCTGCCGGGGTCGACGGGGGGGGGGCTGTGATGAAGTGGAGAAGGGGAGGGACCAAGGAAGAGGGCCGGGAGCCGCGATGACCGGGGGAAAGTGGGAGGTGGGAGTAGAAGGGAGGAGGAGGGTGGTGTCGGGGAAGCGGGAGAGCTGTGGCGAAAGGGGGAAGAGAAAGGAGGGATCGGGGAAAGGGGGCTGAGACGAGGCGGGAGGGCGGTGGGCTGCGATGAAGGGGGGAAGAGGGAGGAGGAGGGACAGGAAGGGATTGTGCGACGGCGAGGAGGAGGAGGAGGAGGAGGAGGAGGAGGAGAAGGTGTAAGAGAGAGATACCGGGCGCTGTCACCGTTCGCCGACGGAGAGGAAGCCGCAGCAACCACCGTTCGCCGAGGAAAACGCCGCAGCGATAAGACATCGACGGAGGAAAATGCCGCCGCTGTTGCGATGGCTGTGGAGGAAGAGACAGTTTCACCGTTGCATTTAGGGCACGGGTGCGAATTTGAGGATGCCGTTCTCATCTGGTTCAATCGAACCAGAGCTCCGAATTGACTTGACATGGCTGGACGCAGTGCAAACAATCACAATAATAACAAAGCCCATAAAATATCCGAACTATTTATGCGCTCTCTAAGAAAACATATGTAGTGAAATTTGAAGCATTCAAATCTCTTTCTATTGTAATGAACTAAAGTGACAAATATAAGATTTGATAATTTAAATATAAGTAGCATGATGTTTTTTTTTGGCTATGAACAAGTCTTAAATTATCACGAGAGTGGCTTCTAACATGGTAAGATTATATCTAGCCTAAGTAAATAATTATTAATTATAGTTTGATAAAATTCAGAATCAAAATTGAACCAGCGATTCCAGTTTGACCGATTTGAATTCTAGTTTCAAACTTCTTTTTTTTCTCTTTTTATTAAAATTTATAATATAAAAAATTATAATTTTGTTTTAAAATTTTAAAGAAAATTAGATATATGACTATAATGAGTGTAAATGTGTAATAATATAATAAAAATAATAATATATTTAATAGGAATAACCTCTTCGTTCTATTTTGCCACCTTTGTCTAATACTTAAGTTTCAATTGATTTGAGCATTGTGCTCAATCTAGATTCTTTTAGAACCTATCTTCTTGCATTAAAGTCTTTATTAGTATTCATCACCAAAATTAAAAATGTTATTATGTATGGTAAGATAATAAACACTAGTATAAGTATATTCACATTATTAAAAACTTTTAAAAATTTAAAAATTGTTTCACTTAGATTCCAATATTATAGATATAAACTAACTTTCATAATATTATTTGTAATAAAAATATATAATAATTTGTGATACTCAAAAGATATTTTAAGCAATTTATATATAAAAATTAACATCTCTAGAAATTCTTTTGGGCCTTTTGTCATTTAATTTATAAAATATGACTTATTTTTTCATTACTCGTAGCGGATCAAATAGTTTACTTAATAGGAGAAATAAAACTTTTAAGAGATATTATCCTTCTTGTGCACATAAATTCAAAACATGTTAAAAGCATGTAAACAAACATCATATAATTTTGTAATAAAAGCAGTATTTACCATTATAATGTTAAAACCAATGAAAAGAATTTTAAAAATCAATTAATGTTTTATAAAATTTATCATTCTATAAATATTATCAGCCTATATGTTATTTAACAAAAACTCTAAATGTAATCATTCTTTTGAGAAGGGCAAATTGATCAATTTAACTCTAAATAAGAACTGATGGTTCCAATTTTTCGAACCAAAAAATTAGAATTAAATCAGTCATCACCAATTCTAATTTGATTAGCAATCGATGTACCGTCGGGAGTTATGGTTTAAACCGAACTTAGACAAAGACTAGTTATACCTAACTAAATACATTGAGATTTTAGGTTCATTTTGGAGTTTGGAATAAGTTATAGTTGTTCATCACATATGTATCATTTGAGGTTTTATTGATTGTTGAAATTTTTTTATTGTGTTTAAAAAGAGAAATTATAGAAATGTAGACAAGATAAAGAAATTGAGAGATTTGATGAACTAAACACTTCATCAAAATAAAGTCGATCCATCAAACCATGAAAGTTGGATGAACTATGAAACATCAGCCTGTTATGATTTTGATTGAAACCGATAGCACTAACAATTTTATGAACAATAAGGTTGTTGACCGATTAGCTTGTAGGTTGTGATAAATTTCAAAGTAAAGATCATTGATGAATGAATTTTAACTTATGATAGCAAGTGTTCGAAGATAAAATTGATTATATAGAGTCAAAAATTACTTATGAATTTTTTTTTGTTACTTTTGGAAGACTTATGATGCTTGGAATTGAATGACTATTAACCCTTAACGTGTTTCTTGAATTTTTTCTAAATTAATAATGAAGTTTTTTTATTAATGAAAAGCAAGTGATCTGAAAGAGAAGACGTGAAAGTAAGATCATAACCGTCATTAGTCATCGGATGAAGAGGATTTTTCTGAAGATTACAATAACTACTACATAGAAAGATCGACACATTGCTTACACTATCACAAAGTGGAGACCCAACTTGATCAATGGATCGTGATGTGCCATAGATATCCTGTAATTAAAGTGCTACAAAGAGAAAGTCTCATAGTTTGATACTACTCAATCTCGCGGACAAGATTCATTTGAAAGAGGGAGGAATCATTAAAACCATTTTTATTTTCTAAACTTTGAATCATATTCTATCAAGTTTTTTTTAGTCTAGTAAAAGTTGGATAGAAGCTTTTGTTGTTAAATTTTCTAAGCTTTTGTTTTTAATTTTAAATAACAAAACAATAATGTTATAATAAAAAAGAAAAAAAGAACACATTAATTATTTGGGGTTTGACACTAGCCGGCGAGATGGAGATCTAAGCAGACATAGGATCAAGGAAATCCATATCAATATGGCTCTTCCACAACATCTTCCACATATTAACATCTAAAAACTCCAGCATCATTAACAGTTTCTAACACAATTAACCTGAAGCTTGATCAGAAAATTTGGCTATGATAGAAACATTACAAAAGCTTTCTTGGAAAGTGACTGTTTCCCCACTCGTTCTTCCAATTTCCGAGTCAACATCAATATCGAAGAATCGGTAAATTTTGTTGCAAAACAAAATAGATAACAAAAAGAAACACAAAATCAACATGGATGTTCCACAACAAGAAGCTCCTGGAGAATTCATAATGTCACAAAATTTGAGATGATTAAATAGTGCAGTCAGCATGAACTTGATCATTTTAATTTAAAGTTTCAATTTCAAGTAACAACGTGTGGCTTTCCCTGCACAGCAGCAAGATAGGAATCATAGAGCGAAGTAAATTTCTCCTTGAGCCGGAAAAGAAATTTTTTTCTGAACTTCTCCTCAGATAGTTGCATGACGGATCGCAGAATGTATTCTTGATCCAGCAATTTATTCTGCTGAAGAAAATTCATAACCTCATATCGAGGTCTCAGCCTCTTCTCCAAGCTGTAAGTGAGAATCACGGGACTGCAAATGATAGATGTCAGCTCAAAACCTGCTTCCTTCGTCAGGAATGTCATCTTGTCACATATGGTCTTCTTTGAGAGTGCCCAAACGGATGGGCACTTCCTGAATGCAGCGACGATGTCAGGCTGGGAACACCCAAAGCTCATCAGAGTTGCGCTGGTAGCATCAAAACTAGATCTGTTCTTGCTCATGACTACACGAAGTGCATATGGATATACTCTAGAGTCACGTGGGACACCCAATTCCTCAATATATTTGATAACCTCTTTTAATTTGTCTATTCCGCCAAAACAGCATCGCACTGTCACCACCATATGCGCGATACGCTCGTCACTGATGCCATGTTCCCTCAAGAGAGATATACTGGGTTCTATCGTCCGAGTCAAGTTATAACCAAGAATAAACATGTTCTTCTTGCAGGCTTTCAGAAGCCTCTCATTCGAACCTAATAGTGACCTCAAGAAGTTGATCTTCGGTTTGATGTCACGATAATGGAGCAAAGTCGGACATGATGAAACCACCTGAACTATTTCAGTGTCAGAAAATCCCATGTCCTGCAAAGATCTCATCCTGGGCTTCAGCGCAGTCTCTACATTAGCATGCAGCAACATGGGTGCCCTCTTGGTAAGCTTCATGACTTGTGCATCACTCCAACCGCTCCGCTTAAAGAACTCAATGGAAGGACTTGAACTTGGAAGTTTTTTTTCACAGATGCAATCCTTGGCCATTTTTGCAGCCTCATTTGAGGAAAGTTCACATGACTGAAGGGGGTCAACCAACATAAATTTGGATCTATGATCTGAACTGTGGTCTTTGGCAGTGGAAAAGCTAAACAGACTGCAGTGGATGGGGGACTTGATACATGAGAGAAGGCAAAAGAGCCTCTTCTGCACCAAAAACATTGCCTTTTGAGGCAGTATCACGTACTGTTTGCAGAAAAATACAAGAAAAGTAGTCGTATTTCTGCCCCCTGCAATCCAAATTCCTCCTCTGCCTCAAATCAAGGATGTTGAAAACTTTCAACCAACCATCCGTCTCAGACAATATTCCTCTACCACTCAGTCATTTCATTCAGAGATACGTCTCTAAATGGTGTTTGCGAGTTGATAAAGAGTACCCCTATGATTAGTTACTCATTCTCATGCTCACACCCAAGCAATTCTCCACCACTGAAATAATGGCCTCAAATAACACCTGTGCGCTGAAACTAAATTCCACTTATTTTTCTATTGTAGTTGGTGGGTGTAGACACCACCAAACGTCCTATATCCCTGTAGCAATTGACAAACCAAGTCAAATGTATTTTCATCAGATATGCTGCATAAGAGTATACTCATGTTTATACTAATAGGTTGAACATCAATGACTCGCAAAGGGTACTACAGAATTCAGAATTACTGGAAGATGCATAATGTTTTCTCTAACATCCGATTCACTAATGCCCTACAACCAAAACCTGAAACATTCCAAATCAGCACTTCCAGAGTAATTGATCCATTTCATCAAGAATGCCAAGAGATGATCTAGTTATAAGTCAAGCAAAACCGGTTAGCAGAAAAGATCCTGTTTAATTAATCAATAACAGTAATTTGTGAGGTTCAACATGCTAAAAAAGGCATTGCTGATGAAGATGTGCAACTCCACAAAAGAAAACAACATAAATTTTCTGAAAAATGAATATAGAGAAAAGAAAACTGCCTCAATCAAGAAATGCTACAGTTTATTTGGCTCTGTGCTGATAAAGGAACATAATTTATGAGAAAGATGCACATGTAAACAACTTCAACTACAGTAAAAACATTATCTTACGGATTACCCCATGTAGTTAACTACCTTTATGCATTAGGGACTTATTACAGATTACCCCATGTCGGGCGAAGAGGGGTGTAGAAGAGGGAGATGGGGGCTGTCGGGGCTGGAGTAGGAAAATGGAGATGGGGGCTGTCGTGGCCGGAGCAGGATAATGGAGAGGGGGCTGCCGGGGGGGAAAATGGGGGCTGTTGGGGTCGGAGGATGGTAAAGGTGGCTGCCGGGGTCGACGGGGGGCGGGGCTGTGATGAACTGGAGGAAGGGGGAGGCACCAAGGAGGAGGGGCGGAGAGCCGCGATGAACGGGGAAAGAGGGAGGAGGAGGATGGTGGGGGAAGCGGGAGAACTGTGGCGAAAGGAGGAAGAGGAAGGAGGGATCCGGGTAAGGGGGCTGCGACGAGGCGGGAGGGCGGTGGGCTGCGACGAAGGGGGGAAGAGGGAGGAGGAGGGACGAGAAGGGATTGTGCGACGGCGAAGGAGGAAGAGGAGGAGCAAGAGAGAGATACCGGGCGCTGTCACCGTTCGCCGACGGAGAGGAAGCCGCAGCATCCACCGTTCTCCCAGGAAAACGCCGCAGCGATAAAAGCTCGACGGACGAAGATGCCGCCGCCGCTGCCGCCTTTCGCCAAGGATAACGCCGCAGTCGCGGTCGCGGTCGCGGTCGCTGTAGAGAAGGAGACGGTTAACACCGCTGCATTTAGGTCACGGGTGCGAATTTGAGGATGCCGTTCTGATCTGGTTCAATCGAACTAGAGTTTCAAATTGACTAGACTTGGGCTCGACCCATTCTTAGTCAGGCGGGCTCCTGGGCCGCACCTGGTCGAACTCGCCCACCCGGCCCACTTATCGGGCGCCCGTTGTCGGCAATTGCTTCGGCTATTGTAAAGACCTTTCTTCTACCTATTATTGATGAAGAAAAATTACTCCTTTTTTTTTTATAGAGAATTTTCACTGGCATAATCTAAATCAGTGAGAATTTGCTAATAAAACCAACAAGTGCAAACAATAACAATAATAACAAAAGCCATAATATCCGAACTATTTATGCTCTTTGTAATATGTAGTCAAATTTAAAGCTTTCAAATCTCTTTCTATTGTAACTAACTAATGTAGTAAATATAAGATTTGATAATTTAAGTATAAGTAGCGCCATGGTTTTTAGCTACGAATAAGTCCTTCAATTGTCACGAGAGTGGCTTCTAACACAATAAGATTATATCTAGCCTAAGTAAATAATTATTCATTCTAGTTTGGTAAAATTATAATCGAAATCGAATCAGCAAGGGTCGATTCCAGTTTGATCGATTTGGATTCTAGTTCGAACTTTTTTTTTTCTTTTTATTAAAATTTTATAATATAAAAAAATATAATTTTATTTTAAAATTTTTATAAAAAAAATTGGATATACAACTATAATGAGTGTAAATGTGTAATGATATAATAATAAAATAATATAAAATAATAAATATTTAATCTGTTTGACAATCCAATCATCTATTATGATGATATGTTTAATAGGAGATTATTATCCTCGTAGATGATATTTTCGTTTTATTTTGTCACTTTTGTCTATTCATTAGTACGTACTTAAGTTTCAATTGATTTGAACATCATGCTCAATTATATTCTTTTAGAACTCATCCTCTTGCATTAAAGTCTATACTAGTATTCATCGTCAAAATTGGAAATGTTATTATGTACAGCAAGATAATAAACACTAGTATAAGTATATTCACTTTATTAAAGACTTTGAAAATTTTAAAACTTGTTTCACTTATATTCTAATATTGTAGATATAAACTAACTTTCATAATATTATTTGTAATAAAAATATATAATAATTTGTTATGCTTAAAAGATATTTTAAGCCATTTATATATAAAACTTAACAACTCTAGAAATTATTTTGATCCTTTTGTCATTTAATTTATAAAATCTGACTTATTTTTTCATTACTCGAACCCTAACAATGAAATAGTTTACTTAATAGGAGAAATAAAACTTTTAAGAGATATTATCCTCTTGTACACATAAATTCAAAACATGACAAAAGCATGTTAACAAACATCTTATAATTTTATAATAAAAGTGGTATTTACCATTATAATGTTAAAATCAATGAAAAGAATTTTAAAAATCAACTAATGTTTTATAAAATTTATCATTCTATAAAAATTATCAGCCTATATGTCATTTAATAAAAACTCTAATTTGATTGGCAATCGACGTACCATCGATTCGATTCAGTTATGGTTTAAATTGAACCTAGACAAAGACTAGTTATACCTAACTATATCCATTGAGATTTTGGATCCGTTTTGGAGTTTGGAAATAAATTATAGTTGTTCATCACGTTTATATCATTTGGGGTTTTGTTGATTGTTGAAATTTTTTTATTGTGTTTGAAAAAGAAAATCATAGAAAGATAAACAAGATAAAGAAACTAAGAGATTTGATGAATCAAACACTTCATCAAAATTAGGTTGATCCATCAAATTATGAAAGTTGGATGAACTTTGAAACATCAGCTTGTTACGATTTTTATTGAAAGTGGTAACACTAACAATTTTATGGACAATAAGGTTGTTGATCGGTTAGCCTACCATATTGTAAGCAGTGACAAATTCGAAGTAAAAATCGTTGATGGATAGATTTTAACTTATGATAGCAAGTGTTTGAAGATAAAATTAATTATACATAGCTAATAATTGCTTGCGAGTTTCTTTTCGTTACTTTGGGAAGACTTTAAAATGGTACTTGGAATAGAATGACTACCAACTCGGGGTGAATTTCTTGAAAAAAATTTTAAATTAATAATGAAGCTTTTTATTAATAAAAAGCAAGTGATCTAAAAGAGATAACATGAAAATAAGATTATAATTGCCACTAGCCATCGAATGAAGATGATTCTTCATAAGACTATAATGACTACTACATCGAAAGGCCTACCCATTGTTTACACTATTACAAAGTGAAGACCCTACTTGATCAATGGTTGTGATGCGCCACAGATATCCTTTCTCTGAAGTGCTAAAAAGAGAAGCTCATAGTTTGATCCTGCTCAACCTTGAGGACAAGGTTGATTTGAAAGGGGGAGGAATTGTTAGGACCCCTTTTATTTTTCAAACTTTGAATCATATTCTATTAAGTATTTTTAGTCCAGTAAAAGTTGGATAGGAGCTTACTTGAGACTTATTAATTTTATTAGGAGTCCAAGTCCTGATAGACTCAGGAGTGGAACGAAATATCTATTTATTTTTATCATCTATGGACTTAGAGGTGGAGCGTGCGATGAAAAAGGTAGAAGAGTAGGAGGAGGCGAAGGGGGAAGAGAAAGAGAGATACCGAGAGGGGAAGATGTTGTCGCCACTATTGTTATTTGTCGATGGGCAGGAAGGCAATTGTCGTTCACCAAGGAGATGCCATAGTCACCGAAGGAAAAGATAATGTTTGGCGACCGCAGCGATTAGGGTGGGATTGTGTTCGACGGTTTAGGTGGGGTTCAAACCGACTTAGGTCCGAATTTTAATCATTCGAGCGGTTGACCCGTCAAATCACCGCCTTCGGTTGAATTTGTTTGGCCCACCCCACTTACGATATGCTCATGTAACAAAATAGTCAATGCCATACAAAAATCGAAATGTCAGATAAAAATTATTTTGAATGCCAAAATGAATAATACTTAACATGTAAAATGAAACCACAGTTGACTGTTGAAGCACGTATCAACCGTCTCATAACGAAAAAAATGAAACAGAGAAGAAAATATATCAATGTATTATTTATTATCTTAGGTTTGCAAAACAATGCATATCATGTTCTCGATACCAATCTTTTCTAGCTTATTAAGCTCAATTTTCATATATGGCTTTCACTTAGATTGTTTTGACTCCTTTATATGATTTACCATATTATTTCATGTAACAGACTCTCGTCGCCACTTGATTATAACAATAGATTTTCTAACAGATATAAAGATGAGTGATACAAAGTTGGAAAAATGGTAAGTATACGTTGAATGGAAGTCCGCACATAATTATATTTCTCTATGCATTCATCCATCATGACCTCTTCATGGATTTATATGGCTTAGACTATAATTTCAATACAAATGTATTAAATGATATCCATGATTTTATCCTTATTCATACTCTAGTTAAATAGATCCCAATCATTTAAATAACAGTTCAGCTATCAAGATTTTACATATTCCAAGAAAATTAATAATTAAGCGAAATCTACACCAATTAATATGATTGAGGCACAGTCAACATAGATCAGTTGAGAGAGAATTAACCAACTTCAATAGAAAACATAAAATAAAAGCTTGAAAATATTTTTGACTATCTTTCTGAAGTAATGACTCATACCAATTCATAGTATAAAAGATTGTATATATAGATGAATTGTATAAAAGATTCAATGTCGTTCGTGGCAGGAAAATAATATATAGAAAACCAATCTCAAAATCAACATGGATGTTCTATAACTAAACAAAAATGTTATCATAAAAAAGAAAATAAAACCCAATAAATATTTGGTGTTTGACAATTGCAACATGTTTCAGACGGCAGAAATCAAATGGCGGAGAATTGTATCCTTGTAGCTGGGGAGAAGGTGAACTAAGAAGACATCGGATCGAGGAAATCCATATAAATATGGCTCTTCCACAACATTAAAAACTCCAGCATATTAACATTCTAAGATGACTTCACAAGTTCTAACAGAATCATTAATTAAGTTGACACCGATCAGCTGATAGAACTAGCTAGCTACGATAGAGACACAAGAGAAAAGCTTGAGAAAATTTGGGTTACCTTTCTTGGAAAGTGACTGTTTCACCACTCGTTCTTCCAATTTCCGAGTCAACATCAATATCAAAGAATCGGTAAATTTTGTTGTAAAAAAATTAAATAAAAAAAAGAATCTCAAATCATCATGGATGTTCTACAACAAGAAACTCCAGGAGAATTTATAATGTCACAAAATTTGAGATGATTAAATAGTACAGTCAGTATGAACTTGATCATTTTAATTTAAAGTTTCAATTTCAAGTAACAACGTGTGGCTTTCCCTGCACAGAAGCAAGATAGGAATCATAGAGAGAAGCAAATTTCTCCTTGTGCTGGAAAAGATATTTCTTTATGAACTTCTCCTCAGATAGTGGTATGACGGATACCAGTTTATGTCCTTCATTCAGCAATTTATTCTGCTTCAGAAAATTCATAACCACGCATCGAGGTCTCAACCGCTTCTCCAAGCTGTAAGCAAGAATCATGGGAAAGCAAATGATAGATGTCAGCTCAAAACCTGCTTCCTTCATCAGGAATGCCATCTTGTCACATATGTTCTTCTTTGAGAGTTTCCAAACGCATGGGCACTTCCTGAATGCAGCAATCATGTCAGTCTGGGAAAACCCAAAGCTCATCAGAGTTGCACTGGTAGCATCAAACCTAGATCTGTTCATGTTCATGAGAACATCAAGTGCATACGGATATAGTCCAGAGTCACGTGGCACACCCAATTCCTCAATATATTTGATAACCTCCTTTAATTTGTCTATTCCACAAAAACAGGCTGGCATTGTCACCACCATATGCGCTATACGCTCGTCACTGAAGCCACGTTCCCTCAAGAGAGATATACAGGGTTCTATCGTCCGAGCCAAGCTATAACCAAGAATAAACATGTTCTTCTTGCAGGCTTTCAGAAGCCTCTCGTTCGAACCTAATAGTGACCTCCAGAAGTTGATCCTCAGTTTGATGTCACGATAAAGGAGCAAAGTCGGACATGATGAAACCAGCCGAACTATTTCAGTGTCAGAAAATCCCATGTCATGCAAAGATCTCATCCTGGGCTTCAGGGCAGTCTCTACATTAGCATGCAGCAAATTGGGTGCCCTTTTGGCAAGCTTCATGACTTGTGCATCACTCCAACCGCTCTGCTTAAAGAACTCAATGGAAGGACTTGAAGTTGGAAGTTTTTTTTCGCAGATGCGATCCTTGGCCATTTTTGCAGCCTCTTTTGAGGAAAGTTCACATGACTGAAGGGGGTCGACCAACATAAATTTGGATCTATGATCTGAACTGTGGTCTTCGGCAGTAGAAAAGCTAAACAGACCGCAGAGTTGATAGGAGGAATGATGGATGGGGTACTTGATACATGAGAGAAGGCAAAAGGGCCTCTTCTGCACCAAAAACATTGTCTTTTGAGGCAGTATCACGTACTGTTTGAAGAAAAATACAAGAAAAGTAGTCGTATTTCTGCCCTCTCCAATCCAAATTCCTCCTCTGCCTCAAATCAAGGATGTTGAAAACTTTCGACTAATCATCTATCTAAGACAACATTCCTCTACCACTCGTGTTGATCAACATGCATTCAGTTCCAATCAGCCATTTCTTTCAGAGATAAGTCTCTAAATGGTGTTTGCGAGTTGATAAACAGTACAAATGATTAGTCACTCATTCTCATGCTCATATCCAAGCAATTCTCCACCACTGAAATAATGGCTTCAAATAACACCTGTGCACTGACAACAAATTCCACTAATTTTTCTATTGTAGTTGGTGGCTTTAGACACCATCAAACGTCCTATATCCCTGTAGCAATTGAAAAACCATATCAAATGTATTTTAATCAAATAGGTTGAACATAAGAGTATACTCATGTTTATACTAATAGGTTGCACATCAATGACTTGCAAAGGGTACTACAGAATTCAGAATAACGGGAAGATGAATAATGTTTTCTCTAACATCAGATTCACTAATGTCCTACAACTAAAACCTGAAACATTTCAAATCAGCACTTCCAGAGTAATTGATCCATTTCATCAAGAATACCAAGAGATGCTCTAGATTCACTAATGTCCTACAACTAATACCTGAAACATTTCAAATCCGAACTTCCAGAGTAATTGATCCATTTCATCAAGAATGCCAAGAGATGATCTAGTTATAAGTCTAGCAAAACCGGTAAGTAGAAAAGATACTGTTTAATTAATCAATAACAGTAATTTGTGAGGTTCAACATGCTAAAAAAGGCAATGCTGATGAAGATGTGCAACTCCACAAAAGAAAACAACATAGGTGGAAGACCAGAGATAGGCAATAAATTTTCTGAAAAATGAATAAAGAGGTAAGAAAACTGCCTCAATCAAGAAATGCTACAGTTTATTTGGCTCTGTGCTGATAAAGGAACATAATTTATGAGAAAGATGCGCATGTAAACAACTTCAACTACAGTAAAAACATTTTATGTAGCCTCAGCTACATATCATTAATGAAGAAAATGCCTAGATCAGTGAGTTGCCAATAAAACCAGCAAGTGCAAACAACCACAATAATAACAAAAGCCATGATGTCCAAACTATTCACGATCAGCCATATGGATCTTTTGCATCATTGAACTCTGTCTAAGAAAATATCTGTAGTTAAATTAAGCATTCAAATCTCTTTCTATTGTTACCAGTAAAGTCCCCTTCAAATCACCAACTAAACCAGCAAATACAAGATTTGACAATACAAATGTAAGCAGGCCTGTGTGTTGAGGCACGAACAAGCCTCAAGTAGTGAAGATAGTTGCTTTCAGCACCACAGCAGAGAACATACTATTTTGACATATAGGTGTAAGGTTATACCTAACCAAATACATTGAGATTTTGGGTCTATTTTGGGGTTTGGAGATCACATCAAATTCTAGTTGTTTACTCAACTTGTACCTTCGTGTGAGTCAGGTCGTTTGGATCATTTGGGGTTTTGTGTTGAAATTTTCTGATGTGGTCGAAACTTAAAAATGAAACTGCAATGCATTAAACATAATAAGAAAACTAAGAGGTTTGATGAACCAAACACTTCATCAAAATAAATAGTTGCTGTTGAGATAGTTTCTTTTGGGAAACCTAGTTAGATTAGTATTATCTTAGGTATTTTTTTATTTAAAATGCTTCACATGAGGAATAGTCAGACTTGTGCATGATTCTATTGACAAATGATTATGATTTTCTTTGCACAGTAACCCGATTATTGTCTCTGCTATCTCTTTTTCTAAGTTTTCCATGGTTTTTTTTTCTCTAAGACTTCCCCAATCCTCTTTGCTCTCTCTAAAAGCATCACTCCTCCTGCTGTCTATCTTAACAACAGTATTTAATTTGCATACAGTGACATGCTATTTCTTTAAAGTAAATGCTCAAGACATGCTGCTGACTGCTTGTTGGGAGGGTAGCGGGTAACTTCAGGGACTAGGAAAGGGGAGGGGAAGATGTATAGAGAGAGCGAAGAGGGGTGTAGAGGAGGGAGATGGGGCTGTCGGGGCTGGAATAGGAAAATGGAGATGGGGGCTGTCGGGGCCGGAGCAGGATAATGGAGAGGGGCTGTCGGGTCCGGAGTAGTAAAATGGAGAGGGGGTCGTTGGGATCGGCGGAGTCGGGGGATGGTGAAGGTGGCTGTCGGGGTCGACGGGGGGCGGGGGCTGTGATGAAGTGGAGGAGGTGGGAAGAATCTGGGAAGAGGAGCGGGGGGCTGCGTTGAACGGGTGAAAGAGGGAGGAGGGAGGAGGAGGATGGTGTCGGGGAAGCGGGAGAGCTGCGACGAAAGGGAGAAGCGGGAGGAGGGATGGCTGCGATGAACGGGGGAAGAGGGAGGGGAAGGGATTGTGCGACGGCGAAGGAGGAAGAGGAGGAGGAGGAGTAAGAGAGAGATACCGGGCGCTGTCACCGTTCGCCGACGGAGGGTAAGCCGCAGCATCCACCGTTCTCCCAGGAAAACGCCGCAGCGAAAAGAGCTCGACGGAGGAAGATGCCGCCTTTCGCCGAGGAAAACGCCGCAGTCGCAGTCGCGGTGGCTGTGGAGATGGAGACAGTTTCACCGCTGCATTTAGGGCACGGGTGCGAATTTGAGGATGCCGTTCTCATCTGGTTCAATCGAACCAGAGTTCCAAACTACTTGACTCGGGCTCGACCCAGCTCAATCAGGCCGGCGCCTTGCCGCACCCGGTTTAACTCGCCCGCCCGGCCCACTTATCGGGTTCCCGGTGTCGTCAATTGCTTCAGCTATTATAAAGTACTTTCGGCTACGTATCATTGATGAAGAAAAATTATTATTTTTTAATTGAGAATCTTCACGGGCATAATCCAAATCAGTGCAACATGTTTTAAGGTACGAATAAGCCTAAGATAATGACTTAAGTACTGCAACAGAAAATACGCTGAGATAATTTGACTTTCCCTCAAACTCCAATTTCTGAGACGTCAGCACATAAGAATCAGTATCCAATTGTTGTAGAGAAAAAAAAATATATATAAGAAAAATCCCAAAATCAACATGGAAGTTCTACTCTAATAAACTCTTGGAGAATTTAAATCGTCACAAATGTAAAATGATTTAAGTTGAAGTCCTAGTTTTCAGCAACAACGAGGTGCTTTCCCTGCACGGCAGCAACATAGGAATCATATACAGCAATAAATTTCTCCTTGCGTAGCAGGAAAAGAAATTTCTTTCTGAACTTCTCTTCGGTTAGCATCATGACAGTTAGAAGGTCATGTCCTTCATCCAGCAATCTATTCTGCTCAAGAAAATTCACAACTTCATATCGAGGTCTCAACCTCTTCTCCAAGCTTAATGTAAGAAGCACCGGACGGGAAATGATATATGTCAGATGGCAACCAGCTTCCGTCAGCAGGAACGTCATCTTGTCACATATGCTCTTCTTTGAGAGTGTCCAGACGTATGGGCACTTCCTGAATGCAGCAACGATGTCAGGCTGGGAACACCCAAAGCTCATCAAAGTTGCACTGGTAGCATCAAAACTAGATCTGTTCATGCTCATGAGAACATCAAGTGCATACGGATATAGTCCAGAGTCACGTGGGACACCCAATTCCTCAATATGTTTGATAACTTCCTTTAACTTGTCTATTCCACAAAAACAGCCCGGCCTTGTCACCAAGATATGCGCGATACGCTCGTCACTGAAGCCACATTCCCTCAACAGAGACATACCGGGTTCTATCGTCCGAGCCAAGTTATAATTAAGAATAAACATGTTCCTCTTGCAGGCTTTCAGAAGCCTCTCATTCGAACCTAATAGTGACCTCCAGAAGTTGATCCTAGGTTCGATGTCACGAAAAAGGAGCGCATTCGGCCATGATGAAACCAGCCGAACTATTTCAGTGACAGAAAAACCCATGTCCTGCAAAGCTCTCATCCTGGGCTTCAGGGCAGTCTCTACATTAGCATGCAGCAACTTGGGTGCCCTCTTGGTAAGCTTCAAGACTTGTGCATCACTCCAACCGCTCTGCTTAAAGAACTCAATGGAAGGACTTGAACTTGGAAGTTTTTTTTCACAGATGCGATCCTTGGCCATTTTTGCAGCCTCTTTTGAGGAAACTTCACATGGCTGAAGGGGGTCGACCAACATAAATTTGGCTCTATGATTTGAACTGTGGTCTTCGGCAGTGGAAACGCTAAACAGACTGCAGAGTTGATAGGAGGAAAGATGGATGGGGGACTTGTTACATGAGAGAAGGCAAAAGAGCCTCTTCTGCACCAAAAACATTGTCTTTTGAGGCGGTATCACGTACTGTTTGTAGAAAAATACAAGAAAAGTAGTCTTATTTCTGCCCTCTCCAATCCAAATTTCTCCTCTGTCTCAAATCAAGGATGTTGAAAACTTTCAACTAATCATCTGTCTCAGACAATATTCCTCTACCACTCATGTTAATCCACATGCATTCAGTTCCAATCAGCCATTTCTTTCAGAGATACGTCTCTAAATGGTGTTTGTGAATTGATAAAGAGTACCTATGATTAGTAACTCATTCTCATGCTCGCACCCAAGCAATTCTCCACCACTGAAATAATGGCCTCAAATAACACCTGTGCACTGAAACTAAATTCCACTTAATTTTCTATTGTAGTTGGTGGGTTTAGACACCACAAAACGTCCTATATCCCTGTAGCAATTGAAAAACCATGTCAAATGTATTTTCATCAGATATGCTGCATAAGAGTATACCCATGTTTATACTAATAGGTTGCACATCAATGAGTTGCAAACGGTACTACAGAATTCAGAATAACGGGAAGATGAATAATGTTTTCTCTAACATCAGATTCACTAATGTCCTACAACTAAAACCGGAAACATTATAAATCAGCACTTCCAGTGTAATTGATCCATTTCATCAAGAATGCCAAGAGATGCTCTAGATTCACTAATGTCCTACAACTAAAACCTGAAACATTTCAAATCAGCACTTCCAGAGTAATTGATCCATTTCATCAAGAATGCCAAGAGATGATCTAGTTATAAGTCTAGCAAAACCGGTAAGTAGAAATGACACTGTTCAATTAATCAATAACAGTAATCTATGAGGTTCAACATGCCAAAAAAGGCATTGCTGATGAAGATGTGCAACTCCACAAAAGAAAACACACTATGTTGACATAAAGGTGTAAGGTTATACCTAACCAAATACATTGAGATTTCGGGCCTATTTTGGGGTTTGGAGATCACATCAAATTCTAGTTGTTTACTCAACTTGTACATTAGTGTGAGTCAGGTCCTTTGGATCGTTTGGGGTTTTGTATTGAAATTTTCTGGTGTGGCCTGTAAAGACAATGCAGTAGACATTATTAGAAAACTAAGAGGTTTGATGAACCAAACACTACATCAAAATAAGCAGTTGCTGTTGAGAGAGCTTCTCTTGGGAAACCTGGTCAGATAAGTACTACTTAGATATGTTTTGAATTATAATGCTTCACATGAGGAATAGTCAGACTAGTGCATGATTCTATTAACAATTAATTATAGTTTTCTTTGGCCAGTGACCCAATTATTGGCTCTGCTATCTCTTGTTCTATCTTTTCCATACGTTTTATTTTTGTAAGACTTTCCCAGTTCTCTTTGCTCTACCTAAAAGCAGCAATTTTGCTGTCTCACTTAACAACAGCATTTAACTTGCATTCTGCAACTTTTTATTTCTTTAACGTAAATGCGAATACATGATGTACATGCATTTCCGCTACATTGAACATTTGAGATTGATAAAATTTACATTATTAGGTCAGTTCTAAAGCAACTCATATCCGAGGGCAGGAAATTAATTGTCACTTGCCACTAAATACACATCATTGGAAATGTTGTAATATAAGAAAATTTAGAAGACTGAGCACCATGTTTGACCACAGTATCTAGACTACGATGATTGTGGACACTCTTAATGAGTCTACCTTTGCCAATAGAGAAGTAAGACGCTGCTTCTTACGGATCATACCAGTAAGATCCTACAAGTACTGGGTAAGTCAGGATTCCGTGCAAAGTCCAAAAAAGGATTGCCAAATTTAGAATTCAAAACTCGTATATTTTGTGAATATGGTTCCTTATATTTAGTCCAAAGTTTAAGGTTAGTCCACTAATGGATATACACTATATATATCCCAGATTTTACACTAATGCCTGTTACAAATTTCGATTTGTAATTTTATGACTTATATTTTTATCCTATGTAGATTAGTCAGGGATTGTTATACACAAGGATGTACCAAAAAAAGGAGAAAGAAATGTCAGGAACAGTTATGGAAACTACTCGCAGTTTAAAAACTCATTTAATGTGCTGTGATGGTTCAAAAAGTCGAAACTCTTTAGGATAACTGAAAGGATGTTTTAGCATCATTTCAATGTCTAAATAAACTCCGCTATATTGAATTGTAAAGCAATAAGAAAATTCTAGTGCAAACAAAGTACTGAATTCTGTCTTTCTCTTTATTTTCTACTTGAGTTTTGATTCTTCAAGTAATCAAGAAGTGCAATCTTGATCATTTCAGGTAATAGGCATTGTATCCTTAGACATAGAATTTCTGTGAAGCCATCTGCGTCGTAGTGGGAAAATTATCTATATTGAAGATAGTTTCCTAGAAATGCCTTGCCTAATTTTGTTTTGTTCAAGTCTTACTCAGATCTGTATTTCTATTACAACAACTGTACCAATGTTCAAGAACAAAACAAGATAATTGATGTCATAAGAAATTTGAAATGTAAGATAAAATTATTTTGAATACCAAAATGACTAATGTTTCAACAATGTAAAAATGAAACCACAGTTTATTATGACTGCCAAGGCACATAAACCACAGTAAATGCTCATGACATGCTGCTGACTGCTGGTTGGGAGGGTAGCGGGTAACTATTAGGGAGTAGGAAAGGGAAGGGGAAGATGTATAGAGAGAGCGAAGAGGGGTGTAGAGGAGGGACATGGGGGCTGTCGGGGCCGGAACAGGAAAATGGAGAGGGGGCTGTCGGGGCCGGAGTAGGAAAATGGAGAGGGGCTGTTGGGATCGGAGGATGGTGAAGGTGGCTGCCGGGGTCGACGGGGGCGGGGCTGTGATGAAGTGGAGGAAGAGGGGCGGGGGCCGTGACGAACGGGGGAAAGAGGGAGGAGGAGGATGGTGTCGGGGAAGCGGGAGAGCTGTGGCGAAAGGGGGAAGACGAAGGAGGGATTGGGGAAAGGGGGTTGCAACGAGGCGGGGGCGGTTGGCTGCGATGAAGGGGGGAAGAGGGAGGAGGAGGGAGAAGAAGGGATTGTGCGACGGCAAAGGAGGAGGAGGAGGAGGAGAAGGAGTAAGAGAGAGATACCGGGCGCTGTCACCGTTCGCTGACGGAGAGGAAACCGAAGCATCCACAGTTCTCCGAGGAAAACGCCGCAGCGATGAGAGCTCGACGGAGGAAGATACCGCCTTTCGCCGAGGAAAACGCCGCAGTCGCGGCCGGTGTGGAGAAGGAGACAGTTACAAGGAGACTGTTACACCGCTGCATTTAGGGCACGGGTGCGAGTTTGAGGATGCCGTTCTCATCTGGTTCAATCGAACTAGAGATCCAAAGTCACTTGACTCGGGCTCGACACAGTCTGAACCGGTTCTCTTGTGCTTGTAAAACTACGCGTATCATGTTACCAATGTTTTCTAGCATATTATGCTCATTTTTAGTGTCTAGCTTTCAATTAGATCATTTTTCGATAAAGACTCCTTAATATGATTTATCATATTATTCAATATAACATATGAACACTGACTCCTCGTCATCACGTTTTTTTAACAGAAACAAAAATGAATGATATAGAGGTGGAGAAATCATAAATATATGTTGAAATGATTTTTATTGACCCCTTCATTGATTTTTATTGCTTAGACCATAATTTGAATCCAAATACATTTAATGATATCCATGATTTTGTGTCCTTGTTTATACTCTATTTAAACATATCTCAATCATTTAAATGATAGTTTAGCTATCAAGATTTTACATATTCCAATAAAATAAATAATTAAACGAAATCCATACCAATTAATATGATTGAGGCCAAGTTAACATAGATTAGCTGAGAGAATTAATCAGCTCCGGTACAAACATAACATAAAAGCTTGAGAATATTTTTGACTACCATTCTGAAGTAAAGAGACGTCTTTCATGGCACGAAAACATATATCGAAAACCAATCTCAAAAGCAACATGGATGTTGCACTCTTAAGAAGTTGCTTCTGGATAATTTAAAGTGTCATAAATTACAAGATGATTCAATAGCACAATCAGTAACCAAAAATGTTATCATAAAAAAAAAAAGAACCCATTAAATATTTGTAGTTTCACACTTGCAACATGTTTCTGACGGCAGAAATCATATGGCGGAGAAATGTATCCTTATAGCTGGCGAGATGGTGAACTAAGCAGACATCGGATCAAGGAAATCCATATCAATATGGCTCTTCCAAAACATTAAAAACTCCAGCATTCTAAGATGACTTCACAAGTTCCAACAGAATCATTAATAAAGTTTCTTCTGAAACAATTGCACACCAATTAACCTGACTGATGCAAAGGTGACACTGATCAGCTGACAGAACTAGCTGGATATGATAGAAACATAACACAAAAGCTTGAGAAAATTTGGGTTACCTTTCTTGGAAAGCGACTGTTTCACCACTCGTTTTTCCAATTTCCGAGTCAACATCAATATCAAAGAATCGGTAAATTTTGTTGTAAAAAAAATAGATAAAAAAAACAATCACAAAATCAACATGGATGTTCTACAACAAGAAACTCATGGAGAATTCATAATGTCACAAAATTTGAGATGATTAAATAGTGCAGTCAGCATGAACTTGATCATTTTAATTTAAAGTTTCAATTTCAAGTAACAACGTGTGGCTTTCCCTGCACAGCAGCAAGATAGGAATCATAGAGAGAAGTAAATTTCTCCTTGAGCCGGAAAAGAATTTTGTTTCTGAACTTCTCCTCAGATAGTCGCATGACGGATCGCAGATTATATCATCCTTCATCCAGCAATTTATTCTGCTTAAGAAAAATCATAACCTCGTATCGAGGTCTCAGCCTCTTCTCCAAGCTGTAAGTAAGAATCACGGGACAGCAAATGATAGATGTCAGCTCAAAACCTGCATCCTTCATCAGGAATGTCATCTTGTCACATATAGTCTTCTTTGAGAGTGCCCAAGCATATGGGCACTTCCTGAATGCAGTGACGATGTCAGGCTGGGAACACCCAAAGCTCATCAGAGTTGCACTGGTAGCATCAAAACTAGATCTGTTCTTGCCCATGACTACACGAAGTGCATACAGATATACTCCAGAGTCACATGGGACACCCAATTCCTCAATATATTTGATAACCTCTTTAATTTGTCTATTCTGCCAAAACAGCCTGGCATTGTCACCACCATATGGACGGTTCTATCGTCCGAGTCAAGCTATAACTAAGAATAAACATGTTCTTCTTGCAGGCTTTCAGAAGCCTCTCGTTCGAACCTAATAGTGACCTCCAGAAGTTGATCTTCGGTTTGATGTCACGAAAAAGGAGCGAAGTCGGACATGATGAAACCAGCTGAACTATTTCAGCGTCAGAAAATCCCATGTCCTGCAAAGATCTCATCCTGGGATTCAGGACAGTCTCTACGTTAGCACATAGATACCAGGGTTCCAGCCGCATAAGCTTCATGACTTGTGCATCACTCCATCCGCTCTGCTTAAAGAACTCAATGTTAAGACTTGAACTTGAAGATTTTGTGTCACGGGTGTGACACTTGGCTGTTTTTGCAGGCTTTTCTAAGGAAAGTTCACATGATTGAAGGGGGTCGACCACTGTAAAGTTGGATTTATGATCTGAACTTTGGTCTTTGGTGGTGGAAAAGCTAAACAGACTGCAGAATTCATAGGAAGAAAGATGGATGGTGGACTTGTTACATGGGAGAATGCAAAAGAGCCTCTTTTGCACCAAAAACATTATATTTTGAAGCAGTATCACAAACTGTTTACACAAGAAAAGTAGTTTTAATGCTGCCCTCTCCAAGTCCAAATTCCTCTTCTACCTCAAATCAAGTGCATCCGAACTAAATATATTTTCTGTATCTGCTTCCAACCAAAAGGAAGTTGAAAGCTTCCAACTAATCATCCGTATCGGATAACATTCCCCTACCACTCACGTAAATCTAGCTGCATTCAGTTCCCATAAACCATTTCTTTGTGATGTAAGTCGATCATTTCTTAGTACCATGCTCACATTCAAGCAGTTAACCACCACTGAAATAATGTCTTGATATGACACATGCATACTGACACCAGCTTCCGCTATTTATCTATTGTAGGTAGTAGCTTTAGAGACTCTGAAGCACGCTATATCCCTGCAGATATTGAAAAATGATATCAAATGTATTTTCATCAAATATGCGATATAAGAGTGACAATGGCATTTACTATGCTGATCATATACAGATGATACTCAACTTTGTACTAATAGGTTGAACATCAATCAATGACTTGCAATGGGTACTTCAGCATTCAGATTCGGTGGGAGATGCATAATGTTTTGTCTAACATCAGATTCACTAACTTCCTACAACTAAAACTTGAAACATTTCACATGAGCACTTCTAGAATAATTGATCCTTCTCATCAAGAATGCAAAGAGCTGATTCACTTATAGGTCTAACAAGACTCTAATCAAATTTGAGAGGAAGAACACTCTAATCAAGATGAAGAGGTGCCGCCTGGGCGCCCGCTCGAGCCCATGCACTTCGGGCAAGCGCCCGAGTTAAACCAGGCGACCGAATCAGCGTTTTAAACCAGGTGACCGAACTAGCGTAAAACGCTGGTTCAGTCTCCGGTGCTTTAGTTGGTTCAATCGAACCAACTAAAGCACCGATATCAACCTCCCAGCATCTCTCTCGCGACTTCCCTAACCCCAACCCTGCTCGCGATTCTATCACCGACATTTCCTCTCCACTGTTGTTGCTCTCTGTTGCTCGCCGCCGCTGCTGTCGTTTCCACTATCGCCGCTCACCACTGCCGCTGCTTGCTGTTACCGCTACTGCTTCTCTTAGTCAACAGCCTCAGTCTTACTCGTACACTGCACCCTCACCACCGCTGCCGCTACTCGCTGCTACCGCTACCGCTGCCAATATCGCTGCTCACCACTGTTGTCGTTGCTAGCCACTATCGCCACCCCCGCTCCCACTGTTGTTACTCTTACTCTCTTTTCTCCCATCACCTCGATAGTATATTGTTAACAGTATATTAACAGTATACTGCTAACTGTATACTAGTAACAATATTTTTTTTATTTATTAGATTAGTAATATATTATTTTGATTTAATACTGTTAATTTTTATTTACTTGAAATTATTGTTATTGTTTTGAATTTTGAGACTTTTTGTTAATGTGATATTGCGATTTTATAATTTTTTAATTTAATACAATATTTTATTTAAATAACTTTATTTATTAATTATATTATAATTTTTATATTTTAGCGCATCGCTTCGCTCGGGTGAGCACCTAACAACTCGAGCGTTTTTTGATCTTGGCACCTAACGCTTTTTAAATCACTATCTCTAGAGGAGCCAAAATGCCTCTATTCAGTAAGAAACAAATTGAGCAACTGTTTAAGTTTCTAAACCAATCTCAAAATCCTAATCCTTTTCCTTCATCATCTTGCTCTTTGGCAAAGAAAGATAATTATTTCACAACTGCTTCTTTGATCTCAAGGCTCCTTGGATCACAGATTCAGGTGCAACATACCATATGACTAGCCTTTCACACTTGATTTCCTCCTACACACCTTGTCCTGGAAAGTAAAAGTTGTTGATAGATCACTTTCTTCTATAGAAGGAAAAAGCACAATTGCAATTTCAAATTCCTTTATATTAAATTCTATACTTTATGTTCCCAACTTGTTTTGCAACTTGTTGTCTATTAGCAAACTCACAAAGGATTTGAATTGTGTCACTAAATTATTTCCTTTTTACTATAAATTTCAGGACCTATATTCGAGGAAGATGATTGACAGTGCTAAAGAGAGTGTAGGACTTTATTATCCTGAAGAAGTTGCTACTTGAAATAAACAAGATTAGTTGACAATATAAATGGTAACACTCCTACTAGTAGTGAAATGATGTTGTGTCACTATAGACTACGCCACCCAAGCTTTCCTTAGTTGTAAAAGTTTACCTTCATTATTTGAAAACAATAATAGTACTCCATTTCAATGTGAAATTCGTCAATGTGCTAAATACCATCACTATTTTTCCTTCTCAGCCTTAAAAAGAATCCAAACCATTTAGTATTATACATAGTGACATTTGGCATCCTTCTAAAATAACAATTTCGTCTGGAACCAAGTGGTTTCTAACATTTTTTTATGACCATACAAGAGTATGTTGGGTTTACCTCTTAAAGAAAAATTTAATGCTGAAAAAACTTTTAAGAACTTTCATACCATGATCAAAAATCAATTCTAAGCAAAAGTACAAGTTCTGAGAACTCTAAAGGGTAGTGGATACTTTAATATCATTCTTGGTTCCCGCTTGTTAGAGCATGATTTAATTCACCAATCTTCATGCGTTGATAACCCCCAACAAAGTGGTATTGCAGAGATAGTTCTCAAATCTACTGTTTTAGAGTTATGAGTGCTTCATCCAAGGTGAGAAACTGTATCAGAGGGCAGAGCTCGAGAGTCAAATTCCAACTCCAATTCCTATCTTATTTCCAAAATATTTACTTCAAGGGAAGAATTCTACCCAAAAAGATTGTTTTTGAGAACTATCTCTACCAATCCCTATTTCCTTGTAAAATTCATCTCATACTCTCACTCTACCAAACCTACCTAGCCAACAACCAATTAGTTATATTGATACTCCCAAATTTAAATCTCCGACTCCACAACCTAAATCTTTAACGCCACAACATGCTATTGAATAGTCTGGTTTATGAGATTTCATTGTGATTGCACTTGAGCTTCATGTGTGTTCAAGACAACGAAATCTAGACAAGGTCAATGTTCACCCTCCTGAGTACTGTAAGAGTCTAAACCGATAGTGATCCAGACACAAACATAGGTAACTCTATTTCTTTCTCAAATCTTGATGTTCCCATTGTATTAAAAAAATGAATTAGATCTTGTCCGATCCATCCTATATCTAAATATGTGTCCTATCATAGATTGTCTCAAGCCTTTAACGTTTTCACAACTTTGTCTGGTTTAGAAATTCTAAAAAATATACAAGATGCTCTATTAATTCAAAAATGGAGAGAGGCAATTATAGAAGAGGATATTGCTCTTCTAATGAATAATACTTGGAGTGTGGTGCATCTTCCAAAGGGAAAGAATCCAGTGGGACGCAAATGAATGTTTATTGCTAAGTATAAGATGAAGGATTCTATTGAAAGATGCAAAGCCAGCCAGGTCACAAAAGAATTTACTCAAACATATGATGTTAACTACCAAGAAACATTTGCTTCGATTGCAAAACTAAATAGTATTCGAGCATTGTTATCTCTTGCAGCTAATTTCGAATGGCCTTTACACCAATTAAATGTAAAAAATACCTTTCTCAATGGAAAACAACAGGAAAAAGTACACATAGATCTACCACCCAACTTTAAGAATTTGTAAGGCTCGAATAAGATGTGCAAGCTAAGAAGATCTCTCTATGGTCTCAAGCAATCACAACGTGTATGGTTTAAGAGGTTCACAAGGTCAATTCGTGGCCATGGTTACGCTCAAAGTCATTTGGACCATACAATATTCTATGACCACTCAAATAAGGGAGATATTACTGTTCTAATAATCTATATGGATGCTATTATCCTAACAAGCAATGATATCTCAGAATTGAAGAAATTAAAGCATATTCTAGCCAGAGTTTAAAATTAAAGATCTTGGACAGCTAAGATATTTATTGGGCATGGATATAGCGAGAATAAAGAATGGGATATTTGTTTCACAAAAGAAATATACCTTAGACCTTCTAAAGGAAACAAGGACGCTTGATCGTAAACCTGTGGACACCCCAATGGATCTTTACCATATATTGCGATGTCATTCTCAAATATCAGAAATTGGTAGGTAAGTTGATTTACCTATCTCAACTCCTCCAAACAAGGCATTTGCAGTGAGGTGTAGTGAGTTATGCATTCACCATATGAAGAACATTTCGAGACAGTATATAGAATCCATAAATATCTGAAAAGGACTCCAGGCAAGGGGTTGTTGCTCAAAAAGGATAATCATATGAGAATTGAGGCCTTCATTTATGCTGATTAGGTAGGATCAGTAAATGATAGGAGATCTATCTCAGGATATTGCATATTTGTTGGAGGCAATTTGACGAGTTGAAGCAAAAAGTAGACAGTTGTTGCTAGAACCAATGCTTAAGCAAAGTTCAGAGCAACACCATAAGATATTTGTGAACTCCTATGGCTAAAAATGCTACAAAAAGAATTATGAATACCCACTTAAACTCCAATTAGACTATATTATGACAATACGACTGCTATCAATATTACTCATGGTCCAGTGCACCATGATAGAACAAAGTATGTTAAAGAAGATTGATATTTCATAAAGGAGAAAATTAAAGAAGGAATTGTCTGCATATCTTATATTCCTACAAAGAAGCAACTAGCAAATATTTTTACTAAAGAGCTTCAAAGATTTTCTTATGAGGATCCAACTAACAACCTAAGAATGATTGACATTTTCGAACTAGCTTGAGGAGGAACATAGAAAATTCCATAATTAAGCATTTTATAATCACATAATTAAGGGAATTTATCCCCTACTTTATACCACTCGATCAATATTAAATCAGCCCATATTACAAGAAAGGAATTAGAATAGAAAATTGTATGGAATCAATTTCCTTAGTTGTACAGTTTGTAATCAACCTATCTATGACTTCCTTTGTATAAAGAAAAGATTAATGAATGAAAGAAACTATATTCTCTTGTGTTCATCTTAGATATATTTATAAGTAAAACGGATGTGGAATTGTCAGATTTTTAGATGAATCTATTGACAAAAGAATATAATTTTCTTTGGCCAGTAAACCACTTACCATCTCTGCTATCTCTTGTCCCATCTTTTCCATGCATTTTTTTCCCTCAAAATACTGTCTAATTCTCTTTGCTTTCTTTAAAAGCAGAACTTCTCCTGCTGTCTATCTTATCAACATTATTCAACTTGTAGCTTGCTACTTCTCCAAAGTAAATTCTCATACATGACATGCATGCATTTTCAGAACGTTGAACATCTGAGACTGATAAAACTCGCAATCTGAGGTCAGTGAACCAGCTGATATCCAAGAACCAGAAATTAATTGTCGGTTGTCAAAAAAAAAGAGAAAAAACATCATTGGAGATATTGTATGATAAGAAAAATTCCAAAGACCGAGCACCATATTTGACCACAGTATCTGGCTGCAATCAAGTTACGCTAATCTAAATTAATATATCAAAATTTATTTTTTATGGCCTCCTTAATGGGTTACAATGATCAGGAAATGAGAATGTAAAAAGGATCACTTGTTCCATGCTACTGTACCAATGTTCAAAACAGTATTGTTAAAGGCGCTCACCCGAACTCTGCAAAGAACTAGCCAATATAAAATAATAAAAAATATAATTAACAAAAAAAGCCAGCCATTAAAATAAAAATTAGACAAAATGAGTTTCATCTAATTTCATATTCAGATCATCACCACTAAATATCAAATTACATTGATTTAACTGTCTAGAAAACATTGAAGTGCTAAATTATCCAAATCTAATAATAAGATAACTAAAAAAGGAAGATTAACATCAAAAATGACAATTTTCAAAATTATAGTAAATAATAATAATTCAAAATTAACAATTCAAAATTACAGCAGTCACAAATACAGAAACGAGGAGTGAGGAGGAGGAAGAAGACGGGGCTATGGTCTGGGAGCAGCGAGGAGGAAGGGAAGAGGAGAAGGGGTCTGCGAAGGGGGTTGCGACGAGGCGAGGGGGCGGGGGACTGCCATGAACAGGGGTAAGGGAGGAGGGAGGAGGGAGGACGAGGAAGAGGATGGTATCGAGGAATAAAAACAAAGAAAATTTGGGGGAAGAGGGAAGAGGGGAGAGGGAGGAAGGAGGAGGAGGAGGATGGAGTCGGGAAGGAGGCGAGCTTGCGACGAAAGGGGGAGAGGGAGGAGGGATCGGGAAAGGGGGGCTGCGATGAACAGAGGGGAAAGAGGGTGGAGAAGGGAATGTGCGATGGCGAAGGACGAAGAGAGAGAGATACCGGGAGGGGAAGCCGCCACCGCCACTGTCGCTGTTTCCCGATGGAGAGGAAGGCAGCCGTCGCATACTGAGGAGACGCCGCAGTCGCGGAAGAAAAAGAGACTGTTTGGCGGTCGGGGGCCGGGGTGAAGGGTTGGGGTTTGGGGTCAGGTTCGATCCGGATTTTAATCAGTCGGGCGCGTGACCCGTCGAACCGCCGCCGGTTGAATTTGTGGGGCCCACCCCCACTTATCGGATGCTCGTGCAGCAAAATAGGCGATGCCATACAAAAATTGAAATGTCAGACACAATTTCTGAGACATGAGCATAAAAGAATCGGAAGCTTTGGTTGTAGAAAAAATAAATAGAAGAAGAATCACCAAATCAACATGGAAGTAATACTCCAAGAAACTCCAGGGGAATTTAAATTGTCACAAATGTAAAATGCAGTCAGCATACAACAGGTTGACACTTTTGTCTTAAGTCAGCACTTGCAATCCTAGTTTTCGGCAACAACATCGTGCTTTCCCTGCACAGCAGCAACATAGGAATCAAACTGAGCAATAAATTTCTCATTGCATAGCAGGAAAAGGAATTTCTTTCTGAACTTCTCTTCAGTTGGCTTCACGTAAGATAGCAGGCAATGCACTCCATCCAGCAATTTATTCTGCTCAAGAAAATTCATAACCTCATATCTAGGTCTCAACCTCTTCTCCAAGCTATATGTAAGAAGCCCGGGATGGCCAAGGATATATGTCAGCTCACAACCAGCTTCCTTCGTCAGGAATGTCACCTTGTCACTCAAGTTCTTCTTTGAGAGATTCCAAATGGTTGGATGCTTCCGGAATGCAGCAATGCTGTCAGGTTGGGACCACCCAAAGCTCATCAGGGTTGCAAAGGTAGAATCAAACCTGGACCTGCTACCGGTCATGACTGATACAAGTGCATGAGGGAACATTTTACAGCCACGTGACACACCCAATTCCTCAACATATTCAATAGCTTCCTTGATACATTTTTCTGTTTGACAAAAAACACGCGATTGCGTCACCGCAATCCGCACGATGCATTGCTCACTGATGCCACATTCCCTCAAGAGAGATATATTGGGCTCTATTTTTGGAGCCAAGTTAGAAGTAAGGAGAAACATGTTACTCCTGCAGGCTTTAATTAACCTCTCATTAGAACCAAGAAGTGACCTCCAAAAGTTGATCCTCGGTTGGATGTCACGTAGGAGAATATTCGGACATGATGAAACCAGCTGAACTATTTCAGTGTCAGAAAATCCCATGTCCTGCAAAGATCTCAACCTGGGCTTCAGGACAGTCTCTACCTTAGCACATAGCAACCTGGGATCCCTCTGCATAAGCTTCATGACTTGTGCATCACTCCATCCACTCTGCTTAAAGAACTCAATGGAAAGACTCGAACTTGAAGATTTTGTGTCACAGGTGCGACACTTGGCTGTTTTGGCAGGCTTTTCTGAGGAAAGTTCACACGATTGAAGGGGGTCGACCACTGTAATGTTGGACTTATGATCTGAACTTTGGTCTTTGGCGGTGCAAAAGCTAAACCGACTGCAGAATTCATAGGAAGAAAGATGGATGGTGGACTTGTTACATGGGACAATGCAAAAGAGCCTCCTTTGCACCAAAAACATCATATTTTGAAGCACTATCACACTGTTTGCACAAGAAAAGTAGTTTTAATGCTGCCCTCTCCTAGTCCAAATTCCTCTTCTACCTCAAATCAAGCGAATCCAAACTAAATATATTTCTTTCATATATGCAAGTCTCTAAATGGTGTTTGAGTGCTGACTAAGAGTACCTTTGATCATTTACTTATTATCATGCTCACATCCAAGCACTTCACCACCACTGAAATAATGTCTTGATATGACACACGCGCACTGCCACGACCTTCCACTGTTTATATATTGTAGTTAGTAGCTTTAGAAACCATGAAGCATGCTATATCCCTGCAGATATTGAAAAATGATATCAAATGTATTTACGTCAAAAATGCAGCATAAGAGTGATAGTGGCATTTACAATGTTGATCTTATACAGCTGATATTCAAGTTTGTACTAATAGGTTGAACATCAGCCGATGGCTTGCAATGGGTACTTCAGCATTCAGATTAGGTGGAAGAAGCATAATGTTTTGTCTAACATCAGATTCACTAATGTCCTACAACTACAACCTGGAACATTTCAAATGAGCACTTCCAGAATTATTGATCCTTTTCATCACGAATGTAAAGAGATGATTTTGTTATAGGTCTAACAAGACTGGTAAGTAGAAAAGACACCGCACAAGAAATTAACAATAGGAATTTGGGAGGTTCAACATGCTAAAGAGGGCACCCTTGATGATGCAACTTGACAAATTACAACAACATAGCTGGAAGGCCAGAGAAAGGCAACAAATTTTCTGAAAAAATGAATAAAAAGGTAAGAAAACTGCCTCGATCAAGAAAAGCTACTAGTTTATTTGGTTCTGTGATGCTAAAAAATCTTAGTTCAAGAGAAAGACTGCTTGTGTAAATAACTTCAGCGACAGTGAAAAAATTATATGTAGCCTCAGTTATTTATCATTAATGAAGAAAAAAAAAAGTCTTTTATTTGAGAAGCTTCACCAGCATAACCTATATCAGTGAGAATTTGACAATAAAACCAGAAAGTGCAAATGACCACAATAATAACAAAAGCCATGATGTCCAAACTATTCATGATCATCCATACGGACCTTCTGCATCATTGAACTGTGTGTAAGAAAATATCTGTAGTTAAATTAAGAGCATTAAAATCTCTTTCTATTGTCACCTGCAAAATCTCCTTCAAATCACCAACTAAACCAGCAAATACAAAGTTTTGGCAATACAAATATAAGCAGGCCTGTGTGTTTTGAGGCATGAACAAGCTCATGTAGTGAAGATAGTTGCTTTCAGCACTACAGCAGAGACACACTATGCTGGCATAAAGGTGTAAGGTTATATACCTAACCAAATACATTGGGATTTTGGATCTATTTTGGGGTTTGGAAGTCTAAGTCAAATTCTAGTTGTTTACTGAACATGTACTTTAGGGTGAGTCGAGTCCTTTGTATCATTTGGGGCTTTGTGTTGAAATTTTCTGGTGTGCTTGAAAAGGAAACAGCAATGCAGTAAACATAATAAGAAAACTAAGAAGTTTGACAAACCAAACACTTTATCAAAATAAGCAGTTGCTGTTGAGAGAGCTTCTTTCGGGAAACCTAGCCAGATTAGTATTATCTTAGGTCTACTTTTAATTAAAATGCTTCACATGACAAATTATGATGATTTTCTTTGTACAGTGACCCAGTTATTGTCTCTGCTATCTGACCGGGAGAAAGAGGGAGGAGCGAGGAGAAGGGAGGAGGAGGAGGATGATGTCGGGGAAGCGGGAGAGCCGCGACGAAAGGGGGAAGAGGGAGGAGGGATGGCTGCGATGAACGGGGGAAGAGGGAGAGGAAGGGATTGTGCGACGGCGAAGGAGGAAGAGGAGGAGGTGGAGGAGTAAGAGAGAGATACCGGGCGCTGTCACCGTTCGCTGACGGAGGGTAAGCCGCAGGATCCACCGTTCTCCAAGGAAAACGGCGCAGCGTAAGAGCTCGAGGGACGAAGATGCCGCCTTTCGCCAAGGAAAACGCCGTAGTCGCGGTCGCCGTAGAGAAGGAGACAGTAACACCGCTGCATTTAGGGCACGGGTGCGAATTTTAGGATGCTGTTCTCATCTGGTTCAATCGAACCAGAGTTCCAAATTGACTAGACTTGGGCTCGAAGCAGCCTCAATCAGGCCGACTTGTGGGCCGTACCCGGTTGAACTCGCCCACCCGGCCCACTTATCGGGCGTCCGGTGTCGTAATTGGTTCAGCGATGGTAAAGAACTTTCTGCTACCTGTCATTGACGAAGAAAAATTATTATTTTTATTTATTGAGAATCTTCACTGGCATAATCTAAATCAGCGAGAATTTGCTATGAAAACCAAAAGTGCAAACAATAACAATAATAACAAAAGCCATAATGTCCAACTTATTTATGCTCCGTGTAAGAATACATATGTAGTCAAATTTAAAGCATTCAAATCTCTTTATATTTTTACTAGTATATTCTCCTTCAAGTCACTAACTAAAACTTAACATAGCTAATGTTTCATAATTTTTTAATAAAAAATAAAAATGGGATTAGTAGGGTACCTGAAAATTCATATTTTGATTTTTTTTATGCCAACATGTGTTAGACGTTTCTTCATAATATACTTTCAAAATATTCCATATCTTCTTTTTTTTAATTTAGAATTTTAACCATATTAATTACATGTGATATGAAAAGAGTTATTGGTCTTTCAAACATTTTCAAAATATAGCTCGAAGTTGTCTATATTAAGTTTCGTCACCTTACGAGTTTTCTTGGTCTCAACATCGACATTAATATGTTAGCTTTCTTGAATTACCAACATCAAACTTTCAAAAGTCTTTTTGATAGTGAAGTGATAACTTCCACTAGCCATCGGATTAAGAAAAGTAATTAACAATGATGCGTGAAAGGATTAGAGATTTTAAGAGTATTTATAGGGTTTTCTTTCTAAAATATCCCCAAAACTAGCTATTATTTGCTTATTGGAAGGATAAATTTATTTTATAATTTTTATTTTTTTTATTTATATAATAACTAAAATACCCCTAAATATAGTCATTTATATGATAATTGAGAGGGTAAATTGGTCATTTCACCTATTTCGATTGTTGGGCAAGCATGGATAGTTGGACCCAATTGTTCGAGCCCAATTATTGATCGATAACTTCTTTGATAAAGATTTTTCTATATAAAAAATCACTCCTGATTGATTTTGATTTGATTTGTAATCGTCGAACCATCAAACTAATTCGATTCGATTATGGTTCAAACCAAATCTAGATAAAGACTAGTAATACCTAACTAAATGCATTGAGATTTTGGATATATTTTGGAGTTCCGAAATTTGTTACATTATAGTTGAAATTTTCTAATGTGTTTGAAAAAGGAAATCATAGAAAGGTAAATAAAATAAGGAAACTAAGAAATTTGATGAACCAAACACTCCATCAAAATAAAGCTGATCTATTTTGCCGGCTTCATGTTTACTCATCGTCAGCTCATTTTTATTCTTAATACAGATTCATCAATAATGAACTGTATGAGGTAATTACAATGTAAATTCATGATTCATAAATCAAATTGACTTATGACCCACTCTGCGAGTTCAAGTGAAATCAAATTAGTTTAATTCAAGCTCGATCCAACCAAAATTGAATCATATGATCATTTGACCCACCTAACACTTGAGCTCAGGCGTCCACCTAGACAATGTTTGATCAAACTCTAGGGTCTGGTGAAAAAAAAAAAGAAAAAAAAATGACTTCACTTGTTTTGGTAAATAAATTTATATGTAACTTCAGCTATACACATCACTGATGAAAAAACTTATATATTTCTTTTTATTAAGAAGTTTCACGGCACAAAATAGATCCAGAATTTGTAAATATAAATTGCAAGTGCAAACAATCATAATAATAACAAAAGTGATTATTAATACAAGTTATGTCAACTTTTTTACTAGGCAAATACAACATAAATCATGTTTGGATCTATTGCGCAATGGTAGCGTGTCAGACTCCAGATCAGAAGATTACTTGTTCAATTCAAGTTGGGTTCAAAAATCCCTTATTATTCTTCTTTTTTTTTTTTACCGTTTAGAACGTTTTGTCGTCATAATTCCCGGTGCTCAACCTTTTCACTTCAACGTTACATCAGTCTCTTGGTTTGATCATCCGCAATCCAACATCTGCAAACAGCATATGAATTCAAATCTTAGTTCTTGAATTATAAACAAATCTCCATCATTCTTCGATTCCAATACGACAAACAAACTAGCAAAAGCAGCTTCGTTGTCGACTATGGAGCTTCAACATACATCCACAGATCATCTCCGCCGGCGGCTTCCCTTTCGGAATTTGAGCGATTAATCTATTCGTAAAATTGCTCCGGATGGATGCTAGCAGTCATCTCGGCCAGCTGACTTGGTCGCCCATATTTGAACAGCAAGCTGCCATGCTGCCTCCTCCAAAGATTTCCAAGCTGCCCATTGGGAGCCAAGGGCGCCAAGGCATTGGAAGTAGTCACCCAAGGCATTGCAGCATTGCACATTTGGGTCTATTATATTATATCTCAATCATCTAAATGACAGCACAGTAAACAATATGCCTTCACACCAATAAACATGCCTACACATACTTAGCTGGTAGAATTAGCTAAATATGGTAGAAACAGAACACAAAAGCTTGATATTTTGGTTACCTTTCTGAAGTAATTTGACTTTCCCCCAAACCAATTTCCGAGACATCAGCACAAAAGAATCGGTACGTGTCGTTGTAGAAAAAATAAATAGAAGAAGAATCACCAAGTCAACATGGCAGTTATACTCCAAGAACCTGTTGGGGAATTTAAATTCTCACAAATGTAAAATGCAGTCAGCACTTGCAATCCTAGTTTTCCGCTACAACATCGTGCTTTCCCTGCACAGCAACAACATAGGAATCATACTGAGCAATAAATTTCTCCTTGCGTAGCGGGAAAAGGAATTTCTCTCTGAACTTCTCTTCGGATAGCATCACGTAAGATAGCAGGCTATGCCCTCCATCCAGCAATTTATTCTGATCAAGAAAATTCACGACTTCATATCGAGGCCTCAACCTCTTCTCCAAGCTATATGCAAGAAGCACAGGACGGCCAATGATATATGTCAGCTCACAACCGGCTTCCTTCATCAGGAATGTCATCTTGTCACTCAAGTTCTTCTTCGAGTAACACCAAATGGATGGAACCCTCCTGAATGCAGAAATGGTGTCCGGTTGGGACCACCCAAAGCTCATCAGGGTTGCAAAGGTCAAATCAAACCTGGACCTGCTACCGGTCATGACTGATACAAGTGCATGAGGGAACATTTTACAGTCACGTGACACACCCAATTCCTCAACATATTCAATAGCTTCCTTGATACATTTTTCTGTTCGACAAAAAACACCCGGTTGCGTCACCGCAATCCGCGCGATGCATTGCTCACTGATGCCGCATTCCCTCAAGAGAGATATATTGGGCTCAATCTTTTGAGACATGTTACAAGTAAGGAGAAACATGTTCCTCCTGCAGGCTTTAATTAACCTCTCATTAGAACCAAGAAGTGACCTCCAGAAGTTGATCCTCGGTTGGATGTCACGTAGGAGCACCCTCGGACATGATGAAACCAGCTGAACTATTTCAGTGTCAGAAAATCCCATGTCCTGCAAAGATCTCATCCCGGGCTTCAGGACAGTCTCTACCTTAGCACGCAGCAACACGGGTTCCCTATGCATAAGCTTCATGACTTGTGCATCACTCCAACCGCTCTGCTTAAAGAACTCAATGGAAAGACTTGAACTTGAAGATTTTGTGTCACGGGTGTGACACTTGGCCGTTTTTGCAGGCTTTTCTGAGGAAAGTTCACATGATTGAAGGGGGTCGACCACTGTAAAGTTGGATTTATGATTTGAACTTTGGTCTTTGGCGGTCGAAAAGCTAAACCGACTGCAGAGTTCAAAGGAGTAAAGATGGATGGTGGACTTGTTACATGGGAGAATGCAAAAGAGCCTCCTTTGCACCAAAAACATTATATTCTGATGCAGTGTCACAAACTGTTTGCACAAGAAAAGTAGTTTTATTGCTGCCCTCTCCAAGTCCAAATTCCTCTTCTACCTCAAATCAAGTGCATCCGAACTAAATATATTTCCTGTATCTGCTTCCAACCAAAAGAAAGTTGAAAGCTTCCAACTAATAATCTGTATCGGATAACATTCCCCTACCACTCACGTAAATCCAGCTGCATTCAGTTCCCATTAACCATTTCTTTGAGATGTAAGTCTCTAAATGGTGTTTGACTGTTGATTAAGAGTCCCTTCGATCATTTACTTATTACCATGCTCACATCCAAGCTATTAACCACCACTGAAATAATGTCTTGATATGACACATGCACACTGACACTACCTTCCGCTATTTATGCATTGTAGGTAGTAGCTTTAGAGACTGTGAAGCACGCTATATGCCTGCAGATATTGAAAAATGATATCAAATGTCTTTTCATCAAATATGCAGCATAAGAGTGACAATGGCATTTACTATGTTGATCATATACATAGTACTACCAGGGTTGAACATCAGTCAATGACTTGCAATGGGTACTTCAGCATTCAGATTAGGTGGAAGATGCATAATGTTTTGTCAAACATCAGATTCACTAATGTCCTACAACTAAAACCTGACACATTTCAAATGAACACTTCCAGAACAATTGATCGTTTTCAACAAGAATGTAACGAGATGATTCTGTTATAGGTCTAACAAGACTGGTAATTAGAAAACACACTGTTTAAGAAATTAACAACAGTAATTTGTGAGGTTCAACCTGCTAAAGAAGGCACTGTTGATGAGGTGCAACTTGACAAAAATTGAGTCAACATATCTGGAAGACCAGTGAAAGGCAAAAAATTTTCCGAAACATGAATAAAAAGGTAAGAAAACTGCCTCGATCAAGAAAAAACACTAGTTTATTTGGTAGTATGACGGTACAAAAACTTAATTTAAGAGAAAGACTGCTCATGTAAATAACTTCAGCTACAGTAAAAAATCATATGTGGCCTCAGCTACTTATCATTAATGAAGGAAACAAAAAAAAGTCTTTTATTTGAGAAACTGCGCTGTCATAACCTAGATCAGTGAGAATTTGCCAATAAAACCAGCAAGTGCAAACGACCACAATAATAACAAAAGCCATGATGTCCAAACCATTCACGATCATCCATATGGATCCTTTGCATCATTGAACTCTGTGTAAGAAAATATCCATAGTTAAATTAAGAGCATTAAAATCCCTTTCTATGGTTACCAGAAAGGGATCAAAATCCCTTTTTATTTTGGGGTTTGGAAAACAAATCAAATTCTAGTTGTTTACTCAACTTGTACTTTAGGGTGAGCCGAGTCCTTTGTATCATTTGGGGTTTTGTGTTGAATTTTTCTGGTGTGGTTGAAACTAAAAAATGAAACTGCAATGCAGTAAACATAATAAGAAAACTAAGAGGTTGATGAACCAAACACTTCATCAAAATAAGCAGTTGCTGTTGAGAGAGCTTCATTTGGGAAACCTAGTCAGATTAGTATTATCTTAGGTATATTTTTAATTAAAATGCTTCACATGAGGAATAGTCAGACTTTTGCATGATTCTATTGGCAAATGATTACGATTTCATTTGGACAGTGACCTAATTAATTATAGTCTCTGCTGTCTCTTGTTCTTTGTTTTCCGTGCTTTTTTTTCCCTCTAAGACTTCCCCAGTTCTCGTCGCTCTCTCTAAAAGCAGCACTTCTCCTGCTGTCTATCTTAACAACCGTATGTAACTTGCACACTGTGACTTGCTATTTCTTTAAAGAAAATGCTGATAACATGATGCTGACTGTTGTTCGGAGGGTAGCGGGTAACTATCAGGGAGTAGGAAAGGGGAGGGGAAGATGTATCAGAGAGCGCGAAGAGGGGTGTAGAGGAGGGAGGTGGGGGTTGTCGGGGCCGGAGCAGGAAAATAGAGAGGGGGCTGTCGGGGCCGTTGTAGGAAAACGGAGAGGGGGCCGTTTGGATCGGAGGAGTCACGGGATGGTGAAGGTGGGTGGGGTGCGGGGGCTGCTGAAGAAGCGGAGGAGGGGGAGGCATCGGGGAAAGCGGGGGCTGCGTTGAACGGGTGAAACAGGATGAGGAGAAGGGAGGAGGAGTATGGTGTCGGGGAAGCGGGAGAGCTGTGGCGAAAGGGGAAGAGGAGGGATTGGGGAAAGGGGGAAGGGACGAGGCGGAGGGGGGGCGGTGGGTTGCGATGAACGGGGGAAGAGGGAGGGGAATGGATTGTGCGACGGCGAAGGAGGAAGAGGAGGAGTAGGAGCAAGAGAGAGATACCGGGCGCCGTCACCGTTCGCCGACGGAGGGGAAGACGCAGCATCCACCGTTCTCCCAGGAAAAAGCCGCAGCGATGAGAGCTCGACGGAGGAAGATGCCGCCGCTGCTACCGCCTTTCGCCAAGGAAAACGCCGCAGTCGCGGTCGCTGCAGAGAAGGAGACAGTTACACCTCTGCATTTAGGGCACGGGTGAGAATTTGAGGATGCCGTTCTCATCTGGTTCAATCGAACCAGAATTCCAAATTGACTATACTTGGGCTCGACCCAACCTAGTGAAGGGGGCGCCTGGGCCGCACCCAGTTGAACTCGCCCACCCGGCCCACTTATCGGGCGCCCGTCGTCGTCAATTGCTACTTGTCAGTGATGAAGAAAAATTATTATTATTTTTTATTGAGAATATTCACTGGCTTAATCTAAATCAGCAAGAATTTGACAACAAGTCCAAACAATGACAATAATAACAAAAGCCATGAAAAATCCGAACTGTTTATGCTCCGTGTAAGAAAACATATGTAGTCAAATTTAAAGCATTCAAATCTCTTTCTACTGTTATTAGTATATTCTCCTTCAAGTCACTAACTAAAAATTAATATAGATAATGTTTCATAATTTTTTAATAAAAAATAAAAATAGGATTAGTAGGGTACCTGAAAATTTACATTTTGATTTTTTTTTATGCCAACATGTGTTAGACGTTTCTTTGTAATATACTTTCAAAATATTTCATATCTTCTTTTTTCTTTAAATTTTAAATTTTAATCACATTAATTACATGTGATATGAAAGGAGTTATCGATGTTTCAAACATTTTAAAAGAGTTCTTTTGTCTCAACGTCAACATTAATATGTTAGCTTTCTTGAATTACCGAGATCGAACTTTTAAAAGTCTTTTCGGTAGTGAAATGATAACTTCCACAAACCATCGGATTAAGAAAAAAAAGCATAAAAGTATTGAAACTTCAATAAGTATTTAACAATGATGCCAGAAAAGATTAGAGATTTTAAGGGTATTTATAGGTTTTTTTTCTAAAATATCCCCAAAACTAGCCATTATTTGTTTATTGGAAGGACAAATTTATTTTACAATTTTTACTTTTTTAATTATATAATAACTAAAATACCCCTAAATATAGCCATTTATATGCAACTGAGAGGGTAAATTGGTCATTTTACCTATTTCGATTGTTGGGCAAACTTGGACAGTTGGGCCCAATTATTGATCGATAATTTATTTGATCAAGATTTTTCTATATAAAAAATTATCAAATCAACAGTTCAAACCGGAATCGATTGGTTTTGGGATCAACGATTCAAAGTTTTCAAACCTAGAAACCAGAATTAAATCACCCATGATTGATTCTGATTTAATTTATAATTGCCGAACCACCAAATTGATTCGATTCGATTATGGTTCAAACCAAACCTAGATAAAAGCTAATAATACCTAACTAAATGTATTGCTTAGATTTTGCATGTCCATTTTATTTTGCAAGACTTTCGAAATAATTTTACATTATAGTTAGTTCAGAAACACTTTTAGATAATAAACTAACCATAAAAAGCAGATTGCATTAAAATTTTCTAATATATTTGAAAAAAGAAATCACAGAAAAGTAAATAAGATAATGAAAATAACAGATATATGATGAACATTAAAAATATCAAAATAAAGAATCCATTTTGTTGACAACATGTTTCCGATAATGATCACTGTTCCTTTTTTAGATTTAAAATGACGGATTCATCAATAAGAAAAAAACTAAAGTCTTACGAGGTAATTACAATGCAGATTTATGATTCATAAATCAAATGAACTTATGATCCATTATGCAAGTTCAAGCGAAATCAAAAAAAAAGATTTCACTTGTTTTGATAAATAAATTTATATGTAGCTTCAGCTATACACATCACTAATGAAAAAATTTATATATTACCTTGCTATACTCGTGCTGAATGGCGAGTTGTACATTTTGCTGCCGAAGGTGATCTGCCAATAAATATATTACTAAAAGAAACAATGATAACGAGGCCTTCACACCAATAAACATGACCGAGGCCAAGTTGACAATGATCGATCAGCTGGTAGAATTAGCTAAACATGGTAGATACAGAACACAAAAGCTTGATATTTTGGTTACCTTTCCCAAGTAAAATTGACCTTCCCCCAAACCAATTTCTGAGACATCAGCATGAAAGAATGGGAACCTTTTGTTGTAGAAAAAATAAATAGAAGAAGAATCACCAAATCAGTCATGTTAAGTTATATCATCTAAATGAAACAGTTGGAAATTTAAATTGTCACAAATGCAGTCGGTAAATGATTAACTTGTTGTCTCAGTCAGCACTTGCAATCCTAGTTTTCCGCAGCTACGTCATGCTTTCCCTGCACGGCAGCAACATAGGAATCATACTGAGCAATAAATTTCTCCTTGTGTAGCAGGTAAAGGAATTTCTTCCTGAACTTCTCTTCAGTTAGCATCACGTAAGATAGCAGGTCATGTCCTCCATACAGCAATTTATTCTCCTCAAGAAAATTCACAACTTCATATCGAGGTCTCAACCTCTTCTCCAAGCTACATGCAAAAAGCCTAGGACGGCCAATGATATATGTCATCTCACAACCAGCTTCCTTCATCAGGAATGTCATCTTGTCACATATGTTCTTCTTCGAGTGATTCCAAATGGATGGAAGCTTCCTGAATGCAGCAATCATGTCTGGTTGGGACCACCCAAAGCTCATCAGGGTTGCAAAGGTAGAATCGAACCTGGACCTGCTACCGGTCATGACTGATACAAGTGCATGAGGGAACATTTTACAGCCACGTGACACACCCAATTCCTCAACATATTCAATAGCTTCCTTGATACATTTTTCTGTTTGACAAAAAACACGAGGTTGTGTCACTGCAATCTGCGCAATGCATTGCTCACTGAAGCCGCATTCCCTCAAGAGAGATATATTGGGCTCAATCTTTCGGTCCAAGTTACAAGATAGGAGAAACATGTTCCTCCTGCAGGCTTTAATTAACCTCTCATTAGAACCAAGAAGTGACCTCCAGAAGTTGATCCTCAGTTGGATGTCACGTAGATGGAGCACCCTCGGACATGATGAAACCAGCTGAACTATTTCAGCGTCAGAAAATCCCATGTCCTGCAAAGATCTCAACCTGGGCTTTAGGACAGTCTCTACCTGAGCACATAGAAACCTGGGTTCTCTCTGCATAAGTTTCATGACTTGTGCATCACTCCATCCGCTCTGCTTGAAGAACTCAATGGAAAGACTTGAACTTGAAGATTTTGTGTGACGGGTGTGACACTTGGCCGTTTCTGCAGTCTTTTCTGAGGAAAGTTCACATGATTGAAGGGGGTCGACCACTGCAAAGTTGGATTGATGATCTGAACTTTGGTCTTTGGCGGTGGAAAAGCTAAACCGACTGCAGAGTTCATAGGAAGAAAGATGGACGGTGGACTTGTTACATGGGAGAATGCAAAAGAGCCTCCTTTGCACCAAAAACATCATATTTTGAAGCAGTATCACAAACTGTTTGCACAAGAATAGTAGTTTTATTGCTGCCCTATCCAACTCCAAATTCCTCTTCTACCTCAAATCAAGCGCATCCGAACTAAATATATTTTCTGTATCTGCTTCCAACCAAAAGGAAGTTGAAAGCTTCCAACTAATCATCCGTAACGGGTAACATTCCCCTACCACTCACGTAAATTCACCTGCATTCAGTTCCTATTAACCATTTCTTTGAGATGTAAGTCTCTAAATGGTGTTTGAAAGTTGATTAAGAGTACCTTCGATCATTTACTCATTACCATGCTCACATCCAAGCTATTAACCACCACTGAAATAATGTCTTGATTTGACACATGCACACTGACACTACATTCCGCTATTTACCTATTGTAGGTAGTAGCTTTAGAAACTGTGAAGCACGCTATATCCCTGCAGATATTGAAAAATGATATCAAATGTATTTTCATCAAATATGCGGCATAAGAGTGACAATGGCATTTACTATGTTGATCGTATACAGATGATACTCAACTTTGTACTAATAGGTTGAACATCAGTCAATGACTTGCAATGGGTATTTCAGCATTCAGATTAGGTGGAAAATGCATAATGTTTTGTCTAACATCAGATTGACTAATGTCCTACAACTAAAACTTGAAACATTTCACATGGGCACTTCCAGAATAATTGATCCTTTTCAACAAGAATGTAACGAGTTGATTTTGTTATAGGTCTAACAAGACTGGTAATTAGAAAACACAATGTTTAAGAAATTAACAACAGTAATTGGTGAGGTTCAACCTGCTAAAGAAGGCACTGTTGTTGAGGTGCAACTTGACAAAAATAGCATCAACATGTCTGGAAGACCAGTGAAAGGCAACAAATTTTCCAAAACATGAATAAAAAGGTAAGAAAACTGCCTCGATCAAGAAAATCTACTAGTTTATTTGGTACTATGACGATAAAAAAACTTAATTTAAGAGAAAGACTGCTCATGTAAATAACTTCAGCTACAGTAAAAAATTATATGTACCCTCAGCTACTTATCATTAATGAAGGGAAAAAAAAAAGACTTTTATTTGAGAAGCTTCGCTGGCATAACCTAGATCATTGAGAATTTGCCAATAAAACCAGCAAGCGCGAACGACCACAATAATAACAAAAGCCATGATGTCCAAACTATTCATGATCAACCATATAGATCTTTTGCATCATTGAACTCTGTGTAAGAAAATATCCGTAGTTAAATTAAGAGCATTAAAATCCCTTTCTATTGTTACCAGTAAAATCTCCTTCAAATCACCAACTAAACCAGCAAATACAAGATTTGACAATCCAAATATAAGTGGGCCTGTGTGTTTTGAGGTATGAACAAGCCTCAAGTAGTGAAGATAGTTGCTTTCAGCACTACAGCAGAGACACACTATGCTGACATAAAGGCATAAGGCTACACCAAACCAAATACATTGAGATTTTGAGTTTATTTTGGGGTTTGGAAATCAAGTCAAATTCTAGTTGTTTACTCAACTTGTAATTTAGGGTCAACCGAGTCCTTTGTATCATTTGGGGTTGTGTTGAAATTTTCTGGTGTGGTTGAAACTTAAAAATGAAACTGCAATGCAGTAAACATAATAAGAAAACTAAGAGGTTGATGAACCAAACACTTCATCAAAATAAGCAGTTGTTGTTGAGAGAGTTTCATCTGGGAAACCTAGTCATATTAGTATTATCTTAAGTGTATTTTTAATTAAAATGCTTCACATGAGGAATAGTCAGACTTTTGCAGGAATAGTATTATCTTAAATGATTACGGTTTTATTTGGACAGTGACCTAATTATAGTCTCCGCTGTCTCTTGTTCTATGCTTTCCGTGCTTTTTTTTTTTCCTCTAAGACTTCCCCAATTCTCTTTGCTCTCTCTAAACGCAGCACTTCTCCTGCTGTCTATCTCGACAACAGTATTTATCTTGCACACTGTGACTTGCTATTTCTTTAAAGAAAATGCTCATGACATGATGCAGACTGTTGTTCGGAGGGTAGCGGGTAACTATCAGGGAGTAGGAAAGGGGAGGGAAAGATGTCTCAGAGAGCGCGAAGAGGGGTGTAGAGGAGGGAGATGGGGGTTGTCGGGACCGGATAAGGAAAATAGAGAGGGGGCAGTCGCGTCCGGAGTAGGAAAACGGAGAGGGGGCCGTTGGGATCGGAGTCGGGGGATGGTGGAGGTGGCTGTCGGGATCGACAGGGGGGGGGGGCGGGGGCTGCGATGAACGGGTGAAAGAGGTAGGAGGGAGGAGAAGGGAGGAGGAGGATGGTGTCGGGGAGGCGGGAGATCTGCGACGAACGGGGGAAGAGGGAGGGAAAGGGATTGTGCGACGGCGAAGGAGGAAGAGGAGGAGTAAGAGCGAGATACCGGGCGCTGTCACCGTTCGCCGACGGAGGGTAAGCCGCAGCAGCCACCGTTCTCCGAGGAAAACGCCGCAGCGTTAAGAGCTCGACTGGGGAAAACGCCGCCTTTCGCCAAGGAAAATGCCGCAGTGGCGGTCGCTGTGGAGAAGGACACAGTTTCACCGCCGTATTTAGGGCACTCGTGCGAATTTGAGGATGCCATTCTCGTCTAATTCAATCGAACCAGGGTTCCAAATTGACTTGACTCGGGCTCGACCCAGCCTCATTCAGGCCGGCGCCTGGGCCGCACCCGGTTGAACTCGCCCGCCCGGCCCACTTATCGAGCGCCCGGTGTCGTCAATTGCTTCCGCTACGTATCATTGATGAAGAAAAATTACTTCTTTTTTTTTTTTATTGAGAATCTTCACTGGCATAATCTAAGCCAGTGAGAATTTGGTAATAAAACCAACAAGTGCAAACAATCACAGTAATACAAAAGCCACAAAACTCTGAACTATTTATGCTTTCTGTAAGAAAACATATGTAGTCAAATTTAAACCATTCAAATCTCTTTCTACTGTTATCATTACATTCAATGATCTTTAAAGGATTCAAGACATATGTAAGAAAACATCTGTAGTCGAATTTAAAGCATTCAATTCACAAATTAAACCAGTAAATATAAGTTTTGATGATCTAAATATAAGTAGGACAATGTATTTTGAGTTATGAACAAGCCTCAAATTATCAAGAGAGTGACTTTCATCACCATAAAGTTATATTTAAGCCTTAGTCACCATTTCAGAATTTTCTATTTCAAAAATTATCATTTCAAAATTTGTAATCAAAATCGAATTGGCAAGAATTTGTTTTAGTTTGATCGATTTCGGTTCTAGTTTGAATCGATAATTTTTCATTATTTCATTTAAAAATAAATTTATAATATCAAAAAATTTATAATTTTATTTTTTAATTTTTGAAGATAATGGATGTACAACTATAATGAGTGTAAATATATAATGATATAATAAAATATTTGATATAAAATATGTAAAAATTATAACTATTTAATTTTTTTATGCCGGAGTCCCAATCATTCTTTCAATTGATATATTGAATAGGAGATTGTTGTTCTGGTAGATGATCTCTAAGTTCTATTTCATCGTCTTTGTCTAATAATCAATGCTTGATTGAGATTCAACTAATTCGAGGGTGGTATTCAATCTATTTTCATCTTAGATCTATATTCTTACATTGAAGTCTTGATCCATAGCTATCATCAACACTAAGGTTGTTAGCATTCATTATCAATATTAAAAATATCATTATATACCAATGCCTAATAGTTTCCCATTTTTACAATTAAAAAGCATCCAGAGAAGGTTAAAGCAGAACAAACTGTGGATATATGCCATAGATGTGTTCGTATTATTACCTACCTGGGAATTGTTCTCTTAATACAATTAAACTGTTAGTATAAAAAAATTTAGAGACGTCAGTATATAAGAATCAGTATTCTTTTGTTGTAGAAAAAAATAAAGAGAAGAAAAATCTCAAAATCAACATGCAAGTTCTACTCTAATAAACACTTGGAGAATTTGAATTGTCACAAATGTAAAATGATTAAGTTGCAGCCAGCATGCAATAGGCTTACACTTGTTGTCCCAAGGAAGCACTTGCAATCCTAGTTTTCCGCAACTACGTCCTGCTTTCCCTGCACGGCAGCAACATAGGAATCATATAGACCAATAAATTTCTCCTCGCTTATCAGGAAAAGAAATCTCTTTCTGAACTTCTCTTCGGTTGACTTCACGACAGTTAGAAGGTCATGTCCTTCGTCCAGCAATTTATTCTGCTCAAGAAATTTCACAACTTCATATCGAGGTCTCAACCTCTTCTCCAAGCTATATGTAAGAAGCACCGGACGGCGAACGATATATGTCACCTCACAACCAGCTTCCTTCATCAGGAATGTCATCTTGTCACTCAAGTTCTTCTTTGAGTAACACCAAATGGCTGGACACCTCCGGAATGAAGCGGCGCAATCTGGTTGGGACCACCCAAAGCTGATCAGGGTTGCAAAGGTAGCATCAAACTTGGACCTGCCGATGGTCATGAAAAATACAAGTAAACGAGGGAATGTTTTATGGTCACGTGACACACCCAACTCCGCAATATGTTTGATAGATTCGTTGATACATTTGTTCGTTTGACAAAAGAAACCCGGCACTGTCACCACTAACTCCGCGATGCACTGCTTACTGAAGCCACATTCCTTTAAGATAGATATATTGGGCTCTATCTTCCGAGACAAGCTAGCAGCAAGGAGAGTCCATCCTCTCCTGGAGGCTCTGATTAACCTCTCATTAGAACCAAGTAGTGACCTCCAGAAGTTGATCCTTGGTTGGATATCACGAAAATAGAGCAGATCCGGACATGACGAAACCAGCTGAACTATTTCAGTGTCAGAAAATCCCATGTCCTGCAAAGATCTCATCCTGGGCTTCAGGACAGTCTCTACCTTAGCACGTAGAAACTTGGGTTGCCTCTGCATAAGCTTCATGACTTGTGCATCACTCCAACCGCTCTGCTTAAAGAACTCAATGGAAAGACTTGAACTTGAAGATTTTGTGTCACGGGTGCGACACTTGGCTGTTTTTCCAGGGTTTTCTGAGGTAAGTTCACATGATTGAAGGGGGTCGACCACTGCAATGTTGGACTTATGGTCTGAACTTTGGTCTTTGGCGGTGGAAAAGCTAAACAGACTGCAGAGTTCAAAGAAGGAAAGATGGATGGTGGACTTGTTACATGGGAGAATGCAAAAGAGCCTCTTTTGCACCAAAAACATTATATTTTGAAGCAGTGTCACATACTGTTTGCACAAGAAAAGTAGTTTATTGCTGCCCTCTCCAAGTCCAAATTCCTCTTCTACCTCAAATCAAGAGCATCCGAACTAAATATATTTTCTGTATCTGATTCCAACCAAAAGGAAGTTGAAAGCTTCCAACTAATCATCTGCATCGGATAACATTCCTCTACCACTCAGGAAATCCACCTGCATTCAGTTCCCATTAAACATTTCTTTCAGATGCAAGTCTCTAAATGGTGTTTGAGTGATGACTAAGAGTACCTTTGATCATTTACTTATTATCATGCCCACATCCAAGCAATTCACCACCACTGAAATAATGTCTTGATATGACACATGCGCACTATCACAACCTTCCACTGTTTATCTATTGTAGTTAGTAGCTTTAGAAACCGTGAAGCATGCTATATCCCTGCAGATATTGAAAAATGATATCAAATGTATTTACATCAAATATGCAGCATAAGAGTGACAATGGCATTTACAATGCTGATCTTATACAGATGATACTCAACTTTGTACTAATAGGTTGAACATCAGTCAATGACTTGCAATGGGTACTTCAGCATTCAGATTAGGAGGAAGATGCATAATGTTTTGTCTAACATCAGATTCACTAATGTCCTACAACTAAAACCTGGAACATTTCAAGTAAGCACTTCCAGAATAGTTGATCCTTTTCATCAAGAATGTAAAGAGATGATTTAGTTATAGGTCTAACAAGACTGGTAAGTAGAAAACACACTGTACAAGAACTTAACAACAGTAATTTGTGACGTTCAACATGCTAAAGAAGGCACTCTTGATGATGCAACTTGACAAAAATTACAGCAACATAGCTGGAAGACCAGAGAGAGGCAACAAATTTTCTGAAAAAATGAATAAAAAGGTAAGAAAACTGCCTCGATCAAGAACAACTACTGGTTTATTTGGTTCTGTGATGATAAAAAAACTTAGTTTAAGGACTGTTCGTGTAAATAACTTCAGCTACAGTGAAAAAAAATATGTAGCCTCAGTTACTTATCATTAATGAAGAAAAAAAAGTCTTTTATTTGAGAAGCTTCACCAGCATAACCTATATCAGTGAGAATTTGACAATACAACCAGCAAGTGCAAACGACCACAGTAATAACAAAAGCCATGATGTCCAAACTATTCATGATCATTCATATGGATCTTCTGCATCATTGAACTCTGTGTAAGAAAATATCTATAGTTAAATTAACAGCACTAAAATATCTTTCTATTGTCACCTGTAAAATCTCCTTCAAATCACCAACTAAACCAGCAACTACAAGTTTTGGCAATCCAAATATAAGCAGGCCTGTGTGTTTTGAGTTATGAACAAGCCTCAAGTAGCGAAGATAGTTGCTTTCAGCACTACAGCAGAGACACGCTATGCCGACATAAAGGTGTAAGGTTATACCTAACCAAATACATTGGGATTTTGGATCTATTTTGGGGTTTGGAAATCAAGTCAAATTCTAGTTGTTTACTCAACTTGTCCTTTAGGGTGAGTCGAGTCCTTTGTATCATTCGGGGTTTTGTGTTGAAATTTTCTGGTATGCTTGAAAAGGAAACAGCAATGCAGTAAACACAATAAGAAAACTAATAGGTTTGACAAACCAAACAGTTTATCAAATTAAGCAGTTGCTGTAGGGAGAGCTTCTTTCGGTAAACCTAGCCAGATTAGTATTATCTTAGGTCTATTTTTAATTAAAATGCTTCACATGAGGAATAGTCAGACGTGCATGATTCTATAGACAAATTACTATGATTTTCTTTGAACAGTGACCCAGTTATTGTCTCTTCTATCCCTTGTTCTATCTTTTCCATGTTTTTTTTCTCTCTTTTGTCTAAGACTTCCCCAATTCTCTTTGCTCTCTCTAAAAGCAGCACTTCTCCTGCTGTCTATCTTAACAACCGTATTTAACTTGCATATTGTGATTTTCTTTGCACAGTGACCCAATTATTGTCTCTGCTATCTCTTGTTCTATCTTTTCCTTGCTTTTTTCTTCTTCTTTTTTTTTTTTTGTCTAAGAGTCCCCTAATTCTCTTTGCTCTCTCTAAAAGCAGCACTTCCCCTGCTGTCTATCTTAACAACCGTATTTAACTTGCATACTGCGACTTGCTATTTGTTTAAAGTAAATGCTCATGACATGCTGCTGACTGCTTGTTGGGAGGGTAGCGGGAAACTATCAGGGAGTAGGAAAGGGGAGGGGAAGATGTCTAGAGAGGGCGAAGAGGGGCGTAGAGGAGGGAGATGGGGGCTGTCGGCGCCGGAGCAAGATACCGGAGAGGGGGCTGTCGGGTCCGGAGTAGGAAAACGGAGAGGGGAATGTTGGGATCGGAGGAGCCGTGGAATGGTGGAGGTGGCTGCCGGGGTCGACGGGGGGCGGGGACTGTGATGAAGTGGAGAAGGGGAGGATCGGGAAAGAGGGGCGGGGGGCTGCGATGAACGGGTGAAAGAGGGAGGAGGAGGATGGTATCGGGGAAGCGGGAGAGCTGCGACGTAACGGGGAGAGGGAGGAGGGATCGTGGAAAGGGGGCTGCGATGAACGGGGGAAGAGGTAGGAGGAGGGAGGAGAAGGGCTTGTGCGACGGCGAAGGAGAAAGAGGAGTAAGAGACAGATACCGGGCGCTGTACCGTTCGCCGACGGAGAGGAAGCCGCCGCATTCACCGTTCGCCGAGGAAAACGCCACAGCGATAAGAGCTCGACGGAGGAAAATGCCGCCGCCGCTACCGGCTTTCACCGCTGGATTTAGGGCACGGGCGCGAATTTGAGGATGCCGTTCTCATCTGGTTCGATCGAACCAGAGTTCCGAATTGACTTGACTCGGGCTCGAAGCAGCCTCAATCAGGCCGGCGCCTGGGCTGCACCCGTGCCCGGTAACCAACTAATATAGCAAATATAAGTCACGAGAGTGACTTCTAACACAGTAAAATTATATCTAGCCTAAGTAAATAATATTTAATTTTGGTTTGACAAAATTCAGAATTAAAATCAAACCAGCAAGTGTCGATTCCGGTTTGATCAATTTGGAACTTTTTTTCCCTTTCTATTAAAATTTTATAACATAAAAATTATATTTTTATTTTTAAAATTTTTAAAAAATAGATATATGACTATAATGAGTGTAAATGTATAATGATACAATCAAAAATTAATATAAAATTATAAATATTTAATCCGCTGGACAATTCAATTGTCCAGTTAGCTGATTTGTTTAATAGGAGATCATTATCCTCGTAGATGATTTCTTCGTTCTATTTCGTCATTTTTGTCTAATCATTTATACATACTTAAGATTGAATGGATTTGAGGATCATGCTTAATTTAGATTTTTTTAGAATCCGTCCTCTTGCATTAAAGTTTCGCTCCATAGTTACCATCGACACTAAAATTACTAGTTTTTTTTTTTGCCAAAATTAAAAATTGGAAATGTTATTGTGTACTATAAGATAATAAACACTAGTATAAGAATATTCACATTATTAAAAACTTGTAAAATTTTAAAACTTGGTTCACTTAGATTCCAATATTGTAGATATCAACTAACTCTTGTAATATTATTTGTAATAAAAACATATAATAATTTGTTATACTTAAAAGATATTTTAAGTAATTTATATATAAAACTTCGTCGGGTAGGAATATCCCTAAAAAATCTTTTGGGCCATTTGTTAATTTGATTTATAAAATCTGACTTATTTTTTCATTGATCATAGAGGACCATAAGAATGAAATAATTTACTTTAACAGGAGAAATAAAACTTTTAAGAGATATTATCCTTCTTGTACACATAAATTCAAAATACGACAAAAGCAAGTTAACGAGCTTCTTATAATTTTATAATAAAAAGTAGTATTTACCATTATATTGTTAAAACCAATGAAAAGAATTTAAAAAAAATCAACAAATGTTTTATAAAATTAATCATTCTATAAATATTATCGATTATCAACAAAAACTCTAAAGGCAATTTTTTTTTTAATTATTAGGTCAAGCGCAGGCGCAATTTGTTTTAGCTCAACTATCAATCAACAACGTATTTCATCAAGGTTTTTCTATATAAAAATTGATCAAACTAATGGTTCGAACCAAAATCGGAACTAGTAGTTCTAACTTTTCAAACCTAAAAAACCAGAATTAAATCACTCATGATTGATTCTGATTTGATTTGGTTATGGTTCAAATCAAACCTAGATAAAGACTAGTAATACCAACTAAATGCATTTAGATTTTGGGTTTATTTTGAAGTTTCGAAATAAATTATATTGTAGTTATAGTTGTTTAGCACCTTTGGATCATTTGGGGTTTTGTTGATTGTTAAAATTTTCTTATATGTTTGAAATAGGAAATCGTAGAAAGGTAGACAAGATAAGAAAACTAAGAGATTTGATGAACCAAACACTACGTTAAAATAAAATTGATCCATTTTGTCAGCCACATGTTTTCTTGCCATCAACTCATTTTTATTTTTAGTACAGATTCATCAATAATGGATTGTATGAGAAAATTACATAGTAGATTCATGGTTTATAAATCAAATGGGTGCTTGACACACCTGACGAGTTCAAGCGAAATCAAATTAGCTTAATTCGAGCTCGACCCAATCAAAATTCAGGTGCTTGACACACCTGATGATCATCTGACCCGCCTAATACTTGAGCTCAGGCGTGCGCCTAAGTGATATTTGATCGAACTTGCTCGTCTAATTCATTTAACAAACTCACTTGTTCGCTGACGGAGGGTAAGCCGCAGCATCCACCGTTCTCCAAGGAAAACGCCGCAGCGTAAGAGCTCGACAGAGGAAGATGCCGCCTTTCGCGAAGGGACGCCGGGAGAAGGAGGGAGTTTCACCGGTGCATTTAGGGCACGGGTGCGAATTTGAGGATGCCGTTCTCATCTGGTTCAATCGAAACAGAGATCCGAATTGACTTGACTCGGGCTCGACCCAACCTGAACCAGGCAAGCGCCTCGACTGCACCCGGTGAAGTCACTTGCTCTCCCGGTTACCTTTGATTGCTTCTGCTACCCATCGTTGATGAAGAAAAATTATTATTATTATTATTATTTATTGAGAATCTTCACTGGCATAATCTAAATCAGCGAGAATTTACTAAGAAAACCATAATAACAATAATAACAAAAGTCATAAAATATCGGAACTGTTTATGCTGCATGTAAGAGAACATATGTAATCAAATTTAAAACATTCAAATCTCTTTCTACTGTTAGTAATATAAGATTTGATAATCTAAATATTGGTAAGGCACTGTATTTTGAGTTAAGAACAAGTCTAGTCGAAGGGGCTTTCATCACTGTAAGGTTATATGAAGCCCAAGTAAATTGATTTCAATTCTGAAATTATCAATTCTAGTTTGATAAAATTTATAATAAAAAATTATACCCGTAAGAGTCAGTTCGATCTATTTTGATTCTAGTTTGAAATGATATTTTTAATTATTTTTATTTAAAAATATAATAAAAATTATAATTTTATTTTTTTAATTTAAAAAAATTGGATGTACAACTATACTGTGTAAACGTGTGATGACATAATAAAAAAAATTAAATTAAAATTATGTAAAATTATAAATATTTAATCCCTTCTAATGTCGAATATTTTAAACATCCTTTCAATCAATATATTTAATAGTAGATCATTGTCCTTACAAATGATCTATCTTGAACCGTAGGTGGTGAAATGATAACTTTCACTTGTCATTGGATTAAAAATAAATAAACTTCAATAAGTGTTTAATCAATGACGTGAGAAGGATTAAAAGATTTTTGAGGTATCTATAAGGTTTTTATTTTTATTTTCCTAAAATATCTGCATAACTAATTACTATTTATTTATTGGAAGGATCATTTTTTAATTTTTTTATTATTTTAATTATAAAATAACTAAAATACTCCTAAATATAGCTTGGCTATTGAGAGACAAATTATTTATTTGATCCTCCTTCGATTATTGGGCCAAGTATGAACTATTGGGCCCAATTGTTTAAGCCCAACTATTAGTCGATAATCTATTTGATCGAGATTTTTTTCTATATAAAAAACCATCAAATCGATAGTTTAAATAGAAAACAGAATCATTGATTCTGAGATTGATAATTCTAATTTTCAAATATAGAAATTAAAATTAAATCACCCCTGATCGATTTCGATTTTATTTGTAATCAACGAACCATCGAGCTAGTTCGATTTAGTTGTGATTCAAACCAATGCTAGTAAATGACTAGTTATATCTAACTAAATTCATTAAGATTTTGAATCTATTTTGGAGTTTAAAAATAAGTTATATTATAGTTGTTCAGCAGCTTTGGATCATTTGGGGTTTTGTTGATTGTTGAAATTTTCTGATATGTTTGAAAAAAGAAATCGTAGAAAGATAGACAATATAAGAAAACTAAGAGATTTCATAAACCAAACACTTTATCAAAATAAAGCTAATCCATTTTGTCAATCATATGTTTACTTATCGTAACTCATTTTATCTTTAATGCAGATTCATTCATAATGGATTATATAAGGTAATTACAATGCAGATTCATTTATTATGTTATGTTATTTTAGGTATGCAACCATTTTCTTAGGTTTGGATTATGATTTACAAATGAAATGGCACCTAACCCACTCAATGTCTTGGGTCTAAGTGAAATTAAATTAGTTGGCTCAAACTTGATCCAACCAAAGTTAAATCAGATGAGCATATGACCCGCTTAGCACTTAAGCTCGGATGAGCACTTGGGCGACATTTGATTGAACTCGTTTGTCCAGCTCATTTATCGGACTCTAGGGTCTCATATCAGGGTGCCTAGGTGAAAGAAAAAAAAATAGATGATTTTGTAAATATTTATATTACTTTAGTAAATAAATTAAAAAAATCTCTTTTTTGTTAAGAAGCTTCACTGGCATTATAAAGATCGAGAATTTGTAGATATAACCTACAAGTGCAAATAAAAATAAGAATACAAAAGTCATATTGTTGCAACTATTCATGATGAGCTACATGGTCTTTTGCACAAACACATATATAGTCAAATTAAAAGCATTAAAATCTCTTTCAATTGTTACTAGTAAATTCTCTTTCAAATCATCAACTAAACCATCAAATACAGTATTTGATCATTTAAGGCAATATGTTTGAAAATACGAATAAATCTCAAATTGTCAAGATAATAGCTTTCAGCACTGCAGCAGAGAATATGCTGAGATAAAGATGTACCATTATATCTAACCAAACACATTATAGTTTTATTCAGCTCCTTTGGATCAAATTTTTTGGTGTCATTGAAATAAAAATTATAAAGCAGTACATTTGCACTAACTTATTTGTTTTATAATTTTAGTGTTTTCTGATGTGATTGAAATAAAAGTGTAATAAAGCTGTACAACTAAGACAAGATCAATTACATTCTTTTAACTCCCCTAAAAATAATAAATATAAAGATTAGTCGGCATTTGATGATAGAAAGGCCTAGGATAGTAAATCAAAATAATTATGTAACATCAAATTTTTATGCTAAGAAAAATCTAATCGATCCTAAAGTCCCCTTTACAATACATCGAATAACTTTCTCAATAAATCAGGCATCATAGGCTATGTTATAATAATATGCAACATAAGAAAAGATTTGGGAAGATCCTATTACCATATAAAAAAAGCTTTCAATTTGTTGTTTAGAAACATCTTAAGAGACACTAGAGAAAAATGCATGAGACACCAAATATATATAGGTTAAGCCTGCATAGCAATTAAGTCCTCACTACAAAACTCACGGTTTAGAATATTTTGTCATCGTAATTTCCCAGCTTTCCGTTTTATGTGTCACAGAAGAACGAATTTGTTTTGTCAACTCCCAGTGAGACAAAGTAACCAATGCATCTGTAACACAGCAATCTCGTGTTGACATTGCGGCCTTCCAAATTCTCATCATCAGATTTTATTGCAATATCCTAACCAGATCATACAACCGTCTTCGAGTTCGGTAGAGAAATAGTAGCGCTCAACCTTTTTAACTTCATCATTACATCAGCTTCTCAGTTGATAATCCGCAATCCAACTTCTGTAAATAGCATGTGAACACTACACCATGAATTCAGCTCTTGGTTCTTGAAGTATAAATAAATCTCCAACATTCTTTGATCTGTTTGATTCCAATACGATAAGCAGACTAGCAAAAGCAGCTTTGTTGTCGGCTATGGTGCTTCAATAGATATCTACGGATCATCTCCCCCAGCAGCTTCCCTTTTAGAATTTGAGTGGTTAATCTATTCGTAAAATTGCTCCGGATGGATGCTGGTAGCCATCTTGTCGATGCTCGTTCCCTTGGCCAGCTGACTTGGTCGCCCGTATTTGAACATCAAATTGCCATGGTGCCTCCTCCAAATATTTTTAAGCTAGTTCACGAGGGAGGACGAGTCGCCCATTGGGAGCTAAGGGCACGAAGACATTGGAAGTAGTCGCCCAAGGCAAGCAACCCTCGTGCTGATTGGCGAGTTGTGAGGATGTTGTACATTTGCCGCAATGCCTGCTGCCGAAGGTGATCCGCCTGTTTCAAAAATAAGTCAAGGATGATTTCACAATTAGGCGAATATGCAATAGCAAATTCCAAGCAGGATAGAGTAAATTGTCAGATACTAATTTTTGCTGGTGTAGATGAACTTTTGACAAAAGTACATATTATGAAAGGAATAATGAGAGACCTACTGCTGACATTAGAATTAATACTATATTTGTTATTTGCATTATGCATTACTGCTGATGCTATGCATCACATGTCCTGCAGGGACAGTGAAATGCAAAAGAAGTTTGTGACTTTATGTCTACCAGGTAATGCAAACTCAGGCAGAAAAGGATAGATAACTTATGGATGCATCCCAACAGGAGTAGTCTTTCATAACCAATTTCAAGTATCTTAACTAGATGATAACTTTATCAACCTTACAGAAGGATTCAGGATCAAGACGATATTTATCGAGGCCTAACGAAGAAGGAGAAAAGACAGAAGCAGTTGATGATGCTGCAACTTAAGAGGTCCTTCCCATGATCAAACACATAAGTGCAGAGTGCTCGAGAAACAGTTTGATAAGACAATTATTCAAAGTACTAAAGGTTGTTGCTTGTGGTTTCCACAGACCTTCCTTATTGGAAGTTTCATGCCAAAAGGGCCTCGAAGAAAAAGGCCTTCTTTGACGAACTTGAGATCCTCTCAGGGTGAAATCTTGTGTTAGCCATTTATTTCCCTTCAATTTAATTTTGAAATAAATAATCATGTCATGAAACAAACAAATCGTACCTATCCATCATCATAAACAGAAGAGAAGAAGTGGCAGTCAGTGACTTACGAAAGGGACCTGTCAGCGAATTATTTACTAAAAAGAAATATGTTGTCGTAGAGTTTTTATGAGTCTGAATAACTTAAATACATAAACCTTGACATTTTCCAATTTTTCAACCATTGGAGGAGGAGTATATAGCATTATCATCCATTCAACTAGGTTGGTCTATTAATGTATAATAGGAAACTTGTTGAAAAATAAATGAGGATATAAACAACAAAATTTCTGGAACTTGTTTGGTTCAAAAACCAGTGCAAAAAAATGTGAGCTCCATTTGTGTTCATTTTGTTGTTCAAAATCTTACGGATAGATATCTTTTATGTCTTTCCAGAATTCCTGAGAAGAATTTTACACACTTGAGTATCATTACGAACTTATAATCACTAGTTGCCCTGCAATCATCCAACAATCTTCTTTGTCCACTCTTCTGAGCCCTCCCTCTTGGAATCTTTCATTAAGTTGAAATTTTGACAACTAAACATATAAAAAAATAATGATACTGTTTCTTATTTTGAAGACACCAAAATGGTAATACAACATTACAGGAAAAAAAGAAGCTTCATAACACAAACCAAGTTGTACCAAGCAAAAATTTCAGATATTATCCTCTTGAGAAACTAAGAATTAGTATTCAATGTTTATCTGTACTTCAAAATAAGGAATAGATATCTTTTATGTCCTTTTAGATCTTCTGAAAAGAATTTTACACTTCCCACAACCATCCAACAATCTTCTCTATATCCACTCTTTTGAGTCCTTTCTATTGGAATCTTCCATAAAGTTCAAATTTTGTCAACTAAACATATTACTAAAAAAATAATGATACGGTTCCTTATTTGAAGACACCAAAATGGTAATTCAACATTACAGGAAAAAAAGAAGCTTCATAACACAAACCAAGTTGTGCCAAGCAAAAATTGCATATACTATCCTCTTGAGAAACCAAGAATTAGTAGTCAATGTTTATATGTTCTTTAAAATAAGAAATAGATATCTTTTATCTCCTTTTAGAATTTCTGAAAAGAATTTTATACTCTTCAGCATCATTACCAACTTATAATCACTAGTTGCCCCACAACCATCCAACAATGTTCTTTGTAGGGTTTGCAATACCAAATGGTACCGCCTACTACCTGGCGGTATCATTGATTGGGGCCTATTTCCGCCTCGTTACTTCCCGAAATAGGTTAGTAATGGTCGATTTTGAACGTCATTGCTTGCTACTGGGCGGTATCAACCTAGTTGCAGCGAGGGAGAAGGAAAAAGAAAGAGAAAGAGGGAGAAGATGAGGGAGAACCTCGTGTCCCAATCCAGCGCCGCCCTCTCTTGACGATCCCGATTTGTTATCATCCTCCCTCATTGAACTGTCATACACTTAGCTGAAATTGCCTAAGTAGTGAGGCACCCTTGCGGCAAAGTCACGGACTTAGCTGGAGTTGCCTAAGTCGTGAAGCACCCTTGCGCTAACTCTGATCAGACTTAGCTGGGATTGCCCATGTCTTGAGGCGTCCTTGTGACATATGCGTCCGCTAAGGGTTAGCCTAGTTGCAACCTCGTACAGGCCTCGAAGGACCTGTAAAACAAAAAATTGATTAGTTTGGAAATAAGCGACAGACAAGTGTCGACGTCTCGCGAAGAGGGAAGCTTTACAAGCAATTCAGTAAACACTTGGAGTGCATGAGAGAAAGAGAGCAAAAAGGAAAACAAAGACTTTAGAAGGGTGAACGAACAACTGCAAGTCTGCAAAGAACTACTCCCCGGGTATCGGGCACGAATGCAAGTTTCCGTCAAATTGACGTGCAAACCTGTGAAGATTGTTCGACGCCCGACACTACCCCGAAGCTCCATCCCCCATGGTGCCACACGGGGGGTTACAGGGTGCTGAGATGGCTGACGTTTTGCGTGCAACTGCAATATGCAGAAAACAGATAGTGGCATGCGAAAACGGAGTCATTTTGGGGCAGTTTTGCCCGGTGCAACGAGCAGTCGTACTGCAGTGCTGCGAATTGCCGTTGCTTACATTTTTACAAGAAAAATACACTAAAACTAAAGCAAAACATGCTGCCAAGGATCTGTACAAGCATGCAAAAGTGACGAACTGTTCGTTGAACAAAGTTGTTACGGGTGTGCAACGACCATTCATGAGAGAACGTCACAGATAAGGACATCCACTTCTCGTCACCTCAGACGAGAAGACGTCGCCTCCTCTTATCCCCGTTGCCTCAAACAAGGAGAAGACCACATTCATCTCCTAGTCTGAGGCAACAAGAAGAGGGGCGACGTCACCCCTTTTTAATTTTTTATATATTTTTATATAATATATATACCTCCTTGTATGAGGCGACGAGTAGAAGAGAAGGGCGACGTCGCCGAGGCAACAACCTTGGTGACATCGATTCTTTTTAATTTTTATATTATATATATGAGCATATCGTTTGGTATGCCCTGGCGTACCGCTCGATACGCCCGTACCGTACCGTACCAAGCAGAGCTTGATACGTCGGTACGGTATGAAATTGTGAACCCTGCTTCTCTACTCACTCTTCTAAATCCTTCCTCTTGCAATCTTCCATTAAGTTAAAATTTTGGCAACTAAACGTATTACTAAAAGATACTATTCCTTATTTTTAAGACACTAAAATGGCAATACAATATTACAAAAAAAAAAAGAAGCTTCATAACACAAAACCAAGTTGTACCAAGTAAAAATTACAGATACTATCCTCTTGAGAAACTAAGAATTAGTATTCAATGTTTATATGTTAAACTTTCTAACGAGTCCTAATTCTTGCAAGTCCAGGTTCCAGATAGCAGTACCACTACCAACATCTTATCCCACTAGTATAACATGGTACATCTAGGTACACCAATAATGGATATCAAAATTAATATGTAAATATGGACTGGTACACTTACTATGCTGGTATATTGTATACCATTAAACCAATTTTGTACAACACCTAAATTGTGGTATTTCAACAATGTTACCAATTAGAAATTAACTCTTTGAAAATGTACAATTACTATAACCAGTGCCTAATGGTTTCCCATTTTTCAGTGAATCACTAAGTATATTGCTTTGAGATCTTAAAGAAGCAAGAGACATACCTAACATATGGATTTTAGTAATGAGTTCACAATTAAAAAGCATCCAGATAGAAAAGGCTAAAGCAGAAACTAATTGTAGATATATGCCATAGATGTGTTCATATTATTACCTACCTGGTAATTGTTCTCTTAATACAATTAAACTGTTATTATCAAAAAATTCTTAAGCACTATACTGACACAAATCATAAGGAAAACAAAATAATAAGGAAAACACTAGAACAGTACCAGAAACAGAGACAACAGCAGAAAGGAGAAAAAATATACAGGATAAACTGATTGTGTCGAAAGAACTTGTATGTCACCTGGTTGACAAAGCTTACAAGAGCTTCCAACTTTGTCATGGCAATTGCCATCTGTCCCATGTAGTTTGTCACACCAAATGTGCCAAGGGGGTCACATGCTAGAGTTTCAGACAGAGTTTGCTTAAGTTTCTCCAATCCTTGGGAAAGTGCATCTTCAGCCTGTTGTGAACATTGTTGCAGGCCAGTGACAGCCCTCATTTGTTGCTCTGTCAAAGGGTTTAGCTGTGAGGAGAGCACCTGTGAACCAACAATGAGAAATATAAGTAATATTAGAAGTACCTTTTATTCATATCTTACTCCAAGAATCTGTAAGAATAGTGAGATGGCTTCCATAAAGTCAAGGAAAAGAAAAATAAAAAAGAAACTACCACTAACTCACTAAGTAACATATGACATTGGCAAGAAACCCGATGCTGGCTGGTGACATGCTGACATGGAATATGCAAACCCTCTCTACATTGTCGTAGGCTTTCTAAAGTCCATTGCTGTGGTAGCATACCCTTGCATGCCAGCATGACAAGTGCAGGTAGCACATTGAACAGTGCTTGCATGTGCAATCTTTATAAGATACTAAAATTTATGAACAAGATTTAATTCACCTTTAGATTGTCATAGGCTTTTTATTGTCCAATTCTGTGTTTGCATGCCCTCGGATGCCAGCATGACATATGCAGGTGGCAAATTGAGCAGCACTTGCATGTGCAAACTGAAAAAGATATTAAAATTCATAAAACAAGATTTAATCACCTTTAAAAGCTTTGAGGGCCTAAATCCACCAATCCAAAGAAAAAACCTTTCTGTGGGTGTTCGCCACATGCCAGACATGAGATAGAAGACATCAGACTTTGCTGTGATTGCTTTTATTCGGAAAAGATTATCATAGTGTCTTATGCCACTCTCCACAAGCATGTGAAGATCAATGTCAGATGCATGTGCTTGCAGTGCAGCTCTTAGTTGACAAGTTTGCTGATTCTGTTTTTCAACCCAGTGTCCATATTCCATTTCAAAAACAGCAATCCCTGAAAGATGCCACCAACAAAGGCCTTTAGGTGCATAAGGAGCTGACATCTTGACCTTACATCAAATAATAATCCATGGAAAAAATTAAAAGAGGAATGTAAAACCAGCAAGACCCATTTTTCAACTCCAAACACTTTTCCTGTGTAGGTAAAAATTATTGTCATTTTTCACCCAGTTAATATCAGGGCAAAGCATCTGATATGAGACACTACAACTGAACTTATAATTTCCTGCACATAATTGTACATTACAGTCTAACATTTTCAGAATGGATCTAGAGACACAAGTCCATGAAGGGCTAGCAGATAGCTAAATGTTTGGAAAGAGGGGTTGAGACATTTACAAAGTAAAAGTGAAACCACAATGATGTTACCTAACAAAATATATGATATAGAAACTAAGAAAGACATGCTTCACCCATCTCAACCTGCACAAGAGGTAGAATGCAACACTAATTATATGTATTACGGCTTATAGTACAATTGCATAATGGGAGTTGTACCATCAAGCGCCAAAAGGTTTAGTGCAATTTTAATAGTAGAGGTCTGGCTTTATCAAAATAGTGCAGAAAGGATTCTAAAAGGATTTTCAAGATAAAACATAGCTGGTTCTTCTTTCCCATGATATTTCAACATCAACGCTGTTAACATATATGCTTCAGAAATTGCATAGAATGAAATGAACACTTGTACCTGAATTAACACTTCCTGACAACCCAAGAGTTCTCTCACCCAAACGCCCACCAATGTAAATACCCTACGGTTCAGCACTAGATTTTCGGTTAGCTTATATATGCACAACAACAAACTTCCTTGTTCATCATAAAAGGTACCATTTATACCTTCTGTCTAACCTGCTCAAGCTCCTGCTCTAGATGGCACAATTTTAAACGACTTGATTCCAACTGTTGAACATAAGCCTACAAAAACAAGTAGTAGACAACCAGCATATCAAGCAAATTATATGTTAATGGTAATTTACCATGGTAAGATACCTTCTTTCTTAAACGACTTTTCCGAGCAGCCTCTCGATTCTGTGCAAGCCGTCTTAGCACCTGCACATAAACCCTCTGTTACACCATCAAATTGGCAACACTGAATGTATGAACCAACAAGTGTCAAAAGTTTATAGCATTTATGGTACATATTAAAAATATAATTCATTCTCTGATAGTCTAATTAATTACAACTTGGAACTTAACTCATGGATGTTATTGCAGACTTGCAGTTACAGATCAGATAATGATGAACTTCTCAAACATAAGCATCAGTTTTGTAACATGGGTTGATTGAAGAACAAGTTATGGCGTATTCCGTACCAAGCAATTTTCCAACATAACTAAACCATCAATTTAAGTGAATTAAATTTGATATAATAGAAATTTTGTAAATTCATATCCCTCAGCATCCAACCCCTGTTGTGATCTCATAACTAGCATCAAAGAATCTTAACATATCACAAATGAATGAAACTCCAGATAGATAAAACTTTAAGATAATTTGTTAAAGGTCAAAAATCTGGCTATTTAAACCAAACCTTTAGATAAACTCATTGCGATTAGAAAACAATATAAGTTACCCATTCTGGTGCTCCAGTACAGTGACTACATATGTGAACAGGCATGCTTTTGTTCTCACCATTTAATAAGGAACTGACAACATTAGGTACCTCAAAAGCCATATATGTTCTTTCTTTGTTGTCATTAAGCTATCTTCATTCACTTCCATACTCACAGAATTGCCCCACAAGTTCACTTGACACTAAGCTGGGATTAAACCCAAACAGACATATTCTCTGATTATTACCTTCATCAGAAATCACTTCTTGCTTTCTAAACGTTTGCATGATTTCTCTCAATTGCTTATCGTAGATCCTTAAACCTTTCACATATATTACTAAATACTTTTATTAGCAAGAAGTAGGAAGAACATAAACAGTTTCCAGAAACAAAAACATTTATATATCACAACAGTTCATAGAAATTACTAAAGGATCATTATGAAATATTGTAGGGAGTAAGTGTCGATCTTATTAGTTAAGATCACATTTTGATTCAATCAATTAGATTTATTGTGAACATAATAACTTTTTGCTGCAGACACCATATCAATGAACAGAAAACCTTTCTTTCTGAAAGAAGGTTCAATCGGGTAAATAATGATTGGGGGATTTCTAGAGTGTGGAACCAACAAAAGATGCACAGTCACTACTAAAGGACAAAGCAAAAAGAAAACCATCAATATTTTCTATCAAAGTCGGCTAAAAGATGTATTCCTGCATATGAGAACATAGTTTTGAAGGTCATAGCCGAAATAGGATTCATCTTGGCCAGGAGATCCAAGTTCGACGTTATATTTGATGCCCTTCTGACTTTTCCTTCTTCAAGTACAAGCCAATTGAACTTGGCTTTGCCCCACCAGAAGCTGGTGGTTAAATTGAACAAAATCATTTGATCAAAAGAATCTCTTTTTACGTGTATGAGTCAATGAAGTGCGGGTTCCATCTCCAAATGAATGAGCTAGCCAGGTTTGTAGATCTTTCTTATTCAAAGAGAAAAATCAAAGCAGCATGAACAAAAAGTTCCTATGCCACAGAGATGTGGGTAAAGATAAGAAGTTTACATACCTTATCTGAAGACTTGTTTGTTTCCTGGTCAAAGTCCTTTGGTTGTGTTAGTTCCTTGTGAGGAATATGCTCTAGCTACAAAATATATCCAGTCAGATGTAGTACTCAGTTAGAAACAGACTTGCTAAAAAACATAGATATGCTATATATCTCCACCATATAAACAAGTTTCATGTCTGTTTCTGCTGCTGGTGATGTACATATATTCTGACAGCTATCAGTTTTAAAGGAGTCCTCCCACATGCCAATCTGGTGGTCTGGTTCATATATGCCCATCCTTCTTGAGGTTGTAAATGGAAAGGTAGAGCTTCTACTGTTTAGACCGAAAGGAGAAGATTACTTATATGGAAAGGCAACAGACAACAAGTTAAACATTTTACTGATTCAAGCATATTTTCCTTCAGACAAAATGTTCAAGGTGCAATTGCATCAAGGATTTAATAGATCTCATAATGGCATGTAGTAAGGAGTCACAATGAACCTTGGTAACTCAGAAAGTCAAAAATACCTCAATACGTCACGATAAAATTTTTGGTCATGAGCTTCCAAAATAAGACTCTGGAGCTATGGTTATGTAGCGAATACATCAAAGATTTTGTTGGGTCTGGCTTAACAACTAGCTAAGTAAAACCCAATGACCAAATTAATAGCTTAGGCATCCGCATTGTTTGTGCCATTTTCAATGTTACAGTAAAACTTAACCTAATTAACAAAAGTCAGTTTTGTTATGTCAATTAATAATTGCCAACAGATAGTAAAGTCACATTTCTATGAGCACATAAATAAAATTTTGTAGGGTTCTTTACGACAAGTTCTAAAACTGCTCATTGAGAGCTCCTGAACACAACAGAACCATCCCTAAGTCACTTGGTTACTTTATATAATGCAGTCACATGGTTTCGTTCTACTATCTCGGAAGAGCTGACTATATCTGACTTCACATACAGGACCTCATCTCTCAAATTTGATTTGGGTTTTACAAATTATTTAATTTCATAGAGACAATTCCATCAGTGAAAACCATAATAATTTTCCCCCTTCCAGGTTGTACATAACTGTAAATGAGTCATGACTTTCCTTCATAAGTCTTAACAAAGATGCTGGAACAATTTGTGTTGCGAAAAATATCAGAGCTGAAGGGCATTTTATGTACACACTACCCACCATATTAATATTGAAGCACTCAAACCATAACAACCACAAGAAGCAAGAAAACAGCCACCGATGACATCAAAACATGTTCCAATTACAGAGGGCCACCGATGACATCAAAACATGTTCCAATTACAGAGGAGGTTAATTTAAGCAAACCCAACCTATCTCATCACTGTTTTTTTCTTTGTGAAAAGCTACTAACCTGCTAGACATTGAAAATCCTAATTTATTGGCATAGACCAAACAGTAAATTTCAAAGATCCTAAGCAACCATGTGACATAAAAGCAATCAAAAGGTTTATTCTATTTATATTTACCATCTCATATCAGAGAATGAGATACATATTGGTATACTTCAATTTTTTATAAATATAAGAGTAGCTCATAAAAAATCCTTATTTTCTATTTATTCAAAAAAGTCCTCCTGATTTAATTTTTCTTATTTCGTAAATGGCATTTTTATTTTCCAGTTAGACAATCTACCAAGACTTCCTTATTAAAAAATTACTCCAAGAAATCGCAGAAAAAAATCCCTTTGGAAGACTCTTTGGATGATACTTCAAACTGCAGGAGAGCACAATTAAGGTATCGAAACTCATTTATAATTTTATAGTACCTGTCATATATTTGTTTTCTCATTCTTCTTTGATCAATATTCGAAAAACCAATTCTAAGAGAGAGAATGATATCATGTAGGTCGTGTTAAGCATGAACACATACTTTTTTTTTCTAGCTCTTCTTGTATCAATATTCAAAAAGACAATTCGAAGAGGAAGAAAGATATCATTGTTTCTTGAATTATGCAGGTTGTACTAAGCTTAAGCTTTAATTGCTTCCGTGATTCAAGAAGTCAAGAAAAAGGCAAGCACATGATCATTCCGGAATTCAGAGGCATCACCAAATTCCAACCTTCGATCAGCCTCCGAAAACGTAGATCAAAACAGAAGAAGAGAATATCCCAATGTTATTCCATAATCTTCCCTGAATCAAGTAAAATTCATTGTAAAAGTAGGGCTAAAAGCCAGGTTTTTCCGCGTCCGAAGGAAAACCTTGTAGGTTCCTCAAGAACAAAGCACAGCGTCACAAGTTATCAGCTCAAGAATCTGAAAAGCCTCAGTCATAAAAGACGAGCAATCTGACCTCGAGATCACTCCAAGAGCTGCCTCGGAGCCCCGCGAAACCGGGATTCCACCACGGATCGCAAAACCTCAAGCCCAATCCCGATCTGGGAAACCCCGGCGGCCGCCATTCCCTCTCTCTCGCTGCGCCTTAATCCGAGAGAGGGAGAAGGAGCGAGGAGACACGGAGGAAGCGAAGTAAGAGACGCAAGAGCAGATTCCCAAAGCCCACTTCCGCTCCTTTGTCGTCCACCGTCGTTTTAATGGCGTGTCGCGGGAAAGGGAAGAAAGCTTCGCCGCGGATGGACTTTCCGTTATCCTGCTCCCCCGGCACTGCTCAACACCTGCGCCCCGCGTCTGACGTCAGCCACCGCTGTTTCAAGCTTACCCTGCGTCGACACATCATAAGGTTGAGACAGCAACGAGCCATCACAACAGCTGAGAGCTTTTTGGTTGTGCCAATTTAATTGGCGGATTCTGATGAATTCTGGTGGCTGGTTTCTATCGCGAGAGTAAAATAGTGTTGATGATTCCAAGTTCATGGCAATAACTTGGAACCTTTACAGCAATCTTGCCACTTCCCACAACAATGTGTTGCATCTTGATTGGAGATAAAAAGCACCACCCTCATCCCACCATTTCTTTTCCATCTGCCAATGGAATGTTGAGCTTTGTAGCATTATACTCGCGGAAGCTTTGGACAAGCCATAGCTTGCGTCATGGTAAGATAACTCTAGTAATCTTAAATTGAGTTAAAAAAATTACTTCCATGAAAAAGTCTAAATATATTAACAAGTTCCTCGAAACTTTTTTTTAGTTTTACCAGAATTATTTCATCGCAATGCAACACATGGAGGATTAATGTATACAGTCTTATTTATAAGTATAGTTAGTCTCCTTCCCAACTCTGGTCTTTTTGTTTTCAAAAGTTTTAGAAACAAAACTTGTGGTGCTTATTGCTAGTGTAGAGGGAATGCAGCAAGTATACTTTCGAGTTCAATTTGCTTCTTCCTATTCATTGTAGAAACACATTGGACCTGCATCAAACGGAGTTATAATTCAAGCAATCAGAAAAAGAGAAGGGAATTGCTTACCTGGGTTCAAGCTGATGCTTGTTATTTTGAGCTTATGAAAGAAAGCTTTTTGTTCTTCTTTCTCCTTTAATTGCAAAACAAAAGCTTATATGCATTTAATTCCTATTAGCGAATTTGATAAGGTCTTAGTTGATTCTTCCTAATTGAATATCTTTGATAATTTTATCATGTTTATATTCTCTTGTTCTATATCTGACCATAACCCTTTTATCCTTAAGCTGGTCGACAAAAATATAATTGTAGAACTCCATTTGCAAGAAAAGTAACAACAAGAATCAAGATAGAATGACATGAACATGGAATTATTACAATAAAGAAAAAGAGTTTACCGCTTTGATCTACTCAGAAATGGCGAGTCTGATCGAGGGAGAGAGAAGGCAGTATCGATCGAATTTGGAAGTTGGGAAGAGAGGCAGGTGTTAAATGGAAGATGAGGTGATAAGCTCCTCTATGTGCACTTCCTATTAAGATATATACAAAGTGGCCAACCTTTTAAGGTAGTTGACAGGCGTTGACCCTTCGGCATTAAGCAATAACAGATAGCTTAAAGGAGCGTGATGCATCAAGGACACTCTTAATGAGCCTAAAAGTAGAAGCAAGTTGGATGCTTGGGGTTCAAAGCCATACTTAGGATTGACCATTGCATGTCTACAAGTTCAGATCTGGTTTATGGCTAACAAAATCCAAGCACTAAGGTGTGGAGCTTACGACTGTAGAGTTTCGTTGACTTGTATAAGTTCATGCGACATCTTGACTAGTCTCAATGGGTTTACTATATAAAAAAAAAAAACTCGAACATAAATTATTTATGGACTCTCATTGGATCATTGGTCCTATCAAGCATATCTTGTTGGTTGGATTAATGGTTAGATCATGATAATGTGACAAACAAGTTGTATGAAGTAAAGTTCCAAAATATCTGGTGGCAATTCATAACACCATTTCTTTTGAAAGTCCGGTAATGTTTTCTGTCAAAAAAAATTTGAAGATGTTTATAAATTTGTAGGGACATTTCTTTTTACGTAGGAAAACACAACTGCAGGGACATTAATATCATGGATTCATATATTTCAGTGGCCAATAGTAGAAGAACAAAGTCTGTGGATTTCATTCATCGTGCTGCATATCATACAAATTGAAGTTGAATGAACGTCTCTATAGCTATATAAACCTGTAATAATGGATCTTTTTTCTTTTAATCTCAACTCTTCTAGTCCTTTAAATTAATATTCTCAAAAGCAAGCACAAAGATAACAAAAAGACTAATGTTTCTGGTGGATAGGTTGTTGACTTGTTACTGAAAGCGAAAGAGTAAGATAAAGTTTAGGCCTAAAATGTTGGCGCAAGATGAGAATTATTACCTATGCTTGGAAATAAATGGAACCCTGGACTTCAGTGGATATCAAGATCTATCAGATTCCATGATGCAAACAATAAATGATGAGTTCATGAGCCTCTTCAGAAACCTTCCTATGAACTTAACACTTCTTCATTTAGACTATAAATGCCTTTTGTCCCATCACCTTTGGCTTTTTTGGGTGGTGTCACCGCCACCTTCTATCCGAACTCTTCATCAATGGCGTACGACATAAGTGTGGTTTGCTGTTCTTCTGTGTCAAAAGATCACAAGCTTTAAAAAGCTACACCAGGCTCGACTAAAGAAAGATAAGCTCAAAGCAAAGTTTTCTTAGCCAATTATGCAGTGTAAGCAAATGTTAGTGCGCCCTATGTGGGGTACTGATTCAATCTAAACAGCAATGTCTGCCCTACTGTTCCTTTGCTTTGTCAAGCTTAACTACATAATAATGCACTTTGATTGGCTAAATGAGTGTTTTTTTTATTGACCAAGGATACATTTGCCATTTTTTTCTTGACTAAGGATACATCTGTTAAAAGAGCAAAGTCGCTTGGAAAAGGAGGTCAGCCAGGTAAAGAGGCATCTGAGGATAATATTAGAAATGTAACATGACTAAGATTCTTTGCATGGGTGGTGCATGGCTACTACAATCTGCTTTTTGAGATGTTTTGGTATAGATCTGCAGAACGAAGAGGAAGACAGAAAAAGATCCCATATCTGAACATGTTGAACATGGTCTAAAACCATATCTGAACATGTTGAATTGAGATGCAAGAAAATATATGCAACCACAAGCCCTAATTATGAGAACAAAAGAATCATCAGACCTTGTTCCAACTATCATCAGCTTCTTCCATGTGTGAAGGATCAAATCTTTTCGGCATTTCTTTCTCATCTAACTCATGGACTAAACCGTCTTGAAAAAGACTACATATATACATACATACATACAAAATCTCAAACTTTTGTAAGCGAGTCTCATGCAGCATCAGACCAATATTTTAAGTATCAGCAAAATTATCTCCATATATACATGGATAGGTGAATATATTACTTGTAGATGCATTCTAAGATGTATCCATACGCTAGGTTTTGAACCTTGTAGAATCATAAAAATCCCCTTTGGACATCAGTTTAGAGCTTTACCTCAGCAAAAGCAAGCAAAAGAGACTAGAAGAACACTTTGCTTCTGCTAATCCTAGGAATCATTTGGGGAGTATACTGTGGCCGATAGAAACTGTTGAGCTTTTCTTTTGTCTTTCCTATTTCTTGTTTATGATGAGATCCCATGTTGCATGATTGCTATGTCTGGTGGAGGAAGCCATTCATTCATCAGGAATGAAGCTTCCTGGTCTATTATGATTGCAGAAGACCATCAAGATGTAGTGGCTGACACAGTTCTGGCCTTTTTCTTCTAGGGCCAAGAGACAGTTCCCACCTCGGCTGCACTATTACATTGCCTTCGTAGGCCACCGAATCCACTACTTTAGCATTTTGGATGTGCCTTAACGCGCAGCACAAAGTCAGAAGCTACAAACAGTTCTCGCACTTTATCGCAATTTTTTGTCCATTAAAGAGCACGATATCTAAAGCATTATTTGGATTCCAAAATCTCTCTCTCTCTCTCTCTGATAGAGGAAGAAGAAAAGCTTGCTGTTCAACTAGTGTATGCCATCAAAGCTACAGAAGAACTCAAACCTTTTCCATGTCAGGAGTCTTCGAAGCTTTCTCCCAGAGAAATGGATCATTGCTGAGCCATTTATCCAGCAGTACCTACTGCATGCAGGAACGCAAGAAACTAAGGTTTTGGTATCTGATTCAACAACGGTAAAAACACTAAACTAGAACTGACTGGAAAATATATGTAGCTTTTTCCTCAAAGATTAACGTATATAACAAGACTTTTCTTTGTTATGCAGTTTACTATCACTAGATTTATCTAAAAGATTAAGTTGATGGATGAGAAAAGGGTTTATGTATCTTTTCTATTTTAAGACTCATCCTCAGTCGACAGAATAATTGATATCTAATAAGTAAAACTAAATTTTCCCTTATATTAATTTGAATTTAACCTATTTAGCTCAACTTACTCTACTGGGTCAAAGAGGAATCGTCATAATATAAATAAATAAATATTATCTCATGTATCACCTTAAAGATTAAAATTTTAACAAGTTGCTCTAATTATCCTCTATCGGTGCCATACCTAGTTATTCATAAATAAAATAATTCGACAATTATCTCAGTATTTCCATATCAACAATACAATTATTATTATTATATATATATATAATGTTTTAACTCATCAACACTTTAAACCATAAAGCATTCATTATTTTTCTTTTAATCCTAAAATTTGTTGATAATCACATAATTAAATATTATATCATTACTATTTCACTCAGAACTGTATATCCATTCAATAAATTTAAATTAAATATTAGCCGTTGTGATTATCGTTATTTTTTAAATTTAAAATAGTTTATATAATTTCAATAATTATTTGATGTATCATGTTTCTACTAAAATTAAATTTTAACGTGCTAACGATCAAAGTAATTTTTTTTCTAGGAACATATGATAACTTAAATTTAGAGAGATAAATATGAAACTTACTAGCTTAGACACACACTTTTGCCATTTAGTTTTAATGAGGATGCCAATCACTTCGCCATTATTTGGTGGATAAATACACTCTTAATTTTTTTTTTTTTTAGGGGTTCAGATCTTCAACTTTAATTTCAATGTATTGTATAATATTTTAAAGTTGCCAAGCATATTTGCATTGAAAAAATAAATATTAAAATATTAAAAAAGACAGATAGTCAAATATCAATACCTAAGGCTAGTGGCCTTTTTGTTATAAGAATGTGAAGGGCAAAAACACTTCCACAAGTTACTGATTCTTATTAGCATTGAGAGCAACAATTTTTCAAAAGTTTTGAAGTAAGAAGGACTTTCTATTTTTGAATTGTTCTAATACATCCAAATTTTTATCACCTAATTGAAATTAGGAAAGGAAGTTGGAAATAACTAAGAAATTTCCAAATATAAAATGGTGACCACTAAAATCCCTATTTAAAACTAAACAAGACTAACATATCATAATAAGTTATGTTTCTTATTTTTGAAAACATTAGAAACAATGTGAAAAATGCCCTACTTGTTTAAATTTCATGTGAGAGGACTCCTTGAAATATGACAATGGTCAGGAAAAAAAAAGGCGGTGGAAATTCTCTAGAAATATTTTTTTGCTTTACCTCCAAAATTTTCAGAAGCATTGTAGTAAATCTGGAAGAAGAAAAAAAAAAGAAAAAGAAAAACGAAGATTGATTTCTGTTTTTTGTTTATAGAAACAAAAAACATGGAAATGTCCAAGGAAATTAATTTCGTGCTCTTGGTTGTGACCCGTAAGCCCGCCCCCCTTTTAAGAAGGCCCAAAGAGGAGGCAAAGGTCCCCAAAAGGGGCCGAGCTCTAAAACCCTAAAAAGCCGATCAAACCCTAGCGAACCCATTACCCGGCGTCGATGGCGACCAAGAAGCGGAAGGTCGACCAAGAGGATGAGCTCATCATCTCCGCCGCCCCAAACCATGCCGCCGAACTTCTCCCCCAGGCCCATCACCAGCCCGTCGTGTATACCCCGACCCTGGCCTCCGACGAAGAGGACGGCGACGAGGACGATGACGACGATGATGTGGGGAAGCTGCTGGAGCCGCTCTCGAGGGACCAGCTTGTCGCCATCCTCCGAACCACGGCTGCCGCAGACCCCGCCACCCTCGCGGAGATCCGCCGCGTTGCCGACCTCGATCCTGCACACCGCAAGCTCTTCGTTCACGGCCTCGGCTGGGAAACCACCGCCGAGGTCCTCCGCGCGGCCTTCGCCAGCTACGGTGACATCGACGACTGCCGCGTCATCGTCGACAAGGGTAGCGGCCGATCCAAGGGTTACGGCTTCGTCCTCTTCCGCCACCGCGTCTCCGCTCGGCGTGCCCTCCGCCGCCCCCAGAAGCTCATCGAGAATCGCATGACCTCCTGCCAGTTGGCCTCCGCCGGCCCCTCCGCGTCGAACTCCCATCATCACAACTCCGCCCCGCAGCACCACCAAAACCTTAATCCTAGTCCTGGCCCCGCCTCGCATCAGGACAACATCTCGAGGAAGATCTATGTGGGGAACGTCCATTCCGACGTCGACGGCGGCCGACTCCTTGCCTTTTTCTCCCAGTACGGCGAGATCGAGGAGGGTCCCATCGGCTTTGATCGACACACCGGGAAGCCGAAAGGGTACGCCCTCTTTGTCTATAAGACGGTGGATGGCGCGCTGAGGGCCCTCGAAGAGCCAAACAAGAATTTTGAGGGCCATCTGCTCCACTGCCAGCGGGCCACTGATAACAAGAGTAAGGCGGCGTCCCTTCAGAACGCTGCGGCACCACCGAGTGTGGCATCCAGCACAGGGGTTCTCAATGGGTCCGGCTATGCAGGGACTACGTCTGATATGGGGTTAGCACAGCAAGCTGCGATGTTAGGTCAGGGATTTATGGGCATGGGCGGGGCTCAAGCTTATGCTCCGGGAATGCAACCAAATGCTGCATTGCTCACTCTTCTGGCAGCAGCTGGGCAGAATCCAGCAGCTTTCGGAGTCACACCAGCCATGCTTGCTTCTTTGAACCCTGCTTTTGCTGCTGCATTTGGTGTCCCGGGGAGCCAACAGGCTGTGCCTTCTTCAGCGATCCCTCAGGCAGCACAGGTGCCAAACTATGCGATGGGAAGTGTTGCATATCAGGGACCTCCAGGATTTCAGGGGTCTACTGCGTTTCAGGGAGCTTCTGGTTTTCAAGGTTCACCAGGGCTCCAAGGCCCTCCAGGTTTCCAGGGAACTCAGCCAGTTTCTCAACAAGGAGGAGGTGGCACTTCTTACCAGGGAGTTCCGGCAGTGCAGGGTCCTATGTCAAGGCCACCAACCGGACCAATGGGTGGATACTGATTACTCTAGGTATAAAATATATGAAATAGATTGATTTGCTGAAATTCTCGATCTTAAGAACTGATCTTTTTGCGGGTTTACACTTTCTGTTGTTGGATTTTCTTGCTAATTGATGTTCCCTCTGTTCTAGTTTCATACTGAGACCGTGGTTATTCATGTCATTTAAAGATCACATGGCATTTCAATGTCTATCGGCGCCAGATATCAAGAAAGGCTTCCAATGCAACAGTTGTTCGAATACTGCAACTACTTATATTAGTTTTCTCGTTGTTTATGGATGTATGGATTTTGGACCTTATCTTTTAACTTGATATTTCTTCTGTTCATGGAACTCAGTCTCTCTGTTTAGTGTAATGCTCAACGCTGTTCAAAATCTATCTTTCCATTATGGATTATCAGTTTGTCTATGTGGACTTCGTTTGCTGGTTTTGATTGGAGCTTGATGAGTTCTTAACATCATCTCTGCATTGTCATTTGTACGGTATATTACTGTTGCTGAATTTTCTGGCTTATAATGCTTTAAATTGTCTTTTACAAGATCATTTTGCATCTTTAGTAACCTAGTCACTTAGGGAGCAGAGTTTCTATGGAGATGTCGCCAAAAGTTGTATTCTAGACATTCTCTTTTCCTTGAAATTGACTTAAGATTTATTTTTCCTCATTCTTTTGAGCATCAGGATGATGAATTAATTCTTTGAAGTCAAGGGCCGATATAGCTTTTGGTCAAACTTACAGCATTGCTTCTTGTTAATTGCTTGTCAATACAGTTTTTAAAATCAATAGGATGTGAAATTCAATATATCTCGTTGACTCATTCAAAATTTTATCACTTACATTGGTTAATGAGGCTGTTGTAGCTGCAGCATGCTTTCCCTAATCCCTACACCACCGTTCTGTAAGGTAGATCTCCTGTATTGTTTATCTCAAAATCATTCTTGTTTCACTTCATTACATGGCATTCTGCAAAGAATTTGTTTTTCCTTGGTTATCACCATTATGTAAATATCCTTTAGAAGTTGAATATTGACTTGCACAATGGAATTGCAATGAATTAATCTGGAGAAATGGATTATGTTGTGGAGTTCATTTTAAATTTGATAAGTATGAAATGTTATGGTTTATTTCTGTTTGCATGCTTTCACCACATTAAGTTGAATATTTTTTCTTACTGTTTCAACTTCTTTGCCATTGAATAACAAATGAATGTCTGAAGTCCTACTGAAATATAATCTGGCAGATGTTTTAGAAAAGTCAATGTCATGTTGTATTTTTCTTATACTAATTAGCTATAAGAAATCATGTGAGGTGCGGAGACTATATAACCTTCCATCAAATTATTCACTGGTACTGCTTGCCTTTTGGATCATCTCCATAACTACTTGTTTCTGTGCTGTTACCTTACAATAGTGCCAAAGAATAAGCCAAGTTGGTTTGGGTGGTCGGCTAGTTGTAATGTCCACCAAATAGTTAAAGCTCTAGTAGATGGTTGAAGCTTATGATTTGCTATGCTGATTACAACAATGTTGGCACGGATCTTTTGGCTGGTTACTTTTGCCATACAGCTGGGAGGAAAAACAAATAGTCACAATTATAGAATTCTTTAGCTGACAATTATGCTAACTTTGCTGTGCGATGAACTTCTTTACCTTTTTTTCCCTGTTTCGCACCTCCTCAAGTTGACAAATGTGATTGACATCCAGGATGTCATAGCTCTTTGCGAAGTAGGGGCATCCCAATCTCTGCTGGTGAGTGGTCAAAGTGGGGGGATCATTGGAGCCAAGGTGGGATGGGAAATTGTATATTCTGGGGCTTCATCACAGACTTGTGTGTGTGTTTATGTCAAAATGTAATAGGGATCTTATTGTTTATCATGGTTGTCGAACTAATATGGGATATATGATGATATAACCTAAAAAGGACTCAATTCTGATGTACAGGGATGAAATTCTGATTTAAAACAAATCAAAATGTATTTTTTATGCCTATATAAATTAATTTCTGGAAACTACAAATGTGCATTCTATGACAAATAGGTCCCATTTATAAGACTAATCATTACTTTTTCAACTATTATGTTTTTGTCTCTTCTATTTTCTCCTCTTCTATTCTTCTTATCTTGTTTGTTCTCCCCTTTTCCTTTTTTTTCCCTTCCCTTTCTATTTTTTTGATACCATGACCTACTCTCCCACGAGTATGCTACTGTGTGATGCAAAATTAGATCCCATGGACTTACCTCTCTATTTGTTGCATAGCAGCAGCATTAGTGCAAATGGGTACCACCATTTCTCTTCCCTTTTGTCTCCTTTGATTCTTCCTCCATGTCCTTGTTGTGTATCTGGTTGACAATGGCTTCTGCATGTTGTGGCTTTCTTCTTTCTCTTCATTCTAGTGAATGGATAGAATCATGTCTAGATGAACTAGTAGTCATGATTTTTGGTTGAATTGGACACAATCCATACTAGAATCCTTGTAATGTCAGGTAAAACAGGTATGGTGGGACAATCTGTCAGACTGTGAGGACCAATTTTATATGCTAAGTGGTGTACAAGTATAGTATAACATAACTTGTAATTATCTAACATAATGTAGTGTATATAATATAATATTATTTAGTTTAGTTTATGCTACAGGGTATAATATGCATGCATTTTTTAAAGAAAAAATGATAATTGACTTAAAGAATATGTGCCTCTAGTATACATGCATAATATATTATGCATGTATAATATCCTGTACTTGTGTAGTTAGCACAGTATAATATATAGTATGATGTAATTTAGTATTCTATAGTATTTTATAATGCAAGGCTTGCAAGATTGGTAGGACCAGATCAATCAATCAGGATTGGCATAAGAAAATTCGAAAATCAAAATGTCAAAAAAAAAAAGAAAAGAAGCAAACGAAAAATGACGTGTTTTAGACAATAATGAACAAGTGCCTTATCAGTTCCCTGTGATGTTCTGATGTGAACCATATGGTAATAAAGGGCGGCCTAGTGTATTAGTCTCCTACAAACTTATGCAGTCGTTCACCCGTAAACAAAGTGATTGCCTTCACATGGATCATATAATGATAGACATATAATTATTTCTTTTTGTGCATTGTTATGTTCATTATTTGGTGTAATTGCATGTGGTTTATTTGATGGAAGCGTTGGAAAATGAAAGATAACAAAGAGAGAACATGCATCTGTTTTTCATTCTATATCTTTCATTCATAGTGGTTCCAGAATCTAGATGATTAACGTGTATCTTGGCTATTATATTCTCATCTATTGTTTGTTTATTTATTAAGTGCCACCATGCTGAGATGCATAGTTCCAGCTTACTGTGGCCATATTCTCTTAAATTTTCTTTTTTTTTTCTCAGAGAGTTTATGTTGGGTGTAACAATGAGTTGGGCATGCATATAACTTTAGACACTTGCACCCTTGTAAAATCCTTCATTCTAGGCTCTAAAGTTGGTGTAGAGTCTACAATGGAAAACAAATCATCTTGACAAATGTTATATCTGATATAACACCCAAGCCAGTTTTGTCTAGTGCTTTGAGTGATATTACATACAGCTTTCTTCCCTGTGTGTGTGTGTGTGTGTGTGTATACACACACACACACCTAATCAGACTACTAAACTTGTTTACATGTTAAACTCTCCACCAATTTGGATGCCTTGCCTATTCAGACTACTACCTGATAAGTGTGAGTCTGACGTCTACTGTTGGACTCTTATGTAATAATGATGTTGGTGGTGGCTATTAAATTTTAGTTATTCAATGTTTTCATGAAATTTGGAAGGTATTACTAGAAACTTGTAGGCCAACTAATTGCAACGGAGTTTGATGGACACGTCTCTCCTTTTTACAAAAGAATTTATATCAAGTTATATGGAAACATGTGCTTCTTATTGTTCCATGCACTTTGCTGTTTGGTACAGGCATGAGATGAAAGAGGGTGACCTCATTTGGACCTTCACATCTTGAAAGCAATATTGCCTTAGTCTTTTTGCCTTTGGTTGTTGAAAGATAGGTCAAAGTTACTTTGCTTTCCAGGTGTAGGATTGTTTACATTGTCGAGTTAATTTCGTCAATGTTCTTTATTTGTCAATGGTTGATTTAAGAGTTTGTATGTATCAATTATGCTAATGCCTTGTTACAAAATCTATATTCGAAATGTTGTGTGAACATGGAGTTTTCTCATCAAGAATGACCACTAATGTTGCAGGCTAAACATCATCTTATTAACTTTATGCCGACGTCAGGTGAATTCGTCGCAGCTTCTGCTTGTCTATTGATTATTCGAGGTTGATCATGTATTTATTAGTTATAACCTAGTTGTACAATAAATGTTTGTACTGTTTGATTTGGTGCATATAGTAGGTGTTCCTTTGCTGGTGTTATGAAGTTAGTTTTATCTCGGCAAGCCAAATTTAGATTGTGGTAGTATATATTTGCTGGTGATCTTTGTGCTAGTCCGGGCCTTATGCTACAGTTATGTATCCTTTACATGGACTAGCAATGCCTGAGTCAACTATGGACAATTATGAAGACAAAAATTAACTCGTGTTATGATGCAGGAAGGGAGCATGGGCAGTCTTTTTTGTTTCTTTCTCGGGTTCAAGGTCCGGATGCATGCAGCGTTCGCAAGATGACATGCACGTGACGATCACTGTCAGTGGTTGGTGTTATGTGTCTCAGACCAGGCTTTCACGTGAATCCCCCATCATCTCAATCAATCTCCAGCAACAACCTCCACTATGTATGTCGCTGTTCACAATTCTCTTTCATAACCAGAATGCTCTCTTCTTTAAGCTTGTATTTGGATATCACGGTAGCATGTCCCTCGATGCACATCCCATCCGATTGGACCAATAATTATGACCGAGGAATCAAACAAGGTCAACGAGTAACTTCTGACGCAAACCAAACCAATTAGAACGAGGCTGACGTGGCTTATGACTTTTTAAGGGTTACCGTACACTTTTTCATCTGGTTATCGAAGTGTGCACTGGGGGCGTGAACTTTGCGACGTGTCTTACTTCGATGGGAATTGCATGATGTCAATGATCGATTCTTTTATTGCAATTGATTTCCAGCTGGCTTTGCGACGCAAAGTCTCTTTGTGAATTCTCTTCCGAAAAATTCTTTATTAACTGGGAATTTTCTTACAAATAAAAATATAAAAAAATAATAATTGACGAACACTTTGGGTCCACAAGTTTGATCAAATAATGATAAACCAAACCAAACCACTCAAAACTATTTATAAAAATTAAAAAGTGAAAAAATGACTTGAGATGTTAAAATGTTAACACTTTGTAGCCACCAAGATGGTAATATGAAGATGCTCTCATTCAGCAATTAAATCTCTTTTGGAATAAAAGAAGGGGAAAAAAAAGTGAGGATATGGTACAAAAGAATTACATATTATTGCAGATTGTCAAATTTTCTGTCCTTCTACATGAATTTTTTAGTATTTTATTCTTTTACATGGATGTGTTATTTTTACACTTTATGTTTTTTTGTCATTTCATATAATATGGATTATACTAACACCAATAGATGAAGCATTGATCTATTAACTTTGTCCATAACACTGAAATATAATAAAATTTTAAACATTAAAATAAACATTATTATTAGTTTGAATTAGATGGTGTGCGTTTGTGAGTAGTAGAAACTTTTTAGGGCCCCAAGAAAAATACATGATCTGTTGAGGGGTTCCCTGCAAAATCTCACAAGACAAGGCGCCGCCCCTGCGCCCGCTCTACTCCCTCCCTCTCGCTTTCGCCGAAACCTGAGCTCCTAAAAAGCGAAGCCCCGATCCCTCGATCGAAACCCCTCCCTCTCTTCCACAAAACCCTACCTTTCTGCGCGACGCCCGACCCTTGCCTCCCCCCAGTCGCGTCTCGTTGGCTCAGATCTCGCTCCATTTGTGCTCTCGCCGCCGACCGCTGTTGCCTCCGCCGCATTGTACCTTAGATTGACCCCCATTTGAGCTCCTAACGTCGGATCTAGGCCGCCTCGGGCCATGGCGAGAGCGTGTTTCTTGATCTCTTTGGTCGTCGCGAGCTGCTTGGTGTGGAAAGCCCACTCGTTCGCGCTCTCCGCGAAACTCGTCCACAGGTTCTCTGATGAGGCGCGGGCCGCGGCGGCGTCCCGCATCGGCGGAGGAGGCGGGGAGCGGTGGCCGACGCGGCGAAGCAAGGAGTACTACCAGATGCTCGCGAGGAGCGATCTCCTGCGGCGGAAGCGGCGGCTTGGTGCCCGGTACCAGATGTTGTTCCCCTCCGAGGGGAGCGAGACGTTGTCGCTTGGAAATGACTTCGGATGGTGAGTTGAAACGCTAATTTCCGGAGCCCCTTCTTTTTTCTCTCATGCATTTGAGCCATCAGTCTCTCCTAAGAAACAAAGAAGAAGAACTATGTGATTCTTGCAGTTAATTACCTGAGGGCCAATGCTAATAGATTTGGGTGTGCATGAGTTAGAAAGGGACAGTTTGTGGTTACTACTTGTAATTTCATTTCTAAATTTCAAGTCCTTATGGGGTTTTTCCTCACTTGAATACTTATATCAAGATAAACGAGATTTTGAGCTAAAGGCACTTGGGTCATCAGTTCTCTTCTTATATTAAGAAAACCAGAATTCTCTTACGCTTCATTCTACTTGTGCTTAATTACCAGAGAAACGCTAAAGCAGAATCGTCTGAGGGGTAATAGTTTGGATTCTAAATAAGTTAATTAGGACTGCTGTGGTGGTTATTATTTGTAACTTGATTTTTAAATTAATGCTTGTGAAGGGTTTTCCTTTAATGAATGTGTCTATTAAAACAAATAGGACTTTGTATGTTTAGGAATATGTTCATATGTTTGCATTATGCAACCTGCATTGCGAGTCTTGTCATGTTTGCCGTGGCTGTCATGTGATGCGTTCCTGCATAAGCAATATATGGGGTTCAGATATTAAAAAAATCATCAGGTTAGCTATAAATGTAGATGGCCTCCTGTGAGCCTTTTATGATTTTCCTTTTTCCTGTTGTTATATGAGATCTGTGATTGGCAGTCTTTTGTAACAATCCTATTACAGAACAAGGACTGGTTCCTTTGTAAAAAGATTATGATACGTAGTTTTTATCAGGGGTGTGACTGACTTATAAAGGTCTCATTTTATTTTGTTATTTTCCCTTCATGGAAGTGATTGGTTCATAACAATCCTCATTACGATTGATTTCCTTTATGCAAGTCATCGGAATGTACCATAAATAATTCATTTGAGAGTAACTAAATGTCTAGAATTTAATATTATGCTGGAATTGTGAGGAAATTAGCCCTGATTCAAAAAGCATTATCATGATCCTTGCAAAATGGCATTAATACTTTGGCGATAGGCTTTTGAAGCCAATCGTTGACTCGATAGTGAGTTCTGAGTCCAAAATTCCTCATAAACAGACCTCTTACAATAAATCTATCTCACGAGTGAGACTATAGAGAGCACCTAAGATAAAAAATCTTAAATCTTCTCCATTAAAGCATTTGGAGCAAGAATTTTCTTGTACACTCCGCGAAACATGGATATCAGCACGTGTAGTTATAAATCATGAAAATAAATTATTAGAGTCCAAATTTGCAACAAAATATCCAAATATATAATAGATGACTTAATAAAATGTAATTAAATACATGATTTACGTATTATGATAATAATCTATTTTGAATTTCACTAAATTGTAGAGTCATCCATCTATTTTTGCCCATTAGAAAGTTTAACTAGGATGGCCATACATTTTAAACTAGTCTGGTTTAATAGCAGATATTGTTGCACTCAACCATGATATGCCCCCTTAAACAAGCACTTAGTCATCAGTATCATTATGAATGCTAGTAGATATTGTAAATCAGAGGTTCAATTGCATGACAGAGACTTTGTAGATGTTTGGTTCTTCGTAGCTTGTTTGTCATATGCGTCCAGTTATATAGGACAATGTAACTGTGAGTGGTGGGCGAACTTTAGCAAGTTGCTGGTTACAATTGTTGCAGATAAAAATCTTGCTTGTGTGTTGCTTCTCGAAATGACTCATAGCTGACTAGTTATTTGCTTGAAATTCAATGGATATGTGTTTGGTTTTTTTGCTGACAGAGTTCCAGCTGGTAGCGATCAGGTAATTACCAGAGTCTGCAGTCTTTTGATTTTCTTAAATAGAAAATTTGTGATTGATTGTTCATTGCTACTGTTGAATGTGTGAAGGCGTACTCTTATTCAGTTGATGGAGATTTTAGGAATCTAGGGAATCATAGAAATGAGTTAAAAATCATTCGCGTAGTATCTTAATCTTCCTTTTGCAAGCTGCTGAGCCGAATCTCAAGCATGTCTATCTGGTTCCGGTAAAATATGAATAAGTTAATCATCTCAATTGGTTTGTCTAAACAAACTCGGACAAGAATGGCATCAACTAGCACGTTTTGTATTCTACATGCTGTTCCCTCTCTCTGGTTGGTGTTCTTTTTTTTGTGAAGTACTTTCCACGTATTATATATTTAAGCAGTTATCTAGTCACTTGCAAAGGATCCATGTGTTTCTCCTTTTTGCCTCATTTATTTTAGCATTCATAAATTGTAGTCTTCATTTTTCTCATTATTATCTTCCATTTGTTTGTCTAGGCAGATATTTTTTTCTTTTATTGGTGTCTGTATTTGATGAAGCATTTTATTTCATGTGTTTTATTTAGTGCAAACTGGTCACCATCATATTACCTGTATCCATATTTATGATATTCACATTACTAATTAATGGGATACTGCTAATTGTTTCGGAATGTTTCATTTTTATTTCTGATTGGCAGGTTACACTACACGTGGATCAATATAGGAACTCCTAATGTTTCCTTTCTTGTCGCTTTGGATGCTGGAAGTGACCTGCTTTGGATCCCATGTGATTGCATACAGTGTGCTCCTTTGTCTGGTTCTCATGGCAGTTTGGTAGGCAAACATCTGCTTTGGCTTTGGGTTATTGTCATGAAAAGCATGCCATTTCCTTTGGATTTCTTGTATATTACTGGATTGCTTTTTGGCTTATGATTGTGTCTCTATCTTCTTTCTATTGCTTTGTGTACTTCGATCCATCCCACCTGATTTCTTGTCCTATTTGTATAAGAAATTATGACAATGTAGTATCCTTATTTCATTTTTTATTTATAAACTTTTGAAAGTTCAAAAAATTCTTTTTTTTCAATAATATATATGTACGATGGCCTTCTTTCCTTCAGAGGTTCAAGAAGTGACCACAGAAATGAAATGGAGAACAGCAAGAATGCCTAGTTAAATGGATCATTAAGCAGCAACTATTAGGTCATTATGTCAAATGATCAGAATTTGATGATCATATGTTCCTTTGTTGTTATAGAACAGTATAGCTCAGTAACTAAAATTAGCAAGCACAAACCTATGCGGTTTAATTGCAACAAAGAAATATTATTTTTTTAGTAATAATTGCAAGTTACAACTATATATAATTCTGCTTTAGAAAATATTATAGAAAGAATTTCACTAAGCAACAAAAGAGAGCAAACGTTGTTGGCTTCAACATACAGAGTTGTTGGATTTCTTTCACAAAATTAAGTGGCTAAGGATGCAGTTTGCTCTTCTTTTTCTGATCTGTCTCCATCCTCACCCAAATTTCCATGATTAAGGCGATAGTCATCTGGGATAATAATGCTTTTCCACTGTAGCATATTAAAAGAAAGAAACTCCACTTTTATTTTAACTGTGCTTTTTTAACAATATGTGCTTTTTTAACTATATGCATTATTTAATAACAACAAGATAAAGTGGTTCTTCACAATGATAAGATGATTATATGCTCATGTTTTAAATCTCTTATTTAGGTTAATAATTTTGTGTATTCAAAGTTGAGTATTCTTATTGTTTCTGATAGTTCTTATATAACAAGATTTTGCATACAGACAGTAGTACCACTACACCTTTAGATAACTTCAAGATGATTAACTACTTATAGGAGCTTATAAACTCACCTTTAAGAATAATATTCTAAATATATTTAAGAAGTAAATCAGGAGAATATCAAATTAAGTGCATTCTCCATATTATGTGGAAACACTTTACAACTGTCTAAACAACAACCAACTGAGATGGATATTAAGAAGTCTTACAGACACCATAAGAAACTCACTATAGAAGTTTTATTTTTCTGCAATGAAATTGATGTACAGACAAGATTTAAGTACTATTGGGCTACCATATTTCTGCATAATTGCCTTGGATCTGTTACCTTAAATGTCTTAGCCATTATTTAATATTAGTGACAATTAGTTTGTGTGTATGGGATTAATTTGCACTTGTTATATGTTTTCTTTATTATTTTGAATTTGATGATGCAGCTCATGGAGGCTACCTTGATTTTCTCCATTATCCTGGACCTGCATTGCTCACTATTCTTATGCTTATAAAGAATTTCAGTAACCCTTTCACATAAGATTGCCCCTTCTCATATTTTGACTTCAACAAAAGAGTACCTTGGTAAGCCTCAGAGCTTAAAAAGATGATCCATGACAGTTTTCTGAAAACATCAATGGATATGTTTAGCCTGTAGTCTTATTATAATATGATACATGCTTACATATAACAGATGACCTATAAGAGCAGAGATTTATAAGGAGCCTCTCTAGCTGTAGCACCAAGTTTTGATATGAATTATACTTCATTCCATCATGTGTAGATTTTGCATTTCATGGTCTCATCAAAGTTCTGAAAGATTGTGCTCAAGTTCAGAAATAAGTGTATGAACATTTTTGCTTCTCTCATTTTAATTTGAATATTGATTTTAATTGATAGAAATTTTTTTGAAAGCTTTATTTGACTATAGGAATTGTGGTTTAGTTCTGGCATGCTTTATTTTATATTTAGCCTTTATTTTTCAAAGGTCCTTATAATTGTGGCTACAACTGTTAGATCACTTGTGTGGTGGATCTTACCTGTGATAGAAGCTGGTAACTTGTCAACTTTGTCTATTAGTAATTTTGCTGTTGTGAACAGAAAACAAGGGGATATTCTATTTACATTTAACAGCAGGTTTATCACTTATTTCCGATGATTGATTGGCAGATGCTCCTTTCTGTATGGAGCATCTATTGTGCAGGATAAAGATCTCAGCATGTATAGTCCGGCTGAATCGAGAACCAGCAGATATCTCTCATGCAATCATGAACTATGTAGTTTGGGTTCAACCTGTGGCAGTGCAAAACAGCCTTGCCCTTACAGGATAAACTACTATTCAGAAAATACATCCAGTTCGGGTTTGTTGGTCGAGGATATAATACACTTGGCAACTAGTGAGGATCATGCATCAGTGCAGGCTTCAGTCATCATAGGGTGGGTCTACTTTTAGGTTTTGTATGATGAATAGATATGAGTTACTCTTTATGTATTTTTTGTCGACCGTTTCTTCTATAAGATTTCTACTTTTTAACGTTTTTTCTGCTCCTGACTCAGATGTGGTAGAAAGCAGAGTGGTGATTATTTGGATGGAATTGCTCCTGATGGTCTTCTGGGTTTGGGATTTGGAGACATTTCGGTTCCAAGCTCCCTTGCAAGAACTGGACTGATACGAAACTCTTTTTCCTTGTGCTTCCGGGATGATGACTCTGGAAGAATTCTATTTGGAGATCGAGGCTTGCCCACCCAACAGTCTACACCATTTGTTCCCTTGGATGGAAAATAGTGAGTTTTATTAAGTGACACATCATTTGTCGCCCTGGATGGATTATTCATTTTATAGGGCATTGATCCATCATTTGTTATTAGGTTCAATCTTTTTGTTTGATACCCTGCAAATGCCTAGGCTCTTTTCTTGCTTTGTTTATTGTACATTGTCATTCAGACATATGTTTCAGATCAGCACCATTAAAAAGGAAAAAAGAAAGAGAAAAGTTCAAATAACAGATGTCAATGGATGAGAATGACAATCAGTGGAGCTTTCATTTTTTGCCATGCATTTAATCATTTATTTAAATTTTATAGGTTCATTGAGTGACAATAAAGCAAACTGTTAAAAAGAAAGCACTGAATATTTGTAATTATCCCCTTTACATGAGCTGAGCAAGAATTCTATCAGGAGGCTTGCGTCTCAATCCTATCACAAATTCAATTGTGAAAGGTCCAAAACTCAGGATCAATTCTATTGAACATTATCTATGTTATTCAAAATATTTGGAATTTAAAATTATGTGATTTGGATATCTTTTGGATGTTCATGAAACTAACCAAAAAACAATTGGTTAAACAGTTTCATGAGGCAAAAGTATGATCAAGAGTCAAGACTATTTCAACTACTGATCCAGTGGATTGATCATGATTTAACTAGTATTAGATGAATGGATACAAACATTCAACCCATGTTTAATGGAGCTGTTTTTTGATTTAGAACCTCCAGAATTGATTTTGAGGTGATAGGACTGAGGATCAATCCTCCGATAGGATTCAAGCTCAACTCCCTTGCTATTGCCCAATGCATAAAGTAGGGGAACATATTTAGCTAATTAATATTGATAATTGAAGGCATCTGTAGGTTTTATTTATGACTTAAGTTCAATACAGTGAACTTTTTTTCCCCTAATCTTTAATCTTTTTCCCAATTTATTGTGGACGGTAGTTGTGGTAGTTTTGAGCTTTCATAGTGTTGATTTTAGCTTTTGGCCTTGTGCTTCAGCGACACTTATATCATTGCGGTTGAGAGTTTCTGTATGGGATCTTCATGTCCTGGGAAAACCAGCTTTCATGCACTAATTGACAGTGGATCATCCTTCACCTTTCTTCCTAATGACATCTATAAGAGAGTCACTCTGGAGGTACTTTTTTTATTATTTTTATATGTCAGAAAAATGTTGTTTTGTCTGGGCACTGACTCGACCCTGGATTGGTGGGTAGTTCGACAGACAAGTTAATGGTTCAAAGCGTGTCACTAATAATGAATCTCCTTGGGAATACTGTTATGAAGCCAGGTGAATTTCTTAAAAAGGGTATCATTTTGCACGTTTTGCTATCTTTATTTTGTCATTTTAAACCAAGTTCTACTTTTTGTGATGACAGTCCTCTTGGGATGCCTGGTCTGCCAAAAGTAAAACTAATATTTGGTGGAAACAAGAGCTTCATGGTTATCAATCCTATTTTTCCTTTCTATAATACAGAGGTGCCTGACTTTGTACTTAAATACTATTTAATTTTTTGATCATCGGGATATGTTTAAACATTAGTATTCTGTCCTGAAGCATGTGTATATCTGCTCTTTTAATCTAATTTCTGATAGTTTTACAAATAATAAGTTTTACTCCTGATATAGTCGTATGGTTTTGTTGAGTTCAGCAAATGCAGGCATTAAATGTTCCAACTAATGCGACCAAAATTAGTCATCCCAAACTAATATATAACAGAGTAGAGGCCATAAAAGCTTTTTGAAATTCAAGATTTTTTTCTGCTCATTTTATAACAATCCTAATAGGACAATGTTATTTTCAACTTTAGGTGCAGACGGACGCTACATATGTAACTATTGTTTGCTCTATTGTCTAGGATTTTGTGAATGAAAAAATTAGTCGATGATGTGGTTCCAAGAGCAGTTTTAGCTTATGGATATTGCTCAACACTTTTTGCAACTAAACCTTTGAGCTATAAAACTGGTCCAGACCATGTGGGGCATATTATATTTGCATAACCACTCGGCTATCATCTGCAAATGCTTTGTAAAGGACACTGATAAGCTAAGCAGCAGATGTTGTTGTTATTTAAATTATGAAATTTCTGAGTAAGAACATACTACTTGATTAGATCATAAAAAATGAGCATATGATGACATACCATTTTCTGGTTGATCTTGATCAAATTTGGAACTAGGTTCATTTGCTGTTGAGAAGGTGATGGTGCTATAAAATTTGTGATTGGATCTTTGTTGCAAAATTAGTGTTAATAAGTGAAAGGACCCGTCAAATTGTATATGTATGGTCAGAGAGATAAGATGATTGTTTTTTGCCTTCACAGGGAGAACTTGCTGTATTTTGCTTAGCTCTGCAGTCATCTCAAGAAAGTCTTGGTACCATAGGACGTGAGCATTCTTCAACCACAAAACTTGATCCATACAAATTTAGCTTCCATATAAATTTTCACTTATTTATTTGCTCTTTCTCAGCTAAAAGATTTTGATACTGTGGATGCAGAGAATTTTATGACGGGATATCATTTGGTATTCGATAGAGAGAACTTGAAGCTGCGATGGTCACGATCTGATTGTGAGTCGTTCTGTAGTCTATTCTTTAATTGATAAGATGCCCCTTTTCTCCTTCCCATTTTGGTTAATACAGATCAATATGGTAATGCATCTTGACATTGGTGAGTCTTGTGTTAACGAATGCTTCAGATGCTACATAATGATGTCACTTCTATTAGATCTACAAAGGCTTACCAGGTATTCTTGTGGTCGTTGAGATACTGTTGTATTTATTGCTTATCACATGCAGTCGATGTCCACCCAAGACATGACTGGCAATGGGTTTATTTGACCGGAATTATACTTGTTTGGATTGTCTGCACATTAGCCTTGCTATACCAGACATGCCCCCATGGATAGTGTCGGTAATTAGTGCTGCCGTATCAGACTCTCCCAAACGCCAAATTAAGGCAATAGTTTTTGGTTGACACACGCAACACCGTCTATTCTTTATGTTTCTCTCATTTGATTGTTTTAAGCATGATGCTATTGTCGTGTTCATGCATGATATATTGTCTAGACTCCCATAAGTTCAGTAGAGAGGAAATAAATACAACCTTGTTTATTCACCATATTTTCCTTGCATGGAGACAGGTCATCATGATCTTGACAACACCAGGAGGATGCCATTGGGTTCACCACCACGGAACAGGCCTGAGAATCCGTTGCCGACGAACGAGCAACATAGCTTTCCTAACAATGCCCGTGCCGTTTCTCCTGCGGTTGCCGGGCGGGCTCTCCCTGCTAACTCATCATCTGTTTCCCAAGGAGCGAATGCATGGTACTGTCTGTCGTTGCTACTGACTCAACTCGCTGTATTCGCAATTGGGTGATAGTCTTGGATCTAAAATAAGCGATTAGTGATGTAAATCTCGGTTCATGGCTTTTCGTTATCCAATGTGGTTTTTGTGGTCATTGGATTCTTGGGGCTGCTACCCACTATATTTTCCATAAAGTGTCTTTGTTATCAACTCACATATTGCCTGGCGGATGATACCATGCCCCTGAGACATGGTCAAGGTATGGTTTGCTCCTCTCTAAATGTTGGGTGTTGGGGTTGGGTAGTGAGAGATGAAAAATCTGATATCAAAGAGAGAAATTTATCAGAGATTAATAATTAAAAGGATATATCAGAAATTAATACAAGATTTAATATTATTCAATAAATCTTGTTTATCTTCATGAAAAAATTAAAAAATGTTAATATATTTGATCAATTATAAGATTTTGGGTTATTTCTATTTAAGTATATATTTTTTTATATTTATCATATAAACCTAAAGAATTTTTATCTCAATCTTTAATAAGTTTTAGTTTTTTTTTCTTCTGTCACCAAGATTCTAAGACATTTACATGGACAATTTATTAAGGAGTTTTAATTTAATTAACACTCTTCGACTAATTTAAATATAATTAAGATTATTAAAAATATTTATCAATTCTAACAATGGTGAGCATATTTTTATGTTATATCTCCCATAAAAATTGAACCTACACAAATTGAATCATGCATTTTATATCGTTGAAAGTGAATCAACGACGTTATTTAATTTTAGATAGAGACATCCATCTTATCGTCTTATTACTAGCAGGATTTGTTGACAATAAAGTTCACTATCGTGAGTACCTATCATTCCCAACCTGTTTTAAGCCTGTTAAGATCTTTATTGTACTTTCTTCCAAATGGTACGATCCTTAATATAATCTTCATTTTATCAGGAAGATACAATGCTGAGTAACCTTATAGTCATAACTCTAGAAACGCGAAAGACTCAAATAAATTAAATTCTTTTACATCTTTGAAAAATAAGTCACATCCTCGGAAGTTTATTTTTACTCAATCAAAAGCTACTGATCTTTTATGCTGATGTCTCATAAATTGGTTTGGGGTCAAACTCAAATTAAATTCAGTTAAAGGTAATCAAAAAATATCAAAATTTGTGTTCTGATCAATTCTTTACTAGATTAAATGACTGCCCGTTGATCAATCAGCTTATTATTGAAAGTTTCTGATTCAATGAATTAGTGATGAAAAAGAGGATGGATTCATTAAGGTTCTTCCATCATTTAGTAGACAGTAACTTTCAAATTTATAGGGAGAAAAATTATTATTATAAAGATTTAAAAAAATAAAGAGATCATTAAGCTCAGACTTAAGCTTACTTTTATTATGTTTTTATTATAGAATTTTCGGTTCTGAAATGAGTTTCAATTGGAATTTAAAAAATAATATAATATAATTTGTATTTAATAATATAAAATCATACAGTAAATAATTTGTCTTTTCAGAACAGGGCATACGTTTATACTATTAGTATTATTTAAGAATAATAAAAAAGAAATATCAATGAAACTATATGTATAAGAGGGACGAGAAAAACCGTCTCTGCGAGCGAACGCGAAGGCTGCGCCGGTCGTTACTGCTCTTCCGGCCTCGACCCTTCGATACTCCGACGATAATATCTTCGCTGCCCTAAGGCCGGGGAAAGGCCCGAGGACATCCCCCGGCCCAAAGGCGAACGAGGGATCCGATAGCACGCATCGAGACCGCGTGTAGGCTTTCACGTCTTGAAGCCAGCAACCGTAGCACCCTAGCCATAGATGGCGATGTCCAGGCATTCGGATGCGTAAATGAGAGTCATCTCCAGTCATGAGGAGCCTTCTTCTCCTCCCCCTCCAAGAAGCATAGCATCTCGTTGTTTGTGTCGGGTATCGCTCTGTCGCCCTCGTCGTACCTGAGCTAGAGGCTAACTTGGCCAACACTCGCGCTCGCGATCCCGCACTGGAGTGGGGGGCGTCCGTTCTCGGCATTCGAGGTGGCGGCTTCTGCCAATCTAAGCATCCGTGTAGGTTCCGACTACTCGTTGTCGTTGGTAGCGAGTTCGAGGGGCTCTCGCGCCTTAGAACGACTCGGCACCAAATGTGAGAAGTCGAAGATGAAGTCACCAAGCTGATCGTTCTTGGAGCATATTGTTTGTGTGACCACTTTGAGAAGGCCTCCAAAATCTGCGCCGGAGTGGTTGGTCGGTTATCCTCCTTAGAGAACAATGACGAGCAGAACATGGTGTCCTGCGGTCTATTGCGGGGCCGTCGGATTCGCCCTTGCAGTCTTTACTCGCATTCTTTGGTCCATTCAAGGTATACGGGTTCTTTAGGGCCCGGAAAGAGGACCGATCCGGTTGGGAGAGGAACCGAGATGTAAGCCGATCAGCCTTTGCAACTCTTTGAATCAAGTTTAGTAATTGCTTGCACATGGTTTCTGAGGTCGAAAGTTGCATGTCGTGCGTGGCGAACCTCGGCTAGGTCTCCAAATTAGATAACACGATCATGACTAATATTGGCAGGTCGTCCTTTGATAAAGATTGTAGTGCTATAACAGCTTGAAGGAGCCATCTTGATTGAATAGAGGCCCATGATCCGACATAACCTGATCGATCTTAGGGAGGGTAAGCTAGAGAGATCAAAGTGGTGACTACAGGTAAAGAATATGGGAATGTAACGGAGGTTGTATGACTAGCAAAATAATGGCACATGGAAAAGTATTTCTGGACATGGATTTTTTCAGTGGGATCATAAGGTGTCCATATATTCCTTTACTGATATAGATAGCTAAACATAAACATGACTGATTGAAACTGTTTCTGATATGAGATTATTGCCAATGATTTTGACCAAAGTAACTTGATGGCTAATAGTTTGGTACCAGCAATGGTCTTCCAGTCCTGAGTTATGACTTTGTGATCAGGTGACTAGAATTCAAGAAAAAGTGGTTGACTTCACTGTTGGACCTTTTTGATCTTACCAAGCAGATTGGACTTAACATAGTTAATTTTCGAACAATAATCGTAGACATAGTTAATTTTGGAACGGTAATAGTAGACCTTGTTGATGTTTTACGGTGATGTCCTTTGTCATACAATTATCGAGCTGTCTGCTTCCAGTAGTAATAATTAAAAACAGAATAAAATCTAAGGCAGGAACTGTTGTGTCTGGAAGACTGAATATGAGTTCAATATTTACTAATCTGAAGAAATTATTGGGCCTTACTCAATGTAGGGTGAGGCAGAATTAACAACAATGGTAACACAGTAATATAATTATAGAATTGTATCATTATCAATCTTGTTTTATGTTATCATACTATCATTATCATTATAATTATAGAATTGTATCATAGTCCCAAAGAAACATATGAAGTGTATCGTTATCAATCTTGTTTTATGGTATTGCGGTAATATTATAGAATTAATAACAATGATGATGAAACATAAAAACTACATATGCAATTGTATTTTCATGCTCATGCAAACCACAAGATTTTTTTGTTGTCCTGTCAAATGTATCATGCTAATTTTACTAGCAGTGGCAGAAGATGTTAGGACATGACAACCTGGTGATGCAGATCATAGAGATGATATCCATGTTGCAGATCTTTTAAATTGTTATTTCAATTATTTTGATTCATTTTAAATTCAAATTTAAAGATGAAGGAAACACAATGAAAATCAATTAATCTTACATACCTTGCTAAAATTTGAATATATGTTCCTTTCCCTTCTGTGCTTCCCATTCTTAATTGGATTATGTTTTATGCTTTTGTCATCTTGATTCTTTTAGAAGATGGTAACAACGACGAGAAGATTCAGGTTGATCCTAACTTCGGTCCAACGGTGAAGTCAACCACTCTTTCACAGATGGAGGCTGCAATTGTTGCTTTATCACGGGAGTTAAGTAAACTCAGGACTGGAAGAGCATCTGCTGGTATGCCTTTTATTAACTATTTGTTTGTGTCATTTTCTGTAATAACTTTGGTCTCTTCACATACATCGGGATTGCTCATTGCGGGAATTTTTTATCATATCCTGGTAGAAACAGGTGGTGCAAGGATGCCTCTGAATCATGTTGCTGTTGTTTCAGTCATAAACTCGAAGACTCTCTCAGTGACACCTTATGATCCCACTGTAAAATCTAATTCTTGAACCATAATATGACCTCTCTTTTCCATGGCTTTTCTCTTATTTTGGATCTTGTCATCAAAACCTTGAAACAAGTGCTCAGCTGTATGTCCCATATGCATACTTATGGACCTAAAGATCAGTCATTTTTTGAGGCTATGAATTTAGTATGCGGAAACATATTCAGGAAATGAAGGAAAGGATTTCCTTATCTAGGTGATGTGAATAGAATCTAGCTGACGTAATTATAAGGCCAACAAAATTTTGGTGCATGGCTCTATGATTTCTCAATACCATGGTTTAAGTGCCAAGCCTGAAGGCATTGAGACATATTTTTCCTAACAATCTGGTCGGGTAGGTAAATGTTGCCTTTGTGATTCCTTTCTTTTATGCTATCAAAATATAGAAGCACTATATGATCATTCAGTAATTTGATAGGGACTTGTCACTTTTGAGTTCAGCTGCTCGGAAAACATAGAACAAGAACCAGAAGAGACTATAATTGGGTCACTGTCCAAATAAAATCGTAATCATTTATCATTAGAATCATGCACAAGTCTGACTATTCCTCATGTGAAGCATTTTAATTAAAAATATACCTCAGATAATACTAATCTGGCTAGGTTTCCCGAAAGAAGCTCTCTCAACAGCAACTGCTTATTTTGATAAACTGTTTGGTTTGTCAAACCTCTTAGTTTTCATAATTGAGACTGACAATGAGAGTATTAACGAGATGATTTTTCGAGAATATGATCTCGAGAAAATGATAACCGATAGAAGGTAGAAGTCTAATTGAAGTTTGACTTGAGTCAGGTTGATTTGTCAGATCGGATCGACTGGCCAAATAGGTTGAGTTGATAATAATGATATGTGCATATTGGTTGGATTATATTTAGCCATATAGATTGAGTCGTACATGATCATGTATGCCGAGTCAACCTATCCTGACAAATCAACCTGACTGAAGCCAGACCCCAATCAGATTTTTCTTATCAAATTAGATTTTAATATTTTAAATTATTAAAGAATAACTCAAATCAATGAATTAAAAATTTTAAATTCATGATCTTAAATTTAAAACTAACTAAATCATAGAAATTCACACAATTCTTTAAACATAGATATATCTAATTAAATAAATTAGAACTATTATGTTAATTAAAAATAAGAATTTTAATAATTAAATCAATATTAAAATTCACTTAAGCTTAAGAGATTAATATAAATCAAATAATCATTCTAACATAACAAATTAATTATTATTATTATTTATTAATCATAAAATTTTAAAATTAAAACATCATTATGCATCATAAAATTATAACAATCCCAACATTAATATTTCAAAACATAAATCAAGGCTAATTTTAAATAAAAAAAAAGGATCATATCTCTTATCGACTATCTTTTCTTCGAGATCATTTCTTCGGGAAGTCATCTCGTTAATCCTTTCATTGCTAGGTTCAGTGAGAAATGAGGGAAGAAAAGCCACCCTTTTATATAGGAGAAGATGATATCTCCTTGAAAAGTAAATAATAATTTTTTTTATTTTATTTTCACATACAAAAGAGAAATATAATATTTATTTCTTATGATCATATATGAAAATGAAATGTAAATTATTTACTTCCTAAAAATCAAGTCACTTGTTAAGAAATAAATCACTAATAATTTAATTAATTAGTAGAATTCTTAACTTACCAACATAATTAAGAAAATCAAGCTTAATCATTTTTTTAATTATAATACTCAAATATAAAAGTTAATAATAAAGAAATATATTATTTATATTAATGGATAAATTATCGTTCATTATAGTGGTGGTCATCATCTGCACTTATATTCTGCGAGTCGAAGCTGCTCGATATCAAGCTTGTATCTTGCCAAAAAGGATGTAGCGATAACTTTTTCACTGCAATAAATAAAGGGTAAGTTAAATTCAGTGTACTAATTTAAAGTTCGGGTTTGGGCAGATGGGAGAAACCACCTTTGTTCTCCGGATTCAATGAACCATGATGACCAAAGAGGATGGATCATCGATTCTTCCATCATATAACTAATATATATATATATATATATATATATATATATATATATATATATATATATTATATAAACTATAAAACTTTTAATATTATTATTTTCATTATAACTATTTTAAGGATTATCAATGATAAATGAAAATGTCAACTAAAAATAGATTTTGTAATATATATTATATATATATATATATATATATATATATATATATTAGATTGAATTTTTTCCTTTTCTATCTTTGTTTTGCATAATTTCTCAAATAATCTTATCATTCTTTTTCTTTTGGTGAAAAGAGAATTTTCAAATTGAATTTGCTATGGCAGTCAAATCTTTGATGTTTCTTATGATTTCAATATAGGTATTCTTTCATTATATTAATTTCCAAATATTTTGGTCTTAAAGTTCAATAAAAATTTCAATATAGGTATTCTCTGTTATCGACTCACATATTGCCTGGTGGATGATACCATGCCCCTGAGACATGGTCAAGGTATGGTTTGCTTCTCTCTAAATGTTGGGGTTGGGTAGTGAGAGATGAAAAATCTCGTATCAAATGTAGAAATTTGTCAGAGATTAATAATTAAAAGAATATATCAGAAATTAATACAAGATTTAATAATATTCGATAAATCTTGTATATCTTCATGAAAAAATTAAAAATTTTAATATATTTCATCAATTATAAGTATTTTGGTTTATCTCTATATAAGTATATATATTTTTTATATTTATCACATAAACCTAAAGAATTTTTATCTCAATCTTTAGTAAGTTTTGGTTTTTTTTTTCTATCACCGAGATTCTAAGACACTTACATGGACAATTTATTAAGGAGTTTTAATTTAATTAGCACTCTTCAACTAACTTAAATATAATTAAGATTTTTAAAAATATTTATCAATTCTAACAATCTTTATCTTGGTGAGCATATTTTTATGTTATATCTCTCATAAAAATTGAACCAATGGATTGAAGAATTCATAATAACTACACAAATTGAATCATGCATTTTTACTATTATAGTAGATAACATGGTACCTTTCAAGTTTACAAGGGAGAAAAATTATTATTATAAAGATTTAAAAAAAAATCAAAGAGATCATTAAGCTCAGACTTCCAGCTTACTTTTATTATGTTTGGTGACAGCACAACATAATAGATGTAGAATTTTCGGTTCTGAAATGATGGGCATAACATATAATAATATTTCTAATTTTAGTGATGAATATTAGCAACTTTTATATCGACGATAGCTCTCGAATCAATTGAAGCTTACGTAACAAATTAATAATTAGATGTATTAATGATAAGATAAAAGGAGATGAGGCAGCGTCTTCATCATCTTTTATTCAACATATCAATCGAAGGGACGATTAGAATGTCCGACATCATAAGCGATTAAATTTTTATAGTTTTTTACTCATTGTAGTTTCTCGCCTCCGTTTGAAGGTTAATATAAAATTCGCACCCGTGCCCTAAATGCACCGGTGGAACCGTCTCCTCCACAGCGAACGCGACTGCGGCATTTTCCTTGGCGAAAGGCGGCGGCAGCAGCAGCAGCGGCATCTCTCTCCGGCGAGCTCTTATTGCTGCGCTGCGGCGTTTTCCTCCGCGAACGGTGGATGCTGCGGCTTCCTCTCCGTCGGCGAACGATGACAGCGCCCGGTATCTCTCCCTTACTCCTCCTCCACCTCCTGTTCCTCCTTCGCCGTCGCACAATCCCGTCTCCTCCCTCCTCCTCCCTCTTCCCCCGTTCAACGCAGCCCAACGACAGCCCCCATCTCCCTCCTCTACACCCCTCTTCGCGCTCTCTGATTCATCTTCCCCTCCCCTTTCTTACTCGCTGATAGTTACCCGCTACCCTCCGAACAACGGTCAGCATCATGTCATGAGCATTTACTTTCAAGAAATAGCAAGTCACAGTGTGCAAATTAAATACGGTTGTTAAGATAGACAGCAGGAGAAGTGCTGCTTTTAGAGAGAGCGAAGAGAACTGGGGAAGTCTTAGAGGGGAAAAAAAAAACACGGAAAACATAGAACAAGTGACAGCAGAGACTGTAGTTAGGTCGCTGTCCAAATAAAATCGTAATCATTTGCCAATAGAATCATGCAAAGGTCTGACTATTCCTCATGTGAAGCATTTTAATTAACAAATATACCTAATATAATACAAATCTGACTAGGTTTCCCAAAAGAAGCTCTCTCAACAGCAACTGCTTATTTTGATGAATTGTTTGGTTCATCAACCTCTTAGTTTTCTTATTATGTTTACTGCATTGCAGTTTCATTTTTAAGTTTCAACCACATCAGAAAATTTCAATACAAAACCCCAAATGATACAAAGGACTCGACTCACCCTAAAGTACAAGTTGAGTAAACAACTAGAATTTGACTTGATTTCCAACCCCCAAAATAAACCCAAAATCTCAATGTATTTCGTTAGGTATAACCTTGCAGCTTTATGACAGCTTAGTGTGTTCTCTGCTGTAGTGCTGAAAGCAACTATCTTCACTACTTGAGGCTTGTTCATAACTCAAAACACACAGGCCTGCTTATATTTGGATTGCCAAAACTTTGTATTTGCTGGTTTAGTTGGTGATTTGAAGGAGATTTTGCAGGTGAAATAGAAGAGATATTTTAATGCTCTTAATTTAACTTCAGATATTTTCTTACACAGTTCAATGATGCACAAGAATGGATGAGCATGAATAGTGTGGACATCATGGCTTTTGTTATTATTGTGGTCGTTTGCACTTTCTGGTTTTATTGTCAAATTCTCACTGATATAGGTTATGCTGGTGAAGCTTCTCAAATAAAAGACTTTTTTTCTTCATTAATGATAAATAACTGAGGCTACATATAATTTTTCAAATGTTATTTACAGAGCAATTTCTCTTGAACTAAGTTTTTTTATTATCACAGAATCAAATAAACTAGTAGCTTTTCTTGATCAAGGCAGTTTTCTTACCTTTTTATTCATTTTTTCAGAAAATTTGTTGCCTTTCTCTGGTCTTCCAGCTATGATGTTGTAATTTTTATCAAGTTGCATCATCAAGAGTGCCCTCTGTAGCATGTTGAACCTCCCAAATTCCTGTTGTTAATTTCTTGTACGGTGTCTTTTCTACTTAACAGTCTTGTTAGACCTATAACAAAATCATCTCTTTACATTCTTGATGAAAAGGATCAACTATTCTGGAAGTGCTCATTTGAAAAGTTCCAGGTTTTAGTTGTGTAGGACATTAGTGAATCTGATGTTAGACAAAACATTTTGAATCTTCCACCTAATCTGAATGCTGAAGTACCCATTGCAAGTGATTCGCTGATGTTCAACCTATTAGTACAAACTTGAGCATTGTCTGTATAAGATCAACATTGTAAATGCCATTGTCACTCTTATGCTGCATATTTGATGTAAATACATTTGATATCATTTTTCAATATCTGCAGGGATATAGCATCCATCCTCACGGTTTCAAAGCTACTAACTACAATAGATAAACAGTGGAAGGTTGTGATAGTGCGCATGTGTCATATCAAGACATTATTTCAGTGGTGGTGAATTGCTTGGATGTGGGCATGATAATAAGTAAATGATCAAAGGTACTCTTAGTCATCACTCAAACACCATTTAGAGACTTGCATCTGAAAGAAATGTTTAATGGGAACTAATGCAGGTGGATTTTTAGTGGTAGAGGAATGTTATCCGATGCAGATGATAAAGTTGGCTTTCAACTTCTTTTGGTTGGAATCAGATACAGAAAATATATTTAGTTGCGGATCATGATTTTAGGAATTTGGAGTTTAGGCAGCAATAAAACTACTTTTGTTATTGCAAACAGTTTGAGATATGCTTCAAAATAAGATGTTTTTGGTGCAAAGGAGGCTCTTTTGCATTTCCCATATAACAAGTCCACCATCCATTTCTTCCTATGAATTCTGCAGTCTGTTTAGCTTTTCCACCGCCAAAGACCAAAGTTCAGATCATAATCCAACTTTACAGTGATGATTCAATCATGTGAACTTTCCTCAGAAAAGCCTGCAAAAACAGCCAGCGTGTCGCACCCGTGACACAAAATCTTCAAGTTCAAGTCTTTCATTGAGTTCTTTAAAATATGATGCACAAGTCAAGAAATCAGGAAGAATGTCTGAAGCCCAGGATGAGATGCATTTGCAGGACATGGGATTTCTGACACTGAAATAGTTCAGCTGGTTTCATCATGTCCGAGTGTGCTCCTTCTACGTGACACAACGGAGGATCAACTTCTGGCAGTCACTTGTTGGTTCTAATGAGAGTTAATTAAAGCCTGCAGGAGAACACTCACTAATGGCCCGAAAGAGTTTTATTTTCTCTTGAGGGAATTGCATCAGTGAGCAACAAGATTGCGGTGACCCAAGTACTTTTTGGCGAACAGAAAAATGTATCAAGGAAGCTATTGAATATGTTGAGGATCTGTTACGTGGCTTAAATGTCTTATGCATTATTTAATCAGTGACAATTAGTTTGTGTGTATGGGATTAATTTGCACTTGTTATATGTTTTCTTTATTATTTTGAATTTGATGATGCAGCTCATGGAGGCTACCTTGATTTTCTCCATTATCCTGGACCTGCATCGTTCACTATTCTTATGCTTATAAAGAACTTCAGTAACCCTTTCACATAAGATTGCCCTTCTCATATTTTGACTTCCATACCTTGGTAAGCCTCAGAGCTTAAAAAGATGATCCATGACAGTTTTCTGAAAACATCAATGGATATGTTTAGCCTGTAGTCTTATTATAATATGATACATGCTTACGTATACCAGATAGCCTATAAGAGCAGAGATTTATAAGGAGCCTCTCTAGCTGTAGCACCAAGTTTTGATATGAGTTATATTTTATTCCATCATGTGTAGATTTTGTATTTCATGGTCTCATCAAAGTTCTGAAAGATTGTGCTCAAGTTCAGAAATAAGTGTGAACATTTTTGCTTCTCTCATTTTAATTTGAATATTGATTTTAATTGATAGAATTTTTTTGAAAGCTTTATTTGACTATAGGAATTGTGGTTTAGTTCTGGCATGCTTTATTTTATATTAGCCTTTATTTTTCAAAGGTCCTTATAATTGTGGCTGCAACTGTTAGATCGCTTGTGCGGTGGATCTTACCTGTGATAGAAGCTGGTAACTTGTCAACATTGTCTATTAGTAATTTTGCTGCTGTAAACAGAAAACAAGGGGATATTCTATTTACATTTAACAGCAGGTTTATCACTTATTTCCGATGATTGATTGGCAGGTGCTCCTTTCTGTATGGAGCATCTATTGTGCAGGATAAAGATCTCAGCATGTATAGTCCGGCTGAATCGAGAACCAGCAGATATCTCTCATGCAATCATGAACTATATAGTTTGGGTTCAACCTGTGGCAGTGCAAAACAGCCTTGCCCTTACAGGATAAACTATTATTCAGAAAATACATCCAGTTCGGGTTTGTTGGTTGAGGATATATTACACTTGGCAACTAGTGAGGATCATGCATCAGTGCAGGCTTCGGTCATCATAGGGCGGGTCTACTTTCAGGTTTTGTATGATGAATAGATATGAGTTACTCTTTATGTTTTTTTTGTCAACCTTCTCTTCTATAAGATTTCTACTTTTTAACATTTTTTCTGCTCCTGATTCAGATGCGGTAGAAAGCAGAGTGGTGATTATTTGGATGGAATTGCTCCTGATGGTCTTCTGGGTTTGGGAGAGACATTTGGTTCCAAGCTCCTTGCAAGAACTGGACTGATCGAAACTCTTTTTCCTTGTGCTTGGGATGATGAGAAGAATTCTATTTGGAGATCGAGGCTTGCCCACCCAACAGTCTACACCATTTGTTCCCTTGGATGGAAAATAGTGAGCTTTATTAAGTGACACATCATTTGTCGCCCTGGATGGATTATTCATTTTATAGGGCATTGATCCATCATTTGTTATTAGGTTCAATCTTTTTGTTTGATACCTTGCAAATGCCTAGGCTCTTTTCTTGCTTCGTTTGTTGTACATTGTCATTCAGACATATGTTTCAGATCAGCACCATTAAAAAGGAAAAAAGAAAGTTCAAATAACAGATGTCGGTGGATGAGAATGACAATCAGTGGAGCTTTCATTTTTTGCCATGCATTTAATCATTTATTTAAATTTTATAGGTTCATTGAGTGACAATAAAGCAAACTGTTAAAAAGAAGGCACTGAATATTTGTAATTATCCCCTTTACATGAGTTGAGCAAGAATTCTATCAGGAGGCTTGTGTCTCAATCCTATCACAAATTCAATTGTGAAAGGTCCAAAACTCAGGATCAATTCTATTGAACATTATCTATGTTATTCAAAATATTTGGAAGTTAAAATTATGTGATTTGGATATCTTTTGGATGTTCATGAAACTAACCAAAAAACAATTGGTTAAACAGTGTTCATGAGGCAAAAGTATGATCAAGACTATTGCAACTACTGATCCAGTGGATTGATCGTGATTTAACTAGTATTAGATGAATGGATACAAACATTCAACTCATGTTTAATGGAGCTGATTTTTTATTCAGAACCTCCATAATTGATTTTGAGGCGATAGGACTGAGGATCAATCCTCCGATAGGATTCAAGCTCAACTCCCTTGCTATCGCCCAATGCATAAAGTAGAGGAACATATTTAGCTAATTAATATTGATAATTGAAGGCATCTGTAGGTTTTATTTATGACTTAAGTTCAATACAGTGAACTATTTTTCCCCTAATCTTTAATCTTTTTCCCAATTTATTCTGGACGCTAGTTGTGGTAGTTTTGACCTTTCATAGTGTTGATTTTAGCTTTTGGCCTTGTGCTTCAGCGACACTTATATCATTGCGGTGGAGAGTTTCTGTATGGGATCTTCATGTCCTGGGAAAACCAGCTTTCATGCACTAATTGACAGTGGATCATCCTTCACCTTTCTTCCTAGTGACATCTATAAGAGAGTCACTCTGGAGGTATTTTTTATTCTTTTTATATGTCAGAAAAATGTTGTTTTGTCTAGGCACTGACTCGACCCTGGATTGGTGGGTAGTTCGACAGACAAGTTAATGGCTCAAAGCGTGCCACTAATAATGAATCTCCTTGGGAATACTGTTATGAAGCCAGGTGAATTTCTTAAAAGGGGTATCATTTTGCACATTTTGCTATCTTTATTTTGTCATTTTAAACCAAGTTCTACTTTTTGTGATGACAGTCCTCTTGGGATGCCTGGTCTGCCAAAAGTAAAGCTAATATTTGGTGGAAACAAGAGCTTCATGGTTATCAATCCTATTTTTCCTTTCTATAATACAGAGGTGCCTGACTTTGTACTTAAATACTATTTAATTTTTTTATCATCAGGATATGTATAAACATTAGTATTCTGTCCTGAAGCAAGTGTATATCTGCTCTTTTAATCTAATTTCTGATAGTTTAACAAATAATAAGTTTTACTCCTGATATAGTCGTATGGTTTTGTTGAGTTCAGCAAATGCAGGCATTAAATGTTCCAACTAATGCGACCGAAATTAGTCATCCCAAACTAATATAACAGAGTAGAGGCCATAAAGGATTTTCGAAATTCAAGATTTTTTTCTGCTCATTTTATAACAATCCTAATAGGACAATGTTATTTTCAACTTTAGGTGCAGACAGACGCTACATATGTAACTATTGTTTGCTCTATTGTCTATGATTTTGTGAATGAAAAAATTACTCGATGATGTGGTTCCAGGAGCAGTTTTAGCTTATGGATATTGCTCAACACTTTTTGCAACTAAACCTTTGAGCTATAAAACTGGTCCAGACCTTGTGGGGCATATTATATTTGCATAACTACTCGGTTATCATCTGCAAATGCTTTGTAAAGGACACTGATAAGCTAAGCAGCAGATGTTGTTATTTAAATTATGAAATTTCTGAGTAAGAACATACTACTTGATTAGATCATAAAAAATGAGCATATGATGACATACCATTTTATGGTTGATCTTGATCAAATTTGGAACTAGGTTCATTTGCTGTTGAGAAGGTGATGGTACTATAAAATTTGTGATTGGATCTTTGTTGCAAAATTAGTGTTAGTAAGTGAAAGGACCCATAAGAAAATTACTCTGGTTACTTGACCGTCAAATTGTATATGTATGGTCAGAGAGATAAGATGATTGTTTTTGGCCTTCACAGGGAGAACTTGCTGTATTTTGCTTAGCTCTGCAGTCATCTCAAGAAAGTCTTGGCACCATAGGACGTGAGCATTCTTCAACCACAAAACTTGATCCATACAAATTTAGCTTCCATATAAATTTTCACTTATTTATTTGCTCTTTCTCAGCTAAAAGATTTTGATGCTGTGGATGCAGAGAATTTTATGACGGGATATCATTTGGTATTCGATAGAGAGAACTTGAAGCTGTGATGGTCACGATCTGATTGTGAGTCGTTCTGTAGTCTATTCTTTAATTTGATAAGATGCCCTTTTTCTCCTTCCCATTTTGGTTAATACAGATCGATATGGTAATGCATCTTGACATTGGTGAGTCTTGTGTTAACTAATGCTTCAGATGCTACATAATGATGTCACTTCTATTAGATCTACAAAGGCTTACCAGGTATTCTTGTGGTCGTTGAGATACTGTTGTATTTATTGATTATCACATGCAGTCGACGTCTACCCAAGACATGACTTGCTATGGGTTTATTTGATCGGAATTATACTTGTTTGGATTGTCTGCACATTAGCTTTGCTAGACCAGACAAGCTCCCATGGATACAGTGTCGGTAATTAGTGCTGCCATATCAGACTCTCTCAAATGCTAAATTAAGGCATTAGTTTTGGTTGCCAATTCTTTATGTTTCTCTCATTTGATTGTTGTAAGCATGATGCTATTGTCGTGTTCATGCATGATATATCGTCTAGACTCCCATAAGTTCAGTAGAGAGGGTGTAAATGCAACCTTGTTTATTCACCATATTTTCCTTGCATGGAGACAGGTCATCATGATCTCGACAACAACAGGAGGATGCCATTGGGTTCACCACCACGGAACAGGCCTGAGAAACTTTATGGTAATGAGCAACATAGCTTTCCTAACAATTGATGCGGTTTGAGGCTCTCCCTGCTAACTCATCATCTGTTTCCCAAGGGGCGAATCCCTGGTACTGTCTATCGTTGTTACTGACTCAACTCGCTGTATTTGCGATTGGGTGATAGTCTTGGATCTAAAATACGTGAGTAGTGATGTAAATCTTGGCTCATGGTTTTTCGTTATCCAATGTGTTTTTGTGGTCATTGAATTCTTGTGATTGTTACCCACTATATTCTTCATTTAAATGTCTCTGTTATCAACTCACATATTGCCTGGTGGACGATACCATGCCCCTGAGACATGGTCAAGCTATGGTTTGCTCCTCTCTAAATGTTGGGGTTGGGTAGTGAGAGATGAAAAATCTCATATCAAATGGAGAAATTTGTCAGAGATTAATAATTAAAAGAATATATCAGAAATTAATACAATATTTAATAATATTCGATAAATCTTGTATATCTTCATGAAAAAATTAAAAATTTTAATATATTTCATCAATTATAAGATTTTGGTTTATCTCTATTTAAGTTTATATATTTTTTTATATTTATCATATAAACCCAAAGAATTTTTATCTCAATCTTTAGTAACTATCACCAAGATTCTAAGACATTTACATGGATAATTTATTAAGGAGTTTTAATTTAATTATCACTCTGCAACTAACTTAAATGTAATTAAGATTTTTAAAAATATTTATCAATTCTAACAATCTTTATCTTGGTAGCATATTTTTATGTTATAATAAAAATTGAACAATGGATTGAAGAATTCATAATAACTACACAAATTGAATCATGCATTTTTATTATTATAGTAGACAGCATGGTAACTTTCAAATTTATAAGGGAGAAAAATTATTATTATAAAGATTTAAAAAAAATCAAAGAGATCATTAAGCTCAGACTTCAAGCTTACTTTTATTATGTTTGGTGACAACACAACATAATAGATATAGAATTTTCGGTTCTGAAATGATGGGCATAACATATAATAATATTTCTAATTTTAGTGATGAATATTAGCAACTTTTATATCGACGATAGCTCTCGAATCAATTGAAGCTTACGTAACAAATTAATAATTAGATGTATTAATGATAAGATAAAAGGAGATGAGGCAGCGTCTTCATCATCTTTTATTCAACATATCAATCGAAGGGACGATTAGAATGTCCGACATCATAAGCGATTAAATTTTTATAGTTTTTTACTCATTGTAGTTGCCGGCCTCTGTTTGAAGGTTAATATAAAATTCGCACCCGTGCCCTAGGTGGAGCGGTGGAACCGTCCCCTCCGCAGCGAACGCGACTGCGGCATTTTCCTTGGCGAAAGGCGGCGGCAGCAGCAGCGGCATCTCTCTCCGGCGAGCTCTTATCGCTGCGGCGTTTTCCTCGGCGAACGGTGGATGCTGCGGCTTCCTCTCCGTCGGCGAACGATGACAGCGCCCGGTATCTCTCCCTTACTCCTCCTCCACCTCCTGTTCCTCCTTCGCCGTCGCACAATCCGTCTCCTCCTCCTCCTCCCTCTTCCCCGTTCGTCGACAGCCCCATCTCCTCCTCTACACCCCTCTTCGCGTCTCTGATTCATCTTCCCTCCCCTTTCTACTCCTGATAGTTACCCCTACCCTCCGAACAGTCAGCATCATGTCATGAGCATTTACTTTAAAGAAATAGCAAGTCACAGTGTGCAAATTAAATACGGTTGTTAAGATAGACAGCAGAAGAAGTGCTGCTTTTAGAGAGAGCGAAGAGAATTGGGGAAGTCTTAGAGGGGGAAAGAAAAAAAGCACGGAGAACATAGAACAAGAGACAGCAGAGACTATAATTGGGTCACTTTCCAAATAAAATCGTAATCATTTTGCCAATAGAATCATGCAAAGGTCTGACTATTCCTCATGTGAAGCATTTTAATTAAAAATATACCTAAGATAATACAAATCTGACTAGGTTTCCCAAAAGAAGCTCTCTCAACAGCAACTGCTTATTTTGATGAATTGTTTGGTTCATCAACCTCTTACCCTTCTTATTATGTTTATTGCATTGCAGTTTCCTTTTCAAGCACACCAGAAGATTTCAATACGAAACCCCAAATGATACAAAGGACTCGGCTCACCCTAAAGAACAAGTTGAGTAAACAACTAGAATTTGACTTGATTTCCAAACCCCAAAATAAACCCAAAATCTCAATGTATTTCGTTAGGTATAACCTTGCAGCTTTATGACAGCTTAGTGTGTTCTCTGCTGTAGTGCTGAAAGCAACTATCTTCACAACTTGAGGCTTGTTCATAACTCAAAACACACAGGCCTGCTTATATTTGGATTGCCAAAACTTTGTATTTGCTGGTTTAGTTGGTGATTTGAAGGAGATTTTGCAGGTGACAATAGAGAGAGATTTTAATGCTCTTAATTTAACTACAGATATTTTCTTACACAGTTCAATGATGCACAAGATCCATATGGATGAGCATGAATAGTGTGGACATCATGGCTTTTGTTATTATTGTGGTCGTTTGCACTTGCTGGTTTTATTGTCAAATTCTCACTGATCTAGGTTATGCCAGCGAAGCTTCTCAAATAAAAGACTTTTTTTTGTTTCCTTCATTAATGATAAGTAGCTGAGGCCACATATGATTTTTTTACTGTAGCTGAAGTTATTTATATGAGGTCATAGTACCAAATAAACTAGTAGATTTTCTTGATCGAAGCAGTTTTCTTTCCTTTTAAAGCTGATTTAAAAGCGCTAGGCGCTAAAAGCCAAGGTCTAAAATCGCCCGAGGCGCTAGGCGCCGCCAAAAATGAGGCGCTAAAATATAAAAATATATAATATAATTAAAAATATAATTATTTAAATAAAAATATATTATTAAATTAAAAATTAGTAATATTAAAATTAAAATAATATATTATTAATTTAATAAATAAAAATTTGTTATAGTATACTGTTAACAGTATACTGTTAACATAAAAATCAAATTTTTAAATAAAAAATCAATTTTTAAATAAAAAAATCAATTTTTAAATAAAAAAATCAATTTTTAATAAAAAAATCAATTTTTTTTAATAAAATCAATTTTTAATAAAAATCAATTTTTTATTTTTTAGACTTTCATTTGCCTAGGTTAGGCGAATCATGCAACGTCTGAGCCTCATTTTTTAATAGGAAATTTTTTTAACTTTACGAGCGAACCATTTTAATTAAAAATAGCAATGGCGATAGCGATGGCAAAAGCTAAGATAAGCGGCGGCGATAAAGCGGCGACGGAGCGCAGGCGAAGGCTGACTAGGTTTGGCGACGAGCGAGCGGAAGCGGCTCGGTCGCAGTTTAACCGGCGCGCTTGATGGGTTCGGCGAGCGCCAGCGGCGTCTTTGAAGCGCGCCCGCTTGAATCAGCGGCCTCGGGCCCTCGCCTAGGCGCCTCGCAGCGCTTAGCGGCGCTTTCTTTTTAATCACTGCTTTTATTCATGTTTGAAAATTTGTTGCCTTTTCTGGTCTTCCAGCTATGTTGATGCAATTTTTGTCAGTTGCACCTCATCAACAGTGCCTTCTTTAGCAGGTTGAACCTCACAAATTACTGTTGTTAATTTCTTAAACATTGTGTTTTCTAATTACCAGTCTTGTTAGACCTATAACAAAATCATCTCGTTACATTCTTGTTGAAAAGGATCAATTATTCTGGAAGTGCTCATATGAAATGTTTCAGGTTTTAGTTGTAGGACATTAGTGAATCTGATGTTAGACAAAACATTATGCATCTTCCACCTAATCCGAATGCTGAAGTACCCATTGCAAGTCATTGACTGATGTTCAACCTATTAGTACAAAGTTGAGTATCATCTGTATACGATCAACATAGTAAATGCCATTGTCACTCTTATGCCGCATATTTGATGAAAATACATTTGATATCATTTTTCAATATCTGCAGGGATATAGCATGCTTCACGGTTTCTAAAGCTACTAACTACAATAGATAAACAGTGGAAGGTTGTGACAGTGCATGTGTGTCATATCAAGACATTATTTCAGTGGTGGTTAACTGCTTGAATGTGAGCATGGTACTAAGTAAATGATCGAAGGTACTCTTAATCAACATTCAAACACCATTTAGAGACTTACATCTCAAAGAAATGGTTAATGGGAACTGAATGCAGCTGGATTTACGTGAGTGGTAGGGGAATGTTATCCGATATGGATGATTAGTTGGAAGCTTTCAAGTTCCTTTTGGTTGGAAGCAGATACAGAAAATATATTTAGTTCGGATGCACTTGATTTGAGGTAGAAGAGGAATTTGGACTTGGAGAGGGCAGCAATAAAACTACTTTTCTTGTGCAAACAGTTTGTGATTCTGCTTCAAAATATAATGTTTTTGGTGCAAAGGAGGCTCTTTTGCATTCTCCCATGTAACAAGTCCACCATCCATCTTTCTTCCTATGAACTCTGCTGTTGGTTTAGCTTTTCTACCGGAAAAGACCAAAGTTCAGATCATAAGTCCAACTTTACAGCGGTCGACCCCCTTCAATCATGGGAACTTTCCTCAGAAATGCCTGCAAAAACAGCCAAGTGTCGCACCCGTGACACAAAATCTTCAAGTTCAAGTCTTTCCATTGAGTTCTTTAAGCAGAACGGATGGAGTGATGCACAAGTCATGAAGCTTATGCAGAGGGATCCCAGGTTTTTTTGTGCTAATTTAGAGACTGTCCTGAAGCCCAGGTTGAGATCTTTGCAGGACATGGGATTTTCTGACACTGAAATAGTTCAGCTGGTTTCATCATGTCCGAGTGTGCTCCGTCTACGTGACATCCAATCAAGGATCAGCTTCTGGAGGTCACTTCTCGGTTCTAATGAGAGGTTAATTAAAGCCTGCAGGAGGAACATGTTTCTCCTTACTTCTTGCTTGGCTCGAAAGATTGAGCCGAATATATCTCTCTTGAGGGAATGCGGCATCAGTGAGCAACGCATCGCGCTGATGGTGGTGACACGACCGCGTGTTTTTTGTCAAACAGAAAAATGTACCAAGGAAGCTATTGAATATGTCGAGGAGTTGGGTGTGTCACGTGGCTGTAAAATGTTCCCTCATGCACTTTTATCAGTCATGACCGTTACCAGGTCCAGGTTTGATTCTACCTTTGCAACCCTGATGAGCTTTGGGTGGTCCCAACCTGACAGCATTGCTGCATTCAGGAAGCATCCATCCATTTGGAATTACTCGAAGAAGAACATATGTGACAAGATAACATTCCTGATGAAGGAAGCTGGTTGTGAGCTGACATATATCGTTGGCCATCCTGGGCTTCTTACATATAGCTTGGAGAAGAGGATGAGACCTCGATATGAGGTTATGAATTTTCTTGATCAGAATAAGTTGCTGGATGGAGGGCATAACCTGCTATCTTACGTGATGGTATCGGAAGAGAAGTTCAGAGACAAATTCCTTTTCCTGCTACGCAGGGAGAAATTTATTGCTCAGTATGATTCCTATGTTGCCGCTGTGCAGGGAAAGCACGATGTTGTTGCGGAAAACCAGGATTGCAAGTGCTGACTGCATTTTACTTTTGTGACAATTTAAATTCCCCAACAGTTTCTTGGAGTATAACTTCCATGTTGATTTGGTGATTCTTCTTCTATTTGTTTTTATTATATAATTCTCACTGATTTAGATTATGCCAGCGAAGATTCTCAATAAAAAAAAAATGAGAGTCATTTTTCTTCATCAATGATAGGTAGAAGAAGGTACTTTCCGAAAGCTGAAGCAATTGACGACACCGGGCGCCCGATAAGTGGGCCGGGCGGTCGAGATCAACCTCGTGGGGCCACTGCGCCGGCCTGATTGAGGCTGGGTCGAGCCCGAGTCAAGTCAATTTGGAACCCTGGTTCGTTTGAACCAGACGAGAACGGCATCCTCAAATTCGCACGCGTGCCCTAAATGCAGCGGTGAATCTGTCTCCTTCTCCACAGCGACCGCGACTGCGGCGTTTTCCTTGCGAAAGGCGGCGTTTTCCTCGGAGAACGGTGGATGCTGCGGCTTACCCTCCGTCGGCGAACGGTGACAGCGCCCGGTATCTCTCTCTTACTCCTCCTCCTCCTCCTTCGCCGTCGCACAGTCCCTTCCCCTCCCTCTTCCCCCGTTCATCGCAGCCATCCCTCCTCCCTCTTCCCCCTTTCGTCGCAGCTCTCCCGCTTCCCCGACACCATCCTCCTCCCCCCTTCTCCTCCCTCCTCCCTCTCTCACCCGTTCATCGCAGCCCCCGCCCTCTTCCCCGATCCCTCTCCCTCCTCCACTTCATCACAGCCCCGCCCCTGTCGAACCCGACAGCTACCTCCACCATCCCCAGACTCCTCCGATCCCAACAGCCCCCTCTCCGTTTTCCTACTCCGGACCCGACTGCTCCCATCTCACTCCTATACACCCCCTCTTCGCCCTCTCTATACATCTTCCCCTCCCCTTTCCTACTCCCTGATAGTTACCCGCTGCCCTCCCAACAAACAGTCAGCAGCATGTCATGAGCATTTACTTTTAAAGAAATGGCAAGTCACAGTATGCAAGTTAAATACCGTTGTTAAGATGGACAGCAGGAGAAGTGCTGCTTTTAGAGAGAGCAAAGAGAATTGGGGAAGTCTTAGACAAAAGAGAGAGAGAGAAAAAAAAAAGCATGGAAAAGATAGAACAAGAGATAGCAGAGACAATAACTGGGTCACTGTACAAAGAAAATCATAATAATTTGTCAATAGAATCATGCACGTCTGAAGAGATAGCAGAGACAATAACTGGGTCACTGTACAAAGAAAATCATAATAATTTGTCAATAGAATCATGCACGTCTGACTATTCCTCATCTGAAGCATTTTAATTAAAAATAGACCTAAGATAATACTAATCTGGCTAGGTTTACCGAAAGTAGCTCCCTCAACAGCAACTGCTTATTTTGATAAAGTGTTTGGTTTGTCAAACCTCTTAGTTTTCTTATTATGTTTACTGCATTGCTGTTTCCTTTTCAAGCACACCAGAAAATTTCAACACAGCCCCAAATGATACAAAGGACTCAACTCACCCTAAAGTACATGTTGAGTAAACAACTAGAATTTGACTTGACTTCCAAACCCTAAAATTGATCCAAAATCCCAATGTATTTGGTTAGGTATAACCTTAACCCTTTATGTCAGCATAGTGTGTCTCTGCTGTAGGTATAACCTTAACCTTAACCCTTTATGTCAGCATAGGTATAACCTTAACTCAAAACACACAGGCCTTCTTATGTTTAGATTGCCAAAACTTGTATTTGCTGGTTTAGTGGGTGATTTGAAGGAGATTTTACAGGTGACAATAGGAAGAGATTTTAATGCTCTTAATTTAACTACAGATATTTTCTTACACAGAGTTCAATGATGCAGAAGATCCATATGGATGATCATGAATAGTTTGAACATTATGGCTTTTGTTATTATATTGGTCGTTTGCACTTGCTGGTTTTATTGTCAAATTCTCACTGATATAGGTTATGCTGGTGAAGCTTCTCAAATAAAAGACCTTTTTTTTTCTTCAGTAATGATAAGTAACCGAGGCTACATATTTTTTTTCTCACTGTAGCTGAAGTTATTTACACGAGCAGTCTTTCTCTTGAACTAAGTTTTTTTAGCATCACAGAACCAAATAAACTAGTAGATTTTCTTGATCGAGGCAGTTTTCTTACCTTTTTATTCATTTTTTCAGAAAATTTGTTGCCTTTCTCTTGTCTTCCAGCTATGTTGTTGTAATTTTTGGCAAGTTGCATCATCAAGAGTGCCCTCTTTAGCATGTTGAACCTCCCAAATTCCTGTTGTTAATTTCTTGTACGGTGTCTTTTCTACTTACCAGTCTTGTTAGACCTATAACAAAATCATCTCTTTACATTCGTGATGAAAAGGATCAATAATTCTGGAAGTGCTCATTCGAAAAGTTCCAGGTTTTAGTTGTAGGACATTAGTGAATCTGATGTTAGACAAAACATTATGCATCTTCCACCTAATCTGAATGCTGAAGTACCCATTGCAAGTCATTGACTGATGTTCAACCATGTTAGTACAAAGTTGAATATCATCTGTATATGATCAACATTGTAAATGCCACTGTCACTCTTATGCTGCATATTTGATGTAAATACATTTGATATAATTTTTCAATATCTGCAGGGATATAGCATGCTTCACGGTTTAACAACAATAGATAAACAGTGGAAGGTTGTGACAGTGCGCGTGTGTCAAATCAAGACATTATTTCAGTGGTGGTGAATTGCTTGGATGTGAGCATGATATTACTCTTAGTCATATCAAGACATTACTCTTAGTCAGCACTCAAACACCATTTAGAGACTTGCATCTGAAAGAAGTGTTTAAGGGGAACTGAATGCAGGTGGATTTACGTGAGTGGTAGGGGAATGTTATCCGATATGGATGATTAGTTGGAAGCTTTCAACTTCCTTTTGGTTGGAAGCAGATACAGAAAATATATTTAGTTCGGATGCACTTGATTTGAGGTAGAAGAGGAATTTGGACTTGGAGAGGGCAGCAATAGAACTACTTTTCTTGTGCAAACAGTTTGTGATACTGCTTCAAAATATGATGTTTTTGGTGCAAAGGAGGCTCTTTTGCATTCTCCCATGTAACAAGTCCACCGTCCATCTTTCTTCCTTTGAATTCTGCAGTCTGTTCAGCTTTTCGGCCGCGAAAGACCAAAGTTCAGATCATAAATCCAACTTTACAGTGGTCGACCCCCTTCAATCATGTGAACTTTCCTCAGAGAAGGCTGCAAAAACAGCCAAGTGTCGCACCCGTGACACAAAATCTTCAAGTTCAAGTCTTTCCATTGAGTTCTTTAAGCAGAGCGGTTGGAGTGATGCACAAGTCATGAAGCTTATGCAGAGGGAACCCAAGTTGCTGCATGCTAATGTAGAGACTGCCTTGAAGCCCAGGTTGAGATCTTTGCAGGACATGGGATTTTCTGACACTGAAATAGTTCAGCTGGTTTCATCATGTCCGAATAGTCTCCTTCTTCGTGACATTCAACCGAGGATCAACTTCTGGAGGTCACTTCTTGGTTCTAATGAGAGGTTAGTTAAAGCCTGCAGGAGGAACATGTTTCTCCTTGCTTCTAACTTGGCTCGAAAGATTGAGCCGAATATATCTCTCTTGAGGGAATGTGGCATCAGTGAGCAACACATCGCGCAGATGGGGGGGACACTACCGAGTTTTTTTTGTCAAACAGAAAAATTTATCAAGGAAGCTATTGAATATGTTGAGGAGTTGGGTGTGTCACGTGGCTGTAAAGTGTTCCCTCGTGCACTTGAAACAATCGCGAGCCAGAGCAGGTCCAGGTTTGATGTTACCTTTGCAACCTTGATCAGCTTAGGGTGGTCCCATCCAGATTGCTTTGCTGCATTCAGGAAGCATCCATCCATTTGGAATTACTCGAAGAAGAACTTGAGTGACAAGATGACATTCCTGACGAAGGAAGCTGGTTGTGAGCTGACATATATCATTGCCCATCCCGTGCTTCTTACATTTAGCTTGGAGAAGAGGTTGAGACCTCGATATGAGGTTTTGAATTTTCTTGATCAGAATAAATTGCTGGATGGAGGGCGTAGCCTGCTATCTTACATGCCGCTAACTGAAGAGAAGTTCAGAAAGAAATTTCTTTTCCTGCTAAGCGAGGGGAAATTTATTGCTGTGTATGATTCCTATGTTGTTGCTGTGCAGGGAAAGCACGATGTTGTTGCGGAAAACTGGGATTGCAAGTGCTGACTGCAAATTAATCATTTTACATTTTGTGACAATTTAAATTCCCCTGGAGTTTCCCGGAGTTTAACTTCCATGTTGATTTGGTGATTCTTCTTCTATTTATTTTTTCTACAACTAAAGGTACCGTTTCTTTTATCTCAGAAATTAGAATGGGGGAACAATTTTTGCAATATTGTATCATATCAGAATTTTGACATTTTTTTGGCATGGTATCGAATATCGAATGATATGTTTTGATATATTATTTCGTATATATATATATTATATATATATATATATTTATTTTTATTTTTTTTCTCGAGGCAATGTCTAGAAGTCAACATGCGATGTTATGGATATATATATTTTTTTATTAAAAAAATATAAAAATTAATGTCATCCATGCGAAGTTGTCTCGGGAATGCTACCTTCCTTCTTGGGTGTTGTTGTTCGAGAAGTCACTTCGACAATGTTGCCCGAGCAACAAGCATGACATTCATATTAAAAAAAATTATTTAAGAAATAAAAAAATTATATCAATCGGTAGCGGACGATTCATGTACCGGTTTTCTATCGGATCGATATGTACTACTCGTATCGGACGGTATTATTAGCTTTTGTGTTCTATTTCTACCATATTTAGCTAATTCTATCAGTTGATCGATCAGTGTCAACTTTGCTCGACATGTTTATTATTGTGAAGGCATATTGGTATATCTGTGCTGTCATTTAGTTGATTGAGATATAATTTAATAAGGGGGCCTTCCTTTTGAGTGGAAACATCTCAAAGAATTATGTAGATCTCGATATGATTGAGATCTACATAATTCTTTGAGATGTAGATCTTGGTTGAGATATAATTTAATAAGGGCGCCTTCCTTGGACGGAACATACTCCAAAGGAAACAGCAGATCTCGATATGACCAGAACATATTTGTTCGGGTCATATCCAGACTCACATTAAATATTAAGAGCAATACGTCCATTTTAACCGTTTAATTTAACGCATTAAACAACGTATCAATATTAAATTTGAAACTCATCTGTGTTTGTTTGAATTCTTCTGAACCAAACTGAGCACACAACACAGGTCCAGAAAGATTATTGAATTTGAGCTACATTGTTTGCATTTCTATTTTTTGATAACAATATTTTAATTATATTAAGAGAACAATTAGCGGGTAGGTAATAAAATGAACACATCTAAATGGCATATATCTGCATTTAGTTATGAAGCTCTTTTTTTCTAAAATGTAATGCTGTATTATCGTTTTAGTGTCTTAAAAATACGACATAGTATCATTGTTTTTTTTATTAATATGTTTATTTGATAAAAAAAAAATAATTTAATGGAAAAATCCTATGAAGAAGGATTCAAAAGAGTGGACTGAGAGGATTCGTTGGATAGTTGTAGAGGGACTATTGATTATAAGCTGGCAATGATGCTGAAGAGTGTAAAATTCTTTTTCAGAAGTTATGAAAAAATTTAAAAGATATCTATTGCTTTTTTTAAAAGAATATATAAACATTGACTATTAATTCTTAGTTTGTCGAGAGAATGGTATCTGTAATTTTTGCTTAGTACAACTTGGTTTGTGTTATGAGGCTTCATTTTTTTTTTTCTTGTAATGTTGTATTATCATTTTGATGTCTTCAAAATAAATAACAGTATCATTATTGGATGATTTGTCAGTAAATTTTATTCCCCGTTGGCTGTGATACTTCTTCAATATATTCTCGATATAATACCTTATTCTTATTTTTATTTTTCAATATATTCTTCAATTTTTATTCTTATTTTTCAATATATTCTTATTTTTTATTCTTCAATATATTCTTCGATTTGTCAGTAAACCATACGACATTCGTTTTTTTATTTTTGATCCTATGGTTGTGTCTATTATGTTCTTAAAGTTATGCTTCTTTCTAATAAGTGGTTGTTAAATTTGTTACCATGAGTCTTGTAATAAGAATTTAACAGATATGGAAGATTAAGATATGTATATTTGGGGTTTAGTACATTTTTCTCTAGTATTTCATACAATATTTCTAAAGAATGAATTGAATACTTTTCTTATATAGTAATAAGATCTTGGACCATAAAGTCGAACCTTAGAACAAGGTTATATCTATTATAACGTAACTTATGATGCTAGATTTATTCTGTAAAAGGAGACTTTTGGATCCATAAATTGTTTAGATTTTTTTTAGCATAAAAATTTGATGTTACATAATTATTTTAATTTGCTATCTTATTCTTCTCTATCATCAAATGTCTACCGACTTATGTACAGGTTTTTGTAGTGTAATATTTATATTTATTATTTTTATGAGAGTTAAAAGATCTCTTCATCCCTACCTATTGCCAGGAACATGATTGTTCTTGTCTAAGTCCTATGTAACCTCATACAGTCCACTAAAAAATTATATTAAAAAAATTAATATTTTCTTATTTTATGTATCTTTTTATAATTTTCATTTCAAGCATCATTAAAACACCAAATGATCCAAAGTAGTCGAATAAAACTATAATGTAACTTTTTTTTAAACTCAAAAATAAACGTGACATATCAATACATTTGGTTAGGTATCACCCTACACCTTTTAGCTCAATATATTCTCTACTATAGTATTAAAAGTCATTATCTTCACAACTTGAAGCTTGTTCATATATTAAAACAAATAGCCTTTCTTATCCTTCATGATAAAATATTATATTTAATAGTTTAGTTTGTGATTTGAAGGAAAATTTACTAGTCATACAAAGAGATTTTAATGATTTTTAACTTGACTGCATATGTTATCTTACTTAAGAGTTCAGTGATACAAAAGATCCATATAGCTTATCATGAATAATTTCATCATTATCACTTTTGTTATTATTAAGATTGTTTGCACTTGCTTGACAAATTCTAGATCTATATTATGCTACTAATGCTTCTTTATATATATATATTCATTAATGATGTGTAGTTGTGGTTTTACTCAAACAAGAGAAATCACTTATTTTTTCTTTTATCTAGGCACCTTATGACAAGTGAGTTGGTTGAACGAGTTCACTGAGACATGGTCGACACACTCACCCAAGTTTAAGTATTGGACAGGTCAGACATTTATATGATTCAACTTTAGTTGGATCAAGCTTTCAGTTAAACTGATTTGATTTCAATGGGTCTAAGTGCCCATTTGATTTGTAAATAATAAATTTGAATATATAAAAATGATTATAGTATAACATAACATAATATAAGTCAAATCATAAATAAATCTGGTTTGTAATTAGCTCATGTAATCTATTGCGACTGAATATGCATTAAAAATAAAAATAAGTTTATGGTCGATAAAATGAATCAGCTTTATTTTTATTGAAGTGTGTGGTTCATCAAATCTCTTAGTTTTCATATCTTGTCTACGTTTCTATGATTTCCTTTTCAAAACACATAGCAAAACCCTAAATGATCTAAAGGTGCTGAAACAACTATAGTGTAACTTATTTCTGAACTCCATAATAGATCTAAAATTTCAATGTATTTAGTTAGGTATAAGTAGTCCTTTACTAGCATTGGTTTGAATCACAACTGAATCAAACCAAAACCAACTCGATGGTTCATTAATTGTAAATAAAATTGGAATCAGCCCAAATGATTTAATTTCAGTTTCAAAGTTTCAAAAGTTAGAATTATAGATGATTTTGTTTCCTATTTAAACCATCGATTTGATGGTTCTTTTATAAAAAAATCTTGATCAAATAGATTGTCGATTGATAGTTGTGCTTAAACAATTGGGCCCAATAGTACGCGCCTAGCCCAATAATCGACGGAGTTTCAAATGAATAATTTGTCTCTCAATATATATATAAATGGTTATATTTAGGGATAATTTAGTTATTTTATAATTAAAATATTAAAAATTAAAAAAATAAATTTATCCTTCCAATAAGGAAATAATATCTAGTTATGGAGATATTTTTATGAAAAAAACAAAAACCCTATAGATACCCCAAAAATCTTTTAATCATCATTCTCGCATTATTGATTAAACATTTATTGAAGTTTGAATGCTTTGATGCTCTTTTCCTAATCCAATGGCAAGTGGAAGCTATCAGTTCATCACCTATGGATCAAGATAGCCAAAGTAATAAAATTTCTAAGGGATAAAAACTATTATTACAAAGATTTAAAAGAATCAAAGTGATTGTCAAAGCTAAAACTTAAGTTTAATATGTATCTAACTTTTCTAAGGTTGGGTGACAGCACTATAGGTATAGAGTTTCTTATTGCAGAATCATGGGCATGATATATAATAATATTTTTAATTTTAACAATCAATACTAGTAACTTTAGTATCGATAATATCTATGGAGTGAGCCGATGGGTTTTATATGAAACTAGATTGAATATGATGATGAAACAGAACCAATAGATCATTTGTGAGGATAATGATCTCCTATTAAATATATCAATTGAAAGGATGATTGAAATGTCCAACATTAGAAGGAATTAAATATTTATAATTTAAAATAATTTAATATTGTTTTTTTTATATTGTCGCACATTTACACTCATTATAGTTGGACATCCATTTTTCAAAACTCAAAAATAAAATTATGATTATCTATTATAATTATTAAATAAAATTATTAAAAAAATATCAGTTCAAACTAGAATAAAATTGGATCAAACTAGAACCGACCCTCACGGGTTCGATTTTTTATTCTAAATTTTGCCAAATGAGAATTGATAATTTGGGAGTTGAAATCAATTTACTAAGGCTAGATATAACCTTAGAGCAATGAAAGCCACTCCTATGATGAGAATATTTTGTTCTTAACTCAAAATACAACGCTTTACCAATATTTAAATTATCAAATCTTATATTTACTAGTTTAATTAGCTGGTGACTCGAAGGAGAATATATAGTAGAAAGAGATTTGAGCATAAATAGTTTGGACATTATGGCTTTTGTTATTATTGTTAATGTTTGCGCTTGTTGGTTTTATTAGCAAATTCTCGCTGATTTAGATTATGCCAGTGAAGATTCTAATTTTTTTTTTTTAAAAAAAGGAAGTAATTTTTCTTCATCAATGATACGTAGCATAAAGGTCTTTACAACAGCCGAAACAATTGCCGATAGCGGGCGCCCGATAAGTGGGCCGGTTGGGCGAGTTCAACCGGGTGCGGCCCAGGCGCCCAGCTGACTAAGGTTGGGTCGAGCCCGAGTCAAGTATTTCGGATCTCTGGTTCGATGGAACCTGATGAGAACGGCATCCTCAAATTCGCACCCGTGCCCTAAATGCAGCGGTGAAACCGTCTCCTCCTCCGCAGTGACCGCGACTGCGGCGTTTTCCTTTGCGAAAGGCGGCGGCATCTTCCTCCGTCGAGCTCTCATCGCTGCGGCGTTTTCCTGGGAGCACGGTGGATGCTGCGGCTTCCCCTCCGTCGGCGAACGGTGCCAGCGTCCGGTATCTCTCTCTTACTCCTCCTCCTCCTCTTCCTCCTTTCCATAGGACCTATTTTACTGACAGGATTTATCACTACTTTAGCTACCTTAGCGGCTTGGCCAGTTACTCGAAATTCGCGATTGTTCTATTTTCTCATGTTAGCAATGTACAGCGGTCAAATAGGATTATTTTCTTCTCGAGACCTTTTACTTTTTTTCATGCTGTGGGAGTTAGAATTAATTCCTCCGTCGCACAATCCCTTCCCCCTTTCGTCGCAGCTCTCCCGCTTCCCCGACACCATCTTCCTCCTCCCTCCTCCCTCCTCCCTCTTTCACCCGTTCATCGCAGCCCCCCGCCCGTCTTCCCCGATCCCTACCCCCTCCTCCGCTTCATCACAGCCCCCCGCCCCCTGTCGACCGCGACAGCCACCTCCACCATCCCCCGACTCCTCCGATCCCAACAGCCCCCTCTCCGTTTTCGTACTCCGGACCTGACAGCCCCCTCTCCATTATCTTGCTCCAGCCCCGACGGCCCCCATCTCCCTCCTCTACACCCCTCTTCGCCCTCTCTATACATCTTCGCCTCCCCTTTCCTACTCCCTGGTAGTTTAGTTACCCCGCTACCCTCCCAACAAGCAGTCAGCAGCACGTCATGTAGCATTTACTTCAAAGAAACAGCAAGTCACAGTGTGCAAGTTAAATACGGTTGTTAAGATAGACAGCAGGAGAAGTGCTGCTTTTATAGAGAGCAAAGAGAATTGGGGAAGTCTTAAGAGTGAAAAAAAAGCACGGAAAACATAGAACAAGAACCAGCAGATACTATAATTGGGTCACTGTCCAAATAAAATCGTAATCATTTATCATTAGAATCATGCAAAAGTCTGACTATTCCTCATGTGAAGCATTTTAATTAAAAATATACCTCAGAAAATACTAATCTGACTAGGTTTCGCAAAAGTTGCTCTCTCAACAGCAACTGCTTATTTTGATGAAGTGTTTGGCTCATCAACCTCTTAGCTTTCTTATTATGTTTACTGCATTGCAGTTTCCTTTTCGACCACACCAGAAAATTTCAACACAAAACCCCAAATGATACAAAGGACTCGGCTCACCCTAAAGTACAAGTTGAGTAAACAACTAGAATTTGACTTGATTTCCAAACCCCAAAATACACCCAAAATCCACTATCTTCGCTACTTGAGGCTTGTTCATACCTCAAAACACACAGGCCTGCTTATATTTGGATTGTCAAATCTTGTATTTGTTGGTTTAGTTGGTGATTTGAAGGAGGTTTTACAGGTGACAATAGAAAGAGATTTTAATGCTCTTAATTTAACTACAGATATTTTCTTGCACAGAGTTCAATGATGCAGAAGATCCATATGGATGATCATGAGTAGTTTGGACATCATGGCTTTTGTTATTATTGTGGTCGTTTGCACTTGCGGGTTTATTGGCAAATTCTCACTGATCTAGGTTATGCCAGCGAAGCTTCTCAAATAAAAGACTTTTTTTTTTCCTTCATTAATGATAAGTAGCTGAGGCTACATATAATTTTTTTCACTGTCGCTGAAGTTGTTTACATGAGCAGTCTTTCTCTTAAATTAAGTTTTTTTTATCACCATAGAACCAAATAAACTAGTAGATTTTCTTGATCGAGGCAGTTTTCTTACCTTTTTATTCATGTTTCGGAAAATTTGTTGCCTTTCTCTGGTCTTCCAGCTATGTTGATGCAATTTTTGTCAAGTTGCACCTCATCAACAGTGCCTTCTTTAGCAGGTTGAACCTCACAAATTACTGTTGTTAATTTCTTAAACATTGTGTTTTCTAATTACCAGTCTTGTTAGACCTATAACAAAATCATCTCGTTACATTCTTGTTGAAAGCGATCAATTATTCTGGAAGTGCTCATGTGAAATGTTTCAGGTTTTAGTTGTAGGACATTAGTGAATCTGATGTTAGACAAAACATTATGCATCTTCCACCTAATCCGAATGCTGAAGCACCCATTGCAAGTCATTGACTGATGTTCAACCTATTAGTACAAAGTTGAGTATCATCTGTATACGATCAACATTGTCAATGCCATTGTCACTCTTATGTCGCATATTTGATGAAAATACATTTGATATCATTTTTCAATATCTGCAGGGATATAGCGTGCTTCACAGTTTCTAAAGCTACTACCTACAATAGGTAAATAGCGGAATGTAGTGTCAGTGTGCATGTGTCATATCAAGACATTATTTCAGTGGTGGTTAATAGCTTGGATGTGAGCATGGTAATAAGTAAATGATCGAGGGTACTCTTAATCAACATTCAAACACCATTTAGAGACTTACGTCTCCAAGAAATGATTAATGGGAACTGAATGCAGCTGGATTTACGTGAGTGGTAGGGGAATGTTATCCGATATGGATGATTAGTTGGAAGCTTTCAACTTCCTTTTGGTTGGAAGCAGATACAGAAAATATATTTAGTTTGGATGCGCTTGATACGAGGTAGAAGAGGAATTTGGACTTGGAGAGGGCAGCAATAAAACTACTTTTCTTATGCAAACAGTACGTGACACTGCTTCAAAATATAATGTTTTTGGTGCAAAAGAGGCTCTTTTGCATTCTCCCATGTAACCAGTCCACCATCCATCTTTCCTTCTTTAAACTCTGCAGTCTGTTTAGCTTTTCCACCGCCAAAGACCAATGTTCAGACCATAAGTCCAACATTACAGTGGTTGACCCCCTTCAATCATGGGAACTTTCCACAGAAAACCCTGGAAAAACAGCCAAGTGTCACACCCGTGACACAAAATCTTCAAGTTCAAGTCTTTCCATTGAGTTCTTTAAGCAGAGCGGTTGGAGTGATGCACAAGTCATGAAGCTTATGCATAGGGAACCTGTGTTGCTGCGTGCTAAGGTAGAGACTGTCCTAAAACCCAGGTTGAGATCTTTGCAGGACATGGGATTTTCTGACACTGAAATAGTTCAGCTGGTTTCATCATGTCCGAGTGTGCTCCGTCTACGTGACATCCAACCGAGGATCAACTTCTGGAGGTCACTTCTTGGTTCTAATGAGAGTTTAATTAAAGCCTGCAGGAGGAATATGTTTCTCCTGACTTCTAGCTTGTCTCGGAAGATAGAGCCCAATATATCTCTCTTGAGGGAATGTGGCATCGGTGATCAACTTATCGCGCAGATGGTGTTGGCACAACCGACGTTTTTTGGTCGAACAGAAAAATTTATCAGGGAAGCTATCAAACATGTTGAGGAGTTGGGTGTGTCACGTGGCTGTAAAGTGTTTTGTCGTGCACTTGAAACAATCGGGGGCCTGAGCAGGTCCAGGTTTGATGCTACCTTTGCAACCCTGATCAGCTTTGGGTGGTCCCAACCAGATTGCGTTGTTGCATTCAGGAGGTATCCATCCATTTGGGGTTTCTCACAGAAGAACCTAAGTGGCAAGATGACATTCCTGATGAAGGAAGCTGGTTGTGAACTGACATATATCGTTCGTCGTCCTGTCACGGACAAAATTGTAAACGGCTTGTTCGGTGTAATGCTTATGCTTGTCTGTGTCCCTTTTGGTTGGTTGTAATTTGTAAAGCTTGTAAAGGGCTTGTCAAAGGCAAAATGCCCATTTGAGCGAGTTTGGTAGCCATTGTAGGCTTGTACTTAATGTTTGCGTCGAGTGCATACTTGTACTAGAATTCGGTCTGTAGTGGACCAAATCTATACCTTCGTTGTGCAACTGTTCTGAGCTTGTGATATCCATGGTTGGAATTTGCATTTGCTATAATGTATTTGCTAAAAGAGCGGCTTGCGGATCCCGTGTGAAGCGCTTTCTCTGTCCCGTCTTCTCTTTCGTAAGTCCTAAGGGATTGTAGGAGATTTCGGGTAGGCTGACCTTTGCGGTGATACGCATTGGTGCCGCATACCTTAAGTAAAATCAGCTAAGCCTGTGATGATTGGTATCGAGCGACAAGCCCACTTAGAAACACTTAGCATGCAAGCGTGGGGGACCTTGTGAGGCACCACGAGGACAACAAGCTAAGAAGAATTGCGGAGCGCACAAAGGTCGGGATGGCTGGGTTTGAGTAGTGGCTTAACGTTAACACCCAAACTTGACGGTGCTCGAGGCAAGCGGAGTGCTTGGCAAAGGATGAGATCGTGCAAGGTGGAGTGGGTTGTTCAACGATCGAAAGAGTTGTGCAAAGCTCACAGAGGTGAGGGAGTTGCAAACTTAAGGAATTCGATACTCGCAAGGCCTTGCACGCGGACGATGGATTGTTCGTGGTTATCCCAAAGCGGCAGAAGGTCGGCGCCGTGGAGCATGAAACTTTCTCTTCGGCGTGCAGGATACTTTCGTAAGATCTTTGAAGTGTGCAAAGCAGCCTTCGGATGTTGCTAGACCCGAGGGGTGCAAAGTGAGGGTGTATTGGTGAAGTGTCACAATCAGCAAGTGCATTTGTAGAGGCGAGGTGGGCACGCTTTGTTCAAAGAAAGACGGAGTAGTCCAAGGGGATAGCGATCTCCAAAACTTCCAGAGGGAAGGAGGCGAAGATCGAAGTTGCTCCAACGGGGCAGATATCCAGGAGGGATAAGTCCCGGTTCTCTAGAGGGAGGATTATGTGCAATGAACCGCACTAGTTGAGGAGTACCTCAAGACAAAGCTCGATGGATCGAGTGAGCGGTGAGGAGTCATCGCATGATCTCGCAAGTGGCGATGCGTTGGTGGACGCATAGCGAGATCAAGTGGGGGAGCAACCCAAGGCAACACAAAGTGAAGGCACACTTAGAGCCGATAGGGAGATCGGACTCAAGAGGGCTGACCCGTGGAATGGTGGGCGAGAGCCACCATCAAGGCAATGCAAATCGAGAAGCAAAGCAACTTGGGGGTAACTTGGTGAAGTACCCAAGCCGCATGAAGGGAGTTGGTTTAGAAGATGGAATGTGGAGCGGAGGCTTGGAGCTTTCTTTAGACAGAGGTCAATGACATAGACTCTTGCAGAGGCAGGAATCGGATCATGTCGTTCCATGGGTTTCATATTCAGATGGAGCCGACTCATCTTGCATGGTGCCAAAGACAAGGGAGCTTTGAGGCGCATGCACTTTATCTCGATGAAGCATTTGGTGGAGATTCTAAGGCGATGCACGATTTCTTTGAGGCAAAGTTGGTGTCAAAAGGCCTGACGCGGGGCAAGAGGATCGCAGAGGCGATTACTCTTGAAGAATATGCCCGCAGTGTTGCCATTCGCGTTGCCCGTGGAAAGTGGTGCACAATGGCGGAGATTGTGTTGGTAGGGCGAGACCAGGATCCGCATACAATAGTGCATTAATTCTGCGAAGTCGGGGACTTCAGAGGAGCTGCTAGGCGATGGATTGTCCTAGAGCTAGCCTTCGTCTGATTGTGACCCGAGAGTGGGTGGACGAAGGCCGATTGCCACAGGAGCGAACAGAATCGAAAATGGCGAAGGCCCTGCGATGTGTTGGCGAAGTCCACACATGGAGATATCGCAGTTCGAGTTCATACCACAGGGATCAGAATGCAGGGAGATGCCACCAGGCAGCGACATGATGTAGTAGATCGTGGTGGAAAAGTTCGCGGCAAGTCGACACACACAGTGAGTCCCATGGGGGGACTAGATCATGTAGAGGCATGATCGGGAGCGCGATTAGGAGCTCCATTTCGATGAACAACACGACGGCAAGAAGAGCTATGGATTCAAGCAGTGAATGCCATGGTACCACAGAGGTGGGTCTTCCGTGCGTGCATCGAATGTTGCATTGAATGGAAGCCTTGGACATCGCTTATGGTGTGCACTATCGAGGAAGAAGTTGAATCAAGTACCAGGGAGTCCCACAGGGGATGGATCATACTGAGGTATGATCGGAGTCTGGCTGAAGAGTGGAACTACTTGAGCTCACATTCGTTAACAAGGAGCCCTGCAAGTCGGAGGACAAGGCCGAGTAAGCGAACATTGCGACCAATGAAGCTAAGGAGAGCAGAAATGGTGCAAGTCCTTGCAACATGTGTGGCGGTGGCCATACATGGGAGTTGTAGTCTGTCTTTCCAACGACCAAGTGGAACGCCAGAGAACACAGAGGTGTTGGCGGTGGTCAAAATAGGGCGAGGAAGCAATAGCGAGTCCAAGAGGGACTCGGCTACCCAAGATCAATCATCGGTTAGATTAAAGGTGAACTCAGAGGAGTGTCACAATGTCGCAGAGGCGGATCTACCGATCACGAAGAAGGGACGCAGATGCGAGACAACGGATAGTAGTGCCGTGGCGCGTCGCGATGTCACGGTACCGCGAGGCGGGACTTCCGAGGAGTCATCAATCCCTTGCTCTCTTAGAGGGAGAGCACTTGGTCGTGATATGGGCGTGGAGGAGGAGAATGCTTTGGCAAACTCCATGTACCAAGACAAGGTCGAAGGGCGCGAAGAGAGAACTTCGTAAGACCAAAGTGTCAGCAGACTTTCCATCAAGATAGCCGTGAGTGAAGGACTTTGGATCGATGCAAGAGTGCATGACCAAGGATCGGAGCGAGCGAAAGACGTGGTCTTTGTACCTTTACTACTCAAAGAGTCGGCTCACGATGAAATGATGGAGAAGGCGGACAATCCCAAAGGCGACCAGATCTACAGGAGACTTACTCCAAGTCGAGTGATAACTTCTTGCATTCCGAAGTTCAATGGCAATGAGAAGGTGAATCATAGTAGCTAACTCGGCCAAGAAGGATTGCAAACACTTCAAGTGCTTGAAGTGTGAGCTAAGAGCAAAGCGAAGTCTAGTAAACCACTCGACGCACGAAGTACAAACTCGAGGAGGCGGGCGAAGACAAGTAACCTTTGCCTTCTCAACTCTCAAGAGAATGGGTGAAATCGAGTACCCCTGACTCTCTTAGTTATCCAACAGAGGAGCTCGCACAAATTCAAGACCCTTGAAGAGACTAATGGAAGACAACGGTTGTTAAGTCCTCACCAATGGTGATCGATTACTCACGAGAGTAGATTGTCCGCTTCATTTCCAGTTGAATGCCAATCGAAAGCGGAAGTGATGCGAGCCTACTTGGGCAAGACAACTAAGTGGAAGAAGATTCGATGGGCAAATTTTGCGGAGGAAGGACCGGAAAACTTGAAAGGTTGCGAGGCGATGCTCGTCAAAGCTCCAACAAGCATCTATCCAGTTCAGGAGACAAGAAGAATTTGAAGGCTAGCGCATATCAAAGATGGTATTTTCTCTTCATAAGATTAATCCGCAAGAACCAACAAGGATCAGCATAACTCTGCTAACCCCACAACAGAGTCAGAGTCATTGGCGAGTTGAAGCAGCATGGCGGATTAAAGTTCGACGACTCAACAACAACAAGCGAAGAACAATTGGGAGTCAAAGGGGCGCATCGCAGCAGGAGCAGAAGATCGAAGATCCAACAAAGAAAAGAAGTTACGGACAAAATTGGGGGAGAACGTCGAAGGAATAAGTGGGGGAGAATGTCACGGACAAAATTGTAAACGGCTTGTTCGGTGTAATGCTTATGCTTGTCCGTGTCCCTTTTGGTTGGTTGTAATTTGTAAAGCTTGTAAAGGGCTTGTCAAAAGCAAAATGCCTCATTTGAGCGAGTTTGGTAGCCATTGTAGGCTTGTACTTAATGTTTGCGTCGAGTGCATACTTGTACTAGAATTCGGTCTGTAGTGGACCAAATCTATACCTTTGTTGTGCAACTGTTCTGAGCTTGTGATATCCATGGTTGGAATTTGTATTGGCTATAATGTGTTTGCTAAAAGAGCGGCTTGCGGATCCCGTGTGAAGCGCTTTCTCTGTCCCGTCTTCTCTTTCGTAAGTCCTAAGGGATTGTAGGAGATTTCGGGCAGGCTGACCTTTGCGGTGATACGCATTGGTGCCGCACAGCTTAGGCAAAACCAGCTAAGCCTATAACAGTCCGGTGCTTCTTACATTTAGCTTGGAGAAGAGGTTGAGACCTCGATATGAAGTTGTGAATTTTCTTGAGAAGAATAAATTGCTGGATGGAGGACATGACCTTCTAAATTTGGTGATGCTAACTGAAGAGAAGTTCAGAAAGAAATTTCTTTTCCTGCTAAGCGAGGAGAAATTTATTGCTCTATATGATTCCTATGTTGCTGCCGTGCAGGGAAAGCTCCGCGTTGTTGCGGAAAACTAGGATTGCAAGTGCTTCCTTGAGACAAAAAAGTGTAAACCTATCGCATGCTGACTGCCACTAATTGAGTACCATCTTTATTTCCCACCGTGTTGTCATTTAGATGGTTGTGATCTAATTTAGTAAGGACAACTTCCTTTTGAAGGTAAACATCTCAAAGAATTATGTAAGAGCCGCTTGGACGGAACATACTTCAAAGGAAACAACAGATATGGATATGACTATAACATGTTTGTTCTAGATATTAAGAGCAATACGACCATTTTAATCGTTTAATTTAATGCATTAAACAATAGATCTGTTGTTATATAATTAGATCAAGTGCTTTGACTTTGCTTGCACGATCTAATAGACCCAACATGTCTCCCGTGTTTTGGTTTCATTTAATAGATATGCAACCTATGCATTTTGCCACACTCGAGTATTTATGTGTATGTTTGAATTCTTTTGAACCAAACTGGGCACACATCACAGGTCCAGAAAGATTATTGAATTTGAGCTACATTGGTTGCATATCTATTTTTTGATAATGACAGTTTAATTATATTAAGAGAACAATTAGCAGGTAGGTAATAAAATGAACACATCTATATGGCATATATCTACAGTTAGTTATGAAGCTTTTTTCTAAAAATGTAATGTTGCATTATCATTTTAGTGTCTCAAAAATAAGAAACAGTATCATTACTTTTTTACTAATATGTTTATTTTATAAAAAAAATTAATTTAATGATAACTCCCAAGAGGAAATATTCAAAAGAGTGGATAGAGAGGTTCGTTGGATGGTTGTGGAGGGACTACTGATTATAAGCTGGCAATGATGCTATGAAAGAATTTAAAAGATATCTATTACTTTTTTTTTAAGAATATATAAACATTGACTATTAATTCTTAGTTTGTCAAGAGAATATTATCTGTAATTTTTGTTTCGTACAACTTGTTTGTGTTATAAGACTTTATTTTTTTTTCTTGTAATGTTGTATTATCATTTTTGTTTCGTACAATGATACTTTTTCATTGTTTTTTTGACATAATGCCTAAGTCAAATCATAAATGAATCTGGTTTGTAATTACCTCATGTAATCCATTACAAATGAATCTATATTAAAAGTAAAAATAAATTGACGCTAAATAAACACGTGGTCGACAAAATAGATAGGCTTTATTTTGATGAAGTGTGTGGTTCATCAAATCTTTTAGTTTTCATATTTTGTCTACCTTTCTACGATTTCATTTTCAAACCACATAGGAAAATCCCAAATGATCTAAATGTGCTGAATAACTATAGTGTAACTTATTTCAAAACTCCATAATAGATCTATAATTTCAATGTATTTAGTTAGATATAACTAGTCTTTTACTAGCACTGGTTTGAATCACAACTGAATCGAACCAGCTCGATGGTTCATTGATTGTAAATAAAATCAGAATCGACCTAAGGTGATTTAATTTCGGTCCCTAAGTTAGAAAAATTAGAATTATCGATCTCGAAATTGATAATTTTACTTCCTATTTAAACCATCGATTTGATGGGTTCTTATATAAAAAAATCTCGATCAAATATATTATCGACTGATAGTTGAGCTTAAACAATTGGGTCCAATAGTCCGTGCTTAGCTCAACAATTGAAGGAGTTTCAAATGAACAATTTGCCTCTCAATAGACATATAAATAGTTATATTTAGGAATACTTTAGTTATTTTATAATTAAAATATTAAAAAATAAAAAATAAATTTGTCCTTCCAATAAGAAAATAATAGCTAGTTGTGGAGATATTTTAGGAAAAAAAATAAAAACCATATAGATACCCCAAAAATCTTTTAATCTTTCTCAAATCATTGATTAAACACTTTTAATTTGTTTAGTCGAATCCTAACTCACACATTAAAAAATCAAACTTCAAGTTGTATCTAATTACTTCTTTAAAGTTTGTTGATAGAACTACAAGAGTTTCCTATTCTAGAATAATGGGTATGATACATGATAATATTTTTAATTTTAACGAACTTTAATATCAACGATACCTGTGGAGTGAGCCTTCAATGCAAGAGAATGAGTTCTATATCTAACTAAATTGAGTATGACCCTCGAATAAATTGATGTTTAAATATGCATTAATAGACAAAAGTGACGTAACAGAATCAAATGATCATTTGCGAGCAGAATGATCTCTTATTAAATATATCAATTGAAAGGTTGATTGGAATGTCTAACATTAGAAGGGATTAAATATTTATAATTTTACATAATTTTATATTAATTTTTTATTATATAGTTACACGTTTACACTCATTATAGTTGTACATTCATTTTTCAAAATTCAAAAATAAAATTACGAGCTTCTATTATAATTTTTTTAATAAAAATAACTAAAACTATCATTTCAAACTAGAATAAAAATAGATCAAACTGGAACCAACCCTTCTGGTTTCAATTTTTTATTCTAAATTTTGCCAAACTAGAATTAATAATTTCATAATTAAATTCAATTTACTTTGGCTAGATACGACCTTACAAAGCCACTCTTATGAGACTTGTTCTTAACTCATAACGTAATTCCCTACCGATATTTAGATTATCAAATCATATATTTGCTGATTTAGTTAGTGACTCGAAGGAGAATATATCAGTAACGATAGAAAGAGATTTGAATGCTTTAAATTTGACAATATATGTTTTCTTACCCACATTATAAATAGTTCGGATACTATGTATTTTGTTATTATTGTTATTGTTTGCACTTGTTGATTTCATTAGCAAATTGTCGCTGATTTAGATTATGCCAGTGAAGATTCTCAATAAAAAAAAAAGAAGCAATTTTTCTTCATCAATTATACGTAGCCAAAAAGTTCTTTCCTATAGCCGAAGCAATTGCCGACAACGGGCGCCCAAGTCTAGTCAATTTGGAACTCTGGTTCGATTGAACCAGATGAGAACGGCATGCTCAAATTCGCACCCGTGCCCTAAATGCAGCCGTCTCATCTCCACAGCGACCGCGACTGCGGCGTTTTCGTTGGCGAAAGGCGGCATCTTCCTCCGTTGAGCTCTTTTCGCTGCGGCGTTTTCCTGGGAGAACGGTGGATGCTGCGGCTTCCCCTCCGTCGGCGAACGGTGACAGCGTCCGGTATCTTTCTCTTGCTCCTCCACCTCCTCTTCCTCCTTCGCCGTCTCACAATCCCGTCCCCTCCCTCTTCCCCCGTTTATCGCAGCCATCCCACCCCCACCTCCCCGTCGACCCCGACAGCCACCTCCACCATCCCCCGACTCCTCCGATTCCAACAGCCCCCTCTCCGTTTTCCTACTCCGGACCCGACAGCCCCCTCTCCACTATCTTGATCCGGCCCCGACGGCCCCCATCTCCCTCCTCTACACCCCTCTTCGCCCTCTCTATACATCTTCCCCTCCCCTTTCCTACTCCCTGATAGTTACCCGCTACCCTCCGAATAACAGTCAGCATCATGTCATGAGCATTTACATTAAAGAAATAGCAAGTCACAGTATGCAAGTTAAATACGGTTGTTAAGATAGACAGCAGGAGAAGTGCTGCTTTTAGAGAGAGCGACGAGAACTGGGGAAGTCTTAGAGGGAAAAAAAAAGCACGGAAAACATAGAACAAGTGACAGCAGAGACTATAGTAAGGTCGCTGCCCAAATAAAATCGTAATCATTTGCCAATAGAATCATGCAAAAGTCGGACTACTCCTCATGTGAAGCATTTTAATTAAAAATATACCTAAGATAATAAAAATCTGACTAGGTTTCCCAAATGAAGCTCTCTCGACAGCAACTGCTTATTTTGATGAAGTGTTTGGTTCATCAACCTCTTAGTTTTCTTATTATGTTTACTGCATTGCAGTTTCATTTTTAAGTTTCAACCACACCAGAAAATTTCAATTCAAAACCCCAAATGATACAAAGGACTCGACTCACCCTAAAGTACAAGTTGAGTAAACAACTAGAATTTGACTTGATTTCCAAACCCCAAAATCCCAATGTATTTGGTTAGGTGTAACCTTACAGCTTTATATCAGCATAGTATGTCTCTGCCGTAGTGCTGAAAGCAACTATCTTCGCTACTTGAGGCTTGTTCATAACTCAAAACACACAGGCCTGCTTATATTTGGATTGCCAAAACTCGTAGTTGCTGGTTTAGTTGGTGATTTGAAGGAGATTTTACCGGTGACAATAGAAAGAGATTTTAATGCTCTTAATTTAACTACAGATATTTTCTTACACAGAGTTCAATGATGCAGAAGATCCATATGGATGATCATGAATAGTTTGGCAATCGTGGCTTTTGTTATTATTGTGGTTGTTTGCACTTGCTGGTTTTATTGTCAAATTCTGACTGATATAGGTTGTGCTGGTGAATCTTCTCAAATAAAAGACTTTTTTTTGTCTTCAGTAATGATAAGTAACCGAGGCTTCATATAATTTTTTCCACTGTAGCTGAAGTTATTTACACGACCAGTCTTTCTTTTAAACTAAGTTTTTTTATCATCACAGAACCAAATAAACCAGTAGTTGTTCTTGATCGAGGCAGTTTTCTTACCTTTTCATTCATTTTTTCAGAAAATTTGTTGCCTCTCTCTGGTCTTCCGGCTATGTTGTTGTAATTTTTGTCAAGTTGCATCATCAAGAGTGCCTTCTTTAGCATGTTGTACGTCACAAATTACTGTTGTTAAGTTCTTGTACAGTGTCTTTTCTACTTATCAGTCTTGTTAGACCTATAACTAAATCATCTCTTTACATTCTTGATGAAAAGGATCAACTATTCTGGAAGTTCTCATTTGAAATGTTCCAGGTTTTAGTTGTAGGACATTAGTGAATCTGATGTTAGACAAAACATTATGCATCTTCCACCTAATCTGAATGCTGAAGTACCCATTGCAAGTCAACGCCTGATGTTCAACCTATTAGTACAAACTTGAATATCAGCTGTATAAGATCAACATTGTAAATGCCACTGTCACTCTTATGCTGCATATTTGATGTAAATACATTTGATATCATTTTTCAATATCTGCAGGGATATAGCATGCTTCACGGTTTCTAAAGCTACTAACTACAATAGATAAACAGTGGAAGGTTGTGACAGTGCATGTGTGTCATATCAAGACATTATTTCAGTGGTGGTGATGAATTGCTTGGATGTGAGCATGGTAATGAGTAAATGATCGAAGGTACTCTTAGTCAGCACTCAAACACCATTTAGAGACTTGCATCTGAAAGAAATGTTTAATGGGAACTGAATGCAGGTGGATTTCCTGAGTGGGTAGAGGAATGTTATCTGATACAGATGATTAGTTGGAGGTTTTCAACTTCCTTTTGGTTGGAAGCAGATACAGAAAATATATTTAGTTCGGATGCACTTGATTTGAGGTAGAAGAGGAATTTGGAGTTGTAGAGGGCAGCAATAAAACTACTTTTCTTGTGCAAACAGTTTGTGATACTGCTTCAAAATATGATGTTTTTGGTGCAAAGGAGGCTCTTTTGCGGTCTCCCATGTAACAAGTCCACTGTCCATCTTTCTTCGTATGAACTCTGCAGTCGGTTTAGCTTTTCCACCGCCAAAGACCAAAGTTCAGATCATCAATCCAACTTTACAGTGGTCGACCCCCTTCAATCATGTGAACGTTCCTCAGAAAAGACTGCAGAAACAGCCAAGTGTCGCATCCGTGACACAAATTCTTCAAGTTCAAGTCTTTCCATTGAGTTCTTTAAGCAGAGCGGATGGAGTGATGCACAAGTCATGAATCTTATGCAGAAGGAACCCAGGTTTCTATGTGCTAAGGTAGAGACTGTCCTGAAGCCCAGGTTGAGATCTTTGCAGGACATGGGATTTTCTGACACCGAAATAGTTCAGCTGGTTTCATCATGTCCGCGTGTGCTCCGTCTACGTGACATCCAACCGAAGATCAACTTCTGGCGGTCACTTCTTGGTTCTAATGAGAGGTTAATCAGAGCCTTCAGGAGAGGAATGTCTCTCCTTACTTATAGCTTGTCTCGGAAGATAGAGCCCAATATATCTCTCTTTAGGGAATGCGGCATCAGTGAGGAACGCATCGCGAAGATGGTGGTGACACGACCGCGTGTTTTTTGTCAAACAGAAAAATATATCAAGGAAGCTATCAAACATGTTGAGGAGTTGGGTGTGTCACGTGGCTGTAAAATGTTCCCTCATGCACTTTCATCAGTCATGACTTGTAGCAGGTCCAGGTTTGATTCTACCTTTGCAACCCTGATGAGCTTTGGGTGGTCCCAACCTGACAGCATTGCTGCATTCAGGAAGCATCCATCCATTTGGAGTTACTCGAAGAAGAACATATGTGACAAGATGACATTCCTGATGAAGGAAGCTGGTTGTGAGCTCACATATATCATTGGCCATCCTGGGCTTCTTACATATAGCTTGGAGAAGAGGTTGAGACCTCGATATGAGGTTATGAATTTTCTTGATCAGAATAAATTGCTGGATGGTGGACATCACCTGCTATCTTACGTGAAGCCAACTGAAGAGAAGTTCAGAAAGAAATTCCTTTTCCTGCTACGCAAGGAGAAATTTATTGCTCAGTACGATTCCTATGTTGCTGCTGTGCAGGGAAAGCACGATGTTGTTGCGGAAAACTAGGATTGCAAGTGCTGACTGCATTTTACATTTGTGACCATTTGAATTCGCCAACAGTTTCTTCGACTATAACTTTCCATGTTGATTTGGTGATTCTTCTTCTATTTATTTTTTCTACAACGTAAGGTGCCGATTCTTTTATGCTGATGTCTTAGAAATTGGTGCGGCGGAAGGTCAATTACTTCAGCATTTGTGTGCTGTTTCTACCATAGTTAGCTAATTCTACCAGCTGATCGATCACGGTCAGCTTGGCCTCGGTCATGTTAATTGATGTGAAGGCATATGCGTAATTGTGCTGTCATTACGATGATTGCGATCTAATTTTATAAGGAAGCCTTCCTTTTGAGGGGAAACATCTCAAAGAATTATGTAAGAGCCGCTTGGACGGAACACACTTCAAAGGAAACAACAGATATGGATATGACTATAACATGTTTGTTCTAGATATTAAGAGCAATACGACCATTTTAATCGTTTAATTTAACGCATTAAACAATAGATCTGTTGTTATATAATTAGATCGTGTTTGACTTTGCTTGCACGATCTAATAGACCCAACATGTCTCCCGTGTTTTGGTTTCAATTAATTGATATGCAACCTATGCATTTTTCCACACTCGAGTATTTATGTGTATGTTTGTTATGAAACGGATGCGACCACCGAGTGACGTGTCGGGATGGCCTTGTTCTGTCTCCGATGTTCAGAGGTGTTCGGTCGTTGCTTTTTGCTGGGGCGGTCCTTGGTACGTCTCGGGCTCAGCTCCTGCAAAATAGGCCTGGGTCGGGATTCTCCCGATGTGGCCCTTTCAATGCTCAAGTTAGCGTTGCGAGAGGGAGATAGTGTTTGAGAGAGAGAGAGCTGGTGCTCGTCTCTGCGATGGGAGCGCTGGTGCTCCTCTCTGCGATGGTAGTGCTCGTGCTCCTCTCTGCGGTGGGAGTTCTGCCGCTCCTCTACGGTGGGATGTTAGACTGGTCGCGAGGCGTGGCACGGGCGTTGGACTAGCCGAGATGCGACTCGGATGTTAGACTGGTCGCGAGGCGTGGCTCGGGCATTGGACTGGCCGAGATGCGACTCGGATGTTGGACTGGCCACGAGGCGTGGCTCGGGCATTAGACTAGCCGAGATTCGACTCGGATGTTGGACTGGCCGCGAGGCGTGACTCGGGCGTTGGACTGGCCGAGATGTGACTCAGATGTTGGATTGGCCGTGAGGCGCGGCTCGGGCATTAGGGATTGGATTTAGCTGACCTTACAACATCCGAGCAGAAAGGGGGCGGCAGCGCCCCCATCGCAGCAGAGCAGCGGCCGAGCTCCCATCGCAGCAGAGGAGCGGTCGAGCTCCCACCGCAGAGGAGGAGCGGCCAAGCTGCCATCGCAGAAAGGGGGCGGCGGCGCTCCCATCGCAGGGAAGAGCGGCCAACCTCCCATCGTAGAAATTGCGGCACCAGTGCTCCCAGGAAGGCAGAACTCTCGTTGCCTTGGTAGAGCAGCAGCAAGCTCCCATCGCAGAGGCAGCGGCCAAGTTCCCATCGCAGCAGAGCAGCGGCTGTGCTCCCATCGCAGAGGAGCAGTAGAGGTTCCATCGCAGCAGAGCAGCGGCCGTGCTCCCATCGCAGAGGAGCAGCAGAGCTCCCACCGCAGAGAGGAGCACCAGCGCTCCCATCGCCGAGACGAGCACCAGCTCTCTCTCTCTCTCAAACACTATCTCCCTCTCGCAACGCTAACTTGAGCATCGGAGGGGCCACGTCGAGAGAATCCCGACCCAGGCCTATTTTGCAGGAGCTGAGCCCGAGGCGCGCTGAGGACCGTCCCAGCAGAAAGCAACGACCGGACACCCCTGGACATCGGAGACAGAACAAGGCCAGCCCGACACGTCACTCGGTGGTCGCATCCGTTCCGTAACAATGTTTGAATTCTTTTGAACCAAACTGGGCACACATCACAAGTCCAGAAAGATTATTGAATTTGAGTTACATTGGTTGCATATCTAGTTTTTGATAATGACAGTTTAATTATATTAAGAGAACAATTGGCAGGTAGGTAATAAAATGAACACATCTATATGGCATATATCTACAGTTAATTATGAAGCTTTTTTTCTAAAAATGTAATGTTGCATTATCATTTTAGTGTCTTAAAAATAAGAAACAGTATCATTATTTTTTTACTAATATGTTTATTTTATAAAGAAAATTAATTTAATGAAAACTCCTAAGAGGAAAGATTCAAAAGAGTGGACTGAGGAGAGGTTCGTTGGATGGTTGTGGAGGGACTACTGATTATAAGCTGGCAATGATGCTGAAGAGTGTAAAATTCTTTTTCAGAAGTTATGAAAGAATTTAAAAGATATATACTGCTTTTTTTTTTAAGAATATATAAACATTGACTATTAATTCTTAGTTTGTCAAGAGAATATTATCTGTAATTTTTGTTTCGTACAATTTGTTTGTGTTATAAGACTTTATTCTTTTTTTTCTTGTAATGTTGTATCATCATTTAAGTGTCTTCAAAATAAGGAACAATATCATTATTGAATGATTTGCCAGTTAATTTTATTCCTCGTTGACTGTGATACTTCTTCATTGTTTTCTTGACATGATACCTAAGTCAAATCATAAATGAATCTGGTTTGTAATTACCTTATGTAATCCATTACAAATGAATCTACATTAAAAGTAAAAATAAATTGACGATAAATAAACAACCAACAAAATGGATCAGCTTTATTTTGATTAAGTGTGTGGTTCATCAAATCTTTTAGTTTCCATATCTTATCTACCATTCTACGATTTCATTTTCAAAACACATTGCAAAACCCCAAATGATCTAAAGGTGCCGAACACAACTATAGTGTAACTTATTTCGAAACTCCAAAATAGACCTAAAATTTCAATGTATTTAGTTAGATATAACTAGTCCTTTACTAGCACTGGTTTGAATCACAACTAAATCGAACAAGCTCGATGGTTCATTGAATGTAAATAAAATCGGAATCGACCCAAAGGTGATTTAATTTCAGTCCCTAAGTTAGAAAAATTGGAATTATCGATCTCGAAATCGATGATTTTACTTCCTATTTAAACCATCGATTTGATGGGTTTTTATATAAAAAAATCTTGACCAAATATATTATCGACTGATAGTTGTGCTGAAACAATTGGGTCCAATAGTCCGTGCTTAGCCCAACAATCGAAGGAGTTTCAAATGAACAATTTACCTCTCAATAGACATATAAATGGTTATATTTAGAAATACTTTCGTTATTTTATAATTAAAATATTAAAAATTTAAAATAAATTTGTCCTTCCAATAAGAAAATAATAGCTAGTTATGGAGGTATTTTAGGAAAATAAAAATAAAAACCATATAGATACCCTAAAAATCTTTTAATCTTTCTCACATCATTGATTAAACACTTATTTAAGTTTGAATGCTTTGATGCTCTTTTTCTTAATTCTATGACAAGTAGAAGCTATCACTTCACCATCTATGGATGCTCTTTTTCTTAATCCGATGTCAAGCGGCAGCTATCACTTCACCATCTATGGATCAAGATAGCGAAAGTAATAAAATTTGTATGGAATAAAAACTATTATTACAAAGATTTAAAAAAAATCAAAAGGATTGTCAAGCTCAAACTTTAAGTTTAATTTGTATTTAATTACTTCTTTAAAGTTTGTTGATAGAACTACAAGTATAGAGTTTCCTATTCTAGATTAATGGGTATGATACATGATAATATTTTTAATTTTAACAAACTTTAATATCAACGGTACCTATGGAGTGAGCCTTCACAGGAGGATGAGTTCTATATCTAACTAAATTGAGTATGACCGTCGAATAAATTGATGTTTAAATATGCATTAATAGACAAAAGTGACGTAACAGAATCAAATGATCATTTGCGAGGAGAATGATCTCTTATTAAATATATCAATTGAAAGGATGATTGGAATGTCCGACATTAGAAGGGATTAAATATTTATAATTTTGCATGATTTTATATTAATTTTTTATTATATAGTTACACGTTTACACTCATTATAGTTGTACATTCATTTTTCAAAATTCAAAAATAAAATTACGAGCTTCTATTATAATTTTTTTAATAAAAATAACTAAAAATATCATTTAAAAGTAGAATCAAAATAGATCAAACTGGAACCAACCCTTAAGGTTTCGATTTTTTATTCTAATTTTTGCCAACCTAGAATTTATAATTCCAGAATTAAATTCAATTTACTTTGGCTAGATATAACCTTACAAAACCACTCTTATGAGACTTGTTCTTAACTCAAAACGTAATGTCCTATCGATATTTAGATTATCAAATCGTATATTTGCTGGTTTAGTTAGTGACTTGAAGGAGAATATACCAGTAAATATAGAAAGAGATTTGAATGCTTTAAATTTGACAACATATGTTTTCTTACCCACATTATAAATAGTTCGGATACTATGTATTTTGTTATTGTTTGCACTTGTTGATTTCATTAGCAAATTCTCGCGGATTTAGATTATGCCAGTGAAGATTCTCAATAAAAAAAAAATAATTTTTCTTCGTCACCGAAAGGTCTTCACCATACCTGAAGCAATTGCCGACAACATGCGCCCAATAAGTGGGCCGGGTGGGCGAGTTCAACCGGGTGCGGCCCAGGCGCCCCCTTCACTAGGTTGGGTTGAGCCCAAGTCTAGTCCATTTGGAACTCTGGTTCGATTGAACCAGATGAGAACGGCATCCTCAAATTCGCGCCCGTGCCCTAAATGCAGTGATGTAACTGTATCCTTCTCCACAGCGACCGCAACTGCGGCGTTTTCCTTGGCGAAAGGCGGCATCTTCCTCCGTCGAGCTCTTATAGCTGCGGCGTTTTCCTGGTAGAACGGTGGATGCTGCAGCTTCCCCTACGTCGGCGAACGGTGACAGCGTCCGGTATGTCTCTCTTACTCCTCCTCCTCCTGTTCCTCCTTCGCCGTCGCACAATCCCTTCCCCTCCCTCTTCCCCCGTTCCTTGCAGCCATCCCTCCTTCCTCTCTATACATCTTCCCCTCCCCTTTCCTACTCCCTGATAGTTACCCTCTACCCTCCCAACAAGCAGTCAGCAGCACGTCATGAGCATTTACTTTAAAGAAATAGCAAGTCACAGTGTGCAAGTTAAATACGGTTGTTAAGATAGACAGCAGGAGAAGTGCTGCTTTTAGAGAGAGCGAAGAGAACTGGGGAAGTCTTAGTGGGAAAAAAAAAAGCACGGAAAACATAGAACAAGTGACAGCAGAGACTATAGTTAGGTCGCTGTCCAAATAAAATCGTAATCATTTGCCAATAGAATCATGCAAAAGTCGGACTATTCCTCATGTGAAGCATTTTAATTAAAAATATACCTAAGATAATAAAAATCTGACTAGGTTTCCCAAATGAAGCTCTCTCGACAGCAACTGCTTATTTTGATGAAGTGTTTGGTTCATCAACCTCTTAGTTTTCTTATTATGTTTACTGCATTGCAGTTTCATTTTTAAGTTTCAACCACACCAGAAAATTTCAATTCAAAACCCCAAATGATACAAAGGACTCGACTCACCCTAAAGTACAAGTTGAGTAAACAACTAGAATTTGACTTGATTTCCAAACCCCAAAATCCCAATGTATTTGGTTAGGTGTAACCTTACAGCTTTATGTCAGCATAGTATGTCTCTGCCGTAGTGCTGAAAGCAACTATCTTCGCTACTTGAGGCTTGTTCATAACTCAAAACACACAGGCCTGCTTATATTTGGATTGCCAAAACTTGTAGTTGCTGGTTTAGTTGGTGATTTGAAGGAGATTTTACCGGTGACAATAGAAAGAGATTTTAATGCTCTTAATTTAACTACGGATATTTTCTTACACAGAGTTCAATGATGCAGAAGATCCATATGGATGATCATGAATAGTTTGGCAATCGTGGCTTTTGTTATTATTGTGGTTATTTGCACTTGCTGGTTTTATTGTCAAATTCTGACTGATATAGGTTGTGCTGGTGAATCTTCTCAAATAAAAGACTTTTTTTTGTCTTCAGTAATGATAAGTAACCGAGGCTTCATATAATTTTTTCACTGTAGCTGAAGTTATTTACACGACCAGTCTTTCTTTTAAACTAAGTTTTTTTATCATCACAGAACCAAATAAACCAGTAGTTGTTCTTGATCGAGGCAGTTTTCTTACCTTTTTATTCATTTTTTCAGAAAATTTGTTGCCTCTCTCTGGTCTTCCGGCTATGTTGTTGTAATTTTTGTCAAGTTGCATCATCAAGAGTGCCTTCTTTAGCATGTTGAACGTCACAAATTACTGTTGTTAAGTTCTTGTAGAGTGTCTTTTCTACTTACCAGTCTTGTTAAACCTATAACTAAATCATCTCTTTACATTCATGATGAAAAGGATCAACTATTCTGGAAGTGCTTATTTGAAATGTTCCAGGTTTTAGTTGTAGGACATTAGTGAATCTGATGTTAGACAAAACATTATGCATCTTCCACCTAATCTGAATGCTGAAGTACCCATTGCAAGTCAACGCCTGATGTTCCACCTATTAGTACAAACTTGAATATCAGCTGTATAAGATCAACATTGTAAATGCCACTGTCACTCTTATGCTGCATATTTGATGTAAATACATTTGATATCATTTTTCAATATCTGCAGGGATATAGCATGCTTCACGGTTTCTAAAGCTACTAACTACAATAGATAAACAGTGGAAGGTTGTGACAGTGCATGTGTGTCATATCAAGACATTATTTCAGTGGTGGTGATGAATTGCTTGGATGTGAGCATGGTAATGAGTAAATGATCGAAGGTACTCTTAATCAGCACTCAAACACCATTTAGAGACTTGCATCTGAAAGAAATGTTTAATGGGAACTGAATGCAGGTGGATTTCCTGAGTGGTAGAGGAATGTTATCTGATACAGATGATTAGTTGGAGGTTTTCAACTTCCTTTTGGTTGGAAGCAGATACAGAAAATATATTTAGTTTGGATGCGCTTGATACGAGGTAGAAGAGGAATTTGGACTTGAAGAGGCATGCAATATAACTACTCTTCTTGTGCAAACAGTTTGTGATACTGCTTCAAAATATGATGTTTTTGGTGCAAAGGAGGCTCTTTTGCGGTCTCCCATGTAACAAGTCCACCGTCCATCTTTCTTCGTATGAACTCTGCAGTCGGTTTAGCTTTTCCACTGCCAAAGACCAAAGTTCAGATCATCAATCCAACTTTACAGTGGTCGACCCCGTTCAATCATGTGAACTTTCCTCAGAAAAGACTGCAGAAACAGCCAAGTGTCGCACCCGTGACACAAATTCTTCAAGTTCAAGTCTTTCCATTGAGTTCTTTAAGCAGAGCGGTTGGAGTGATGCACAAGTCATGAAGCTTATGCAGAAGGAACCCAGATTTCTATGTGCGAAGGTAGAGACTACCCTGAAGCCCAGGTTGAGATCTTTGCAGGACATGGGATTTTCTGACACTGAAATAGTTCAGCTGGTTTCATCATGTCCGTCTCTGCTCTCTTTCCGTGATATCCAACCAAGGATCAACTTCTGGAGGTCACTACTTGGTTCTAATGAGAGATTAATCAGAGCCTCCAGGAGAGGAATGTGTCTGCTTACTTCTAGCTTGTCTCGGAAGATAGAGCCCAATATATCTCTCTTTAGGGAATGCGGCATCAGTGAGGAACGCATCGCGAAGATGGTGGTGACACGACCGCGTGTTTTTTGTCAAACAGAAAAATGTATCAAGGAAGCTATTGAATATGTCGAGGAGTTGGGTGTGTCACGTGGCTGTAAAGTGTTCCCTCGTGCACTTGAAACAATCGCGAGCCAGAGCAGGTCCAGGTTTGATGTTACCTTTGCAACCCTGATCAGCTTTGGGTGGTCCCATCCAGATTGCGTTGCTGCATTCAGGAAGCATCCATACATTTGGAATTACTCGAAGAAGAACTTGAGTGACAAGATGACATTCCTGATGGAGGAAGCTGGTTGTGAGCTTACATACATCATTGGCCATCCCGTGCTTCTTACATATAGCTTGGAGAAGAGGTTGAGACCTCGATATGAGGTTATGAATTTTCTTGATCAGAATAAATTGCTGGATGGAGGGCGTAGCCTGCTATCTTACGTGACGCTAACCGAAGAGAGGTTCAGAAAGAAATTTCTTTTCCTGCTAAGCGAGGAGAAATTTATTGCTCAGTATGATTCCTATGTTGCTGCCGTGCAGGGAAAGCACGACGTAGTTGCGGAAAACTAGGATTGCAAGTGCTTACTGCATTTTACTTTTGTGACCATTTGAATTCGCCAACAGTTTCTTGGACTATAACTTTCCATGTTGATTTGGTGATTCTTCTTCTATTTGTTTTTTCTACAACGAAAGGTACCGATTCTTTTATGCTGATGTCTTAGAAATTGGTGCGGCGGAAGGTCAATTACGTTAGAAAGGTAACCAAAATATCAAGCATTTGTGTGCTGTTTCTACCATAGTTAGCTAATTCTACCAGCTGATCGATCAGTGTCAACTTGGCCTCGGTCATGTTTATTATTGTGAAGGCATATTGGTATATCTGTGCTGTCATTCAGTTGATTGAGATATAATTTTATAAGGAAGCCTTCCTTTTGAGGGGAAACATCTCAAAGAATTATGTAAGAGCCGCTTGGACGGAACATACTTCAAAGGAAACAACAGATATGGATATGACTATAACATGTTTGTTCTAGATATTAAGAGCAATACGACCATTTTAATCGTTTAATTTAATGCATTAAACAATAGATCTGTTGTTATATAATTAGATCAAGTGTTTGCCTGTGCTTGCACGATCTAATAGACCCAACATGTCTCCCGTGTTTTGGTTTCATTTAATTGATATGCAACCTATGCATTTTGCCACACTCGAGTATTTATGTGTATGTTTGTTATGAAACGGATGCGGCCACCGAGTGACGTGTCGGGCTGGCTGGCCTAGTTCTGTCTCCGATGTTGAGGGGTGTTCGGTCGTTGCTTTCTGCTGGGGCGGTCCTCGGTGTGCCTCGGGCTCAGCTCCTGCAAAATAGGCCTGGGTCGGGATTCTCCCGATGTGGTCCTTCCAATGCTCAAGTTAGCGTTGTGAGAGGGAGATAGTGTTTGAGAGAGAGAGAGAGAGAGAGAGAGAGAGCTGGTGCTCGTCTCTGCGATGGGAGCGCTGGTGCTCCTCTCTGCGATGGAAGTGCTCGTGCTCCTCTCTGCGGTGGGAGCTCTGCCGCTCCTCTACGGTGGGAGCTTGGCCGTTGCTCTGTTGCGATGGGAGCTCGGCCGCTGCCTCATCTACGATGGGAGCTTGGCCGCCTCCTCTTCTGACGATGGGAGCTTGGCCGCTGCCTCTTCTGGCGATGGGAGCTCGGCCACTGCCTCTGCGATGGGAGCTTGCTGCTGCTCTACCAAGGCAGCGAGAGTTCTGCCTCCGTGGGAGCACTGGTGCCGCCCTTTCTGCGATGGGAGGTTGGCCGCTCCTCCCTGCGATGGGAGCGCCGCCGCCCCCTTTCTGCGTTGGGAGCTTGGCCGCTCCTCCTCTGTGGTGGGAGCTTGGCCACTCCTCCTCTGTGGTGGGAGCTTGGCCGCTCCTCCTTTGCGGTGGGAGCTCGGCCGTTGCTCTGCTGCGATGGGAGCTCGGCCGCTCCTCTGCGGTGGGAGCTCGGCTGCTACTCTGCTGCGATGGGGCCGCTGCCGCCCCCTTTCTGTGATGGGAGAGACCCCCTTCTCCTGCGGTGGGTGCTTTTAAGGAGAAGAGAGGAGAGTCGATCATAGAGGTTAAATAACGTTTTTCGGCTCCTCGGACGGCTGAGCATTGTTAGAGCCGTAGGACCCTGTGCCGAGCGGCGCCGATCCAAACTTTGGGGTGTTCGGCGTTGATTCGTTCGGTGCTGAACGTACGAGGGAGGCGGTTGTCCGTTGCCACGCGGACAGTGCCAACCTATGCCATATCATACTCCCCCCTCAAAGAGACATGCCCCGGGTTTCTTGTGGAGAGGCTTGGGGCATGGCTTAGTGCCCTTCGTTGGCTGGGTTGGTTGTTGCGCTTGGATTATTGGTTTGATCACCGAGATACATTGAGGTGAGGTTTGGGAGATTAGTCGGGCGGTGTGGTCGAGATGCGACTTGGACATTGGATCGACCGCGTGTCGTAGCTCGGGAGTTGGATTGGACAAGATGCGACCTGGACGTTGGATTGGCCGCAAGCATGGTGCGGGCGTTGAACTGGCCGAGATGAGACTCGGATGTTAGACCGGTCGCGAGGCGTGGCTCGGGCATTGGACTGGCCGAGATGCGACTCGGATGTTAGATTGACCGCGAGGCGTGGCACGGGCGTTGGACTAGCCGAGATGCGACTCGGATGTTAGACTGGCCACGAGGTGTGGCTCGGGCATTGATTGGCGAGATCGACTTCGGATGTTAGATCAAGCGCGAGGCGTGGTTTCGGCATTGGGACCGCCGAGATGCGACTCGGATGTTGGACTGGCCGCGAGGCGTGGCTCGGGCGTTGGACTGGCCGAGATGCGACTCGGATGTTGGACTGGCCGCGAGGCATGGCTCGGGCGTTGGACTGGCCGAGATGCGACTCGGTTGGGTTGAGCTCAAGTCTAGTCAATTTGGAACTCTGGTTCGGTTGAACCAGATGAGAACGGCATCCTCAAATTCGCACCCGTGCCCTAAATGCAGCGGTGTCTCCTCCACAGCGACCGCGACTGTGGCGTTTTCTTTGGCGAAAGGCGGCACCTTCCTCCGTCGAGCTCTTATAGCTGCGGCGTTTTCCTGGGAGAACGGTGGATGCTGCAGCTTCCCCTACGTCGGCGAACGGTGACAGCGTCCGGTATGTCTCTCTTACTCCTCCTCCTCCTGTTCCTCCTTCGCCGTCGCACAATCCCTTCCCCTCCCTCTTCCCCCGTTCATCGCAGCCATCCCTCCTTCCTCTTCCCCTTTCGCCACAGCTCTCCCGCTTCCCCGACACCATTCTCCTCCTCCTCCTCCCTCTTTCCCCCGCCGCGGCCCCGCGCTCCTCTTCCCCGATCCCTCCCCCTCCTCCGCTTCTTCACAGCCCCGCGACCCGCGCCACCTCCCCCGCCCCACACCCACCATCCCCACCCCCCCCCCCCCCCCCCGCCGTCCGATTCCAACAGCCCCCTCTCCGTTTTCCTACTCCGGACCCGACAGCCCCCTCTCTATACATCTTCCCCTCCCCTTTCCTACTCCCTGATAGTTACCTGCTACCCTCCGAACAACAGTCAGCATCATGTCATGAGCATTTACTTTAAAGAAATAGCAAGTCACAGTGTGCAAGTTAAATACGGTTGTTAAGATAGACAGCAGGAGAAGTGCTGCTTTTAGAGAGAGCGAAGAGAACTGGGGAAGTCTTAGTGGGAAAAAAAAAAGCACGGAAAACATAGAACAAGTGACAGCAGAGACTATAGTTAGGTCGCTGTCCAAATAAAATCGTAATTATTTGCCAATAGAATCATGCAAAAGTCGGACTATTCCTCATGTGAAGCATTTTAATTAAAAATATACCTAAGATAATAAAAATCTGACTAGGTTTCCCAAATGAAGCTCTCTCGACAGCAACTGCTTATTTTGATGAAGTGTTTGGTTCATCAACCTCTTAGTTTTCTTATTATGTTTGCTGCATTGCAGTTTCGTTTTTAAGTTTCAACCACACCAGAAAATTTCAATTCAAAACCCCAAATGATACAAAGGACTCGACTCACCCTAAAGTACAAGTTGAGTAAACAACTAGAATTTGACTTGATTTCCAAACCCCAAAATCCCAATGTATTTGGTTAGGTGTAACCTTACAGCTTTATATCAGCATAGTATGTCTCTGCCGTAGTGCTGAAAGCAACTATCTTCGCTACTTGAGGCTTGTTCATAACTCAAAACACACAGGCCTGCTTATATTTGGATTGCCAAACTTAAATTTGCTGGTTTAGTTGGTGATTTGAAGGAGATTTTACTGGTGACAATAGAAAGAGATTTTAATGCTCTTAATTTAACTACAGATATTTTCTTACACAGAGTTCAATGATGCAGAAGATCCATATGGATGATCATGAATAGTTTGGCAATCGTGACTTTTGTTATTATTGTGGTTATTTGCACTTGCTGGTTTTATTGTCAAATTCTGACTGATATAGGTTGTGCTGGTGAATCTTCTCAAATAAAAGACTTTTTTTTGTCTTCAGTAATGATAAGTAACCGAGGCTTCATATAATTTTTTTCACTGTAGCTGAAGTTATTTACACGACCAGTCTTTCTTTTAAACTAAGTTTTTTTATCATCACAGAACCAAATAAACCAGTAGTTGTTCTTGATCGAGGCAGTTTTCTTACCTTTTTATTCATTTTTTCAGAAAATTTGTTGCCTCTCTCTGGTCTTCCGGCTATGTTGTTGTAATTTTTGTCAAGTTGCATCATCAAGAGTGCCTTCTTTAGCATGTTGAACGTCACAAATTACTGTTGTTAAGTTCTTGTACTGTGTTTTCTACTTACCAGTCTTGTGAGACCTATAACTAAATCATCTCTTTACATTCTTGATGAAAAGGATCAACTATTCTGGAAGTTCTCATTTGAAATGTTCCAGGTTTTAGTTGTAGGACATTAGTGAATCTGATGTTAGACAAAACATTGTGCATCTTCCACCTAATCTGAATGCTGAAGTACCCATTGCAAGTCATCGGCTGACATTCAACCTATTAGTACAAACTTGAATATCAGCTGTATAAGATCAACATTGTAAATGCCACTGTCACTCTTATGCTGCATATTTGATGTAAATACATTTGATATCATTTTTCAATATCTGCAGGGATATAGCATGCTTCACGGCTTCTAAAGCTACTGACTACAATAGATAAACAGTGGAAGGTTGTGATGGTGCGCATGTGTCATATCAAGACATTATTTCAGTGGTGGTGAATTGCTTGGATGTGAGCATCATAATAAGTAAATGATCAAAGGTACTCTTAGTCAGCACTCAAACACCATTTAGAGACTTGCATCTGAAAGAAATGTTTAATGGGAACTGAATGCAGGTGGATTTCCTGAGTGGTTGAGGAATGTTATCTGATACAGATGATTAGTTGGAGGTTTTCAATTTCTTTTTGGTTGGAAGCAGATACAGAAAATATATTTAGTTCGGCTGCACTTGATTTGAGGTAGAAGAGGAATTTGGACTTGGAGAGGGCAGCATTAAAACTACTCTTCTTGTGCAAACAGTTTGTGATACTGCTTCAAAATATGATGTTTTGGGTGCAAAGGAGGCTCTTTTGCATTGTCCCATGTAACAAGTCCACCATCCATCTTACTTCCTATGAACACTGCAGTCGGTTTAGCTTTTCCACTGCCAAAGACCAAAGTTCAGATCATCAATCCAACTTTACAGTGGTCAACCCCCTTCAATCAAGTGAACTTTCCTCAGAAAAGCCTGCAAAAACAGCCAAGTGTCGCACCCGTGACACAAATTCTTCGAGTTCAAGTCTTAACATTGAGTTCTTTAAGCAGAGCGGATGGAGTGATGCACAAGTCATGAAGCTTATGCGGATGCAACCCCGTTATCTATGTGCTGACGTAGAGACTGTCCTGAAGCCCAGGATGAGATATTTGCAGGACATGGGATTTTCTGACACTGAAATAGTTCAGCTGGTTTCATCATGTCCGTCTCTGCTCGCTTTCCGTGACATCCAACCGAGGATCAACTTCTGGCGATCACTTCTTGGTTCTAACGAGAGGTTAATCAGAGCCTCCAGGAGAGGAATGTGTCTGCTTACTTCTAGCTTGTCTCGGAAGATAGAGCCGAATATATCTCTCTTTAGGGAATGCGGCATCAGTGAGCAACGCATCGCGCAGATGGTGGCGACACAACCACGTGTTTTTTGTCGAACGAACAAATGTATCAAGGAAGCTATGGAACATGTTGAGGAGATGGGTGTGTCACGTGGCTGTAAAATGTTCCCTCATGCACTTGTAACGATCGTGAGCCTGAGCAGGTCCAGGTTTGATTCTACCTTTGCAACCCTGATGAGCTTTGGGTGGTCCCAACCTGAAATGATTGCTGCATTCAGGAGGTATCCGTCCATTTGGTCTTTCTCACAGAAGAACTTGAGTGACAAGATGACATTCCTGCTGACGGAAGCTGGTTGTGAGCTGACATATGTCATTGCTCGTCCTGGGCTTCTTATATATAGCTTGGAGAAGAGGTTGAGACCTCGATACGAAGTTGTGAATTTTCTTCATCAGAATAAATTGCTGGATGAAGGACGTGGCCTTCTAACTGTCGTGTCGCTAACTGAAGACAATTTCAGAAAGAAATTTCTTTCCCCGCTAAGGGAGGAGAAATTTATTGCTGTATATGATTCCTATGTTGCTGCCGTGCAGGGAAAGCACCGCGTTGTTGCGGAAAACTAGGATTGCAAGTGCTTCCTTGAGACAACAAAGTGTAAACCCATTGCATGCCGACTGCAACTAATTGAGTATCATCTTTATTTCCAACTGTGCTGTCATTTAGATGATTGTGATCTAATTTAACATGGACAACTTCCTTTTGAAGTGAAACATCTCCAAGAATTATGTTAAGAGCCGCTTGGGCGGAACATGCTTCCAAGGAAACGACCGATGTGGACATGACTATAACCTATTTGTTGAAAATAACAGTTTAATTATATTAGGAGAACAATTACCTGGTAGGTAATAAAATGAACACATCTATGGCATATATCTACATTTAGTAACATATTTTTATGTAATATTGTATTATCATTTTAGTGTCTTCAAAATAAGAAACAGTATCATTATTTTTTTAGTAATATATTTATTTGATAAAAAATTTTAATTTAATGAATATATTAAGAGGAAAGATTCAAACGAGTGAAGAGAGGATTGTTTGATGGTTATGGAGTGACTATTAATTATAAGTTCTGAAAGAATTTAAAAGATATCTATGCCCTTTTTTTTTTAAGAATATATAAACATCGACTATTAATTCTTAGTTTGTCGAGAGAATAGTATTTGTAATTTTTGTTTCGTACAACTTGTTTGTGTTATAAGACTTTTTTTTTCTTATAATGTTTCATTATCGTTTTGGTGTCTTCAAAATAAAGAATAATATTATTATCGAATGATTTGTCAGTAAATTTTATTCCTCGTAGGCTGCGATACTCCTTCGATGTTTTCTCGACATAATACCTAATTCTTGATGAATCATACGACTTTCGTTTTTTATTTTTCATGCTCTGCTTGTAATGGTTGCGTCTATTATGTTCTAGAAGTTATGCTTCTTTTTAATTAATGGTTGTTAAATTTATTATCATGAGTCTTGCAATAAGAACTTAATGGAGATGTAAGGTTAAGATGTGTATATTTGGGGTTCAGTACATTTTTCTCTAGTATTTCATACAATATTTCTAAATAACGAATTGAATATTTTTCTTATATGGTAATAAAATCTTGCCAAACCATTGTAAAAGTCGAACCTTAGAATAAGGTTATATCTATTATAGCATAGCTTATGATGCTAGATTTATTTTGTAAAAGGAGACTTTTTCATCCACAAATTGTTTAGATATTTTTTTAGTATAAAAATTTGATGTTACATAATTATTTTAATTTTCCATCCTAGGCTTCTCTATCATCAAATGTCTATCGAGATATGTATAGGCTTTCATAGTGTAATATTTATATTTATTATTTTAGGTGAGTTAAAAGATCTCTTCATCCCGATAGTGACATTCTGACGCTTATTAACAAAGGATCAGCTTATCTCGTAACCTCATAAATTAGTGTTTCCTTATTTTATGTATCTCTTTATAATTTTGATTTCAAGGACTATCAAAACACCAAATGATCCAAAGTAATCGAATAAAACTATAATGTAACTTATTTTTAAACTAAAAAATAAACTCGACATCTCAATGCATTTGGTTAGATATCACCCTACATCTTTTATCTCAATATATTCTCTGTTGCAATGTTAAAAGTCGTTATCTTGGCAACTCGAAGCTCATTCATACATTAAAACAAGTTTTCCTTCTTATATTTCAATGATAAAATATTGTATTTGATAGTTTAGTTGGTGATTTGAAAGAAAATTTACTAGTCATAGAAAGAGATTTTAATTATTTTAACTTGACTGCATATGTTGTCTTACATAAGAGTTTAGTAATACAAAAGAACCATATAGCTCATCATGAATAATTCTATCATTATCACTTTTGTTATTATTAAGATTGTTTGCACTTGTATGTTATATTTATTGAATCTCAGATTTTGATGATAAAACTAATTGATTATGTTTTATTGTCTAACTGTGTTTTGAGTTACGTAGGTCTACTATCGATCATGATTAGACAGTTGACGCTGGAGGAATTGACGTTGCGCCGGGTGATTACGTCAAGATATTGGATGTCGAGCCGGTGGTTCGGTCGACAATCGGCAGAAGGCTTCATACGTTGGGTATCAGGCCAAGAAGAGCGTGTTGCACCAAGGATATCGGGGTTGCAGAGGTCAATCACCTATTGGGCAACAAAACGCAAGAGGACGATGCGTCGAAGAATCGGACGAAGCGTCGATCAATGACGTGCCGGGCAACAGAATGTCAATTCGCATTGTAATAATTGTCTAGATCGAAGTAGAGTTTTTGTTTGTGTATGTGCAGGATTAACTACGATAATGATGAAGACGTAAAGTGAAACAAAGTCCCGGAAGACAAGTGTGATGAATCGTTGGGAGTTTGAGAGTTAGACGGAAGTCCGAAGATTCGTTGGGAGTGCTGTTGGAACTGGCCGAGATGAGTAGAGAGCTTGCCGAAGGGTTTTCGAAAGTTCATTGGAAGGTTCGTCGGAAGTTCACGGAGCTCGCCAAGAAAGATTGGAGCTTGTCGAAGAAGCTCATCGAAACTCGCCAAGATCGTCGTAAAGTCCAGGAGCTTGCCGGAAGTCCGCAGAATGGTTTCCGAGGATTTGTCGGAAGACCGTCGAAAGTTCGCCGGAAGAAGTATTGACTTGTCAGACTTTGTAATAGCTTAGGAAATATCTTTAATTTCACAGTTAGCACATAATTTAGTTTAGGATTAGGTATTAATATCCCACCCAAGTGATTGGGCTAAGAAGTGAGCACATGCAAGCCCATGCTAGTGCAAGTATGAACAATCAACTTTGGGCATTTGTATATATATAACTTTTGAACATGTTATATGGGTGTGTTTTGGTTCTGATTAGAGGTTATAATTATGTATAGGTGTCAAAATCATTGTACAGGTTGAACTCAGTCATTTTGTTTAAGAAATTTACTTGTTTTACTTTTAAAATTACTTACACTCTCATTGATAGCAGTAAAAGAACTGAAAAGTGATAACCAACTTTAGTCATACATGTAGAATGTGAGTGAGACTAAAAATAGGATGTTCCGACTCAATCTCATCGAATAGCCCAAGGCAAGCTTAAGATCTGTAGGTCAATCAAGTCTGATCCAACCTCATCAAAAAGTCTGAGGTGGGCTCGAGGTGCATATGATGGCTAAGCCCGACCCAACCTCTTCAAAGAGCATAAAGTGAGCCCGAAATATGTAGGTTAGCCAAGTCCAACCTAACCTTTTTGGAAAGCCCAAGGTGGGCCCGATGTGCATATGTCGACCATGATCATCCTAACCTCCTTGGAGGGCCTAAGGTGGGCTTAAGGAGCATAGGTCAAACAAGCCCAACCCAACCTCTACGGAGAGCCCAAGGTGAGCCTAAAGTGTATAGGTTGGCTAAGTCCAATTCGACCCCCTCGAAGAGCAAAAGGTGGGCCTAAGGTGCGTAGGTCAATAAAGTCCAACCCAACCTCCTTAGAAAGCCCCGAGGTGGGCTCGAAATGCATAAGTCGCCCAAACCTAACCCAACCTCCTCGGTGAGTTTAAGGTACATAGGTCGACCAAGCCCAACTTGACCTTCTTAGAGAGCCTAAGGAGCATAGGTTCGTCAATCCCGATTTAACCTCTTCGAAGAGCCCACCCAAGGCATATAAGTCGATCATGTATTAAACATCCCTCTACCTTTACATAGCATACTTGTTGAGATGGTCATGGTTATGTTTCCGAACCTTTCAAGGAGAGCTCTTGAAGTGCACCTTCAAGGGTGAGTGGGACAAATGATAGAGGTAATATTGTCGATCAATTATTATTTGACACATGGCCTGCACATGACAACCAAGTTGGCATAGGAGAGATAAGACTTAGCCCCTTGGTTTGCCTATATGGATATAAGTTTATAGTAGATGGTTACGAGCTTTCTCTCTCCTTTTTGTCATCTATATGGACAAAAGTCGAAGATGAGCTTGATAGGGAATATCCCCGCACCAACTGCAAAGCAACACCTGACAGTCACCAAGGAGCTAATATGGAATGACTTGACACATTTGATGGGGGAGAAAGCTTGAACTGGCGGACGGTGCACAATCGACTTTGCATTTCTTGAGCCATACAGGTCAACACCGTGTAGTAGAAGTCCGCATAGGTTGACTCATGTCATTAGGAACATAAGGGTCGGTTACTCACATGACCGTGTCAAACAGGACAATGACGGGCATTAATGACCTGTGCACCTTTGGGTCAACTTTGCGGGTATAAAAGCTAGCCCCTAACCTAGAGAATAGGATCAAACTTTTTATACCATAAAGCAACCCCTTCTTAACTTAAACATCGGATGGGTCGAGTCGAAAATTCTCTCTCTTAACCTTAGTCGGTCGTGTAAGAATGCAACGTAGGTGAGCCCACTTATTTGGCTAGGTTGAATGCAACGTAGGTGTAAGAATACAATAATTGGGTCATCGTACAAAGAAAATCATAATCATTTGACAATAGAATCATGCACAAGTCTGACTATTCCTCATGTTTAACAGTATACTATCGAAGCTAAAATGAGAAGGAAGACCAAGCCTGCTGAAGCAATGGCAGTGGTAGTAGGCGACAGTGGTAGCTGGAGTGGGAGCGGCGAGCGACAGCAAGAGCAGGAAGCGGCAGCGGGAGGGGGAGCGATGAGCGACGATAGTGGCAGCGGCAGTAGACACCAACGGCAGCGGCAGTAGAGACCAATCGCGAGGGCTAGGGTTGGCAAAGTCGATGAAATCACGTGAGAGAGGCTGATATCGGTGACCGAACCAACTAAATCACCGGAGACCGAACAAGATCTAAAATTCTGGTTCGGTCGCCTAGTTTAACCCGGGCGCTCACCCGAAGCGCCCGACGCTTGAGCTCGAGCGAGCGCCCAGGCGACACCTCTTTGAAGCACGCCGCTTGGAAGTGAAGCGAGGCGCTCGGGCCTTGCCTTGTCTCGCCCGAACGCCTTTTGTAATCACTGGATTTTTCTTTCCATTTTTTCTCATTTTCTTTGCAATGAGATGGTAGATATGTGCCTTGGCAGTCATAATGATATGTTGCTGAGGCTACATTTAATGTTGTTACTGTAGTTGAAGTTGTTTACACGAGCATCTTTCTCATAAATTAAGTTCCTTTATCAGCTTAGAGCCAAATAAAGTGATTTGAAATGTTTCAGGTTTTAGTTTTTGGGCATTAGTGAATCTGATGTTAGAGAAAACATTATGCATCTTCCAGTAATTCTGAATTCTGTAGTACCCTTTGCAAGTCATTGATGTTCAACCTACTAGTATAAACAAGAGTATACTCTTATGCAGCATATTTGATTAAAATACATTTGATATGGTTTTTCAACTGCTACAGGGATATAGGACGCTTGGTAGTGTCTAAAGCCACCAACTACAATGGAAAAATAAGTGGAATTTAGTGTCAGTGAGCATGAGAATGAGTGGCTAATCATAGGTACTCTTCATCAACTCGCAAACACCGTTTGGGCACTCTCAAAGAAGACCATATGTGACAAGATGCCATTCCTGATGAAGGAAGCAGGTTTTGAGCTGACATCTATCATTTGCTGTCCCTTGATTCTTACTTTCAGCTTGGAGAAGAGGCTGAGACCTCGATATGAGGTTATGAATTTTCTTAAGCAGAATAAATTGCTGGATAAAGAATACATTCTGTGATCCGTCATGCAACTATCTGAGGAGAAGTTCAGAAAAAAAATTTCTTTTCCGGCTCAAGGAGAAATTTACTTCTCTCTATGATTCCTATCTTGCTGCTGTGCAGGGAAAGCCACATGTTGTTACTTGAAATTGAAACTTTAAATTAAAATGATCAAGTTCATGCTGACTGCACTATTTAATCATGTCAAATTTTGTGACATTATGAATTCTCCAGGAGTTTCTTGTTGTAGAACATCCATGATGATTTTGAGATTTTTTTTATTTTTTTACAACAATATTTACAATTCTCCGGCATATGATTTCTGCCGTCTGAAACATGTTGCAAGTGTGAAACTCCAAATATTTAACGGGTTCTTTTTTCTTTTTTATGATAACATTTTTGTTTAGTTATTTAAAATTTAACAACAAAAGCTTATGAACTCCACATTAAAATCCTCCGAATCTTGTCTTCCTATTGTGTACCGATTGTGCTGTTGAATCATCTTAAATTTGTGACAATGTAAATTCTCCATAAAGAACTTCTTAAGAGTAGAACATTCATGTTGATTTTGAGATTGGTTTTCTATATTTTTTTTTTGTGCCACGAACGATGTTGAATCTTTTGTGCTGATGTGAATCGGTACGAGTCATTACTTAATTTATGTTTATTTATTTTATGTTTCTACCGGAGTTAGTTAATTCTCTCAGCTGGTCTATGTTAACTTGGCCTCAATCATATTAATTGGTGTGGATTACGCTTAATTTTTAATTTTCTTGGAATATGTAAAATCTTGATAACTGAACTGTTATCTAAATGATTGAGATCTATTTAAATAGAGTATGTACAAGGATAGAATTATGGATATCATTAAATGCATTTGTATTGAAATTATGGTCTAAGCCATATAATTCGATGATGGATGAATCTTACCATTTCTCCACCTCTATATCACTCATCTTTGTTTCCGTTAGAAAATCTATTGTTATGTCGATGAGAAGTTTGAGGAGTCAAAACAATCTAAGTGAAAGCCAGATACGAAAAATGAGAATAATAAGCTAGAAAAGATTGGTATTGAGAACATGATACGCATTGTTTTGTAAACCTAATATAATAAATAATACATTCATAGATTTTCTTCTCCATTTCATTTTCTCACTCTAAGACGGGTGATATGTTGACCTCGACAGTCAACTGTGGTTTCATTTTACATTTTAAGCATTACTCGTTATGGCATCCAAAATAACTTTTATCTGATATTTTAATTTTTGTATGACATCAACTATTTTGTTACATGAGCATCACATAAGTGGGGTGGGCCCGACAAATTCAATCGAAGGAGATTTGACGGGTTAGTTGCCTGAATGATTAAAATCTGGATCGAACCTGAGCCACGATTCGAACATCATCCAAACCCCCGAGGCGCATCCCCGCCCTAATCGCAGCTATCGCCAAACATTCTCTTTTCCTCTGACGATTGCGACGTCTCCTCAGTGAACGATGGCTGCCTTCCTATCCATCGACAAACAATGACAGTGGCAGTAGTGTCTTCCCCTCCCGGTATCTTTCTTTCTCTTCCCCCCTTCGCCTCCTCCTACTCTTCTGCTTTCGTCATCGCACACTCCACCTCTAAGTCCATAGATAATAAAAAGAATATATACTTCGTTCCACCCGTAAGTCTATCAGGACTTGGGCTCCTAATAAAATTAATAAGTCTCTAGAAAGCTCCTATCCAACTTTTCCTAGATTAGAAAAACTTGATAGAATATGATTCAAAGTTTAGAAAATAAAAGAGCTCCAACAATTCCTCCCCCTTTCAAATCAACCTTGTCCTCAAGGTTGAGCCGTATCAAATTATAAGAGCTTCTCTTTTCAGCACTTCAGTCACATGATTTCTATGGTGCATCATAACCCATTAATCAAGTAGGATCTCCACTTTGTGATAGTATAAGCAATTGGCCGACCTTTCGGTGTAGTAGTCATTATAGTCTTCTGAAGAATAATCTTCATCCAATGGCTAGTTGCAGTTATGACCTTACTTTCACGTCTTCTCTTTCGGATCACTTGCTTTTCATTAATAAACAAACTTCATTATTAATTTAAAATTTTTTTAAAAAACACATCCAGGGTTGATAGTCATTCAATTCTAAGCACCACTTCGAAGTCTTCCAAAAGCAATAAAAAGAAATCCATAAGCAATTATTGACCCTGTATAATCAATTTTCTCTTCGAACATTTGTTATCATAAGTTAAAATCCATCTATCAACGACCTTTACTTCGAATTTGTCAAAGCATACAATATGATAGGCTAATCGGTCAACAACCTTATTGTCCACAAAATTATTAGTGCTATCAGTTTAAATCAAAATCGTAATAGGCTGATGTTTCAAAGTTCCTCCAACTTTCATAGTTTGATAGATCAACCATATTTTGATGAAGTGTTTGGTTCATCGAATCTCTTAATTTTTTTATCTTGTCTATCTTTCTATGATTTCCCTTTTCAAACATAATAAAAAATTTCAACAATCAACAAAACCCCAAATGATACATAGGTGATGAACAACTATAACTTATTTCCAAATTCCAAAATAGACCCAAAATCTCAATGAATTTAGTTAGGTATAACTAGTCTTTGTCTAAGTTCGGTTTAAACCATAACCGAATCGAATTAGCCCGATGGTACGTTGATTGCCAATCAAATTTTTAATTCTAATTTTTGGTTTGAAAATTGGAACCATCGGTTCTTATTTCGGTTTGACCATCGGTATGATCAATTTTAATATAGAAAAACCTTGATTAAATATATTGTTGACAGATAATTAGGCTCAAACAATTGGGCCCAATAGTCCATGCTTAGCCCAACAATCGAAGGAGGTAAATTGATCAATTTACCCTTCTCAAAATAATTATTGCTTTTCGAGTTTTTGTTAAATGACATATATGCTAATAATATTTATAGAATGATAAATTTTATAAAACATTAGTTGATTTTTAAAATTCTTTTCATTGGTTTTAACATTATAATGGTAAATACCACTTTTATTATAAAATTATAAGATATTTGTTTACATGCTTTTGCCATGTTTTGAATTTATGTGTACAAGAAGGATAATATCTCTTAAAAGTTTTATTTCTCCTATTAAGTAAACTATTTCATTCTTAGGGTCCGAGTAATGAAAAAATAAGTCAGATTTTATAAATTAAATGATAAAAGGCCCAAAAGAATTTCTAGAAATTTTAAGTTTTATATATAAAAGGCTTAAAATATCTTTTGAGTATAACAAATTATTATATATTTTTATTACAAATAATATTATGAAAGTTAGTTTATATCTACAATATTAGAATATAAGTGAAAAAAGTTTTGAAATTTTAAAAGTTTTTAATAACGTGAATATACTTATACTAGTGTTTATTATTTTACCGTACATAATAACATTTCTAATTTTGATGATGAATAATAGTAGAAACTTTAATGCAAGAGGATAGGTTCTAAAAGAATCTAATTGAGCATGATGTTCAAATCAATTGAAATTTAAGTATATACTAATGATTAGACAAATGTGGCAAAATAGAACGAAGAGATCGTCTATGAGGACAATGATCTCCTATTAAACATATCAGCCAAATGGGCGATTGGATTATCAAACAGATTAAATATTTATAATTTTACATAATTTTTTATTATATCATTACACATTTACACTCATTTTAGTTGTATATCCAATTTTTTTAAAAAAATTTAAAATAAAATTATAATCTTTTTATTATAAAAAATAAATAAAAAAAAGGGTTCAAACTAGAATCCAAATCGATCAAACTGGAATCGACCCTTGCTGGTTCAATTTCGATTCTGAATTTTACCAAACTAGAATTAATAATTATTTCCTTAAGTTATATATAATCTTACTGTGTTACAAGTCACTCTCGTGACAATTTAAGGCTTGTCCGTAGTTAAAAACCATCGCGCCACTTAAACTTAAATTATCAAATCTTATGTTTGCTACCTTAGTTTGTTACAATAGAAAGATTACGCCAGTGAATATTCTCGATAAAAAAAAAAGGTAATTTTTCTTCTATCAAAGATACGTAGACGAAACTTCTGTTCCATAGCCGAAGCAATTGCCGACACCGGGTGCCGCCCAGGCGCCCGCGTGATTCAGGCTTTGTCGAGCCCGAGTCAAGTCAATTTGGGAACTCTGGGTCGATTGAACCAGATGAGAACGGCATCCTCAAATTCGCACCCGTGCCCTAAATGCAGCGGGGTGAAACTGTCTCCTTCTCTACCGCGACCGCGACTGCGGCGTTTTCCTCGGCGAAAGGCGGCAGCAGCGGCGGCATCTTCCTCCGTCGAGCTCTCATCGCTGCCGTGTTTTCCTCGGATAACGGTGGATGCTGCGGCTTCCCCTCCGTCGGCGAACGGTGACAGCGTCCGGTATCTCTCTCTTACAGTATGCAAGTCACAGTATGCAAGTTAAATACTGTTATTAAGATAGACAGCAGGAGAAGTGCTGCTTTTAGAGAGAGCAAAGAAATTGGGGAAGTCTTAAGAGTAAAAAAAAGCACGGAAAACATAGAACAAGAAACAGCAGAGACTATAATTGGGTCACTGTCCAAATAAAATCGTAATCATTTATCATTAGAATCATGCAAAAGTCTGACTATTCCTCATGTGAATCATTTTAATTAAAAATATACCTCAGAAAATACTAATCTGACTAGGTTTCGCAAAAGAAGCTCTCTCAACAGCAACTGCTTATTTTGATGAAGTGTTTGGTTCATCAACCTCTTAGCTTTCTTTTTATGTTTACTGCATTGCAGTTTCCTTTTCAAGCACACCAGAAAATTTCAATACAAAACCCCGAACGATACAAAGGACTCGACTCACCCTAAAGTACAAGTTGAGTAAACAACTAGAATTTGACTTGATTTCCAAACCCCAAAATAAACCCAAAATCTCAATGTATTTGGTTAGGTATTACCTTACACCTCTATGTCAGCATAGTGTGTTCTCTGCTGTAGTGCTGAAAGCAACTATCTTCGCTACTCGAGGCTTGTTCATACCACAAAACACACAGGCCTGCTTATATTTGGATTGTCAAATCTTAAATTTTCTGGTTTAGTTGGTGATTTGAAGAATATTTTACTGGTAACCATAGAAAGGGATTTTAATGCTCTTAATTTAACTATGGATATTTTCTTACACAGAGTTCAATGATGCAAAGGATCCATATGGATGATCGTGAATAGTTTGGGCATCATGGCTTTTGTTATTATTGTGGTCGTTTGCACTTGCTGGTTTTATTGGCAAATTCTCACTGATCTAGGTTATGCCAGCGAAGCTTCTCAAATAAAAGACTTTTTTGTGTTTCCTTCATTAATGATAAGTAGCTGAGGTCACATATGATTTTTTTACTGTAGCTGAATTTAGTAGATGAGCAGTCTTTCTCTTAAATTAAGTTTTTTTATCGTCATAGTACCAAATAAACTAGTAGATTTTCTTGATCGAGGCAGTTTTCTTGCCTTTTTATTCATGTTTCAGAAAATTTGTTGTCTTTCTCTGGTCTTCCAGCTATGTGTAATTTTTGTCAAGTTGCACATCATCAACAGTGCCTTCTTTAGCAGGTTGAACCTCCCAAATTACTATTGTTAATTTCTTAAACAGTGTGTTTTCTTATTACCAGTCTTGTTAGACCTATAACAAAATTATCTCTCTACATTCTTGTTGAAAAGGATCAATTATTTTGGAAGTGCTCATTTCAAATGTTTCAGGTTGTAGTTGTAGGACATTAGTGAATCTGATGTTAGACAAAACATTATGCATCTTCCTCCTAATCTGAATGCTGAAGTACCCATTGCAAGTCATTGACTGATATTCAACCTATTAGTACAAAGTTGAGTATCATCCGTATACGATCAACATAGTAAATGCCATTGTCACTCTTATGCCGCATATTTGATGAAAATACATTTGATATCATTTTTCAATATCTGCAGGGATATAGCGTGCTTCACAGTTTCTAAAGCTACTGCCTACAATAGATAAATAGCGGAAGCTAGTGTCGGTGTGCATGTGTCATGTCAAGATATTATTTCAGTGGTGATTAATAGCTTGGATGTGAGTTTGGTAATAAGTAAATGATCAAAGGTACTCTTAATCAATATTGAAACACCATTTAGAGACTTACATCTCAAAGAAATGGTTAATGGGAACTGAATGCTGCTGGATTTACGTGAGTGGTAGGGAATGTTATCTGATACGGATGATTAGTTTGAAGCTTTCAACTTCCTTTTGGTTGGAAGCAGATACAGAAAATATATTTAGTTCGGATGCGCTTAATTTGAGGTAGAAGAGGAATTTGGACTTGGAGAGGGCAGCGATAAAACTACTTTTCTTGTGCAAACAGTTTGTGATACTGCTTCAAAATATAATGTTTTTGGTGCAAAGGAGGCTCTTTTTCATTCTCCCATGTAACAAGTCCACCGTCCATCTTTCTTCCTATGAACTCTGCAGTCTGTATAGCTTTTCCACCGCCAAAGACCAAAGTTCAGATCATAAATCCAACTTCACAGTGGTCGACCCCCTTCGATCATGTGAACTTTCCTCAGAAAAGGCTGCAAAAACAGCCAAGTGTCACACCCGTGACACAAATTCTTCAAGTTCAAGTCTTTCCATTGAGTTCTTTAAGCAGAGCGGTTGGAGTGATGCACAAGTCATGAAGCTTATGCAGAAGGAACCCAGATTTCTATGTGCGAAGGTAGAGACTGCCCTGAAGCCCAGGTTGAGATCTTTGCAGGACATGGGATTTTCTGACACTGAAATAGTTCAGCTGGTTTCATCATGTCCGAGTGTGCTCCTTCTACGTGACATCCAACCGAAGATCAACTTCTGGCGGTCACTTCTTGGTTCTAATGAGAGGTTAATCAGAGCCTCCAGGAGAGGAATGTGTCTCCTTACTGCTAGCTTGTCTCGGAAGATAGAGCCCAATATATCTCTCTTTAGGGAATGCGGCATCAGTGAGGAACGCATCGCGAAGATGGTGGTGACACAACCGCGCGTATTTTGTCGAACAGAAAAATGTATCAAGGAAGCTATGGAACATGTTGAGGAGTTGGGTGTGTCACGTGGCTGTAAAATGTTCCCTCATGTGCTTTTAACAATCGTGGCCCTGAGCAGGTCCAGGTTTGATTCTACCCTTGCAACCCTGATGTGCTTTGGGTGGTCCCAACCTGACTGCATTGCTGCATTCAGGAGGGTTCCATCCATTTGGTGTTACTCAAAGAAGAACTTGAGTGACAAGATGACATTCCTGACGAAGGAAGCTGGTTGTGAGCCGACATATATCGCTGGCCGTCCTGGGCTTCTTACATATAGCTTGGAGAAGAGGTTGAGACCTCGACATGAGGTTCTGAATTTTCTTGAGCAGAATAAATTGCTGGATGAAGGACATAACCAGCTATCTTACATGTTGCTATCTGAAGAGAGGTTCAGAAAGAAATTCCTTTTCCTGCTACGCAATGAGAAATTTATTGCGCAGTATGATTCCTATGTTGTTGCTGTGCAGGGAAAGCACGATGTTGTTGCGGAAAACTAGGATTGCAAGTGCTGACCGCAATTTAATCATTTTGCATTTGTGACGATTTAAATTCCCCAGGAGTTTCTCGGAGTATAACTTCCATGTTGATTTGGTGATTCTTCTTCTATTTATTTTTTTCTACAACGAAAGGTACCGGTTCTTTTATGCTGATGTCTCAGAAATTGGTTTTGGGTAAAGTCAATTACTTCAGAAAGGTAACCAAAATATCAAGCATTTGTGGTTCTGTTTCTACCATATTTAGCTAATTCTACCAGCTGATCGATCAGTGTCAGCTTGGCCTCGGTCATGTTTATTGGTGTCAAGGCATATTGGTTGGTATCTGTGCCGTCCTTTAGATGATTGATATATAATTTAATAGACCCAACATGTCTCACGTGTTTGGTTTCATTTAATTATTAGGACCCATGCATTTTGCCCTAGTCGGACATTTATGTGTATGTTTGAATTCGTTTCGTCTGAACCATATTGAGCACACGTCACAGGTCCAGAAAGATTATTGAATTTGAGCTACGTTGTTTAAATTCAAGAGAACAATTAACAGATATGTAATAAAATGAACATATCCGTGGTATATATCTATAGTTCGATATGAAGTTTTTTTTTCTTTTTTAATGTAATGTTGTTTTATGTATCTTAAAAATAAGAAACAGTATCATTATTTTTTTAGTAATATATTTATTTGATAAAATTTTAATTTATTGAAAGATTCTAAGAGGAAATATTTCAAACGAAATCTTTCTAATTTATTTGATAAGTCGCACCTAAATTAAACACCGGTTGGGCCCAACAAGACGCAATTTGATCCCCACCCTTGTGTGACTCACTTCCCTTGTAACGTTTCTTCCTCTCTCCCGTTGGAGGGCCCTAGACATCCTCGATTCCTACTCCCTATTGCGTGTGAGCAGGCGGCGACCCAAACAACCAACAACCAGCGCCGTGCCTTCCTTGCCTCGAGCCATAGTGGTGTGTCTTTCCCCAACGGTACCTTCTCTCTCTCTCTTCGCTCTCTCCGATGGTCCAATGCTCGCCCCGTCTTCTTCTCTCTCGCAGGTCTCTCTCCTCTCTACTTTCTCATAATTTTGACTAATATTTATCTAAATTCACTCAACTTGATTGTAGTCTAGATACAGTGGTCAAACATGGTGCTCAGCTTTCAAACTTGTCTTATCTTACAGTTCCAATGGCGTGTATTTAGTGGCAAGTGACAATTAATTTCCAGCCCTCGGATATGAGTTCTTTTAGAACTGACCTAATAATGTAAAATTTATCAGTCTCAGATGTTCAATGTTGCGCATGCATATCATGGATGCACATTTACTTTTAAAGAAATAAGAAGTTACAGATTGCAAACTAAATACTGTTGTTAAGATAGAAGTGCTGCTTTTAGAGAGATCAAAGAGACTTGGGAAAGTCTTAGGAAAAAAAAAGATAGAACAAGAGATAGCAGAGACAATAATTGGGTCACTGGCCAATGAAACTATAATTTTTTTGTTAATAGAATCATGCACTAGTCTGACTATTCCTCGTGTGAAGCATTATAATTAAAAATATATTTAAGTAGTGCTAATCTGACCAGGTTTCCTAAAGGAAGCTCTCTCAAAATAAGAAACAATATCATTATCGGATGATTTGTCAGTAAATTTGATTTCGTATTGGCTACGATACTTCTTCGATGTTTTCATAACATAATACCTGATTCTTGATGAATCATACGACCTTCGTTTTTTTATTTTTGATGCTCTGCTTCTGATGGTTGTGTTTATTATGTTCTTGAAGTTATGTTCCTTTTGATCATTGATTGTTAAATTCATTATCGTGAGTCTTATAATAAGAACTTAACGGATATATAAGATTAAGCTATGTATATTTGGGGTTTAGTACAATTTTCTCTAGTATTTCATACAATATTTCTAAACAATGAATTGAATGCTTTTCTTATGTGATAATAAGATCTTGCCAAACCATTCAGCATGGACCATAAAGTTGAACCTTAGAATAAGATTATATCTATTATAACATAACTTATGATGCTAGATTTATTATGTAAAAGGAGACTTTTGGATCCACAAATTGTTTAGATATTTTTTTAGCATAAAAATTTGATGTTACATAATTATTTTAATTTGCTATTCTAGGCTTCTCTAACGTCAAATGTCTACCGAGATATGTATAGGCTTTTGTAGTGTAATATTTATTTATTATTTTTAGGGGAGTCAAAAGATCTCTTCATCCCTACCTATTGCTAGGAACATAACTATTCTCATCTAAGTCATCCAGTAATATTGTGATGCTTATTCATAAAGGATCAACGTATCTCGTAACCTCATACAGTCCACTAAAATAGTACATTGAAAAAATTAGTGTTTCCTTATTTTATGCACCACATTATAATTTTCATTTCAAGCACCATCAAAACACCAAATAATCGAAAGTAGATGAATAAAACTATAATGTAACTTATTTCTAAACTTAAAAATAAACTCGACATCTCAATGCATTTGGTTATGTATCACCCTACATCTTTTATCTCGATATATTCTCGGCTGCAGTGTTAAAAGTCATTATCTTGGCCACTTGAAGCTCGTTCGTACATTAAAACAAGTTGCCCTTCTTATATTCCAATGATAAAATATTGTATTTGATAGTTTAGTTAGTAATTTGAAAGAGAATTTACTAGCAATAGAAAGAGATTTTAATGATTTTAACTTGACTATATATGTTGTCTTACATAAGAGTCTCATCATGAATAATTCCAAAATTATCACTTTTGTTATTATCACGATTATTTGCACTTGTTGGTTATATTGACAAATTCTTGATCTATATTATGCTACTAATGCTTATATATATATATATATATCATCAATGATTTGTAGTTGATGTTTTACTGAAACAAGAGAAATCACTAACTCTTTCTTTCACCTAGGCACCCTATGATGAGTGAGTTGGTTGAATGAGTTCACTCAGACGTGATCCAAGCACTCGCCCGAATTCAAGTATTGGGCAAGTAAGACATTCATATGATTCAACTTTAGTTAGATCAAGCTTTGAGTAAAAGTGATTTGATTTCACTTGGATTCAATGGGTCAAATGCCCATTTGATTTGTAAATAATAAATTTAAATATATATAAATGATTATAGTATAACATAACATAACATGAGTCAAATCATAAATGAATCTGGTTTGTAATTACCTCATGTAATCCATTACGAATGAATCTGCATTAAAAGTAAAAATAAGTTGACGTTAAATAAACATGTGGTCGATAAAATGGATCATCAAATCTCTTAGTTTCCATATCTTGTCTACCATTCTATGATTTCCTTTTCAAAACATATACCAAAACCCCAAATGATCTAAAGGTGCTAAAACAACTATAGTGTTATTTCTTAACTCTAAAATAGACCTAAAATTTCAATGTATTTTGTTAGGTATAACTAGTCCTTTACTAGCACTGGTTTAAATCATAACTGAATCGAATCAGCTCGATGGTTCATTGATTGTAAATAAAATCGAAATCGACCTAAAGTGATTTAATTTTGGTTCCTAAGTTTAAAATTTTAGAATTATCGATCTCGAAATAGATGATTTTGCTTCCTATTTAAACCATCGATTTGATGGTTTTTATATTAAAAAAATCTCGATCAAATAGATTATCGACTGATAGTTGTGCTTAAAATGAACAATTTGCCTCTCAATATATATATAAATGGCTATATTTAAGGATACTTTAGTTATTTTATAATCAAAATATTAAAAATTTAAAAATAAATTTATCCTTTCAATAAGCAAATAATAGGTAGTTATGGAGATATTTTAGGAAAAAAAAATAAAAAACCCTATAGATACCTCAAAAATCTTTTAATCCTTCTCGCATTATTTGAATGCTTTAATGCTCTTTTCTTAATCCAATGGTAAGTGGAAGCTATCACTTCACCACATAGGATCAAGATAGCCAAAATAATAAAATTTGTAAGGGATAAAACCTATTATTACAAAGATTTAAAAGAATCAAAGGGATTGTCAAGCTCAAACTTCAAGTTTAATATGTATCTAACTTTAAGGTTTGGTGACAGTATTATAAGTATAGAGTTTTTATTGTAGAATGATGGGCATGATACATAATAATATTTCTAATTTTAACAATTAATACTGGCAATTTTAGTATAGATAATATGTATGGAATGAGCCTTTGATATAAAAGGATAAATTTTATATGTAACTAGATTGAATATGACTCTTGAATCAGTTGATGTTTAAGTATGTATTAATAGACAAAGACGAAGAAACAGAACCAATAGATCATTTGTGAGGACAATGATCTCCTATTAAATGTTCGAGATTAGAAAAAATTATTAAATATTTATAATTTAAAATAATTTAATATTATTTTTTTATATCGTGGCACATTTACATTCATTATAGTTGTACTTCCATTTTTCAAAATTCAAAAATAAAATTATGATTTTCTATTATAATTATTAAATACAATTATTAAAAAAATATCAGTTCAAACTAAAATAAAAATCGATCAAACTAGAATCGGCCTTTACCAAACGAGAATTGAATTTGGGAATTGAAATGCTAGATATAACCTTCCATTGATGAAAGCTACTCCTATGATGAGACTTATTTTTAACTCAAAATACAACGTCCAACCAATATTTAGATTATCAAATCTTATATTTACTGGTTTAGTTAGCTGGTGACTTGAAGGAGAATATATAGCAACAATAGAAAGAGATTTGAACGCTTTAAATTTGATTACATATGTTTTGAGCATAAATAGTTCGGACATTATGGCTTTTGTTATTATTGTTATTGTTTGCGCTTGTTGTTCGTTTTATTAGCAAATTCTCACTGATTTAGATTATGCCAGTGAATATTCTCAATAAAAAAAAAGTAAATTTTCTTCATCAATTGCCGACAGCGGGCTCCCGATAAGTGGGCCGGGTTCGGCCAAGGCGCCCGCCTGACTATGGTTGGGTCGAGCCCAAGTCTAGTCAACTTGGAACACTGGTTCGATTGAACCGGATGAGAACGGCAACCTCAAATTCGCACCCGTGCCCTAAATGTGGCGGTGTCTCCATCTCCACAGCGACCGCGACTGCGGCATTATCCTTGGCGAAAGTCGGCGGCAGCTTCCTCCGTCGAGCTCTTATCGCTGCGGCGTTTTCCTCGGAGAGCGGTGGATGCTGCGGCTTCCCCTCCGTCGGCGAACGGTGACAGCGTCCGGTATCTTACTCCTCCTCCTCCTTCGCCGTCCCATAATCCCTTCCCCTCCCTCTTCCCCCTTTCGTCGCAGCTCTCCCGCTTCCCCGACACCATCCTCCTCCTCCCTTCTCCTCCCTCCTCCCTCTTTCACCGGTTCATCGCAGCCCCCGCCCCCTGTCGCCCCGACAGCCACCTCCACCATCCCCCGACTCCTCCGATTCCAACAGCCCCCTCGCCGTTTTCCTACTCCGGACCCGACAGCCCCCTCTCCATTATCTCGCTCCGGCCCCGACGGCCCCCATCTCCCTCCTCTACACCCCTCTTCGCCCTCTCTATGCATCTTCCCCTCCCCTTTCCTACTCCCTGATAGTTACCCGCTACCGTCCCGACAAGCAGTCAGCAGCATGTCATGAGCATTTAATTTAAAGAACTAGCAAGTCACAGAATGCAAGTTAAATACGGTTGTTCAGATAGACAGCAGGAGAAGTGCTGCTTTTAGAGAGAACAAAGAGAATTGGGGGACTCGTAGACCAAAAAAAGAAAAAAGCAAGGAAAAGATAGAACAAGAGATGGCAGAGACAATAATTGGGTCACTGTACAAAGAAAATCATAATCATTTGACAATAGAATCATGCACAAGTCTGACTATTCCTCATGTGAAGCATTTTTTTTTTAAATAGACCTAAGATAATACTAATCTGGCTAGGTTTCCCGAAAGAAGCTCTCTCAACAGCAACAGCTTATTTTGATAAACTGTTTGGTTTGTCAAACCTCTTAGTTTTCTTATTGTGTTTCCTGCATTGCTGTTTCCTTTTCAAGCATACCAGAAAATTTCAACACAAAACCCCAAATGATACAAAGGACTTGGCTCACCCTAAAGTACAAGTTGAGTAAACAACTAGAATTTGACTTGATTTCCAAACCCCAAAATACACCCAAAATCTCAATGTATTTGATTTGGTGTAACCTTACGCCTTTATGTCAGCATAGTATGTCTCTGCTGTAGTGCTGAAAGCAACTATCATCGCTACTTGAGGCTTGTTCATACCCTAAACACGCAGGCCTGCTTATATTTGGATTGTCAAATCTTGTATTTGCTGGTTTAGTTGCTGATTCAAGGAGATTTTACCGGTGACAATAGAAAGAGATTTGAATGCTATTAATTTAACTACAGATATTTTCTTACACAGTTCAATGATGCAAAAGATCCATATGGATGATCATGAATAGCTTGGACATCATGGCTTTTGTTATTATTGTGGTCGTTTGCGCTTGCTGGTTTTATTGGCAAATTGTCAATGATCTAGGTTATGCCAGCGAAGCTTGTCAAATAAAAGACTTTTTTTTCTTCATTAATGATAGGTAGCTGTGGCTACATATAATTTTTTTACTGTAGCTGAAGTTGTTTACATGAGCAGTCTTTCTCTTAAATTTAGTTTTTTTTATCATCATAGAACCAAATAAACTAGTAGATTTTCTTGATCGAGGCAGTTTTCTTGCCTTTTCATTCATGTTTCAGAAATTTTGTTGCCTTTCTCTGGTCTTCCAGCTATGTTGTTGTAATTTTTGTCAAGTTGGACATCATCAACAGTGCCTTCTTTAGCATGTTAAACCTCCCAAATTACTGTTGTTAATTTCTTAAACAGTGTGTTTCCTTATTACCAGTCTTGTTAGACCTATAACAAAATTATCTCTCTACATTCTTGTTGAAAAGGATAAATTATTTTGGAAGTGCTCTTTGAAATGTTTCAGGTTGTAGTTGTAGGACATTAGTGAATCTGATGTTAGACAAAACATTATGCATCTTCCTCCTAATCTGAATGCTGAAGCACCCATTGCAAGTCATTGACTGATGTTCAACCCTGGTAGTACTATGTATATGATCAACATAGTAAATGCCATTGTCACTCTTATGCTGCATAATTGATGAAAATACATTTGATATCATTTTTCAATATCTGCAGGCATATAGCATGCTTCACAGTCTCTAAAGCTACTACCTACAATGCATAAATAGCGGAAGGTAGTGTCAGTGTGCATGTGTCATATCAAGACATTATTTCAGTGGTGGTTAATAGCTTGGATGTGAGCATGGTAATAAGTAAATAATCGAAGGTACTCTTAATCAACAGTCAAACACCATTTAGAGACTTACATCTCAAAGAAATGGTTAATGGGAACTGAATGCAGCTGGATTTACGTGAGTGGTAGGGGAATGTTATCCGATACAGATTATTAGTTGGAAGCTTTCAAGTTTCTTTTGGTTGGAAACAGATACAGGAAATATATTTAGTTTGGATGCACTTGATTTGAGGTAGAAGAGGAATTTGGACTTGAAGAGGGCAGCATTAAAACTACTTTTCTTGTGCAAACAGTTTGTGATACTGCTTCAAAATATGATGTTTTTTGTGCGAAGGAGGCTCTTTTGCATTCTCCCATGTAACAAGTCCACCATCCATCTTTCTTCCTATGAACTCTGCAGTCGGTTTAGCTTTTCGACCGCCAAAGACCAAAGTTCAGATCATAAATCCAACTTTACAGTGGTCGACCCCCTTCAATCATGTGAACTTTCCTCAGAAAAGCCTGCAGAAACGGCCAAGTGTCACACCCGTGAAACAAAATCTTCAAGTTCAAGTCTTTCCATTGAGTTCTTTAAGCAGAGTGGTTGGAGTGATGCACAAGTCATGAAGCTTATGCAGAGGGAACCCATGTTGCTGCATGCTAATATAGAGACTGTCCTGAAGCCCAGGTTGAGATCTTTGCAGGACATGGGATTTTCTGACACTGAAATAGTTCAGCTGGTTTCATCATGTCCGAATTTTCTCCTTCTACGTGACATCCAACCGAGGATCAACTTCTGGAGGTCACTTCTTGGTTCTAATGAGAGGTTAATTAAAGCCTGCAGGAGTAACATGTTTCTCCTTACTTCTTGCTTGGCTCAAAAGATTGAGCCCAATATGTCTCTCTTGAGGGAATGCGGCATCAGTGAGCAATGCATCGCGCGGATTGCGGTGACGCAACCGGGTGTTTTTTGTCGAACAGAAAAATGTATCAAGGAAGCTATTGAATATGTTGAGGAATTGGGTGTGTCACGTGACTGTAAAATGTTCCCTCATGCACTTGTATCAGTCACGACCGGTAGCAGGTCCAGGTTTGATTCGACCTTTGCAACCCTGATGAGCTTTGGGTGGTCCCAACCTGACAGCATTGCTGCATTCAGGAAGCATCCATCCATTTGGAATTACTCGAAGAAGAACATATGTGACAAGATGACGTTCCTGCTGACGGAAGCTGGTTGCCATCTGACATATATCATTCGCCGTCCGGTGCTTCTTACATTAAGCTTGGAGAAGAGGTTGAGACCTCGATATGAAGTTGTGAATTTTCTTGAGCAGAATAAATTGCTGGATGAAGGACATGACCTTCTAACTGTCATGTTGCTAACTGAAGAGAAGTTCAGAAACAAATTCCTTTTCCTGCTAAGCGAGGAGAAATTTATTGCTGTATATGATTCCTATGTTGCTGCCGTGCAGGGAAAGCACCGCGTTGTTGCCGAAAACTAACATTGCAAGTGCTTACTTGAGACAAAAAGGTGTAAACCTATTGCATGTTGACTGCAACTCAATCATTTTACATTTGTGACAATTTAAATTCTCCAAGAGTTTCTTGGAGTATAACTTCCGTGTTGATTTGGTGATTCTTCTTCTATTTATTTATTTTTTTCTACAACGAAAGGGACCGATTCTTTTATGCTGATGTCTCAGAAATCGGTTTGTGGGATGGTCAATTTACTTGGGAAAGGTAACCAAAATATCAAGCTTTTGTGTGCTGTTTCTACCATCGTTAGCTAATTCTACCAGCTGATCGATCTGTGTCAACTTAGCCTCGTCCATGTTTATTGGTATATCTGTGCTGTCATTTAGATGATTGTGATATAATTTAATAGACCAAGCCATGGCGCCCTCAGTAGCTCCCAATGGGCGGCGACTCGTCCTCCCTGGTGAACTAGCTGGTGTTTATAATTCAAGAACTAAGATTTGAATTCAGGGTGTAGTGTTCATATGTTGTTTGCAGATGATCAAACCAAGAGAAAAGGTTGAGCACTATTATTTCTCTGCAGAATTCGAAGACGATTGTGTAATCTGATTAGCATATTGCAATAAAATCTTATGATGAGAATTTGTAAGGCAACGGTGTCAACAGAAGATTACTGTGTCACAGATGCATTGGTTACTGTGTCTCACTGGGAGTTGAGAAAACCAAATCTTTCTTATGTCACCCGTGAGACGGAAAGCTGGGAATTATGATGACAAAATGTTTTAAATGGTAAAAAGATATACAAGTTTTTTAATCAGTAATGTGTATAGCTAAAGCTGCATATAAATTTATTTATTAAAACAAGTGAAGTCATCTCTTTTTTATTTTTTTTTTCACCTGGCACCCTGTGATGAGATCTTAGAGTTTGATAAGTGAATTAGATGTCTAAGTTTAATCGAACATCGCCTAGGTGCATTCCTGAGCTCAAGTGTAAGGTGGGTCAAACAATCATCTGAGTCAATTTTGATTGGATCAAGCCTGAATTAAACTAATTTGATTTCGCTTAACTCACTGGGTGGGTCATGCACGCATTTGATTTATAAACCATGACATTGTAATTATCTCATACAGTCTATTATTGATAAATTTGTATTAAAAATAAAAATGAGTTAGCGATAAGTAAACATGTGGCCGACAAAATAGATCAACTTTATTTTGATATAGTGTTTGATTCATCAAATCTCTTAGTTTCCTTATCTTATTTATATTTTCTATTTCAAATACATCAAAAAATTTCAACAATCAACAAAACCCCCATATGATCCGAAGGGAACAACTATAACTATAATGTAACTTATTTCGAAACTCTAGACCTAAAATCTAAATGCATTTAGTTAGTATTACAAGTCTTTATCGATGTTTGGTTTGAACCATAATCGATTAGAATCAGTTTGATGGTTCAATGATTACAAATCAAATCAGAATCAATCAAGAGTGATTTAATTCCGATTTCTAGGTTTGAAAAATTCGAATTGTTAATCCCAAACACAATTGATTCTGATTTAAACTATCGATTTGATGATTTTTTATATATAAAAATCCCGATCAAATTAGTTATTCATAAATAGTTGGGCTCAAACAATTGGGCCCAACTGTCCACGCTTGGCCAATAATCGAAAGACGGTAAAATGACTAATTTGCTCTCTCAATTGCCATATAAATGGCTATATTTAGGGGTATTTTAGTTATTTTATAATAAAAAGATTTAAAAAAATTATCCTTCCAATAAGTAAATAATAGCTAGTTTTAGGGACATTTTGAAAAAAAAAAACCTTATAAATATCCTTAAAATCTCTAATATGTTCTCGCATCATTATTAAGTACTTATTGAAGTATCAATGCTCTTATGCACTTTTCTTGATCCGATGGTAAGTAGAAGTTATCACTTCACTATCAAAAATATTTTTGAAAATTCGATCTTGGTAATTCAAGAAAGCTAACATATCAATGTCAATATTGAGATAAAGGAAACTCATGATGAGACGACGAAACTCAATATAGACATCTTGAAGCTAAACTTTAAAAATGTCTGAGATACCAATAACTCCTTCCATATCATATGTAATTAATGGGACCAAAATTATAAATTCAAAGAAAAATAAAAGATATGAAATATTTTGAAAGCATATTGTGAAGAAACGTCCAACACATGTCGACATATAGAAATTCCAAATGTAAATTTTCAGGTACCCTACTAATCCTTTTTTTATTATTAAAAATAAAAAATTAGCTAAATTAATTTTCATTCAATATTTATGTTTTAGTTTTGGTGAAAAAGCCAGATTTGTTGATTATTACCAATAGACTTTAAATCCTACCATATAATGAATGAATATTTAGTACCACTCTTGCTGGTAATTTAAATAATTTTTATAAAAAATATAATTGTCTTTCTATTTGTGTTGATATTTAGAGTGATCACTAAGCAAATATACTCTTATATGAGAATCACTTGTCATTAGATTAGTAGTGGTTGGACTATGTAAAATAAATTATTACTTTTGGAGTTTTCCTTTAATGGCATATTGTCGATAATATTTATAGAATGACTTATTTGATTTTTAAAAATTTTTTCATTGGTTTTATCAATACAATGATAACTACCGCATCTATTATGGAATTAAAATAAGTTTATCAACCTCCTTTTGCCATGTTTTGAATTTACGTGTAGACTAACATATCTTAAAGGTTTTATTTCTCTTATTAAGTAAACTATTTCATTCTTATAGGAAATAAGTAATGAAAAAATAAGTCAGATTTCATAAATTAAATGATAAAAGGCCCAAAAGACTTCTTAGGCTTCTCTATCATCAAATGTCTACCCTATAGGCTTTCATAATATAATATTTATATTTATTATTTTTAGGAGAGTTAAAAGATCTCTTCTTTCCTACCTATTGTCAGGAACGTACTTGTTATTGTCTAAGTGATACAGTAACATTGTGACGCTTATTCGTAAACGATCAACCTATTTGGTAATCTCATACAGTCCACTAAAAAAATTATATTAAAAAAATTAATATTTTCTTATTTTATGTACCACTTTATAATTTTTGTTTCAAGCATCATCAAAACACCAAATGATCCAAAGGAGCAGAATAAAACTATATTGCAACTTATTTCTAAACTCAAAAATAAACTCGACATCTCAATGTGTTTAGTTAGGTATAACCCTACACCCTTTTATCTCGATATATTCTCTATTGTAATGTTAAAAGTTATTATCTTAGCAACTCGTACATGAAAACAAATTTCCCTTCTTATATTTCAATGATAAAATATTATATTTGATAGTTTATTTGGTGATTTGAAGGAGAATTTACTAATAATAGAAAGTGATTCTTAATGATTTTAACTTGATTATATATGTTGTCTTACATAAGAGTTCAGTGATGCAAAAGATCCATATAGCTCATCATGAATAGTTTCAATATTATCACTTTTGTTATTGTTACGATTGTTTGCACTTGCAGATTACATTGACAAATTCTCCATCTATATTATGTTACTATTGCTTCTCAATATATATATATATATATATATATATATATATATGTATATATATATATGTATATATATATATATAACTCTTTCTTTAAGAGAAATCACTTACTCTTTCTTCACCTAGGCACCTTATGATGGGATCTTAGAGTCTGATGAGTGAGTTGGTTAAATGAGTTCAATTAGACATGATCCAAGCACTCTTCCGAGTTCAAGTATTGGGCAGGTCAGACATTCATCTAAGTCAACTTTAGTTGGATTATTTATTAAGTACTTATTGAAGTTTGAATGCTCTAATACTTTTTTCTTAATCTGATGACAAGTGGAAGCTATCACTTCACTACCAAGGAGGTTTTTGAAAGTCCGATTATGGTAATTCAAGAAAGCCAACATATCGATGTCAATATTGAGACCTTGATGTGATAGCTATTAAAAATGTAGAAGAAATAAGAAATGATAACCAAACTCAAGCTAGAAATTTTCAAATTGTACTTCAAAAATATCTAAAATACTAATTGCATCTTCCATATCATATATAATTATCGGAGCTAAAATTTCAAATACAAAGAAAGAAGGAAGAAGATATGGAATATTTTAAAAATATATTATGAAGAAACATCCATCACAAGTTGGTACGGTGAAAGGTCAAATGTAAATTTTCTGGTACCCTACTAATATCACTTTTTATTTTTCTATTAAAAAATTATGAAACATTAGCTATATTTATTTTTGTTAAATATTTATTTTTTAGTTTTGGTAAAAGTTAGATTTATTGATTATTATCAATAGGCTTTAAATCATATCAGATAATGAATTTTCATATCACTCAATTTATATAATCTTTATAAAAAAGATTTGAAGCAATCACTCCCAAATGTAATTAGGAATTACTTGTTATTGGATAGATAGTGATTGGACCATGCAAAAGAAATTATTGCTTTTAGAGTTTTTATTAAATGACATATAGTTGATAATATTTTTAGAATGATAAATTTTATAAAATATTATTTGATATTTAAATTTTTTCATTGGTTTTAATAATACAATGGAAAATACCGGTTTTGGAATTACAAGAAGTTTGTCGACATGCTTTTACCATATTTAGAATTTATTTGTATAAGAAGGACTAACATCTCTTAAAAGTTTTATTTCTCATATTAGGTAAACTATTTCATTTTTATGAGTCATCTACAAGTAATGAAAAAATAAGTCAGATTTTATAAATTAAATGACAAAAGATCCAAAAGATTTCTTAGGATGTTTTATCCGATGAAATTCTATATATATGAATTGTTTAAAAAATAGTTTAAAGATAATAAATTATTATTTATTTTTATTATAAATAATATTATGAAAGTTAGTTTATATCTATGACATTGGAATGCACGTGAACTAATTTTTAAATTTTTAAAATTTTCTAAAAAGGTAACTTATACTTTGACTAGTGTTTACTATCTTATTGTACATTTTTTTTAGTTGTTTGTATTAATATGGTTGCTGCATTATAAGAATATCAATATGATAATAATTTAAATATGACAATAATGGCTACAAAATCAAATAAGATAAATTATTTTATTAGTTTTATTGATTTATTTAATTATGTGTTTTTAATCCTTGTACTAGATTAAATGACTTATTATGAAAGTTTAGGAGCCGATGATATTAGTGATAAGATTAGAGATATTAAAAAATCAATTATTAACTTGTGTAACCATTATAGTGCTAACTATAGTAGATAGCATGATTATTTTGAAACTTTTCCATCTATGGATCAAGTTAGTGAAGGTAATAAAATTTGTAAGGGAGAAAATCTATTATTAGAAAGATTTAAAAGAATCAAAGGGAATGCCAAGCTCAAATTTTAACAATTAATATTAACAACTTTATTATCAATGGTACTTGTGGAGTGAGCCAGGATGAGTTCTATATGTAACTAGATTGAGTATGATCCTCAAATCAATTGATGTTTAAAAACATAATAATATTTAGATTTGTTTTTGACTAAAAACAAAATGTCCTATCAATATTTATAGATTATCAAATCTTATATTTACTGATTTAGTTAGCTAGTGACTTAAAAGGTGAATATAGTAGTAACAGTAGGAAGAGATTTGAAAGCTTTAAATTTGACTTACATATGTTTTCTTACGCGGAGAATAAATAGTTCGGATTTTTCATGGCTTTTGTTATTAATTGTTATTGTTTGCGCTTGTTGGTTTTATTAGCATTGCTATTATTGTTATTCTTACACGGAGCATAAATTCGACACCGGGAGCCGGATAAGTGGGCCGGGCGGTGCGGCCCAGGCGCCCGCCTGATTCAGGCCTTGTCGATCCCGAGTCAAGTCAATTCGGATCTCTGGTTCGATTGAACCAGATGAGAACGGCAGCCCTAAATGCAGCGGTGAAACTGTGACAGCGGCTGCGGCGTTTTCCTTGGCGAAAAGCGGCAGCAGCGGCGGCATCTTCCTTGGCGAACGGTGACAGCGCCCGGTATCTCTTTCTTACTCCTCCTCCTCCTCTTCCACCTTCGCCGTCGCACAATCCCTTCCCCTCCCTCTTCCCCCGTTCATCGCAGCCATCCATCCTCCCTCTTCCCCCTTTCGTCGCGGCTCTCCCGCTTCCCCGACACCATCCTCCTCCTCCTCCCTCTTTCCCCCGGTCAGATAGCAGAGACAATAACTGGGTCACTGTACAAAGAAAATCATCATAATTTGTCATGTGAAGCATTTTAATTAAAAATAGACCTAAGATAATACTACTCTGGCTAGGTTTCCCGAAAGAAGCTCTCTCAACAGCAACTGCTTGTTTTGATAAACTGCTTGGTTCGTCAAACCTCTTAGTTTTCTTATTGTGTTTCCTGCATTGCTGTTTCCTTTTCAAGTACACCAGAAAATTTCAACACAAATCCCCGAATGATACAAAGGACTCGACTCACCCTAAAGTACAAGTTGAATAAACAACTAGATTTTGACTTGATTTCCAGACCCCAAAATAGATCCAAAATCCCAATGTATTTGGTTAGGTATAACCTTACACCTTTATGTCACCATAGTGTGTCTCTGCTCTAGTGCTGAAAGCGACTATCTTCGCTACTTGAGGCTTGTTCATAACTCAAAACACACAGGCCTGCTTATATTTGGATTGCCAGAACTTGTAGTTGCTGGTTTAGTTGGTGATTTGATGGAGATTTGACCGGTGACAATAGAAAGAGATTTTAATGTTCTTAATTTAACTACAGATATTTTCTTACACAGAGTTCAATGATGCAGAAGATCCATATGGATGATCATGAATAGTTTGGACATCATGGCTTTTGTTATTATTGTGGTCATTTGCACTTGCTGGTTTTATTGGCAAATTCTCACTGATCTAGGTTATGCCAGCGAAGCTTCTCAAATAAAAGAACCTTTTTTTTCCCTTCATTAATGATAAGTAGCTGAGGCAACATATAAATTTTTTTACTGTAGCTGAAGTTATTTACATGAGCAGTCTTTCTCTTAAATTAATTTTTTTATCGTCATAAGCCAAATAAACCAGTAGTTGTTCTTGATCGAGGCAGTTTTCTTACCTTTTTATTCATTTTTTCAGAAAATTTGTTGCCTCTCTCTGGTCTTCCGGCTATGTTGTTGTAATTTTTGTCAAGTTGCATCATCAAGAGTGCCTTCTTTACCATGTTGAACGTCACAAATTACTGTTGTTAAGTTCTTGTACAGTGTCTTTTCTACTTACCAGTCTTGTTAAACCTATAACTAAATCATCTCTTTACATTCATGATGAAAAGGATCAACTATTCTGGAAGTGCTTATTTGAAATGTTCCAGGTTGTAGTTGTAGGACATTAGTGAATCTGATGTTAGACAAAACATTATGCATCTTCCACCTAATCTGAATGCTGAAGTACCCATTGCAAGTCATCGCCTGATGTTCAACCTATTAGTACAAACTTGAATATCAGCTGTATAAGATCAACATTGTAAATGCCGCTGTCACTCTTATGCTGCATATTTGATGTAAATACATTTGATATCATTTTTCAATATCTGCAGGGATATAGCATGCTTCACGGTTTCTAAAGCTACTAACTACAATAGATAAACAGTGGAAGGTTGTGACAGTGCACGTGTGTCATATCAAGACATTATTTCAGTGGTGGTTAAGTGCTTGGATATGAGCATGATAATAAGTAAATGATCAATGGTACTCTTAGTCAGCACTCAAACACCATTCAGAGACTTGCATCTGAAAGACATGTTTAATGGGAACTGAATGCAGGTGGATTTCCTGAGTGGTAGAGGAATGTTGGAGGTTTTCAACTTCCTTTTGGTTGGAAGCAGATACAGAAAATATATTTAGTTTGGATGCGCTTGATATGAGGTAGAAGAGGAATTTGGACTTGGAGAGGGCAGCAATATAACTACTTTTCTTGTATTTTTCTGCAAACAGTACGTGACACTGCTTCAGAATACAATGTTTTTGGTGCAAAGGAGGCTCTTTTGCGTTCTCCCATGTAACAAGTCCACCATCCATCTTTCTTCCTATGAATTCTGCAGTCTGTTTAGCTTTTCCACTGCGAAAGACCAAAGTTCAGATCATAAACCCAACTTTACAGTGGTCGACCCGCTTCAATCATGTGAACTTTCCTCAGAAAAGCCTGCAAAAACAGCCAAGTGTCGCACCCGTGACACAAAATCTTCAAGTTCAAGTCTTTCCATTGAGTTCTTTAAGCAGAGCGGTTGGAGTGATGCACAAGTCATGAAGCTTATGCAGAAGGAACCCAGGTTTCTATGTGCTAAGGTAGAGACTGTCCTGAAGCCCAGGTTGAGATATTTGCAGGACATGGGATTTTCTGACACTGAAATAGTTCAGCTGGTTTCATCATGTCCGCGTGTGCTCCGTCTACGTGACATCCAACCGAAGATCAACTTCTGGCGGTCACTTCTTGGTTCTAATGAGAGGTTAATCAGAGCCTTCAGGAGAGGAACGTCTCTCCTTACTTATAGCTTGTCTCGGAAGATAGAGCCCAATATATCTCTCTTTAGGGAATGCGGCATCAGTGAGGAACGCATCGCGAAGATGGTGGTGACACGACCGCGTGTTTTTTGTCAAACAGAAAAATGTATCAAGGAAGCTATCAAACATGTTGAGGAGTTGGGTGTGTCACGTGGCTGTAAAATGTTCTGTCATGTGCTTTTAACAATCGTGACCCTGAGCAGGTCCAGGTTTGATTCTACCCTTGCAACCCTGATGAGCTTTGGGTGGCCCCAATCTGACTGCATTGCTGCATTCAGGAGGGTTCCATCCATTTGGTCTTACTCAACGAAGAACTTGAGTGACAAGATGACATTCCTGACGAAGGAAGCTGGTTGTGAGCCGACATATATCGCTGGCCGTCCTGGGCTTCTTACATATAGCTTGGAGAAGAGGTTGAGACCTCGACATGAGGTTATGAATTTTCTTGAGCAGAATAAATTGCTGGATGAAGGACATAACCAGCTATCTTACATGTTGATATCTGAAGAGAGGTTCAGAAAGAAATTCCTTTTCCTGCTAAGCAAGGAGAAATTTATTGTGCAGTATGATTCCTATGTTGCTGCCGTGCAGGGAAAGCACGCCGTTGTCGCCGAAAACTAGGATTTCAAGTGCTGCTTCCTTGGGACAAAAAGTGTAAACCTATTGCATGCTGACTGCAACCAATTGAGTTTCATCTTTATTTCCAACTGTGCTGTCATTTAGATGATTGAAGGACAACTTCCTTTTGAAGGGACACATCTCCAAGAATTATGTCAGAGCCGCTTGGGCGGAACATACTTCCAAGGTAACCACAGATGTGGATATGACTATGACATATTTGTTTAGACCCAACATTTTGGTTTCATTTAATTATTAAGACCCATGCATTTTGTCACTTAAATGTATGTTTGAATTCGTCGTCGGAACCAAATTGAGCACTCATCACCGGTCCAGAAACATTATTGAATTTGAGCTACATTGGTTGCATATCTATTTTTTTGATAATAATAGTTTAATTATATTAGGTAATAAAATGAACACATCTATGGCATATATCTGCATTTAGTTATGAAGCTCTTTTTTTAATGTAATGTTGTATTATCATTTTAATGTCTTAAAAATAAGAAATAGTATCATTATTTTTTTTTAGTAATATGTTTATTTTATAAAAAATTTAATTTAATGAAAATCTTAAGAGGAAAGATTCAAAAGAGTGATTGTTGGATGGTTGCAGAGGGACTACTGGTTATAAGCTGGCAATGATGCTGAAGAGTAAAATTCTTTTTCAGAACTTCTGAAAGAATTTAAAAGATATCTATTGCTTTTTTTTTAAAGAAGAATATATAAACATTGACTATTAATTCTTAGTTTGTCAAGAGAATAGTGTCTAGTAATTTTTGTTTTGTACAACTTGTTTGTGTTATAAGACTTTATTTTTTTTTTCTTGTAATGTTGTATTATCATTTTAATATCTTCAAAATAACGAACAATATCATTATCCGAAGATTTGCCAATAAATTTTATTTCTTATTGGCTACGATACTTCTTCAATGTTTTCACGACATAATACCTGACTCTTGATTTTTATTTTTCATCATGATATTTTTTGTTATTATGTTCTTGAAGCTATGCTTCTTTCTAATCAATGGTTATTAAATTCATTATCGTGAGTCTTATAATAAGAACTTAACGGATATGCAAGGTTAAGATGTGTATATTTGGGGTTCAATATATTTTTCTCTAGTATTTCATATAATATTTCTAAATAACGAATTGAATGCTTTTCTTATATATTAATATTTATATTTATTAAATTTTTAAAGGAGTCAAAAGATCTCTTCTTCCCTGCTTATTGCCAGGAACATGTTCTCATCTAAGTTGTTCAGTAACATTACGAAGCGTATTCTTATTTTATGTACAGCTTCATAATTTTCATTTCAAGCACCATAAAAATACTAAATGATAAAGGAGTCGAATAAAATTATAATGTAACTTATTTCTAAACTCAAAAATAAACTCAAAATCTTAATGCATTTGGTTAGGTATAATCCTACATATTTTATATCAATATATTCTGTGATGCAACATTAAAAGTTATTATCTTTGGTAACTCGAAGCTCATTCGTACATTAAAACAAGTTGCGTTTCTTATATTTCAATAATAAAATATTATTTTTGATAGTTTAGTTGGTGATTTGAAGGAGAATTTACTAGTAATATAAAGATATTTTAATGATTTTTTACTTAACTACATATGTTGTCTTACATAAGAGTTCTGCAAAAGATCCATATAATTCATTATAGCATTATCCCTTTTTTATTATTATAATTGTTTGCGTTATATTAACAAATTCTAGATCTATATTATGCTATTAATGCTTCTCAATAAATATATATATATATATATATATATCATCAATAAAATGCAGTTGAAGCTTTATTGAAACAAGAGAAATCACTTACTCTTTCTTTCACCTAGGCACCCTATGATGAGTGCATTGGTTGAACGAGTTCATCCGGACGTGGTCCAAGCACCCGCCCAAGTTCAAGTGTTAGACAAGTCAGACATTCATATGATTCAACTTTAGTTAGATCAAGCTTTGAGTCAAACTAATATGATCTCACTTGGATTTAGCACGTTAAGTGCTCATTTGATTAGTAAATAATAAATTTGAATCTATAAAAATAGTTATAATATAACATAACATAACATAAGTCAAACTATAAATGAATATGGATTATAATTACCGCATATAATCCATTACGAATGAATCTTTATTAAAAGTAAAAATGAGTTGATGACAAATAAACATGTGGCAGACAAAATGAATCAACTATAGTGTAACTTATTTCTAAACTCCAAAATAAACCCAAAATCTCTATAAATTTAGTTAGGTATAACTAGTCCTTTACTAGCACTGGTTTGAATCACAACCGGATCGAACCAACTCGATGGTTCATTGATTGCAAATAAAATCGGAATCGACTAGGGGTGATTTAATTTCCATTCCTAGGTTTGAAAAATTAGAATTATCAATCTCGATGATTCTACTTCCTATTTAAACCATAGATCTGATGATTTTTTTATATAAAAAAAATCTTGATCAAATAGATTGTCAACTAATAGTTGGGCTTAAACAATAGGGGTACTTTAGTTATTTTATAATTAAAATATTAAAAATTAAAAAATAAATTTGTCATTCCAATAAGCAAATAATAGCTAGTTATGGAGATATTTTAGGAAAAAAATAAAAACCATATAGATACCCAAAAAATCTTTTAATCCTTCTCACATCATTGATTAAATACTTATTGAAGTTTGAATGCTTTGGTGCTTTTTTTCTTAATCCGATGGCAAATGGAAGTTATCACTTCACCGCTATGGATCAAGATAGTGAAAGTAGTAAAATTTGTAAGGGATAAAAACTATTATTACAAAGATTTAAAAGAATCAAAAGGATTGCCAAGCTCAAACTTGAAGTTTAATATGTATCTAACTTCTTTAAAGTTTGGTGACAGTACTACAGGTATAGAGTTTCTTATTGTAGAATGATGGGCATGATACATAATAATATTTTTAATTTTAATGATTAATACTAGCAACTTTAGTATCGACGGTACCTATAGAGTGAGCCTTTGATGCAAAAGGACCAATTCTATATAAAACTAGATTGAGTACGACCTTTAAAACAGTTTAAGTATATATTAACAGACAAAGACGACGAAACATAACCAATAGATCATCTAAAAAGACAATAATATACTATTAAACATATCAATTAAAAGGATGATTAGAATGTCTGACATCAGAAGGGATTAAATATTTATAATTTAAAATAATTTTATATTAATTTTTTTATATCGTTATAGTTGTACATCCATTTTTCAAAATTTAAAAATAAAATTATGATTTTCTATTATAATCATTAAACAAAATAGTTAAAAAATATTAGTTCAAACTAGAATCAAAATCGATCAAACTGGAATCGACCATTGCACGTTCGATTTTTTATTCTAAATTTTGCCAAACGAGAATTGATAATTTGGAAATTGAAATCAATTTACTTAGATTAGATATAGCCTTACAATGATAAAAGCCACTTCTACTAGACTTATTCTTAACTCAAAATACAATGCCCTATCAATATTTAGATTATCAAATAGTATGTTAGTTGGTTTAGTTAGCTAGCGACTGGAAGGAGAATATAATAATAACAGTAGAAAGAGATTTGAATGCTTTAAATTTGACTACATATGTTTTGAGCATAAATAGTTCGGACATTATGGCTTTTGTTATTACTGTTATTGTTTGCGCTTGTTGGTTTTATTAGCAAATTCTAACTGATTTAGATTTATGCCAGTGAAGGTTCTCAATAAAAAATAATAATTTTTCTTCATCAAAGATGCGTAGCCGAAGGAATTGCCGACAATGGGCGGCCGATAAGTGGGCCGGGTGGGCGAGTTCAACCGGATGCGGCCCAGGCGCCCACCTGACTGAGGCTGGGTCGAGCCCGAGTCAAGTCAATTCGGATCTCTGGCTCGATTGAACCAGATGAGAACGGCATCCACAAATTCGCACCCGTGCCCTAAATACAGCGGTGAAACGCTCCTTCTCTACAGCGGCGGCGACTGCGGCGTTTTCCTCGGCGAAAGGCGGTAGGAGCGGCGGCATCTTCCTCCGTCGAGCTCTTTTCGCTGCGGCGCTTTCCTGGGAGAACGGTGGGTGCTGCGGCTTCCCCTCCGTCGGTGAACGGTGACAGCGTCCGGTATCTCTCTCTCACTCCTCCTCCTCCTCCTCCTCTTCCTCGTTCGCCGTCGCACAATCCCTTCCCCTCCCTCTTCCCCCGTTCAACGAACCCCTCCGCCTCGTCGCTGTCCCGTTTCCCCAATCCCTCCTTCCTCTTCCCCTTTCGCCACAGCTCTCCCGCTTCGCCGACACCGTCCTCCTCCCTCCTCCCTCTTTCCCCCGCTCATCGCAGCCCCCGCTCCTCTTCCCCGATCCATCCCCCCTCATCCGCTTCTTCACAGCCCCCGCCCCCCCCTCGACCCCGACAGCCACCTTCACCATCCCCTCACTCCGATCCAAACGGCCCCCTGTCCGTTTTCCTACTCCGGCCCCGACTGCCCCCTCTCTATTTTCCTGCTCCGGCCCCGACAACCCCCATCTCCCTCCTCTACACCCCTCTTCGCGCTCTCTGGTTCATCTTCCCCTCCCCTTTCCTACTCCCTGATAGTTACCCGCTACCCTCCGAACAACAGTCAGCAGCATGTCATGAGCATTTACTTTAAAGAAATAGCAAGTCACAGTGTGCAAGTTAAATACGGTTGTTAAGATAGACAGCAGGAGAAGTGCTGCTTTTAGAGAGAGCGAAGAGAATTGGGGAAGTCTTAGAGGGGGGGAAAAAAAAGCACGGAGAACATAGAACAAGAGACAGCAGAGACTATAATTGGGTCACTGTGCAAATAAAATCGTAATCATTTGCCAATAGAATCGTGCAAAAGTCTAACTATTCCTCATGTGAAGCATTTTAATTAAAAATATATCTAAGATAATACTAATCTGACTAGGTTTCCCAAAAGAAGCTCACTCAACAGCAACTGCTTATTTTGATGAAGTGTTTGGTTAATCAACCTCATAGCTTTCTTATTATGTTTATTGCATTGCAGTTTCCTTTTCAAGCACACCAGAAAATTTCAACACAAAACCCCGTATGATACACTCGCCCTAAAGTACAAGTTGAGTAAACAACTAGAATTTGACTTGATTTCCAAACCCCAAAATAAACCCAAAATCTCAATGTATTACGTTAGGTATAACCTTGCAGCTTTATGTCAGCTTAGTGTGTTCTCTGCTGTAGTGCTGAAAGCAACTATCTTGGCTTGTTCATACCTCAAAACACACAGGCCTGCTGCTTATGTTTGGATTGTCAAATCTTGTATTTTCTGCTTATGTTTGGATTGTCAACTATTAGTACAAAGTTGAGTATCATCTGTATGCGATCAACATAGTAAATGCCATTGTCACTCTTATGCCGCATATTTGATGAAAATACCTTTGATATCATTTTTCAATATCTGCAGGGATATAGCGTGCTTCACAGTCTCTAAAGCTACTACCTACAATAGATAAATAGCGGAAGCTAGTGTCGGTGTGCATGTGTCATGTCAAGACATTATTTCAGTGGTGATTAATAGCTTGGATGTGAGTTTGGTAATAAGTAAATGATCGAAGGTACTCTTAATCAGCATTCAAACACCATTTAGAGACTTACATCTCAAAGAAATGGTTAATGGTAACTGAATGCATCTGGATTTACGTGCGTGGTAGGGAATGTTATCTGATACGGATGATTAGTTGGAAGCTTTCAACTTCCTTTTGTTTGGAAGCAGATACAGAAAATATATTTAGTTCGGATGCGCTTAATTTGAGGTAGAAGAGGAATTTGGACTTGGAGAGGGCAGCAATAAAAATACTTTTCTTGTGCAAACAGTTTGTGATGCTGCTTCAAAATATAATGTTTTTGGTGCAAAGGAGGCTCTTTTGCATTCTCCCATGTAACAAGTCCACCGTCCATCTTTCTTCCTATGAACTCTGCAGTCTGTATAGCTTTTCCACCGCCAAAGACCAAAGTTCAGATCATAAATCCAACTTCACAGTGGTCGACCCCCTTCAATCATGTGAACTTTCCTCAGAAAATGCTGCAAAAACAGCCGAGTGTCGCACCCGTGACACAAAATCTTCGAGTTCAAGTCTTAACATTGAGTTCTTTAAGCAGAGCGGATGGAGTGATGCACAAGTCATGAAGCTTATGCAGAAGGAACCCAGGTTTCTATGTGCTAAGGTAGAGACTGCCCTGAAGCCCAGGTTGAGATCTTTGCAGGACATGGGATTTTCTGACACTGAAATAGTTCAGCTGGTTTCATCATGTCCGGATCTGCTCTATTTTCGTGATATCCGACCGAGGATCAACTTCTGGAGGTCACTACTTGGTTCTAATGAGAGGTTAATCAGAGCCTCCAGGAGAGGAAAGTGTCTGCTTACTTCTAGCTTGTCTCGGAAGATAGAGCCCAATATATCTCTCTTTAGGGAATGCGGCATCAGTGAGGAACGCATCGCGAAGATGGTGGTGACACGACCGCGTGTTTTTTGTCAAACAGAAAAAGGTATCAAGGAAGCTATTGAATATGTTGAGGAGTTGGGTGTGTCACGTGGCTGTAAAATGTTCCCTTTTGCACTTTTATCAGTCATGAGCGTTAGCAGGTCTAGGTTTGATTCTACCTTTACAACCCTGATGAGCTTTGGGTGGTCCCGTCCAGATTGCGTTGCTGCATTCAGGAGGGTTCCATCCATTTGGTGTCTCTCAAAGAAGAACTTGAGTGACAAGATGACATTCCTGACGAAGGAAGCTGGTTGTGAGCTGACATATATCATTGGCCATCCCGTGCTTCTTACATATAGCTTGGATAAGAGGTCGAGACCTCGATATGAGGTTATGAATTTTCTTGATCAGAATAAATTGCTGGATGGAGGACATAACCTGCTATCTGTAGTGTCGCTAACTGAAGAGAAGTTCAGAAAGAAATTTCTTTTCCTGCTCAGCGAGGAGAAATTTATTGCTCTATATGATTCCTATGTTGCTGCGGTGCAGGGAAAGCACCGTGTTGTTGCGGAAAACTAGGATTGCAAGTGCTGCTTCCTTGGGACAAAAAGTGTAAACCTTTTGCAACTTAAATCATTTTACATTTGTGACAATTTAAATTCTCCAAGAGTTTATTAGAGTAGAACTTGCATGTCTATCTGGATGCTCTTTAATTGTGAACTCATTCACTAAAATTCATACATTAGGTATGTCTCTTGCTTCTAAATGTCTTAAAGTAATACGCTTAGTGATTCATTGATTATAGTATTGTACATTTTCAAAGAGTCAATTTCTAATTGTTAACATTGTCCTAATATCACAATTTAGGGGTTGTACAAAATTGGTCCCATGGTATACAATATGCCGGCATAGTAATTTTACCATTCCGTATTTATACATTAATTTTGATATTTATTATTGGTGTACCTGGATATATCATTCGGATAAGATGTCAGCAGTGGTTCTGGTACACGGAATATGAATTTACAAGAATTAGGATTCACTACAAAGTCCTTATGATAATGGAGAACATATAAACATTGGCTACTAATTCTTCGTTTCTCAACAGGATAGTATCTGTGATTTTTACCAGTGGAGATGGTCTGTCGATATCGGTTGGAGCTCCATCGGCAACAACGAAGCTGTTTTTGCTAGACCGTACATCGTACTGAAATCGAACAGATACAAGAATGTTGGAGATTTGTTTGTAATAGGAGAAGTAAGAGCTGAATTCATGATGTAGTGTTCTTATGCTGTCTGCAGAAGTTGGATTGCGGATGATCATCTACTGAATGTAAGAGGACAAACGCAAGATAATACATTATTTCTAATTTTAACTACTCTTTCATTCTTGGGATCGAGAAACAACGGAAGAACTTTGTTCAGATGATTTGTAAGTAAATTTTATTATTCGTTGGCTGTAATTCTCCCTTAAATTTTATTTTCGACATAATATCCGATTCTTGATGAACAGCATGACCTTCCTGGTTTATTTTTTATGCTCTGTTGTTGGTCGTTATGCCTATGAGGTTTTTGAAGTTATGTTTCCTTCCAATCGATGGTTGTTAAGTTCGTCATCGTGAATCTTGTAATGAGAACTTAATCGATATGCAAGATTAAGCTATGTATGTTTGGGGTCCAGTGCATTTTTCTCTAGCATTTCATGCAATATCTTTCAACAACAAAATTGAAAGCTTTTATTATATGATAATACCATCTTGCCAAACTATTGGGTACGTAAACCATAAAGTCAAACCTTAAACAAGGATGCATTATCTAGTGTATCACAACTTATGATGCTATATTTATTGATAAAGTCATTCTATTAATAGGCAAAGCTGACGAAATAGAACCAATAGACGACAATGATCTCCTATTAAACTTATCAATTGAAAGGATGATTGGAATGTTCCACATTAGAAGGAATTAAATATTTATAATTTTATATAATTTTTGATGTGAAGGCATATTCGTAACTGTGCTGTCATTAAGATGATTGTGATCTAATTTAATGAGGACGGCTTCCTTTTGAGTGGAAACATCTAAAAGAATTATGTAAGAGCCGCTTGGACGAAACATACTCCAAAGGAAACAGCAGATCTGGATATGACTATGACATGTTTGTTCTAGTCATATCCAGACTCACATTAAATATTAAGAGCAATGCGACCATTTTAATCGTTTAATTTAATGCATTAAACAATAGATCTATATTAAATTTGATACTCATCTGTGTTGTTATATAATTAGATTTTGACTTTGCTTTTACGATCTAATAGACCCAACATGTCTCCCGTGTTTGATTTCATGTAATTATTAGCACCCATGCATTTTGCCACACTTGGGTATTTATGTGTATGTTTGAATTCTTCTGAACCAAACTGAGCACACATCACAGGTCGAGAAAGATTATTGAATTTGAGCTACATTGGTTGCATATCTTTTTTTTTATTATAACAGTTTAATTATATTAAGAGAACAATTAGCAGGTAGGTAATAAAATGAATACATCTATGGCATATGTCTATATTTAGTTATGAAGCTCTTTTCTAAATGTAATGTTGTATTATCATTTTAGTGTCTTAAAAATAAGAAACAGCAACATTATTTTTTTTAGTAATATGTTTATTTGATAGAAAATTTTATTTAATGAAATCTTATGAGGAAAGATTCAAAAAAGTGAATTATAAGCTGGCAATGATGCTGAAGAGTGTAAAATTCTTCTTAGAAGTTCTAAAAGAATTTAAAAGATATCTATTTTTTAAAAAAATATATAAACATTGACCATTAATTCTTAGTTTGTCAAGAGAATAGTATCTGCAATTTTTGCTTCGTACAACTTGGTTTGTGTTATGAGGCTTCAATTTTTTTTTCTTGTAATGTTGTATTATCATTTTGGTGTCTTCAAAATAAAGAACAGTATCATTTTCAGATGATTTGTCAATAAATTTTATTCCATGTTGACTGCGATACTTCATTGTTTTCTCGACATAATACTTGATTCTTAATGAACCATACAATCTTCATTTTTTATTTTTTATGCTATGCTTCTCGTTGTTGTGTCTATTATGTTCTTGAAGTTATGCTTCTTTCTAATCAATGATTATTAAATTCGTTATCGTGAGTCTTGTAATAAGAATTTAACAGGTATGGAAGATTAAGCTATGTATATTTGGGGTTCAATACATTTTTCTCTAATATTTCATACAATATTTCTAAACAACCAATTGAATGCTTTTCTTACATGGTAATAAGGTATTGCCAAACCATTGGGTATGTGAACCATAAAGTCGAACTTTAGAACAATGTTATATCTATTATAATGTAACTTATGATTCTAGATTTATTTTGTAAAAGGAGACTTTTTGATCCACAAATTGTTTAGATTTTTTTTTTAGCATAAAAATTTGATGTTACATAATTATTTTAATTTGCTATCATAGGCTTCTCTATCATCAAATGTCTACCGAGATATATATAGGCTTTTGCTGCGTAATATTTATATTTATTATTTTTAGGGGAGTCAAAAGATCACTTCATCCCTACCTATTGCCAAGAACATAATTATTCTCGTCTAAGTCATATAGTAACATTGTGATGTTTATTCACAAAGGATCAACGTATCTCGTAACCTCATACAGTTCACTAAAAAATTATATTGAAAAATTAGTATTTCCTTATTTTATGTTCCGCTTTATAATTTTGATTTCAAGCACCATGAAAACACCAAATGATCCATAGTAGACGAATAAAACTATAATGTAACTTATTTCTAAACTCAAAAATAAACTCGATATCTCAATGCATTTGGTTAGGTATCACCCTACACCTTTTATCTTAATATATTCTTTGTTGTAGTGTTAAAAGTTATTATCTTCGCGACTCGAAGCTCGTTCGTATATTAAAACAAGTTGCCCTTTTTATATTTCAATAATAAAATATTATATTTGATAGTTTAGTTGATGATTTGAAGGAGAATTTACTAGTCATACAAAGAGATTTTAATGATTTTAACTTAACTACATATGTTGTCTTACATAAGAGTTTAGTGATACAAAAGATCTATATAGTTCATCATAAATAATTCCATCATTATCACTTTTGTTATTATTAAGATTGTTTGCACTTGCAAGTTATATTGACAAATTCTCGATCTATATTATGCTACTAATACTTCTTATATATATATATATATATATATATATATTTCATCAGTGATGTGTAAATCAAGGGAAATCACTTACTCTTTCTTTCACCTAGGCACCTTATGATGAATGAGTTGGTTGAATAAGGACACTCAGATGTGGTCCGAGTTCAAAGTATTGGGCAAGTCAGACATTCATATGATTCAACTTTAGTTGGATCAAGCTTTGAGTTAAACTGATTTGATTTGACTTGGATTCAACGGGTCTAAGTGTCCATTTGATTTGTAAATAATAAATTTAAATATATAAAAATGATTATAGTATAGCATAACATAAGTCAAATCATAAATGAATCTGGTTTGTAATTACCTCATATAATCCATTGCTAATGAATCTACATTAAAAGTAAAAATAAGTTGTCAATAAATAAACATGTGGTCGATAAAATAGATCAGCATTATTTTGATGAAGTGTGTAGTTCATTAAATCTTTTAGTTTTCATATCTTGTCTACCTTTTTTTTCAAAACACAGAAAACCCCAAATGATCTAAAGGTGCTGAATGACTATAGTGTAACTTATTTTTAAACTCCAAAATAGACCTAAAATTTTAATGTATTTAGTTAGGTATAACTAGTCCTTTATTAGCACTGGTTTGAATCACAACTGAATCGAACTAGCTTGATGGTTCATTGATTGTAAACAAAATCAGAATCGGCCCAAGGTGATTTAATTTCGGTTCCTAAGTTTGAAAAATTAGAATTATCGATCTCGGGATTGATGATTTTGCTTCTTATTTAAACCATCGATTTGATGAGTTTTTATATTAAAAAATCTCGATCAAATATATTATCGACTGATAGTTATGCTTAAACAATTGGGCTCCATAGTCCATGCTACGCCCAACAATCGAAGGAGTTTTAAATGAACAATTTGCCTCTCAATAGACATATAAATGGTTATATTTAGGGATATTTTAGTTATTTTATAATTAAAATATTAAAAATTTAAAAATAAATTTATCCTTCCAATAAGCAAATAATAACTAGTTATGGAGATATTTTAGGAAAAAAAATAAAAGCCCTATAGATATCCCAAAAATCTTTTAATCCTTTTTGCATCATTACTTAAACACTTATTGAATCTTGAATGCTATGATGCGCTTTTTCTTAATTCGATGGCAAGTAGAAGCTATCAATTCACCACCTATGGATCAAGATAGCGAAAGTAATAAAATTTGTATGGGATAAAATCTATTATTACAAAGATTTAAAAAAAATCAAAAGTTTTCTATTCTAGAATGATGAGCATGATGCATAATAATATTTTTATTTTAACGATTAATACTAAGAACTTTAATATCAACGGTACGTGTTAAGTGAGCCTTTAGTGTAAGAAGATAAATTCTATATGTAACTAAATTAAGTATGACCCTCGAATTAATTGATGTTTAAATATACATTAATAGACAAAAGCGATGAAACAGAATCAAATGATCATTTGCGAGAAGAATGATCTCCTATTAAACATATCAATTGAAAGGATGATTGAAATGTCCAACACTAGAAGGGATTAAATATTTATAATTTTATATAATTTTATAGTAATTTTTTATTATATCATTACACATTTATACTCATTATAGTTGTACATTCATTTTTCAAAATTAAAAAAATAAAATTATGAGTTTCGATTATAATTTTTTTAATAAAATAATTAAAAATATCATTTAAATTAGAATCAAAATTGATCAAACTGGAACCGGCCCTTACGGGTTTGATTTTTTATTTTAAATTTTGCCAAACTAGAATTGATAATTCTAGAATTTAAATCAATTTACTTATGCTAAATATAACTTTACAGTAATGAAAGCCACTCCAAAACACGCCCTACCGATATTTCGATTATCAAATCTTTTATTTGTTGATTTAGTTAGTGACTTGAAGGAGAATATATCAGTAACAATAGAAAGAGATTTGAATGCTTTGCATTTGACAACTTAATAGTTCGGACATCATGGCTTTTGTTATTATTGTTATTGTTTGCACTTGTTGGTTTTATTAGCAAATTCTCACTGATTTAGATTATGCCCGTGAATATTCTCAATAATAAATAAAAAATAGGAGTAATTTTTCTTCATCAATAATAGGTAGACGAAAGTTGTGTACTATAGCGGAAGCAATTGCCGACAACGGGCGCCCGATAAGTGGGCCGGGTGGGCGAGTTCAACCAGGTGCGGCCCAGGCGCCCGCCTTTCTAGGTTGGGTCGAGCCCAAGTCTACTCAATTTGAAACTCCGTTTCGATTGAACCAGATGAGAACGGCATCCTCAAATTCGCACCCGTGCCCTAAATGCAGCGATGTAACTGTCTCCTCCTCCACAGCGACCGCCACTGCGGTGTTTTCCTTGGCGAAAGGCGGCGGCAGCGGCGGCATCTTCCTTGGCGAAGGGTGGCAGCGCCCGGTATCTCTCTCTTACTCCTCCTCCTCCTCCTCTTCCTCCTTCGCCGTCGCACAATCCATTCCCCTCCCTCTTCCCTCGTTCATCGCAGCCCACCGCCCCCATCCCCCCCAATCCCTCCTTACTCTTCCCCTTTCGTCGCAGCTCTCCCGCTTCCACGACACCATCCCAAATGAAGCTCTCTCAACAGCAACTGCTTATTTTGATGAAGTGTTTGGTTCATCAACCTCTTAGTTTTCTTATTATGTTTACTGCATTGCAGTTTCATTTTCAAGCACACCAGAAAATTTCAACACAAAACCCCGAATGATACCCTAAAGTACAAGTTCGGTAAACAACTAGACCTTGACTTGATTTCCAAACCCCAAAATAAACCCAAATTCTCAATGTATTTGGTTAGGTATAATATTACACCTTTATGTCAGCATAGTGTGTTCTCCGCTGTAGTGCTGAAAGAAACTATCTTCGCTACTTGAGGCTTGTTCTTACCTCAAAACACACAGGCCTGCTTATATTTGGATTGTCAATTCTTGTATTTGCTGGTTTAGTTGGTGAGTTGAAGGATATTTTACTGGTAACCATAGAAAGGGATTTTAATGCTCTTAATTTAACTACGGATATTTTCTTACACAGAGCTCAATGATGCAAAAGATCCATATGGATGATCATGAATAGTTTGGACATCACGTCTTTTGTTATTGTTGTGGTTGTTTGCGCTTGCTGGTTTTATTGGCAAATTCTCAATGATCTAGGTTATGCCAGCAAAGCTTCTCAAATAAAAGACTTTTTTTTTCTTCATTAATGATAAGTAGCTGAGGCTACATATAATTTTTTTTACCGTAGCTGAAGTTATTTACATGAGCAGTCTTTCTCTTAAATTAAGTTTTTTTATCATCATAGAACCAAATAAACTAGTAGATTTTCTTGATCAAGGCAGTTTTCTTACCAATTCATTCATGTTTCAGAAAATTTGTTGCCTTTCTATGGTCTTCCAGCTATGTTATTGTAATTTTTGTCAAGTTGCACATCATCAACAGTGCCTTCTTTAGCAGGTTGAACCTCCCAAATTACTGTTGTTAATTTCTTAAACAGTGTGTTTTCTAATTACCAGTCTTGTTAGACCTATAACAAAATTATCTCTTTACATTCTTGTTGAAAAGGATCAATTATTTTGGAAGTGCTCATTTGAAATGTTTCAGATTGTAGTTGTAGGACATTAGTGAATCTGATGTTAGACAAAACATTATGCATCTTCCTCCTAATCTGAATGCTGAAGTACCCATTGCAAGTCATTGACTGATGTTCAACCCTGTTAGTACAAAGTTGAATATCATCTGTATATGATCAACATAGTAAATGCCATTGTGACTCTTATGCTGCATATTTGATGAAAATACATTTGATATCATTTTTCAATATCTGCAGGGATATAGCATGCTTCACAGTTTCTAAAGCTACTACCTACAATAGGTAAATAGCGGAATGTAGTGTCAGTGTCCATGTGTCATATCAAGACATTATTTCAGTGGTGGTTAATAGCTTGGATGTGAGCATGGTAATGAGTAAATGATCGAAGGTACTCTTAATCAACATTCAAACACCATTTAGAGACTTACATCTCAAAGAAATGGTTAATGGGAACTGAATGCAGCTGGATTTACGTGAGTGGTAGGGGAATGTTATCTGATACGGATGATTAGTTGGAAGCTTTCAACTTCCTTTTGGTTGGAAGCAGATACAGAAAATATATTTAGTTCGGATGCGCTTGATTTGAGGTAGAAGAGGAATTTGGAGTTGGAGAGGGCAGCAATAAAACTACTCTTCTTTTGCAAACAGTTTGTGATACTGCTTCAAAATATAATGTTTTTGGTGCAAAGGAGGCTCTTTTGCATTCTCCCATGTAACAAGTCCACCATCCATCTTTCTTCCTATGAACTCTGCAGTCTGTTTAGCTTTTCGACCGCGAAAGACCAAAATTCAGATCGTAAATCCAACTTTACAGTGGTTGACCCCCTTCAATCATGTGAACTTGCCTCAGAAATGCCTGCAAAAACAGCCAAGTGTCACACCCATCACACAAAATCTTCAAGTTCAAATCTTAACATTGAGTTCTTTAAGCAGAGCGGATGGAGTGATGCACAAGTCATGAAGCTTATGCGGAGGCAACCCTGGTATCTACGTGCTAACGTAGAGACTTCCCTGAAGCCCAGGTTGAGATCTTTGCAGGACATGGGATTTTCTGACACTGAAATAGTTCAGCTGGTTTCATCATGTCCGTCTCTGCTCTCTTACCGTGATATCCAACCAAGGATCAACTTCTGGAGGTCACTACTTGGTTCTAATGAGAGGTTAATCAGAGCCTCCAGGAGAGGAATGACTCTCCTTACTTGCTAGCTTGTCTCGGAAGATAGAGCCCAACATGTCTATCTTAAAGGAATGTGGCATCAGTAAGCAATGCATCGTGCAGATGGTGGTGGCACAACCAAGTTTGTTTTGTCGAACAGAAAAATTTATTAAGGAAGCTATCGAACATGTTGAGGAGTTGGGTGTGTCACGTGGCTGTAAAATGTTCCTCATGCACTTTTATCAATCATGACCTGAGCAGGTCCAGGTTTGATGCTACCTTTGCAACCCTGATGAGCTTTGGGTGGTCCCATCCAGATTGCGTTGCTGCATTCAGGAAGCATCCATCCATTTGGACACTCTCAAAGAAGACCATATGTGACAAGATGACATTCCTGATGAAGGAAGCTGGTTGTGAGCTGACATATATCGTTGGCCATCCTGGGCTTCTTGCGTATAGCTTGGAGAAGAGGATGAGACCTCGATATGAAGTTATGAATTTTCTTGAGCAGAATAAATTGCTGGATGAAGGACGTGACCTTCTACCTGTCGTGAAGCTAACTGAAGAGAGGTTCAGAAAGAGATTTCTTTCCCTGCTAAGGGAGGAGAAATTTATTGGACTATATGATTCCTATGTTGCTGCCGTGCAGGGAAAGCACGACGTAGTTGCGGAAAACTAGGATTGCAAGTGCTTCCTTGAGACAAAAAGTGTAAACCCATTGCATGCCGACTGCAACAAACTGAGTGTCATCTTTATTTCCAACTGTGCTGTCATTTAGATGATTGTGATCTAATTTAACATGGACAACTTCCTTTTGAAGTGAAACATCTCTGCGAATTGTGTAAGAGCCGCTTGGGCGGAACATACTTCAAAGGAAACAACAGATGTGGATATGACTATAACATATTTGTTTAATCATATCCAGATACACATGAAAAATTTAGAGCAACACATCCATTTTAACCTTTTAGTTTAATGCATTAAACAACAGATCTGTATCGTTATATAATTAGATCTAGTGTTTGACTTTGCTTGTGTAATTGTGTATGTTTGAATTCGTCGGAACCAAATTGAGCACACATCACAGGTCCAGAAAGATTATTGAATTTGAATTACATTGGTTGCATATCTATTTTTTGAAAATAATAATTTAATTCTATTACGAGAACAATTATAGGTAATAAAATGAACACATCTATGGCATATATTTACATTTAGTTATGAAGCTCTTTTTTTTTTAGTGTAATGTTGTATTATCATTTTAGTGTCTTCAAAATAAGAAACATTATCATTATTTTTTTAGTAATATGTTTATTTGATAAAATAATTAATTTAATAAACATCTTAAGAAGAAAGATTCAAAAGAGTAGATAGAGAGGATTGTTGGATGGTTATGGAGTGATTATTAATTATAAGCTGAGTGTAAAACCCTTTTGAGAAGTTCTAAAAGAATTTAAAAGATATGTATGACCTTTTTTTTAAGAATATATAAACATTGACTATTAATTAAAAGATATGTATGACCTTTTTTTAAGAATATATAAATATTGACTATTAATTTTTAGTTTGTCAAGAGAATAGTATATGTAATTTTGGTTTCGTATAACTTGTTTGTATTATAAGACTTTATTTTTTTTCTTGTAATGTTGTATTATCATTTTAGTGTTTTCAAAATAAGGGATAGTATCATTATCGAATGATTTATCTGTAAATTTTATTTCTCGTTGGCTGCTATACTTCTTCAATATTTTCTCGACATAATACCTAATTCTTGATGAATCATATGACTTTTGTTTTTTTATTTTTCATGCGCTGCTTCTAATGGTTGCGTCTATTATGTTCTAAAAGTTATGCTTCTTTCTAATCAATGGTTGTTAAATTCATTATCGTCAACCTTGTAATAAGAACTTAACGAATATGCAAGGTTAAGATGTGCATATTTGGGGTTCAGTATATTTTTCTCTAGTATTTCGTACAATATTTCTAAATAATGAATTGAATGCTTTTCTTATATGGTAATATTTATATTTATTATTTTTAGGGGAGTCAAAAGATCTCTTCTTCCCTGTCTATTATCAGCAACATACTTGTTCTCATCTAAGTTGTATAGTAACATTGTAACGCGTATTCGCAAAGGATCAATCTATCTAAGAAAAATTATATTAAAAAAGTTAGTGTTTCCTTATTTTATGTACCGCTTTATAATTTTCATCTCAAGCACCATCAAAATACCAAATGATCCAAAGAAGTCGAATAAAACTATAATGTAACTTAATTCTGAACTCAAAAATAAACTCTACATCTCGATGCATTTGGTTAGGTATAACCCTACACCTTTTATCTTAATATAGTCTCTGCTGCAATGTTAAAAGTTATTATCTTAGTAACTTGAAACTTGTTCGTACATGAAAATAAGTTTCCCTTCTTATATTTCAATGATAAAATATTATATTTGATAGTTTAGTTGGTGATTTGAAGGATAATTTACTAGTAATAGAAAGTGATTTTTAATGATTTTAACTTGACAACATATGTTATCTTACATAAAAGTTGAGTTCAGTGATGCAAAAGATCCATATAGCTCATCATGAATAGTTTCAACATTACCACTTTTGTTATTGTTATGATTGTTTGCACTTGCAGGTTACATTGACAAATTCTCGATATATATTATGCTACTAATGCTTCTCAATATATATATATATATATGGTAATTCAAGAAAGCCAACATATGGACGTCGATGTTGAGACCTTGATGTGATAGCTATTAAAAATGTAGAAGGAAGAAGAAATGATAACCAAACTCAAGCTAGAAATTTTTAAATTGTATTTAAAAAATATCTAAAATACTAATTGCTTCTTCCATATCATATATAATTATCACAGCTAAATTTTCAAATAAAAAGAAAGAAGGAAGAAGATATAGAACATTTTGAAAGTATATTGTGAAGAAAAATCTATCACAAGTTGGTATGGTGAAAAGTTAAATGTAAATTTTCAGGTACCCTACTAATCTCACTTTTTATTTTTCTATTAAAAAATTATGAAACATTAACTATTTATTTTTGTTAAATATTTATTTTTAGTTTTGGTTAAAAAAAGTTAGATTTATTGATTATTATCAATAGGCTTTAAATCATATCAGATAATGAATTTTCATATCACTCAATTTATATAATCTTTATAAAAAAGACTTGGAGCAATCACTCGCATATGTACTGATATCTGGGAATTACTTGTTATTGGATAGATAGTGATTGGACCATGCAAAAGAAATTATTGCTTTTAGAGTTTTTATTAAATGACATATAGATGATAATATTTATAGAATGATAAATTTTATAAAATATTATTTGATATGTAAATTTTTTTCGTTGGTTTTAATAATACAATGCTAAATACCACTTCTATTATGGAATTATAAGAAGTTTGTCGACATGCTTTTGCCATATTTGGAATTTATTTGTATAAGGACTAACATCTCTTAAAAGTTTTATTTCTTTGGTAAACTATTTCATTCTTATGAAAAAATAAGTCAGATTTTATAAATTAAATGACAAAAGATCCAAAAGATTTCCTAGGATGTTCTATCCGATGAAATTCTATATATATGAATTGTTTAAAGAATATTTTAAAGATAATAAATTATTATTTATTTTTATTATAAATAATATTATGAAAGTTAGTTTATATCTATGACATTGGAATGTATGTGAACGAATTTTAAAAGTTTTTTAAAAGCTAACATATACTTTGACTAGTGTTTATTATGTTATTGTACATTTTTTTAGTTGTTTGTATTAATATGATTGGTGCATTATAAGAATATCAATATGATAATAATTTAATATGACAATAATGGCTAAATAATCAAAGAAGATAAATTATTATTATTATTTTTACTAATTTATTTCATTATATACGTTTTTAATCCTTGTACTAGATTAAATGACTTCAATAATTAATCAACAACTTATTATGAAAGTTGAGGAGACGATGATATTAGTGATAATATTAGAGATATTAAAAAATTAATTATTAACTTGTATAACCATTATTTTGCTAACTATAGTAGACAACATGACACTTTTGAAACTTCTCCATCTATGGATCAAAGTTAGTGAAGATAATAAAATTTGTAAGTGAGAAAAACTATTATTAGAAAGATTTAAAAGAATGGAATGTTAAGCTCAAATTTTAACAATTAATACTAACAACTTTAGTATATATGAAGTGAGCCTTCAATGCAAGAGGATGAGTTCTATATATAACTAGATTGAGTATGATCCTTGAATCAATTGATGTTTAAATATACATTAATAGACAAAAGTGACGAAACAAAATAAATAAATCATCTACAAGGACAATGATCTCCTATTAAACATATCAGATGAAATGATGATTGAAATATCTGACATTAGAAGGGATTAAATATTTATAATTTTACATGATATTATATTAAATTTTTTTATATCTTTACGTGTTTACATTCATTATAGTCGTACATCAATTTTTAAAATTCAAAAAATAAAATTATGAGTTTCTATTATAATTTTTTCAATAAAAATAATTAAGAATATCATTTCAAACTAGAATCAAAATCGATCAAACTGGAACCGACCCTTACGGGTTTGATTTTTTATTTTAAATTTTGCTAAACTATAATTGATAATTCTAAAATTAAAATCAATTTACTTAGGCCAGATATAACTTTATAGTGATGAAAGCCACTCCTATAAGACTTGTTCTTAACTAAAATCATAATTCGTTACCGATATTTAGATTATCAAATCTTATATTTGTTGATTTAGTTAGCGACTTGAAGGAGAATATACCAGTAACAATATAAAGAGATTTGAATGCTTTACATTTGACAACATATGTTTTTTTACCCACATTATAAATAGTTCGGATACTATGTATTTTGTTATTGTTTGCACTTGTTGATTTCATTAGCAAATTCTCGCGGATTTAGATTATGCCAGTGAATATTCTCAATAAAAAAAAAGTAATTTTTCTTCTTCTTTACCATAGATGAAGCAATTGCCGACAACGGGCGCCCGGTAAGTGGGCCGGGTGGGCGAGTTCAACCGAGAGCGGCCCAGGCGACCCCTTCACTAGGTTGGGTCGAGCCCAAGTCTAGTCAATTTGGAATTCTGGTTCGATTGAACCAGATGCGACGGCATGCTCAAATTCGCACCCGTGCCCTAATGCAGCGGTGTCTCCATCTCCACAGCGACCGCGACCGCGGCGTTTTCGTTGGCGAAAGGCAGCATCTTCCTCCGTCGAGCTCTTATCGCTGCGGCGTTTTCCTGGGAGAACGGTGGATGCTGCGGCTTCCCCTCCGTCGGCGAACGGTGACAGCGTCCGGTATCTCTCTCTTACTCCTCCTCCTCCTCTTCCTCCTTCGCCGTCGCACAATCCCTTCCCCTCCCTCTTCCCCCGTTCATCGCAGCCCTCCGCCTCGTCGCTGTCCCGTTTCCCCAATCCCTCCTTCCTCTTCCCCTTTCGCCACAGCTCTCCCGCTTCCCCGACACCATCCCAAATGAAGCTCTCTCAACAGCAACTGCTTATTTTGATGAAGTGTTTGGTTCATCAACCTCTTAGTTTTCTTATTATGTTTACTGCATTGCAGTTTCATTTTCAAGCACACCAGAAAATTTCAACACAAAACCCCGAATGATACCCTAAAGTACAAGTTCGGTAAACAACTAGACCTTGACTTGATTTCCAAACCCCAAAATAAACCCAAATTCTCAATGTATTTGGTTAGGTATAATATTACACCTTTATGTCAGCATAGTGTGTTCTCCGCTGTAGTGCTGAAAGAAACTATCTTCGCTACTTGAGGCTTGTTCTTACCTCAAAACACACAGGCCTGCTTATATTTGGATTGTCAATTCTTGTATTTGCTGGTTTAGTTGGTGAGTTGAAGGATATTTTACTGGTAACCATAGAAAGGGATTTTAACGCTCTTAATTTAACTACGGATATTTTCTTACACAGAGCTCAATGATGCAAAAGATCCATATGGATGATCATGAATAGTTTGGACATCATGGCTTTTGTTATTGTTGTGGTTGTTTGCGCTTGCTGGTTTTATTGGCAAATTCTCAATGATATAGGTTATGCCAGCAAAGCTTCTCAAATAAAAGACTTTTTTTTTCCTTCATTAATGTTAAGTAGCTGAGGCTACATATAATTTTTTTACCGTAGCTGAAGTTATTTACATGAGCAGTCTTTCTCTTAAATTAAGTTTTTTTTATCATCATAGAACCAAATAAACTAGAAGATTTTCTTGATCAAGGCAGTTTTCTTACCATTTCATTCATGTTTCAGAAAATTTGTTGCCTTTCTATGGTCTTCCAGCTATGTTATTGTAATTTTTGTCAAGTTGCACCTCATCAACAGTCCCTTCTTTAGCAGGTTGAATCTCACAAATTACTGTTGTTAATTTCTTAAACATTGTGTTTTCTGATTACCAGTCTTGTTAGACCTATAACAAAATCATCTCGTTACATTCTTGTTGAAAACGATCAATTATTCTGGAAGTGCTCATGTGAAATGTTTCAGGTTTTAGTTGTAGGACATTGGTGAATCTGATGTTAGACAAAACATTATGCATCTTCCACCTAATCTGAATGCTGAAGTACCCATTGCAAGTCATTGACTGGTGTTCAACCTATTAGTACAAAGTTGAGTATCATCTGTATGCGATCAACATTGTCAATGCCATTGTCACTCTTATGTCGCATATTTGATGAAAATACATTTGATATCATTTTTCAATATCTGCAGGGATATAGCGTGCTTCACAGTCTCTAGAGCTACTACCTACAATAGATAAATAGTGGAAGCTAGTGTCGGTGTGCATGTGTCATATCAAGACATTATTTCAGTGGTGGTTAACTGATTGAATGTGAGCATGGTATTAAGTAAATGATCGAAGGTACTCTTAATCAACATTCAAACACCATTTAGAGACTTACATCTCAAATTAATGGTTAATGGGAACTGAATGCAGGTGGATTTACGTGAGTGGTAGGGGAATGTTATCTGATACGGATGATTAGTTGGAAGCTTTCAACTTCCTTTTGGTTGGAAGCAGATACAGAAAATATATTTAGTTCGGATGCGCTTGATTTGAGGTAGAAGAGGAATTTGGACTTGGAGAGGGCAGCAATAAAACTACTTTTCTCGTGCAAACAGTTTGTGATACTGCTTCAAAATATGATGTTTTTGGTGCAAAGGAGGCTCTTTTGCATTCTCCCATGTAACAAGTCCACCATCCATCTTTCTTCCTATGAACTCTGCAGTCGGTTTAGCTTTTCCACTGCGAAAGACCAAAGTTCAGATCATAAGTCCAACTTTACAGTGGTCGACCCCCTTCGATCATGTGAACTTTCCTCAGAAAAGCCTGCAAAAACGGCCAAGTGTCGCACCCGTGACACAAAATCTTCAAGTTCTAGTCTTTCCATTGAGTTCTTTAAGGAGAGCGGTTGGAGTGATGCACAAGTCATGAAGCTTATGCAGAAGGAACCCAGGTTTCTATGTGCTAAGGTAGAGACTGTCCTGAAGCCCAGGTTGAGATCTTTGCAGGACATGGGTTTTTCTGACATTGAAATAGTTCAGCTGGTTTCATCATGTCCGAGGGTGCTCCTTCTACGTGACATCCAACCGAAGATCAACTTCTGGCGGTCACTTCTTGGTTCTAATGAGAGGTTAATCAGAGCCTTCAGGAGAGGAATGTCTCTCCTTACTTATAGCTTGTCTCGGAAGATAGAGCCCAATATATCTCTCTTTAGGGAATGCGGCATCAGTGAGGAACGCATCGCGAAGATGGTGGCGACACAACCGCGTGTTTTTTGTCAAACAGAAAAATGTATCAAGGAAGCTATCGAACATGTTGAGGAGTTGGGTGTGTCACGTGGCTGTAAAATGTTCCCTCGTGCACTTGAAACAATCGTGAGCCTGAGCAGGTCCAAGTTTGATGCTACCTTTGCAACCCTGATCAGCTTTGGGTGGTCCCATCCAGATTGCGTTGCTGCATTCAGGAGGTATCCATCCATTTGGTGTTACTCAAAGAAGAACTTGAGTGACAAGATGACATTCCTGATGAAGGAAGCTGGGTGTGAGCTGACATATATCGTTCGCCGTCCGGTGCTTCTTACATTTAGCTTGGAGAAGAGGTTGAGACCTCGATATGAAGTTGTGAATTTTCTTGAGCAGAATAAATTGCTGGACGAAGGACATGACCTTCGTTCTTTCATGTTGCTAACTGAAGAGAAGTTCAGAAAGAAATTTCTTTTCCTGCTAAGCGAGGAGAAATTTATTGGTCTATGTGATTCCTACGCTGCTGCCGTGCAGGGAAAGCCCGACGTTGTTGCGGAAAACTAGGATTGCAAGTGCTTCCTTGAGACAAAAAGGTGTAAACCTATTGCATGTTGACTGCAACTCATTCATTTTACATTTGTGACAATTGAAATTCTCCAAGAATTTATTCGAGTAGAACTTTATTTTGGGATTCTTCTATTTATTTTTTTTTCTACAACAAAAGAATACCGATTCTTACATGCTGATGGTCTTAGAAATTGGAGTTTGAGGGAAAGTCAATTTACTCGGGAAAGGTAACCAAAATATCAAGCTTTTGTTCTCTGTTTCTACCCTGTATCTAGCTAATTCTACCAGCTGATCGACATCTCAAAAGAATCATGTAAGAGCCAGTTGGACTTATCATATTTCAAAGAATGTGACTAGAACACATTTGACCTAGTAAATTTAAGTGCAATACGTCTATTATAATCGTTTAATTTAACACATTAAACAACAGATCTATATTGAAATTTTGATATACATATGTATTGTTACATAATTAGATCAAGTGTTTGACTTTGCTTGTACGATCTAATAGACCCAACGTGACTCACGTGTTTGTTTTCATTTAATTATTGAGACCCATGCACACATTGCCACACTTGGTCATTTATGTGTACGCTTGAATTCATCTGAACCAGATTGAGCACATCACAGGTCCGGAATGATTATTGACTTTGAGTTACGTTGGTTGTATCTCTTTTTTTATTTTTTATTTTTTATACTAACAGTTTAATTGTATTAAGAGAACAATTCCCAGGTAGGTAATAATACGAACACATCTATGGCATATATCCACAATTTGTTTCTGCTTTAGCCTTTTCTACCTGGATGCTTTTTAATCGTGAGCTCATTCACTAAAATCCAAATGTTAAGTATGTCCTTTGCTTCTTAAAGATCTCAAGACAATATGCTTAGCGATTCACTAGAAATTGGGAAACTGTCAGGCATCGATATATAATGATATTTTTAATATTGATAATGAATACTAACAACCTTAGTGTTGATGATAGCTATGGATCAAGACTTCAACGTAAAAAAATAGATCCTAGATGAAAATAGATGGAGCATGACCCTTGAATTAGTTAAATCTCAATCAAGCATTTGATGATTAGACAAAAACGATGAAATAGAATTTAGAGATCATCTATGAGAACAACAATCTCATATTCAATATATCAATCGAAAGAATGATTGGGACTCCAACATAAAAAAATAAATAAATATTTATAATTTTTACATATTTTTATATCAAATATTTTATTATATCATTACACATTTACACTCATTATAGTTGTACATCCATTGTCTTCAAAAATTAAAAATAAAATTATAATTTTTTTGATATTATAAATTATTTTTAAATAAAATAATGAAAAATTATCGGTTCAAACTAGAACCGAAATCGATTAAACCGAAACCAATTCTTGCCAATTTGATTTTGATTCCAAATTTTGAATTGATAATTTTTTGAAATAGATGATTCTGAAATGATGAAAGCCACTCTCTTGATAATTTGAGGCTGGTTCATAACTCAAAACACATTGCCCCACTTATATTTAAATCATCAAATCTTATATTTGCTGGTTTAGTTTGTGAATTGAATGCTTTAAATTCAACTACAGAAATTTTCGTACATGTCTTGAATGCTTTAAAGATCATCGAATGTAATGATAACAGTACAAGTCAAGTCAATTTGGAACCCTGGTTCGTTCGAACCAGACGAGAACGGCATCCTCAATTTCGCACCCGTGCCCTAAATGAAGCGGTGAAACTGTCTCCTTCTCCACAGCGACCGCGACTGCGGCGTTTTCCTTGGCGAAAGGCGGCGTTTTCCTCGGAGAACGGTGGATGCTGCGGCTTACCCTCCGTCGGCGAACGGTGACAGCGCCCGGTATCTCTCTCTTCCTCCTCTTCCTCCTCTTCCTCCTTCGCCGTCGCACAATCCCTTCCCCTCCCTCTGCCCCCGTTCATCGCAGCCATCCCTCCTCCCTCTTCCCCCTTTCGTCGCAGCTCTCCCGCCTCGCCGACACCATCCTCGTCCTCCCTTCTCCTCCCTCCTCCCTCTTTCACCCGTTCATCGCAGCCCCCGCCCCCTGTCGACCCCGACAGCCACCTCCACCATCCCCCGACTCCTCCGATCCCAACAGCCGCCTCTCCGTTTTCCTACTCCGGACCCGACTGCCCCCTCTCCGTTTTCCTACTCCGGACGCGACTGCCCCCATCTCACTCCTATACACCCCCTCTTCGCCCTCTATATACATCTTCCCCCCCCACCCCACACCCCCTTTCCTACTCCCTGATAGTTACCCGCTACCCTCCCAACAAGCAGTCAGCAGCACGTCATGAGCATTCACTTTAAAGAAATAGCAAGTCACAGTGTGCAAGTTAAATACGGTTGTTAAGATAGACATCAGGAGAAGTGCTGCTTTTAGAGAGAGCGAAGAGAACTGGGGAAGTCTTACAGGGAAAAAAAAGCACGGAAAACATAGAACAAGTGACAGCAGAGACTATAGTTGGGTCCCTGTCCAAATAAAATCGTAATCATTTATCAATAGAATCATGCAAAGTTCTGTCTATTCCTCATGTGAAGCATTTTAATTAAAAATATACCTAAGATAATACAAATCTGACAAGGTTTCCCAAAAGAAGCTCTCTCAATAACAACTGCTTATTTTGATGAAGTGTTTGGTTCATCAACCTCTTAGCTTTCTTATTATGTTTATTGCATTGCAGTTTCCTTTTCAAGCACACCAGAAAATTTCAACACAAAACCCCAATTGATACAAAGGACTCGGCTCACCCTAAGTACAAGTTGAGTAAACAACTAGAATTTGACTTGATTTCCAAACCCCAAAATACACCCAAAATCTCAATGTATTTGGTTTGGTGTAACCTTACGCCTTTATGTCAGCATAGTATGTCTCTGCTGTAGTGCTGAAAGCAACTATCATCGCTACTTGAGGCTTGTTCATACCCTAAAACACACAGGCCTGCTTATATTTGGATTGTCAAATCTTGTATTTGCTGGTTTAGTTGCTGATTTGAAGGAGATTTTACCGGTGACAATAGAAAGAGATTTGAATGCTATTAATTTAACTACAGATATTTTCTTACACAGTTCAATGATGCAAAAGATCCATATGGATGATCATGAATAGTTTGGACATCATGGCTTTTGTTATTATTGTGGTCGTTTGCGCTTGCTGGTTTTATTGGCAAATTGTCAATGATCTAGGTTATGCCAGTGAAGCTTCTCAAATAAAAGACTTTTTTTTCTTCATTAATGATAGGTAGCTGTGGCTACATATAATTTTTTACTGTCACTGAAGTTGTTTACATGAGGAGTCTTTCTCTTAAATTAAGTTTTTTTATCATCATAGAACCAAATAAACTAGTAGATTTTCTTGATCGAGGCAGTTTTCTTGCCTTTTCATTCATGTTTCAGAAAATTTGTTGCCTTTCTCTGGTCCTCCAGCTATGTTGTTGTAATTTTTGTCAAGTTGCACATCATCAACAGTGCCTTCTTTAGCAGGTTGAACCTCCCAAATTACTGTTGTTAATTTCTTAAACAGTGTGTTTCCTTATTACCAGTCTTGTTAGACCTATAACAAAATTATCTCTCTACATTCTTGTTGAAAAGGATAAATTATTCTGGAAGTGCTCATTTGAAATGTTTCAGGTTGTAGTTGTAGGACATTAGTGAATCTGATGTTAGACAAAACATTATGCATCTTCCTCCTAATCTGAATGCTGAAGTACCCATTGCAAGTCATTGACTGATGTTCAACCTATTATGAGTATCATCTGCATTCGATCAACATAGTAAATGCCATTGTCACTCTTATGCCGCATATTTGATGAAAATACATTTGATATCATTTTTCAATATCTGCAGGGATATAGCGTGCTTCACAGTTTCTAAAGCTACTACCTACAATAGATAAATAGAGGAATGTGGTGTCAGTTGGAAGCTTTCAACTTCCTTTTGGTTGGAATCAGATACAGAAAATATATTTAGTTTGGATGCACTTGATTTGAGGTAGAAGAGGAATTTGGACTTGAAGAGGGCAGCATTAATACTACTTTTCTTGTGCAAACAGTTTGTGATACTGCTTCAAAATATGATGTTTTTTGTGCGAAGGAGGCTCTTTTGCATTCTCCCATGTAACAAGTCCACCATCCATCTTTCTTCCTATGAACTCTGCAGTCGGTTTAGCTTTTCCACCGCCAAAGACCAAAGTTCAGATCATCAATCCAACTTTACAGTGGTCGACCCCCTTCAATCATGTGAACTTTACTCAGAAAAGACTGCAGAAACGGCCAAGTGTCACACCCGTCACACAAAATCTTCAAGTTCAAGTCTTTCCATTGAGTTCTTTAAGCAGAGCGGTTGGAGTGATGCACAAATCATGAAGCTTATGCAGAGGGAACCCATGTTGCTGCATGCTAATATAGAGACTGTCCTGAAGCCCAGGTTGAGATCTTTGCAGGACATGGGATTTTCTGACACTGAAATAGTTCAACTGGTTTCATCATGTCCGAATTTTCTCCTTCTACGTGACATCCAACCGAGGATCAACTTCTGGAGGTCACTTCTTGGTTCTAATGAGAGGTTAATTAAAGCCTGCAGGAGTAACATGTTTCTCCTTACTTCTTGCTTGGCTCAAAAGATTGAGCCCAATTTGTCTCTCTTGAGGGAATGCGGCATCAGTGAGCAATGCATCGCGCGGATTGCGGTGACGCAACCGGGTGTTTTTTGTCGAACAGAAAAATGTATCAAGGAAGCTATTGAATATGTTGAGGAATTGGGTGTGTCACGTGACTGTAAAATGTTCCCTCATGCACTTGCATCAGTCATGACCGGTAGCAGGTCCAGGTTTGATTCGACCTTTGCAACCCTGATGAGCTTTGGGTGGTCCCAACCTGACAGCATTGCTGCATTCAGGAAGCATCCATCCATTTGGAATCTCTCGAATAGGAAATTGAGTGACAAGATGACATTCCTGCTGACGGAAGCTGGGTGTGAGCTCACATATATCGTTCGCCGTCCGGTGCTTCTTACATATAGCTTGGAGAAGAGGTTGAGACCTCGATATGAAGTTGTGAATTTTCTTGAGCAGAATAAATTGCTGGATGAAGGACATCACCTTCTAACTGCCGTGACGCCAACTGAAGAGAAGTTCAGAAAGAAATTTCTTTTCCTGCTGAGCGAGGAGAAATTTATTGCTCGGTATGATTCCTATGTTGCTGCCGTGCAGGGAAAGCACTGCGTTGTTGCGGAAAACTAGCATTGCAAGTGCTTACTTGAGACAAAGTGTCATATGCTGACTGTAAATTAATCATTTTACATTTGTGACAATTTAAATTCTCCAAGAGTTTCTTGGAGTATAACTTCCGTGTTGATTTGGTGATTCTTCTTCTATTTATTTTTTTCTACAACGAAAGGGACCGATTCTTTTATGCTGATGTCTCAGAAATTGGTTTGGGGAAAAAAGTCTATTTACTTGGGAAAGGTAACCAAAATATCAAGCATTTGTGTTCTGTTTCTACCATATTTAGCTAATTCTTCCAGGCCTCGTTATCATTATTTCCTTTAGTAATATATTTATCGGCAGCAGGCCTTGCAGCAAAATGTACAACATCCACACAACTCGCCAATCGTCACGAGGGTGGTTGCCTGACTCGGGTGACTACTTCCAATGCCTTGGCGCCTAATGGGCGGCGACTCGTCCTCCCTCGTGAACCAGCTTGGAAATCTTCGGAGGTGGCAGCATGGCAGCTTTGCTGTTCAAAGACGGGCGACCAAGTCAGCTAGCCGAGATGGCTGTCAGCTTCCATCCGGAGAAATTTTACGAATAGATTAACCGCTCAAATTCCGAAAGGGAAGCCGCCGGCGGAGATGATCTGGGGATGTATGTTGAAGCTCCATAGTCGACGACAAAGCTGCTTTTGCTAGTTTGTTTGTCGTATTGGAATCGAAGAATGATGGAGATTTGTTCATAATTCAAGAACTAAGATTTGAATTCAGGGGACCGTTTTCATATGCTGTTTGCAGATGTTGGATTGCGGATGATCAAACCAAGAGACTGATGTAACGTTGAAGTGAAAAAGGTTGAGCACCGGGAATTATGACGACAAAATGTTCTAAACGGTAAAAAAAAAAGAGAAGAAGAATAAGGGATTTGAACCCAACTTGAATTGAACAAGTAATCTTCTGATCTGGAGTCTGACACGCTACCATTGCGCAATAGATCCAAACATGATTTATGTTGTATTTGCCTAGTAAAAAAATTGATATAACTTGTATTAATAATCACTTTTGTTATTATTATGATGGTTTGCACTTGCAACTTATATTTACAAATTCTCGATCTATTTTATGTTGTGAAACTTCTTAATAAAAAGATATATATAAGTTTTTTCATCGGTACTGTGTATAGGTACTGTGTATAGCTGAAGCTACATATAAATTTATTTACCAAAACAAGTGAAGTCATTTTTTTTTTTTTCACCTAAGCACCCTAGATGAGACCCTAGAATTTGATAAGTGAATTAGATGAGCAAGTCTAACCCAACATTGCCTAGGCGGACGCCTGAGCTCAAATGTTAGGTGGGTCAAATGATCATATGATTCAATTTTGGTTGGATCGTGCTTGAATTAAATTAATTTGATTTCACTTGAACTCCTGGGTCATACGTCAATTTGATTTATGAATCATGAATCTACATTGTAATTACCTCATATAGTTCATTATCGATGAATCTATATTAAAAATAAAAATGAGTTGACGATGAGTAAACATGTAGTCAATGAAATGGATCAGCTTTATTTTGATGTAGTGTTTGATTCATCAAATTTCTTAATTTTCTTATCTTATTTACCTTTCTATTATTTTCTTTTTCAAACACATTAGAAAATTTTAACAATTCACAAAACCCCTAACGATCGAACAACTATAATGTAATATATTTCAGAACTCCAAAATAAACCCAAAATCTCAATGCATTTAGTTAGGTATTACTAGTGTTTATCTGGATACGGTTTGACGATTACAAATCAAATCAGAATCAATCAGGGGTGATTTTTTATATAGAAAAATCTTGATCAAAGAGGTTATCGATCAATTATTGGGCTCAAACAATTGAATCGAAATAGGTGAAATGACCAATTTACCTTCTCAATTACCATATAAATGGCTATATTTAGGGGTATTTTAGTTATTATATAATTAACAAAAATTAAAAATTATAAAATAAATTTATCCTTCCAATAAGCAAATAATAGCTAGTTTTGGGGATATTTTAGAAAGAAAACCCTATAAATACCCTTAAAATCTCTAATCCTTTCACGCATCATTGTTAATTACTTATTGAAATTTCAATGCTTTTGTGCTTTTTTTTCTTAATCCGATGGCTAGTGGAAGTTATCGCTTTACTATGAAAAAGATTTTTGAAAGTCTGATTTTGGTAATTCAAGAAAGCTAACATATTAATGTCGACGTTGAAACAAAGAAAACTCATAAGACGACAAAACTCAATATTGACAACTTTGAGCTATATTTTGAAAATGTTTGAAACACCAATAACTATTTTCATATCACATGTAATTAATGTGGTTAAAATTTTAAATTCAAAGAAAAAAGAAGATATGGAATATTTTGAAAGTATATTATTGAAGAAACATCTAACACATGTTGGCATAAAAAAAATCAAAATATAAATTTTCAGGTACCCTACTAATCTCATTTTTATTTTTTATTAAAAAATTATGAAACATTAGCTATGTTAAGTTTTAGTTAGTGACTTGAAGGAGAATATACTAGTAAAAATATAAAGAGATTTGAATGCTTTAAATTTGACTACATATGTTTTCTTACACGGAGCATAAGTAAGTCGGACATTATGGCTTTTGTTATTATTGTTATTGTTTGCACTTGTTGGTTTTCTTAACAAATTCTCGCTGATTTAGATTATGCCAGTGAAGATTCTCAATAAATAATAATAATAATTTTTCTTCATCAATGACAGGTAGCCGAAAGTTCTTTACTATAGCTGAAGTAATTGACGACACAGCGGGCCTGATAAGTGGGCCGGGTGGACTAGTTCAACCGGGTACGGCCCAGGAGTCGGCCTGATTGAGAATGTTTCGAGCCAAATCTAGTCAATTTGGAACTCTGGTTCGATTGAACCAGATGAGAACGGCATCCTCAAATTCGCACCCGTGCCCTAAATGCAGCGGTGTTACTGTCTCCTTCTCTACAGCGACCGCGACCGCGACCGCGACTGCGGCGTTTTCCTTGGCGAAAGGCGGCATCTTCGTCCGTCGAGCTCTTACGCTGCGGCGTTTTCCTCGGAGAACGGTGGATGCTGCGGCTTACCCTCCGTCAGCGAACGGTGACAGCGCCCGGTATCTCTCTCTTACTCCTCCTCCTCCTCCTCCTCTTCCTCCTTCGCCGTCGCACAATCCATCCCCTCCCTCTTCCCCCGTTCATCGCAGCCATCCCTCCTTCCTCTTCCCCTTTCCCACAGCTCTCCCGCTTCCCCGACACCATTTTCCTCCTCCCTCCACGACAGCCCCCTCTATTTTCGCTCCGGCCCCCCACCCCTCTTTCCCTGATACATCTTCCCTCCTGTCCTCTCCATTGTAGTTACCCGCTACCCTCCCAACAAGCCTCCAGCCCATGAGCATTTCTTTCCCAGTATGCAAGTTAAATGCAGATAGACAGCAGGAGAAGTGCTGCTTTTAGAGAGACAAAGAATGGGGAAGTCTAAGAGGAAAAAAAGGGGAAAACATCACTATAATTGGGTCACTGTCCAAATAAAATCGTAATCATTTGCCAATAGAATCATGCAAAAGCCTGACTATTCCTCATGTGAAGCATTTTAATTAAAAATATACCTCAGATAATACTAATCTGGCTAGGTTTCCCGAAAGAAGCTCTCCCTACAGCAACTGCTTAATTTGATAAACTGTTTGGTTCGTCAAACCTCTTAGTTTTCTTATTGTGTTTACTGCATTGCTGTTTCCTTTTCTAGCATACCAGAAAATTTCAACACAAAACCCCAAATGATACAAAGGACTCGACTCACCCTAAAGTACAAGTTGAGTAAACAACTAGAATTTGACTTGATTTCCAAACCCCAAAATAGACCCAAAATCCCAATGTATTTGGTTAGGCATAAACTTACACCTTTATGTCAGCATAGTATGTCTCTGCCGTAGTGCTGAAAGCAACTATCTTCGCTACTTGAGGCTTGTTCATAACTCAAAACACACAGGCCTGCTTATATTTGGATTGTCAAATCTTGTATTTGCTGGTTTAGTTGGTGATTTGATTTTGCAGGTGAAGGAGATTTTACAGGTGACAATAGAAAGAGATTTACAATGCTATTAATTTATCTACAAATATTTTCTTACACACAGTTCAATGATGCACAAGATCCATATGGATGAGCATGAATAGTGTGGACATCATGGCTTGTTATTATTGTGGTCGTTTGCACTTGCTGGTTTTATTGTCAAATTCTCACTGATCTAGGTTATGCTGGTGAAGCTTCTTGAATAAAAGACTTTTTTTTTCATTAATGATAAGTAACCGAGGCTACATATAAGTTTTTCACTGTAGCTGAAGTTATTTACACGAGCAGTCTTTCTCTTGAACTAAGTTTTTTTAGCATCACAGAACCAAATAAACTAGTAACTTTTCTTGATCGAGGCAGTTTTCTTACCTTTTTATTCATTTTTTCAGAAAATTTGTTGCCTTCTCTGGTCTTCCAGCTATGTTGTTGTAATTTTTGTCAAGTTGCATCATCAAGAGTGCCTTCTTTAGCATGTTGAACCTCGCAAATTACTGTTGTTAACTTCTTGTACAGTGTCTTTTCTACTTACCAGTCTTATTAGACCTATAACTAAATCATCTCTTTACATTCTTGATGAAAAGGATCAACTATTCTGGAAGTGCTCATTTGAAATGTTCCAGGTTTTAGTTGTAGGACATTAGTGAACCTGATGTTAGACAAAACATTATGCATCTTCCACCTAATCTGAATGCTGAAGTACCCATTGCAAGTCATCAGCTGACGTTCAACCTATTAGTACAAACTTGAATATCAGCTGTATAAGATCAACATTGTAAATGCCACTATCACTCTTATGCTGCATATTTGATGTTAATACATTTGATATCATTTTTCCAGGGATATAGCATGCTTCACGGTTTCTAAAGCTACTAACTACAATATATAAACAGTGGAAGGTTGTGACAGTGCGCGTGTGTCATATCAAGACATTATTTCAGTGGTGGTGAATTGCTTGGATGTGAGCATGGTAATAAGTAAATGATCAAAGGTACTCTTAGTCAGCACTCAAACACCATTTAGAGACTTGCATATATGAAAGAAATATATTTAGTTTGGATGCGCTTGATTTGAGGTAGAAGAGGAATTTGGATTTGGAGAGGGCTGCAATAGAACTACTTTTCTTGTGCAAACAGTTTGTGATACTGCTTCAAAATATGATGTTTTTGGTGCAAAGGAGGCTCTTTTGCATTCTCCCATGTAACAAGTCCACCGTCCATCTTTCTTCCTATGAACACTGCAGTCTGTTTAGCTTTTCCACTGCCAAAGACCAAAGTTCAGATCATAAATCCAACTTTATTGTGGTCGACCCCCTTCAATCATGTGAACTTGCTTCAGAAAAGGCTGCAAAAACAGCCAAGTGTCGCACCCGTCACACAAAATCTTCAAGTTCAAGTCTTAGCATTGAGTTCTTTAAACAGAGCGGATGGAGTGATGCACAAGTCATGAAGCTTATGCAGATGCAACCATGGTATCTACGTGCTAACGTAGAGACTGTCCTGAAGCCCAAGATGAGATCTTTGCAGGACATGGGATTTTCTGACACTGAAATAGTTCAGCTGGTTTCATCCTGTCCAGGTCTGCTCCAGTTTCGTGATATCCAACCAAGGATCAACTTCTGGAGGTCACTTCTTGGTACTAATGAGAGGTTAATTAAAGCCTGCAGGAGGAACATGTTTCTCCTTACTTCTTGCTTGGCTCGAAAGATTGAGCCCAATATATCTCTCTTGAGGGAACATGGCATCAGTGACGATCGCATCGCGCATATGGTGGTGACACGACCACGTGTTTTTTGTCAAACAGACAAAGGTATCAAGGAAGCTATTGAATATGTTGAGGAGTTGGGTGTGTCACGTGGCTGTAAAATGTTCCCTTTTGCACTTTTATCAGTCATGAGCGTTAGCAGGTCTAGGTTCGATGCTACCTTTGCAACCCTGATGAGCTTTGGGTGGTCCCAACCTGACAGCATTGCTGCATTCAGGAGGGTTCCATCCATTTGGCCTTTGTCGCAGAAGAACTTGAGTGACAAGATGACATTCCTGACGAAGGAAGCTGGTTGTGAGCTGACATATATCATTGGCCATCCCGTGCTTCTTACATTTAGCTTGGAGAAGAGGTTGAGACCTCGATATGAGGTTATGAATTTTCTTGATCAGAATAAATTGCTGGATGGAGGACATCACCTGCTATCTTACGTGATGCCAACTGAAGAGAAGTTCAGGAAGAAATTCCTTTTCCTGCTACGCAAGGAGAAATTTTTTGCTCAGTATGATTCCTAGAAATCTAGGATTGTAAGTGCTTCCTTAAGGCAAAAGTGTATGCTATTGTATGCTAACTGCATTTTACATTTGTGACAATTTAAATTTCCCAAGAGTTTCTTGGAGTATAACTTCCATGTTGATTTGGTGATTCTTCTTCTATTTATTTTTTCTACAACGAAAGGCACCAATTCTTTTATGCTGATGTCTCAGAAATTGGTTTGGTGGATGGTCAATTTACTTGGGAAAGGTAACCAAAATATCAAGCATTTGTGGTTCTGTTTCTACCATATTTAGCTAATTCTACCAGCTGATCGATCAGTGTCAACTTGGCCTCGGTCATGTTTATTGATGCGAAGGCATATTGGTAACTGTGCTGTCATTTAGATGATTGAGATATAATTTAATAGACCCAACATGTCTCCGGTGTTTGGTTTCATTTAATTATTAAGACCCATGCATTTTGCCTCACTCGAGCATTTATGTATATGTTTGAATTCATCTGAACCATATTCAGAAAGATTATTGAATTTGAGTTACGTTGGTTGAATTTAAGAGAACAATTAGCAGATAGGTAATAAAATGAAGCTTTTTTAAATGGCATATATCTACAGTTCGATATGAAGTTTTTTTTTAAAAAAAATGCAATGTTGTATTATGGGTCTTAAAAATAAGAAACAGTATAATTATTTTTTTAGTAATATATTCATTTGACAATGTTTTAATTTATTAAAAGATTCCAAGAGGAAATATTTCAAAAGAGTTGTTGGATAGTTGTCGAGCGACTACTGTGGAAAAGTGTAAAATTCTTTTCTTTGAAATAATTTAAAATATATCTATTATTTTTTTTAAGAATATATAAATATTGACTACTAATTCTTAGCTCGTCAAGAGAATAGCATACATTAATTTTTGCTTCGTGCAACTTGGTGTGTGTTATGAAGTTTGATTTTTTTTTTCTAGTAATGTTGTATTATCATTTTGATGTTTTCAAAATAAGAAACAGTATCTTTATTTTTCTTTGATAATATATTTAGTTATTAAAATTTTAATTTAATGAAAGATTGTAAGAGGAATGACTAGAAAAGTGGACAAAGTTGATTGTTGGATGATTGCGGAACAACTGTTTATTTATAAGTTGATAATGATGCTGAAGAGTATAAAATTCTTTTTTAAAATTTTTTGGACAACAAAAAACAAAACAAATGGAGCTTATAATTTCCTGCATTAGTTTTTGAGCCAAACAAATACCAGAAAATTTGCTGCTTATGTCCTCATTTATTTTTCAGCAACTCCCCTGTTATGCATTAATAGACCGGACCTAGTTGAATGGATGATGATCCTATACATCACACACTCCTCGTCCGATGATTGAATTATTGTGATTGTTTTCACTTGCAACTTATGTTTACAAATTCTCGATCTATTTTGTGCCGGCAAAACTTTTTAATAAAAAGATATATATATATATATTTTTTTTTATGAATGACGTGTTAGTCGAAGTTACATATAAATTTATTTATCAAAACAAGTGAAGTCTAATTGAACTTCATCTAGGTGCACGCCTGAGCTCAAGTGTTAGACGGGTCAAACGATCATTTGATTCAATTTTGATTGATTTGAGTCTGAATTAAGTTAATTTGATTTCACTTGTACTCACAGAGTGAGTCATGCGTACATTTGATTTATGAACCATGAATCTACATTATAATTACCTCATATAGTTCATTATCGATGAATCCGCATTAAAAATAAAAATGAGTTAGTGATAAGTAAAGATGTGGCTGACAAAATGGATCAACTTTATTTTGATTTAGTGTTTGGTTCATCAAATCTCTTAGTTTCCTTATCTTGTTTATATTTTCTTTTTCAAACACATTAGAAAATTTCAACAATCCACAAAACTCCGAATGATCCAAAAGTGCTGAACAACTATAATGTAACTTATTTCGATACTCCAAAATAGATCCAAAATCTCAATATATTTAGCTAGGTATTACTAGTCTTCGTATAGGTTTGGTTTAAACCATAACCGAATCCAATCAGTTTGACGATTTGACGATTACAAATCAAATTAGAATCAATCAGGTGTGATTTAATTTTGGTTTCTAGGTTTGAAAATTTTGAAACGTTGATCCCAAAACCAATTGATTCTGGTTTGAACCATTGATTTGATGATTTTTTATATAGAAAAATCTTGATCAAATAGGTTATCGATCAATAAATGGGCTCAACCGGCCACGCTTGGCAAACAATTGAAAGAGGTAAAATGACCAATTTACCCTCTCAATTGTCATATAAATGACTTTATTTTTTGTTATTTTATAATTAAAAATATTAAAAATTATAAAATAAATTTGTCCTTCCAATAAACAAATAATAGCTAGTTTTGAGAATATTTTAGAAAGAAAACCCTATAAATACTCTTAAAATCTCTGATCCTTTCTCGCATTGTTGTCGAGTACTTATTGAAGTTGCAATGACTAATGGAAGTTATCACTTCGCTACTGGAAAGATTTTTTAAAGTCCGATCTTGATGATTCAAGAAAGCTAAAATATTAATATTGATGTTGAGACAAAGGGAACTCGTAAAATGACGAAACTCAATATAAACATCTTCGAGTTATATTTTAAAAATGTTTGAAACACCGATAACTCCTTTCATATCATATGTAATTAATGGGATTAAAATTTTAAATTCAAAGAAAAAAGAAGATATGGAATATTTTGAAAGTATATTATGAAGAAACGTGTAACACATGTTGGCATAAAAAAAAAAATCAAAATGTAAATTTTCAGGTATCCTACTAATCCCATTTTTATTTTTTATTAAAAATTCTGAAACATTAGCTATATTAATTTTTAATTAGTGACTTGAAGGAGAATGTACTAGTAATTTTTCTTACACGGAGCATAAATAGTTTGGATATTTTATAGCCTTTGTTATTATTGTTATTGTGTGCACCTGTTGGTTTTCTTGGCAAATTCTCGCAGATTTAGATTATGCCAGTGAAGATTCTCAATAAATAAAAATAATAATTTTTCTTCATCAATGACCGGTAGCCGAACCAATTGACGACGCCGGACGCCCGATAAGTGGGCCAGGTGGGCGAGTTCAACCGGGTGCGGCCCAAGTCTAGTAAATTTGGAACTCTAGTTCGATTGAACCAGATGAGAACGGCATCCTCAACTTCGCACGCGTGCCCTAAATGCAGCGGTGAAACCGTCTCCTTCTCCACAGCGACCGCGACTGCGGCGTTTTCCTTGGCGAAAGGCGGCGTTTTCCTCTGTCGAGCTATTAACGCTGCGGCGTTTTCCTCGGAGAACGGTGGATGCTGCGGCTTACCCTCCGTCGGCGAACGGTGACAGCGCCCGGTATCTCTCTCTTACTCCTACTCCTCCTCTTCCTCCTTCGCCGTCGCACAATCCCATTCCCTCTCTCTTCCCCGTTCGTCGCAGCCACCCCTCCTCCCCTCTTGCCCCCTTTCCGCAATCTCCCGCCTCCCTTTCGACACCATCCTCCTCGCCGACCCATCCTCCTCCTACCTCTTTCACCCGTTCATCGCAGCCCCCGCCCCTGTCGACCCTGACAGCCACCTCCACCATCCCCCGACTCCGATCCCAACGGCCCCCTCTCCGTTTTCCTACTCCGGACGCGACTGCCCCCTCTCTATTTTCCTTCTCCGGTCCCGACAACCCCCATCTCCCTCCTCTACACCCCTCTTCGCGCTCTCTGATACATCTTCCCCTCCCCTTTCCTACTCCCTGATAGTTACCCGCTACCCTCCGAACAACAGTCAGCATCATGTCATGAGCATTTACTTTAAAGAAATAGCAAGTCACAGTGTGCAAGTTTAATACGGTTGTTAAGATAGACAGCAGGAGAAGTGCTGCTTTTAGAGAGAGCAAAGAGAATTGGGGAAGTCTTAGAGGAAAAAACAAAAAGCATGGAAAACTTAGAACAAGAGATCGCAGAGACTATAATTTGGTCACTGTCCAAATAAAATCGTAATCATTTGCCAATAGAATCATGCAAAAGTCTGACTATTCCTCATGTGAAGCATTTTAATTAAAAATATACCTAAGATAATACAAATCTGACTAGGTTTCCCAAACGAAGCTCTCTCAACAGCAACTTCTTATTTTGATGAAGTGTTTGGTTCATCAACCTCTTAGTTTTGTTATTATGTTTACTGCATTGCAGGTTCATCAACCTCTTAGTTTTGTTATTATGTTTACTGCATTGCAGTTTCATCAACACACAGGCCTGCTTATAGTTGGATTGTCAAATCTTTTATTTGCTGGTTTAGTTGGTGATTTGAAGGAGATTTTACTGGTAACAATAGAAAGAGATTTGAATGCTATTAATTTAACTACACTTATTTTTTTACACAGTTCAATGATGCAAAAGATCCATATGGATGATCATGAATAGTTTAGACATCATGGCTTTTGTTATTATTGTGGTCGTTTGCACTTGCTGGTTTTATTGGCATATTCTAACTGATCTAGGTTATGCCAGCGAAGTGATAGAACCCTAGAAGAATTTTATGTAGATTGATCTTTGCGGAGGATCAACCCTTGGAACGCTATAGGGGTTCCACCCTCCAAGTAGTCGGCCTTGTGGCTGCAAAGTAGATTGATCTTTTCTTATTTAAAAAAGGTGGAGGCTACATGCTTAAATAGGACTCCAAACCCTAGTCCTAGGGGTTGCTTCCTAAATGAACTATCTTTTTTGCTCTCAACCTTAGCCGACCGGCCCAGTAAACCCTAGCTACTCTTCTTTATATGATAGAGGCGGCTAAGTGAGGTTTATTATACTCTTACAGGGTTTTTATTATCTGCTACTTGGTTGCAAACCCGTCCTCTTCAAATCAACCTTGTCCTCAAGGCTGAGGTTCCATGATCTCAGGGAACTGGGTCTTTAGCTCCTCATATGATTCTCATGTGACATCTTTAGGTGGTAAATTATTCCAATGCACTAATACTTCAGTAGAGGGGCGTCAGCGACGCATCACGATTCTACGGTCGAGGATGACTTGTGGTTGGGCTTGAATATCTCCATCATCAGTGGTGTTGGGCAATTGAATCTGGGATGACTCGTGTTTTCCCAACTTGGGCTTCAAGCATGACACATGGAAGATAGGGTGGATTTTGGCATTCTTAGGCAATTTAAGTCTGTATGCCACGGCTCTAATACGCTCTGTGATCTGATAGGGCCCTTAAAAACGTGGGGATAACTTCATGGAGGCTCGTGTGTTGATGGACAGTTTCTTGTATGGCTGTAGGCGAAGATAAACCCAATCTCCTACTAAAAATTCTTTTTCGCTTCGTGTGTCGGCTTGCTGCTTCATTCTGGCTTGAGCGGGAGAGAGATTATTCTTTAGTAGTTGTAGGAGTTTGTCCCTGTCAATTAAATCTTGGTCGACCTGATCTACCTTGGCCGAGCCAATTCATATTTTGGAATCACAAGGGTCGACCAACCATACAGTGCTTCATATGGGGTACATTTTGTAGATGAATGATATGTAGTATTATGCCACCATTCGGCCCAGGGGATCCATTTCGTTCACTCCTTTGGTCGGTCACTGGCGAAACACTGAAGGTACGTCTCTAAACACCTGTTCACCACCTTTGCTTGGCTGTCAGTTTGTTGATGATATGTTGTGCTCATATTGAGTTTAGTGCCCTGCAACTGAAATAACTCGGTCCAAAATTTATTGGTGAAGATCCTGTCTCGATCACTTATAATGGACCTTGGCATCCCATGCAGTTTAATAATATTTTCTGTGAAAATTTGAGCAATACTAACAGTAGTATAGGGATTTCGCACAATACAAAAATAAGCATATTTCGTAAGTCGATCAACCACCACGAGGATCGTGCTTTTACTTTTAGAAGGTGGCAGCCCTTCGATGAAGTCCATGGAGATGTCAGGCCACATTGAGTCTGGTATGGGTAGTGGTTGTAGTTTCCCTGGACTCGCCACTGTTTCACCCTTTTGCTGTTGACACACATCACATTGTGCCACGTATTCAGAAATAATTTTTTTCATCCCTCTTCAATAAAAATTTTGCTTCACTCTTTTGTAGGTTCTCAGAAATCCGGAGTGCCCTGTTGAAGGTGTGGAGTGCATTTCGTGCAGAATGACTTTGATGCAAGGGGAGTCGGGTATAACTACAATATGACCTTTGTAGCGTAGATCCTTCGAATCCTAAGTATAGTGAGCTATTGCACTTGGATCCTCCAATTTTTTAATGATATTATTGGTCTCTGGATGCTTCTTCCATTCCTCTCAAATGTCCTCAAGGAAGCTGGTGGTAGGAAGAGAGATAGCTGAAAATTTAGCTTGCTTAGGTAGCCGTGAGAGTGCATCTGCAATAACGTTTTCTTTCCCCTTTTTGTAATTAATTTCATAATCAAATTCTAGAAGTTTTGTTACCTATTTTTGCTGCTCCGGGGATGATATCTTATACTCCAAAATATACTTGAGACTCCTATGGTCCGTTTTAATTTGAAATCATTGGCCGATCAGGTAGGGTCTCCACTTCGTTACTGCGTGCACAATGACGAGCATCTCCTTATCATAGATTGATATTTTTTTTGGGTGGGAGATAGCTTCTTGCTGGTGAATGCGAGTGGTCGACCATCTTGCATGAGAATAGCTCCAATTCTGACTCCAGATGCGTCGGCCTCAATGATGAAGGGTCGACTGAAATCTGGTAGCGCTAGCACAGGCGTCATCGTCTTGATTGCCTTAAGTTTATTGAAGGTAGCGAATGCTTCATCTGACTATTGGAAGGTATCTTTTTTCAGTAGAGAAGTGAGAGGTGCATTGATCTTCCCATAGTCCACAAATTTTCGGTAGTAGCCTGTTAGTCCAAAGAACCCATGGTGCAATTTCACATTTGTAGGTTTCGGCCAGCCCTGCATTGCTTCGATTTTTGTTGGGTCTACCACCACTCCTGATATTAGGTGCCCTAGGTACTCTACTTTTTGTTGGAGAAAGCTGCCTTTGATAGCTTAACAAAACGAGTATTCTCCCGAAGGATCGTCAGAGCAAACTGCAAGTGCTAAAAGTGAGTCTCAAGAGAAGGGCTGTAAATGAGAATATCATCGAAAAATACTAATACAAATTTGCGAAGAAAGCTTCGAAAAATATCGTTCATGAGACTTTGGAAGGTTGAAGGAGCATTAGTGAGTCCAAAAGGCATTACAAAGAATTCATAATGATCATTATGTGTGCGGAAAGCAGTTTTTGGAATATCGTCTTCACATACCCAAATTTGGTGGTAATCGGATTGGAGGTCCAACTTCGTGAAGACTCGAGCTCCTTTTAACTCATCAAGAAGTTCATTCACCACTGGTATTGGGTACTTATCCTTGACGGTGATGTCATTTATAGCTCGGTAGTTGATGCATATCCGCCAAGTTCCGTCCTTCCTGCGTATAAGTAGCACCGATGAGGAATAGGGGTTGTAGCTTGGCCGAATCACCCCTGTTTCAAGCATCTCCTTTGCAATCTTTCAATTTCATCCTTCTGGAGGTGAGGATAGCGGTACGGTCGAGTGTTCATTGGTGGCTTGCCCGGAAGAATTGGAATTCGGTGGTCATGTTGCCGAGCAGGAGGAAAATCGTGCGGTTTAGTAAAAACGTCGTCAAATTCAGCAAGCAATTGGGCGAGATTTTGATCTTCAATTTCTATTTTCTTCCCCTTTGGTTGCTGTTGGAGATGCATCAAAAAGCCACCATATATCTTGTGTAAAACTTTCTCCATTCGTTGGGTCGAAATGGTGGTTACGTTGCTTCCGCGCTTCCCGTGTAGGATGACCTGTTTGCCTTTGCAGTAGAATTTCATAATTAACTTAGAAAAGTTTCAAGAGACATCACCTAGCGTCGTTAGCCATTCAATGACCAGCACGACCTCATAATCATCAATTGGTAGGAGGAAGAAGTTGGCAACAATTTCTTGGTCTTGCAGTAATAGTTTCACCTGCGAGTATCTTTGGTCGCACTTTAGGATTCGGTCATCGGTGATCTTTATGTCGAACTTGCTGCAACCTTCAATGTAGAACGCCATCCGAGCAGCAACTTTACTGTTTAAGAAGTTATTAGTGTTGTCTGTATCGATGAGAACAATGATCGGTTGTTGTTTGAGAAGGCCTCCAACTTTTATCGTTTGCAGATTTAAGTAGTCGACTAACGCGTGTACCATAAAGTTGGTCGGTTGTGGCTCTTCTGCATCTTCTTCCTCATGTTCAAGGCTCTCTTCTAGCTGTTCAATGATCTCTTTTTCCATTGGTTCAATCACAAGAAGTCTCTTTTTTTTACAACGATGCTCGCGGTTCCACGGCTCGTCACAATACCAACATAACCCGTTTGCAGATCACGAACGATCGTCGCACACTCGTAGCAACTTTGTTCAACGTTCCGTTCGTCGCTTGCCCATGCTTGTACATATCCTTGGCTGCCTGTTTTTTCATGTTTTGGTGTGTTTTCCCTGTAAACATGTAAGAAACAGCAGCTCGTAGCGTTGCAGAACGATTGCTCATTGCATCTGGCCAAAAACCCCCAAAACAGCTCTGTTTTTGTGTGTCGCGGGCTGATTTCTGTAGCCCGCAGCCACCCCAATTTTGTCAGCCATCGCAGCACCCAGGAATCCCCCGGGTGGCACATGGTTGGATGGGTCTTCAATATAATGTTGGGCATTGAACACTTTCACAAGTTTGCACGTCAACTTGACGGAAACTTGCCTTCGCGCCTGACACTTGGGGAGTAGTTGTTTGCGGACTTGCTGCTGCTCATTCACCCTTCTAAAGTCTTTGTTTTCCTCCTCTCCTTCTCTGCTTTCCTGCACTTCAAGTGCTCGCTCAATTGCTTGTAAAGCTTCCCCTCTGCGCGAGATGTCGGACTTGTTCGCTGCTCGTTTCAAGACTAATCAATTTCTCTTTTTACAGGTCCTACGGGACCTGCACGAGGTTGTAGTTCGGCTAACCCTTGGCAAAATAGGCTGCCAAGGATATGTACATGTATGGGCAAGCGTTTTAACGGAACGTTGAACGGTTCTTTGCGAGTGTGCGACGACGCGCATTTTATCGTGGCGTGCGTTTACCATAAAGTCAGTCGGTTGTGGCTCTTCTTCTGCATCTTTTTCCTCATGTTCAAGGCTCTCTTCTAGCTGTTCAATGACCTCTTTTTCCATTGGTTCAATCACAAGAAGTCTCTTTTTTTTACAGCGATGCTCGCGGCTCCACAGCTCGTCACAATACCAACATAACCCCTTTGCAGATCGCTCCCGAAGCTTTTCTCTTGTCAACTTTTTTGGTGCAGGAGCTCGGCTGACAATAGGGGGGCTAAGGGCTTCGATATTGCTGGTCAGGGAGTGACCCTAGTCCTCCGGGCTTCGTGGTTCAATCGCTCCTCTTGAAGTCGTGTGAAAGAGATGGCTGCCATAAGCGTGTACGGTTGTCGCGCTTTAACTTCTCCTCGGATCTTCGGCTTCAAGCTCTCAATAAACGTCCTCAATAGCTATTTTTCAGACCAATCACGTGTTTGATTAGATAACCTTTCAAACCTGATTTGATACTCTTGAATGGTGGAGGTTTGTCGGATCTTTGCTAGTTGTCCGTTAATGTTCTCGTAATCGGTTGGTTCGAAGCGGATCAACAGTCCTTTGACTTGTCGCCATGAGAGGACTCCATGAGTATGTTCAAATCAATCAAACCACTGTATGGCATACCCTTCAACATGTATAGTCGCAATTTCCACCATAGATGCGTCTGTAGTTTTGTGGTACCGAAAATATGGCTCCGCGCACGAGATCCAACCAATCGGGTCTCCTTCCCATTAGGAAAGTCCACCCTCATGCGTGGATAGTAGGGATTGGTCATAGAGCCTCCCCTCTCCTGGAAGTCATCTCTTCTGTTATAGCTCTCTCCTTGATGTGATTTCTCTGGGCTCGATGATCGGCCCAAACTCAGTTCGGCAAACGGAGTCTGAATCTTATCCTCTATTCGCGTCACGAAGGCTTCGAATTTAGCGTTGATTGCCTTCTCAGATGCCATAGTATATGCCTCCAAATTTATAATATTAAGATCTCTCTTTTGTTGTCGGGTTAAAGGCATGCATTGGTTGAGAGAAGTGGTGGCTGAAAAGGTTGGTGGATTGGTGGATGTAGGCTACGATTTAGGCTTGTTTTGTAGCTATTTTGGGTGCGGTTTGGGGGTACAGTTTGATGAAGATTTGGGGCTGTGATGGTAGTGGATGAAGGTTTGGGAAGAGGATTTTAGATCTATGGTAGATGGCAGCAAAGATTTGGTAGAAATCAGTGGAAGTTGCTGCAGATATGTGCTGTCTCGTAAGAGTAGAATTGTCGTCGAAGAAACAACGGTTTTTCGTTGAAATTTCAAGCAAAAACCCAGATATGACAATTTGACAGTAAAACCTTAGTTTAGATAACAACAATGATGACAATTTGGATCAAGAAAATTTCGGCAGCATAACAGCAAAGAAATCGATACAAGTTGCGATAGCAGAATTCTCATCGAAAAATTTCAGCGGTTTGCAACGAAAATTTGCAGCAACATAAGAATGTTTCAGAGATGAATTCCACAATAGATCAATCACAGATGAAAGCCAAGATGATCGATGAAGTGCACAAGAAATTTAGTTCAAAAAGGATAACAAATAGATCGGTTACTGAAATTTTCTGCAGCAATCCTTCGTTTGCAAAGATGATAACTTTTACGATGAAAGGAATTTGTAGCAAGGGATAGATAGCAAGACTTCTTTTTGGTATTTGAATGAAAAATTACAGCAACAAAATATATTGGTGATAGAAGAATACCAGATCTCTGATGCAATTGGAGGTGGCGGCAGTAGATTGATTTGATCTACGACAAAAGATGATGGTGGAGACGACACCAAGAGCAATTGTGGGAATTGCTTGGCTGATGGTGGGCGACAGGGATGGCAACAAAAGCAGCAAGATCGTTGCTCTGATACCAGATGATCAAACCCCAGAGGAATTCTATGTAGATTGATCTTTAAGGGGGATCAACCCTTGGAACGTTATAGGGGTTCAATCCTCCAAGTAGTCGGCCTTGTGGCTGCAAAGTAGATTGATCTTTTTTTATTCAAAAGAGATGGAGGCTACATGCTTATATAGGACTCCAAACCCTAGCCCTAGAGGCTGCTTCCTAAGCGAACTACTCATTTTACCCTCAACCTTAGTCGACCGGCCCAGTAAAGAGGGGGCGACGGCTAAGAAGCCCAAAGACCCAAATGTAAACCCTAGCCACTCTTCTTTATAGGATAGAGGCGGCTAGGTGGGGTTTATTACACTCTTACAGGGTTTTTATTAGCTACTACTTCGTTAAGTAGGACCCAACCCTGCTAGGGTCCTATCAAAAAACTTCTCAAATAAAAGACCTTTTTTTTTCCCTTCATTAATGATAAGTAGGTGAGGCTACATATATTTTTTACTGTAGCTGAAGTTATTTATATGAGCAGTCTTTCTCTTAAATTAAGTTTTTTTATCGTCATAGAACCAAATAAACTAGTAGATTTTCTTGATCGAGGCAGTTTTCTTACCTTTTTATTCATGTTTTGGAAAATTTGTTGCCTTTCTCTGGTCTTCCAGCTATGTTGTTGCAATTTTTGTCAAGTTGCACCTCATCAACAGTGCCTTCTTTAGCAGGTTGAACCTCACAAATAACTGTTGTTCATTTCTTAAACATTGTGTTTTCTAATTACCAGTTTTGTTAGACCTATAACAAAATCGTCTTGTTGCAATCTTGTTGAACAGGATCAATTATTCTGGAAGTGCTCATGTGAAATGTTTCAGGTTGTAGTTGTAGGACATTAGTGAATCTGATGTTAGACAAAACATTACGCCTCTTCCACCTAATCTGAATGCTGAAGTACCCATTGCAAGTCATTGACTGATGTTCAACCTATTAGTACAAAGTTGAGTATCGTCTGTATACGATCAACATATTAAATGCCATTGTCACTCCTATGCCGCGTATTTGATGAAAATACATTTGATATCATTTTTCAATATCTGCAGGGATATAGCATGCTTCATGGTTTCTAAAGCTACTACCTACAATGCATAAATAGCGGAAGGTAGTGTCAGTGTGCATGTGTCATGTCAAGACATTATTTCAGTGGTGATTAATAGCTTGGATGTGAGCTTGGTAATAAGTAAATGATCGAAGGTACTCTTAATCAATATTGAAACACCATTTAGAGACTTACATCTCAAAGAAATGGTTAATGGGAACTGAATGCAGCTGGATTTACGTGAGTGGTAGGGAACGTTAGCCGATACCGATGATTAGTTGAAGCTTTCAACTTCCTTTTGGTTGGAAGCAGATACAGAAAATATATTTAGTTCGGATGCACTTGATTTGAGGTAGAAGAGGAATTTGGACTTGGAGAGGACAGCAATAAAACTACTTTTCTTGTGCAAACAGTACGTGATACTGCTTCAAAATATAATGTTTTTGGTGCAAAGGAGGCTCTTTTGCATTCTCCCATGTAACAAGTCCACCATCCATCTTTCTTCCTATGAACTCTGCAGTCGGTTTAGCTTTTCGACCGCGAAAGACCAAAGTTCAGATCATAAGTCCAACTTTACAGTGGCCGACCCCCTTCAATCATGTGAACTTTCCTCAGAAAAGCCTGCAAAATCAGCCAAGTGTCGCACCCATGACACAAAATCTTCAAGTTCAAGTCTTTGCATTGAGTTCTTTAAGCAGAGCGGTTGGAGTGATGCACAAGTCATGAAGCTTATGCAAAGGGAACCCAGGTTTCTATGTGCTAAGGTAGAGACTGTCCTGAAGCCCAGGTTGAGATCTTTGCAGGACATGGGATTTTCTGACACTGAAATAGTTCAGCTGGTTTCATCATGTCCGAATATTCTCCTTCTACGTGACATTCAACCGAGGATCAACTTTTGGAGGTCACTTCTTGGTTCTAATGAGAGGTTAATTAAAGCCTCCAGGAGGACCATGTTTCTTCTTACTTCTTGCTTGGCTCGAAAGATTGAGCCCAATATATCTCTCTTGAGGGAATGCGGTATCAGTGAGCAACGCATCGCGCAGATGGTGGTGGCACGACCGAGTGTTCTTTGTCAAACAGAAAAATGTATCAAGGAAGCTATCAAACATGTTGAGGAGTTGGGTGTGTCACGTGGCTGTAAAATGTTCCCTCATGCACTTTTAACAATAGTGGCCCAGAGCAGGTCCAGGGTTGATGGTACCTTTGCAACCCTGATGAGCTTTGGGTGGTCCCAACCAGACACCATTGCTGCATTCAGGAGGGTTCCATCCATTTGGTGTTACTCAAAGAAGAACTTGAGTGACAAGATGACATTCCTGACGAAGGAAGCTGGTTGTGAGCTGACATATATCATTGACCATCCCGGGCTTCTTACATATAGCTTGGAGAAGAGGTTGAGACCTCGATATGAGGTTATGAATTTTCTTGAGCAGAATAAATTGCTGGATGAAGTACATAACCGGCTATCTTACATGATGCTACCTGAAGAGAGGTTCAGAAAGAAATTCCTTTTACCGCTACACAAGGAGAAATTTATTGGTCAGTATGATTCCTATGTTGTTGCTGTGCAGGGAAAGCAGGATGTTGTTGCTGAAATCTAGGATTGCAAGTGCTTCCTTAGAACAAAAGTGTCAACCTATTGCATGCAGACTGCATTTTACATTTGTGACAATTTAAATTCCCCATGAGTATAACTTCCATGTTGATTTGGTGATTCTTCTTCTATTTATTTTTTTCTGCAACGAAAGGTACCGATTCCATTATGCTGATATCTCAGAAATTGGTGTGGGGGAAAAAAGTCAATTGCTTCAGAAAAGGTAACCAAAATATCAAGCTTTTGTGTGCTGTTTCGACCATATCTAGCTAATTCTACCAGCTGATCGATCTGTGTCAACTTGGCCTCGGTCATGTTTATTGATGTGAAGGCATATTGGTATATCTGTGCTGTCATTTATTTAGATGATTGAGATATAATTTAATTGATCCAAATATCCAATGCTGCAATGCCACGGGTGACTACTCCCAATGCCTTGGCTCCCAATGGGCGGCGAGTCGCCCTCCCCGGTGAACCAGTTTGGAAATCTTTGGAGGAAGCACCATGGCAGCTTGCTGTTCAAATACGGGTGACCAAGTCAGCTGGCCGAGATGGCTACCAGCATCCCTCCGGAGCAATTTTACGAATAGATTAACCGCTCAAATTCCGAATGGGAAGCTGCTGGCGGAGATGATCTGTGGTTGTATATTGAAGCTTCATAGCTGACAACAAAGTTGCTTTTGCTAGTTTGTTTGTTGGAGATTTGTTTTATAATTCAAGAACAAAGATTTGAATTCAGGGTGTAGTGTTTGTATGCTGTTTATGATTCAAGAACTGAGATGTTGGATTGCAGATTATCAAACCAAGAGACTGGTGTAACGTTGAAGTGAAAAGGTTGGGCACTACTATTTCTCTACATAACTCGAAGACGATTGTATAATCTGATTAGGATATGGCAATAAAATCCGATGATGAGAATTTGTAAGGCAGCGGTGTTAGCAAGAGATTACTGTGTCACATATGCATTGGTTACTGTGTCTCACTGGGAGTTGAGAAAACAAATTCTCGATCTATTTTGTGTCAGTGAAACTTCTTAATAAAAAGATATATAAATTTTTTTTTAATCAATGATGTGTATAGCTGAAGCTACATAAGATGAGACCTTAAAGTTTGATAAATGAATTAGATGAACAAGTTTACTGTGTCTCACTGGGAGTTGAGAAAACAAATTCTCGATCTATTTTGTGTCAGTGAAACTTCTTAATAAAAAGATATATAAATTTTTTTTTAATCAATGATGTGTATAGCTGAAGCTACATATAAATTTATTTACTAAAACAAATGAAGCCATTTTTTTTTTCACCTAGGCACCCTGAGATGAGACCTTAAAGTTTGATAAATGAATTAGATGAACAAGTTTAATCGAACATCGCACATGTGCGTGCCTAAGCTCAAGTGTTCTATGGGTCAAACGATCATCTGATTCAATTTTGATTGGATCGAGCCTAAATTAAACTAATTTGATTTCGCTTGAACTCGCTGACTGAGTTATATGCCCATTTGATTTATAAATCATGAATCTGTATTGTAATTACCTCATACAGTCTATTATTGATGAATCTGTATTAAAAATAAAAATGAGTTGACGACTAGTAAACATGTGGCCGACAAAATGGATCAGCTTTATTTTGATAAAGTGTTTGGTTCATCAAATCTTTTAGTTTCCTTATCTTGTATACCTTTCTACGATTTCCTTTTTTAAACACATCAAAAAATTTTAACAATCAACAAAACCTCGAATGATCCAAAGGTACTGAACAACTATAACGTATCTTATTTCGAAATTTTAAAATAAACCCAAAATCTCAATGCATTTAGTTTGATATTATCAGTTTTTATCTAGGTTTGGTTTGAATCATAATCGAATTTAGTCAGTTTGACACTTCCACGATTACAAATCAAATTAGAATCAATCAGGACTGATTTAATTCTGGTTTCTAGGTTTGAAAATTTTGAATTGTTGATCCCGAAACCAATAAATTCCGATTTGAACTATTGATTTGATGTTTTTTTTATACAGAAAAATCTTGATTATTGATCAATAGTTGGGCTCAAACAATTGGGCCCAACTGTCCACCCTTGGCAAACAATCGAAAGAGGGTAAAGACCTATTTGCCCTCTTAATTGCCATATAAATGTGTATATTTAGGGGTATTTTAGTTATTATATAATTAAAAATTATAAAATAAACTAGTTCTTCCAATAAGCAAATAATAGCTAGTTTTGGAGATATTTTAGGCAAAAAATCATATAAATACCCTTAAAATCCCTAATCCTTTTTTCACATCATTATTAAGTACTTATTGAAGTTTGAATGCCCTTATACTCTTTTCTTAATCGGATGGCAAGTGGAAGTTATCACTTCACTACTGAAAAAGACTTGAAAAATCGATATTGAAAATTCAAGAAAGTTAACATATTAATGTGGATGATGAGACCAAAGAAACTCATAACATGACTAAACTCAATATAGACATCTTCGAGCTATATTTTAAAAATGTTTGAAACATCGATAACTCCTTCCATATCATATGTAATTAATGGGGTTAAAATTTTAAATTCAAAGAAAAAAGAAGATATGGAATATTTTGAAAGTATATTATGAAGAAACGTCTAACACATGTTTGTTGGGAAATCAGGAGATTCGGCATCTTATGCGCAGTCGAAAATAAAAAAATATTAGATTTTCCGTAGTTACGTACTCGGTCGTCATGTAACGATTGGTGTGCAAAAATCGCAAATCCAAAAAATTCATATGTATCATGTCAGAAGCGTTACCTGGGGAGATCGTATATCCCCAAAAATTCCAAATCCGATGAAGAGGATGAAGGAGCACTAGCATACTCCTCTATAGCGATAATTTACACGGCGGACGCAGCAACGACGCTCCTCAGATCACCGTGGGATCTCTCTCTACGTGTACCACAAGGCTACCGGAGCCAAGGAGGAGGAGAGGAGACTAAGGAGAATAGAAGGATGACTATCAAGAGCTCTCAGCCTATGAACCAGGAGGTTCCTCATATTTATAGAGGTGGAGGAAGCTTATCCTTAACAGATCCTGTTCACACTAGATCTCTATCCAATTGGATCTCATTGGATCTTATCCACAGGATCCAATTTGATCTCATCCAATTGAATCTTATCCAATCATTTAATTGGATCTTATCCAATTATCCAATTGGATCTCATCCGTAGGATCCAAACTAGGGGCTTTGCAGATATCTCATATTCGCACCTCTACTCGTCACAACATTCACCTTATGTGTGTGACCCTCTAGGCCCGATACCAAGCTGGCCATGAGTCGCTCCCGTCAAAACTCTTTCTGACTCAAAACATCGTCTGATATAGTGAATTATTATCTTCATAATAATTCACTCGACTCATTGACTATGGACGTACTATACTACTATACCATAATTCCCAGACAGTACAGGGGGATCTAATTTATCGGACCTGTCTGTCCTCAATTACCATGTATCTATAGTCCATCATCCATCTAATATCTCATAGACCATATATTAGGCATGGTAAAGTCAGGCCAATATGGAATTTTATTCGAGTCTCGCTCTAATCAGATTCTCCCGGAGAACTCGTTCTCTCTCAATCCGAATGACCCTGGCCAGGGATTTTGCCTGAGCGAGCACACGCGGGATAAATCTCTCACGAAACCGAGAGTGGATGATCCTCTATTGATACGCAATTACCTTCATAAGGTTGGCTACTATTCTCGAGAATCGGCTATACCAGATCTGGAGCTCTCCAAACCTGTAAGTCTGATGTCAAAGAATGAAGTACTTAAACAAGGCATCTTTGATGCCTCAAGTCTAAGGACCAGACACACTAATGGGACTACAGAATCGTTGTCTGACATTAGGTTTTATTAACCATACAACATTCTGTAAGGGAATCAATCAGTGAACTCATTCTCTAATAAGCACCTGCACTATATATCTAGTGTCTCGACACAAGCGACTATGAGACCAGTCGCCTCCATCATATAGACGAGTATACAGCGCACCAGTCTATCCAGTTATCTCAATGTCCTTATCGAGTAACCTATGATCAGGTCAATTTAGGATCTATATTTAAATGTATATCTATCTCATTATCATGATCTCATGATGATCTGATTCTCATTACACAGATCCATGGATGTCACAATATTCATCCAAATAATATGAGAAAATGCTAATAATAATATGTTAAGAGATCGACGTAACATGTCACAAGTGCCGCCACTCACATGATTAGCTTGTATGACACATATAACCAACAATCTCTCACTTGACCTAAAGTCAATCACCTACGTGTATGATCCCTATCAGACCTTTGTGACGCTCAAATATAATATAAGTCAACGGCTTTGTCAATGGATCTACAATGTTATCTTCGGATGGAACTCTTTCCACTGCTACATCTCCTTGGGCCACAATTTCTCTAATCAAGTGGAACCTCCTTAGAACACTTCTGATAAGACCTGAGTTCCCTAGCTTGATCGATCATCCCGTTATTGTCATCCTATATAGGAATCAATTTCACACTGTCTGATATGATTCCTAAATTCATGATGAACTTTTCATCTATACACCCTATTTTGCTACTTCTACCAAAGCAATGTATTCCTCCTTTGTGGTACCTAATTATCTAGATAGCCAAGCCTTTACTGTGGAGAACATTCCTATATCATTACTAATAATTAAGATGTCATTCACATATAACACTAAGAAGGTGATAGCGCTCCCACTTACCTTCCTATACACACAAGGCTCATCTTCGTTCTTAACGAAGTCATAAGATTTGATCGTCTTATCAAATCTTATGTTCTAACTTCAGGAAGCTTGCTTTAGTCCATAAATAGATTTTAAGTAATCTGTACACCTTATATGGATTGTGCTTGGACATAAATTCGTCAGGCTGTATCATATACACTTTCTCTTCGAGGTTACCATTAAGGAATATAGTTTTTACGTCCATCTGCCAGATCTCATAGTCATAATGTGCTACAATAACCAATAGAATTCGAATGAATTTCAACATAGTTACGGGTGCAAAGGATTTGTCATAGTTATTACCCGGCTTCTGATGATACTCCTTAGCCACTAGCCTTACCTTATAGGTCTCCACCTTTTTATCTACCCCGATCTTCTTCTTGAAGATCCATTTGCAGCCAATAGGTACGATACCCTCAGGTGTATCAACAAAGATCCAAACCTTGTTGGAGTACATGGATTCGATCTCAGAATTCATGGTTTCTTGCTACTTCCCGAAGTGTATACTCATAATAGCCTCCTCGTAGGTCTGAGGATCAATATCCTGAATGTCCTCTCCACTAATATGTCCCACATATCTTTCAGGAGGGTGTGACAGTTTACCAGTCCTACGCAAAATTGGAACTTGTGTGTTGGGTACCTGAACAGACTTGACCTCTGGAATGGTGCCTTAGCTAGGTTCTCCAACCTCGCTTAATTCTATCATGCTTCCAATGTTTCCGTCAAGAATGTGTTCCTTCTTAAAAAATACTACTCTCTTGGTAACAAAGATCTTTTGGTCCTCAGGGTGATAGAAATAATAACCACATGTTTCCTTGGGTATCCCATGAACTTGCATCATTCCGTCTTGGATTCCAATTTTTCAGTGTTGTGTCTTTTAACATGGGCAGGGCAGCCTCAAATCTTAACAACCTTAAGATCGGGCTTCTTCCCTCTCCATATCTCATATGGTGTAGATACTACCAATCTAGATGGATCTCTGTTCAGAAGGTAAATTACGGTCTATAAGGCATATCCCCAAAATGAGATGGGTAGGTCAGCGAAACTCATCATGGGCCGCACCATTTCTAATAGTGTACGATTCCTCCTTTCTGATACACCATTGAGCTGTGGTGTATAAGGAGGTGTCCATTGGGATAGAATCCCATGGTCCTTGAGGAATTGGGTGAATTTTATACTAAGTATTCTCCTCCTCGATTTGATCAAAGAGTTTTAATACTCTTTCCAATCTAGTTCTCTACTTCATTCTTATACTCCCTGAATTTCTTGAAGACTTCAGACTTATACTTCATTAAGTACACATGTCCATACCTAGAGAAATCATCAGTGAAAGTAATGAAGTAGGAATAACTACCTATGACATGAGTTGACATAGGACAATATACAACACTATGTATGAGTTCTAGTAACTCAATGGCTCTCTCTCCAATTCCACTAAACTTAGAGTTGGTCAATTTTTCACGAAGGCAAGGCTCGTAAGTTGTATATGACTCGTAATCAAATGGATCTAAGTATCTATTTTTTAACAACTTCTAAATCCTTCCCTCATGGATATGACATAGCCTACAATGCCATAAATATGCATTGTTCACCTCTTCTCGTTTCCTCTTGGCCATGCTTACATTCATAATGTGTGAAGTAGTATTTAGCATAAATAAATCATTATGCAATGTCCCTCTAGTAATGATCTTATCATTCTTACTGATTGAACAATAATTATTCTCAAAATGCACTTTATAACCATTTAATGTCAAACATGAATGGAAATAACATTTTTGATAATAGAGGAAATAAAATAACATGCATCTAATGCAATAATAACTCCATCAGGCAGGTGTAGAGTGACCTCGCTGACAACAACAATAGCAACTCTTACTCTATTGCCAATCTTGAGGTCCATCTCGTCTTTTGCCAATCTCCTATGCCTTGTCAGAACCTGCAACGAATTGCAGATATGATAAGAACTACCGGTATCTAATACTCATGCATTATCATAAGAATCTGACACATTGAGGCTGATCATGAAAGTACCTGAAGCTTTTCCAAGCTTCTGTTTCCATTTTTCTGCAAGATACGCCTTGTAGTTCCTCTTTTAATGCCCATCTTAACCACAGTGGAAGTACTGACCTTTGTCCTTTGCTGGGTCAATTTTAGTAACTTTTGCCTTACCCCTTTGTCGTTGCCCTTACCTTTTCAAGGGTCTTCCCAGCTTTCCTTTTCCTTTTGGTCTCACTAATATAGAGAACTAATTTCTCTTTCTTGATAGTGCTCTCTGTCTCCCTCAACATATTGAGGAGCTCAGGGAGAGATACCTCAAGTTTGTTCATATTGAAATTCATGATGAACTGAGAAAAGAAATCTGGTATGGACTGAAGTATAAGATCAACACACATGTTATCATCTAGGACCATTCCTAGACCTGTGAGTTTTTCAATCCACTCTATCATCTTCAAGACATAGTTCTGAACTAGTGTCCCCTTAGTCATCCTAGCATAGAAGAGATTCTTAGATATCTCATATCGCTGAGTTTTTTCCTGTTCCTCAAATAGTTTATGGATGTGCAGGAGTATGGAATGAGCATCCATGTTTTCATATTGTCTCTGTAACTCAGGAGTCATAAAGGCTAACATGTAACACCGGGCAAGAGTGAAATCATCTATATACTTCGCATATTGGGCAAACTCTTCTTGAGAAGCTTTTGCCTTAGGTTGGGGCATGACCGTATCTGAGACATATGCGATTTTCTCCACTGTAAGAACTATTCTTAGGTTGCGGAGCCAATCCATATAATTTAGACCAGTGAGGTGATTGACATCAAGTATGCCACGTAGAGGATTTGAAGACGACATATTTCTGATAAACAGGAGATATAGCATAAGTAAATAACACGCAGATTTTGTAAAAAAATAAACAATCAAGATATGGACTTCTATCTTGACATTCTCCCACTAGTTTTTCTAGCAAGTCACATGACACCCTCATGCACATAAAACGGAAGTCTCCAACAGACTTCTAGTGGGGATCAGGGATCCAATCAACATCTTAGTGCAACCTTGAGGGACTCGATCAATCACACTAAGCCCAAAAGGTAGACAACTCTTGTCAATCATAACTCCTTGTGATTCCCGTCATATTTAGCCTCCGAACCACCATGGCCTAAAGGAACTTGACCAACCATGATGTCTAGTTAAGTCATCACCACCGTTACAAGATAAGTCCGATTCGGTAATATGCCCTCGAGGGACTCAACCAAGTATACCATGTCCTCAGGTCACTAGTGATATCTCTATGTTGAAGACAATATAGCGAGACACGAAATAGGTGAGCTTCGAGGGACTCGACCAACTCAGCCTACGTTGGGAATCGGTTCCTGCCCCTAACGATGGAAGGCCACATGGGTCAATCTTATTGCCTCACGCTTACCGACTTAATATTATCATAGGAGGGGTTTTAGGTTCCGTCTCATTATATGACGTGTCATACACATACATATTTAATATATTTACATCGCATGCAAATATATATATATACTTATCTAGTAGGTGTATAGCAATCACATGCACAGACACACCAGATGATCATGTACCTCAACCTAATATGATTAGACCCGAGCCAATAGGCCTAATCATTTACATCAGAATCTATGTGTATATTAGTGCATCTCTATGTACGATGATCATCAATCTCGTCATTGTTAAATTTGTCGGCACTTCGATGCATCTCCATGCGTCGAGATCGTCTGAATCGACCTCAGAGGTCCCGCTACCACCTTCAGGCTTCCGTCGTGCCTATAGGATAATTACAACATAATTATAAGCACACAGGCCCAACAATCAACAAAAATGAAGGCTCACAGGCCCCAATAATCACATACACACATCACAAAGTTCATGATCATCTTCTCACATCGCACATCGCATGTACACATCATGTAGGATTACTAGATAAATAATAATTATTACTTAAACCTTTTAAATAACTAAAATTCTGAAATCAAGGACATGTAGGGAATTTTCAGAAATATCAAGGGTATTTTCGTAATTCTTCCGGGACATACCCTAGAATTTTTGAAATTAACAAGGTCACCACGCAGGTGTGTAGCAACCCTCGACATGCATGTGGCACCGCCTTGGGCATTGCCACCTCTGCGTAGAGGTGGTTGCTGCCTCTCTTTGTGGCACCTCCTCGCGCTGGCAATGCACAGCCGCCTGCGCAGAGGCACTGCTGCCTCACGCGCGGGCGACTGCCTCGTGCATGGGCGGTCGGCTCATGAGGCGGTTGCTTGCGGTCGTCGCCTGTGCCCCTGCGCAACAGCTTACGCAGGGGCGATGGCCGCCCCGCGCCGCCTTACCCAAGCGGTGCGGCTATCGCCTTGTGGCCGCGGGCCGTGGGCTATGTAGCCCTGCCTCACGCAGCGGCCGTTACCTTGCGCGCACCAGCGACCGCAACCCCTTGCGGCTGTGGCCTTGTGCATGCAGACAACTGCCGCCTCGCGCACCGACGGTCGCAACCATTGCGGTCGTCGCGTTGCACGTGCAGGGGCTGCTGCCATGTGCACCGGTTCCGATCGATCCGCAGGCAGCAACAGTTGCTGCCTTTACCTCCTTCATTTGCGTTAACAAATTTGACACAGAAGGATCACTCTAAAGCACCTTTCATCAGTAAGATGAAGCGCTTTTTTGATCTGAAAATCACATCAAACGCAGCAAGAACGCATAAAACAATTCTATGCGATTAAACACAACACATGTAGTTTATAAGGTAATCATCGCACGACGAACCTGGCTCTGATACCATTACTGAAAAATTGAAAGATTCAGCATTTCATGCACATCGAAAAACAAAAACAAGACCAGATTTCTCATAGTTACGTACTTGGCCGTTGTGCCACGATTGGTGTGTAAAAATCATAAATCCGAAAAGTCCGCATGTATCATGTCAGAAGCGTTACTTGGGGAGATCTTATCCACAGGATCCAATTTGATCTCATCCAATTGAATCTTATCTAATTATTTAATTGGATCTCATCCAATTACTCAATTGGATCTCATCCACAGGATCCAAACTAGGGGCTTCGTAGATATCTCATATCCACACCTTTACTCGTCGTAACATCCACCTTATGTGTGTGACCCTCTAGGCCCGATACCGAGCTGGTCGTGAGTCGCTCCCATCAGAACTCCTTCTAACTCAAAACACCTTCTGATATAGTGAATTATTATCTCCATAATAATCCACTCGACTCATCGACTATTGATATACTAGACCACTACGCCATAGTCTCCAGACGATACTAGGGGATCTAATCCATCGGAGTTATCTGTCCTCAGTTACTATGTATCTATAGTCCCTCATCCATCTAATATTCTAGAGACCGTATATTGGGCATGGTAAAGTCAGGCCTATATGGAATCCTGTTCGAGTCTCGCTCTAATCGGATTCTCCCGGAAAACCCCTTCTCTCAATCCGAATGACCCTGGCCAGAGATTTTGATTGAGCGAGCACATGCGAAATATATCTCTCACGATACCGAGAGTGGATGATCCTTTATTGACACACAACTGCCTTCGTAATGTTAGCTACCATTCCCAAGAACCGACTATACCAGATTTGGAGCTCTCCAAACCTGTACATTTGGTGTCAAAGAATGGAGTACACAAACAAGACATCTTTGAAGGAGATTTGATCGATGACAATAGAAAGAGATTTTAATGCTCTTAATTTAACTACAAATATTTTCTTACATAGAGTTCAATGATGCAGAAGATCCATATGGATGATCATGAATAGTTTGGACATCATGGCTTTTGTTATTATTGTGGTCATTTGCACTTGCTGGTTTTATTGGCAAATTCTCACTGATCTAGGTTATGCCTGCGAAGCTTCTCAAATAAAAGAACCTTTTTTTTTTTCCTTCATTAATGATAAGTAGCTGAGGCAACATATATTTTTTTACTGTAGCTGAAGTTATTTACATGAGCAGTCTTTCTCTTAAATTAAGTTTTTTTATCGTCATAGAGCCAAATAAACTAGTAGATTTTATTGATCGAGGCAGTTTTCTTACCTATTTATTCATGTTTCGGAAAACTTGTTGCCTTTCAATGGTATTCCTTCTATGTTGATGCAATTTTTGTCAAGTTGCACCTCATCAACAGTGCCTTTTTTAGCAGGTTGAATCTCACAAATTACTGTTGTTAATTTCTTAAACATTGTGTTATCTAATTACCGGTCTTGTTAGACCTATAACAAAATCATCTCGCTACATTCTTGTTGAAAAGGATCAATTATTCTGGAAGTGCTCATGTGAAATGTTTCAAGTTTTAGTTGTAGGAAGTTAGTGAATCTGATGTTAGACAAAACATTATGCATCTTCCACCTAATCTGAATGCTGAAGTACCCCTTTCAAGTCATTGACTGATGTTCAAACTATCAGTACAAAGTTGAGTATCATCTGTATACGATCAGCATAGTAAATGCCATTGTCACTCTTATGTCGCATATTTGATGAAAATACATTTGATATCATTTTTCAATATCTGCAGGGATGTACCGTGCTTCACAGTTTCTAAAGCTACTAACTACAATAGGTAAATAGCAGAATGTAGTGTCGGTGTGCATGTGTCATATCAAGACATTATTTCAGTGGTGGTTAATAGCTTGGATGTGAGCATTGTAATAAGTAAATGATCGAAGGTACTCTTAATCAACAGTCAAACACCATTTAGAGACTTACATCTCAAAGAAATGGTTAATGGGAACTGAATGCAGCTGGATTTACGTGAGTGGTAGGGGAATGTTATCCGATACCGATGATTAGTTGGAAGCTCTCAACTTCCATTTGGTTGGAAGCAGATACAGAAAATATATTTAGTTCGGATGCACTTGATTTGAGGTAGAAGAGGAATTTGGACTTGGAGAGGGCAGCAATAAAACTACTTGTTCTTGTGCAAACAGTTTGTGATACTGCTTCAAAATATAATGTTTTTGGTGCAAAGGAGGCTCTTTTGCATTCTCCCATGTAACAAGTCCACCATCCATCTTTCTTCCTATGAACTCTGCAGTCGGTTTAGCTTTTCTACCGGCAAAGACCAAAGTTCAGATCATAAGTCCAACTTTACAGTGGTCGACCCCCTTCAATCATGTGAAACCTGTGACACAAAATCTTCAAGTTCAAGTCTTTCCATTGAGTTCTTCAAGCAGAGCGGTTGGAGTGATGCACAGATCATGAAGCTTATGCGGATGGAGTGATGCACAAGTCATGAAGCTTATGCGGAGGCAACCCTGGTATCAACGTGCTAACGTAGAGACTGCCCTGAAGCCCAGGTTGAGATCTTTGCAGGACATGGGATTTTCTGACACTGAAATAGTTCAGCTGGTTTCATCATGTCCGAATGTGCTCCATCTACATGACATCCAACCGAGGATCAACTTCTGGAGAGCAGGTCCAGGTTCGATGGTACCTTTGCAAACCTGATGAGCTTTGGGTGGTCCCAACCAGACACCATTGCTGCATTCAGGAGGGTTCCATCCATTTGGTGTCTCTCAAAGAAGAACTTGAGTGACAAGATGACATTCCTGACGAAGGAAGCTGGTTGTGAGCTGACATATATCATTGGCCATCCCGTGCTTCTTACATTTAGCTTAGAGAAGAGGTTGAGACCTCGATATGAGGTTATGAATTTTCTTGATCAGAATAAATTGCTGGATGGAGGACACAACCTGCTATCTGTAGTGTCGCTAACTGAAGAGAAGTTCAGAAAGAAATTTCTTTTCCTGCTCAGCGAGGAGAAATTTATTGCTCTATATGATTCCTATGTTGCTGCGGTGCAGGGAAAGCACCGTGTTGTTGCGGAAAACTAGGATTGCAAGTGCTGCTTCCTTGGGACAAAAAGCACGACGTGACTGCAACTTAATCATTTTACGTTTGTGACAATTGAATTCTCTAAGAGTTTATTTGAGTAGAACATAAGAGCGTAAGAGCACAATTAAGGGAACAATTACCCGGTAGGTAATAATATGAACACATCTATACCATATATCCACAGTTAGTTTCTGCTTTAGCCTGATGCTTTTTAATTGTGAATTCATTCAGCAAAATCCATTCGATTAGTATGTCCTGCACTGGTCATAGTAATGTACAGTACAGTCTGGAAGAATCACTTTGTAATTCGTAACATTGTTGTAATATCATAATTTAGTGGTTGTACAAAATTGGTCTAATGGTATACAATATCCCAGCATAGTAATTGTACCATTCCTTTTTTATATATTAATTTTGGTCTAATACCATAACAGCCATGTTGGTTGGTGGTGGTACTACTACATGGAATCTGGACTTGTAAGAATTAAAACTGATTACGAAGAATATATAAACATTGATTATTACTTCTTAGTTTCTTAACATGATAGTATCTGTAATTTTTACAGGTGGAGATGATCTGTAGATATCTTTTGAAGCTCCATAGCCAACGACAAAGCTGCTTTTGTTGCATTGTTAATCGTATTGGAATCGAACAGATAAAAGAATGCTGGTGATTTGTTTGTAGTGGGAGAAGTAAGAGCTGAATTCATGGTGTAGTGTTCTTATGCTGTCAGCAGAAGTTGGATTGTGGATGATCAACTACTGAATGTAATGGTGAAGTTAACAAGGTTGAGCGCTACTATTTCTCTACAGAACTCGAAGACGGTTGTATGATCTGGTTAGGATATTGCCACCAAATTTGATGATGAGAATTTGGAAGGCTGCAGTGTCAACAGGAGATTGCTGTGTTACATATGCATTGGTTACTCTGTCTTACTGTTGAGTTGACAAAACAAAACGTAAAGCATGTTTGTATTTAATTAATTAATAATAGGAATGATAGTCATCTCTACTGTTAAGTGGCAAAACGCAAGGTAAAATATCATTTCTAAATTTAAATGCTCTTTCAAATTCTTGGGATCGAGAAATAACGGAGGAAGAACTCTGTTCGGATGATTTGTAAGTAAATTTTATTATTCATTAGCTGTAATTCTCCCTCAAATTTTATTTTCGACGTAATACCCAATTCTTGATGAACAGTATGACCTTCCTTGTTTATTTTTTAATGCTCTGTTGTTGGTTGTTAAGTTTGTCATCGTGAATCTTGTATTGAGAACTTAATAGATATGTGGGATTAAACTGTGTATATTTGGGGTCCCGTGCATCTCATCCAATGTTTCTAAACAACAAATTGAAAGCTTTTCTTATATGATAATATGTCTTGCCAAACTATTGGGTACCTAAATTATGAAGTCAAACTTTAAACAAGGATGCATCTGTTGTGAGAAAGTCATTTGATGTTTTGTAAAAGGAGACTTTTGGATCCATTCATGTTGAGATTGGTTAGCTATTCTTTTAGTATAAAAATATGATGTTGCATAATTATTTCTGATTTGATATCCTAGACTTTTCTAACCAAGATATATATATATATATATATATATATATATATATTATCTTTAAGGGAGTCAAAAGATTTTTTCCTTGTCGTATATTATTAATAATATAATTGATATTGTCTTAGCTTGGTTAGCTATTGTCAATACTCGTTCGGCTAATCTATCACATAACCTCATACAATCTACTAAAAACTTACATAAAAGAAAATAAGTTAGCGTTTCCTTATTTTGTGTATCACTTTATAATATTCTGTTCAAGCGCACTAGAAAATTTCAATAATCATCAAAACACTAAATGATTGAAAGGTGCTGAATAAACCTATAGCATAACTTATTTTCAAACTAAAAAATAAACCTAAAATCTCAATACATTTGGTTAAGTATAACCTTACACTTTTTTTTATCTCAGTGTATTCTCTATTACAGTACTATAAGTCATTATCTTGGCAATTTGAGGTTTATTCGTACCTTAAAACACGTTGCACTGTTTATATTCAAATTATCAAATATTGTATTTGATGATTTAGTTGGTTATTTGAAGGAGAATTTACTAGTAAGAATACAAAGAGATTTTAATGTTTTTAATTTGACTACATATATTTTCTTATATCAAGTCAAGTGATGCAAAGCTTATCATGAATAGTTCCAATATTATCACTTTTGTTATTATTATGATTGTTTGCACTTGCAAGTTACATTAATAAATTCTTGATCTATATTATGTCAGTGAAGCTTCTTAATTAAAATATTTTTTTTTCATCAATGATGCGTAAAGCTATGTATAAATTTCTTTACTGAGATGAGTAAAGTCACATACTCTTTCTTTCACATAGGCGTCTTGTGGTGAGATCCTATAGTCTGTTAAGTGAGTTGGACGAACAAGTTCAATTGAACGTGCACTCGCTCGAGCTCAAGTGTGAGGTAGATCGATGCTAACTTTGGTTGGATCAAGCCTATTTGATATCACTTTGAACCAAGCACAAACACAAGAAAATGGTTATATAGCTAGTGTAACATAACATATGAATATGCATAAGTCAAACCATAAATGAATTTGCATTGTAATTACCTCATATAGTCCATTGTGAATGAATCTGTATTAAAAAATAAAAATGAGTTGGCGATAAGTAAACATGTGGCCGACAAAATGGCTGAACTTTATTTTAATGTAATGTTTGGTTCATCAAATCTCTTAGTTTCCTTATCTTGTTTACCTTTCTACAAATTTCAATAATCAACAAAATCCGAGATGATCCAAATATACTAAACAATTATAACATAACTTATTTTCAAACTCCAAAATAGACCCAATATCTAAACGCATTTAGTTAGGTATAACCAGTCCTTATCTACATTTGATTTGAATCATAACTAAATCAAATTGACAATCCATTAATTGCAAATTGAATCTGAATCGACCAGGGACAATTAATTTTAATTCTTGGATTTGAAAAATTAAAGATATTGATTCCTGATTTGATTATTTTTATATTAAAAAAACCTTGATCAAATAGGTTGTCGGTCGATTGTTAGGCTCAAATGATCGAGCCCAACACTCCTCGCTTGGCCCAACAATCGAAGGAGGAGAAAACGGTTAGCTTGCCCCAATATACAGTGATATAAATGACGATATTTGAATTGATAATTTTTGAAATAGATGATTCTGAAATGATGACTAAGGCTTAAATATAACTTTACGGTGATGAAAGCCACTCTCTTGATAATTTGAGGCTTTTTCATAACTCAAAACACATTGTCCTATTTATATTTACTGGTTTAGTTTGTGAATTGAATGCTAACATCTTACATTATGTCTTGACTGCTATAAAGATCATTGAATGTAATGGTACCGGCAGAAAGAGATTTGAATACTTTAAATTTGATTATATATGTTTTCTTACACAGAGCATAAATAGTTCGGATATTTTATGGCTTTTGTTATTATTGTTATTGTTTGCACTTGTTGGTTTTATTAGCAAATTCTCACTGACTTAGATTATGCCAGTGAAGACTCTCAATAAAAAAAAATAATAATAATAATAATTTTTCTTCATCAATGATACATAGCGGAAAGTACTTTACAATAGCTGAAGCAATTGACGACACCGGACGCCCGATAAGTGGGCCAGGTAGGCGAGTTCAACCGGGTGCGGCCCAGGCGGCCGCCTGACGATGGCTGGGTCGAGACCAAGTCTAGTCAATTTGGAACTCTGGTTCGATTGAACCAGATGAGAACGGCATCCTCAACTTCGCACGCGTGCCCTAAACGCAGCGGTGAGAAACCGTCTCCTTCTCCACAGCGACCGCGACTGCGGCGTTTTCCTTTGCGAAAGGCGGCGTTTTCCTCGGAGAACGGTGGATGCTGCGGCTTACCCTCCGTCGGCGAACGGTGACAGTGCCCGGTATCTCTCTCTTACTCCTCTTCCTCCTTCGCCGTCGCACAATCCCTTTCCCTCCCTCTTCCCCCGTTCGTCGCAGCCATCCCTCCTCCCTCTTCCCCCTTTCGTCGCAGCTCTCCCGCTTCCCCGACACCATCCTCCTCCTCCCTTCTCCTCCCTCCTCCCTCTTTCACCCGTTCATCGCAGCCCCCGCCCCCTGTCGACCCCGACAGCCACCTCCACCATCCCCTGACTCCTCCGATCCCAACGGCCCCCTCTCCGTTTTCCTACTCCGGACGCGACTGCCCCCATCTCACTCCTCTACACCCCTCTTCGCCCTCTCTATACATCTTCCCCTCCCCTTTCCTACTCCCTGATAGTTACCCGCTACCCTCCGAACAACAGTCAGCATCATTTCATGAGCATTTACTTTAAAGAAATAGCAAGTCACAGTGTGCAAGTTAAATACGGTTGTTAAGATAGGCAGCAGGAGAAGTGCTGCTTTTAGAGAGAGCAAAGAGAATTGGGGAAGTCTTAGAGGAAAAAGAAAAAGCATGGAAAACTTAGAACAAGAGATCGCAGAGACTATAATTAGGTCACTGTCCAAATAAAATCGTAATCATTTGCCAATAGAATCATGCAAAAGTCTGACTATTCCTCATGTGAAGCATTTTAATTAAAAATATACCTAAGATAATACAAATCTGACTAGGTTTCCCAAAAGAAGCTCTCTCAACAGCAACTTCTTATTTTGATGAAGTGTTTGGTTCATCAACCTCTTAGTTTTGTTATTATGTTTACTGCATTGCAGTTTCAATTTTATGTTTCATCCACACCAGAAAATTTCAACACAAAACCCCAAATGATACAAAGGACTCACCCTAAAGTACAAGTTGAGCAAACAACTAGAATTTGACTTGATTTCCAAACTTCAAAATACACCCAAAATCTCAATGTATTTGGTTTGGTGTAACCTTACGCCTTTATGTCAGCATAGTGTGTCTCTGCTGTAGTGCTGAAAGCAACTTTCTTCGCTACTTGAGGCTTGTTCATACCTCAAAACACACAGGCCTGCTTATATTTGGATTGTCAAATCTTTTATTTTCTGGTTTAGTTGGTGATTTGAAGGAGATTTTACTGGTAACAATAGAAAGAGATTTGAATGCTATTAATTTAACTACACTTATTTTTTTACACAGTTCAATGATGCAAAAGATCCATATGGATGATCATGAATAGTTTAGACATCATGGCTTTTATTATTATTGTGGTCGTTTGCACTTGCTGGTTTTATTGGCATATTCTAACTGATTTAGGTTATGCCAGCGAAGTGATAGAACCTCAGAAGAATTCTATGTAGATTGATCTTTGTAGAGGATTAACCCTTGGAACGCTATAGGGGTTCCACCCTCCAAGTAGTCGACCTTGTGACTGCAAAGTAGATTGATTTTTTTTATTCAAAAAAGGTGAAGGCTACATGCTTAAATAGGACTCCAAACCCTAGCCCTAGGGGTTGCTTCCTAAGTGAACTACCATTTTTGCCCTCAACCTTAGCCGACCGGTCCAGTAAACCCTAGCCACTCTTCTTCATAGGATAGAGGTGGCTAGGTGGGGTTTATTATACTCTTACGGGGTTTTTATTCTCTGCTACTTGGTTGCAAACCCGCCCTCATCAAATCAGCCTTATCCTCAAGGTTGAGGTTCCATAATCTCAGGGAACCGGGTCTTCAGCTTCTCATATGATTCCCATGTGGCATCTTCAGGTGGTAAATTATTCCAATGCACCAATACTTCAGTAGAGGGACGTCGGCGACACATCACGATTCTACGGTCGAGGATGGCTTGTGGTTGGGCTTGAATATCTCTATCATCAGTGGTGTTGGGCAATTGAATCTGAGGTGACTCGTGTTTTCCCAACTTGGGCTTCAGGCATGACACATGGAAGACAAGGTTTATTTTGACATCCTCCGGTAATTTAAGTCTGTATGCCACAGCTCTAATACGCTTTGTGATCTGATATGACCTATAAAAACGTGGGGATAACTTCATGGAGGCTCGTGTGTTGATGGATAGTTGCTTGTATGGCTGTAGGCGAAGATAAACCCAATCTCTTACTAAAATTTTTTTTTCGCTTCGTCGTGTGTCGGCTTGCTGCTTCATTCTGGCTTGAGCGGTAGAGAGATTATCCTTTAGCAGTTGTAGGAGTTTGTCCCTATCAATTAAATCATGGTCGACCTGATCTACCTTGGCTGAGCCAATTACATATTTTGGAATCACAAGAGTCGATCGACCATACAGTGCTTCATATGGGGTACATTTTGTAGATGAATGATATGTAGTATTATGTCACCATTCGGTCCAGGGGAGTCATTTCGTTCACTCCTTTGGTCGGTCATTGGCGAAACACTGAAGGTATGTTTCTAAACATCTGTTCACCATCTTTGCTTGGCCGTCAGTTTGTAGATGATATGTTGCGCTCATCTTGAGTTTAGTGTCCTGCAACTGAAATAACTCGGTCCAAAATTTATTGGTGAAGATCCTGTCTCGATCACTTACAATGGACCTTGGCATCCCATGCAGTTTAATAATATTTTATGTGAAAATCTAAGTAATACTAACAATAGTGTAGGGATTTTGCATAATACAAAAATAAACATATTTCGTAAGTCGATCAACCACCACGAGGATCGCGCTTTTACCTTTAGAAGGTGGCAGCCCTTCGATGAAGTCTATGGAGATGTCAGGCCACATTGAGTCCTGTATGAGTAGTGGCTGTAGTTTCCCTGGGCTCGTCACTGTTTCACCCTTTTGCTGTTGACACACATCACATTGTGCCACGTATTCAGATATAATTTTTTTCATCCCTCTTCAATAAAAATTTTGCTTCACTCTTTTGTAGGTTCTTAGAAATCTGGAGTGCCCTGCTGAAGGTGTGGAGTGCATTTCGTGTAGAATGACTTTGATGCAAGGGGAGTCGGGTATAAGTACAATACGACCTTTGTAGCGTAGATCCTTCGAATCTCAAGTATAGTGAGCTATTGCACTTGGATCCTCCTCCAATTTTTTAATGATATTGTTGGTCTTTGGATGCTTCTTCCATTCCTCCCTAATGTCCTCAAGGAAGCCGGTGGTAGGAAGAGAGATGACTGAAAATTCAGCTTGCTCAGGTAGCTGTGAGAATGCATCTGCAACAACGTTTTCTTTCCCCTTTTTGTAATTAGTTTCATTATCAAATCCTAAAAGTTTTGTTACCCATTTTTACTGCTCTGGGGATGATATCTTCTGCTCCAAAATGTACTTGAGGCTTCTATGATCGGTTTTAATTTGAAATTATCGGTCGATCAGGTAGGGTCTCCACTTCGTTACTGTGTGCACAATGGCGAGCATCTCCTTATCATAGATTGATATATTTTTTTGGGTGGGAGATAGCTTCTTGCTAGTGTATGCGAGTGGTCGACCATCTTGCATGAGAACGGTTCCAATTTCGAATCAAGATGCGTTGGCCTCAATGATGAATGGTCGATTGAAATTTGGTAGCGCTAGCACAGGCGTCGTCGTCATGGCTGCCTTAAGTTTATTAAAGGCAGCGGACGCTTCATCTGACTATTGGAAGGCATCTTTTTTCAGTAGAGAAGTGAGAGGTGCATTGATTTTCCCATAGTCGTTCATAAATTTTTGGTAGTAGCCTGTTAGTCCAAGGAACTCATGCTGTAATTTCACATTTGTAGGTTTCGACCAGCCCTGCATTGCTTCGATTTTTGTTGGGTCTACCGCCACTCTTGATTTTAGGTGCTCAAGATACTTTATTTTTTGCTGGAGAAAGCTGCACTTTGATAGCTTAACAAAAAGAGTATTCTTCCGAAGGATCGTCAGAACAAACCGCAAGTGCTGAAAGTGAGTCTCAAGAGAAGGGCTGTAAATGAGAATATCATCGAAAATACTAGTACAAATTTGCGAAGAAAGCTTCGAAAAATATCGTTCAAGAGACTTTGGAAGGTTGAAGGAGTATTAGTGAGTCCAAAAGACATTACCAAGTATTCATAATGGTCGTTATGTGTGCGGAAAGCAGGTTTTGGAATATCATCTTCACATATCCAAATTTGGTGGTAACCGGATTGGAGGTCCAACTTCGTGAAGACTCGAGCTCCTTTTAACTTATCAAGAAGTTCATTCACCACTGGTATTGGGTACTTATCCTTAACGATGATACCATTTAGAGCTCGGTAGTCGATGTATATCCGCCAAGTTCCGTCCTTCTTGCGTACAAGTAGCACCGGTGAGGAATAGGAGCTGTAGCTTGGTCGAATCACCCCTGTTTCAAGCATCTCCTTTATAATCTTCTCAATTTCATCTTTTGGAGGTGAGGAAAGCGGTACGGTCGAGTGTTCATTGGTGGTTTGCCCGAAAGAATTGGAATTCGATGGTTATGTTGCCGAGTAGGAGGAAAATCGCACGGTTCAGTAAAAACGTCGTCAAATTCAGCAAGTAATTGGGTGAGATTTTGATCTTAAATTTTTATTTTCTTCCCCTTTGGTTGTTGTTGGAGATGCATCAAAAAGCCACCATTTATCTTGTGTAAAACTTTCTCCATTCATTGGGTTGAAATGGTGGTTACGTTGCTTTCGCACTTCCCGTGTAGGATGACCTGTTTGCCTTTGCAGTAGAATTTCATAATTAACTTAGAAAAGTTTTAAGAGACGTTACCTAGCGTCGTTAGTCATTCAATGCCCAGCACGGCCTCATAATCATTAATTGATAGGAGGAAGAAGTTGGCAACAATTTCTTGGTCTTGCAGTAATAGTTTCACTTGCGGGCATCTTTGGTCACACTTTAGGATTCGATCGTCGGTGACCTTTATGTCGAACTTGTTGCAACCTTCAATGTAGAGCGCCATCCGAGCAGCAATCTTACTGTTTAAGAAGTTATTAGTGTTGTCTTTATCGATGAGAACGGTGATCGGTTGTTGTTTGAGAAGGCCTCCAACTTTTATCGTTTGTTGATTTGAGTTGCCGGCTAACGCGTGTACCATAAAGTCGCTCTTCTGCATCTTCTTCCTCATGTTCAAGGCTCTCTTCTAGTTGATCAATGACCTCTTCTTCCATTAGTTCAATCACAAGAAGTCTCTCTTTTTTGCAGCGATGCTCGCGGCTCCACGGCTCGTCACAATACCAACATGACCCCTTTGTAGATTGCTCCCGAAGCTCATCTCTTGTTAACTTTTTTGGTGCAAGAGCTCGGCTGACAATAGGGGCGGTTGAGGGCTTCGATATTGCTGGTCGGGGAGTGACTCTAGTCCTCCGGGCTTCGTGGTTCAATCGCTCCTCTTGAAGTCGTGCGAAAGAGATGGCTGCCATAAGCGTGTACGGTTGTCGCGCTTTAACTTCTCATTGGATCTTCGGCTTTAAGCTCTCAATAAACATCCCCAATAGCTGTTTTTCAGACCAATCACGAGTTTGATTAGATAACCTTTCAAACCTGATTTGATACTCTTGAATGGTGGAGGTTTGTCAGATCTTTGCTAGTTGTCCGTTAATATTCTTGTAATCGGTTGGTTCGAAGCAGATCAGCAGTCATTTGAATTGTCGCCATGAGAGGACTCCACGAGTGTGTTCAAACAAATCAAACCACTGTATTGCATACCCTTCAAGTTGTATAGTCGCAATTTCCACCATAGATGCGTCCGCAGTTTTATGGTACTGAAAATATGGCTCTGCGTGCGAGATCCAACCAATCGGGTCTCCTTCCCATCTAGGGAAGTCCACCCTCATGCGTGGATAGTAGGGATTGGTCATAGAGCCTCCCCTCTCTTGGAAGTCATCTCTTCTGTTAGAGCTCTCTCCTTGATGTGATTTCTTCAGGCTCGATGATCGGCCCAAACCAAGTTTGGCAAAGAGAGTCCGAATCTTATCCTCTATTCGCGTCATGAAGGCTTCGAATTTAACGTTGATTGCCTCCCCATATGCCATAGTATATGCCTCCAAATTTGTAATATTAAGATCTCTCTTTTGTTGTCGGGTTAAAGGCATGCATTGGTTGAGAGAGGTGGTGGCTGAACGGATTGGTGGATTGGTGGATGTAGGCTGCGGTTTAGGCTTATTTTGTGGCTGTTTTGTGTGCGGTTTGGGGGTGCAGTTTGATGAAGATTTGGGGTTGTAATGGTAGTGGATGAAAGTTAGGGAAGAGGGTTTTAGATCTGTGGTAGATGACAGCAAAGATTTGGTAGAAATCAGTGGAAGTTGCTGTAGATATGTGTTGTCTCGTAAGAGCAGAATTGTCGTCGAAGAAACAATGGTTTCTCGACAAAATTTCGAGCAAAAACCCAGAGATGACAATTTGATAGCAAAACCTTAGTTTAGATTGCAGCAATGATGACAATTTGGATCAAGAAAATTTCGGCAGCATAACAGCAAAGAAATCGATGCAAGTTGCGATAGCAGATGTCACATCCTGGATTTTTTTTTTCCAGGATTATATCTTTCCACACATACAGAGCCAAATCATTAAACGTCACTTTATTCATCAAATCATGAGTAAAAAAGTAAACATATTGATGTTAATTCGGAGAATCATTCAAGTGGCTCTACCTAGCGGTAGAGGAAGGTCCGCTCTCCACTGGAATCCGATTCAGTGCTAGTGGAAGGCTGCTCTAAAAATCAAAAACAAAGAAAATTTAGCAACGCTGTGTAGGAACCAAAAAGTCAACTCAAAATAAATGCATAATCAAAAATCCATCATCCTATTGGCGTATATCAATTACCAGAAGGTGCACTCTCCCAACAGTGGATGGAGAGGCTTTATCCTACGGGATGAATTTGTGTTCTCCCAACAGCGGATGGAGACAAACTCATATCACACTCCCAACAGCGGATGGAGGAACCGTCCAGTCGTCACGTCTGACGACACGCTAATCCCCGAAGGGAATCGCCCTTCCTGCTCTTGGCAGGGAAATATAATCTCATACTAATCATGTCTATTCGGGATGAAACAACACATTCAAAACATCTCTTTTCAATAATATCAATATCGATAATACCAAATAGCCCTCAATTGACTTGAACTTTAGTTAAATCGATTTAATCAAACTCGATTCACTAGAACCTAACTGGACCGATCTCTAATCCTTATTTAACTGGTCTGGAACCACCCTAAACTAGTATAATTTGGACTAGATTAGGTTCAATTTAGGTTAAACTGGTTTGAAAAGTTAAATCAATTCGGAACCACCCTGAATTGATCTAGACTAATCAAGTCTGGTTTAGTTCAATCAATACTTGGATTCAAATCCAACAATTACATAATATTGGACTAGGTTGAGCCGACCTAAATATCGATCGTGTGCACTGTACATGCATCGCATTAGGTTGGACCAACCTTGGCCCATTACTGCCCACATTGGGCTGGGCTGGGTTAACCTGTGGGCTAGGGCCTGACCCATGAGTAGGGCCTGGCCTGTAGACTGTTTTAATCCAATCCTATCCAATTTCATAATTTTGAATTACAACAACATATATTCATTACTGATAATAATACATCAAACATAACAACAGATTAAATAAATGATTAGGTAAGCTTCAACATGAGGAAACCATATTTTTAATTCAATAAGAACTAGAAATCATATGAATAATTTCAACATGATCAAATAATAATATTTTAAATCTTAAAAGGATAAAAATTTTAAATAACATATTCTAATAAAAATTTTAAGGATTAAGAATTTTCTTTTTTTTTTTGAACTACTCATATTATATTTAAATTTGAATAAGATTAGAAGGTAACTACAACAAAATGAAATAACATTCTAAAAATCCAATATCATAAAGCATGTATAATTTAAGAATATTTAAAAATAAAATTTTTTAAAGGTTATCAAAGGGTAAAGTATTTTAATTCAAACTAATATCAATCAAAAAAATTTCAGCATGTTATCTAAACAAAAACTTTTAATTTTAAGAAAAGTAGGGAGAACCTACCTCTTTTTAGCAGGATGAAACTCCTCGTTCCTCCCGCGATTGAGTTCTGCTCGGCGAGGAACGAAGGAGAGAAATCCCTCCCTTTAAATAGGAGGAGGTGAACCTCCATTAAAGAAAAATTTTCTAAATTTTCGTATTTATTTAATATAAATTATTTTTATTTAATATACTGACAAATATGATCTCATCTTATTTGGAAATGCTTAATAAGCATTTCCTAATTCGTAATAGCAAACAAGGAAATAGGATTATCTTTCCCTAATTTATACTAGCATGTAAGGAAATAATATTTAATTCTTAAATCAAATATTTGATTTGATTACAGCAGAATTCTCGTCGAAAAATTTCAGCGGTTTGCGACGTTAATTTGCAGCAACATAAGAATGTTTCAGAGATGAATTCCACAATAGATCAATCATAGATGAAAGCCAATATGATTGATGAAGTGCACAAGAAATTTAGTTCAAAAAGGATAACAAATAGATCCGTTAAAAGACAGCAATATGCTACTGAAATTTTCTGCAGCAATCCTTCATTCACAAAGATAACTTTTATGACGAAAGGAATTTGTAGCAAGGGATAGATAGCAAGACTTCATTTTGGTATGTTGAATGGAAAATTGCAACAGCAAAAGATATTGGTGGTAGAAGAATACTAGATCTCTGATGCAATTGGAGGTGGCGGCAATAGATTGATTTGATCTACGACAAAAGATGACGGTGAAGACGACGACGCCAAGAGGAATTGTGGGAATTGCTTGGTTGATGGTGGGCGATAGGGATGGCAGCTAAAGCAGCAAGATCGCTGCTCTGATACCAAATGATCGAACCTCAGAGGAATTCTATGTAGATTGATCTTTGAGGGGGATCAACCCTTGGAACACTATAGAGGTTCCACCCTCCAAGTAGTCGGTCTTGTGACTGCAAAGTAGATTGATCTTTTTTTATTCAAAAGAGATGGAGGCTACATGATTCTATAGGACTCCAAACCCTAGCCCTAGGGGCTGTTTCCTAAGCGAACTACCCATTTTACCCTCAACCTTAGTCGACCGGCCCAGTAAAGGGGGGGGGGGGGTGCAACGACTAATGAGCCCAAAGATCCAAATATGAACCCTAGCCACTCTTCTTTATAGGATAGAGGTGGCTAGGTGGGGTTTATTACACTCTTATAGGGTTTTTATTAGCTTCTACTTCGTTGAGTAGGACTCAACCCTGCTAGGGTCCTATCACAAAGCTTCTCAAATAAAAGATTTTTTTTCTTCATTAATAATAAGTAGCTGAGGCTACATATAATTTTTTTTACTGTAGCTGAAGTTTTGTACATGAGCAGTCTTTATCTTAAATTTATCATCATAGAACCAAATAAACTAGTAGATTTTCTTGATCGAGGCAGTTTTCTTACCTTTTCATTCATGTTTCAGAAAATTTGTTGCCTTTCTCTGGTCTTCCAGCTATTATGTTATTGTAATTTTTGTCAAGTTGCACATCATCAACAGTGCCTTTTTTAGCAGGTTGAACCTCCCAAATTACTGTTAATTTCGAGATTGTGTTTTCTAATTACCAGTCTTGTTAGACCTATAACAAATTTATCTCTTTACATTCTTGTTGAAAAGGATCAATTATTTTGGAAGTGCTCATTTGAAATGTTTCAGGTTGTAGTTGTAGGACATTACTGAATCTGATGTTAGACAAAACTTTATGCATCTTCCTCCTAATCTGAATGCTGAAGTACCCATTGCAAGTCATTGACTGATGTTCAACCTATTATGAGTATCATCTGCATTCGATCAACATATTAAATGCCATGTCACTCTTATGCCGCATATTTGATGAAAATACATTTCATATCATTTTTCAATATCTGCAGGGATATAGTGTGCTTCACAGTTTCTAAAGCTACTACCTACAATAGATAAATAGCGGAATGTGGTGTCAGTTGGAAGCTTTCAACTTCCTTTTGGTTGGAACCAGATACAGAAAATATATTTAGTTTAGATGCACTTGATTTGAGGTAGAAGAGGAATTTGGACTTGAAGAGGGCAGCATTAAAACTACTTTTCTTGTGCAAACAGTTTGTGATACTGCTTCAAAATATGATGTTTTTTGTGCGAAGGAGGCTCTTTTGCATTCTCCCATGTAACAAGTCCACCATCCATCTTTCTTCCTATGAACTCTGCAGTCGGTTTAGCTTTTCCACCGCCAAAGACCAAAGTTCAGATCATCAATCCAACTTTACAGTGGTCGACCCCCTTCAATCGTGTGAACTTTCCTCAGAAAAGACTGCAGAAACGGCCAAGTGTCACACCCGTCACACAAAATCTTCAAGTTCAAGTCTTTCCATTGAGTTCTTTAAGCAGAGCGGTTGGAGTGATGCACAAGTCATGAAGCTTATGCAGAGGGAACCCATGTTGCTGCATGCTAATATAGAGACTTCCCTGAAGCCCAGGTTGAGATCTTTGCAGGATATTGGATTTTCTGACACTGAAATAGTTCAGCTGGTTTCATCATGTCCGACTGTGCTCCTTCTACGTGACATCCAACCGAGGATCAACTTCTGGAGGTCACTTCTTGGTTCTAATGAGAGGTTAATTAAAGCCTGCAGGAGTAACATGTTTCTCCTTACTTCTTGCTTGGCTCAAAAGATTGAGCCCAATATATCTCTCTTGAGGGAATGTGGCATCAGTGAGCAATGCATCGCGCGGATTGCGGTGACGCAACCGGGTGTTTTTTGTCGAACAGAAAAATGTATCAAGGAAGCTATTGAATATGTTGAGGAATTGGGTGTGTCACGTGACTGTAAAATGTTCCCTCGTGCACTTGTATCAGTCATGACCGGTAGCAGGTCCAGGTTTGATTCGACCTTTGCAACCCTGATGAGCTTTGGGTGGTCCCAACCTGACAGCATTGCTGCATTCAGGAAGCATCCATCCATTTGGAATTTCTCGAAGAAGAACATATGTGACAAGATGACATTCCTGATGAAGGAAGCTGGTTGTGAGCTCACATATATCGTTCGCCGTCCGGTGCTTCTTACATTAAGCTTGGAGAAGAGGTTGAGACCTCGATATGAAGTTGTGAATTTTCTTGAGCAGAATAAATTGCTGGATGAAGGACATGACCTTCTAACTGTCATGTTGCTAACTGAAGAGAAGTTCAGAAAGAAATTTCTTTTCCTGCTAAGCGAGGAGAAATTTATTGCTCTATATGATTCCTATGTTGCTGCCGTGCAGGGAAAGCCCGACGTTGTTGCGGAAAACTAGGATTGCAAGTGCTTCCTTGAGACAAAAAGGTGTAAACCTATTGCATGTTGACTGCAACTCAATCATTTTACATTTGTGACAATTTAAATTCTCCAAGAATTTATTAGAGTAGAACTTCCATGTTGATTTTGGGATTTTTCTCCTATTTATTTATTTTTTCTACAACAAAAGAATACTGATTCTTCTATGCTGACGTCTCAGAAATTGGTTTGGGGGAAAGTCAATTTACTTGGGAAAGGTAACCAAAATATCAAGCATTTGTGTTCTGTTTCTACCATATTTAGCTAATTCTACCAGCTGATCGATCAGTGCCAACTTGGCCTCGGTCATGTTTGTTGGTGTGAAGGCATATTGTTATATCTGTGCTGTCATTTAGATTATTGTGATATAATTTAATAGACCCAAATGTACAATGCTGCAATGCCTTGGGTGACTACTTTTGCTAGTGGATGTATGTTGAAGCTCCATAGTCGACAACAAAGCTGCTTTTGCTAGTTTGTTTGTCGTATTGGAATCGAACAGATAAAAGTGAATGATGGAGATTTGTTTATAATTCAAGAATTAAGATTTGAATTCAGGGGGGCAGTTTTCATTTGTTTGCAGATGTTGGATTGCGGATGATCAAACCAAGAGACTCATGTAACGTTGAAGTGAAAAGGTTGAGCACTGGGAATTATGACGACAAAATATTCTAAACGGCAAAAAAAAAAAAAAAATTAGGTATTTGAACCCAACTTGAATTGAACACGCATTCTACTGATCTGGAGTCTGACGCACTACCATTGCGCCACGAATCCAAACATGATTTATGTTGTATTCGTCAGGTAACAAAATTGATATAACTTGTACTAATAACTCTTTTGTTATTATTATGATTGTTTGCACCTATATTTACAAATCCTCGATCTATTTTGTGCCGGTGAAACTTCTTAATAAAAAGATATTTTTTTTCACCTAAGTACCCTAGATGAGACTCTAGAATATGATAAGTGAATTAGATAAGCAAATCTAATTGAATATCACCTAGGCATGAGCTCAAGTGTTAAGCGGGTCAAACGATCATCTGATTTAATTTTGGTTGGATTGAGCTTGAATTAAGCTAATTTGATTTCGCTTGAACTCGCATAATGGATCATATGTCCATTTGATTTATGAATCATGAATCTACATTGTAATTACCTCATACGGTTCATTATTGATGAATCTGCATTAAAAATAAAAATAAATTGGCAATTAGTAAACATGTGGCCGACAAAATGGATCGACTTTATTTTGATATAATGTTTGGTTCATCAAATCTCTTAGTTTTCTTATCTTGTTTACCTTTCTTTGATTTTTTTTTCCAAACACATTAGAAAATTTTAACAATCCAGAAAACCACTAGTGATCCAAAATAGATATACAATCTCAATATATTTAATTAAGTATTACTAGTTTTTATCTAGGTTTGATTTGAACCATAATCGAATCGAATCAGTTTGACGGTTCCAAATCAAATAATAATTAATTAGGGGTGATTTAATTCTGGTTTGAAACGTTGATTTGATGATTTTTTTATATAGAAAATGTTAGGGATCGAGCGGCACTAAGAGGGGGGGGGGTGAATTAGTGCAGCGGATAAAACGATAGATTTTTTTCGACGATTTAAAACAAGCTTCAGAAATTTCGTACGATGAAAACAACGTTTCATTTGAACCCAGAAAGATTACGTTTTAACTTTAAAGCGTACGTAATAAGATGAAGATGAAGTTAAGTAAATACTTGCAGTAAAGTAAAGAGATAAAACATAAATCTAAATGCTCACACAATCAAGACGCAGCGATATATAGTGGTTCGGTCAAAGTAACCTACATCCACTTCCGAAGCCTTCTCCGATGAGACTCCCTTCTTCCACGATCAAATCCTTTTGTAGGGGAAGGACCAAATACCCCTCTTGCAACCCTTTACAAGTGGTTCACACTCTTACAAAATTTCACAAGAAGAATGAGGTGAATATTTAAGCAAATGAAGAACAAGACTTTCCCAAGACTTATTTTCAAAATCTAACTCTCAAAGGGTTCTCTTTTAGTTGAGAAAGAGGGGGTATTTATAGATCCAAAATGGTTTCAAATTTAGGCTCCAAATTTGAAATCAAATTGGTGTTTCCCGGTGTTAGACAGTGCTATCGCCTGTCAGAGGCGATGCTACCGCTTGTCAGAGGCGGTGCTACCGCCTGCACAGTGTCAGACTGACATAGCAAGCGGTGCTACCGCTTGGCTACAGTCGAGCGGTGCTACCGCCCCAGCCAAGCGGTGCTACCGCTTGGCTAGCTGACAGTTGAGCGGTGCTACCACCCAACCTGGGTGGCGCTACCGCCCCAGCCAGGCGGTGCTACCGCCTGGCTTGCTGGGTGCTGAGCAATGCCATCGCCCAGCACACATGCAGCTGGGCGGTGCTACCGCCCATCATGCATGCAACGTAGCAGCTGCTGGGCGGTGCCACCGCCTAACACAAATCTACGTCTGGTCTGGGCCTAAAACTTGGCCCAAATCGGTCCCGAACAAGGCCCAATGGGCCCATACTTGGGTTAAAGGATTAACACCTGATCCTAACCCAAATTGATATGCTAACTACGAAATTAAATACATTCCTAAGCTATTACAAAGTCCGCAAGTCAAGTCTTCTTCCGGCGAGCTTCCGACGGTTTTCCGACGATCCCTCGGAAACCATCCTGCGGACTCCCGGCAAGCTCTCGGACTCTACGATGATTTTGGCGAGTTCCCCCGAGCTTCTTTGGAAAGCTTCGCGAACTTCCGATGAACCTTCCGGTGAACTTCCGAAGACCCTTCGGCAAGCTCCCTACTCATTCTCGGTTGGTTCCGGTAATACTCCCAATGAATCTTTGGACTTCCGTCAAACTCTCGAACTTCCAATGATCCATCGCACTTGACTTCGGCCCTTGGTTTCGCTTTACGTTTTCATCCTTATCGTAGTTACTCCTGCACAAACAAACACCAAACACTCTACTTCGATCTAGACAGTTATTACAATGCGAATTGATATTCAGTTGCCCGACACATCATTGGTCAGTGCTTCGTCCGATCCTTCGGCACATCGCCCTCTCTAGCGGCTTGTTGCTCAATCGGCGGTTGACCTCCGCAACCCCGATATTCATGGCGTAACTCCGCACTTCTTGGCTCGATGCCCGATGTACGAATCCTCCTGTCGATAGTCGACCGAACCTCCGGCTTGACATCCAATGTCCTGACGTGATCACCTCCAGCGTAACATCAATTCCTCCAGCGTCAATTGTCTAATCCTGATCGATAGTAGACCTGCGTAACTCAACACAGTTAAACAACAAATCACACTCAATTAGTTTCATCATCAAAATATGAGATTCAACCATCTCCCCCTTTTTGATGATGACAACTAATTGATGACTTACGGAGTTAACTATAACTCCCCGGAGTTTAACACAAACTCCCCCTATCAATATGCCATTGATAGAACACTTGGATTATTCCAAATCCAAGCAACATTCATCATAATATTAAAAGAATTATTGAACCATCATGCAGATATATAAAATATTCAATCAATGCATGAAGTCATCAATCTACTTCTCCCCTTATGTCATCAATAAAAAGGAAAAGTAATATCATAGCTAGTTTTCAAGGATATGCAAATATTACAAATATACTAGCTATTAATCACATCATTCAATATTTAGGCATCGTAAGTTTATCATAATAGGCAAGATAGCACTTGTCATGATGATAGCAAGTTTTTCTATGTTCCTTTGTGCATTTTCTATGTTCCTTTGAGAAGTGCAAGCAAATTGTATTCAAAGATGTGCATTTTCTTGACTTCTTTTGTGATATGCATATAATTTTACAATTTCTTTCTTCTCTTTTGAGAAGAGCAAGCTAGCAAGTTTTGCTTTCTTTGCATGCTAGGACTTTTGTATTCATTTGTAATATGCAATCTAGCAAAAGCCTTCTCCCCCTTTATCAATATCAAAAAGAAAGGGAGGATTAATATTACAAATAATCTTGCATGAGATTCAACAATAATTTGTAACAAAGATGCAAGTAATTTTGTTGAAAAAAGTGAAGTTGAGCAAGATTTTTGCCTTTCTTGAGATAGCAACATTTTACTTCTCAATGTTTAAAATTTTCTCTTTTGATGCACAAGTTAACAATTTTTCTCCCCCTTTATCAATATCGAAAAGAAGGGAGGAACCAATGAAAAATTTACATCAATTAATATATCAATCATCACATGATGCATACAAGATGGTATTGAAACATGAGAAATCATGTCAATATGTAAATTCAACAAGAATCAAAGCCAAAAGATATCATCCATGATTCATAACTTTTCATTTTAGCAAGATCTAGGTTCATATTTATCAATTTTTAATTCAAGATAAATGTCATACAACCAAGAATCATAATATATAAAAGCATATCAATATTAAGGATCAAATCATGATTACAAGTGCTAACATATTTTTTTTCATTCATTATTAAGCCATGATAAAAGAATAAATCAATGATCCAAATATTAAGCATATTTCTTTTTCATCAAATTTTCAATCATCACATAAGGCATTCGAAGAAGTATTGAAACAATAAAAACATCAATTTTAGCATATAATGTTTCAATCTTCAATCTTGAGTTATGAATCCAAAAGTCATAAATCAAAAGGTTCATGAATCATTTTGAAAAGTCTCCTTTTTGGGAATTAACAAGTGGAAGTTTTCAAACACAAGATCTTGATTCATACATAAGAATTTTTACCAAGATCACATTTCATAAGAGTCAAGACACGAATCCAAAAAAAATTCAAGTATTGAATTTCGAGAAATCAAAAGACAAGTTACATTTTATTTAAGGAATTTTCTTTTGATAAAACGGAAGAAGCATGGTAAACGATCTTGATTTATAAAGAGCTTCAAGTTATAGTTGTCAAGATCATGATATCAATAAAATTTCTTTATAGCAAAATGAAATCTTTTAGAACTTGATTCAAGCGTTAAATATGTCTTAACAAGTCATAATTCCAAAAGTTTCAAGAATCATTAAAAGAAAAATCATTCAAGTTCAATTTATCAACTCAAGACTCATAATCAAATTATTATTTTTGAGATTAATAACATGAATAAAGTCATTACCGTATCATCAAAATCTCATTCATAATTCTAGTGATTTATAAAATATCATAAATGAATTTATCACTTGCCTTTCATCAAAAATTAAAAATCAAACTTTATCATAAAAATTATCAAGGCATAAATACAACATATTATTCCAAGACATGAGATTCAATTTATCACGATAATATGTTTCATGTTTCAAAAGATGAGTATCAAATTTTACAACCGAAACATGAGTTTGTCATCAAGATATAATGCCTTTAAATACTCATGATATCATAAAATCATTAAGCATGACAACCAACTATTATTGTCAATAATGATTACATAAGGTATGTCCAATTATTTATATGAAAGTCATTATTATATTACTTTGAAATACAAGTTGTCATTTAGCCCATTAAGATCAAAAGCATTACATATAAAGCATCATGATAGTGCAATTTCTCATTTTTATGAGTTTCAATTTAAGTGATTTGATCTTTCGTAAGAATGATCAATGTCATGCATCATATTTAAACATGAGAGCATCATCATATTTAGAAATAAATTTATCATTAAAATCATTTCACTTCTTTCTTTCATTTGTTATAACAGGACGATCAATGCTCAAACTTTTGCTAAAATCATACATCATTTTAAAAATCTGAAAAATAACTTTCGTCATGAAACTTATTAAGTCCAAATATAACACAAGGCAACATCAAAGCCACATTTCTTTCATTTTGAAAATTTATGGGTTGGGTCTTTATAATTGATTTCATGAAGACATGTATCAATAAAAATTTCATCATAAAAAGGGTTAAAACTCACTAAGCCAAGATGGAAGTTTTCAAATTATAATCAAGATACATACATCTATCATCAAAAGATTTTCAAGAAATTTATACATAGATATGTATCATGTTTAAGATTGAAAACCGATATGGAAAGTATACATGAAATTTCATCATCTAAAAATGTCATCTTAATTTATCATGAAAACAATTAGACCAAGAATATGTTAATCCACAACATAGAGTCAAATCAACATTACTTCAAAAACTAATGCATGTTATAAAATCATCAAGCATCATGAAAAGCAATATAAAACATCAAGATACACATGCATGGATTAATTATAGGCAATATCACAAATCATGAAAATATCATTCATAATTTTTACTTTTCAAAAATCCTAGAAAGAAAAAGCATAAAATGAAATTTTATTTCCTACTAACTAAGTTAAGCACTCAAGAAAAAACATCATGTAATTTCATAACAACTCAAGGGAGTTAAGTTACTTACCTCATTATCGAAAACTGTCAAAGCCCATTTCACCTCATCTTTACTTGATTCTTCTTTGCAAGTCTTCTTCTTCTTCTTCTTTGACACAATCCTCCATTCAAGTTCATTATTCATTTTAGATTTTTGTTTAATAAACTTGTTAACATTCATTGTTATGTGTTCAATGTCCTCATTGTCCTCATCATTTGAGTTATCACTCAAGTGGCATTCGTTTGTCCGATGTTCAAAAACCTTCTTGTTCTTTAGAAAGTGGTTCAAATGTTCATCATATTTATGATGTCCTAAACATTCCAAGAAACTCATTTCATAGGTCTTTAAAGACCCAATAAGTTCATCAATAGGATAGTTATTTAGATCTTTTGTTTCTTGTATTGCGGTTATTATCGGATCCCATCTTTTTGGAAGAGATCTTAAAGTCTTGTTTACGAGTTCAAAGTCCGAAAAATATTTACTAAGAGCTTTTAGACTATTGATGACATCCGAGAAACGGGAGAACATGTCATCGATAGTCTCACTTGGTGCCATTCGAAAAATCTCAAAATCGTGCATCAAAATATTAACTTTCGAGTCTTTGACTCTACTCGTTCCTTCGTGCGTGATTTCAAGAGTTTGCCAAATGTCAAAAGCCGTTTCGCATGTAGAAATCCGGTTGAACTCATTTTTGTCTAAAGCGCAAAATAAGGCATTCACAGCCTTTGCGTTTAAAGAAAACAACCTTTTCTCCAAATCCGACCATTCGTTTGTCGGTTTAGAGGAAGGTTGAAAGCCATTTTCGATGATGTTCCACAAATCCAAATTCATTGAAAGCATGAAAACTCTCATTCGAGTTTTCCAATATGTGTAGTCCGAACCGTTAAAAAATGGTGGATGAAAAATCGAAAAGCCCTCTTGAAAACCATTTAGAGCTATTTCTCATGGGTGTAAATCCAAAAGAGAAAGAACGTGGCTCTGATACCAATTGTTAGGGATCGAACGGCACTAATAGGGGGGGGTGAATTAGTGTAGCGGATAAAACGATAGATTTTTTCGGTGATTTAAAACAAGCTTCGAAAACTTCGTACGATGAAAACAATGTTTCGTTTAAACCCGGAAAGATTGCGTTTTAACTTTAAAGGGTACGTAATAAGATGAAGATGAAGTTAAGTAAATACTTACAGTAAAGTAAAGAGATAAAACAGAAATCTAAATACTCACATAATCAAGACGCAGCGATATATAGTGGTTCGGTCAAAGTGACCTACATCCACTTCCGAAGTCTTCTCCGATGAGACTCCCTTCTTCCACTATCAAATCCTTTTGTAGGGAAAGGACCAAATACCCCTTTTGCATCCCTTTACAAGTGGTTCACACTCTTACAAGATTTCACAAGAAGAATGAGGTGAACACTTAAGCAAATGAAGAACAAGACTTTCCTAAGACTTATTTTCAAAATCTAACTCTCAAAGGGTTCTCTTTCAGCTGAGAACGAGGGGGTATTTATAGATCCAAAATGGTTTCAAATTTGGGCTCCAAATTTAAAATCAAATTGGTGTTTCCCGGTGTCAGGTGGTGCTATCGCCTGTCAGAGGCTGGTGCTACCGCCCCAGCCAAGCGGTGCTACCGCCTGGCTTGCTGGCTGCTGGGCGGTGCCACCACCCAGCACACATGTGGCTGGGCAGTGCTACCACCCATCATGCATGCAACGTAGCAGCTACTGGGCAGTGCCACCGCCCAGCACAAATCTATGTCTGGTCTGGGCCTAAAACTTGGCCCAAACCGGTCCCAAATAAGGCCCAATGGGCCCATACTTGGGTTAAAGGATTAACACCTAATCCTAACCTAAATTGATGTGCTAACTACGAAATTAAAGACATTCCTAAGCTATTATAAAGTCCGCAAGTCAAGTCTTCTTCCGGCGAGCTTCCGGCGAACTTCCGGCGGTCTTCCGACGATCCCTCGGAAACCATCCTGCGGACTCCCGGCAAGCTCTCGGACTCCACTATGATTTTGGTGAGTTCCCCTGAGCTTCTTTGGCAAGCTCCGATCTTTCCTGGCAAGCTCCGTGAACTTCCGAAGACCCTTCAGTAAGCTCCCTACTCATTCTCGGCTGGTTCCGGCAATACTCCCAACGAATCTTCGGACTTCCGTCAAACTCTCGAACTCCCAATGATCCATCGCACTTGACTTCGGTCCTTGGTTTCGCTTTACGTCTTCATCCTTATCGTAGTTACTCCTGCACAAACAAACACCAAACACTCTAATTCGATCTAGATAGTTATTACAATGCGAACTGATATTCAGTTGCCTGGCACATCATTGGTCGGCGCTTCGTCCGATCCTTCGGCATATCGCCCTCTCTAGCGGCTTGTTGCCCAATCAGCGGTTGACCTCCGCAACCCCGATATCCATGGCGCAACTCTGCACTTCTTGGCCCGATGCCCGAAGTACGAAGTCTCATGCCGATAGTTGACCGAACCTCCGGCTCGACATCTAATATCCTGACGTGATCACCTCTAGCGCAACGTCAATTCCTCCAACGTCAATTGTCTAATCCTGATCGATAGTAGACTTGCGTAACTCAACACATAGTTAAACAACAAATCACACTCAATTAGTGTCATCATCAAAATCCGAGATTCAACAAAAAAATCTTGATCAAATAAGTTATCGATCTGAGCTCAAACAATTGGGCCCACCTATCCATGTTTGCCCAATAATCGAAATAGGTAAAATGACCAATTTACCCTCTCAATTGCCATATAAATGACTATATTTAGGTGTATTTTAGTTATTATATAATTAATAAATATTAAAAATTATAAAATAAATTTGTCCTTCCAATAAGCAAATAATAGCTAGTTTTGGGGATATTTTTGAAAAAATCCTATAAATACCCTTAAAATCTCTAATCCTTTCTCGCATCATTGTTAAGTACTTATTAAAGTTTCAATGCTTTTATGTTTTTTTTCTTAATCCGATGGCTAGTGGACGTTATCACTGAAAAGACTTTTGAAAGTCTAATCTTAGTAATTCAAGTCTTTTTCCCCATTGACGTTTCAGATTATGCCTCCTCCGCTCGTGGCGAGAAGCCAACATCTCGCTCATCATGTTCGTTACGCTGCTCCTCCTGAGTAGCTCCAACAGAAAGTGAGCGAGTTTGCACATGCAGCCCACCTACGGTTGCTTGGGGCAACTGTCTGGCTTGCCCTATTTTGCTCGATTCGTCGTGATATTTTGTCATCGCGAGATTGTGAAGTTCCTTTGCTGCTTGCTCAAATTGCTTACCTGCTTTGATACCACACTGTCATGTAATTAGTTGAAATTGCCTAAGTGATGAGATATCCATGTAACAAACACGGACGAGTTGCCTAAGTCGAAAAATACTCTTGCATCCACTTCAATCAGATTTAACTAGAATTGCTCAAGTTATCAAACATATTGATGAGTTGGGTGTGCCACGTGATTGTGGAATGTTCCCTCATGCACTACTTGCAGTCATGAACATTAGCAGATCCAAGCGTGATGCTACGTTTGCAACCTTTAAGAGCTTTGGTTGGTCCCAGCCAGACATCATTGCCATACTCGGGAAGAGCCCATCCCATGTGTTTGGAGACTCTCGAAGAAGAACATATGTGACAAGATGACATTCCCGATGAAGGAAGCTGGTTGTGAGCTGCTGCAGTATATCATTCGCCATCCTGGGATTCTTTCATGTAGCTTGGAGAAGAGGTTGTGACCTCGACATGAAGTTTTAAATTTTCTTGAGCAGAATAAATTGCTGGATAAAGGGGACATTGGCCTTGCAACTGAGTGAGCAGTAGTTCATGAACAAATTCCTTTTCCCGTACAAGGAGAAATTTACTGCTCTCTATGTTGCCGCTGTGCAGGGAAATCACCATGTTGTAGCTGAAAATTAGCATTGCAAGTGCTTCCTCCCTCGGGACAAAGGTGCATACTGACTGCACTGTTTGATCATCTTAAATTTGTGACAATTTGTATTCTTCAGGAGTTTCATCGAGTAGAACATCCTTGTGGATTTTGATATTTTATTTCTAATTATCTTTTACGTACGACACAAGATCCCTTTTATTTTATACTGATGTTCTCAAGCTTTTGCGTTATGTTTCTACCGTAGCTAGCTAGCTATTTCTGTCGGCTGATCAAGAGAAAATAATTGATGTGCGGAGAAACAATGTTGTGCGAGTGACTTTTTTTTTTTTTTTAAAATCATATTCCCAATCTCTCTGCGCCATCTCTATCTCTATTAGAGATGATCTTAGCCTTGCAATGTTTCTTCCCCTCTCCCGTTGGAGAGCCCTAGACATCCTCGATTCCTTCGAGCAGGCGGCGACCCAAACGACCAACAACCAGCGCCGTGCCATAGTGGTACCTTCTCTCTCTTCGCTCTCTCTTCCCACTCGGCTTCTCGCTCTCTCCGATCGTCCAATGCCCGCCCCGCCTTCTTCTCTCTCGCAGGTCCCTCTCCTCCTCTCTACTTTCTCACTTTCTCTCTCCCGCCCCCTCCCCCATTCTCTATCGCAGCACCCCCACGCCGAGGGAAGCGACCCTCGCTCGCAACCACAAGGTGGGGGCGGCCTCCTCTCTCTCTTTCTTTCCGCTCGACGCTCGCTTCTCTCCCTCTCTCGCCAACCCTCTCCGTCTTTCTTTCAGCAGTCCTATCTCCCACCTCGACATGAAATGATATGAATCTCGTTTCATATTTTTGTCTAAATTTTATTTTTAATGATCGATTTTCTTTTTAATTATATATTTTTTGTAACTTTTATATTGACGAGTGCCTTGCCTTTCGCTCGGACCAGCGACTAGTGCCTGGACGTTTTGGAAACTCCAGGCTTTTTACCGTAGTGTCTCGAAAGTTTCGGATCCTTAGCGCCTTTTTGGTACCTAGCACCTTTGATAACACTGATTGCCCACATCTAGTTCTGTGCGTAAACTAACCTGAGTCGGGCTAATCACATATTACCCTAATTAGTTAGCTATCTTTAGTATTCTGGTTCCTATACTTTAAAAAATTATATCTTTATAGTTACGAAAGTAAAATATCTATGTCATATTTACCCTAATGTTATTGATTTTATAAACGAAAATATAAAAACAAAAAGCAAAAAGATAATTTTATAGTTTCAATCGGTAGTGTTGGACGACGACATCATCGGGGGCTGCAAGTGGCTATTGTGGAAGAGGAGAGCGGCAACAAGAGGAGAAGTCACTTTGCATCTGCGTTAACGTCGATACGGTTGTCGAGCGACGAAAGAGCCATCGATGTAGATGTCGAGTGGCGTCGCGCGGCAACTGCGTCGATGTTGATGTCGTGCAACGTTGCTCGGTATTTGCATCGGCGACCCTTTAGTCTCTCGACAATTACATTGACGTTGATGCAGATGTAGAGTGACGAATGGGTCACTCGATAACTACATCAGCATCGACATAAATGCAGAGCAGCCCTTATCTCTCGCTGTCATTCTCCTTATCTACAACACTCACTTGCGGCCTCTGGTACGTTACCATCCACCACCACCGATGTCGTCCACCATCATCAACTGAAATGTTAAAAATTATCTTTTTATTTTTTTATTTTTGTTTCTATTAGTAAAACCAACATCGTTAGGGTAAATAAGCCTAGATGTTTCACTTTTGTAACTATAGGGATGCTAATATAACTTTTAAAGTATAAAGACCAGGATGCTAAGGGTTACTAACTACGGAGGGTAATATGTAATTAGCTCTCATGAGTCCCTAATTTATAATATTTAGCTGTTCCTATACATATTTGAATGCATGCTATTTTATTTTATCTTTTGACCCTTCATTAATTTCTCGTTGCTTGCCACATAAGTTGGTTCTCAAATGGTTATGAACATCAAATAATTTTGTAATATGAATTGATACCTATTTGTTGCTGAGACATAATAATATGCGTACTTTAGTCATTAGATAGCACATATGGGAGCACTGCACATGTTTCTTGTCTATTTTTTGCCCTTGGGATAACTTCATCACATGCATGCTGGTTCTGGTGTCTTGCTTTGAACCACAGCAATGAATCGTTGGACCTCTTTTGGCAATGTATTTACTAATTAAACATAGATAATGCATTTATATATTCAATTTTGAGGCTAAGGGATGCCATTATTAATGGGATTTGAAGATGGCACTTAGGTACTAGAAGCTATTAGGAGTTGTCACTGTCTCTTGATGCTCTGCTCATCACATCGAAACTCTCAGTTCTTTTTTGTTGCACATGCCTGTGGATTTATTCATCCATAGATGTGATTTTATATTTTGCTGTGCTTAGAGTTTTCTTTCCCATTTTTTCTCATTTTCATTTCTTTGCAATGAGATGGTGGATATGTGCCTTGGCAACTGTGGTTTCATTTTTACATTGTTGAAACATTAGTCATTTCGGTATTCGAAATAATTTTATCTAACATTTCAAATTTCCTATGACATCAATTATCTTGTTTTGTTCTTGAACATTGGTACAGTTGTTGTGGTAGAAATACAGATCTGAGTAAAACTTGAACAAAACAAAATTAAGGCATTCTAGGAAACTATCTTCACGATAGATAATTTTCCCACTACGATGCAGATGGCTTCACAGAAATTCTATCTCTAAGGATACAATGCCCATTACCTGAAATAATCAAGACTGCACATTTTGATTGCTTGAAGAATCAAAACTCAACTAGAAAATAAAGAGAAATATAGAATTCAGAACTTTGTTTGCACCAGAATTTTCTTATTGCTTTACTCTTCATTATAGCGGAGTCTATATAGACAATGAAAGATGCTAAAACATCCTTTCAGTTATCCTAAAGAGTTTATGACTTTTTGAACCATTTCAACACATTAAACTGAGCTTTTAAACTGCAAGTAGTTTCCATAACTGTTCCCCATCATTTCTTTCCCTTTTTTTATAGTAAATCCTTATATGTAACAATCCCCCACTAATTTACATATGATAAAAATATAAATCGTAAAATTACAAATCAAAATCTGTAATAGACATAAGTGTAAAATCTGGGATGCATATAGTGTATATCGATAGGTGGACTAACCTTAAACTTTGGACTAAATATGGTACATAAGGAACCATATTCACAAAATATATGAGTTTTGAATTCTAAATTTGGCAGCGCTTTGATGGACTTTGCACTGAATCCTGGCTTATCCGGTACTTGTAGGATCTTAGTGGTATGACCTGTAAGAAGCAGCCTCTTACTTCTCTACTGGCAAAGGTAGACTCATCATGAGTGTCTACAATCATTGTAACTTGTACTGGAGGTGGTAAAAAATAATTTTGATTAATATTTATCTAAATTCGCTTAACTTGATTGTAGTCTAGATACTGTGGTCAAAAATGGTGCTCAGCTTTCAAACTTGTCTTATCTTACAATTCCAATGACGTGTATTTAGTGGCAAGTGATATGAGTTGGTTTACAACTGACCTAATAATGTAAATTTTATCAATCTCAGATGTTCGATGTTGCGAAAATGCATGCATATCATGTATGCACATTTACTTTAAAGAAATAAGAAGTTACAGAATGCAAGTTAAATACTGTTGTTAAGACAGACAGCAAAAGTCTTGCTTTTAGAGAGAGCAAAGAGAATTGGGTAAGTCTTAGAGAAAAGAAAAGCACGGAAAAGATAGAACAAGAGATAGCAGGGACAATAATTGTGTCACTGACCAAAGAAAACCATAATTATTTGTTAATAGAATCATGCACAAGTCTGACTATTCCTTATGTGAAGCATTATAATTAAAAATATATCTAAGTAGCACTAATCTGACCAGTACCTGCTTATTTTGATGAAGTGTTTGATTCATCAAACCTCTTAGTTTTCTTATTATGTCTACTGCATTGCAGTTTCCTTTACAGGCACGCCCGAGAATTTGACTTGATCTCCAAACCCCAAAATACACCCAAAATCTCAATGTATTTGGTTAGGTATAACCTGATACCTTTATGTCGACATAGTGTGTTCTCTGCTGTAGTGCTGAAAGCAACTATCTACGTTACTTGTGGCTTGTTTGTACTTCAAAACACACAGGCCTGCTTATATTTGAATTGTCAAATCTTGTATTTGCTGGTTAAGTTGGTGATTTGAAGGGGACTTCACAAGTAACATTAGAAAGAGATTTGAATACCCTTAATTTAACTACGAATTTTTTTTACACAGAGTTCAATGATGCAGAAGATCCATATGGTTGATCATGAATAGTTGAACGTCATGGCTTTTATTTATATTGTGGTTGTTTGCACTTGCTGGTTTTGTTGGCAAATTCTCACTGATCTAGTCTTTTTTTTCTTCATTAATGATATTTAGCTGAGGCTGCATATAATGTTTTTACTGTAGTTGGAAGTTTTTACATGAGCAGTCTTTCTGTTAAATTAAGTTCCTTTATCAGCATAGAACCAAATAAACTAGTAGCATTTCTTGATTGAGGCAGTTTTCTTATCTCTTTATTCATTTTTCAGAAAATTTATTGCCTTTCTCTGGTCTTCTGGCTATGTTGGTTTTTTTGTCAAGTTGCATATCTTCATCAACAATGCTTTTTTAGCTTGTTGAACCTCACAAAGTACTGTTGTTAATTAATTAAACAGTGTCTTTTCTACTTACCAGCTTTACTGGACTTATAATTAGATCATCTCTTTACATTCTTGATGAAATGGATCAATTACTCTTGAAGTGCTCATTTGAAATGTTTCAGGTTTTAGTCGTAGGACATTAGTGAATCTGACGTTAGAGAAAACATTATGCACCTTTCAGTTTTTCTGAATTCTGTAGTACCCTTTGCAAGTCATTGATGTTCAACCTATTAGTATAAGCATGAGTATCATCTGTATACGATCAACATGGTAAATGCCTTTGCTACTCTTATGCAGCATATTTGATGAAGATACACTTGATATGATTTTTCAATTGCCACAGGGATATAGGATGCTTGGTAGTGTCTAAACCCACCAACTACAATAGAAAAATAAGTGGAAGATCGTGTCAGTGCACAGGTGTTATATGAAGCCATTATTTCAGTGGTGGAGAATTGCTTGGACGTGAGCATGATAATAAGCAACTAATCATAGGTACTCTTTTGTCAACTCTCAAACACCATTTAGAGACTTACTCTGAAAGAAATGGCTGATTGGAACTGAATCCATGTGGATTAACATGTATGGTAGAGGAATGTTGTCTGAGACAGATGATTAGTGGAAAATTTTCAACATCCTTGATTTGAGGTAGAAGAGGAATTTGGACTTGGAGAGGGCAGAAATAAGACTACTTTTCTTGTATTTTTCTGCAAACAGTACGGAATACTGTCTCAAAAGACTATGTTTTTGGTGCAGAAGAGGCTCTTCTGCCTTCTCTCATGCAACAAGTCAACCATCCATCTTTCCTCCTATCAACTCTGCAGTCTGTTTAGCTTTTCCACTGCCAAAGAGCACAGTTCAAATCATAGATCCAACTTTACATTGGTCGACCCCTTCGAGTCATGTGAACTTTCCTCAAAAGAGGCTGCAAAAAGGGCCAAGGATCTCATCTGTGAAAAAGCACTTTCAAGTTCAAGTCCTTCCATTGAGTTCTTTAAGCAGAGCGGTTGGAGTGATGCACAAGTCATGAAGCTTATGCAGAGGGATCCCAGGTTTCTATGTGCTAAGGTAGAGACTGCCCTGAAGCCCAGGATGAGATCTTTGCAGGACATGGGATTTTCTGACACTGAAATAGTTCAGCTGGTTTCATCATGTCCGCGTGTGCTCCTTTTACGTGACATCCAACCGAGGATCAACTTCTGGAGGTCACTACTAGGTTCTAATGAGAGGTTTCTGAAAGCCTGCAAGACGAACATGTTTCTTCTTACTTATAGCTTGGCTCAGAAGATAGAGCCCAGTATATCTCTCTTGAGGGAATGTGGCATCAGTGACGAGCGCATCGCACATATGGTGGTGACAATGCCAAGCTCTTTTGGTGGAATAGACAAATTAAAGGAAGTTATCAAATATATTGAGGAATTGGGTGTCCCACGTGACTCTGGACAATACACTCATGCACTTAGTGCAGTCATGAGCATGAGCAGATCTAGGTTTGATGCTACCTCGTCAATTCTGATGAAGTTTGGGTGGTCCCAGCCTGACATCATTGCTTTGTTCAGGAAGTGCCCATCCATTTGGTCACAATCAAAGAAGAGCATATGTGACAAGATGACATTCCTGATGACGGAAGCTGGTTGTGAGCCGACGTATATCATTGGCCGTCCCGTGATTCTTACATTCAGCTTAGAGAAGAGGTTGAGACCTCGATACGAAGTTCTGAATTTTCTGAAGCAGAATAAATTGCTGGATAAAGGACATGGTCTGCTATCTGTCATGATGCTATCTGAGGAGAAGTTCATAAATAAATTTCTTTTTCAGCACAAGGAGAAATTTACTTCTCTCTATGATTCCTATTGTGCTGCTGTGCACGGAAAGCGACACGCTGTTGCTTAAAATTAAAATTTTAAGTGCTTCCTCGGACTGAACCTGTTGCATACTGACTGCACTATTTAATCATCTTAAATTTGAGACATTATAAATTCTCTGGGAGTTTCTTGTTGTAGAACATTGATGTTGATTTTGTGATTCGTTTTTCTATTTATATTTTTTGCAACAAAATTTACTGATTCTTTTATACTGATGTTGACTCGGAAATTGGAAGAACGAGTGGGGAAACAGTCACTACCTCAGAAAGGTAACCCAAATTGGATGTCATTAAATGTGGTCGTATTAAAATTATTGTCTAAGCCTTATAAATTGATTGAGGGGTCATGATATATGCATAGAGAAATATAATTGTGTGAGGACTTTCATTCATCGTATACTCACCATTTCATCAGCTTCGTATCATTCATTTTTGTTTGAGAAAGGTGGAGACAAAAATAAGAATAATAAACTAGAAAAGATTGGTATCGGGAACATGATACATGTCGTTTCACAAACTCAAGACAATAAATAATAATTTTATGCTACATTTTTTCTCCTTTTTCATTTCTTTGCGATGAGACGTTCGATATGTGCCTCGGCGGTCAGTTATCCCGACATTTCAAATTTTGTATGGCATCAGACTATTTTTCATTACATGAGCATCCGATAAGTGGGGTGGGCGCCCGAATGATTAAAATCCGGATCGAACCTGAGTCACAGTTGGAACCCCACCCAAACCCCCGCGGCGCACCCCTGCCCCCGGCCGCCAAACGCTCTTTTTCTCTGCCGGCTGCGGCGTCTCCTCGGTGAACGACGGCTGGCTTCCTCTTCATCGGGAAACAGCGACAGTGGCGGCGGCGTCTTCCCCTCCCGGTATCTCTCTTTCTCGTCCTCCTTCGCCGTCGCGCACTCCCTTCTCGTCGCTCTTTCCCCCGCCTTAATCGCAGCCCCCTTACCCGATCCCTCCTCCCTCTTCCCCTTTCGTCGCAAGCTCGCCCCCTTTCCCCGACACCATCCACCTCCTCCGTGCTCCCTCTTCCCTCTTCCCCCTGTCGACCTCCGTCCCCTGCCCCCTCGCAACCCCCTTCCCAGATCCCTTCTCCGTCTTCCCCTCATCCCCGCTGCTCGCAGACCACAACGCCCTCTTCTTCCTCCTCCTCACTCCTCCCTTCTGTATTTTGTGACTGCTGTAATTTTGAATTATTATTTTTTACATTTATTTTGAATAATGTCACTTTTTATGTTAATCTTTTTTTTTTGTTATCTTATTATTAGATTTGGGTAATTTATAGCACTTTAATGTTTTCTAGGTGATGATTTGAATATGAAATTAGATGAAACTCATTTTTTCTAATTTTTATTTTAATGGCTGGCTTTTCTGTTAATTATATTTTTATTATTATTTTATATTGGCTAGTTCTTTGTGGAGCTTGGGTGAGCTCCTTTAACAACACACACTGTCTTGAACATTGGTACAGCAGCATGGAACAAGTGATCTTTTTTACATACTCATTTCCTGATCACTGTAAGCCGTTAAGGAGGCCATTATAAATAATTTTGATATATTACTTTAGACTAACTTAACTTGATTGCAACCAGATAATATGGTCAAATATGGTGCTCAGTGTTCGAAATTTTCTTATCATACAACGTCTCCGATGATGTGTATTTAGTGACAACTGACAATTAATTTCTGGTTCTTGGATACGAGCTGGTTGACTGACCTCACATTGTGAATTTTATCAATCGCAGATGTTCAATGTTCTTGAAATGCATGCATGCCGTGCATGAGAATTTACTTTGGAGAAATAGCAAGCTACAAGTTGAATATATCTATATCTATATATATATATATATATATATATATATATATATATATATATATATATATATATATATATATATATATATATATATCCTTTGTCAATAGAATCATGCATGAGTCTGACACTTGCACATGTGATCCATTTTGCTTGTAAATATATCTAAGATGAACACAAGATAATATAATTTCTTTATACAAAGGAAGACATATATATAGGTTGATTACAAACTGTACAATTAAGGTAATTGATTTTGTACAATAATTTATTTCCTATAACATGGGCTGATTTAATATTGATTGAGTGATCCAAAATAGGGGATAAATTCCCTTAATTATGAGATTCAGAATCCTTGAATCATGGAATTTTCTGTACTTCCCATCAAACTAGTTCGAAAATTTTAATCATTCTTAGCTTGTTAGTTAGATCCAATCTTTGAAGCCCTTTGGTAAGAATGTCTGCTGGTTGCTTCTCTGTAGGAATGCAGATATTTCCTTCTTTAGTTTTCTCCTCTATGAAATATCCATCTACTTTAACATACTTTGTTCTATCATGGTGCACTGGAATATGAGCAACATTGGTAGCAGTCGTATTGTCACAATATAGTCTCATAGGAGTTGAAGTGGGTGTTTATGATTCTTTGAGTAGCATTTTTAGCCGTAAGAGCACACAAATATCCTATGGTACTGCTCTCAAATCTGCTTACGCATTGCTTCTAGCAACAATTGTGTACCTTTTGCTTTTAAGTCATCAAATTGCCTCCAACAAATGTACAACATCCTGAAGTTGATCGCCTATTATTTGCTCAATCCTCATATTATTATCTTTTTGAATAACAATCCCGTGCCCATGGTCCTTTTTAGATATCTAAGGATTGTCTCTAAATATTCTTCATACATAAATTGACTCACTACACCTGACCACAAACGTGTTCCTGGATGAATCCAAGACTTGAAATATTCCTTATTACTTCTATTATCTTGTGCACTTTCTCTCTCCATAAAGTTATGCAGAAATCCAACAATGTCAGCTTCATCTCAATGTCCTATCTATCTTTCAGGAGATCTTATTGTAAATTTCTTGATTTCGAATGATTGTTGCAGTTGAATACGCTCCTCCTGGCTGAGAGAAGAGACGCACGATTATATAAATCAGTATTCTCGTACAATCTAAAATTATAAAAAATAGATATATGTATTTTTTTTATTATTTTAAAAAATCTTAACCAACTCCTAATTTATTTTTAAAATTATCCTTAATAAATTTTAAAATACCAACACATTAATATCCATTGGGCGAGTAGCTCATTAGTTCATCTCACGGTGTGCTTTAACAATCCAAGATCTATTTTAGCCATAACACTTTTTTCTTTTAATCTAGATTAAAAAGGAGAGTTAGCGGTGGCTGCAAACTTGATTGAAAAACTATATCAACGTGATTTCAAAAAAAAAAAAATGATAGAAAAATAAGGAAAGGAAAGGAAAGAAGACAAAAATAACGTAGAGACTGTTGTCAATCATTCGGCTAGTGTTCTCATCTTAGAATGGATCAGATTTACAGTGAATTTTTATTGTGATCACATGGGGAGATTTTAGATTTTCTACACAGTGACACGTAATCCTTATATCTTAGATATTCTCTTGTGATTGTTGCTTGGGTTTTGAGTAAGAGACTCTGAGATTTTTTATATTTGTTATTCTTATCATAGATTTTCTCTTGCTCGCCCAGTGGTTTTTACCCTTCACGTTGGAGGGATTTTTCATATAAATCTCGGCATCATATTTGATTGTGATTTTCATTTAATTATGTTATGTGTTACGATCTATTTGTATTTGTTCGTATACAAAATTTTTTTTTATCCTATCAATTAGTATTAGAGTAAGGTTTTGATGATTTAATTTTTATATTCGAACATAGACACCGATAGTATTTTTCACATGATTAGTTTGAATAAAAGTAATTGGATGATATGAAAATCAAGAATGAAAGATCTCTTGTATTGTAAAAGTTTGTATGAATCTTTACAATGTAATAGTGCAAAGTACACAACTATGATAAATGACGAGTAGAAGAGGTTAGATAAAAAAAAATCTATTGTATTTATTCGACAGTGGCTCGATGACAGTGTCTTTTACCATATTTTTACTGAAAATTCTATATACTCTCTTTTTGAAAAAAAATTGAAAAGTCTCTATGAAAGAAAAATAGCTGATGACAAATCTTTCTTGATTAGATAACTTGTGAATCTAAAATATAAAGAGGGTACTTTTATTGCTAAGCATTTAAATGAAATGTAAAGTATTACTAACTAGTTATCTTTTATAAAAAAATCTTTTGATGATGAGTTACAGATATTATTATTTCTTAATTTATTATCAGACAATAGGGAGACACTAGTGGTTTCCATTAGTAATTCTACACCAGATGGTGTTGTCACTATGAGTTAAGTAATAAATAGTTTATTAAATGAGGAGTTGAGAAAAAAGAGTTCAAAAATATCTCAGATTGATTCACAGACACTTATCTCAATGAACGGAGGAAGGTCAAAGTCGAATGATAGAAGCAGTTCATACATAGGTAGAACCAAGTTAAGATCAATAAAAAATATTATTTACTATAATTATGGTGAGAAAGGATATTATAAAAATCAATACAAGCAATATAAAAAGAACAAGAAAAGAAAAAAAAAGTGGAGCTTACAGAATCAAAAGATAATACCATAACTATATTACAAGGTAGTGACTATTTGATTTTACCTCTTCTAATAATATTTTTTTTTGTATGTGTTAGGATCTCGAATGAGTAATTGACATAAGTATTTCTTATCATGTTATAAGAGTTTTTTGCTACCTATAGGTTCAAAAATTTTGGTGTTATCAAGATAGACAACTTTGGCACGAGCGAACATTATTGGCATTCGTGATATATATATATATATATATATATATATATATATATATATATATATATATATATATATATATATATAAAGACTAACCTTAGTTGCAAGTTGGTGCTTAAGAATGTAAAGCATGGTTGACTTAAGGTTAAATTTACTTTTTCGATTGGATGACTAGATAATGAAGATTTTGATAATATATTTCACAAAGGGGTAATAGAAACTCAGTAAGGGTTCTCTTATTGTAGCCAATAGAAATAAATGTTATATTTTATATAGATTGCAAGCTAAAACTTATGGTAAGTAATAAAATACTATAAAAAAAGACTTTGGCATTGAATTGTAGCATAGGTGACTTGGACATGAGTGAGAAGAGGTTGTAAGCTCTTTCCAAGAGAGATGTATTATCAGACCTCAAAGATATATGTATAAATCATAGTATCAATTGTATGGCTTGTAAACAACACAGAGTTTCTTTTACTGTTCTGCTTTGTCTAGAAAAATACATGTCATGAACTATGTTTATGCATATATATGTGGTCTTTTAATAGCAAAAACTCATGATGAATTTATTAATGTTCCTTATATTAGTGGTGCATTTTATTTTATCATTTTTATATGACTTTTTTAGAAAAGTTTAAGTCTATGTTATGAAGATCAAAGATAAGGTTATTAATATTTTCAAAGAATTATATGTGTGAGTTAGTAGTTTCAATGATCAGGTTATTAAAGTTTTCAAAGAATTTCATGATTATGTAATTATTTTAAATTTATTTTGATTCAATCTAAAATTATGATAAACTTCTCATTGTCTTATTCCACAATCTCACTACTTTAAAACCTTAATTAATACTTAGTTTTTTTTAAACTACTCATAATAATTTTTAAAATACCAATACATTAATATCGACGGATTATAACGCATCACCAGATGAGTCGAAAACGAACTTCTCATGTAAGTAAGCTCCTCATAATAGTAATAATAATCGTCAAACAAGAGGCTAATTAATAATCAATCATCAGGAACAATGCAGCTTTTATTTCCTTAAACAAGAAGTGTTCGTACAGGAACATGACTTATAAGGATTCTATCAACTACAGCTCCTGATGCAAAAAGGAAAATGCTTGACGCTAGTGATGACACGATCATATAGGAACAGGAAGAACAAGCAACAAGGAGATGCACTCTCTCATCGTAGTCTTGGATTCGGTGTATGCATCAATGTACTTGTACGCGTTCTCTAAGATTCGTGTCAAATAGAGTGACGTTTGGAGTAACGGGGCGAGGAATGTTGTCGGATCGAGGCACTCTTGGTTGATATCCTTCCATGCGTCTTCCACTATTTCTTGGAGCTTCTTGCATGCGTCGTCTATGGACGTTCCATACTCTTTCATGCAGCACTGTACTGTGGAGACCACGTGTTCCCTCTTCCCTTCTCTCTGCGTGCAAGTTGACAAAGAAAAAAAGTTTCTTTACTTTTGAAACCTTGGCTTACAGACGCTCACCACATCACCAGTCCACAAAGAAGTGGAGAATGGGGGAAATCGTGTGGGTTAATTACCTCATACGAAGTGATGTCATTCATGATTCGACCGATTACAGCCAAAGCTTCGACGATCTTGGGAAAACTAGCAGCCCATACGAATGCTTCCTTGGTGACAACCTCCCTCATGCCAACCAAAATGGAAGAAACAAACAAGGGACACGCGGAGCTCATCTTGGAAACACCCAGGTGTTCTTCTAACGTGGGCACATATTTCTCATCCCTCCATCTGGATTCCTCAAAATAAGCTCTGGCTTGAGACTTCAGCTGTGATCACGAGGAATCCAAACCAAATATGACAGCAGAAATGCGTCAGGCGAGAGGTGCAAGTCTAAGAAATTTTCTGTGTGAACTATTATCATCTTTCATCCTCGAGGTTTCAGCGTATACACTGAGGATTGCCATCCGTAAATATATAGTCTATCGAACGAGTTCCCTATGAGAGAAGGATATAAGTACATACCGCTTCCTTGAGGTAAAATATCCTAAACTTCTCCTCCGCTGCAAGCTCAGTTTCGAATTCTTGAACGGTGATTAGAAGCTTGAGAAAGAAGTCCTTCAAGTACTCCGGGAGCTGATCAACAGCCTCGAACTCCCACCTGCACATAGCATTTCTCCTCAGCAAAAGGCTTTTTAAACTGGGATTATCTCGAATTGCTCGAATCACATTTTCTTGTTCCTATATATGCGTGAGGCACATCTTAATTGCTACTGCATTTTCTTCGTAGCTTAATAGTATTAGTAAAATGCAGCGAGGTCTCCAAACCTTTGGATCGCATCAGTTAGCAGTTGGCTCTCCTCTAATGTGCTGTAGTCGTCGTAGATATCATCCAAGAGGGAAGTAAAGGCCACTATCTTGGCAGTCATTACCCGTGCACGGGAAAACTGGGGTTCATAGTACACACCCAGTATCCAGTAGTATGCTTCTACCACTCGATCTCGAGCAAAGCTTAGGGTTTTGGTTAGGGCTAAATCCTTCCACCACCTGTCAATAATTATCATCAATTTGGAATGTAAACGCAAGCACATATAAATGCAGTACAAAGAAGACTCGCATGCAGATGTCCTTGAGCTCTTGACGATGAAGAGATTGCAGCATATGGAAGTCCAGCTTTGCGAGCTCCAGGATCTCATCGTTTCGTGTTGGCTCCTCCTGGTAGATGGAGATGTAATGCCTTGCGAAAAGCCTTTTTATGCTCCTGCGAAGAGGCGTCTCAAGGGCAAGAGACACTAGCGTTGCTAAAGGTGGGTTGAGATCATGAACCATGGATGTAAGGTGGCTCCGTGTGAAAGAAATAGCTTCGTCAAGTATGGTCTCTCCGTGGGTTCCAAGGTAAGCCGCGTTGTATAAGCTTAGCAGCCCTTTTACATCGTCAGTCAAGGCACTTGAGAAGCTCCCTCCCGCATCCTTGAACTTGTTGAAGACATCTGAGTAAATAGAGTGATGACATCTTTTGCGTCAGTAAAAACTAAAGACCTCTGTTATGATCCATAGAGCAACAAATGAACTAAATAAAACGATACCATCACATGTACATGTATTAGCTTATGTTTTTTTATCTTTATTTTATTTAGAAACAAAATAAATGAGGGAATCATTAGGCACTTTCTGCTCTCCTGGCAAATTCAACAAAACTACGTGTAGAATACTCTACCCTATACCTTAAAGAAGATGAGGAGATTACCGGAGGTCACGCTGTACCCTTTCTCTCTAAGCAGTCGGAATCTGAGTGAGACCTCGTACAGTCCATGGTTGGCGCTATCGGCATCATAGACTCGTTTCAAAGCTTCGGTTATTTCCTCCTCGAAGTGGTAGTCAAGTCCAAGAAGCTGAATCGTATCGATCAAATGCATGGTTTGCATCACATCCTTGTTGTCCTGGAACATTCTCCTGACCGCTTCCCTGAGCTCTTCATCTCGTTCTCCCATCCATGCCTCTGACTGTGTCATGCATAGATGTCAGTTGAGATCACGGATCCACCTCTAGGTGTGATCTGCATTCGTACTAGCTCATACGATAAGACATGACTGCAGTCCTCGAGTTGAAACGGCTGTTTTCAAAGATGTAGTGGCGTATGGGAGTGTAGAAGCAGTAGCGACTCTCTAAACTTTTTGGGATGTGACTTGAGTTACTAAAGCGTAAGAAAACGTAGGAAATACTAGAAAACGAAGATGCCCAAAGAGTTGCATGCCAATTCATAAAAGGGAAGCTAAACAGCAGTCGATGGTGCGCCAAGTTACACCTATACATTGTCAAGTCGATCACGGATGCATGCGCATATAAGGAAGAGTTCGGAGACTATATATATCACAGCGCCAAGATTAAAATGACTCTTCGATGAGAAACGGGCCTGTGTTTCATCGGAGCAAGGCTGGTGCGTAATGAAGTAGTCACCCCAGATGTCGGGATGATAGACTGCGCACTGCCGCACCACCTGATGGCCTGCGGCATCAGGTGACTGAGAACTCACGACCTCCATTCCCCGAAGGCTTGACAACGTGGACAAGAACGGCGTGGTTGAGTTGATACAGAGGACCCTCGTGGCTCGGGGGTCTTATAGGCTCCATGGAGGACTTGTGGCTTGAGCAGCTGAATGAATAATTGAGGCCGCGATGCTGAATAGTTGGACGCATGTGGTGCTGAATAATTGATGAAGAACGATCCAATTGGAACTTGTGTTTCTCCAGATGCTTTGAATAATTAATGAAGTACGATCCTATTGGAACCAGAAATCAATTAAAACTTGCGTTGTTGCACTTGCTTTTCGTAATGGCTACGCCAAGTATGCTCTCTCTCTCTCTGACTGAGACTTAACATCAACTGACAGAGACATCACATCATTCATACGTGGCTTCAAAGCTCGACGACACGAGCTTCCCGTGTGGTTGCCCAACAGAGTGGGACGTCCACGTGGATTGTGAATGGCACGTCATTCAGGGCCTCCATCGTCTCGTACATGAGTGGATAGGGCAGAATGCACGAGACGAATCAGATGTTGCCACACGTCCAAGTCGGCAAGCATTCCCAAAAACAGCTGTCTCCCACCGGACTTTCTCATGCCGACATCGATGCCCCTATCGTCTGCACCGTCTCGGTTCAAATGGGGCGCAGCGTACGCTTTCGTCCCGAGGCTGAGAAAAGAGACACCCGATTATATAAATAATTATTCTGCCATCATCTAAAATTAATTTTTTTAAAAAAAAATATTATTTTTAATAAATTTATTATTTTATAATATTAACTAATACTTAATTTATTTATTTTATTAAATCACTCTTAGTAAATTTTAAAATATCAATATATTAATATCTATTGGGCAAATGACTCATTGGTTTATCCTCGCGATGGGCTTTAATAATCCAAGGCCCATTTTAGTCATAATTCTCTTTTTTCTCTTAACCTAGGTCTAAAAAGGGAAGCTAGTGGTGGCTATGAACTTGGTTGAAAAATTATAGCAACCTGGTTTAGAAAAAGAAAAGGAAATAATAAAAAAAAGAAAAAAAAAGAGAAGAAGACAAGAACAATATAGAGACTATTCTCAATATTTATAGTAATGTTCTCATCTAAGGACAAGACAAAAACAATCTAAGGAGTGTTCATATCACTGGTTAGATCATATTTATAGTAATTTTTTACTATGATCACTTGGGGAGATTTTGGATATTGTACATAATGACGTAATCCTTGTATCCTAGATATTCTCTTGTAATCATCGCCTAGGTTTTAGGCAAGAGACTGAGATTTATATATTCATTATTTTTATAGTAGATTTTTTCTGACTTACCCCATGGTTTTTACCCTTCACATTAGAGGGGCTTTTCACGTAAATCTTGATGTCATATTTGATTATAATTTTTATTTAATTATGCTACTTGTTACGACCTGCTTGTATTTGTTTATATATAAAGTCCTATTTTTATCCCATCAACTGGTATTTGAGCAAGATTTTGGTGATTTAATTTTTGCATTCGAATATGGGGCTCGATAGTGTTTCTCGCATGATTAGCTTGAATGAAAATAACTTGATGATATGAAAACTAAGAATGAAAGATCTCTTATATTGCAAAGATTTGTATAGACCTTTGCAAACAGATGGTGCAAAGCCCACAACTATGACAAATGATGTGTAGAAGTGGTTAGACCGAAAAACGATTTAGTTTATTCGACAGTCGCTCGATGATAATGTCTTTCACCATGTTTCTACTGAAAGTTCTATATACTCTCTTTGGAAAAAAAAATTTGAAAAGTCTCTATGAAAGAAAAATAGCTGGCGACAAAGCTTTCTTGATCAGAAAACTTATGAATCTGAAATATAAATAGAGCGTTTCTATTGCTCAGTATTTGAATGAAATGCAAAGTATTACTAACCAATTATCCTCTATGAAAATATCTTTTGATGATGAGCTACAGGTATTATTACATCTCAATTCATTGTCAGAAAGTTCGGAGACACTAGTGGCTTCCTTCAATAATTCTGCATTAGATGGTGTTGTCACTATGAGTTAAGTAATTAGTTTGTTAAATGATGAGTTGAGAAGAAAGAATTCAATAACATCTTAGATTAATTCACATGCATTTATCTCATAAAACAGAGGAAGATCAAAGTCCAAGAATAGAAGCGGTTCACGTATAGGTAGAAACAAGTAAAGATTAATAAAATATATTATTTATTATAATTATGGGGAGAAAGGATATTACAAGAATCAATGTAAGCAACCTATGAAGAATAAGGAAAAAGAAAAATAAGTGAAGCCTACAAAATCAAAAGATAACACTACAACTATAATGTAGGATGGTGACTATTTGATTTTGACTTTTTCTGATTATATTTTCAATTACGTGTATCAGGATCTCGAGTGAGTAATTGACACAGGTACTTCTTATCATGCTATATTATGAAGGGAGTTTTTTTTCTACCTACAAGTCTGAAACTTTTGATGTTGTCAAAATAGATAACTATAGCATGACAAATATTATTGACATGAGTGATATCTACATGAAGACCAACCTTGGCTACAAGTTATTACTTAAGGATGTGAGGTGTAATTAAATCAAATATTTGATTTAAGATTTAAATATTATTTTCTTACATGCTAGTATAGATTAGGGAAAGATAATCCTAATTCCTTGTTTGCTATTACGAATTAGGAAATACTTATTAAGCATTCCAAATAAGATGAGAATATATTTGTTAGTATATTAAATGAAAATAATTTATATTAAATAAATACAAAAATTTAGAAAATTTTCCTTTAATGGAGGTTCACCTCCTCCTATTTAAGGGGAGGGATTTCTCTCCTTCGTTCCTCGCCGAGCAGAACTCAACAGCGAGAGGAACGAGGAGTTTCACTCTGCTAAGAGGTAGGTTCTCCTTACTTTTCTTGAAATTAAAAGTTTTTGTTTAGATTCTATGTTGAAATTTTTGATCGATATTAGTTTGAATTAAAATACTTTACCCCTTTGTTACCTTTAAAAGTTTTCATTTTTAAATATTATGAAATTATATATGTTTTATGATATCGGATTCTTAAGAATGTTATTTCATTTTATTACAGTTACCTTCTAATCTTATTCAGATTTAAATATAATACGAGTATTTCAAAAAAAAAGAAATTCTTAATCCTTTAGATGTTAAAATTTTTATTAGAATATGTTATTTAAAATTATTATCCTTTTTAGATTTGAAATGTTATTATTTGATCATGTTGAAATTATTCATATGATTTCTAGTTCTTATTGAATTAAAAATATTATTTTCTAAACCTTATCTTATCATTTATTTAATATGTTATTATATTTTGATGTATTATTATCGGTAGTGAATATATGTTATTGTAAGTCAAAATTATGAAATTGGATAGGATTGGATTAAAACAGCCTGCAGGCTAGGCCTCACCCATGGGTCAGGCCCTAGCCCACAGGTTAACCCAGCCCAGCCCAATGTGGGTAGTCATGGGCTAAGGTTGGCCCAACCTGGTGTGATGCATGTACAGTCATGTATAGTGCACATGATCGATATTTGGGTCGGCTCAACCAAGTCCAATATTATGTAATTATTGGATTTGAGCCCAAATATTGATTGAACTAAACCAGACTTGATTAGTCTAGATTAATTCAGGGTGGTTCCGGATTGATTTAACTTTTCAAGTTAGTTTAACCTAAATTGAACCTAATCTAGTCCAAATTATACTAGTCTAGGGTGGTTCCAGACCAGTTAAATGAGGATTAGAGATCGGTCCAATTAGGTTCTAGTGAATCGAGTTTGATTATACCGATTTAACTAGGGTTCAAGTCAATTGGGGGCTATTTGATATTATTGGTATTGATATTATTGAAAAGAGATATTTTGAATGTATTGTTTCATCCCGAATAGACATGATTAGTATGAGATTATATTTCCCTGCCAAGAGCAGAAAGGGCGATTCCCTTCGGGGATTAGCGTGTCGTCAGACGTGACGGCTGGACGGTTCCTCCATCCGCTGTTGGGAGGAACGCGTCCCTACTTTGGCAGGTGAGAGACGCCACTCCATCCGCTGTTGGGAGTGTGATATGAGTTTATCTCCATCCGCTGTTGGGAGAATCACAAACTCATCTCGTAGGATAAAGTCTCTCCATCCGCTGTTGGGAGAGTTCTCCTTCGGGTATTTGATATACGCCAATGGGATGATAGATTTTTTATTATGCATTTATTTTGAGTTGACTTTTGAGGTTCCTACTCAGCGTTGCTGAATTTTCTTTGTTTTTGATTTTCAGAGCAGCCTTCCACTAGCACTGAATCAGATCCTAGTGAAGAGCGGACCTTTCTCTGTCGCTAGGTAGAGCCACTTGAATAATTCTCTGAATTAACATCACTATGTTTGCTTTTTACTCATGAATTGAGGAAATAAGTAGACTGTAATAAATATGATGATGAATAAAGTGATGTTTACTTATTTGGCTCTGTATGTGTGGAAAGATATAATTCTGGAAAAAAAAAATTCAAGGATATGACATCTTTTTATGGTATCAAAGCATGATCTAGGGCTTGTAGGTATTTAAGTCTCTTGATTAATTTTGACCAATGATTATCTTGACCTATTATAGGAGTAATGGAGTCAATTCAAGAAAATAGTGGCCCTATCACCCGTGGCGCTCGTGTTCGTAATGCTATTGGCCTTCGCCCTCGAAGGGGTGTTCGAGCAGACAATAACTTGGACGTTCCACGCACCACGGAGCAAACCCAATCCTCACATACACCTGTCACTGATTATATGCCAGCTTCTCCAACATCACAAAATATACCTTATGCGCCAGCACCTATCAATGCTCTAGATGATGTACATGAAGTCCTCAATGCTATTAGAGGATATTTTGAGTGACAGGAGGACCATGATAGAGCTCCACGGGGTGGAAGTAATACATTGGAATACTTTAAGAGATTGGGACCACCTTTTTTTGAGGGTAAACCAGATCCAATCCTTGCTGAACGTTGGATTCGTCAAGTGGAGAAGACATTCGAAGCTATCGAATGTCGAGAAAATCAAAAAGTGTCTTTTGCTTCTTTCATTTTGGAAGGGAAGGCAGACACTTGGTGGACCTCAAAAAGGAGGATGTTAGAGGCCAGAGGCGATGTGGTGACTTGGGAACAGTTTAAGGATGCATTTTATGAGCAGTTCTTTCCCGATTCAGTTCTCTTTGAGAAGCAACAAGAATTCCTTGCCATCCACCAGGGAAGTAGAACAGTAATGGAATATGGTTATTATTTCACTGAACTAGCTCAGTTTTCTCCACATATTGCCTTTAACGAAAATCAAAGGGCTCGTCATTTTGAGAGAGGACTTCGATCATCAATTAGAAAGTCTATTGCAGTATTGATTTTACCAACCTATGCTGAAGTATTAAATCGAGCTCTAGTGGTGGAGAAATTGGATAATGAACTACAACAAGCAAAGGATTGAAAGCGACCTTTTAATACTACACCATCTACGTATGGAGGATCTTATTCTGAACCTTCAAAGAAAGGCAAGGGCAAACAGCTTGGGCATCAACCGGTAGGAGCTCCTAGTAATCAAGTCATTATAAGATGCTATTTTTGTGGAAAGATAGACCATGTTTCCGCCTCATGCCCCACGGGACAACGTGTATGCTTTTATTGTCAACAACCGGGACACATGTCGAAGGATTACCCTCGAAAGCAACAACGCCGAGCTCCACCCCAAACGGTTGGGCAACAATAGCTAAGACCTAGAGAGGGAGGTCAGGCGAGAGTATATGCATTGACCTATCAAGATGCTGAAGTCTCAGGTTCTATTATTAAAGGTATCATCACACTTTGTAGTACACCTGCATCTGTGCTTATCGATTCAGGTTCTACGCATTCTTTTATATCGCCATATTTTGCTAGGAAACTACATAAGAATCCTGAACCAATGCATAATATGTTAATGGTAGCAACACTAGTTGGAAACTCCTTGATAGCTGATCAGATATATAGAAATTATATTATTACTATTGAAAGTCACGATTTGCTAGTAGATCTTATTCTATAGAATTTCAAGATTTCGATGTTATCTTGGGTATGGACTGGCTTTCAGTATACCATGCAAGTGTCGATTGTTTTCAGAAAACTGTTCTCACCTCTAGATCAGCCATCTTTCAAGTTCATTAGGATTCAGGAAAAGCTCCCTCCTATCATATCAGCCTTGAGTGCTACCCAACTATTATTGAAGGGATGTCAGGGGTACTTGGCCTTCATTTCTGGAGAAGAATCTAAGAAGCCAGTATTAGAGGACATCCCCATTGTACAGGATTTTTCAGATGTTTCTCCTGACGATCTACCTACACTGCCACCAAATAGGCAGATTGAATTTACAATTGATCTTCTACCTGGCACCGCACCTGTTTCTAAGCCCCCATATAGAATGACACCAATTGAGTTGGAGGAGTTAAAGAAACAAATCCAGGAGCTTTTAGATAAGAATTTTATTCAACCCAGTATATCACCTTGGGGTGCCCCTGTCCTATTTGTGAAGAAGAAAGATGGATCCATGCGGCTATGTATTGATTATAGGTAACTCAATCAAGTGACCATAAAGAATAAATATCCCCTTCCTCGAATTGATAACCTATTTGATCAACTTTAAGGTACTCAAGTATATTCAAATATTGATTTAAGATCTGGGTATCACCAACTGAAGATAAGAGAAGGAGACATACATAAAACAACTTTCAGAACAAGATATAGTCATTATAAATTCTTAGTAATGCCCTTCGGACTCACAAATGCACCGGCTGCCTTCATGGATCTCATGAATAGGGTGTTCCGCCCTTATCTTGATAAATTTGTAATTGTATTCATTGACAATATCTTGATCTACTCCAAAAGTAGGGCAGAACATGAATATCATCTTAAGACAGTTCTGGAAGTCCTAAGACAAAAGAACCTATATACCAAATTAAGCAAGTGTAATTTCTGGCTCAATGAAATTATGTTTCTCGACCATGTAATTTCGAGTGCTGGTATATCTGTTGACCCTCACAAGATTGAAGCTGTGATAAAATGGAAGCAGCCTTCTAATATTTCAGAAATTAGAAGTTTCTTGGGTTTAGCTGGATACTATAGAAGATTCGTAGAGGGCTTCTCAAAAATAGCAGCACCTTTGACCAGGTTGACACAAAAGAATATAAAGTTTATATGGGATGACAAATGTCAACGAAGTTTTCAAGAATTGAAGAAAAGATTAACCAGTGCTCCTAATTTGGTAATTCCTTCAGGGGGAGAAGGTTTTGTAGTATATAGTGATGCCTCACTACAAGGAGTTGGTTGTGTTCTAATGCAAAATGAGAGGGTAGTTGCTTATGCGTCTAGATAATTGAAACCTAATGAGAAAAACTATCCTACTCATGATTTAGAGCTAGCAGCTATCATTTTTGCATTAAAAATTTGGAGGCACTATCTCTATGGATAAATTTTTAAGATCTTCACAGATCATAAGAGCCTCAAGTATATTTTCACACAGAAAGATTTAAATATGAGACAAAGAAGATGGTTGGACTTTCTAAAAGATTATGATTTTAATATCAACTATCATCCTGGGAAGGCTAATGTAGTCGCTGATGCCTTAAGCAGAAATATTTCGAGTCTTGTAGCCTATATGAATATTTAAAGGAATTCTATGATGACAGAGTTAGTAGACTTAAAACTTAGTCTTCTATCGGAGACAAATAAAGGTTTTCTTGCATGTCTGATGGCACAATCATATTTAGTAGAAAGAATTAAAGAAGATCAGAAGGAAGATCCATATCTCCAAATGATAGTTAAGGAAATAGCTCAAGGAGCTAGACCCGAATTCCTCCAAATCGAAGATGGTTCTATTACATTCCGCAACCATTTGTGTGTTCCTGAAAGTCATCTAGTAAAGATACAATTATTGGAGGAGGCACATAGATCAAAATTTAATATCTACCCCGGAACTACCAAGATGTATCGGGATTTACGCCAAAACTACTTGTGGCATGGTATGAAGTGAGATATAGTAGAGTTTGTTTCCAAATATCTTATATGTCAACAGGTGAAGGCAGAACATCGAGTACCTACCGAAAAATTATAAAGGATTTCAATTCCGGAATAGAAGTGGGAGCAAGTCACTATGGATTTCGTAACAAGATTACCCAAGCGAAAGGATATGATGGAATTTGGGTAGTAATAGATAGACTTACTAAATCTGCTCACTTCCTCCTTGTTAACAAGAAATATTCATTGGATAAATTAGCATGTTTATATATTAAAGAGATTATTCGATATCATGGGGTGTCAGTTAGTATTATCTCATATAGAGATCCAAGGTTCACCTCTAAGTTTTGGGAAAGTCTATAAAAATCTTTAGGTATATAGTTAAAGTTTAGTACAACATTTCACTCCCAAACTGATGGCCAATCTGAAAGGACAATACAAACTCTTGAAGACCTCTTAAGAGTATGTACTTTAGACTTTGGTGGAAGTTGGGATATGCACTTGCACCTAATTGAGTTTTCTTATAATAATAGTTACCACTCTAGTATACAGATGACCCCATTTGAAGCTCTTTATGGGAGAAAGTGCAGATCACCTGTATATTGGGATGAGGTAGGAGAACAAAACTTTTGGGACCTCAATTGATTCAAAAAGATGTTGATAATATTCGAATTATACGTCAAAGATTATTAATAGCTCAAAGTCGCCAGAAAAGTTATGCAGATCAAAGACAAAGAGATCTAGAGTTTAAAGTTGGCGAACACGTCTTCTTAAAAGTGTCGCCAACCAAGGGAGTTATGAGGTTTAGTCAAAAGGAGAAGTTAGCCCCTAGATTCATAGGCCCATTTGAGATCTTACAAAAGGTCGGGCCTGTGATGTATAGATTGGCATTGCCCCCGGTTTTGGCTAGCATCCATAATGTATTTGATAGGACCCTAGCAGGGTTAGGTCCTACTCAACCATGTAGCAGCTAATAAAAACCCTGTGAGAATGTAATAAACCCCACCTAGCCACCTCTATCCTATAAAGAAGAGAGGCTAGGGTTTATATTTGGGTCTTTGGGCTTCTTAGCCGCCGCCCCCCTTGTTACTGGGCCGGCCCGCTAAGGTTGAGGGCAAATTGGGTAGTTCACTTAGGAAGCAACCCCTAGGGTTAGGGTTTGGAGCTCTATATAAGCTTGTAGCCTCCACCTCTTTGGAATAAGAAAGATCAATCTACAATTGCAGCCACCAGGCTACTTGGAGGGTGGAACCCCTATAGCGTTCCAAGGGTTGATCCCCCTCAAAGATCAATCTCCATAGAATTCCTCTGGGGTTCTATCATCTGGTATCAGAGCAGCGATCTTGCTGCTTTTGCTGCCATCTCTGCCGCCCGCCATCAGCCAAGCAATTCCCACAATTGCTCTTGACGTCATCATCTCCACCGTCATCTCGGCGTAGATCAAATCGATCTACTGTCGCCACCTCCAATTGCATCAGAGATCTGGTATTTTTCTACCACCAATACCTTTTGCTGCTGCAATTTTTCATCTAAAATATCAAAAAGAAGTTTTTCTATCGATCCCTTGCTGCAAATTCTTTGCGTCGCGAAAGTTACCATCTTTTGAACGAAGGATTGCTGCGAGAAAATTTCAGCCAGCGTGTTGCTGCCTTTAACCGATCTAATTGTTATCCTTTTTGAACGAAATTTTTTGTGCACCTCATAGATCATCTTGGCTCCCATCCATGATTGATCTATTGTGGAATTCATCACAAAAACAAATTCGTGTGTTGCTGCAATCTCTCGTCGCAAAGCTGCTGAAATTTTTCGACGAGAATTCTCGCTATCGCAACTTGCACCGATTTCTTTACTGCTTTGCTGCCAAAATTTCTTGATCCAATTTGTTATCCTTGTTACTATCTAAACTAAGATTCTACCATCAAACCCCCTCCTCAAACCCCTGAGTTTTCGCTGGAAATTTCGTCGAGAAACCGATATTTCTTCGACGACAATTCTGCTCTTACGAGACAGCGCACATAGGCAGCAATTTCTATTGATTTTGTCAAATCTTTGCTGTGAGCTACCACAGATCTAAAACTTTCTTCCCTAACCTTCATCCACTACCATCTCAGTCCAAAACTCCATCAAATCGTAGCCCCAAACAGCACCCAAAACAGCCACAAAACAAGCCTAAACGCAGCCTACATCCACCAATCCACAAACCATTTCGGCCACCACTTCCCTCAAATAATTCATGCCTTTAACCCGGCAACAAAAAGAGATCTTAATATTACAGATTTGGAGACATATGCTATGGCATCCGAGGAGGCAATTGATGCTAAATTGAAGCTTTGAGACACGAATGGAGGAGAAGATTCGGACTCTCTTTCCGAACTTAGTTTGGGTCGACCACCGAGCCCAAAGAAATCACATCAAGGGAAAGCTCTAATCGAAGAGATGACCTCCAAGAGAGAGGAGGCTCTATGACCGATCCTCACTATCCACGCATGAGGTGGACTTCCTAGATGGGAAGAAGGAGACCCGATTGGTTGGATCTCGCAGGGAGCGATATTTTCGGTACCACAAAACCGCAGATGCATCTATGGTAGAAATTGCAGCTATAAATCTTGAAGGAGATGCCATACAATGGTTTGATTGGTTTGAACATACTCATGGAGTCCTCTCATGGCGACAATTCAAAGAAGGACTGCTGATCCGTTTGGACCAACCGATTACGAGAACATCGACGGACAACTAGCAAAGATCCGACAAACCTCCACCATCCAGGAGTATCAAACCAGGTTTGAAAGGTTATCTAATCAAACTCGTGATTGGTCTGAAAAACAGTTATTGGGGACATTTATTGAGGGCTTGAAGCCGGAGATCCGGGGAGAAGTTAAAGCGCGACAACCGTACACGCTTATGGCAGCCATCTCTTTCGCGCGACTTCGGAGGAGCGATTGAACCATGAAGCCGGAGGACTAGGGTCGCTCCCGACCAGAAATATTGAAGCCCTCAGCCTCGCCTACTATCAGCCGAGCTCCTGCACCAAAAAGGTTGACAAGAGAAGAGCTTCGAGATCGATCTGCTAAGGGGTTATGTTGGCATTGTGACGAGCCGTGGAGCCGCGAGCATCGCTGTAAAAAAGGGAGACTTCTTATGATTGAACCAGTGGAAGAAGAGATCAGTGAACAGCTAGAAGAGAGTCTTGAACATGAGGATGAAGATGTGGAAGAAGAGCCACAATCGGTCGACTTTATGGTACATCGCTAGCCGGCTACTCAAATCCACAAGCGATGAAAGTTGGAGGCCTGCTCAAACAACAACCGATCACCGTTCTCATCGATACAGGCAGCACTAATAACTTTCTAAACAGTAAGGTTGCTGCTCGGATGGCGCTCCATATCGAAGGTTGCAGCAAGTTCGACGTAAAGGTCGCCGACGGCCGAATCCTAAAATGCGACCAAAGATGCCCGCTTGGTGAAACTATTACTACAGGACCAAGAAATTGTTGCCGACTTCTTCCTCCTACCAATTGATGATTATGAGGCTGTGTTGGGCATAGAATGGTGGCGACACTAGGTGATGTCTCTTGGAACTTTTCCAAATTAATTATGAAATTCTATTGCAAAGGTAAAGCAGTCACCCTACGCGGGAAGCGCGGAAGCAACGTAACCACCGTTTCAACCCAACGAATGGAGAAAGTTTTACACAAGATAAATGGTGGCTTTCTTATGCATCTCCAGCAGCAACAGAGGGGAGAAAACAGAAATTAAAAATCAAAAGATCACCCAATTTGCTTGTTGAATTTGATGATGTTTTTTCTTTGAACGCGCGGTCTTCCTCCTACTCGGCAACATGACCACCGGATTCCAATCCTTCGGGCAAACCACCAAGCAAACACTCGGCCTTACCGCTATCCTCATGTCCAGAAGGATGAAATTGAGAAAATCGTGAAGGAAATGCTCAAACAGGGGGTGATTCGACCAAGCTGCAGCCCTACTCCTCACCGGTGCTACTTGTGCGCAAGAAAGAGCGGAACTTGGCGGATGTGCGTCGACTACCGAGCTCTAAATGACATCACCGTCAAGGATAAGTACCCCATACCAGTGGTGGATGAACTTCTTGATGAATTAAAAGGAGCTCGAGTCTTCACGAAGTTGGACCTTCGATCCGGTTATCATCAAATTCGGGTATGTGAAGGCGACATCCCAAAAAGCGCTTTCGCACTCACAGCGGGCATTATGAATTCTTGGTAATGCCCTTTGGACTCACTAATGCTCCTTCAACCTTCCAAAGTCTCATGAACGATATTTTTGGAGCTTTCTTCGCAAATTTGTGCTGGTATTTTTCGATGATATTCTCATTTACAGCCCTTCTCTTGAGACTCACTTTCAGCACTTGCGAATTATTCTGACGATCCTTCGAGAGAATACTCTTTTTGTTAAGCTATCAAAATGCAGCTTTCTCCAGCAAAAAGTAGAGTACCTTGGGCATATAATATCAGAAGAAGGAGTGGCCGTAGACCCAACAAAAATTGAAGCAATGCAAGGTTGGCCGAAACCTACAAATGTGAAATTGCTGCGTGGGTTCCTTGGATTAACGGGCTACTACCGAAAATTCGTGAAGGACTATGGGAAGATTAGTGCCCCCCTCACTTCTCTACTGAAAAAAGACGCCTTCCTATGGTCGAACAAAGCCTCCGCTGCCTTCGATAGGCTTAAGGCAGCCATGACGACAACACCGGTGCTAGCACTACCAGATTTCAGCCGACCCTTCATCATTGAGGCCGATGCATCTGGAGTTGGAATTGGAGCTGTTCTCATGCAAGATGGTCGACCACTTGCATACACTAGCAAGGCATTGTCTCCCACCCATCAAAAAATGTCTATCTATGATAAGGAGATGCTCGCCATTGTGCACGCTTGATAACAAAGTGGAGACCCTACGATTGGTAAGCGATTTGATTAAAACCGACCATAGAAGCCTTAAGTACTTTTTGGAGCAGAAGATATCATCCCCGGAGCAGCAAAAATGGGTAACCAAACTTCTAGGATTTGATTATGAAATTATTTACAAAAAGGGGAAAGAAAACGTTGTTGCAGATGCACTCTCACGGCTCCCTCAGCAAGCTAAATTTTCAGCTATCTCTCTTCCTACCACCGGCTTCCTCGAGGGCATTAGGGAAGAATGGAAGAAGGATCCAGAAACCAGTAACATCATCAAAAAATTGGAGGAGGATCCAAGTGTAATAGCTCACTATACTTGGGATTCGAGGGATCTACGCTATAAAGGTCGTATTGTGCTTATACCAAACTCCCCTTGCATCAAAGTTATTCTGCATGAAATGCACTCCACACCTTCAGCAGGGCACTCCGGATTTCTAAGAACCTACAAAAGAGTGAAGCAAAACTTTTATTGGAAAGGGATGAAAAAAATTATTTCGAATCGTAGCACAATGTGATGTATGTCAACAAGACAAAAGGGTGAAACGTTGGCAAGTCAGGAAACTACAACCACTACCCATTCCAGACTCGGTGTGGACTGACATCTCCATGGACTTCATCGAAGGGCTGCCACCTTCAAAAGGTAAAAGCACAATCCTTGTGGTGGTTGATCGACTTACGAAATATGCTCATTTTTGTGCTGTGCGCAATCCCTACTTCTTTGTTAGTATTGCTCAGATTTTCATAGAAAATATTGTTAAAGCGCATGGGATGCCAAGGTCCATTGTAAGTGATCGTGACGGGATCTTCACTAGTAAATTTTGGACCGAGTTATTTCGATTCTGAGGCACCAAACTCAAGATGAGCACTGCATACCATCCACCTGACGGCGGCCAAGCGAAGTGGTGAACAGATGTTTAGAGACATACCTTCGGTGTTTCACTAGTGATCGACCAAAGGAGTGGACGAAATGGCTCCCCTGGGCCGAATGGTGGTACAATACTACATATCATTCATCTACAAAATGTACCCCATATGAAGCATTATATGGTCGGCCGGCTCCTGTGATTCCAAAGTATGTAATTGGCTCGGCTAAGGTAGATCAGTTGACCAAGATTTAATTGTGAGGACAAACTCCTACAAGCTGCTAAAGGATAATCTCTCTCTTGCTCAAGCTAGAATGAAGCAGCAAGCTGACACACGAAGAAGTGAAAGAGAATTTTTAGTAGGAGATTGGGTTTATCTTCGCCTACAACCATACAAGCAACTATCCATCAATACACGAGCCTCCATGAAGCTATCTCCACGTTTTTATGGGCCCTATCAGATCATAGAGCGTATTGGGTGTGGCGTCATGACTTAAATTACCGAAGATGCCAAAATTCATCCTGTCTTCCACGTGTCATGCTTGAAGCCTAAGTTGGGAGAACACGAGACACCCTGATCCAAGCGCCCAACACCACTAATGATGGAAATATTCAAGCCCAACCACAAGCCATCCTCGCCAGCGAGTCGTGATACGTCGTCGACGCCCCTCTCTTGAAATCTTGGTACATTGGACTAATTTACCACTCGAAGATGCCACATGGGAATCATATGAGGAGTGAAGTCCCGGTTCCTGAATTCATGGAACCCACCTTGAGGACAAGGTGATTTGAAGAGGGCGGGCTTGATAGGACCCTAGCAGGTTAGGTCCTACTCAACCATGTAGCGACTAATAAAAACCCATGAGAATGTAATAAACCCCACCTAGCCACCTCTATCCTATAAAGAAGAGAGGCTAGGGTTTATATTTGGGTCTTTGGGCTTCTTAGCCGCCGCCCCTTGTTCTTGGGCCGGCCGCTAAGGTTGAGGGCAAATTGGGTAGTTCACTTAGGAAGCAACCCCTAGGGTTAGGGTTTGGAGCTCTATATAAGCTTGTAGCCTCCACCTCTTTGGAATAAGAAAGATCAATCTACAATTGCAAACCACCAGGCTACTTGGAGGGTGGAACCCCTATAGCGTTCCAAGGGTTGATCCCCCTCAAAGATCAATCTCCATAGAATTCCTCTGGGGTTCTATCAGTATTCCACGTGTCTTTGCTTCGAAGATATATCAGGGATCCATCACATATCATATCTTACTAACCTCTATAATTGAGAAATAATGCCACTTTTGCAGAACAACCAATCCAGATCTTGGAAAGGAAAGAACATGTTCTAAGAAATAAAGTTATACCTTTGGTAAAGATTTATTGGCAACACCATTCAGACCAAGAGGCAACGTGGGAAAGAAAAAAAGATATGCGAGAGTAGTATCCTCATCTATTCTCTTGAGGTAAGTAAAATTTGGGGACCAAATTTCTTATAGGTGAGGAGAAATGTAATCAAATCAAATATTTGATTTAAGATTTAAATATTATTTCCTTACGTGCTAGTATAGATTAGGGAAAGATAATCCTAATTCCTTATTTGCTATTACGAATTAGGAAATACTTATTAAGCATTCCAAATAAGATGAGAACATATTTATCAGTATATTAAATAAAAATAATTTATATTAAATAAATATGAAAATTTAGAAAATTTTCCTTTAATGGAAGTTCACCTCCTCCTATTTAAGGGGAGGGATTTCTCTCCTTCGTTCCTCGCCGAGCAGAACTCAACAGCGAGAGGAACGAGGAGTTTCACCCTGCTAAGAGGTAGGTTCTCCTTACTTTTCTTGAAATTAAAAGTTTTTATTTAGATTCTATGTTAAAATTTTTGATCGATATTAGTTTGAATTAAAATACTTTACCCCTTTGTTACCTTTAAAAGTTTTTATTTTTAAATATTATGAAATTGTATATGTTTTATGATATCGGATTCTTAAGAATGTTATTTCATTTTATTACAGTTACCTTCTAATCTTATTCAGATTTAAATATAATATGAGTAGTTCAAAAAAAAAAGAAATTCTTAATCCTTTAGATGTTAAAATTTTTATTAGAATATGTTATTTAAAATTTTTATCCTTTTTAGATTTGAAATGTTATTATTTGATCAAGTTGAAATTATTCATATGATTTCTAGTTCTTATTGAATTAAAAATATTATTTTCTCATGTTGAACCTTATCTTATCATTTATTTAATATGTTATTATATTTTGATGTATTATTATCAGTAGTGAATATATGTTATTGTAATTCAAAATTATGAAATTGGATAGGATTGGGTTAAAACAGCCTGCAGGCCAGGCCTCACCCATGGGTCGGGCCCTAGCCCACAGGTTAACTCAGCTCAGCCCAATGTGGGTAGTTATGGACTAAGGTTGGCCCAACCTGGTGTGATGCATGTACAGTCATGTACAGTGCACATGACCGATATTTGGGTCAGCTAAACCTAGTCCAATATTATGTAATTATTGGATTTGAGCCTAAATATTGATTGAACTAAACCAGACTTGATTAGTCTAGATCAATTCAGGGTGGTTCCGGATTGATTTAAATTTTCATATCAGTTTAACCTAAATTGAATCTAATCTAGTCCAAATTATACTAGTCTAGGGTGGTTCCAGACCAGTTAAATGAGGATTAGAGATCGGTCCAATTAGGTTCTAGTGAATCGAGTTTGATTATACTGATTTAACTAGGGTTCAAGTCAATTAGGGGCTATTTAATATTATTGATATTGATATTATTGAAAAGAGATGTTTTGAATGTATTGTTTCATCCCGAATAGACATGATTAGTATGAGATTATATTTCCCTGCCTAGAGCAGAAGGCGATTTTCTCGGGATTAGCGTGTTGTCAGACGTGACGGTTGGACGGTTCCTCCATTCGCTGTTGGGAGGAACGCGTCCCCACTTTGGCGGGTGAGGGACGCCACTCCATTCGCTGTTGGGAGTGTGATATGAGTTTGTCTCTATCCGCTATTGGGAGAATCACAAACTCATCCCGTAGGATAAAGCCTCTCCATCCACTGTTGGGAGAGTGCTCATTCGGGTATTTGATATACGCCAATGGGATGATAGATTTTTGATTATGCATTTATTTTGAGTTGACTTTTGGGGTTCCTACTCAGCGTTGCTGAATTTTCTTTGTTTTTGATTTTCAGAGCAGCCTTCCACTAGCACTGAATCAGATCTCAGTGGAGAGCGGACCTTTCTCTACCGCTAGGTAGAGCCACTTGAATAATTCTCCGAATTAACATCTCTATGTTTACTTTTTACTCATGAATTGAGGAAATAAATAGACTGTAATAAATATGATGATGAATAAAGTGATGTTTACTTATTTTGCTCTGTATGTGTGGAAAGATATAATCCTGGAAAAAGAAAATTTCAAGATGTGACATGAGGCATGTGGTTGACTTGAGGTTGAATATAACTTCAGTTAGAAGACTAGATGATGAAGATTTCGATAGTAGATTTCACAAAGAGCAATGGAAGTTTAGTAAGGGTTCTCCTATTGTAGCTAGTGGGAAGAATTATCACATAACTAGGACGATGAAATCATTATTTGACAATGAGGTATCATCAATTATCTAGCATTCTAATAAATATATCCCTAGTGTCCCCACATGAGTAGCTATGAGATCAACTACCTCCATAATATGAATGGATATACGATTCATCAGTCTGTCTAGTTATCTCGATGTCCCTCTCGAGTAACCTATGATTGGGATTATTTAGGGTTTGTATTTAAAGGCGAATCGATCTTATTATCATAATCTCATCATGATCTAATTCTCATTCCATGGATTAAGTGAGCCAATTTTATAGATAAAACCCCAAGGTATAAAAGTTATTGTTGTTTGCTTGTATATGTATGATATGATTTATATTAAAAATTTATCATATATGTTTGTGGAATTTAAGAAAAATATTATGTCAAAATTTGAAATGATTGATCTGGGTCTCTTACATTATTTTTTGGGAATGAAAATTATTTGAGATGCAAATAATTTTTTTATGTACTACGAAAAATATGGTAAAGATTTATTAAAGAGGTTTCATATGATAACTTAGAAGTCAATGACTACTCCAATGAATACAAATGATAAATTTATGTTAAATGATGAAGTTAAAAAAAAGATGAAAAACTATATAAAAGTTTAATTAGAGTGTGAATTTATCTCACACATTCAAAGTCGGATATTATGTTTACAGTTAGTTTGTTATTTAGATACATGTGCAGCCCTGTAAGTCTCATTTTGTAGCAGCTAAAAGAGTTCTTAGATACATTAAGAGAACTCACTTATGATATCCATTATACATTAGTAAAAGATTTGAAGCTATATTCTTATACCGATTAAAAAGTGATTGTGCAAATGATAAAAAAAAATACTTCTTGATTTATGCTCCGCCTTGGCTTAGGTATGATTTCATAAACAACAACAAAAATAAAAATATGTTGCTTTCTCAAGCTCTTAGGTGGAGTATGTTGCAGCCACAAGTATGGTAAGTCAAATAATTTGGTTTCAAAAAATTCTAATAGATATCCAAGTAAAACAAAAAAAAAAAGGTCAACTAAAATCTACTATTGCAATGATGAAAAACTCTGCCTTCCATGGGTACTTCAAACATATCAAAGTTCGACATCATTTTATTATAGCATTGATGATCAACTAACTTGTCGAGATCTTTACAAAAGCTTTGGCGAAAGAAACTTTTTTTTCTAATACAATTTTAAGTTACAGTAATTTTGAATTAAGGGGGTGTGATATGATTAATATAAATATTTCACTGCAGGCTCATTAAGCTTGACGTGCTCGTAATATCAATCATTAAACAATAGGCTAACAATCAATCATCAGCAAAAGATGCAGCTTTTATTTCCTCAAACAAGATGAGTTCCTACAGGAAGATGGCTGAAAAGGATTTTATCAACTACAGCTCCTGACGGATTTTTATTACGATACATAAAGGAAGATGCTTCATGCGAGCTAGGAATGACACGATCATATAGGAACAGGTCGAACAAGCAACAAGGAGATGCACTCTCTCATCCTAGTGTGGGATTCGGTGTATGCATCGGTGTACTTGTACACGTTCTCTAAGGTTCGTGTCAAATAGAGTGACGTGTGGAGTAACGGGGCGAGGAATGCTGTCGGATTGAGGCACTCTTGGTTTATATCCTTCCATGCGTCTTCCACCATGCCTTGGAGCTTCTTGCATGCATCGTCTATGGATGTTCCATACTCCTTCATGCAGCAGTGGACTGTGGAGACAACATGTTCCCTCTTCCCTTCGCTCTGCGTGCAAGTTGATAAAGACGAAATGCTTCTTCACTTTTTGACATTCGATGCAGATGGATCGACGTTGATTACTTTTGAAAGCTTAGCTTTCAGATGCTCACTACATCACAAGTCCATAAAGAAGTGGAGAATGGGGGAAATCGTGTGGGTTAATTACCTCATACGAAGTGATGTCATTCATGATTCGACCGATTACAGCAGAAGCTTCGACGATCTTGGGAAAGCTAGCAGCCCATTCAAATGCTTCCTTGGTTGCAACTTCCCCCATGCCAACCAAAATGGAAGAAACAAACAAGGAATACCCGATACTCATCTTGGAAACACCCAGGTGTTCTTCTAATGTGGGCACATATTTCTCATCCCTCCATCTGGATTCCTCAAAATAAGCTCTAGCTTGAGACTTCAGCTGTGATCACGAGGAAACCAAACAAAATATGACAGCAGAAATGCGTCAGGAGAGAAGTGCAAGTCCAAGAAATTTTCTATGTGAACTATCATCATCTTCATCATCGAGGTTTCAGCGTATACACACTGAGGATTGCCATCCATAAATATACAGTCTATCGAACGAGTTCCCTATGAGAGAAGGATATAAGTACATACTGCTTCCTTGAGGTAAAATATCCTAAACTTCTCCTCCGCTGCAAGCTCAGTTTCGAATTCTTGAACGGTGATTAGAAGCTTGCGAAAGAAGTCCTTCAAGTACTCCGGGAGCTGATCAACAGCCTCAAAGTCCCACCTGCACATAGCATTTCTCCTCAGCAAAAGGCATTTTAAACTGGGATTATCTCGAATTGTTCGAATCACATTTTCATGTTTCTATATATGCGTGAGGCACATCTTAATTGCTACTGCATTTTCTTCTTAGCTTAATAGTATCAGTAAAATGCAGCGAGGTCTCCAAACCTTTGGATCGCATCAGTTAGCAGTTGGCTCTCCTCTAATGTGCTGTAGTCGTCGTAGATATCATCCAAGAGGGAAGTAAAGATCAAAATCTTGACGGTCATTACCCGTGCACGGGAAAACTGGGGTTCATAGTACACACCCAGTATCCAGTAGTATGCTTCTACCACTCGCTCTCGAGCAAAGCTTAGGGTTTTGGTTAGGGCTAAATCCTTCCACCACCTGTCAATAATTATCATCAATTTGGAATGTAAACGCAAGCACATATAAATGCAGTACAAAGAAGACTCGCATGCAGATGTCCTTGAGCTCTTGACGATGAAGAGATTGCAGCATATGGAAGTCCAGCTTTGCGAGCTCCAGGATCTCATCGGTTCGTGTTGGCTCCTCCTGGTAGATGGAGATGTAATGCCTTGCGAAAAGCCTTTTTATGCTCCTGCGAAGAGGTGTCTCGAGGGCAAGAGACACTAGCGTTGCTAAAGGTGGGTTGAGATCATGAACCATGGATGTAAGGTGGCTCCGTGTGAAAGAAATAGCTTCGTCAAGTATGGTCTCTCCGTGGGTTCCAAGGTAAGCCGCGTTGTATAAGCTTAGCAGCCCTTTTACATCGTCAGTCAGGGCTCCTGAGAAGCTCCCTCCCTCATCTTTGAACTTGTTGAAGACATCTGAATAAAGAGAGTGATGACATCTTCTGTGTTAGTAAAACCTAAAGACCTCTGTTATGAACCATAGAGCTACAAATGAACTAAATAAAATGACTACTATCACAAGTACTAGCTTAAGTGTTTTTTTCTTATTTTTTATATTTATTATTTTTTTTTTAGAAAAAAAACAAGAGATCTATCCATCATAAGCTATAGCACTAGGATGTCTCAACAGAGAGAGGTAAAGTTCTTAAATAAATAACATTAGTTAATATTTTTTAATGATATCAAAAATGGTCCTCCGTATGCATACACTTGTTAATTCAAATTCGAAGTATCAGATTGATTGTGCTGCTCCACCACCCAGAGTTACATAACAGAAAAATCTGAATGTAAGTCAATGGATCATATCTTATCTACTAATTCTGACTTTTAGATCAGATGATATTATTAACAGAAAAAAAAGAGAGAATTATGCAATAGGAAATTTTGGATTTTTCTTTTATTAAGTTTCGTGTCCTCTAAAAATTAGCCACAAAAAAAAGATCTTGAAGGGAGAACAAGACAATTGCTTTTTAAACTTAGACAACACCATGAGGAGGTTTGCAGCGCCTATCGGACCGAATCCATCTCTCCCTACCGTCTTTTCTTGCTTATTATGATCGAAATAAATGAGGGTATCATTAGGCACTTTCGGCTCTACTGGCAAATTCAACAAAACTACGTGTAGAATACTCTACCCTATGCATTAAACAAGATGAGGAGATTACCGGAGGTCACGCTGTACCCCTTCTCTCTAAGCAGTCGGAATCTGAGTGAAACCTCGTACAGTCCATGGTTGGCGCTATCAGCATCATAGACTCGTTTCAAAGCTTCGGTTATTTCCTCCTCGAAGTGGTAGTCAAGTCCAAGAAGCTGAATCGTATCGATCAAATGCATGGTTTGCATCACATCCTTGTTGTCCTGGAACATTCTCCTGACTGCTTCCCTGAGCTCTTCATCTCGTTCTCTCACCCATGCTTCTTCTGACTGTGTCATGCATAGATGTCAGTTGATCTCACGGATCCACCTCTAGGTGTGATTTGTATTCGTACTAGCTCATATGATAAGACAGGACTGCAGTCCTGGAGTTGAAACGGCTGTTTTCAAAGATGAATTGGAGTATGGGAGTGTAGAAGCAGTAGCGACTCTTTCAACTTTTTGGGATGTGATCTGAGTTACTAAAGCTTAAGAAAACGAAGGAAATACTAGAAAACGAAGATGTTCAAAGAGTTGCATGCCAATTCATTAAATGGAAGCTAAACAGCAGTCGATGGTGCGCCAAGTTACACCTATACATTGTCAAGTCGATCACGGATGCTTGCGCATATAAGGAAGAGTTCGGAGACTATATATATCACAGCGTCAAGATTAAAATGACTCTTCGATGAGAAACGGGCCTGTGTTTCATCGGAGCAAGGCTGGTGCGTAATGAAGTAGTCACCCCAGAGGTCGGGATGATAGACTGCGCACTGCCGCACGACCTGATGGCCTTTTGCATCAGGTGACTGAGAACTCACGACCTCCATTCCTCGAAGGCTTCGGTGGCCGCGGACAAGGACGGCGTGGTTGATGTAGAGGACCCTCGTGGCTCGGGGGTCTTATAGGCTCCATGGAGGGCTTGTGTAAATGAAGGATGAGTTGGCGTTGTTTGGATGCATGTGGTGCTGAATAATTGATGAAGAACGATTCAATTAGATCAACTAAAACGTGTGTTTCTCCAGATGCTTTGAATAATTTATCAAGAACGATCCAATTGGAACCAGTCAATCAATTAAAACTTTTGTTGTTGCACAAGCTTGTCGTAATGGGTACGCCATAGCATCCTGTCGCCCTCTCTCTCTCTCTCTCTCTCTCTCTCTCTCTCTCTCTCTCTCTCTGGGGTATAATAATGAGATCAAATGTTTTAGATTTTATGATTCAACAACCAAAATTTTTTTTATAAATTATAATGGTATTTTTAATGAAGAAAAAATTTGAACCTCTGAAACTATTAAAAATTTCTAATAGTTGTAGGATAAGAAGCCGACAAGGCACACAAGACATTGCCTTTTTTTTTTAATACCTCATATGAATCTTCTCGTATTTTAAATGATTTTAATTCAAGTGATTTTAGTGATATTGAGACATATACAAGAAAAAATTATGATTTTAACAGGTCTCTAAGAAAAAAAGATAGGCTAACTAAAATCTGCCGTAGAAATAAGTCTATTATTGCAATAATAAATAATGTAGTCTTCCATGGGAGTATCAAATGTATCAAAGTTCAGTATCATTTTATTCATTAATTGATTAATAAAATAAAATTTCTAATAAACTATTGTCGCACTAAAGATTATCTTGTTGACATCTTTACAAAACCATTAGTGAAAGAAACTTTTTATTTTTTTTTTCGATAAGAACTTTAAGTTACGACTATTTTGAATTAAGTAAGTGCGGTATAACTAATTCAAATATTTATGATTAGATAAAATTAAAAAAACAAAAATTTAGATTAAAATTAATAGAGCAGGATAAGAAATTGTATTAAGATATAATACATTTTTATTATTTAAAAAAATATATTCTATCTTTTAACTAATATAAATATGTATTTTTAGATAAATAAATATAAATACAACAATGATAGCTTAAGTGATCCAAAATTTATACTAATTTTTCACTTTGAAAAGCTTGCTGCTTCAAATGTGGTGAGCGGTGATGCAACCAAATGAATGGAAACATCAACTGACAGAGACTTCACATCATTCATACGTGGCTTCAAAGCTCGACGACACGAGCTTCCCGTGTGGTTGCCCAACAGAGTGGGACGTCCACGTGGATTGTGAATGGCACGTCATTCAGGGCCTCCATCGTCTCGTACATGAGTGGATAGGGCAGAATGCACGAGACGAATCAGATGTTGCCACACGTCCAAGTCGGCAAGCTGTCTCCGATCACATCGACGTCTCCCACCGGACTTTGTCATGCCGACATCGATGCCCTTATCGTCTGCACCGTCTCAGTTCAAATGGGGCGCAGCGTACGCTTTCGTCTCGAGGCCGAGAAAAGAGACACCCGATTATATAAATAATTATTCTCCCATCATCTAAAATTATTTTTTTTAAAAAAAAATATTTTTAATAAATTTATTATTTTAAAATCTTAACAAATACTTAATTTATTTATTTTATTAAATCACTCTTAGTAAATTTTAAAATATCAATATATTAATATCTATTGGGCAAATGACTCATTGGTTTATCCTCGCGATGGGCTTTAATAACCCAGGGCTTACTTTAGTCATAATTCTCTTTTTTCTCTTAACCAAGTCTAAAAAGGGAAGCTACGAAGAAAGGATATTACAAGAATTAATGTAAACAATCTATGAAGAAAAAAGAAAAAGAAAAATAAGTGGAACCTATAAAATCAAAAGATAACACTATAACTACGATGCAGGATGGTGACTATTTGATTTTGTCTCTTTCTAATTATGTTTTCTATTATGTGTGTCAGGATCTCGAGTGAGTAATTGACACAGGTACTTCTTATCATGCTATATTATGGAGGGAGTTTTTTTTTCTACCTACAAGTTTGAAACTTTTGGTGTTGTCAAAATAGATAACTATAGCATGACAAATATTATTGACATGAGTGATATCTACATAAAGACCAACCTTGGCTACAAGTTAGTGCTTAAGGATGTGAGGCATGTGGTAGACTGGAGGTTGAATTTAAATTCAGTTAGAAGACTAGATGATGAAGACTTCGATAGTAGATTTCACAAAGGGCAATAGAAGTTCAGTAAGGATTCTCTTATTGTAGCTAGTGGGAAGAATTATCATATAACTAGGACAATAAAATTATTACTTGACAATGAGGTATCATCAACCATCCAGCATTCTAATAAATATATCCCTAGTGTCCACATATGAGTAGCTATGAGATCAACCACCTCCATAATATGAATGGGTGTACAGTTCATCAGTTTGTCTGGTTATCTCGATGTCCCTCTCGAGTAACCTATGATTGGGATTATTTATGCTTTGTATTTAAAGACGAATCGATCTTATTATCATGATCTAATTCTCATTCCATGGATTAAGTGAGCCAATTTTATATATAAAATCCTAAGGTATAAAAGTTATTATTGTTTGCTTGTATATGGATGATATGATTTATATTAAAAATTCATCATATATGTTTGTTGAATTTAAGAAAAATATTATGTCAAAATTTGAAATGATTGATCTGGGGCTCTTACATTATTTTTTGGGAATGAAAATTATTCAAGATGCAAATAATTTTTTTATGTACTACGGAAAATATGGTAAAGATTTATTAAAGAGGTTTCATATGATAACTTAGAAGTCAATGACTACTCTGATGAATACAAATGATAAATTTATGTTAAATGATGAAGTTAAAAAAAAGATGAAAAACTATATAAAAGTTTAATTAGAGTGTGAATTTATCTCACACATTCAAAGTCAGATATTATGTTTACAGTTAGTTTGTTATTTAGATACATGTGCGTAAGTATCATTTTGTAGCAATTAAAAGAGTTCTTAGATACATTAAGAGAACACTCACTTATGATATCCATTATACATTAGTAAAAGATTTGAAGTTATATTCTTATACTGATTAAAAAGTGATTGTGCATATGATAAAAAAAAAATACTTCTTGATTTATGCTCAGCCTTGGCTTAGGTATGATTTCATAAACAACAAAAAAATAAAAATGTGTTGCTCTCTCAAGCTCTTAGGCGGAGTATGTTGCAGCCACAAGTATGGTAAGTCAAATAATTTGGTTTCAAAAAATTCTAATAGATATCCAAGTAAAACAAAAAAAAAAAGGTCAACTAAAATCTACTATTGCAATGATGAAAAACTCTGCCTTCCATGGGTACTTCAAACATATCAAAGTTCGACATCATTTTATTATAGCATTGATGATCAACTAACTTGTCGAGATCTTTACAAAAGCTTTGGCGAAAGAAACTTTTTTTTCTAATACAATTTTAAGTTACAGTAATTTTGAATTAAGGGGGTGTGATATGATTAATATAAATATTTCACTGCAGGCTCAATTAAGCTTGACGTGCTCGTAATATCAATCATTAAACAATAGGCTAACAATCAATCATCAGCAAAAGATGCAGCTTTTATTTCCTCAAACAAGATGAGTTCCTACAGGAAGATGGCTGAAAAGGATTTTATCAACTACAGCTCCTGACAGATTTTTATTACGATACATAAAGGAAGATGCTTCATGCGAGCTAGGAATGACACGATCATATAGGAACAGGTCGAACAAGCAACAAGGAGATGCACTCTCTCATCCTAGTGTGGGATTCGGTGTATGCATCGGTGTACTTGTACACGTTCTCTAAGGTTCGTGTCAAATAGAGTGACGTTTGGAGTAACGGGGCGAGGAATGTTGTCGGATTGAGGCACTCTTGGTTTATATCCTTCCATGCGTCTTCCACCATGCCTTGGAGCTTCTTGCATGCATCGTCTATGGATGTTCCATACTCCTTCATGCAGCAGTGGACTGTGGAGACAACATGTTCCTCTTCCCTTCGCTCTGCGTGCAAGTTGATAAAGACGAAATGCTTCTTCACTTTTTGACATTCGATGCAGATGGATCGACGTTGATTACTTTTGAAAGCTTAGCTTTCAGATGCTCACTACATCACAAGTCCATAAAGAAGTGGAGAATGGGGGAAATCGTGTGGGTTAATTACCTCATACGAAGTGATGTCATTCATGATTCGACCGATTACAGCAGAAGCTTCGACGATCTTGGGAAAGCTAGCAGCCCACTCGAATGCTTCCTTGGTTGCAACTTCCCCCATGCCAACCAAAATGGAAGAAACAAACAAGGAATACCCGATACTCATCTTGGAAACACCCAGGTGTTCTTCTAATGTGGGCACATATTTCTCATCCCTCCATCTGGATTCCTCAAAATAAGCTCTAGCTTGAGACTTCAGCTGTGATCACGAGGAAACCAAACAAAATATGACAGCAGAAATGCGTCAGGAGAGAGGTGCAAGTCCAAGAAATTTTCTATGTGAACTATCATCATCTTCATCATCGAGGTTTCATCGTATACACACTGAGGATTGCCATCCATAAATATATAGTCTATCGAACGAGTTCCCTATGAGAGAAGGATATAAGTACATACTGCTTCCTTGACGTAAAATATCCTAAACTTCTCCTCCGCTGCAAGCTCAGTTTCCAATTCTTGAACGGTGATTAGAAGCTTGAGAAAGAAGTCCTTCAAGTACTCCGGGAGCTGATCAACAGCCTCAAAGTCCCACCTGCACATAGCATTTATCCTCAGCAAAAGGCATTTTAAACTGGGATTATCTCGAATTGTTCGAATCACATTTTCATGTTTCTATATATGCGTGAGGCATATCTTAATTGCTACTGCATTTTCTTCGTAGCTTAATAGTATCAGTAAAATGCAGCGAGGTCTCCAAACCTTTGGATCGCATCAGTTAGCAGTTGGCTCTCCTCTAATGTGCTATAGTCATCGTAGATATCATCCAAGAGGGAAGTAAGGATCAGTATCTTTGCAGTCATTGCCCGTGCACGGGAAAACTGGGGTTCATAGTATACACCCAGTATCCAGTAGTATGCTTCTACCACTCGCTCTCGAGCAAAGCTTAGGGTTTTGGTTAGGGCTAAATCCTTCCACCACCTGTCAATAATTATCATCAATTTGGAATGTAAACGCAAGCACATATAAATGCAGTAAAAATAAGACTCGCATGCAGATGTCCTTGAGCTCTTGACGATGAAGAGATTGCAGCATATGGAAGTCCAGCTTTGCGAGCTCCAGGATCTCATCGTTTCGTGTTGGCTCCTCCTGGTAGATGGAGATGTAATGCCTTGCGAAAAGCCTTTTTATGCTCCGGCGAAGAGGTGTCTCGAGGGCAAGAGACACTAGCGTTGCTAAAGGTGGGTTGAGATCATGAACCATGGATGTAAGGTGGCTCCGTGTGAAAGAAATAGCTTCGTCAAGTATGGTCTCTCCGTGAGCCCCAAGGTAAGCCGCGTTGTATAAGCTTAGCAGCCCTTTTACATCGTCAGTCAGGGCTCCTGAGAAGCTCCCTCCCTCATCCTTGAACTTGTTGAAGACATCTGAATAAAGAGAGTGATGACATCTTCTGTGTTAGTAAAACCTAAAGACCTCTGTTATGAACCATAGAGCTACAAATGAACTAAATAAAATGACTACTATCACAAGTACTAGCTTAAGTGTTTTTTTCTTATTTTTAATATTTTTTATTATTATTTTTAGAAAAAAAACAAGAGATCTATCCATCATAAGCTATAGCACTAGGATGTCTCAACAGAGAGAGGTAAAGTTCTTAAATAAATAACATTAGTTAATATTTTTAATGATATCAAAAGTGGTCCTCCGTATGCATACACTTGTTAATTCAAATTCGAAGTATCAGATTGATTGTGCTGCTCCACCACCCAGAGTTACATAACAGAAAAATCTGAATGTAAGTCAATGGATCATATCTTATCTACTAATTCTGACTTTTAGATCAGATGATATTATTAACAGAAAAAAAAAGAGAGAATTATGCAATAGGAAATTTTGGATTTTTCTTTTATTAAGTTTCGTGTCCTCTAAAAATTAGCCACAAAAAAAAGATCTTGAAGGGAGAGCAAGACAATTGCTTTTTAAACTTAGACAACACCATGAGGAGGTTTGCAGCGCCTATCGGACCGAATCCATCTCTCCCTACCGTCTTTTCTTGCTTATTATGATCGAAATAAATGAGGGTATCATTAGGCACTTTCGGCTCTACCGGCAAATTCAACAAAACTACGTGTAGAATACTCTACCCTATGCATTAAACAAGATGAGGAGATTACCGGAGGTCACGCTGTATCCTTTCTCTCTAAGCAGTCGGAATCTGAGTGAAACCTCGTACAGTCCATCGTCGGCGCTATCAGCATCATAGACTCGTTTCAAAGCCTCGGTTATTTCCTCCTCGAAGTGGTAGTCAAGTCCAAGAAGCTGAATCGTATCGATCAAATGCATGGTTTGCAACACATCCTTGTTGTCCTGGAACATTCTCCTCACTGCTTCCCTGAGCTCTTCATCTCGTTCTCTCACCCATGCTTCTTCTGACTGTGTCATGCATAGATGTCAGTTGATCTCACGGATCCACCTCTAGGTGTGATTTGTATTCGTACTAGCTCATATGATAAGACAGGACTGCAGTCCTGGAGTTGAAACGGCTGTTTTCAAAGATGAATTGGAGTATGGGAGTGTAGAAGCAGTAGCGACTCTTTCAACTTTTTGGGATGTGATCTGAGTTACTAAAGCTTAAGAAAACGAAGGAAATACTAGAAAACGAAGATGTTCAAAGAGTTGCATGCCAATTCATTAAATGGAAGCTAAACAGCAGTCGATGGTGCGCCAAGTTACACCTATATATTGTCAAGTCGATCACTCATGCATGCGTATATAAGGAAGAGTTCAGAGACTATATATATCACAGCGTGTAGATTAAAATGACTCTTCAACGAGAAACGTGCCTGTGTTTCATCGGGGCAAGGATGGTGTGTAATGAAGTAGTCGCCCCAGATGTCGGGATGATAGACTGCGCACTGCCGCACGACCTGATGGCCTGCGGCATCAGGTGACTGAGAGCTCACGACCTCCATTCCCCGAAGGCTTCGGTGGACGTGGACAAGGACGGCGTGGTTGATGTAGAGGACCCTCGTGGCTCGGTGTCTTATAGGCAGGCTCCATGTGGTACCTGTGGCTTGAGCAGCTGAATAATTGAGGCCGTGATGCTGAATAGTTGGCGTTGGATAATTGGATGAATGTGGTGCTAATAATTGATGAAGAACGATTCAATTAGACGCTATAAATCAACTAAAACGTGTGTTTCTCCAGATGCTTTGAATAATTGATGAAGAACGATTTAATTAGACGCTATAAATCAACTAAAACGTGTGTTTCTCCAGATGCTTTGAATAATTGATGAAGAACGATCCAATTGGAACCAACAAATCAATTAGAACTTGCGTTGCTGCATATGCTTTTCGTAATGGCTACGCCAAAGCATCCTCTCTCTCTCTCTCTCTCTCTCTCTCTCTCTCTCTCTCTCTCTCTCTCTCTCTCTCTCTCTGGGGTATAATAATGAGATAAAAAGTTCTAGATTTTATGAGTCATCAACCACAAATTTTTTTATAATTTATAATGTTATTTTTAATGAAAAATTTTGAACCTCTAAAACTATTAAAAATTCTAATAGTTGTAGGATAAGAAGCCGATAAGGCACATAATACATTGCCTTTTTTTAAGACCTCATATGAATCTTCTCATATTTTAAATGATTTTAATTCAAGTGATTTTAGTGATATTGAGACATATACAAGGAAAATTTATGATTTTAGCAAGTCTCAAAGAAAAAAAGATAGACTAACTAAAATCTACTGCAGAAATATGTCTACTATTGCAATGATAAAGAATCTAGTCTTCTATGGGAGTACCAAATATATCAAAGTTCAGTATCATTTTATTCATGAATTGATTAATAAAAGAAAATTTCTAATAAACTATTGTCGCACTAAAGATTATCTTGTTGACATCTTTACAAAACCATTAGTGAAAGCAACTTTTTTTATTTTTTTCGATAAGAACTTTAAGTTACAACTATTTTGAATTAAGTAACTGCGGCATAACTAATTCAAATATTTATGATTAGATAAAATAAAAAAAACAAAAATTTAGATTAAAATTAATAGAGCAGGATAAGAAATTTTATTAAGATATAATAATTTTTTTATTATTTAAAAAATTATATTCTATCTTTTGACTAATATAAATATATGTTTTTAGATAAATATAAGATACTGCACAAATACTTCTTATTTCTACTATCTTCTTCACAAGTTATGTAGAAATACAACAATGTTAGCTTAAGTGATCAAGCTTCGTCGCAATGATGTGGTGATCCAAAATGTATACTAATTTTTCACTTGAAAAGCTTGCTGCTTCATCTGGGGTGAGTCGTGACGCTACAAATGAATGGAAACATCAACTGACCGAGACTTCACAGCAGTCATACGTGGCTTCAAAGCTCGACGACACGAGCTTCACCATCGTCTCGTACATCAGCGGATAGGGCAGAATACATGAGACCAAGTCGGCAAGCATTCCCAAGAACAGCTGTCTCCGATCACGTCGACGTCTCCCACCGGACTTTGTCAGGCCGACATCAATGTCCTGCACCAGACCAGTTCAAATTGGGCGCAGCGTACGCTTTCATCTCGAGGCTGAGAAAAGAGACACACGATTATATAAATAATTATTCTCCTATCATCTAAAATTAATTTTCCTTTTTGTAATTTTATTATTTTAAAATCTTAATTATACTTAATTTATTTTTTTAATTACTCTTAATAAATTTTAAAATATCAATATATTAATATCTACTAGGCAAATGGCTCATTGGTTTAATAACCCAGAGCCCACTTTAGTCATAATCTTTTTTTTCTCTTAACCTAGGTCTAAAAAGGAAAGCTAGCGGTGGTTACGAACTTAGCTGAAAAACTATAGCAACATAGTTTAGAAAAAGAAAAAGGAAACGATAGAAAGACAAAAGAAAAGGAAAGAGAAGAAGACAATGACAACACAAATGTTGTTCTCAATCATCCTGTGAGTGTTCTCATCTCACGTTAGATCAGATTTGCAGTAAATTTTACTGTAATCACTTGGTGAGATTTTGGATATTGTACATAGTGACGTAATCCTTGTATCCTAGATATTCTCTTGTGATCGTTGTTTGAGTTTTAAGTAAAAGACTCTAAGATTTATATATTCATTATTCTTATAGTAGATTTTTTCTGACTTGCCTATGATTTTTACCCTTCACATTGGAGAAGTTTTTCATATAAATCTTGATATCATATTTGATTATAATTTTTATTTAATTCTGCTACGTGTTACGACCTATTTGTATTTGTTTGTGTATAAAGTCCTCTTTTTATCCCATTAACTGGTATCAAAGCAAGGTTTTGGTGATTTAATTTTTGTGCTCGAATATGGGGGCTGATAGTGTTTCTTGCATGATTAGCTTGAACGAAAATAATTTGATGATATGAAAACTAAGAATTAAAGATATCTTGTATTGTAAAGATTTGTATGGACCTTTACAAAGGAATAGTGCAAAACCCACAACTATGACTAATGATGTGTGGAAGTGGTTAGACCAAAAAATGATTTAGTTTATTCAACAATCGCTCGACGATAATGTCTTTCACCTTATTTCTACCGAAAGTCCTACATACTCTCTTTGGAAAAAATTGAAAGGTCTCTATGAAAGAAAAATAACTGGCGACAAAACTTTCTTGATCAGAAAACTTATGAACATAAAATATAAAGAGGGTACTTCTATTGCTCAATATTTGAATGAAATACAAAGCAATACTAACCAATTATCCTCTAAGAAAATATCTTTTGATGATGAGTTACAAATATTATTTCATCTTAATTTATTGTCAAAAGTTGGGAGACACTAGTGGTTTCCCTCAGTAATTCTGTATTAGATGGTGTTGTCACTATGAGTTAAGTAATAAGTAGTTTGTTAAATGATGAGTTGAGAAGAAAGAATTCAGTAACATCTTAGATTGATTCATATGCACTTATCTCAAAGAACAGAAGAAGGTCAAATTCCAAAAATAGAAGTGGTTCACACATAGGTAGAAGCAAGTCAAGATCAATAAAAGATATTATTTACTATAATTGTAGTGAGAAAGGATATTACAAGAATTAATGTAAGCAACCTATGAAGAATAAGGAAAAAGAAAAATAAGTGGAGCCTACAAAATCAAAAGATAACACTACAACTACAACGCAGGATGGTGACTATTTGATTTTGTCTGTTTCTGATTATATTTTCTATTATGTGTGTCAGGATCTCGAGTGAGTAATTGACACAGGTGCTTCTTATCATACTATATCATGGAGGGAGTTTTTTGCTACCTACAAGTCTGAAACTTTTGGTATTGTCAAAATAGATAACTATAGCATGACAAACATTATTGACATGGGCGATACCTATATAAAGATCAACCTTGACTGCAAGTTAATACTTAAGGATGTGAGGCATATGGTTAACTTAAGGTTGAATTTAACTTCAGTTAGAAGACTAGATGATGAAGACTTTGATAGTAGATTTCACATAAAGCAATGGAAGTTTAGAGAGGGCTCTCTTATTGTAGCTAGTGGGAAGAATTGTCACATAACTAGGATAACGAAATCATTGTTTGACAATGAGGTATCATCAACTATCTAGCATTCTAATAATTATATCACTAGTGTCCTCACATGAGCAGCCATGAGATCAGCCGCCTCCATAATATGAATGGGTGTACAGTTCATCAGTCTATCTAGTTATCTCGATGTTCCACTCGAGTAACCTATGACCGAGATTATTTAGGAGTTGTGTTTAAAGATGAATCAATCTCATTATCGTGATCTCATTATGATCTAATTCTCATTCCACAGATTCATGAATATCGTAATATAAGAAACAAGTAACATAAAGTGAGAAAAATATCAAATAAAAAAAATATGTATCATGTCACACGTGTCTTCACTCATGTGATTGGCTTTTAGGGCACCTATGATTAGCATTTAGTAGAAGATAATTTTATTTAGAATGATCTATATGATCATAATATTACTAACGATCAAAGAAATCAAATAAATGAGGATATGAAAAAAGATGCAAAGCCCTCTACATGCTATAATAAGCAATAGGTGATTCCCTATTTTCCTAAATCATGATGGCATCAACATGAACAAAAGCCTAGAAAATTTTAAAAATTATGTTTGGAGGTACAAATGAGGTAAAAATTTTAAATCTTCAAATTCCTTGCTGTAAATATGAAACTCTTATATGAAAGATTTTAAATATATCATTGATTTCTTCTCAAAAGTATCTTTTATTATGTATCAAGTTAGATCTAATGATGGAAAATCTAATAGATCAAACTGTAGTAGGAAAAGTTTTATAAAGTTTATCTTCAAATTTTGATATGAGTTTTACTGTCATAGAAGTAGCTAAAGATGCAAGTACATTATCTATTGATAAATTAATGAGTTCTCTTTTAGTTCATGAATAAAAAATAAATTAATCTTCATATGAGACTTCAGAACATGCTCTTCAAAGCAAGATATATAAGAAGACAAACAAAAAAAAAACATTCAGGAACCAAATCTCAAGATAGAGATCAAAATGGTAAATAATGAGATCGTTCAAATGAAGGCAACAAAGAAACCCATCAATATTTTTGTTATAAAAAAATTAGGCATATTGAAAAGTATTATTGGTACAATAATAAAAATCTAAATGTTGCTCTTTATTTTTATTGTAAAAAATATGACCATCTTGAAAAAGATTGTTGAAATAAAAAAATCAAACAAATTATTATGAGAAAAATAATAATGAAGAAAATATTCTTTTTATAGCATCTGATAAAGAATATTTTATATCTGTTTGGTTTTTGAATAATTGATACAATAATCATATGACAGTGGGCAAAAGTTTGTTTTAAAGACTTAATGATTTCATCATATCTATTGTGCAGATAGAAAATGAAAATAATATTCAGGTAGATGAAAAAAGAACAATTGTTGTGAATACCAAATCCGATAAAAAAATTTATTGATTATATATTGTTTATTAAAAAAATTTATTGATTATATGTTGTTTATTCTAGGTTTAAACCAAAATCTCATTAGTATAGGGCAACCGATGAGAAAAGAATTTAATGCTATTTTTATGATGAAAAATATTTGATTTATGATTAAAAAAATTAAAAAAAAATTGATAACAGTTATCGGCATGATAAAAAATAAAAGTGTTTCCCTTATTATTTTTTTGAATTTCTCCCTCCATGCTATGGTTACCAATGAATCGATATTATGGTATAAAAACTATGATCGTCTAAATTTTTGTAGATCTATGTAAATAATCTCACATGATGCTCCTGAGATGAAATGTCATGAAGCAGGTCATTATAATTGGGAAGCTATAGCTAATGAGACCTATACACAGGAAGGAAGAAAACGAGGCAGATAGGGTTCTTAATAAGAAAGAAATAGATGTTGCCCATGCTCAAATTGATGCTACCGTTAGATATTTTCATATATCTTATGAGTCCCTGTCAAAGGTTACCAATATCCAAAACATGCCTGCAAATGTTGCGATATGTAATTATCCTAAAATAACACATTAGTTATTTCATATCCTCGTCTTTCAATAGAAGAGGCTAAGAAAAGAGACAAACGATTATGTAATTATTCTAAAATTACAATAAACTTCTCATTGTTTTCTTCCACAATCTCACAACTTTAAAACCTTAATTAATACTTAGCTTATTTTTTAAACTACTCTTAATAATTTTTAAAATACCAATACATTAATATCAGCGGATTATAACGTGTCACCAGATGAGTCGAAAACCAACTTCTCATGTAAGCAAGCTCCTCATGATAGTAATATTAATCATTAAACAATTGGCAAATAAATAATCAATCATCAGCAACAAATGCAGCTTTTATTTGCTCAAACAAGAAGAGTTCCGACAGGAAGATGGCTGATAAGGATGTTATCGACTACAGCTCCCGACGGATTTTTATTACGATACATAAAGGAAGATGCTTGATGCGAGCTAGGAATGACACGATCATATAGGAACAGGTCGAACAAGCAACAAGGAGATGCACTCTCTCATCGTAGTGTGGGATTCGGTGTATGCATCGATGTACCTGTACACGTTCTCCGAGATTCGTGTAAAATAGAGTGACGTTTGGAGCAACGGGGCGAGGAATGTTGTCGGATCGAGGCACTCTTGGTTTATATCCTTCCATGCGTCTTCCACCATTTCTTGGAGCTTCTTGCATGCATCGTCTATGGACGTTCCATACTCTTTCATGCAGCAGTGGACCGTGGAGACAACATGTTCCCTCTTCCCTTCTCTCTGCGTGCAAGTTGACAAAGAAGAAATGTTTCTTTACTTTTGAGACCTTAGCTTTCAAACACTCACCACAAGTCCATAAAGAAGTGGAGAATGGGGAAATCGTGTGGGTTAATTACCTCATACGAAGTGATGTCATTCATGATTCGAGGGATTCGAGCAGAAGCTTCGACGATCTTGGGAAAAGCTAGCGGCCCACTCGAATGCTTCCTTGGTTGCAACTTCCCCCATGCCAACCAAAATGGCAGAAGCCAACAAGGGATACGCGGAGCTCATCTTGAAACACCCAGGTGTTCTTCTAATGTGGGCACATATTTCTCATCCCTCCATCTGGATTCCTCAAAATAAGCTCTAGCTTGAGACTTCAGCTGTGATCACGAGGAAACCAAACCAAATATGACAGCAGAAACGCATCAGGAAACCAAGAAATTCTATATGTGAACTATTATCGTATTTCATCGTTGAGGTTTGATTGTATACACACTGAGGATTGTCATCCGTAAATATATAGTCTATTTAATGAGTTTCCTATAAAAGAAGGATACAAGTACATACTGCTTCCTTGAGGTAAAATATCCTAAACTTCTCCGCTGCAAGCTCAGTTTCCAATTCTTGAACAGTGATTCGAAGCTTGAGAAAGAAGTCCTCCAAGTACTTCGGGAGCTGATCAACAGCCTCAAAGTCCCACCTGCACATAGCATTTCTCCTCAGCAAAAGGCATTTTAAACTGGATTATCTCGAATTGTCTTGTTCTATTCATAGTCTTATCAATATATCGGACTTATTTTCATTATCCACCAACCGAAAGACTCAAACAAGAGGATCTATTACCTTTAATATATAAACTACATGATTCCAAAAGGATGACATTAAGATTATATTAGTGACCCTTTTGCCTTTTGCTTCTTTTGTCTATTTACTTGTTATTTATTTCTCAGAGGTAAACATGTTTCTCAGATTATATTTTTGACAATGCACATTCTGTAACGTTAAGAATAAAGTAGCAAATCGGATGACACCAAATCTCACTAATATTTTATTGCTTGTAAATTCTTTCATCATATTCAAAGCTTTGATTATAGAGAAATCCAACAATAAAAATTATTCTTTCTAAAGTTTTCTTCATATAAGGAATCTTTTCAATATCATCCAATATTAAAGTAATATTATAATGTGCTACACATGAAGTCTAATATAAGTATTATCTTTTTGTTTCAAGTAATTACCTTAGATAAAGAATAATAAAAATAATAAGACTTAAGAGTGTAACACATTTAATTAAAGATAAAATAATTAAAAAATCTAAAAAATTTAAAAGATGAATATTACTAACTAATACATAATTACATTCATTGTTGGTTATGATTTGAATGATATTTTATTATTTAATTTTTTCCACGACGTTGTCAAGAAATCATATATCTTGTCTCTAGATTTTATAAAAGATAAAGTACTATTGACTTCACAAATATAGTCTCTAAAGAATAGTTAACTATATAATTAATTATACTCTTGTGCCTCCTATCGGTCCAAGCATTTGACATAATAGAGTAACCATGTGTTGCCCATGATTCTTTATGGTCATTTAGTAAGTCATTTATATAATTTAACTCTTTTTTCAATAATAGAACTCGCACCTCATAATAATTTAGAGATTTTAATATCGTATCATATCTTTCAATAGCTTCAATCATTTTCTTAAAATGATTTAAATGATTTATTACTAAAGGGAAGACCAGCCTGATAGAAGAAGTGAGCAATGTGCTGAATTGTTTTTCTTCTTATTTCTTTATCACAAGCATCATTGATATTTATTTGTTTGAATTTTGAGTCTCATGCTTACCATTGTTGCTTCTGTGATCCTTGAAACATATATAATTCTATTGGTCCTTTTTTTTTTTACCTTTCTTAGTACTCATAACTTCTTTTTTTGTCGTATATTTTTTCTCACTTGGGTTAATACTCATAGAATAATCTTCTTCTTCATCCTTGAGATGTTCAACATTATCCTCTAGTAAATTCCTGTAAGATTTATTCTTTTGCATCTTTCTTTCATTCATATATGTTAGCAACTATTTTTTTTACCTTAGGTGGATACTTCTTACAAGCTATTGCATTCCTGAAATTTCCTACTAGATGTTGTTTTGCATGAAAAATACTACCTTTAGTACTCTTATCATAGAACATACAAGAAATTGCAATAGGATTTTTCAGATCTTTTAGATAATTAACTTCTATGCAGGATCTTTTTCTGATGTTATTTGAGAATCTATTGAGTTGTTCTATACACTTGCATTTTATCTTGAAACTCTAACAATAATTTTAAATAAATAAAAATTAGTAGTATTAAAATCAAAATAATATATTATTAATCTAATAAAAAATACTATTACTTGTATACATTTAATAGTATATTGTTAACAATATACTAAGTCGAGTCGATATGAGAAGAGTATCAGTATGAGTAAGACCAAGGCTATTGACTGAGAGTAGTGATCGCGATAGCAACGAGCAACGACGAGCGGCGACAGTGGCAATGACAACGATGAGCAACGACAGTAATGACGAGCAACGATAGCAACGATGAGCAATGATAATGGCAATAGCAAACAGCGATAGTGGCAGTGGTATGTGGCGACAGTGACAATGGTAACGAAGAGCAACAATATCAGAGAGATACAATAGCAGCAAAAAGAGGCAATGACAGTAGAGAGAAAATGCTGGTGGTAGAATCGTGAGCAGGATTAGGGTTGGGGAAGCACGAGAGGGATGCTACGAGGTTGATATCGGTGCTTTAGTTGGCCTGATTAAATCAACTAACACAAATAAGATCGAACCATACTTAAAATATTGGTTCGGTCACTTGGTTTAACTCGGACGCTCGCCCAAAGTGCCCAGTGCCTGAGCTCGGGCGTGCGCCCAGGCAACACCTCTTTGAAGTACGTCACGTGGACATTAAACGAGATGCTCGGGCCTCATCTCACCTCGCTTGAGCGCCTATTAAAATCACTGATTGCAAGTCATTGACTGATGTTCAACCTATTAGTACAAAGCTGAATATAATCTGTGTATGATCAACATAGTAAATGCCATTATCACTCTTATGCTGCATATTTGATGAAAATACATTTGATATTATTTTTCAATATATGCAGGGTTATAGCGTGCTTCACAGTTTCTGAAGCTACTTATTACAATAGATAAATAGTGGAAGTTAGTGTCATTGCGCAAGTGTCATATCATAACATTATTTCAGTGGGGGAGAATTGCTTGGATGTGAGCATGATAATAAGTAAATGATCAAAAGTACTCTTAATCAACACTCAAACATCATTTAGAGACTTACATCAGAAAGAAATGGTTAATGGGAACTGAATGCTGGTGGATTCACATGAGTGGTAGAGGAATGTTATCTGATACAGATGATCAGCTGGAAGTTTTCAACTTCCTTTTGTTGGAAGCAGATACAGAAAATATATTTAGTTTCGATGATCTTGATTTTAGGTAGAAGATGAGTTGGATCCATAGTTTTTTTTTGTATTTTTCTGCAAACAGCACATGATACTGCTTAAAAAGATGATGTGTTTTGTAAAATAAAAAAAAAAAGGGGGCCTCTTTTGCCTTCTTTTATGTAACAATTCCTTCATTTATTATTTAGATCTGTTGCTATTTGATTTCAAATTTTAGTATTAAAATTTTTTTCTTATTATAGATGATATGATTATAGATTTTATGCTAACAACTTCTAGCTTACCTCGGAATATAGAGCCCAATCTATCTTTTCTTAAGGGAATGTGGCATCAGTGATGAACGCATATTGCATATGATGGTGGCAATGCTGGGTTTTGTTGTTCGAAAAATGAAATTTATTAAGGAAGCTATCGAACATGTTGAAACCAACAGAACTATTTAATTAGGTAAGATATATTAAAGATATGATTGGATTCTGATTACGATTATTGGTTAATAGAAAGAAAGTCCAATTAAAGTAGGATTCTTTGGGGGATGCCCTTGATGGAAGGGAATCTTCTAATATCTTATCTTAGACCCTCTGCTCTCACCTATAAATAGACAAGACCTCTAGGGATACAAAATAAGACGAACATATAAAAATATGAGGAGAAGAAATAAGAGAGTTGAGAGATTATAGTTTCTCTCTCAATCTCTCTATTACAATCTCTCTCAATCTCCCTAACCATCAATCTAAGTGGTCTTGTGAAAGGATAGAAAGAGAGGAGAAGGTGAGTCTAGTTCTCCTTGCAGATTGATATTTCAGATCTGACGAAGATATACTTGTGGATCATATAAAGTTTAGTTTCTCTAAATAACAACGAAAGGTACGCATCATAATGTTATTTAGATCCATTGCTATTTGATTTCAGATTTTGACATTAAAATTTTTCTGCATTATAAATGGCATGATTATAAATTTTATGCTAATAAATTCTAGCTTGTCTCGGAAGATAGAGCTCAATCTATCTACTCTTAAGGGAATGTTGTTAGATTATGTATGCGGCTCGTTATAATCGGATAAGATATATGATATAACTAATTGGATTTTGATATCGATAAAAAAAAATTCATATTTTGATAGGATACCAAAATATCGGTATCTTCTCTTAAGGGAATGTTCTTTTTCTACTTTTTTTTTAAAAATGTACAATGCAAGATACCATTTATTTTAGGCCGATGTTGACTCTGAAATCTAGAGAACGAATGAGGAAAGTCGTTACTTCAGTAAGGTAACAAAAAATATTATCAAGCATTTGTGTTATGTTTCTATCATAGCATTTGTATTATCAAGCATTTGTGTTATGTTTCTATCACATTGAAACGTGATCCTTTCAATGTTCTTCTAAACTGAAAACAAGTGAAGCAAAAGAAAAGGTTCAACCACTTGACATATCATAACATAATAGCAGCGACGAAACATTTTAAAGACCTCATACATATTAAGTTATGCGGAGATCCAACAATGTCAGCTTATGAAAACAACATCATCTCAATGATGTGGTGATCCAAAATTTAAACTAATTTTTCAGTTGAAAAGCTTGCGGCTTCAAATGCTCAGCATGTCCTATCTATCTATCTTTCAGGAGATCTAATTGTAAATTTCTTGATTTCCAATGATTGTTGCAGTTGAATAGGTTCCTGAGGGGGTTTTTTTTTCTCAATAATATTTTTTTTTCCTCCACATCTTTGCATTTAGGTAATCTCTTTCCTCAAGATATTCGAACCATATTCGCAACAGATCCCAAAAACTGAGTTGAAACATCGATTGACTGAGAATTCACAACATCCATACGTGCCTTCAAAGCTAGACGGCACGAGCTTCACATGGGTGGCGGCCGGACGGAGAGGCCTCCTCCAATTATTGATCTCACTGCGCTAAGGGTCGTCTCGTACATCAGTGACCAGGGAAGAGTACATAAAGGAACATGGCTGATAAGGATTTTATCAACTACGGCTCCTGACGGATTGTTATTACGATACATAAAGGAAAATGCTTCATGCGAGCTAGGGATGACACGATCACATAGGAACAGGATGAACAAGCAACAAGGAGATGCACTCTCTCATCGTAGTGTGGGATTCGGTGTATGCATCGGTGTACTTGTACACGTTCTCTAAGATTCGTGTAAAATAGAGTGACGTTTGGAGCAACGGGGCGAGGAATGTAGTCGGATCGAGGCACTCTTGGTTTATATCCTTCCATGCGTCTTCCACCATTTCTTGGAGCTTGCATGCGTCGTCTATGGACGTTCCATACTCTTTCATGCAGCAGTGGACTGTGGAGACCACATGTTCCCTCTTCCCTTCTCTCTGCGTGCAAGTTGACAAAGACGAAATGCTTCTTTACTTTTGAGACCTTAGCTTTCAGACGCTAGCCACATCACGAGTCCACAAAGAAGCGGAGGATGGGGGAAATCGTGTGGGTTAATTACCTCATACGAAGTGATGTCATTCATGATTCGAGCGATTACAGCAGAAGCTTCGACGATCTTGGGAAAGCTAGCAGCCCACTCGAATGCTTCCTTGGTTGCAACTTCCCCCATGCCAACCAAAATGGAAGAAACAAACAAGGAATACCCGATACTCATCTTGGAAACACCCAGGTGTTCTTCCAATGTGGGCACATATTTCTCATCCCTCCATCTGGATTCCTCAAAATAAGCTCTAGCTTGAGACTTCAGCTGTGATCACGAGGAATCCAAACCAAATATGACAGCAGAAATGCGTCAGGAGAGAGGTGCAAGTCCAAGAAATTTTCTATGTGAACTATCATCATCTTCATCATCGAGGTTTCATCGTATACGCTGAGGATTGGCATCCCTAAATATATAGTCTATTTAATGAGTTCCCTATGAGAGAAGGATATAAGTACGTACTGCTTCCTTGAGGTAAAATATCCTAAACTTCTCCTCCGCTGCAAGCTCAGTTTCGAATTCTTGAACGGTGATTAGAAGCTTGAGAAAGAAGTCCTTCAAGTACTCCGGGAGCTGATCAACAGCCTCAAACTCCCACCTGCACATAGCATTTCTCCTCAGCAAAAGGCATTTTAAACTGGGATTATCTCGAATTGCTCGAATCACATTTTCATGTTTCTATATATGCGCGAGGCACATCTTAATTGCTACTGCATTTTCTTCGTAGCTCAATAGTATCAGTAAAATGCAGCGAGGTCTCCGAACCTTTGGATCGCATCAGTTAGCAGTTGGCTCTCCTCTAATGTGCTGTAGTCATCGTAGATATCATCCAAGAGGGTAGTAAAGATCACTATCTTGGCGGCCATTACCCGTGCACGGGAAAACTGGGGTTCATAGTAGACACCCAGTATCCAGTAGTATGCTTCGACCGCTCGCTCTCGAGCAAAGCTTAGGGTTTTTGTTAGGGCTAAATCCTTCCACCACCTGTCAATAATTATCATCAATTTGGAATGTAAGCGTAAGCACATGTAAATGCAGTACAAAGAAGACTCGCATGCAGATGTCCTTGAGCTCTTGACGATGAAGAGATTGCAGCATATGGAAGTCCAGCTTTGCGAGCTCCAGGATCTCATCGTTTCGTGTTGGCTCCTCCTGGTAGATGGAGATGTAATGCCTTGCGAAAAGCCTTTTTATGCTCCTGCGAAGAGGTGTCTCGAGGGCAAGAGACACTAGCTTGGCTAAAGGTGGGTTGAGATCATGAACCATGGATGTAAGGTGGCTCCGTGTGAAAGAAATAGCTTCGTCAAGTATGGTCTCTCCGTGGGTTCCAAGGTAAGCCGCGTTGTATAAGTATAGCAGCCCTTTTACATCGTCAGTCAAGGCACTTGAGAAGCTCCCTCCCTCATCCTTGAACTTGTTGAAGACATCTGAGTAAATAGAGTGATGACATCTTTTGCGTCAGTAAAAACTAAAGACCTCTGTTATGATCCATAGAGCACCAAATGAACTAAATAAAATGATACCATCACATGATCTAGCTTAAGTTTTTTATCTTTATTTTATTTAGAAACAAAATAAATGAGGGTATCATTAGGCACTTTCCGCTCTTCCGGCAAATTCAACAAAACTACGTGTAGAATACTCTACCCTATACATTAAACAAGATGAGGAGATTACCGGAGGTCACGCTGTACCCTTTCTCTCTAAGCAGTCGGAATCTGAGTGAAACCTCGTACAGTCCATCGTTGGCGCTATCGGCATCATAGACTCGTTTCAAAGCTTCGGTTATTTCCTCCTCGAAGTGGTAGTCAAGTCCAAGAAGCTGAATCGTATCGATCAAATGCATGGTTTGCATCACATCCTTGTTGTCCTGGAACATTCTCCTGACCGCTTCCCTGAGCTCTTCATCTCGTTCTCGCATCCATGCCTCTGACTGTGTCATGCATAGATGTCAGTTGAGATCACGGATCCACCTCTAGGTGTGATCTGCATTCGTACTAGCTCATACGATAAGACATGACTGCAGTCCTCGAGTTGAAACGGCTGTTTTCAAAGATGTCGTGGAGTATGGGAGTGTAGAAGCAGTAGCGACTCTCTCAACTTTTTGGGATGTGACTAAAGCGTAAGAAAACGCAGGAAATACTAGAAAACGAAGATGTCCAAAGAGTCGCATGTCAATTCATTAAAGGGAAGCTAAACAGCGGTCGATCGTGCACCAAGTTACACCTATACATTGTCAAGTCGATCACGGATGCATGCGCTTATAAGGAAGAAAAAGTTCAGAGACTATATGTATCACAGCGCCAAGATTAAAATGACTCTTCGATGAGAAACGTGCCTGTGTTTCATCGGAGCAAGGCTGGTGCGTAATGAAGTAGTCACCCCAGACGTCGGGATGATAGACTGCGCACTGCCGCACCACCTGATGGCCTGCGGCATCAGGTGACTGAGAACTCACGACCTCCATTCCCCGAAGGCTTCGGTGGGCGTGGTTGATGTAGAGGACCCTCGTGGCTCGGTGTCTTATAGGCTCCATGGAGGAGTTGTGGCTTGAGCAGCTGAATGAATAATTGAGGCCGCGATGGTGAATAATTGGCGTTGAATAATTGGATGCATGTGGTGCTGAATAATTGATGAAGAACGATCCAATTGGAACTTGTGTTTCTCCAGATGCTTTGAATAATTAATGAAGTACGATCCAATTGGAATCAGTAAATGAATTAAAACTTGCGTTGTTGCATATGCTTTTCGTAATGGCTACGCCAAAGTATGCTCAAAGAGTTGCATGCCAATTCATAAAAGGGAAGCTAAACAGCGGTCGATGGTGCACCAAGTTACACCTATACATTGTCAAGTCGATCACGGATGCATGCGCATATAAGGAAGAAACAGTTCAGAGACTATATATATCACAGCGCCAAGATTAAAATGACTCTTCGATGAGAAACGTGCCTGTGTTTCATCGGAGCAAGGCTGGTGCGTAATGAAGTAGTCACCCCAGATGTCGGGATGATGGACTGCGCACTGCCGCACGACCTGATGGCCTGCGGCATCAGGTGACTGAGAGCTCACGACCTCCGTTCCCCGAAAGCTTCGGTGGGCGTGGACAAGGACGGCGTGGTTGATGTAGAGGACCCTCGTGGCTCGGGGTCTTATAGGCAGGCTCCATGGAGGGCTTGTGTAAATGAAGGATGAGTTGGCGTTGTTTGGATGCTGAATAATTGATGAAGAACGATCCAATTGGAACCAATAGATCAATTAGAACTTGTGTTTCTCCAGATGCTTTGAATAATTAATGAAGTACGATCCTATTGGAACCAGTAAATCAATTAAAACTTGCGTTGTTGCATATGCTTTTCGTAATGGCTACGCCAAAGAATGCTCTCTCTCTCTCTCTCTCTGACTGAGACTTAACATCAACTGACTGAGACTTCACATCATTCATACTGGCTTCAAAGCTCGACGCACGAGCTTCAAAGCTCGACGACACGAACTTAACATCAACCACTCTGTGGTTGCCCAACAGAGTGGGACGTCCACGTGGATTGTCAATGGCACGTCATTCAGGGCGTCCATCGTCTCGTACATCAGTGGATAGGGCAGAATACACGAGACGAATCAGATGTTGGCACACGACCAAGTCGGCAAGCTGTCTCCGATCACATCGACGTCTCCCACCGGACTTTCGCACGCCGACATCAATGTCCTGCACCATCTCAGTTCAAATGAGGCCGAGACAAGTGACGCACGATTATATAAATAATTATTCTCCTTTCATCTAACATTATTTTTTAAAATTTTATTATTTTTAATATATTTATTATTTTAAAATATTAACTAATACCTAATTTATTTAATTTTTTTTAAAATCACTCTTAATAAATTTTAAAATATCATCATATTAACATCTATCGGGTAAATGACTCATTGGTTTATCGGGCTTTAATAACCCAGAGCTCATTTTAGTCATAATTCTTTTTTTTTTCCTCTTAACCTAAGTCTAAAAAGGGAAGCTAGCGATGGCTATGAACTTGGATGAAAAAAAATTATAACAACGTGGTTTAGAAAAAGAAAAGGAAACGATAAAAAAAAAAGAAAAAAAAAGAGAAGAAGACAAGACCAATATAGAGACTATTCTTAATGAGTGTTCTCATTTCAGGTTAGATCATATTTACAGTAAATTTTTACTATGATCGCTTGGGGAGATTTTGGATATTGTACATAATGTCATAATTCTTATATCCCAGATATTCTCTTGTAATCATTGTTTGGGTTTTAGGCAAGAGACTGAGATTTATATATTCATTATTCTTATAGTAGATTTTTCCTGACTTGTCCCATGGTTTTTACCCTTCACATTAGAAGGGCTTTTCACGTAAATCTTGATGTCATATTTGATTATAATTTTTATTTAATTCTACTACGTGTTACGACTTATTTGTATTTGTTTATATATTAAGTCCTCTTTTTATCCCATCAACTAATATCAGAACAAGATTTTAGTGATTTAATTTTTGCTACAGCTAAAAGAATTCTTAGATACATTAAGAAATCTCTCACTTATCATATCTTGATTAAAAAGTGATTGTGCAGATGATAAAAAAAATACTTCTTAATTTATGCTCAGCCTTGGCTTAGGTATGATTTCATAAACAACAAAAAAATAAAAATGTTTTGCTCTCTCAAGCTCTCAGGCGGAGTATGTTGCAACCACAAGTATGGTAAGTCAAATAATTTGGTTTCAAAAACTTCTAATAGATATCCAAGTAAAACAAAAAAAAAAGGTCAACTAAAATCTACTGCGACAACAAATCTACTATTGCAATGATGAAAAACTCTGTCTTCCATGGGTACTTCAAACATATCAAAATTCGACATCATTTTATTATAGCATTGATGATCAACTTGCCGAGATCTTTACAAAAGCTTTGGAAAGAAACTTTTTTTTTTCTAATACAATTTTAAGTTACAGTAATTTTGAATTAAGGGGGTGTGATATGATTAATATAAATATTTCATTGCAGGCTCAATTAAGCTTCAAGTGCTCGTAATATCAATCATCAGCAAAAGAAGCAGCTTTTATTTCCTCAAATAAGAAGAGTTCCTACAGGAAGATGGCTGATAAGGATTCTATCAACTACAGCTCCTGACGGATTTTTATTACGATACATAAAGGAAGATGCTTCATGCAAGCTAGGAATGGCAGGATCATATAGGAATAGGTCGAACGAGCAACAAGGAGATGCACTCTCTCATCCTAGTGTGGGATTCGGTGTATGCATCGGTGTACTTGTACACGTTCTCTAAGATTCGTGATAAATAGAGTGACGTTTGGAGCAAAGGGGCGAGGAATGTTGTCGGATCGAGGCACTCTTGGTTTATATCCTTCCATGCGTCTTCCACCAAAGTTATTACGAAACATATGTACTTATATATATATATATATATATATATATATATATATATATATATATATATATATATATATATGTTATTAGTCATCAAAGTTATTACATGAAACATATGTACTTATATATATATATATATATATATATATATATATATATATATATGAAAATTATTTTGTAACATATAAAAGAACAAGAAAGACGTTCCAATTCCAAATCTCACATGTGAGATAAACATGCTTGAAAGAACATATGCCAACACGGTCCTAATCTACACTTGAAAACCTACAAGGAAATATAACAATTCGAATTTGATATCCACGTCATCTATTCATTGAAGGGTGAAACGCATTTAGCTTTTGATGACAAATCACACACGTAAGCATTTACATTAGCATAAAAATGCTTGGAAGAACACAAGCCAAGAGGCTAAGGTTCTAGTGAGAAGTAAGATAATTTAAAATTTAGTAGGCAATGTAACAAATCAAGATTAATAATTAGTAAAATTTACATGACTTTTGAACCTACATTATTGTATTATTCTCATCAATTATTGCGTCCTCCAATTGCTAACACTAATGAACAATTCATACATAATTCAAATTGAATATTCTCCGTATAAATGAAAATATCTCATGATTATTGCAATATATAAGACAATATAAAGATATTTTGTTTTCTTCAATATAAAGCCTACTTTTGTGCTCGATAATGTGAAGTAATTGTCGACGAAGATGTTGCCATCGTAGCTGGGTGATGCCATCGATGAAGCTGTTGTAGATAAGTCAATGCCAAAGAGGGAGGACATCATAACAGTCAAAAAAGGGGAGGATGCCATTGTCGTTCGTCGCCAAAAAGAAATAGAGAAGAGAGGAGCATTGGTCGTCGTCGACTACACGAGAGTTACAGTCATTTGGGTGTAACTCTCGTTGCCTTCTGATTCAAACTTAACTCGATTTATTTCACGGGATCAGACCCGAACTATGACCCCAATTGGAGTGAACTAACTCTTGGATCCATCAAATTTGAATCAGATCACCCGATTTAATAAAACGAATTGATTGATTTATAGGATTTTTTTGATATTTAAAAAAAGGTATTCCCTAGTAAAAACTAAATGTTACAGCATTATCAGGTATAACCTCATTATCAAATAAATCATAATAATAATAATAATAATAATAATAATAATAATAATAATAATAATAATAATAATAATAATAACAACTTTCTGAATGAACCTTCAATGCATGCCGAGGTGCAATTCCATAAGATGAGCGTACCAAGTTAGAGTAAAAAAATAGATGTGACTCAAGTCAAAAATATGTCAGAGGTGGAAATAGGATGAGGTATAGAAATTAAGTTTCGCTTGATCTGTGTTGCTACTAACCGACGAGAAGTTCATAAACAAATTTCTTTTCTTACTGCTCTCTATAATTCCTACTTTGCTGCCGTGCAGGGAAAGCGCCCGAAAAATAGGATCGCAAGTGTTTCCTCGAGACAAAAGTGTAAACCTACTGCGTACTGACTGCACTATTTAATCATCTTAAATTTGTGATAATTTGTATTCTTCAGGAGTTTCATTGAGTAGAACATCCTTGTTGATTTTAATGTTCTTTTTCTAATTATTTTTTTTATGTACAACACAATATGCCGTTTATTTTATACCGATGTTGACTCCGAAAATATTAACGAGCTTTGGTGTTACGCTTCTATCATAGCTAGCCATTTCTGCCGGCTGTGCGTGGGAAAATAATTGATGTATGGACAAACAATAATTGTGCGAGTGACTCTTTTTTTTTTTTTTTTTAATCGTATTCCCAATATCTCTTCGCCATCTCTATCTCTATTAGAGCCTCTCTCGCCTTACAAGAGAGCTTGAAGCGATACGCGAGAGATGTTAGAAAGAGATAATATTAACCCTTTCAAAAGAAAAGGTTCAACCACTTGAAACATCACAACATGATGGCAGCGAGGAATCATTTTAAAGACCTCATGCATATTAAGAAATCTAACTTGAGAGCAATCCCCATCGAGCGCGGAAAATTTGGATTCAAGTACAAGATAAGAGTAGTTGCCAATTTGGAATCAACAACTCCTTTCATGTGAAATAATGAAGGGCATTTGATTAAAAAATTAAGTCTAAGGAGGAATTATTAGAAAATAATATTGATGTCAGAGTTCGAAAAGACTGATATGGGGCTTTTGCATTATTTTTTGAGAATAAAAATTATTCAACATGCTAATAAATTTTTTTTAATGTCAAGAAAAGATTTCGTATGACAACTTTATAAATATAAATGATAAATTTATGTTAAATGATATAGTAAAAAAGATTTAAAAAATAATAATCTAGAAGTTTAATTACAGAGTGAATTTATCACACACATTCAAGGTTGGTTAGATATTATGTTTGCAGTTAGTTTATTATCCAAATTCATACACAGTCCTAATTAAAAGTTATATTCTTATACTGACAATAATTAACCTAATTGTGCAAATGATACAAAAAAATATATTTATAATTTATGCTTAGCCTTGACTTAGGTGTGATTTTATGAACGACATTAAATATATATATATATATATTTTATGTTACTCTCTCAAACTTTGAGGTGGTGTAACATGTTACGATTATAAGTATGACATGTCAAACAATCTAGCTTCAAAAAATCCTAATAAATCTCTAAGTAAAATGAGATTGTTCAACTAAAATCGACTATGGCAATAAGTCTATTGTTGCAATGACGAAGAATTCTATCTTCCATGAGCACACCAAACGCGTCGATGTTCGATATTATTTTACTCGTGAACTGGTTGATAAAGAAGAAATTTAAATGGACTACTGCAACATCGAAGATCAGCTTGCCGACATCTTTATAAAAGCATTGGCGAAAGAAAATTTTTATTTTTATTTTATGACAATTTGAAGTTATAACTATTTTAATTTAAGGGGTTGCGACATGATTAATTCAAATATTTAAGATTAGATAAAAATATAAGATAAGAATTTAAATTAACACGAATAGATGAGGATATGAAGATTTGTTGAGATATAATGGATTTCATTTATCGTTTAAAGAACTCATAGAAACGTGTTCCTGGATGAATCCAAGACTTGAAATATTTTTTGTTACTTCTATTATCTTGTGCACTTTCTCTATAAAGTTATGCAGGAATCCAACAATGTCAGCTTCATCTCAATGACGTGGTGATCCAAGATTTAAACTAATTTCTCAGTTGAAAAGCTTGCGGCTTCAAATGCTCAGCATGTCCTATCTATCTATCTTTCAGGAGATCTAATTGTAAATTTCTTGATTTCCAATGATTGTTGCAGTTGAATACGCTCCTCCCGAGGGTTTTTTGTTTTCTCAATAATATTTTATTTTATTTTTTACTCCACTTCTTTGCATTTAGGTATCTCTTTCCTCGAGTTATTCCAACCATATTCACAACAGATCCAAAAAAAAAAAAGAGTTGAAACATCCATCTGTGCCTTGTGAATGGCATGTCCATCGGTGGACAGCGCAGAATACACGAGACCAACCAGATGCTGACACGGCAAGCATTTCATTCCCAAACACGGCTATTTCCGATCACATCGACGTCTCCCACTGCACTGTGTCATACCGACATCACTGTCCTTGTCATCTGCACCATATCAGTTCAAATGGGGCGCAGCACACGCTTTCGTCTCCGGGCTGAGAGAAGAGACGCACGATTATATAAATCACTATTCTCGTACAATCTAAATTATAAAAAAATGTATTTTTTATTATTTTAAAATCTTAACCAACACCTAATTTATTTTTTAAATTATTCTTAATAAATTTTAAAATACCAACACAATAATATCTATTGGGTGAGTAGTTCATTAGTTCATCCCACTGTGTGCTTTAATAATCCATCATCCATTTTAGTCATGATACTTTTTTTCTTTTAATTTAGATTAAAAATGAAAGTTAGCGGTGGCTACGAACTTGATCGAAAAACTACAACAACGTGATTAAAAAAATAAAAAAAAGAAAGAAGACAAGGATAACGTAGAGACTGTTTTCAATCATTTAGCTAGTATTCTCATCGGATCAGATTTGTAATGATTTTTTACTGTGATCACTTGAGGAGATTTTAGATTTTATACACAGTGACGTAATCCTTGTATCTTATATATTCTCTTGTGATTGTTGCTTGGGTTTTGAGTAAGAGACTTTGAGGTTTGTATATTCATTATTCTTATCGTAGATTTTCTCTTGCTCACCTAGTGGTTTTTATCCTTCACGTTAGAGGGATTTTTCATATAAATCTTGGCATCATATTTTATTATAATTTTCGTTTAATTCCATTATGTGTTGCGGCCTGTTTGTATTTGTTTGCATATAATGTCTTTTTTTTATCCCATCAACTAGTATCATAGTAAGATTTTGATGATTTAATTTTTGTGTTCGAACATAGATGCCGATAGTATTTTTCACATGATTAGCTTGAACAAAAATAATTGGATGATATGAAAATCAAGAATAAAAGATTTCTTGTATTACAAAGTTTTGTATGAACCTTTACAATATGATAGTGCAAAGTACACAACCATGACAAATGACGAGTAGAAGGGGTTAGATAAAAAAAATGATTATATTTATTCGACAGTGGTTCGATGATAATGTCTTTCACCATATTTTTATTTAAAGTTCTACATACTCTCTTTGAAAAAAATTAGAATGTCTCTATAAAAGAAAATAGCCGACGACAAAGCTTTCTTGATTTGATAACTTATGAACCTAAAATATAAAGAGGGTGCTTCTATTGCTAAGCATTTGAATGAAATGTAAAATATTACTAACTAGTTATCCTTTATAAAAATATCTTTTGATGATGAGTTACAAACATTATTATTTCTCAATTTATTATCAGACAATAGGGAGACATTAGTGGTTTCCATTAATAATTCTGTACCAGATGGTGTTGTCACTATGAGTTAAGTAATAAGTAGTTTATTGAACGATGAGTTGAGAAAAAAGAGTTCAAAAATATCTCAAATTGATTCACAGACACATCTCAATGAACGGAGGAAGGTCAAAGTCGAATGATAGAAGCAGTTCATACATAGGTAGAACCAAGTTAAGATTAATAAAAAAGGATATTACAAGAATCAATACAAGCAATATGAAAAGAACAAGAAAAAGAAAAAAGATAAGTGGAGCCTACAAAATGAAATGATAATACCATAGGTATAATACAAGGTGTTGTGTTGACTATTTGATTTTATCTCTTTTAATAATATTTTTTTCTTGTGTGTGTCATGATCTCGAGTGGATAATTAATATAGATATTTCTTATCATGCTATACCACAAAGAGAGTTTTTTGCTATTTACATGTCCAAAAATTTTTGTATTGTCAAGATTGACAACTTTGACCCAATTAACATTATTGGCATGGGTGATATCTATATAAAGACCAACATTGGCTACAAGTTAGTGCTTAAGAATGTGAGGCATGTGGTTGACTTGAGGTTGAATTTAATTTCAATTAGAAGACTAGATAATGAAGATTTTGATAATAGAGGGCAATAGAAGCTCAATAAGGATTATCTTATTGTAGCCAGTAGAAATAAATGTTATACTTTATACAGATTGCAGGCTAAAGCTTATGGTGAGTAATAGAAAAAAAGACTTCGACATAAAGTTGTAGCATAGATGACTTAGACACATGAGTGAGAAGGGGTTGTAAGCTCTTTCCAAGAGAGATGTATTTCCAAGAGAGATATATTGTCATACCTCAAAGATATATGTATAAATCCTTGTATTAATTGGATGACTTGTAAATAACATAGAGTTTCTTTTACTAGTTCTACTTTATCTAGAAAAATACATGTCATGGATTATATTTATACAGATATATGCGGTTTTTTATGACAAAAACTCATGATGGATCTATTAATATTCCTGGTATCAGTGGTACATTTTATTTTAACATTTTTATATATGATTTTTTCAAAAAAATTGATCCTGTATTATGAAGACAAAAGATCAGGTTATTAATGTTTTTAAAGAGTTTCTACGAGAGTTAATAGTTTCAAAGATCAGGTTATTAAAGTTTTCAAAGAATTTCATGATTATGTAATTATTCTAAATTTATTCTCATTCAATTTAAAATTATAATAAACTTCTCATTGTTTTCTTCCACAATCTCACTACTTTAAAACCTTAATTAATACTTAGCTTTTTTTTTAACGTACTCATAATAATTTTTAAAATACCAATACATTAATATGTCACAAGATGAGTCGAAAACTAACTTGTCATGTAAGTAAGCTCCTCATGATAGTAATATTAATAATCAAACAAGAGGCTAATTAATAATCAATCATCAGGAACAATGCAGCTTTTATTTCCTTAAACAAGAAGTGTTCGTACGGGAACATGACTTATAAGGATTCTATCAACTACAGCTCCTGATGCATTGTTTTTACGATGCAAAAAGGAAAATGCTTGATGCTAGGGATGACACGATCATATAGGAACAGGTCGAACAAGCAACAAGGAGATGCACTCTCTCATCCTAGTCTTGGATTCGGTGTATGCGTCGATGTACTTGTACACGTTCTCTATGATTCGTGTAAAATAGAGTGGCGTTTGGAGTAACAGGGCGAGGAATGTTGTCGGATCGAGGCACTCTTGGTTTATATCCTTCCATGCGTCTTCCACCATTTCTTGGAGCTTCTTGCATGCATCGTCTATGGATGTTCCATACTCTTTCATGCAGCAGTGGACTGTGGAGACAACGTGTTCCCTCTTCCCTTCTCTCTGCGTGCAAGTTGACAAAGAAAAAAAGTTTCTTTACTTTTGAAAGCTTGGCTTTCAGATGCTCACCGCAAGTCCATAAAGAAGTGGAGAATGGGGGAAATCGTGTGGGTTAATTACCTCATACGAAGTGATGTCATTCATGATTCGACCGATTAGAGCAGAAGCTTCGACGATCTTGGGAAAGCTAGCAGCCCATTCGAATGCTTCCTTGGTGGCGACTTCGCCCATGCCAACCAAAATGGCAGAAGTAAGCAAGGGATACGCGGAGCTCATCGTGGAAACACCCAGGTGTTCTTCCAATGTGGGCACATATTTCTCATCCCTCCATCTGGATTCCTCAAAATAAGCTCCAGCTAGAGACTTCAGCTGTGATCACGAGGAAACCAAACCAAATATGACAGCAGAAATGCATCAGGAGAGCGTTGCAAGTCTAAGAAATTTTCTATGTGAACTATTATCATCTTTCAACGTTGAGGTTTGATTGTATAAACACTGAGGATTGTCATCCGTAAATATATAGTCTATTTAATGAGTTTCCTATAAGAGAAGAATATAAGTACATACTGCTTCCTTGAGGTAAAATATCCTAAACTTCTCCTCCGCTGCAAGCTCGGTTTCCACTTCTTGAACAGTGATGAGAAGCTTGCGGAAGAAGTCCTTCAAGTACTCCGGGAGCTGACCAACAGCCTCAAACTCCCACCTGCACGTAGCATTTCTCCTCAGCAAAAGGCATTTTAAACTGGGATTATCTCGAATTGCTGGAATCACATTTTCATGTTTCTATATATGCGTGAGGCACATCTTAATTGCTACTGCATTTTCTTCGTAGCTTAATAGTATTAGTAAAATGCAGCGAGGTCTCCAAACCTTTGGATCGCATCAGTTAGCAGTTGGCTCTCCTCTAATGTGCTATAGTCATCGTAGATATCATCCAAGAGGGAAGTAAGGATCAGTATCTTGGCAGTCATTACCCGTGCACGGGAAAACTGGGGTTCATAGTACACACCCAGTATCCAGTAGTATGCTTCTACCACTCGCTCTCGAGCAAAGCTTAGGGTTTTGGTTAGGGCTAAATCCTTCCACCACCTGTCAATAATTATCATCAATATGGAATGTAAACGCAAGCACATATAAATGCAGTATAAAGAAGACTTGCATGCAGATGTCCTTGAGCTCTTGACGATGAAGAGATTGCAGCATATGGAAGTCCAGCTTTGCGAGCTCCAGGATCTCATCGTTTCGTGTTGGCTCCTCCTGGTAGATGGAGATGTAATGCCTTGCGAAAAGCCTTTTTATGCTCCTGCGAAGAGGTGTCTCGAGGGCAAGAGACACTAGCGTTGCTAAAGGTGGGTTGAGATCATGAACCATGGATGTAAGGTGGCTCCGTGTGAAAGAAATAGCTTCGTCAAGTATGGTCTCTCCGTGAGCCCCAAGGTAAGCCGCGTTGTATAAGCTTAGCAGCCCTTTTACATCGTCAGTCAGGGCTCCTGAGAAGCTCCCTCCCTCATCCTTGAACTTGTTGAAGACATCTGAATAAAGAGAGTGATGACATCTTCTGTGTTAGTAAAACCTAAAGACCTCTGTTATGAACCATAGAGCTACAAATGAACTAAATAAAATGACTACTATCACAAGTACTAGCTTAAGTGTTTTTTTTCTTATTTTTAATATTTTTTATTTTTTTTTAGAAAAAAAACAAGAGATCTATCCATCATAAGCTATAGCACTAGGATGTCTCAACAGAGAGAGGTAAAGTTCTTAAATAAATAACATTAGTTAATATTTTTTAATGATATCAAAAATGGTCCTCCGTACGCATACACTTGTTAATTCAAATTCGAAGTATCAGATTGATTGTGCTGCTCCACCACCCAGAGTTACATAACAGAAAAATCTGAATGTAAGTCAATGGATCATATCTTATCTACTAATTCTGACTTTTAGATCAGATGATATTATTAACAGAAAAAAAAGAGAGAATTATGCAATAGGAAATTTTGGATTTTTCTTTTATTAAGTTTCGTGTCCTCTAAAAATTAGCCACAAAAAAAAGATCTTGAAGGGAGAACAAGACAATTGCTTTTTAAACTTAGACAACACCATGAGGAGGTTTGCAGCGCCTATCGGACCGAATCCATCTCTCCCTACCGTCTTTTCTTGCTTATTATGATCGAAATAAATGAGGGTATCATTAGGCACTTTCGGCTCTACTGGCAAATTCAACAAAACTACGTGTAGAATACTCTACCCTATGCATTAAACAAGATGAGGAGATTACCGGAGGTCACGCTGTACCCCTTCTCTCTAAGCAGTCGGAATCTGAGTGAAACCTCGTACAGTCCATGGTTGGCGCTATCGGCATCATAGACTCGTTTCAAAGCTTCGGTTATTTCCTCCTCGAAGTGGTAGTCAAGTCCAAGAAGCTGAATCGTATCGATCAAATGCATGGTTTGCATCACATCCTTGTTGTCCTGGAACATTCTCCTGACTGCTTCCCTGAGCTCTTCATCTCGTTCTCTCACCCATGCTTCTTCTGACTGTGTCATGCATAGATGTCAGTTGATCTCACGGATCCACCTCTAGGTGTGATTTGTATTCGTACTAGCTCATATGATAAGACAGGACTGCAGTCCTCGAGTTGAAACCGCTGTTTTCAAAGATGCAGTGGAGTATGGGAGTGCAGAAGCAGTAGCGACTCTCTCAACTTTTTGGGATGTGACTAAAGCGTAGGAAAACGTAGGAAATACTAGAAAACGAAGATGTCCAAAGAGTTGCATGCCAATTCATTAAAGGGAAGCTAAACAGCAGTCGATCGTGCACCAAGTTACACCTATATATTATAAAAGTCGATCACTCGTGCATGCGTATATAACGAAGAGTTCGGAGACTATATATATCACAGCGCCAAGATTAAAATGACTCTTCGATGAGAAACGGGCCTGTGTTTCATCGGAGCAAGGCTGGTGCGTAATGAAGTAGTCACCCCAGAGGTCGGGATGATAGACTGCGCACTGCCGCACGACCTGATGGCCTGCGGCATCAGGTGACTGAGAGCTCACGACCTCCATTCCCCGAAGGCTTCGGTGGACGCGGACAAGGACGGCGTGGTTGATGTAGAGGACCCTCGTGGCTCGGTGTCTTATAGGCAGGCTCCATGTGTTACCTGTGGCTTGAGCAGCTGAATAATTGAGGCCGTGATGCTGAATAGTTGGCGTTGGATAATTGGATGAATGTGGTGCTAATAATTGATGAAGAACGATTCAATTAGACGCTATAAATCAACTAAAACGTGTGTTTCTCCAGATGCTTTGAATAATTGATGAAGAACGATCCAATTGGAACCAACAAATCAATTAGAACTTGCGTTGCTGCATATGCTTTTCGTAATGGCTACGCCAAAGCATCTCTCTCTCTCTCTCTCTCTCTCTCTCTCTCTCTCTCTGGGGTATAATAATGAGATAAAAAGTTCTAGATTTTATGAGTCATCAACCACAAATTTTTTTATAATTTATAATGTTATTTTTAATGAAAAATTTTGAACCTCTAAAACTATTAAAAATTCTAATAGTTGTAGGATAAGAAGTCGATAAGGCACATAATACATTGCCTTTTTTTAAGACCTCATATGAATCTTCTCATATTTTAAATGATTTTAATTCAAGTGATTTTAGTGATATTGAGACATATACAAGAAAAATTTATGATTTTAGCAAGTCTCAAAGAAAAAAAGATAGACTAACTAAAATCTACTGCAGAAATATGTCTACTATTGCAATGATAAAGAATCTAGTCTTCTATGGGAGTACCAAATATATCAAAGTTCAGTATCATTTTATTCATGAATTGATTAATAAAAGAAAATTTCTAATAAACTATTGTCGCACTAAAGATTATCTTGTTGACATCTTTACAAAACCATTAGTGAAAGCAACTTTTTTTATTTTTTTCGATAAGAACTTTAAGTTACAACTATTTTGAATTAAGTAAGTGCGGCATAACTAATTCAAATATTTATGATTAGATAAAATAAAAAAAAACAAAAATTTAGATTAAAATTAATAGAGCAGGATAAGAAATTTTATTAAGATATAATAATTTTTTTATTATTTAAAAATTTATATTCTATCTTTTGACTAATATAAATATATGTTTTTAGATAAATATAAGATACTGCACAAATACTTCTTATTTCTACTATCTTCTTCACAAGTTATGTAGAAATACAACAATGTTAGCTTAAGTGATCAAGCTTCGTCGCAATGATGTGGTGATCCAAAATGTATACTAATTTTTCACTTGAAAAGCTTGCTGCTTCGTCTGGGGTGAGTCGTGATGCAACAAATGAATGGAAACATCAACTGACTGAGACTTCACAGCAGTCATACGTGGCTTCAAAGCTCGACGACACGAGCTTCACCATCGTCTCGTACATCAGCGGATAGGGCAGAATACATGAGACCAAGTCGGCAAGCATTCCCAAGAACAGCTGTCTCCGATCACGTCGACGTCTCCCACCGGACTTTGTCAAGCCGACATCAATGTCCTGCACCAGACCAGTTCAAATTGGGCGCAGCGTACGCTTTCATCTCGAGGCTGAGAAAAGAGACACACGATTATATAAATAATTATTCTCCTATCATCTAAAATTAATTTAAAAATATTTTTGTAATTTTATTATTTTAAAATCTTAATTATACTTAATTTATTTTTTTAATTACTCTTAATAAATTTTAAAATATCAATATATTAATATCTACTAGGCAAATGGCTCATTGGTTTAATAACCCACGGCCCACTTTATTCATAATCTTTTTTTTCTCTTAACCTAAGTCTAAAAAGGAAAGCTAGCGGTGGTTACGAACTTAGCTGAAAAACTATAACAACATGGTTTAGAAAAAGAAAAAGGAAGTGACAGAAACACAAAAGAAAAGGAAAGAGAAGAAGATAATGACAACACAAATGTTGTTCTCAATCATCCTGTGAGTGTTCTCATCTCACGTTAGATCAGATTTGTAGTAAATTTTACTGTAATCACTTGGGGAGATTTTGGATATTGTACATAGTGACGTAATCCTTGTATCCTAGATATTCTCTTGTGATCGTTGTTTGAGTTTTAAGCAAAAGATTCTAAGATTTATGTATTCATTATTCTTATAGTAGATTTTTTCTGACTTGCCTGTGATTTTTACCTTTCACATTGGAGGAGTTTTCCATATAAATCTTGATATCATATTTGATTATAATTTCTATTTAATTCTGCTACGTGTTACGACCTATTTGTATTTGTTTGTGTATAAAGTCCTTTTTTTATCCCATCAACTGGTATCAAAGCAAGGTTTTGGTGATTTAATTTTTATGCTCGAATATGGGGGCTGATAGTATTTCTTACATGATTAGCTTGAACGAAAATAATTTGATGATATGGAAACTAAGAATTAAAGATATCTTGTATTGTAAAGATTTGTATGGACCTTTGCAAAGGGATAGTGCAAAGCCCACAACTATGACTAATGATGTGTGGAAGTGGTTAGACCAAAAAATGATTTAGTTTATTCAACAATCGCTCGACGATAATGTCTTTCACCTTATTTCTACTGAAAGTCCTACATACTCTCTTTGGAAAAAATTGAAAGGTCTCTATGAAGAAAAAAATAAGCTGCACAAAGCTTTCTTGATCAGAAAACTTATGAACATAAAATATAAAGAGGGTACTTCTATTGCTCAACATTTGAATGAAATACAAAGCAATACTAACCAATTATCCTCTAACAAAATATATTTTGATGATGAGTTACAAATATTATTACATCTTAATTTATTGTCAAAAGTTGAGAGACACTAGTGGTTTCCCTCAGTAATTCTGTATTAGATGGTGTTGTCACTATGAGTTAAATAATAAGTAGTTTGTTAAATGATGAGTTGAGAAGAAAGAATTCAGTACCATCTTAGATTGATTCATATGCACTTATCTAAAAAAACAAAAGAAGGTCAAATTCCAAAAATAGAAGTGGTTAACACATAGGTAAAAGCAAGTCAAGATCAATAAAAGATATTATTTACTATAATTGTAATGAGAAAGGATATTACAAGAATTAATGCAAGCAATCTAAGAAGAATAAGAAAAAGAAAAAAAAGTGGAGCCTACAAAATCAAAAGATAATACTACAACTATAATGTAGGATAGTGATTATTTGATTTTATCTGTTTCTGATTATATTTTATATTATGTGTGTTAGGATCTCGAGTGAGTAATTGACACAGGTGCTTCTTATCATGCTATATCATGGAGGGAGTTTTTTGATACCTATAAGTCTAAAACTTTTGGTATTGTCAAAATAGATAACTATAGCATGACAAACATTATTGACATGGGAGATTCCTATATAAAGATCAACCTTGACTGTAAGTTAATACTTAAGGATGTGAGGCATATGGTTAACTTAAGGTTGAATTTAACTTCAGTTAGAAGACTAGATGATGAAGACTTTGATAGTAGATTTCACATAAAGCAATGGAAGTTTAGTAAGGACTCTCTTATTGTAGCTAGTGGGAAGAATTGTCACATAACTAGGATAACGAAATCATTGTTTGACAATGAGGTATCATCAACTATCTAGCATTCTAATAACTATATCACTAGTGTCCTCACATGAGCAGCTATGAGATCAGCCGCCTCCATAATATGAATGGGTGTACAGTTCATCAGTCTATCTAGTTATTTCGATGTTCCTCTCGAGTAACCTATGACCGAGATTATTTATGAGTTGTGTTTAAAGGTGAATCAATCTCATTATCGTGATATCATTATGATCTAATTCTCATTCCACAGATTCATGAATATCGTAATATAAGAAACAAGTAACATAAAGTGAGAAAAATATCAAATAAAAAAAATATATATCATGTCACACGTGTCTTCACTCATGTGATTGACTTTTAGGGCACCTATGATTAGCATTTAGTAGAAGATAATTTTATTTAGAATGATATATATGATCATAATATTACTAAAGATCAAAGAAATCAAATAAATGAGGATATGTAGAAAGATGCAAAGCCCTCTACATGCTATAATAAGCAATAGGTGATTCCCTATTTTCCTAAATCATGATGGCATCAACATGAACAAAAGCCTAGAAAATTTTAAAAATTGTGTTTGGAGGTCCAAATAAGGTAAAAATTTTAAATCTTCAAATTCCTTGCTGTAAATATGAAACTCTTATATGAAAGATTTTAAATATATCATTGATTTCTTCTCAAAAGTATCTTTTATTGTGTATCAAGTTAGATCTTATGATGGAAAATCTAATAGATCAAACTGTAGTAGGAAAAGTTTTATAAAGTTTATCTTCAAAATTTGATATGAGTTTTTACACTTCTTAGCTAAAGATGCAAGTATATTATCTATTGATAAATTAATGAGTTCTCTTTTAGTTCATGAATAAAAAATAAATTTATCTTCAGATGAGACTTCAGAACATGCTCTTCAAAGCAAGATATATAAGAAGACAAACAAAAAAAAAAACATTCAGGAACCAAATCTCAAGATAGAGATCAAAATGGTAAATAATGAGATCGTTCAAATGAAGGCAACAAAGAAACCCATCAATATTTTTGTTATAAAAAATTAGGCATATTGAAAAGTATTATTGGTACATAATAAAAATCTAAATGTTCCTCTTTATTTTTATTGTAAAAATATGACCATCTTGAAAAAAAAAGATTGTTGAAATAAAAAAATCAAACAAATTATTATGAGAAAAATAATAATGAAGAAAATATTCTTTTATAGCATCGATAAAGAATATTTTATATCTGTTTGGTTTTGAATAATTGATACAATAATCATATGACATGGGCAAAAGTTTGTTTTAAAGACTTAATGATTTCATCATATCTATTGTGCAGATAGAAAATGACAATAATATTCAGGTAGATGAAAAAAGAACAATTGTTGTGAATACCAAATCCGATAAAAAAATTTATTGATTATATGTTGTTTATTAAAAAAATTTATTGATTATATGTTGTTTATTCTAAGTTTAAACCAAAATCTCATTAGTATAGGGCAACCGATGAGAAAAGAATTTAATGCTATTTTTATGATGAAAAATATTTGATTTATGATTAAAAAATTAAAAAAATTGATAACAGCTATCGGCATGATAAAAAATAAAAGTGTTTCCCTTATTATTTTTTTGAATTTCTCCCTCCATGCTATGGTTACCAATGAATCGATATTATGGTATAAAAACTATGATCGTCTAAATTTTTGTAGATCTATGTAAATAATCTCACATGATGCTCCTAAGATGAAATGCATGAAGCAGGTCATTATAATTGGGAAGCTATAGCTAATGAGACCTATACACAGGAAGGAAGAAAACGAGGCAGATAGGGTTCTTAATAAGAAAGAAATAGATGTTGCCCATGCTCAAATTGATGCTACCGTTAGATATTTTCATATCTCTTATGAGTCCCTGTCAAAGGTTACCAATATCCAAAACATGCCTGCAAATGTTGCGATATGTAATTATCCTAAAATAACACATTAGTTATTTCATATCCTTGTCTTTCAATAGAAGAGGCTAAGAAAAGAGACAAACGATTATGTAATTATTCTAAAATTACAATAAACTTCTCATTGTTTTCTTCCACAATCTCACAACTTTAAAACCTTAATTAATACTTAGCCTATTTTTTAAACTACTCTTAATAATTTTTAAAATACCAATACATTAATATCAGCGGATTATAACGTGTCACCAGATGAGTCGAAAACCAACTTCTCATGTAAGCAAGCTCCTCAAGATAGTAATATTAATCATTAAACAATTGGCAAATAAATAATCAATCATCAGCAACAGATGCAGCTTTTATTTGCTCAAACAAGAAGAGTTCCGACAGGAAGATGGCTGATAAGGATTTTATCAACTACAGCTCCCGACGGATTTTTATTACGATACATAAAGGAAAATGCTTCATGCGAGCTAGGGATGACACGATCACATAGGAACAGGATGAACAAGCAACAAGGAGATGCACTCTCTCATCGTAGTGTGGGATTCGGTGTATGCATCGGTGTACTTGTACACGTTCTCTAAGATTCGTGTAAAATAGAGTGACGTTTGGAGCAACGGGGCGAGGAATGTTGTCGGATCGAGGCACTCTTGGTTTATATCCTTCCATGCGTCTTCCACCATTTCTTGGAGCTTCTTGCATGCATCGTCTATGGACGTTCCATACTCTTTCATGCAGCAGTGGACTGTGGAGACCACATGTTCCCTCTTCCCTTCTCTCTGCGTGCAAGTTGACAAAGACGAAATGCTTCTTTACTTTTGAGACCTTAGCTTTCAGACGCTAGCCACATCACGAGTCCACAAAGAAGCGGAGGATGGGGGAAATCGTGTGGGTTAATTACCTCATACGAAGTGATGTCATTCATGATTCGACCGATTACAGCAGAAGCTTCGACGATCTTGGGAAAGCTAGCAGCCCACTCGAATGCTTCCTTGGTTGCAACTTCCCCCATGCCAACCAAAATGGCAGAAGCAAACAAGGGATACGCCGAGCTCATCGTCGAAACGCCCAGGTGTTCTTCTAACGTCGGCGCATATGTCTCATCCCTCCATCTGGATTCCTCAAAATAAGCTCCACCTTGAGACTTCAGCTGTGATCACGAGGAATCCGAACCAAATATGACAGCAGAAATGCGTCAGGAGAGTGCAAGTTAAGAAATTTTCTGTGTGAACTATTATCATCTTTCATCATCGAGGTTTCAGCGTATACACTGAGGATTGCCATCCGTAAATATATAGTCTATCGAATGAGTTCCCTATGAGAGAAGGATATAAGTACATACTGCTTCCTTGAGGTAAAATATCCTAAACTTCTCCTCCGCTGCAAGCTCAGTTTCGAATTCTTGAACGGTGATTAGAAGCTTGAGAAAGAAGTCCTTCAAGTACTCCGGGAGCTGATCAACAGCCTCGAACTCCCACCTGCACATAGCATTTCTCCTCAGCAAAAGGCTTTTTAAACTGGGATTATCTCGAATTGCTCGAATCACATTTTCATGTCTCTATATATGCGCGAGGCTGCATTTTCTTCTTAGCTTAGTAGTATCAGTAAAATGCAGCGAGGACTCCAAACCTTTGGATCGCATCAGTTAGCAGTTGGCTCTCCTCCAATGTGCTATAGTCATCGTAGATATCGTCCAAGAGGGAAGTAAAGATCACTATCTTGGCGGCCATTACCCGTGCACGGGAAAACTGGGGTTCATAGTAGACACCCAGTATCCAGTAGTATGCTTCTACCACTCGATCTCGAGCAAAGCTTAGGGTTTTGGTTAGGGCTAAATCCTTCCACCACCTGTCAATAATTATCATCAATATGGAATGTAAACGCAAGCACATATAAATGCAGTACAAAGAAGACTCGCATGCAGATGTCCTTGAGCTCTTGACGATGAAGAGATTGCAGCATATGGAAGTCCAGCTTCGCGAGCTCCAGGATCTCATCGTTTCGTGTTGGCTCCTCCTGGTAGATGGAGATGTAATGCCTTGCGAAAAGCCTTTTTATGCTCCGGCGAAGAGGTGTCTCGAGGGCAAGAGACACTAGCGTTGCTAAAGGTGGGTTGAGATCATGAACCATGGATGTAAGGTGGCTCCGTGTGAAAGAAATAGCTTCGTCAAGTATGGTCTCTCCGTGGGTTCCAAGGTAAGCCGCGTTGTATAAGCTTAGCAGCCCTTTTACATCGTCAGTCAAGGGACTTGAGAAGCTCCCTCCCTCATCCTTGAACTTGTTGAAGACATCTGAGTAAATAGAGTGATGACATCTTTTGCGTCAGTAAAAACTAAAGACCTCTGTTATGATCCATAGAGCACCAAATGAACTAAATAAAATGATACCATCACATGTTCTAGCTTAAGTGTTTTTTTTCTTTACTTTATTTAGAAACAAAATAAATGAGGGTATCATTAGGCACTTTCCGGTCTTCCGGCAAATTCAACAAAACTACGTGTAGAATACTCTACCCTATACCTTAAAGAAGATGAGGAGATTACCGGAGGTCACGCTGTACCCTTTCTCTCTAAGCAGTCGGAATCTGAGTGAGACCTCGTACAGTCCATGGTTGGCGCTATCGGCATCATAGACTCGTTTCAAAGCTTCGGTTATTTCCTCCTCGAAGTGGTAGTCAAGTCCAAGAAGCTGAATCGTATCGATCAAATGCATGGTTTGCATCACATCCTTGTTGTCCTGGAACATTCTCCTGACCGCTTCCCTGAGCTCTTCATCTCGTTCTCTCATCCATGCCTCTGACTGTGTCATGCATAGATGTCAGTTGAGATCACGGATCCACCTCTAGGTGTGATCTGCTTTCGTACTAGCTCATACGATAAGACATGACTGCAGTCCTCGAGTTGAAACGGCTGTTTTCAAAGATGTAGTGGCGTATGGGAGTGTAGAAGCAGTAGCGACTCTCTAAACTTTTTGGGATGTGACTTGAGTTACTAAAGCGTAAGAAAACGTAGGAAATACTAGAAAACGAAGATGCCCAAAGAGTTGCATGCCAATTCATAAAGGGAAGCTAAACAGCGGTCGATGGTGCACCAAGTTACACCTATACATTGTCAAGTCGATCACGATGCATGATGCATATATATAAGGAAGAAAAAGTTCAGAGACTATATATATCACAGCGCCAAGATTAAAATGACACTTCGATGAGAAACGTGCCTGTGTTTCATCGGAGCAAGGCTGCGGCGTAATGAAGTAGTCACCCCAGATGTCGGGATGATAGACTGCGCACTGCCGCACCACCTGATGGCCTGCGGCATCAGGTGACTGAGAACTCACGACCTCCATTCCCCCAAGGCTTCGGTGGGCGTGGTTGATGTAGAGGACCCTCGTGGCTCGGTGTCTTATAGGCTCCATGGAGGACTTGTGGCTTGAGCAGCTGAGTGAATAATTGAGGCCGTGATGCATGTGGTGCTGAATAATTGATGAAGAACGATTCGATTGGAACCAATAAATCAACTCAAACCTGTGTTTCTCCATTCTGCTTTGAATAATTATCAAGAACGATCCAATTGGAACCAGTAAATCAATTAAAACTTTTGTTGTTGCACTTGCTTTTCGTAAAGGCTACGCCAAAGCATCCTCTCTCTCTCTCTCTCTCTCTCTCTCTCTCTCTCTCTCTCTCTCTCTCTCTCTCTCTGGGGTATAATAATGAGATAAAATGTTTTAGATTTTATGATTCAACAACCAAAATTTTTTTTATAAATTATAATGGTATTTTTAATGAAGAAAAAATTTGAACCTCTGAAACTATTAAAAATTTCTAATAGTTGTAGGATAAGAAGCCGATAAGGCACATAATACGTTGCCTTTTTTTTAATACCTCATATGAATCTTCTCATATTTTAAATGAGTTTAGTGATATTGAGACATATACAAGAAAAAATTATGATTTTAACATGTCTCTAAGAAAAAAAGATAGGCTAACTAACATCTACCGTTGAAATAAGTCTATTATTGCAATAATAAACTATTTATGATTAGACAAAATTAAAAAAACAAAAATTTAGATTATCTTGTTGACATCTTTACAAAACCATTAGTGAAAGAAAATTTTTTATTTCTTTTCGATAAGAACTTTAAGTTACAACTATTTTGAATTAAGTAAGTGCGGTATAACTAATTCAAATATTTATGATTAGATAAAATTAAAAAAAACAAAAATTTAGATTATAATTAATAGAGCAGGATAAGAAATTTTATTAAGATATAATACATTTTTTTATTATTTTAAAAAAATTATATTCTATCTTTTAACTAGTATAAATATGTATTTTTAGATAGATAAATATAAAGACAACAATGATAGCTTAAGTGATTCAAAATTAATACTAATTTTTCACTTTGAAAAGCTTGCTGCTTCAAATGTGGTGAGCGGTGATGCAACCAAATGAATGAATGGAAACATCAACTGACCGAGACTTCAAAGCTCGACGACACGAGCGTCACGTGTGGTTGCCCAACAGAGTGGGCCGTCCACGTGGACTGTGAATGGCACGTCATTCAGGGCGTCCATCGTCTCGTACATCAGCGGATAGGGCAGAATACACGAGACGAATCAGATGTTGGCACACGACCAAGTCGGCAAGCTGTCTCCGATCACATCGACGTCTCCCACCGGACTTTCGCATGCCGACATCAATGTCCTGCACCATCTCAGTTCAAATGGGGCGCAGCGTACGCTTTCGTCTCGAGGCCGAGACAAGTGACGCACGATTATATAAATAATTATTCTCCTTTCATCTAAAATTATTTTTTAAAATTTTATTATTTTTAATATATTTATTATTTTAAAATATTAACTAATACCTAATTTATTTATTTTCTTTTAAAATCACTCTTAATAAATTTTAAAGTATCATCATATTAACATCTATCGGGTAAATGACTCATTGGTTTATCGGGCTTTAATAAACCCAGAGCTCACTTTAGTCATAATTTTTTCCTCTTAACCTAAGTCTAAAAGGAAGCTAAGCGGTGGCTATGAACTTGGATGAAAAAAAATTATAACAACGTGGTTTAGAAAAAGAAAAGGAAACGATAAAAAAAAAGAAAAAAAAAAGAGAAGAAGACAAGACCAATGTCGAGACTATTCTCAATCATCTAAGGAGTGTTCTCATCTCAAGTTAAATCATATTTAGAGTAAATTTTTACTATGATCACTTAGGGAGATTTTAGATATTGTATATAATGACGTAATCCTTGTATCCTAGATATTCTCTTGTAATCGTTGTTTGGGTTTTAGGTAAGAGACTGAGATTTATATATTCATTATTCTTATAGTAGATTTTTTCTGACTTGCCCTATGGTTTTTACCCTTCACATTAGAGGGGCTTTTCACGTAAATATTGATATCATATTTGATTTAATTTTTATTTAATTCTGCTACGTGTTACGACCTACTTGTATTTGTTTATATATAAAGTCCCCTTTTTATCTCATCAACTAGTATCATAGCAAAATTTTAGTGATTTAATTTTTGTGTTCGAATATGGGGCCCGATAGTGTTTCTCACATGATTAGCTTGAACGAAAATAATTTGATGATATTGAAACTAAGAATGAAAGATATCTTATATTGTAAAGATTTGTATAAATCTTTGTAGAGGGATAGTACAAAGCCCACAACTATGACAAATGATATGTAGAAGTTGTTAGACCGAAAAAAATGATTGGGTTTATTCGACAGTCGCTCGATGATAATGTCTTTCACCATATTTCTACTGAAAGTTCTATATACTCTCTTTGGAAAAAAATTGAAAAGTCTCTATGAAAGAAAAATAGTTGACGACAAAGCTTTTTTATTAGAAAACTTGTGAATCTGAAATATAAAAAAGGGCGCTTCTATTACTCAGTATTTGAATGAAATACAAAGTATTACTGACCAATTATCCTCTATGAAAATATTTTTTGATGATGAGTTACAAGTATTATTACATCTCAATTCATTGTCTTAAAGTTGGGAGACACTAGTGGCTTCCTTCAATAATTCTGCATTAGATGGTGTTGTCACTATGAGTTAAGTAATAAGTAGTTTGTTAAATAATGAGTTGAGAAGAAAGAATTCAATAACATCTTAAATTGATTCACATGCACTTATCTCATAAAACAAAGGAAGGTCAAAGTCCAAGAATAGAAGTGGTTCTCATATAGGTAGAAATAAGTAATGATTAATAAAAGATATTATTTATGATAATTATGGAGAGAAAGGATATTATAAGAATCAATGTAAGCAACCTATGAAAAATAAGAAAAAAAAATTTAAGTGGAGCCTACAAAATCAAAAGATAACATTACAACTATAATGCAGGATGGTGATTATTTGATTTTATCTCTTTCTGATTATATTTTCTATCATGTGTGTTAGGATCTCGAGTGAGAAATTGACACAGGTACTTCTTATCATGTTATATTATGGAGGGAGTTTTTTTCTACCTACAAGTCTAAAACTTTTGGTATTATCAAAATAGATAACTATAGCATAACAAATATTATTGACATGAGTGATATCTACATAAGGATCAACCTTGGCTACAAGTTAGTGCTTAAGGGTGTGAGGCATGTGGTTGACTTGCGGTTGAATTTAACTTCAGTTAGAAGACTAGCTGATGAAGACTTCGATAGTATATTTCACAAAGGGCAATGGAAGTTCAGTAAGAGTTCTCTTATTGTAGCTAGTGGGAAGAATTATCACATAACTACGACGATGAAATCATTACTTGACAATGAGGTATCATCAACCATCCAGCATTCTAATAAATATATCCATAGTATCCACATATGAGTAGCTATGAGATCAACCACTTCCATAATATGAATGGGTGTACAGTTCATCAGTTTGTCTAGTTATCTCGATATCCCTCTCGAGCAACTTATGATTAGGATTATTTATGGTTTGTATTTAAAGACGAATTGATCTCATTATCATGATCTAATTCTCATTCCATGGATTAAGTGAGCCAATTTTATATATAAAATCCCAAGGTTTAAAAGTTATTATTGTTTCCTTGTATATGGATGATATGATTTATATTAAAAATTCATCATATATGTTTGTTGAATTTAAGAAAAATATGATGTTAGAATTTGAAATGATTGATCTGGGTGTCTTACATTATTTTTTGGGAATGAAAATTATTCAAGATGCAAATAAATTTTTTTATGTGCTACGAAAAATATGATAAAGATTTATTAAAGAGGTTTCATATGACAACTTATATGTCAATGAATACTCTAATGAATACAAATGATAAATTTATGTTAAATGATGGAGTTTAAAAAAAAGATGAAAAAATATGTAAAAGTTTAATTGGAGTGTGAATTTATCTCACACATTCAAGGTTGATTCACTTTGGAGCAACTAAAAGAGTTGTTATATACATTAGGAGAACTCTCACTTGTGGTATCCATTATACATTGGTAAAAGATTTTAAACTGTAATCTTATACTAATTAAAAAGTGATTGTGCTAGTTGTGCAAATGATTAAAAAAATACTTCTTGTGCTCAGCCTTGGTTTGGGTATGATTTCACAAATAAAAAAAATAAAAAAAATGAAAATGGGTTGCTCTTTCAAGCTGGTGGAGTATATTGCAGCCATAAGTACTGTATGCCAATTAATTTGGTTTCAAAAAATTCAAATAGATATCCAAGTTAAAAAAAAAGGCCAACTGATTACTACTGTAGCAACAAATCTACCATGCCTTCCACGAAACATGTTAAAGTTCGACATCATTCTATTATAGCACTGGTGATCAACTTGCTGACATTTTTACAAAAGCTTCGACGAAAAAATCTTTTTTTCTAATACAACTTTTAACTTACAACAAGTTTCAATTAAGGGGATATGAAACGATTAATTTAAATATTTAGGTAGATGAAATAAAAGATAAAGATTTAGATTAGGAAAAATAAATTAGGGTGAGAAGATTTATTGAAATATAATAGATTTTTTTTCATTGTTTATAAGAATTTATACTCTATTTTTTTATTAATATAAGTAGATATTCTTAAATAAATCCTAGGTACTATAGATTTGAAGAACTACTAGTTTTTGTTTTATTTACTATCTTCTTCTCTTTCTCCCAGCAGTTATGCACAAACACAACAATGTTAGCTCAAGTAGTCTAACTTCGTCTCAATGATGCGGTGATCCAAAATTTATACTAATTTTTCACTCGAAAAGCTTGCTGCTGTGAGTGGTGATGCAAAGAATGAGTGGAAACATCGATCGACTGAGACTTGACAACATCCAAAGCCAGGCGACACGAGTGGTGGGCCTTCCAATTATTGATCTCGCAGCACTAACACGTGCATTGTGAATGGCGTCCATCGTCTCGTACATCAGATGTTGACACGGCAAGCATTTCGTTCCCAAACACGGCGGTTTCCGATCACATCGACGTCGCCGACTCCCGCTGGACTCTGCCATATCGACATCAATGTCCTCTGTCATCAGTTCGAATGGGGAGCAGCACACGCTTTGGTCTCGAGGCTGAGAGACGAGACGCGCGATTATATAAATAATTATTCTCGTTCAATCTAAAATTATATATATTATTATTTTACTATTTTAAAAATCTTAACTAATGTTTAACTTATTTGCTAAATCACTCTTAATAAAATTTAAAACATCACTGAATGAGTTGAATATTTGAGTCAATTCATAGGGGCATTTAAGAATTATATCTACGTATATCTCAATGATAAAAACATAAATCACGGGCAGAAGAAACCACAACATAAGATAAGATGATCATTCTTCCTCTCGATGGATTGCTTCTGTGACCAAAATATCAAAGCCACTACCGAGTTGACACCCAAAAAAACGAAAACTAGAGTAAATTTACAAAAGAAAGCCTGTTTCATATAATGATTTTTCATAACATCTTCTTCGTACATAGGTAGATGTTCCCAAAATATGCTCCATATCTACCGCCTTCGGAAACTGGTCAGCGATATCACCTAACCCTCCATTTGTCTAGTTCAACGAAAACACAATTGGATTGGAAATTTTAGGTATTTGGTTTAAAATATTTCATTGTAGGCTCAAGCAAGCCTCTCTTGCTAGTAATATTAATCATTAAACGATAGGCTAATTTATAATCAATCATCAGCAACAGTGCAGCTTTTATTTCCTTAAACAAGAAGAGTTCCCACAGGAATATAGCTGATAAGGATTGGATTCTATCAACTACAGCTCCCGATGGATTGTTATTACGATAATAATAAAAAAAAGAAGAGGAAAATGCTTCATATAGGAACAGGTCCAACAAGCAACAAGGAGATGCACTCTCTCATTGTAGTGTTGGATTCGGTATATGTATCGATGTACTTGTACGCGTTCTCCGAGATTCGTGTCAAATAGAGTGACGTTTGGAGCAACGGGGCGAGGAATGTAGTCGGATCGAGGCACTCTTGGTTTATATCCTTCCATGCGTCTTCCACCATTTCTTGGAGCTTCTTGCATGCGTCGTCTATGGACGTTCCATACTCTTTCATGCAGCATTGTACTGTGGAGACCACGTGTTCCCTCTTCCCTTCTCTCTGCGTGCAAGTTGACAAAGAAGAAATGTTTCTTTACTTTTGAAAGCTTGGCTTTCAGACGCTCACCACATCACCAGTCCACAAAGAAGCGGAGAATGGGGGAAATCGTGTGGGTTAATTACCTCATACGAAGTGATGTCATTCATGATTCGACAGATTACAGCAGAAGCTTCGACGATCTTGGGAAAGCTAGCAGCCCACTCGAATGCTTCCCTGGTGGCGACTTCCCCCATGCCAACCAAAATGGAAGAAACAAACAAGGGACACGCGGAGCTCATCGTGGATACACCCAGGTGTTCTTCTAACGTGGGCACATATTTCTCATCCCTCCATCTGGATTCCTCAAAATAAGCTCTGGCTTGAGACTTCAGCTGTGATCACGAGGAAACCAAACCAAATATGACAGCAGAAATGCATCAGGAAACCAAGAAATTTTCCATGTGCACTATCATCATCTTTCATCATCGAGGTTTCATCGTATACGCTGAGGATTGGCATCCCTAAATATATAGTCTATTTAATGAGTTTCCTATAAGAGAAGGATATAAGTACATACTGCTTCCTTGAGGTAAAATATCCTAAACTTCTCCTCCGCTGCAAGCTCAGTTTCCAATTCTTGAACAGTGATGAGAAGCTTGCGGAAGAAGTCCTTCAAGTACTCCGGGAGCTGACCAACAGCCTCAAACTCCCACCTACACATAGCATTTCTCCTCAGCAAAAGGCATTTTAAACTGGGATTATCTCGAATTGCTCGAATCACATTTTCATGTTTCTATATATGCGTGAGGCACATCTTAATTGCTACTGCATTTTCTTCGTAGCTTAATAGTATCAGTAAAATGCAGCGAGGTCTCCAAACCTTTGGATCGCATCAGTTAGCAGTTGGCTCTCCTCTAATGTGCTATAGTCATCGTAGATATCATCCAAGAGGGAAGTAAAGGCCACTATCTTGGCGGCCATTACCCGTGCACGGGAAAACTGGGGTTCATAGTATACACCCAGTATCCCGTAGTATGCTTCTACCACTCGCTCTCGAGCAAAGCTTAGGGTTTTGGTTAGGGCTAAATCCTTCCACCACCTGTCAATAATTATCATCAATTTGGAATGTAAACGCAAGCACATATAAATGCAGTACAAAGAAGACTCGCATGCAGATGTCCTTGAGCTCTTGACGATGAAGAGATTGCAGCATATGGAAGTCCAGCTTCGCGAGCTCCAGGATCTCATCGTTTCGTGTTGGCTCCTCCTGGTAGATGGAGATGTAATGCCTTGCGAAAAGCCTTTTTATGCTCCGGCGAAGAGGTGTCTCGAGGGCAAGAGACACTAGCGTTGCTAAAGGTGGGTTGAGATCATGAACCATGGATGTAAGGTGGCTCCGTGTGAAAGAAATAGCTTCATCAAGTATGGCCTCTCCGTGAGTCCCAAGGTAAGCCGCGTTGTATAAGCTTAGCAGCCCTTTTACATCGTCAGTCACGGCACTTGAGAAGCTCCCTCCCTCATCCTTGAACTTGTTGAAGACATCTGAGTAAATAGAGTGATGACATCTTTTGCGTCAGTAAAAACTAAAGACCTCTGTTATGATCCATAGAGCACCAAATGAACTAAATAAAATGATACCATCACATGTACTAGCTTAAGTTTTTAATCTTTATTTTATTTAGAAACAAAATAAATGAGGGTATCATTAGGCACTTTCCGCTCTTCCGGCAAATTCAACAAAACTACGTGTAGAATACTCTACCCTATACCTTAAAGAAGATGAGGAGATTACCGGAGGTCACGCTGTACCCTCTCTCTCTAAGCAGTCGGAATCTGAGTGAAACCTCGTACAGTCCATCGTTGGCGCTATCGGCATCATAGACTCGTTTCAAAGCTTCGGTTATTTCCTCCTCGAAGTGGTAGTCAAGTCCAAGAAGCTGAATCGTGTCGATCAAATGCATGGTTTGCATCACATCCTTGTTGTCCCGGAACATTCTCCTGACCGCTTCCCTGAGCTCTTCATCTCGTTCTCTCATCCATGCCTCTGACTGTGTCATGCATAGATGTCAGTTGAGATCACGGATCCACCTCTAGGTGTGATCTGCATTCGTACTAGCTCATACGATAAGACATGACTGCAGTCCTCGAGTTGAAACGGCTGTTTTCAAAGATGTCGTGGAGTATGGGAGTGTAGAAGCAGTAGCGACTCTCTCAACTTTTTGGGATGTGACTAAAGCGTAAGAAAACGCAGGAAATACTAGAAAACGAAGATGTCCAAAGAGTCGCATGTCAATTCATTAAAGGGAAGCTAAACAGCAGTCGATGGTGCACCAAGTTACACCTATACATTGTCAAGTCGATCACGGATGCATGCGCATATAAGGAAGAAAAAGTTCAGAGACTATATGTATCACAGCGCCAAGATTAAAATGACTCTTCGATGAGAAACGTGCCTGTGTTTCATCGGAGCAAGGCTGGTGCGTAATGAAGTAGTCACCCCAGATGTCGGGATGATGGACTGCGCACTGCCGCACGACCTGATGGCCTGCGGCATCAGGTGACTGAGAGCTCACGACCTCCGTTCCCCGAAGGCTTCGGTGGGCGTGGACAAGGACGGCGTGGTTGATGTAGAGGACCCTCGTGGCTCGGTGTCTTATAGGCTCCATGGAGGAGTTGTGGCTTGAGCAGCTGAATGAATAATTGAGGCCGCGATGGTGAATAATTGGATGCATGTGGTGCTGAATAATTGATGAAGAACGATCCAATTGGAACTTGTGTTTCTCCAGATGCTTTGAATAATTAATGAAGTACGATCCAATTGGAATCAGTAAATGAATTAAAACTTGCGTTGTTGCATATGCTTTTCGTAATGGCTACGCCAAAGTATGCTCAAAGAGTTGCATGCCAATTCATAAAAGGGAAGCTAAACAGCGGTCGATGGTGCACCAAGTTACACCTATACATTGTCAAGTCGATCACGGATGCATGCGCATATAAGGAAGAAACAGTTCAGAGACTATATATATCACAGCGCCAAGATTAAAATGACTCTTCGATGAGAAACGTGCCTGTGTTTCATCGGAGCAAGGCTGGTGCGTAATGAAGTAGTCACCCCAGATGTCGGGATGATGGACTGCGCACTGCCGCACGACCTGATGGCCTGCGGCATCAGGTGACTGAGAGCTCACGACCTCCGTTCCCCGAAAGCTTCGGTGGGCGTGGACAAGGACGGCGTGGTTGATGTAGAGGACCCTCGTGGCTCGGTGTCTTATAGGCTCCATGGAGCGCTTGTGTAAATGAAGGATGAGTTGGCGTTGTTTGGATGCTGAATAATTGATGAAGAACGATCCTATTGGAACTTGTGTTTCTCCAGATGCTTTGAATAATTAATGAAGTACGATCCTATTGGAACCAGTAAATCAATTAAAACTTGCGTTGTTGCATACGCTTTTCGTAATGGCTACGCCAAAGAATGCTCTCTCTCTCTCTCTCTCTCTCTGACTGAGACTTAACATCAACTGACTGAGACTTCACATCATTCATACTGGCTTCAAAGCTCGACGCACGAGCTTCAAAGCTCGACGACACGAACTTAACATCAACCACTCTGTGGTTGCCCAACAGAGTGGGACGTCCACGTGGATTGTCAATGGCACGTCATTCAGGGCGTCCATCGTCTCGTACATCAGTGGATAGGGCAGAATACACGAGACGAATCAGATGTTGGCACACGACCAAGTCGGCAAGCTGTCTCCGATCACATCGACGTCTCCCACCGGACTTTCGCATGCCGACATCAATGTCCTGCACCATCTCAGTTCAAATGGGGCGCAGCGTACGCTTTCGTCTCGAGGCCGAGACAAGTGACGCACGATTATATAAATAATTATTCTCCTTTCATCTAAAATTATTTTTTAAAATTTTATTATTTTTAATATATTTATTATTTTAAAATATTAACTAATACCTAATTTATTTAATTTCTTTTAAAATCACTCTTAATAAATTTTAAAATATCGTCATATTAACATCTATCGGGTAAATGACTCATTGGTTTATCGAGCTTTAATAACCCAGAGCTCACTTTAGTCATAATTCTTTTTTTTTCCTCTTAACCTAAGTCTAAAAAGGGAAGCTAGCGGTGGCTATGAACTTGGATGAAAAAAAATTATAACAACGTGGTTTAGAAAAAGAAAAGGAAACGATAAAAAAAAAAGAGAAGAAGACAAGACCAATGTAGAGACTATTCTCAATCATCTAAGGAGTGTTCTCATCTTAGGTTAGATCATATTTAGAGTAAATTTTTACTATGATCACTTAGGGAGATTTTGGATATTGTACATAATGACGTAATCCTTGTATCCTAGATATTCTCTTATAATCGTTGCTTGGGTTTTATACAAGAGACTGAGATTTATATATTCATTATTCTTATAGTAGATTTTTTCTGACTTGCCCTATGGTTTTTACCCTTCACATTAGAGGGGCTTTTCACGTAAATATTGATATCATATTTGATTTAATTTTTATTTAATTCTGCTTGTATTTGTTTATATATAAAGTCCCCTTTTTATCTCATCAACTGGTATCAGAGCAAAATTTTAGTGATTTAATTTTTGTGTTCGAATATGGGGCCCGATAGTGTTTCTTGCATAATTAGCTTGAACAAAAATAATTTGATGATATGGAAACTGAGAATGAAAGATCTCTTATATTGCAAAGATTTGTATAGATATTTGTAAAGGGATAGTACAAAGCCCACAACTATGACAAATGATATGTACAAGTGGTTAGACCGAAAAACGATTGGGTTTATTCGACAGTCGCTCGATGATAATGTCTTTCATCATGTTTCTACAGAAAGTCCTATATACTCTCTTTGGAAAAAAAAAATTAAAAAGTCTCTATGAAAGAAAAATAGTTGACGACAAAGCTTTTTTGATTAGAAAACTTGTGAATCTGAAATATAAAGAGGGCGCTTCTATTACTCAGTATTTGAATGAAATGGAAAGTATTACTAACTAATTATCCTCTATGAAAATATTTTTTTGATGGTGAGTTAAAGGTATTATTACATCTCAATTCATTGTCAGAAAGTTGGGAAACACTAATGGCTTCCTTGTATAATTCTGCATTAGATGGTATTGTCACTATGCGTTAAGTAATAAGTAGTTTATTAAATAATGAGTTGAGAAGAAAGAATTCAATAACATCTTAGATTGATTCACATGCACTTATCTCATAAAACAAAGGAAGGTTAAAGTCCAAGAATAGAAGTGGGTAGAAATAAGTAATGATTAATAAAAGATATTATTTATGATAATTATGGAGAGAATGGATATTACAAGAATCAATGTAAGCAACCTATGAAAAAATAAGAAAAAAATTTTAAGTGGAACCTACAAAATCAAAAGATAACACTACAACTACAATGCAGGATGGTGACTATTTGATTTTATCTCTTTCTGATTATATTTTCTATCATGTGTGTTAAGATCTCGAGTGAGTAATTGACACAGGTACTTCTTATCATGCTATATTATGGAGGGAGTTTTTTTCTACCTTAAAGTCTAAAACTTTTGGTATTATCAAAATATATAACTATAGCATGACAAATATTATTGGCATGAGTGATATCTACATAAAGACCAACCTTGACTACAAGTTAGTGCTTAAAGATGTGAGGCATGTGGTAGACTTGAGGTTGAATTTAACTTCAGTTAGAAGACTAGATGATGAAGACTTAGATAGTAGATTTCACAAAGGGCAATAGAAGTTCAGTAAGGGTTCTCTTATTGTAGCTAGTGGGAAGAATTATCATATAACTACGATGATGAAATCATTACTTGACAATGAGGTATCATCAACCATCCAGCATTCTAATAAATATATCCCTAGTGTCCACATATGAGTAGCTATGAGATCAACCACTTCCATAATATGAATGGGTGTACAGTTCATCAGTTTGTCTGGTTATCTCGATGTCCATCTCGAGTAACCTATGATTAGGATTATTTATGGTTTGTATTTAAAGATGAATCGATCTCATTATCATGATCTAATTCTCATTCCATGGATTAAGTAAGCCAATTTTATATATAAAATCCCAAGTTATAAAAGTTATTATTGTTTCCTTGTATATGGATGATATGATTTATATTAAAAATTCATCATATATGTTTGTTAAATTTAAGAAAAATATGATGTCAGAATTTGAAATGATTGATCTAGGTCTCTTACATTATTTTTTGGGAATGAAAATTATTCAAGATGCAAATAACTTTTTTTATGTGCTACGAAAAATATGATAAAGATTTATTAAAGAGGTTTCATATGACAACTTATATGTCAATGAATACTCTAATGAATACAAATGATAAATTTATGTTAAATGATGGAGTTTAAAAAAAAGATGAAAAATATATATAAAAGTTTAATTGGAGTGTGAATTTATCTCACACATTCAAGGTTGATTCACTTTGGAGCAACTAAAAGAGTTGTTATATACATTAGGAGAACTCTCACTTGTGGTATCCATTATATATTGGTAAAAGATTTTAAGCTGTAATCTTATACTAATTAAAAAGTGATTGTGCTAGTTGTACAAATGATTAAAAAAAATACTTCTTGTGCTCAACCTTGGCTTGGGTATGATTTCATAAACAAAAATAAATAAAAAAAATGAAAATGTGTTGCTCTTTCAAGCTGGTGGAGTATATTGCAGCCATAAGTACTGTATGTCAATTAATTTGGTTTCAAAAAATTCAAATAGATATCCAAGTTATAAAAAAAAAAAAAGGCCAACTGATTACTACTGTAGCAACAAATCTACCATGCCTTCCACGAAACATGTTAAAGTTCGACATCATTCTATTATAGCACTGGTGATCAACTTGCTGACATTTTTACAAAAGCTTCGACGAAAAAATCTTTTTTTCTAATACAACTTTTAACTTACAACAAGTTTCAATTGAGGGGATATGAAACGATTAATTTAAATATTTAGGTAGATGAAATAAAAGATAAAGATTTAGATTAGGAAAAATAAATTAGGGTGAGAAGATTTATTGAAATATAATAGATTTTTTTTCATTGTTTATAAGAATTTATACACTATTTTTTTTAATATAAATAGATATTCTTAAATAAATCCTAGGTACTATAGATTTGAAGTACTACTAGTTTTTGTTTTATTTACTATCTTCTTCTCTTTCTCCCAGCAGTTATGCACAAACACAACAATGTTAGCTCAAGTAGTCTAACTTCGTCTCAATGATGCGGTGATCCAAAATTTATACTAATTTTTCACTCGAAAAGCTTGCTGCTGTGAGTGGTGATGCAAAGAATGAGTGGAAACATCGATCGACTGAGACTTGACAACATCCAAAGCCAGGCGACACGAGTGGTGGGCCTTCCAATTATTGATCTCGCAGCACTAACACGTGCATTGTGAATGGCGTCCATCGTCTCGTACATCAGATGTTGACACGGCAAGCATTTCGTTCCCAAACACGGCGGTTTCCGATCACATCGACGTCGCCGACTCCCGCTGGACTCTGCCATATCGACATCAATGTCCTCTGTCATCAGTTTCGATTATGGGAGCAGCACACGCTTTCGTCTCGAGGCTGAGCGAAGAGACGCGCGATTATATAAATAATTATTCTCGTTCAATCTAAAATTATATATATTATTATTTTACTATTTTAAAAATCTTAACTAATGTTTAACTTATTTGCTAAATCACTCTTAATAAAATTTGAAACATCACTGAATGAGTTGAATATTTGAGTCAATTCATAGGGGCATTTAAGAATTATATCTACATATATCTCAATGATAAAAACATAAATCACGGGCAGAAGAAACCAGAACATAAGATAAGATGATCATTCTTCCTCTCGATGGATTGCTTCTGTGACCGAAAAATCAAAGCCACTACCGAGTTGACACCCAAAAAAAAAAGAAAACTAGAGTAAATTTACAAAAGAAAGCCTGTTTCATATAATGATTTTTCATAACATCTTCTTCGTACATAGGTAGATGTTCCCAAAATATGCTCCATATCTACCGCCTTCGGAAACTGGTCAGCGATATCACCTAACCCTCCATTTGTCTAGTTCAACGAAAACACAATTGGATTGGAAATTTTAGGTATTTGGTTTAAAATATTTCATTGTAGGCTCAAGCAAGCCTCTCTTGCTAGTAATATTAATCATTAAACGATAGGCTAATTTATAATCAATCATCAGCAACAGTGCAGCTTTTATTTCCTTAAACAAGAAGAGTTCCCACAGGAATATAGCTGATAAGGATTGGATTCTATCAACTACAGCTCCCGATGGATTGTTATTACGATAATAATAAAAAAAAAAGAAAAGGAAAATGCTTCATATACGAACAGGTCCAACAAGCAACAAGGAGATGCACTCTCTCATTGTAGTGTTGGATTCGGTGTATGTATCGATGTACTTGTACGCGTTCTCCGAGATTCGTGTCAAATAGAGTGACGTTTGGAGCAACGGGGCGAGGAATGTAGTCGGATCGAGGCACTCTTGGTTTATATCCTTCCATGCGTCTTCCACCATTTCTTGGAGCTTCTTGCATGCGTCGTCTATGGACGTTCCATACTCTTTCATGCAGCATTGTACTGTGGAGACCACGTGTTCCCTCTTCCCTTCTCTCTGCGTGCAAGTTGACAAAGAAGAAATGTTTCTTTACTTTTGAAAGCTTGGCTTTCAGACGCTCACCACATCACCAGTCCACAAAGAAGCGGAGAATGGGGGAAATCGTGTGGGTTAATTACCTCATACGAAGTGATGTCATTCATGATTCGACAGATTACAGCAGAAGCTTCGACGATCTTGGGAAAGCTAGCAGCCCACTCGAATGCTTCCTTGGTGGCGACTTCCCCATGCCAACCAAAATGGAAGAAACAAACAAGGGATACCTGAGCTCATCTTGGAAACACCCAGGTGTTCTTCTAATGTGGGCACATATTTCTCATCCCTCCATCTGGATTCCTCAAAATAAGCTCTAGCTTGAGACTTCAGCTGTGATCACGAGGAAACCAAAAATATGATGACAGCAGAAATGCATGAAAGTCAAGAAATTTTCTATGTGAACTATCATCATCTTTCATCATCGAGGTTTCATCGTATACGCTGAGGATTGCATCCTAAATATATAGTCTATTTAATGAGTTTCCTATAAGAGAAGGATATAAGTACATACTGCTTCCTTGAGGTAAAATATCCTAAACTTCTCCTCCGCTGCAAGCTCAGTTTCCAATTCTTGAACAGTGATGAGAAGCTTGCTTGGAAGAAGTCCTTCAAGTACTCCGGGAGCTGACCAACAGCCTCAAACAAAGTCCCACCTGCACATAGCATTTCTCCTCAGCAAAAGGCATTTTAAACTGGGATTATCTCGAATTGCTCGAATCACATTTTCATGTTTCTATATATGCGTGAGGCATATCTTAATTGCTACTGCATTTCTTCTTAGCTTAATAGTATCAGTAAAATGCAGCGAGGTCTCCAAACCTTTGGATCGCATCAGTTAGCAGTTGGCTCTCCTCTAATGTGCTGTAGTCGTCGTAGATATCATCCAAGAGGGAAGTAAAGATCACTAAATCTTGGCGGCCATTACCCGTGCACGGGAAAACTGGGGTTCATAGTACACACCCAGTATCCAGTAGTATGCTTCTACCACTCGCTCTCGAGCAAAGCTTAGGGTTTTGGTTAGGGCTAAATCCTTCCACCACCTGTCAATAATTATCATCAATTTGGAATGTAAACGCAAGCACATATAAATGCAGTACAAAGAAGACTCGCATGTAGATGTCCTTGAGCTCTTGACGATGAAGAGATTGCAGCATATGGAAGTCCAGCTTTGCGAGCTCCAGGATCTCATCGTTTCGTGTTGGCTCCTCCTGGTAGATGGAGATGTAATGCCTTGCGAAAAGCCTTTTTATGCTCCTGCGAAGAGGCGTCTCAAGGGCAAGAGACACTAGCGTTTTTAAAGGTGGGTTGAGATCATGAACCATGGATGTAAGGTGGCTCCGTGTGAAAGAAATAGCTTCGTCAAGTATGGTCTCTCCGTGAGCCCCAAGGTAAGCCGCGTTGTATAAGCTTAGCAGCCCTTTTACATCGTCAGTCAGGGCTCCTGAGAAGCTCCCTCCCTCATCCTTGAACTTGTTGAAGACATCTGAATAAAGAGAGTGATGACATCTTCTGTGTTAGTAAAACCTAAAGACCTCTGTTATGAACCATAGAGCTACAAATGAACTAAATAAAATGACTACTATCACAAGTACTAGCTTAAGTGTTTTTTTCTTATTTTTTATATTTATTATTATTATTTTTAGAAAAAAAACAAGAGATCTATCCATCATAAGCTATAGCACTAGGATGTCTCAACAGAGAGAGGTAAAGTTCTTAAATAAATAACATTAGTTAATATTTTTTAATGATATCAAAAATGGTCCTCCGTACGCATACACTTGTTAATTCAAATTCGAAGTATCAGATTGATTGTGCTGCTCCACCACCCAGAGTTACATAACAGAAACATCTGAATGTAAGTCAATGGATCATATCTTATCTACTAATTCTGACTTTTAGATCAGATGATATTATTAACAGAAAAAAAAAAGAGAGAATTATGCAATAGGAAATTTTGGATTTTTCTTTTATTAAGTTTCGTGTCCTCTAAAAATTAGCCACAAAAAAAAGATCTTGAAGGGAGAACAAGACAATTGCTTTTTAAACTTAGACAACACCATGAGGAGGTTTGCAGCGCCTATCGGACCGAATCCATCTCTCCCTACCGTCTTTTCTTGCTTATTATGATCGAAATAAATGAGGGTATCATTAGGCACTTTCCGCTCTACCGGCAAATTCAACAAAACTACGTGTAGAATACTCTACCCTATACCTTAAAGAAGATGAGGAGATTACCGGAGGTCACGCTGTACCCTTTCTCTCTAAGCAGTCGGAATCTGAGTGAAACCTCGTACAGTCCATGGTTGGCGCTATCAGCATCATAGACTCGTTTCAAAGCTTCGGTTATTTCCTCCTCGAAGTGGTAGTCAAGTCCAAGAAGCTGAATCGTATCGATCAAATGCATGGTTTGCATCACATCCTTGTTGTCCTGGAACATTCTCCTGACTGCTTCCCTGAGCTCTTCATCTCGTTCTCTCACCCATGCTTCTTCTGACTGTGTCATGCATAGATGTCAGTTGATCTCACGGATCCACCTCTAGGTGTGATTTGTATTCGTACTAGCTCATATGATAAGACAGGACTGCAGTCCTGGAGTTGAAACGGCTGTTTTCAAAGATGCAGTGGAGTATGGGAGTGTAGAAGCAGTAGCGACTCTTTCAACTTTTTGGGATGTGATCTGAGTTACTAAAGCTTAAGAAAACGAAGGAAATACTAGAAAACGAAGATGTTCAAAGAGTTGCATGCCAATTCATTAAATGGAAGCTAAACAGCAGTCGATGGTGCGCCAAGTTACACCTATACATTGTCAAGTCGATCACGGATGCTTGCGCATATAAGGAAGAGTTCGGAGACTATATATATCACAGCGTCAAGATTAAAACGACTCTTCGATGAGAAACGGGCCTGTGTTTCTTCGGAGCAAGGCTGGTGCGTAATGAAGTAGTCACCCCAGAGGTCGGGATGATAGACTGCGCACTGCCGCACGACCTGATGGCCTGCGGCATCAGGTGACTGAGAGCTCACGACCTCCATTCCCCGAAGGCTTCGGTGGACGCGGACAAGGACGGCGTGGTTGATGAAGAGGACCCTCGTGGCTCGGTGTCTTATAGGCAGGCTCCATGGAGGGCTTGTGTAAATGAAGGATGAGTTGGCGTTGTTTGGATGCATGTGGTGCTGAATAATTGATGAAGAACGATTCAATTAGGCGCAATAGATCAACTAAAACGTGTGTTTCTCCAGATGCTTTGAATAATTTATCAAGAACGATCCAATTGGAACCAGTCAATCAATTAAAACTTTTGTTGTTGCACTTGCTTTTCGTAATGGCTACGCCAAAGCATCCTGTCGCCCTCTCTCTCTCTCTCTCTCTCTCTCTCTCTCTCTCTCTCTCTCTCTCTCTCTCTCTCTCTCTCTCTGGGGTATAATAATGAGATCAAATGTTTTAGATTTTATGATTCAACAACCAAAATTTTTTTTATAAATTCTAATATTATTTTTAACGAAGAAAAAATTTGAAACTCTGAAGCTGTTAGAAATTCTAATAGTTGTAGGATAAGAACACAAGGCACATAAGACATTGCCTTTTTTCTTAATACCTCATATGAATCTTCTCATATTTTAAATGATTTTAATTCAAGTGATTTTAGTGATATTGAGACATATACAAAGAAAAATTATGATTTTAACAGGTCTCTAAGAAAAAAAGATAGGCTAACTAAAATCTGTCAGTAGAAATAAGTCTATTATTGCAATAATAAATAATGTAGTCTTCCATGGGAGTATCAAATGTATCAAAGTTCAGTATCATTTTATTCATTAATTGATTAATAAAATAAAATTTCTAATAAACTATTGTCGCACTAAAGATTATCTTGTTGACATCTTTACAAAACCATTAGTGAAAGAAACTTTTTATTTTTTTTTTCGATAAGAACTTTAAGTTACGACTATTTTGAATTAAGTAAGTGCGGTATAACTAATTCAAATATTTATGATTAGATAAAATTAAAAAAACAAAAATTTAGATTAAAATTAATAGAGCAGGATAAGAAATTGTATTAAGATATAATACATTTTTTATTATTTAAAAAATATATTCTATCTTTTAACTAATATAAATATGTATTTTTAGATAAATATAAATACAACAATGATAGCTTAAGTGATCCAAAATTAATACTAATTTTTCACTTTGAAAAGCTTGCTGCTTCAAATGTGGTGAGCGGTGATGCAACCAAATGAATGAATGGAAACATCAACTGACCGAGACTTCACATCATTCGTACGTGGCTTCAAAGCTCGACGACACGAGCTTCCCGTGTGGTTGCCCAACAGAGTGGGACGTCCACGTGGATTGTGAATGGCACGTCATTCAGGGCCTCCATCGTCTCGTACATGAGTGGATAGGGCAGAATGCACGAGACGAATCAGATGTTGCCACACGTCCAAGTCGGCAAGCATTCCCAAAAACATTGACGTCTCCCACCGGACTTTGTCATGCCGACGTCGATGCGCTTATCGTCTGCACCATCTCAGTTCAAATGGGGCGCAGCGTACGCTTTCGTCTCGAGGCTGAGAAAAGAGACACCCGATTATATAAATAATTATTCTCCCATCATCTAAAATTAATTTTTAAAAATATTATTATTTTTAATAAATTTATTATTTTATAATATTAACTAATACTTAATTTATTTATTTATATTAAATCACTCTTAGTAAATTTTAAAATATTAATATATTAACATCTATCGGACAAATGACTCATTGGTGTATGCTCACGATGGGTTTTAATAACCCTGGCCACTTTAGTCATAATTTTTTTTTTCTCTTAACCTAGATCTAAAAAGGGAAGCTAGTGGTGGCTATGAACTTGGTTGAAAAATTATAGCAACCTGGTTTAGAAAAAGAAAAGGAAATAATAAAAAAAAAAAAAAAGAAGAAGACAAGAACAATATAGAGACTATTCTCAATATTTATAGTAATGTTCTCATCTAAGGACAAGACAAAAACAATCTAAGGAGTGTTCGTATCACTGGTTAGATCATATTTATAGTAATTTTTTACTATGATCACTTGGGAGATTTTGGATATTGTACATAATGACGTAATCCTTGTATCCTAGATATTCTCTTGTAATCATCGCTTTGGTTTTAGGCAAGAGACTGAGATTTATATATTCATTATTTTTATAGCAGATTTTTAGACTTACCCCATGGTTTTTACCCTTCACATTAGAGGGGCTTTTCACGTAAATCTTGATGTCATATTTGATTATAATTTTTATTTAATTATGCTACTTGTTACGACCTGCTTGTATTTGTTTATATATAAAGTCCTATTTTTATCCCATCAACTGGTATTTGAGCAAGATTTTGGTGATTTAATTTTTGCGTTCGAATATGGGGCTCGATAGTGTTTCTCGCATGATTAGCTTGAATGAAAATAACTTGATAATATGAAAACTAAGAATGAAAGATCTCTTATATTGCAAAGATTTGTATAGACCTTTCCAAAGAGATGGTGCAAAGCCCACAACTATGACAAATGATGTGTGGAAGTGGTTAGACCAAAAAATGATTTAGTTTATTCGACAGTCGCTCGATGATAATGTCTTTCACCATGTTTCTACTGAAAGTTCTATATACTCTCTTTGGAAAAAATTTTTTGAAAAGTCTCTATGAAAGAAAAATAGCTGGCGACAAAGCTTTCTTGATCAGAAAACTTATGAATTTGAAATATAAATAGGGCGCTTCTATTGCTCAGTATTTGAATGAAATGCAAAGTATTACTAACCAATTATCCTCTATGAAAATATCTTTTGATGATGAGCTACAGGTATTATTACATCTCAATTCATTGTCAGAAAGTTCGGAGACACTAGTGGCTTCCTTTTATAATTCTGCATTAGATGGTGTTGTCACTATGAGTTAAGTAATAAGTAGTTTGTTAAATGATGAGTTGAGAAGAAAGAATTCAATAACATCTTAGATTGATTCACATGCATTTATCTCATAAAACAGAGGAAGATCAAAGTCCAAGAATAGAAGCGGTTCACGTATAGGTAGAAACAAGTAAAGATTAATAAAATATATTATTTATTATAATTATGGGGAGAAAGGATATTATAAGAATCAATGTAAGCAACCTATGAAGAATAAGGAAAAAGAAAAATAAGTGAAGCCTACAAAATCAAAAGATAACACTACAACTATAATATAGGATGGTGACTATTTGATTTTGACTTTTTCTGATTATATTTTCAATTACGTGTATCAGGATCTCGAGTGAGTAATTGACACAGGTACTTCTTATCATGCTATATTATGAAGGAGTTTTTTTCTACCTACAAGTCTGAAACTTTTGATGTTGTCAAAATAGATAACTATAGCATGACAAATATTATTGACATGAGTGATATCTACATGAAGACCAACCTTGGCTACAAGTTATTACTTAAGGATGTGAGGTGTAATCAAATCAAATATTTGATTTAAGATTTAAATATTATTTTGTTACATGCTAGTATAGATTAGGGAAAGATAATCCTAATTCCTTGTTTGCTATTACGAATTAGGAAATACTTATTAAGCATTCCAAATAAGATGAGAATATATTTGTTAGTATATTAAATGAAAATAATTTATATTAAATAAATACGAAAATTTAGAAAATTTTCCTTTAATGGAGGTTCACCTCCTCCTATTTAAGGTGAGGGATTTCTCTCCTTCGTTCCTCGCCGAGCAGAACTCAACAACGAGAGGAACGAGGAGTTTCACCCTGCTAAGAGGTAGGTTCTCCTTACTTTTCTTGAAATTAAAAGTTTTTATTTAGATTCTATGTTAAAATTTTTGATCGATATTAGTTTGAATTAAAATACTTTACCCCTTTGTTACCTTTAAAAGTTTTTATTTTTAAATATTATGAAATTGTATATGTTTTATGATATCGGATTCTTAAGAATGTTATTTCATTTTATTACAGTTACTTTCTAATCTTATTTGATTTAAATATAATATGAGTAGTTCAAAAAAGAAATTTTAATCCTTTAGATGTTAAAATTTTTATTAGAATATGTTATTTAAAATTTTTATCCTTTTTAGATTTGAAATGTTATTATTTGATCATGTTGAAATTATTCATATGATTTCTAGTTCTTATTGAATTAAAAATATTATTTTCTCATGTTGAACCTTATCTTATCATTTATTTAATATGTTATTATATTTTGATGTATTATTATCAGTAGTGAATATATGTTGTTGTAATTCAAAATTATGAAATTGGATAGGATTGGGTTAATGTTTACAGCCAGGCCTCACCCATGGGTGAAGCCTAGCCCACAAAGTTAACTCAGCTCAGCCCAATGTGGGTAGTTATGGACTAAGGTTGGCCCAACCTGGTGTGATGCATGTACAGTCATGTATAGTGCACATGACCGATATTTGGGTCGGCTCAACCTAGTCCAATATTATGTAATTATTGGATTTGAGCCTAAATATTGATTGAACTAAACCAGACTTGATTAGTCTAGATCAATTCAGGGTGGTTCCGGATTGATTTAAATTTTCATATCAGTTTAACCTAAATTGAATCTAATCTAGTCCAAATTATACTAGTCTAGGGTGGTTCCAGACCAGTTAAATGAGGATTAGAGATCGGTCCAATTAGGTTCTAGTGAATCGAGTTTGATTATACCGATTTAACTAGGGTTCAAGTCAATTGGGGGCTATTTGATATTATTGATATTGATATTATTGAAAAGAGATGTTTTGAATGTATTGTTTCATCCCGAATAGACATGATTAGTATGAGATTATATTTCCTGCCAAGAAGCGGGGAAGGCGATTCCCTTGGGATTAGCGTGTTGTCGCGTGGATTTTGGGCGGTTCCTCCATTCATTTGTTGGGAGGAACGCGTCCCCACTTTGGCAAGGTGAGGGACGCCACTCCATTCCATTATTGTTGGGAGTGTGATATGAGTTTGTCTCTATCCGCATTATGGGAGAATCACAAACTCATCCCAGTAGATAAAGCCTCTCCATCCACTTTGTTGGGAGAGTGCTCATTCGGGTATTTGATATACGCTAATGGGATGATAGATTTTTGATTATGCATTTATTTTGAGTTGACTTTTGGGGTTCCTACTCAGCGTTGCTGAATTTTCTTTGTTTTTGATTTTCAGAGCAGCCTTCCACTAGCACTAAATCAGATCTCAGTGGAGAGCGGACCTTTCTCTACCGCTAGGTAGAGCCACTTGAATAATTCTCCGAATTAACATCTCTATGTTTACTTTTTACTCATGAATTGAGGAAATAAATAGACTGTAATAAATATGATGATGAATAAAGTGATGTTTACTTATTTGGCTCTGTATGTGTGGAAAGATATAATCCTGGAAAAAGAAAATTTCAAGATGTGACATGAGGCATGTGGTTGACTTGAGGTTGAATATAACTTCAGTTAGAAGACTAGATGATGAAGATTTCGATAGTAGATTTCACAAAGAGCAATGGAAGTTTAGTAAGGGTTCTCCTATTTTAGCTAGTGGGAAGAATTATCACATAACTAGGACGATAAAATCATTGTTTGACAATGAGGTATCATCAATTATCTAGCATTCTAATAAATATATCCCTAGTGTCCCCACATGAGTAGCTATGAGATCAACTACCTCCATAATATGAATGGATATACAATTCATCAGTCTGTCTAGTTATCTCGATGTCCCTCTCGAGTAACCTATGATTGGAATTATTTAGGGTTTGTATTTAAAGGCGAATCGATCTTATTATCATAATCTCATCATGATCTAATTCTCATTCCATGGATTAAGTGAGCCAATTTTATAGATAAAACCCCAAGGTATAAAAGTTATTGTTGTTTGCTTGTATATGTATGATATGATTTATATTAAAAATTTATCGTATATGTTTGTGGAATTTAAGAAAAATATTATGTCAAAATTTGAAATGATTGATCTGGGTCTCTTACATTATTTTTTGGGAATGAAAATTATTTGAGATGCAAATAATTTTTTTATGTACTACGAAAAATATGGTAAAGATTTATTAAAGAGGTTTCATATGATAACTTAGAAGTCAATGACTACTCCAATGAATACAAATGATAAATTTATGTTAAATGATGAAGTTAAAAAAAAAGATGAAAAACTATATAAAAGTTTAATTAGAGTGTGAATTTATCTCACACATTCAAAGTCGGATATTATGTTTACAGTTAGTTTGTTATTTAGAAACATGTGCAGCCCTGTAAGTATCATTTTGTAGCAATTAAAAGAGTTCTTAGATAAGAACACTCACTTATGATATCCATTATACATTAGTAAAAGATTTGAAGCTATATTCTTATACTGATTAAAAAGTGATTGTGCATATGATAAAAAAAAAATACTTCTTGATTTATGCTCAGCCTTGGCTTAGGTATGATTTCATAAACAACAAAAAAATAAAAATGTGTTGCTCTCTCAAGCTCTTAGGCGGAGTATGTTGCAGCCACAAGTATGGTAAGTCAAATAATTTGGTTTCAAAAAATTCTAATAGATATCCAAGTAAAACAAAAAAAAAAAGGTCAACTAAAATCTACTATTGCAATGATGAAAAACTCTGCCTTCCATGGGTACTTCAAACATATCAAAGTTCGACATCATTTTATTATAGCATTGATGATCAACTAACTTGTCGAGATCTTTACAAAAGCTTTGGCGAAAGAAACTTTTTTTTCTAATACAATTTTAAGTTACAGTAATTTTGAATTAAGGGGGTGTGATATGATTAATATAAATATTTCATTGCAGGCTCAATTAAGCTTCACGTGCTCGTTATATCAATCATTAAACAATAGGCTAACAATCAATCATCAGCAAAAGATGCAGCTTTTATTTCCTCAAACAAGATGAGTTCCTACAGGAAGATGGCTGAAAAGGATTTTATCAACTACAGCTCCTGACAGATTTTTATTACGATACATAAAGGAAGATGCTTCATGCGAGCTAGGAATGACACGATCATATAGGAACAGGTCGAACAAGCAACAAGGAGATGCACTCTCTCATCCTAGTGTGGGATTCGGTGTATGCATCGGTGTACTTGTACACGTTCTCTAAGGTTCGTGTCAAATAGAGTGACGTTTGGAGTAACGGGGCGAGGAATGTTGTCGGATTGAGGCACTCTTGGTTTATATCCTTCCATGCGTCTTCCACCATGCCTTGGAGCTTCTTGCATGCATCGTCTATGGATGTTCCATACTCCTTCATGCAGCAGTGGACTGTGGAGACAACATGTTCCCTCTTCCCTTCGCTCTGCGTGCAAGTTGATAAAGACGAAATGCTTCTTCACTTTTTGACATTCGATGCAGATGGATCGACGTTGATTACTTTTGAAAGCTTAGCTTTCAGATGCTCACCACATCACAAGTCCATAAAGAAGTGGAGAATGGGGGAAATCGTGTGGGTTAATTACCTCATACGAAGTGATGTCATTCATGATTCGACCGATTACAGCAGAAGCTTCGACGATCTTGGGAAAGCTAGCAGCCCACTCAAATGCTTCCTTGGTTGCAACTTCCCCCATGCCAACCAAAATGGAAGAAACAAACAAGGAATACCCGATACTCATCTTGGAAACACCCAAGTGTTCTTCCAATGTGGGCACATATTTCTCATCCCTCCATCTGGATTCCTCAAAATAAGCTCTAGCTTGAGACTTCAGCTGTGATCACGAGGAAACCAAACAAAATATGACAGCAGAAATGCGTCAGGAGAGAGGTGCAAGTCCAAGAAATTTTCTATGTGAACTATCATCATCTTCATCATCGAGGTTTCATCGTATACACGCTGAGGATTGCCATCCATAAATATATAGTCTATTGAACGAGTTTCCTATAGAAGAAGGATATAAGTACATACAGCTTCCTTGAGGTAAAATATCCTAAACTGCTCTTCCGCTGCAAGCTCAGTTTCGAATTCTTGAACAGTGATTAGAAGCTTGCGAAAGAAGTCCTTTAAGTACTCCGGGAGCTGATCAACAGCCTCAATGTCCCACCTGCACATAGCATTTCTCCTCAGCAAAAGGCTTTTTAAACTGGGATTATCTCGAATTGTTCGAGTCACATTTTCATCTCTATATATATGCGTGAGGCACATCTTAATTGCTACTGCATTTTCTTCTTAGCTTAATAGTATCAGTAAAATGCAGCGAGGTCTCCAAACCTTTGGATCGCATCAGTTAGCAGTTGGCTCTCCTCTAATGTGCTGTAGTCGTCGTAGATATCATCCAAGAGGGAAGTAAAGATCAAAATCTTGACGGTCATTACCCGTGCACGGGAAAACTGGGGTTCATAGTACACACCCAGTATCCAGTAGTATGCTTCTACCACTCGCTCTCGAGCAAAACTTAGGGTTTTGGTTAGGGCTAAATCCTTCCACCACCTGTCAATAATTATCATCAATTTGGAATGTAAACGCAAGCACATATAAATGCAGTACAAAGAAGACTCGCATGTAGATGTCCTTGAGCTCTTGACGATGAAGAGATTGCAGCATATGGAAGTCCAGCTTTGCGAGCTCCAGGATCTCATCGTTTCGTGTTGGCTCCTCCTGGTAGATGGAGATGTAATGCCTTGCGAAAAGCCTTTTTATGCTCCTGCGAAGAGGCGTCTCAAGGGCAAGAGACACTAGCGTTTTTAAAGGTGGGTTGAGATCATGAACCATGGATGTAAGGTGGCTCCGTGTGAAAGAAATAGCTTCGTCAAGTATGGTCTCTCCGTGAGCCCCAAGGTAAGCCGCGTTGTATAAGCTTAGCAGCCCTTTTACATCGTCAGTCAGGGCTCCTGAGAAGCTCCCTCCCTCATCCTTGAACTTGTTGAAGACATCTGAATAAAGAGAGTGATGACATCTTCTGTGTTAGTAAAACCTAAAGACCTCTGTTATGAACCATAGAGCTACAAATGAACTAAATAAAATGACTACTATCACAAGTACTAGCTTAAGTGTTTTTTTCTTATTTTTAATATTTTTTATTATTATTTTTAGAAAAAAAACAAGAGATCTATCCATCATAAGCTATAGCACTAGGATGTCTCAACAGAGAGAGGTAAAGTTCTTAAATAAATAACATTAGTTAATATTTTTTAATGATATCAAAAGTGGTCCTCCGTATGCATACACTTGTTAATTCAAATTCGAAGTATCAGATTGATTGTGCTGCTCCACCACCCAGAGTTACATAACAGAAAAATCTGAATGTAAGTCAATGGATCATATCTTATCTACTAATTCTGACTTTTAGATCAGATGATATTATTAACAGAAAAAAAAAGAGAGAATTATGCAATAGGAAATTTTGGATTTTTCTTTTATTAAGTTTCGTGTCCTCTAAAAATTAGCCACAAAAAAAAGATCTTGAAGGGAGAGCAAGACAATTGCTTTTTAAACTTAGACAACACCATGAGGAGGTTTGCAGCGCCTATCGGACCGAATCCATCTCTCCCTACCGTCTTTTCTTGCTTATTATGATCGAAATAAATGAGGGTATCATTAGGCACTTTCCGCTCTACCGGCAAATTCAACAAAACTACGTGTAGAATACTCTACCCTATGCATTAAAGAAGATGAGGAGATTACCGGAGGTCACGCTGTATCCTTTCTCTCTAAGCAGTCGGAATCTGAGTGAAACCTCGTACAGTCCATCGTCGGCGCTATCAGCTTCATAGACTCGTTTCAAAGCCTCGGTTATTTCCTCCTCGAAGTGGTAGTCAAGTCCAAGAAGCTGAATCGTATCGATCAAATGCATGGTTTGCATCACATCCTTGTTGTCCTGGAACATTCTCCTGACTGCTTCCCTGAGCTCTTCATCTCGTTCTCTCACCCATGCTTCTTCTGACTGTGTCATGCATAGATGTCAGTTGATCTCACGGATCCACCTCTAGGTGTGATTTGTATTCGTACTAGCTCATATGATAAGACAGGACTGCAGTCCTGGAGTTGAAACGGCTGTTTTCAAAGATGAATTGGAGTATGGGAGTGTAGAAGCAGTAGCGACTCTTTCAACTTTTTGGGATGTGATCTGAGTTACTAAAGCTTAAGAAAACGAAGGAAATACTAGAAAACGAAGATGTTCAAAGAGTTGCATGCCAATTCATTAAATGGAAGCTAAACAGCAGTCGATGGTGCGCCAAGTTACACCTATACATTGTCAAGTCGATCACGGATGCTTGCGCATATAAGGAAGAGTTCGGAGACTATATATATCACAGCGTCAAGATTAAAATGACTCTTCGATGAGAAACGGGCCTGTGTTTCATCGGAGCAAGGCTGGTGCGTAATGAAGTAGTCACCCCAGAGGTCGGGATGATAGACTGCGCACTGCCGCACGACCTGATGGCCTTTTGCATCAGGTGACTGAGAACTCACGACCTCCATTCCTCGAAGGCTTCGGTGGCCGCGGACAAGGACGGCGTGGTTGATGTAGAGGACCCTCGTGGCTCGGGGTCTTATAGGCTCCATGGAGGGCTTGTGTAAATGAAGGATGAGGGCTTGTGCTGAATAATTGATGAAGAACGATGCAATAGATCAACTGTGTTTCTCCGGATGCGAATAATTTATGTTTGGAACCAATCAATCAATTAAAACTTTTGTTGTTGCACTTGCTTTTCGTAATGGCTACGCCAAAGCATCAATTCACTTAATTGATGAAGAACGATTCAATTAGACGCAATAGATCAACTAAAACGTGTGTTTCTCCAGATGCTTTGAATAATTTATCAAGAACGATCCAATTGGAACCAGTCAATCAATTAAAACTTTTGTTGTTGCACAAGCTTGTCGTAATGGGTACGCCAAAGCATCCTGTCGCCCTCTCTCTCTCTCTCTCTCTCTCTCTCTCTCTCTCTCCCTCTCTCTCTCTGGGGTATAATAATGAGATCAAATGTTTTAGATTTTATGATTCAACAACCAAAATTTTTTTTATAAATTATAATGGTATTTTTAATGAAGAAAAAATTTGAACCTCTGAAACTATTAAAAATTTCTAATAGTTGTAGGATAAGAAGCCGACAAGGCACATAAGACATTGCCTTTTTTTTTTAATACCTCATATGAATCTTCTCGTATTTTAAATGATTTTAATTCAAGTGATTTTAGTGATATTGAGACATATACAAGAAAAAATTATGATTTTAACAGGTCTCTAAGAAAAAAAGATAGGCTAACTAAAATCTGTCGTAGAAATAAGTCTATTATTGCAATAATAAATAATGTAGTCTTCCATGGGAGTATCAAATATATCAAAGTTCAGGAACATTTTATTCATTAATTGATTAATAAAATAAAATTTCTAATAAACTATTGTCGCACTAAAGATTATCTTGTTGACATCTTTACAAAACCATTAGTGAAAGAAACTTTTTATTTTTTTTTTCGATAAGAACTTTAAGTTACGACTATTTTGAATTAAGTAAGTGCGGTATAACTAATTCAAATATTTATGATTAGATAAAATTAAAAAAACAAAAATTTAGATTAAAATTAATAGAGCAGGATAAGAAATTGTATTAAGATATAATACATTTTTTATTATTTAAAAAAATATATTCTATCTTTTAACTAATATAAATATGTATTTTTAGATAAATAAATATAAATACAACAATGATAGCTTAAGTGATCCAAAATTTATACTAATTTTTCACTTTGAAAAGCTTGCTGCTTCAAATGTGGTGAGCGGTGATGCAACCAAATGAATGGAAACATCAACTGACAGAGACTTCACATCATTCATACGTGGCTTCAAAGCTCGACGACACGAGCTTCCCGTGTGGTTGCCCAACAGAGTGGGACGTCCACGTGGATTGTGAATGGCACGTCATTCAGGGCCTCCATCGTCTCGTACATGAGTGGATAGGGCAGAATGCACGAGACGAATCAGATGTTGCCACACGTCCAAGTCGGCAAAAAGTGTCTCCGATCACATCGACGTCTCCCACCGGACTTTGTCATGCCGACATCGATGCCCTTATAAATGCACTGCCGTCTCGGTTCAAATGGGCGCGCACAGACGCTTTCGTCTCGAGGCCGAGAAAAGAGACACCCGATTATATAAATAATTATTCTCCCATCATCTAAAATTATTTTTTTTAAAAAAAAATATTTTTAATAAATTTATTATTTTAAAATCTTAACAAATACTTAATTTATTTATTTTATTAAATCACTCTTAGTAAATTTTAAAATATCAATATATTAATATCTATTGGGCAAATGACTCATTGGTTTATTCTCGCGATGGGCTTTAATAACCCAGGGCCTACTTTAGTCATAATTCTCTTTTTTCTCTTAACCAAGTCTAAAAAGGGAAGCTACGAAGAAAGGATATTACAAGAATTAATGTAAACAATCTATGAAGAAAAAAGAAAAAGAAAAATAAGTGGAACCTATAAAATCAAAAGATAACACTATAACTACGATGCAGGATGGTGATTATTTGATTTTGTCTCTTTCTAATTATGTTTTCTATTATGTGTGTCAGGATCTCGAGTGAGTAATTGACACAGGTACTTCTTATCATGCTATATTATGGAGGGAGTTTTTTTTTCTACCTACAAGTTTGAAACTTTTGGTGTTGTCAAAATAGATAACTATAGCATGACAAATATTATTGACATGAGTGATATCTACATAAAGACCAACCTTGGCTACAAGTTAGTGCTTAAGGATGTGAGGCATGTGGTAGACTGGAGGTTGAATTTAAATTCAGTTAGAAGACTAGATGATGAAGACTTCGATAGTAGATTTCACAAAGGGCAATAGAAGTTCAGTAAGGATTCTCTTATTGTAGCTAGTGGGAAGAATTATCATATAACTAGGACAATAAAATTATTACTTGACAATGAGGTATCATCAACCATCCAAACATTCTAATAAATATATCCCTAGTGTCCACATATGAGTAGCTATGAGATCAACCACCTCCATAATATGAATGGGTGTACAGTTCATCAGTTTGTCTGGTTATCTCGATGTCCCTCTCGAGTAACCTATGATTGAGATTATTTATGCTTTGTATTTAAAGACGAATCGATCTTATTATCATGATCTAATTCTCATTCCATGGATTAAGTGAGCCAATTTTATATATAAAATCCTAAGGTATAAAAGTTATTATTGTTTGCTTGTATATGGATGATATGATTTATATTAAAAATTCATCATATATGTTTGTTGAATTTAAGAAAAATATTATGTCAAAATTTGAAATGATTGATCTGGGGCTCTTACATTATTTTTTGGGAATGAAAATTATTCAAGATGCAAATAATTTTTTTATGTACTACGGAAAATATGGTAAAGATTTATTAAAGAGGTTTCATATGATAACTTAGAAGTCAATGACTACTCTGATGAATACAAATGATAAATTTATGTTAAATGATGAAGTTAAAAAAAAGATGAAAAACTATATAAAAGTTTAATTAGAGTGTGAATTTATCTCACACATTCAAAGTCAGATATTATGTTTACAGTTAGTTTGTTATTTAGATACATGTGCAGCCCTGTAAGTATCATTTTGAAGCAGCTAAAAGAGTTCTTAGATACATTAAGAGAACTCTCACTTATGATATCCATTATACATTAGTAAAAGATTTGAAGCTATATTCTTATACCGATTAAAAAGTGATTGTGCAAATGATAAAAAAAAAATACTTCTTGATTTATGCTCCGCCTTGGCTTAGGTATGATTTCATAAACAACAACAAAAATAAAAATATGTTGCTCTCTCAAGCTCTTAGGTGGAGTATGTTGCAGCCACAAGTATGGTAAGTCAAATAATTTGGTTTCAAAAATTCTAATAGATATCCAAGTAAAAAAAAAAAGGTCAACTAAAATCTACTATTGCAATGATGAAAAACTCTGCCTTCCATGGGTACTTCAAACATATCAAAGTTCGACATCATTTTATTATAGCATTGATGATCAACTAACTTGTCGAGATCTTTACAAAAGCTTTGGCGAAAGAAACTTTTTTTTCTAATACAATTTTAAGTTACAGTAATTTTGAATTAAGGGGGTGTGATATGATTAATATAAATATTTCACTGCAGGCTCAATTAAGCTTGACGTGCTCGTAATATCAATCATTAAACAATAGGCTAACAATCAATCATCAGCAAAAGATGCAGCTTTTATTTCCTCAAACAAGATGAGTTCCTACAGGAAGATGGCTGAAAAGGATTTTATCAACTACAGCTCCTGACAGATTTTTATTACGATACATAAAGGAAGATGCTTCATGCGAGCTAGGAATGACACGATCATATAGGAACAGGTCGAACAAGCAACAAGGAGATGCACTCTCTCATCCTAGTGTGGGATTCGGTGTATGCATCGGTGTACTTGTACACGTTCTCTAAGGTTCGTGTCAAATAGAGTGACGTTTGGAGTAACGGGGCGAGGAATGTTGTCGGATTGAGGCACTCTTGGTTTATATCCTTCCATGCGTCTTCCACCATGCCTTGGAGCTTCTTGCATGCATCGTCTATGGATGTTCCATACTCCTTCATGCAGCAGTGGACTGTGGAGACAACATGTTCCCTCTTCCCTTCGCTCTGCGTGCAAGTTGATAAAGACGAAATGCTTCTTCACTTTTTGACATTCGATGCAGATGGATCGACGTTGATTACTTTTGAAAGCTTAGCTTTCAGATGCTCACCACATCACAAGTCCATAAAGAAGTGGAGAATGGGGGAAATCGTGTGGGTTAATTACCTCATACGAAGTGATGTCATTCATGATTCGACCGATTACAGCAGAAGCTTCGACGATCTTGGGAAAGCTAGCAGCCCACTCGAATGCTTCCTTGGTTGCAACTTCCCCCATGCCAACCAAAATGGAAGAAACAAACAAGGAATACCCGATACTCATCTTGGAAACACCCAGGTGTTCTTCCAATGTGGGCACATATTTCTCATCCCTCCATCTGGATTCCTCAAAATAAGCTCTAGCTTGAGACTTCAGCTGTGATCACGAGGAAACCAAACAAAATATGACAGCAGAAATGCGTCAGAGAGAGTGCAAGTCCAAGAAATTTTCTATGTGAACTATCATCATCTTCATCATCGAGGTTTCATCGTATACACACTGAGGATTGCCATCCATAAATATATAGTCTATCGAACGAGTTCCCTATGAGAGAAGGATATAAGTACATACTGCTTCCTTGAGGTAAAATATCCTAAACTTCTCCTCCGCTGCAAGCTCAGTTTCGAATTCTTGAACGGTGATTAGAAGCTTGCGAAAGAAGTCCTTCAAGTACTCCGGGAGCTGATCAACAGCCTCAAAGTCCCACCTGCACATAGCATTTCTCCTCAGCAAAAGGCATTTTAAACTGGGATTATCTCGAATTGTTCGAATCACATTTTCATGTTTCTATATATGCGTGAGGCACATCTTAATTGCTACTGCATTTTCTTCTTAGCTTAATAGTATCAGTAAAATGCAGCGAGGTCTCCAAACCTTTGGATCGCATCAGTTAGCAGTTGGCTCTCCTCTAATGTGCTGTAGTCGTCGTAGATATCATCCAAGAGGGAAGTAAAGATCAAAATCTTGACGGTCATTGCCCGTGCACGGGAAAACTGGGGTTCATAGTACACACCCAGTATCCAGTAGTATGCTTCTACCACTCGCTCTCGAGCAAAGCTTAGGGTTTTGGTTAGGGCTAAATCCTTCCACCACCTGTCAATAATTATCATCAATTTGGAATGTAAACGCAAGCACATATAAATGCAGTACAAAGAAGACTCGCATGCAGATGTCCTTGAGCTCTTGACGATGAAGAGATTGCAGCATATGGAAGTCCAGCTTTGCGAGCTCCAGGATCTCATCGGTTCGTGTTGGCTCCTCCTGGTAGATGGAGATGTAATGCCTTGCGAAAAGCCTTTTTATGCTCCTGCGAAGAGGTGTCTCGAGGGCAAGAGACACTAGCGTTGCTAAAGGTGGGTTGAGATCATGAACCATGGATGTAAGGTGGCTCCGTGTGAAAGAAATAGCTTCGTCAAGTACGGTCTCTCCGTGAGTCCCAAGGTAAGCCGCGTTGTATAAGCTTAGCAGCCCTTTTACATCGTCAGTCAGGGCTCCTGAGAAGCTCCCTCCCTCATCCTTGAACTTGTTGAAGACATCTGAATAAAGAGAGTGATGACATCTTCTGTGTTAGTAAAACCTAAAGACCTCTGTTATGAACCATAGAGCTACAAATGAACTAAATAAAATGACTACTATCACAAGTACTAGCTTAAGTGTTTTTTTCTTATTTTTTATATTTATTATTTTTTTTTTAGAAAAAAAACAAGAGATCTATCCATCATAAGCTATAGCACTAGGATGTCTCAACAGAGAGAGGTAAAGTTCTTAAATAAATAACATTAGTTAATATTTTTTAATGATATCAAAAATGGTCCTCCGTACGCATACACTTGTTAATTCAAATTCGAAGTATCAGATTGATTGTGCTGCTCCACCACCCAGAGTTACATAACAGAAAAATCTGAATGTAAGTCAATGGATCATATCTTATCTACTAATTCTGACTTTTAGATCAGATGATATTATTAACAGAAAAAAAAGAGAGAATTATGCAATAGGAAATTTTGGATTTTTCTTTTATTAAGTTTCGTGTCCTCTAAAAATTAGCCACAAAAAAAAGATCTTGAAGGGAGAACAAGACAATTGCTTTTTAAACTTAGACAACACCATGAGGAGGTTTGCAGCGCCTATCGGACCGAATCCATCTCTCCCTACCGTCTTTTCTTGCTTATTATGATCGAAATAAATGAGGGTATCATTAGGCACTTTCGGCTCTACCGGCAAATTCAACAAAACTACGTGTAGAATACTCTACCCTATACCTTAAAGAAGATGAGGAGATTACCGGAGGTCACGCTGTACCCCTTCTCTCTAAGCAGTCGGAATCTGAGTGAAACCTCGTACAGTCCATGGTTGGCGCTATCAGCATCATAGACTCGTTTCAAAGCTTCGGTTATTTCCTCCTCGAAGTGGTAGTCAAGTCCAAGAAGCTGAATCGTATCGATCAAATGCATGGTTTGCATCACATCCTTGTTGTCCTGGAACATTCTCCTGACTGCTTCCCTGAGCTCTTCATCTCGTTCTCTCACCCATGCTTCTTCTGACTGTGTCATGCATAGATGTCAGTTGATCTCACGGATCCACCTCTAGGTGTGATTTGTATTCGTACTAGCTCATATGATAAGACAGGACTGCAGTCCTGGAGTTGAAACGGCTGTTTTCAAAGATGAATTGGAGTATGGGAGTGTAGAAGCAGTAGCGACTCTTTCAACTTTTTGGGATGTGATCTGAGTTACTAAAGCTTAAGAAAACGAAGGAAATACTAGAAAACGAAGATGTTCAAAGAGTTGCATGCCAATTCATTAAATGGAAGCTAAACAGCAGTCGATGGTGCGCCAAGTTACACCTATATATTGTCAAGTCGATCACTCATGCATGCGTATATAAGGAAGAGTTCAGAGACTATATATATCACAGCGTCAAGATTAAAACGACTCTTCGACGAGAAACGTGCCTGTGTTTCTTCGGAGCAAGGATGGTGTGTAATGAAGTAGTCGCCCCAGATGTCGGGATGATAGACTGCGCACTGCCGCACGACCTGATGGCCTGCGGCATCAGGTGACTGAGAGCTCACGACCTCCATTCCCCGAAGGCTTCGGTGGACGTGGACAAGGACGGCGTGGTTCATGTAGAGGACCCTCGTGGCTCGGTGTCTTATAGGCAGGCTCCATGTGGTACCTGTGGCTTGAGCAGCTGAATAATTGAGGCCGTGATGCTGAATAGTTGGCGTTGGATAATTGGATGAATGTGGTGCTAATAATTGATGAAGAACGATTCAATTAGACGCTATAAATCAACTAAAACGTGTGTTTCTCCAGATGCTTTGAATAATTGATGAAGAACGATTTAATTAGACGCTATAAATCAACTAAAACGTGTGTTTCTCCAGATGCTTTGAATAATTGATGAAGAACGATCCAATTGGAACCAACAAATCAATTAGAACTTTCGTTGCTGCATATGCTTTTCGTAATGGCTACGCCAAAGCATCCTCTCTCTCTCTCTCTCTCTCTCTCTCTCTCTCTCTCTCTCTCTCTCTCTCTCTCTGGGGTATAATAATGAGATAAAAAGTTCTAGATTTTATGAGTCATCAACCACAAATTTTTTTATAATTTATAATGTTATTTTTAATGAAAAATTTTGAACCTCTAAAACTATTAAAAATTCTAATAGTTGTAGGATAAGAAGCCGATAAGGCACATAATACATTGCCTTTTTTTAAGACCTCATATGAATCTTCTCATATTTTAAATGATTTTAATTCAAGTGATTTTAGTGATATTGAGACATATACAAGGAAAATTTATGATTTTAGCAAGTCTCAAAGAAAAAAAGATAGACTAACTAAAATCTACTGCAGAAATATGTCTACTATTGCAATGATAAAGAATCTAGTCTTCTATGGGAGTACCAAATATATCATTTTATTCATGAATTGATTAATAAAATATAATTTCTAATAAACTATTGTCGCACTAAAGATTATCTTGTTGACATCTTTACAAAACCATTAGTGAAAGAAATTTGTTTATTTTTTTCAATAAGAACTTTAAGTTACAACTATTTTGAATTAAGTAAGTGCGGCATAACTAATTCAAATATTTATGATTAGATAAAATAAAAAACAAAAATTTAGATTAAAATTAATAGAGCAGGATAAGAAATTTTATTAAGATATAATAATTTTTTTATTATTTAAAAATTTATATTCTATCTTTTGACTAATATAAATATATGTTTTTAGATAAATATAAGATACTGCACAAATACTTCTTATTTCTACTATCTTCTTCACGAGTTATGTAGAAATACAACAATGTTAGCTTAAGTGATCCAAAATGTATACTAATTTTTCACTTGAAAAGCTTGCTGCTTCATCTGGGGTGAGTCGTGACGCTACAAATGAATGGAAACATCAACTGACCGAGACTTCACAGCAGTCATACGTGGCTTCAAAGCTCGACGACACGAGCTTCACCATCGTCTCGTACATCAGCGGATAGGGCAGAATACATGAGACCAAGTCGGCAAGCATTCCCAAGAACAGCTGTCTCCGATCACGTCGACGTCTCCCACCGGACTTTGTCAGGCCGACATCAATGTCCTGCACCAGACCAGTTCAAATGGGGCGCAGCGTACGCTTTCATCTCGAGGCTGAGAAAAGAGACACACGATTATATAAATAATTATTCTCCTATCATCTAAAATTAATTTTCCTTTTTGTAATTTTATTATTTTAAAATCTTAATTATACTTAATTTATTTTTTTAATTACTCTTAATAAATTTTAAAATATCAATATATTAATATCTACTAGGCAAATGGCTCATTGGTTTAATAACCCAGGGCCCACTTTAGTCATAATCTTTTTTTTCTCTTAACCTAGGTCTAAAAAGGAAAGCTAGCGGTGGTTACGAACTTAGCTGAAAAACTATAGCAACATAGTTTAGAAAAGAAAAGGAAAGCGACAGAAAGACAAAAGAAAAGGAAAGAGAAGAAGACAATGACAACACAAATGTTGTTCTTAATCATCCTGTGAGTGTTCTCATCTCATGTTAGATCAGATTTGCAGTAAATTTTACTGTAATCACTTGGGGAGATTTTGGATATTGTACATAGTGACGTAATCCTTGTATCCTAGATATTCTCTTGTGATCGTTGTTTGAGTTTTAAGTAAAAGACTCTAAGATTTATATATTCATTATTCTTATAGTAGATTTTTTCTGACTTGCCTATGATTTTTACCCTTCACATTGGAGAAGTTTTTCATATAAATCTTGATATCATATTTGATTATAATTTTTATTTAATTCTGCTACGTGTTACGACCTATTTGTATTTGTTTGTGTATAAAGTCCTCTTTTTATCCCATTAACTGGTATCAAAGCAAGGTTTTGGTGATTTAATTTTTGTGCTCGAATATGGGGGCTGATAGTGTTTCTTGCATGATTAGCTTGAACGAAAATAATTTGATGATATGAAAACTAAGAATTAAAGATATCTTGTATTGTAAAGATTTGTATGGACCTTTACAAAGGAATAGTGCAAAGCCCACAACTATGACTAATGATGTGTGGAAGTGGTTAGACCAAAAAATGATTTAGTTTATTCAACAATCGCTCGACGATAATGTCTTTCACCTTATTTCTACTGAAAGTCCTACATACTCTCTTTGGAAAAAATTGAAAGGTCTCTATGAAAGAAAAATAACTGGCGACAAAGCTTTCTTGATCAGAAAACTTATGAACATAAAATATAAAGAGGGTACTTCTATTGCTCAACATTTGAATGAAATACAAAGCAATACTAACCAATTATCCTCTAACAAAATATATTTTGATGATGAGTTACAAATATTATTTCATCTTAATTTATTGTCAAAAGTTGAGAGACACTAGTGGTTTCCCTCAGTAATTCTGTATTAGATGGTATTGTCACTATGAGTTAAATAATAAGTAGTTTGTTAAATGATGAGTTGAGAAGAAAGAATTCAGTACCATCTTAGATTGATTCATATGCACTTATCTCAAAAAACAAAAGAAGGTCAAATTCCAAAAATAGAAGTGGTTCACACATAGGTAAAAGCAAGTCAAGATCAATAAAAGATATTATTTACTATAATTGTAATGAGAAAGGATATTACAAGAATTAATGTAAGCAACCTAAGAAGAATAAGAAAAAGAAAAAAAGTGGAGCCTACAAAATCAAAAGATAACACTACAACTATAACGCAGGATGGTGACTATTTGATTTTGTCTGTTTCTGATTATATTTTCTATTATGTGTGTCAGGATCTCGAGTGAGTAATTGACACAGGTGCTTCTTATCATGCTATATCATAGAGGGAGTTTTTTGCTACCTACAAGTCTGAAACTTTTGGTATTGTCAAAATAGATAACTATAGCATGACAAACATTATTGACATGGGCGATACCTATATAAAGATCAACCTTGACTGCAAGTTAATACTTAAGGATGTGAGGCATATGGTTAACTTAAGGTTGAATTTAACTTTAATTAGAAGACTAGATGATGAAGACTTTGATAGTAGATTTCACATAAAGCAATGGAAGTTTAGTAAGGGCTCTCTTATTGTAGCTAGTGGGAAGAATTGTCACATAACTAGGATAACGAATTCATTGTTTGACAATGAGGTATCATCAACTATCTAGCATTCTAATAACTATATCACTAGTGTCCTCATATGAGCAGCTATGAGATCAGCCGCCTCCATAATATGAATGGGTGTCTGCAGTTCATCAAGATCTATCTAGTTATCTCGATGTTCCTCTCGAGTAACCTATGACCGAGATTATTTAGGAGTTGTGTTTAAAGGTGAATCAATCTCATTATCGTGATCTCATTATGATCTAATTCTCATTCCACAGATTCATGAATATCGTAATATAAGAAACAAGTAACATAAAGTGAGAAAAATATCAAATAAAAAAAATATATATCATGTCACACATGTCTTCACTCATGTGATTGACTTTTAGGGCATCTATGATTAGCATTTAGTAGAAGATAATTTTATTTAGAATGATCTATATGATCATAATATTACTAAAGATCAAAGAAATCAAATAAATGAGGATATGTAGAAAGATGCAAAGCCCTCTACATGCTATAATAAGCAATAGGTGATTCCCTATTTTCCTAAATCATGATGGCATCATTATGAACAAAAGCCTAGAAAATTTTAAAAATTGTGTTTGGAGGTCCAAATAAGGTAAAAATTTTAAATCTTCAAATTCCTTGCTGTAAATATGAAACTCTTATATGAAAGATTTTAAATATATCATTGATTTCTTCTCAAAAGTATCTTTTATTATGTATCAAGTTAGATCTAATGATGGAAAATCTAATAGATCAAACTGTAGTAGGAAAAGTTTTATAAAGTTTATCTTCAAATTTTGATATGAGTTTTACTGTCATAGAAGTAGCTAAAGATGCAAGTACATTATCTATTGATAAATTAATGAGTTCTCTTTTAGTTCATGAATAAAAAATAAATTAATCTTCATATGAGACTTCAGAACATGCTCTTCAAAGCAAGATATATAAGAAGACAAACAAAAAAAAAACATTCAGGAACCAAATCTCAAGATAGAGATCAAAATGGTAAATAATGAGATCGTTCAAATGAAGGCAACAAAGAAACCCATCAATATTTTTGTTATAAAAAAATTAGGCATATTGAAAAGTATTATTGGTACAATAATAAAAATCTAAATGTTGCTCTTTATTTTTATTGTAAAAAATATGACCATCTTGAAAAAGATTGTTGAAATAAAAAAATCAAACAAATTATTATGAGAAAAATAATAATGAAGAAAATATTCTTTTTATAGCATCTGATAAAGAATATTTTATATCTGTTTGGTTTTTGAATAATTGATACAATAATCATATGACAGTGGGCAAAAGTTTGTTTTAAAGACTTAATGATTTCATCATATCTATTGTGCAGATAGAAAATGACAATAATATTCAGGTAGATGAAAAAAGAACAATTGTTGTGAATACCAAATCCGATAAAAAAATTTATTGATTATATATTGTTTATTAAAAAAATTTATTGATTATATGTTGTTTATTCTAGGTTTAAACCAAAATCTCATTAGTATAGGGCAACCGATGAGAAAAGAATTTAATGCTATTTTTATGATGAAAAATATTTGATTTATGATTAAAAAAATTAAAAAAATTGATAACAGCTATCAGCATGATAAAAAATAAAAGTGTTTCCCTTATTATTTTTTTGAATTTCTCCCTCCATGCTATGGTTACTAATGAATCGATATTATGGTATAAAAACTATGATCGTCAGAATTTTTGTGGATCTATGTAAATAATCTAACATGATGCTCCTGAGATGAAATGTCATGAAGCAGGTCATTATAATTGGGAAGCTATAGCTAATGAGACCTATACACAGGAAGGAAGAAAACGAGGCAGATAGGGTTCTTAATAATAAAGAAATAGATGTTGCCCATGCTCAAATTGATGCTACCGTTAGATATTTTCATATCTCTTATGAGTCCCTGTCAAAGGTTACCAATATCCAAAACATGCCTGCAAATGTTGCGATATGTAATTATCCTAAAATAACACATTAGTTATTTCATATCCTCGTCTTTCAATAGAAGAGGCTAAGAAAAGAGACAAACGATTATGTAATTATTCTAAAATTACAATAAACTTCTCATTGTTTTCTTCCACAATCTCACAACTTTAAAACCTTAATTAATACTTAGCTTATTTTTAAACTACTCTTAATAATTTTAAAATACCAATACATTAATATCAGCGGATTATAACGTGTCACCAGATGAGTCGAAAACCAACTTCTCATGTAAGCAAGCTCCTCATGATAGTAATATTAATCATTAAACAATTGGCAAATAAATAATCAATCATCAGCAACAAATGCAGCTTTTATTTGCTCAAACAAGAAGAGTTCCGACAGGAAGATGGCTGATAAGGATGTTATCGACTACAGCTCCCGACGGATTTTTATTACGATACATAAAGGAAGATGCTTGATGCGAGCTAGGAATGACACGATCATATAGGAACAGGTCGAACAAGCAACAAGGAGATGCACTCTCTCATCGTAGTGTGGGATTCGGTGTATGCATCGATGTACCTGTACACGTTCTCCGAGATTCGTGTAAAATAGAGTGACGTTTGGAGCAACGGGGCGAGGAATGTTGTCGGATCGAGGCACTCTTGGTTTATATCCTTCCATGCGTCTTCCACCATTTCTTGGAGCTTCTTGCATGCATCGTCTATGGACGTTCCATACTCTTTCATGCAGCAGTGGACCGTGGAGACAACATGTTCCCTCTTCCCTTCTCTCTGCGTGCAAGTTGACAAAGAAGAAATGTTTCTTTACTTTTGAGACCTTAGCTTTCAAACACTCACCACAAGTCCATAAAGAAGTGGAGAATGGGGGAAATCGTGTGGGTTAATTACCTCATACGAAGTGATGTCATTCATGATTCGAGGGATTCGAGCAGAAGCTTCGACGATCTTGGGAAAAGCTAGCGGCCCACTCGAATGCTTCCTTGGTTGCAACTTCCCCCATGCCAACCAAAATGGCAGAAGCCAACAAGGGATACGCGGAGCTCATCTTGGAAACACCCAGGTGTTCTTCTAATGTGGGCACATATTTCTCATCCCTCCATCTGGATTCCTCAAAATAAGCTCTAGCTTGAGACTTCAGCTGTGATCACGAGGAAACCAAACCAAATATGACAGCAGAAACGCATCAGGAAACCAAGAAATTCTATATGTGAACTATTATCGTATTTCATCGTTGAGGTTTGATTGTATACACACTGAGGATTGTCATCCGTAAATATATAGTCTATTTAATGAGTTTCCTATAAAAGAAGGATACAAGTACATACTGCTTCCTTGAGGTAAAATATCCTAAACTTCTCCGCTGCAAGCTCAGTTTCCAATTCTTGAACAGTGATTCGAAGCTTGAGAAAGAAGTCCTCCAAGTACTTCGGGAGCTGATCAACAGCCTCAAAGTCCCACCTGCACATAGCATTTCTCCTCAGCAAAAGGCATTTTAAACTGGATTATCTCGAATTGTCTTGTTTTATTCATAGTCTTATCAATATATCTCAGTACGGACTTATTTTCATTATCCACCAACCGAAAGACTCAAACAAGAGGATCTATTACCTTTAATATATAAACTACATGATTCCAAAAGGATGACAATAAGATTATATTAGTGACCCTTTTGCCTTTTTGCTTCTTTTGTCTATTTACTTGTTATTTATTTCTCAGAGGTAAACATGTTTCTCAGATTATATTTTTGACAATGCACATTCTGTAACGTTAAGAATAAAGTAGCAAATCGGATGACACCAAATCTCACTAATATTTTATTGCTTGTGAATTCTTTCATCATATTCAAAGCTTTGATTATAGAGAAATCCAACAATAAAAATTATTCTTTCTAAAGTTTTCTTCATATAAGGAATCTTTTCAATATCATCCAATATTAAAGTAATATTATAATGTGCTACACATGAAGTCTAATATAAGTATTATCTTTTTGTTTCAAGTAATTACCTTAGATAAAGAATAATAAAAATAATAAGACTTAAGAGTGTAACACATTTAATTAAAGATAAAATAATTAAAAAATCTAAAAAATTTAAAAGATGAATATTACTAACTAATACATAATTACATTCATTGTTGGTTATGATTTGAATGATATTTTATTATTTAATTTTTTCCACGACGTTGTCAAGAAATCATATATCTTATCTCTAGATTTTATAAAAGATAAAGTACTATTGACTTCACAAATATAGTCTCTAAAGAATAGTTAACTATATAATTAATTATACTCTTGTGCCTCCTATCGGTCCAAGCATTTGACATAATAGAGTAACCATGTGTTGCCCATGATTCTTTATGGTCATTTAGTAAGTCATTTATATAATTTAACTCTTTTTTCAATAATAGAACTCGCACCTCATAATAATTTAGAGATTTTAATATCGTATCATATCTTTCAATAGCTTCAATCATTTTCTTAAAATGATTTAAATGATTATTACTAAAGGAAGACCGGCTGATAGAAGAAGTGAGCAATGTGCTGAATTGTTTTTCTTCTTATTTCTTTATCACAAGCATCATTGATATTTATTTGTTTGAATTTTGAGTCTCATGCTTACCATTGTTGCTTCTGTGATCCTTGAAACATATATAATTCTATTGGTCCTTTTTTTTTACCTTTCTTAGTACTCATAACTTCTTTTTTTTGTCGATATATTTTTTCTCACTTGGGTTAATACTCATAGAATAATCTTCTTCTTCATCCTTGAGATGTTCAACATTATCCTCTAGTAAATTCTGTAAGATTTATTCTTTTGCATCTTTCTTTCATTCATATATGTTAGCAACTATTTTTTTTACCTTAGGTGGATACTTCTTACAAGCTATTGCATTCCTGAAATTTCCTACTAGATGTTGTTTTGCATGAAAAATACTACCTTTAGTACTCTTATCATAGAACATACAAGAAATTGCAATAGGATTTTTCAGATCTTTTAGATAATTAACTTCTATGCAGGATCTTTTCGATGTTATTTGAGAATCTATTGAGTTGTTCTATACACTTGCATTTTATCTTGAAACTCTAACAATAATTTTAAATAAATAAAAATTAGTAGTATTAAAATCAAAATAATATATTATTAATCTAATAAAAAATACTATTACTTGTATACATTTAATAGTATATTGTTAACAATATACTAAGTCAGTTTCGATATGAGAAGAGTATCAGTATGAGTAAGACCAAGGCTATTGACTGAGAGTAGTGATCGCGATAGCAACGAGCAACGACGAGCGGCGACAGTGGCAATGACAACGATGAGCAACGACAGTAATGACGAGCAACGATAGCAACGATGAGCAATGATAATGGCAATAGCAAACAACGATAGTGGCAGTGGTATGTGGCGACAATGACAATGGTAACGGAGAGCAACAATATCAGAGAGATACAATAGCAGCAAAAAGAGGCAATGACAGTAGAGAGAAAATGCTGGTGGTAGAATCGTGAGCAGGATTAGGGTTGGGGAAGCACGAGAGAGATGCTACGAGGTTGATATCGGTGCTTTAGTTGGCCTGATTAAATCAACTAACACAAATAAGATCGAACCAGACTTAAAATATTGGTTCGGTCACTTGGTTTAACTCGGACGCTCGCCCAAAGTGCCCAGTGCCTGAGCTCGGGCGTGCGCCCAGGCAACACCTCTTTGAAGCACGTCACGTGGACATTAAACGAGATACTCGGGCCTCATCTCACCTGGCTTGAGCGCCTATTAAAATCACTGATTGCAAGTCATGTTCAACCTATTAGTACAAAGCTGAATATAATCTGTGTATGATCAACATAGTAAATGCCATTATCACTCTTATGCTGCATATTTGATGAAAATACATTTGATATTATTTTTCAATATATGCAGGGTTATAGCGTGCTTCACAGTTTCTGAAGCTACTTATTACAATAGATAAATAGTGGAAGTTAGTGTCATTGCGCAAGTGTCATATCATAACATTATTTCAGTGGGGGAGAATTGCTTGGATGTGAGCATGATAATAAGTAAATGATCAAAAGTACTCTTAATCAACACTCAAACATCATTTAGAGACTTACATCAGAAAGAAATGGTTAATGGGAACTGAATGCTGGTGGATTCACATGAGTGGCAGAGGAATGTTATCTGATACAGATGATCAGCTGGAAGTTTTCAACTTCCTTTTGTTGGAAGCAGATACAGAAAATATATTTAGTTTCGATGATCTTGATTTTAGGTAGAAGATGAGTTGGATCCATAGTTTTTTTTTGTATTTTTCTGCAAACAGCACATGATACTGCTTAAAAAGATGATGTGTTTTGATTTCAAATTTTAGTATTAAAATTTTTTTCTTATTATAGATGATATGATTATAGATTTTATGCTAACAACTTCTAGCTTACCTCGGAATATAGAGCCCAATCTATCTTTTCTTAAGGGAATGTGGCATCAGTGATGAACGCATATTGCATATGATGGTGGCAATGCTGGGTTTTGTTGTTCGAAAAATGAAATTTATTAAGGAAGCTATCGAACATGTTGAAACCAACAGAACTATTTAATTAGGTAAGATATATTAAAGATATGATTGGATTCTGATTACGATTATTGGTTAATAGAAAGAAAGTCCAATTAAAGTAGGATTCTTTGGGGGATGCCCTTGATGGAAGGGAATCTTCTAATATCTTATCTTAGACCCTCTGCTCTCACCTATAAATAGACAAGACTCTAGGGATACAAAATAAGCGAACATATAAAAATATGAGGAGAAGAAATAAGAGAGTTGAGAGATTATAGTTTCTCTCTCAATCTCTCTATTACAATCTCTCTCAATCTCCCTAACCATCAATCTAAGTGGTCTTGTGAAAGGATAGAAAGAGAGGAGAAGGTGAGTCTAGTTCTCCTTGCAGATTGATATTTCAGATCTGACGAAGATATACTTGTGGATCAGATAAAGTTTAGTTTCTCTAAATAACAACGAAAGGTACGCATCATAATGTTATTTAGATCCATTGCTATTTGATTTCAGATTTTGACATTAAAATTTTTCTGCATTATAAATGGCATGATTATAGATTTTATGCTAATAAATTCTAGCTTGTCTCGGAAGATAGAGCTCAATCTATCTACTCTTAAGGGAATGTTGTTAGATTATGTATGCGGCTCGTTATAATCGGATAAGATATATGATATAACTAATTGGATTTTGATATCGATAAAAAAAAATTCATATTTTGATAGGATACCAAAATATCGGTATCTTCTCTTAAGGGAATGTTCTTTTTCTACTTTTTTTTTTAAAATGTACAATGCAAGATACCATTTATTTTAGGCCGATGTTGACTCTGAAATCTAGAGAACGAATGAGGAAAGTCGTTACTTCAGTAAGGTAACAAAAAATATTATCAAGCATTTGTGTTATGTTTCTATCATAGCATTTGTATTATCAAGCATTTGTGTCATGTTTCTATCACATTGAAACGTGATCCTTTCAATGTTCTTCTAAACTGAAAACAAGTGAAGCAAAAGAAAAGGTTCAACCACTTGACATATCATAACATAATAGCAGCGACGAAACATTTTAAAGACCTCATACATATTAAGTTATGCGGAGATCCAACAATGTCAGCTTATGAAAACAACTTCATCTCAATGATGTGGTGATCCAAAATTTAAACTAATTTTTCAGTTGAAAAGCTTGCGGCTTCAAATGCTCAGCATGTCCTATCTATCTATCTTTCAGGAGATCTAATTGTAAATTTCTTGATTTCCAATGATTGTTGCAGTTGAATAGGTTCCTGAGGGGTTTTTTTTTTTTTTCTCAATAATATTTTTTTTTCCTCCACATCTTTGCATTTAGGTAATCTCTTTCCTCAAGATATTCGAACCATATTCGCAACAGATCCCAAAAACTGAGTTGAAACATCGATTGACTGAGAATTCACAACATCCATACGTGCCTTCAAAGCTAGACGGCACGAGCTTCACATGGGTGGCGGCCGGACGGAGAGGCCTCCTCCAATTATTGATCTCACTGCGCTAAGGGTCGTCTCGTACATCAGTGACCAGGGAAGAGTACATAAAGGAACATGGCTGATAAGGATTTTATCAACTACGGCTCCTGACGGATTGTTATTACGATACATAAAGGAAAATGCTTCATGCGAGCTAGGGATGACACGATCACATAGGAACAGGATGAACAAGCAACAAGGAGATGCACTCTCTCATCGTAGTGTGGGATTCGGTGTATGCATCGGTGTACTTGTACACGTTCTCTAAGATTCGTGTAAAATAGAGTGACGTTTGGAGCAACGGGGCGAGGAATGTAGTCGGATCGAGGCACTCTTGGTTTATATCCTTCCATGCGTCTTCCACCATTTCTTGGAGCTTCTTGCATGCGTCGTCTATGGACGTTCCATACTCTTTCATGCAGCAGTGGACTGTGGAGACCACATGTTCCCTCTTCCCTTCTCTCTGCGTGCAAGTTGACAAAGACGAAATGCTTCTTTACTTTTGAGACCTTAGCTTTCAGACGCTAGCCACATCACGAGTCCACAAAGAAGCGGAGGATGGGGGAAATCGTGTGGGTTAATTACCTCATACGAAGTGATGTCATTCATGATTCGAGCGATTACAGCAGAAGCTTCGACGATCTTGGGAAAGCTAGCAGCCCACTCGAATGCTTCCTTGGTTGCAACTTCCCCCATGCCAACCAAAATGGAAGAAACAAACAAGGAATACCCGATACTCATCTTGGAAACACCCAGGTGTTCTTCCAATGTGGGCACATATTTCTCATCCCTCCATCTGGATTCCTCAAAATAAGCTCTAGCTTGAGACTTCAGCTGTGATCACGAGGAAACCAAACCAAATATGACAGCAGAAATGCGTCAGGAGAGAGGTGCAAGTCCAAGAAATTTTCTATGTGAACTATCATCATCTTCATCATCGAGGTTTCATCGTATACACACTGAGGATTGCCATCCGTAAATATATAGTCTATCGAACGAGTTCCCTATGAGAGAAGGATATAAGTACGTACTGCTTCCTTGAGGTAAAATATCCTAAACTTCTCCTCCGCTGCAAGCTCAGTTTCGAATTCTTGAACGGTGATTAGAAGCTTGAGAAAGAAGTCCTTCAAGTCCTCGGGAGCTGATCAACGGCCTCAAACTCCCACCTGCACATAGCATTTCTCCTCAGCAAAAGGCTTTTTAAACTGGGATTATCTCGAATTGCTCGAATCACATTTTCATGTTTCTATATATGCGCGAGGCACATCTTAATTGCTACTGCATTTTCTTCGTAGCTCAATAGTATCAGTAAAATGCAGCGAGGTCTCCGAACCTTTGGATCGCATCAGTTAGCAGTTGGCTCTCCTCTAATGTGCTGTAGTCATCGTAGATATCATCCAAGAGGGTAGTAAAGATCACTATCTTGGCGGCCATTACCCGTGCACGGGAAAACTGGGGTTCATAGTAGACACCCAGTATCCAGTAGTATGCTTCGACCGCTCGCTCTCGAGCAAAGCTTAGGGTTTTTGTTAGGGCTAAATCCTTCCACCACCTGTCAATAATTATCATCAATTTGGAATGTAAGCGTAAGCACATGTAAATGCAGTACAAAGAAGACTCGCATGCAGATGTCCTTGAGCTCTTGACGATGAAGAGATTGCAGCATATGGAAGTCCAGCTTCGCGAGCTCCAGGATCTCATCGTTTCGTGTTGGCTCCTCCTGGTAGATGGAGATGTAATGCCTTGCGAAAAGCCTTTTTATGCTCCGGCGAAGAGGTGTCTCGAGGGCAAGAGACACTAGCGTTGCTAAAGGTGGGTTGAGATCATGAACCATGGATGTAAGGTGGCTCCGTGTGAAAGAAATAGCTTCATCAAGTATGGCCTCTCCGTGAGTCCCAAGGTAAGCCGCGTTGTATAAGCTTAGCAGCCCTTTTACATCGTCAGTCAAGGCACTTGAGAAGCTCCCTCCCTCATCCTTGAACTTGTTGAAGACATCTGAGTAAATAGAGTGATGACATCTTTTGCGTCAGTAAAAACTAAAGACCTCTGTTATGATCCATAGAGCAACAAATGAACTAAATAAAACGATACCATCACATGTACATGTATTAGCTTATGTGTTTTTATCTTTATTTTATTTTGAAACAAAATAAATGAGGGAATCATTAGGCACTTTCCGCTCCACGGGCAAATTCAACAAAACTACGTGTAGAATACTCTACCCTATACCTTAAAGAAGATGAGGAGATTACCGGAGGTCACGCTGTACCCTTTCTCTCTAAGCAGTCGGAATCTGAGTGAAACCTCGTGCAGTCCTTCGTTGGCGCTATCGGCATCATAGACTCGTTTCAAAGCTTCGGTTATTTCCTCCTCGAAGTTGTAGTCAAGTCCAAGAAGCTGAATCGTATCGATCAAATGCATGGTTTGCATCACATCCTTGTTGTCCTGGAACATTCTCCTGACTGCTTCCCTGAGCTCTTCATCTCGTTCTCTCATCCATGCTTCTGACTGTGTCATGCGTAGATGTCAGTCGAAATCATGGGTCCACCTCAAGGTGTGATCTGCTTTCGTACTAGCTCATATGATAAGACAGGACTGCAGTCCTCGAGTTGAAACGGCTGTTTTCAAAGATGTAGTGGCGTATGGGAGTGTAGAAGCAGTAGCGACTCTCTAAACTTTTTGGGATGTGACTTGAGTTACTAAAGCGTAAGAAAACGTAGGAAATACTAGAAAACGAAGATGCCCAAAGAGTTGCATGCCAATTCATAAAAGGGAAGCTAAACAGCGGTCGATGGTGCACCAAGTTACACCTATACATTGTCAAGTCGATCACGGATGCATGCGCATATAAGGAAGAAAAAGTTCAGAGACTATATATATCACAGCGCCAAGATTAAAATGACTCTTCGATGAGAAACGTGCCTGTGTTTCATCGGAGCAAGGCTGGTGCGTAATGAAGTAGTCACCCCAGATGTCGGGATGATAGACTGCGCACTGCCGCACCACCTGATGGCCTGCGGCATCAGGTGACTGAGAACTCACGACCTCCATTCCCCGAAGGCTTCGGTGGGCGTGGTTGATGTAGAGGACCCTCGTGGCTCGGTGTCTTATAGGCTCCATGGAGGAGTTGTGGCTTGAGCAGCTGAATGAATAATTGAGGCCGCGATGGTGAATAATTGGCGTTGAATAATTGGATGCATGTGGTGCTGAATAATTGATGAAGAACGATCCAATTGGAACTTGTGTTTCTCCAGATGCTTTGAATAATTAATGACGTACGATCCAATTGGAATCAGTAAATGAATTAAAACTTGCGTTGTTGCATATGCTTTTCGTAATGGCTACGCCAAAGTATGCTCAAAGAGTTGCATGCCAATTCATAAAAGGGAAGCTAAACAGCAGTCGATGGTGCACCAAGTTACACCTATACATTGTCAAGTCGATCACGGATGCATGCGCTTATAAGGAAGAAAAAGTTCAGAGACTATATGTATCACAGCGCCAAGATTAAAATGACTCTTCGATGAGAAACGTGCCTGTGTTTCATCGGAGCAAGGCTGGTGCGTAATGAAGTAGTCACCCCAGACGTCGGGATGATGGACTGCGCACTGCCGCACCACCTGATGGCCTGCGGCATCAGGTGACTGAGAGCTCACGACCTCCGTTCCCCGAAAGCTTCGGTGGGCGTGGACAAGGACGGCGTGGTTGATGTAGAGGACCCTCGTGGCTCGGTGTCTTATAGGCTCCATGGAGCGCTTGTGTAAATGAAGGATGAGTTGGCGTTGTTTGGATGCTGAATAATTGATGAAGAACGATCCAATTGGAACCAATAGATCAATTAGAACTTGTGTTTCTCCAGATGCTTTGAATAATTAATGAAGTACGATCCTATTGGAACCGGTAAATCAATTAAAACTTGCGTTGTTGCATATGCTTTTCGTAATGGCTACGCCAAAGAATGCTCTCTCTCTCTCTCTCTCTCTCTGACTGAGACTGAACATCAACTGACTGAGACTTCACATCATTCATACTGGCTTCAAAGCTCGACGCACGAGCTTCAAAGCTCGACGACACGAACTTAACATCAACCACTCTGTGGTTGCCCAACAGAGTGGGACGTCCACGTGGATTGTCAATGGCACGTCATTCAGGGCGTCCATCGTCTCGTACATCAGCGGATAGGGCAGAATACACGAGACGAATCAGATGTTGGCACACGACCAAGTCGGCAAGCTGTCTCCGATCACATCGACGTCTCCCACCGGACTTTCGCACGCCGACATCAATGTCCTGCACCATCTCAGTTCAAATGAGGCCGAGAAAAGTGACGCACGATTATATAAATAATTATTCTCCTATAATCTAAAATTATTTTTTAATTTTATTATTTTTAATAAATTTATTATTTTAAAATATTAACTAATGCCTAATTTATTTATTTATTTAAAATCACTCTTAATAAATTTTAAAATATCATCATATTAACATCTATCGGGTAAATGATTCATTGGTTTATCGGGCTTTAATAATCCAGAGCTCACTTTAGTCATAATTCTTTTTTTTTCCTCTTAACCTAAGTCTAAAAAGGGAAGCTAACGGTGGCTATGAACTTGGATGAAAAAAAATTATAACAACGTGGTTTAGAAAAAGAAAAGGAAACGATAAAAAAAAAAAAAAAGAGAAGAAGAAGACAAGACCAATATAGAGACTATTCTCAATGAGTGTTCTCATTTAGGTTAGATCATATTTACAATAAATTTTTACTATGATCGCTTAAGGAGATTTTGGATATTGTACATAATGTCGTAATCTTTGTATCTCATATATTCTTTTGTAATCGTTGCTTGAGTTTTAGGCAAGAGACTGAGATTTATATATTCATTATTCTTATAGTAGATTTTTTCTGACTTGCCCCATGGTTTTTACCCTTCACATTAGAGAGGCTTTTCACGTAAATCTTGATGTTATATTTGATTATAATTTTTATTTAATTCTGCTACGTGTTATGACCTGCTTATATTTGTTTATATATAAAGTCCTCTTTTTATCCCATCAACTAGTATCAGAACAAGATTTTAGTGATTTAATTTTTGCTACAGCTAAAAGAATTCTTAGATACATTAAGAAATCTCTCACTTATCATATCTTGATTAAAAAGTGATTGTGCAGATGATAAAAAAAATACTTCTTAATTTATGCTCAGCCTTGGCTTAGGTATGATTTCATAAACAACAAAAAAATAAAAATGTTTTGCTCTCTCAAGCTCTCAGGCGGAGTATGTTGCAACCACAAGTATGGTAAGTCAAATAATTTGGTTTCAAAAACTTCTAATAGATATCCAAGTAAAACAAAAAAAAAAGGTCAACTAAAATCTACTGCGACAACAAATCTACTATTGCAATGATGAAAAACTCTGTCTTCCATGGGTACTTCAAACATATCAAAATTCGACATCATTTTATTATAGCATTGATGATCAACTTGCCGAGATCTTTACAAAAGCTTTGGCGAAAGAAACTTTTTTTTTTCTAATACAATTTTAAGTTACAGTAATTTTGAATTAAGGGGGTGTGATATGATTAATATAAATATTTCATTGCAGGCTCAATTAAGCTTCAAGTGCTCGTAATATCAATCATCAGCAAAAGAAGCAGCTTTTATTTCCTCAAATAAGAAGAGTTCCTACAGGAAGATGGCTGATAAGGATTCTATCAACTACAGCTCCTGACGGATTTTTATTACGATACATAAAGGAAGATGCTTCATGCAAGCTAGGAATGGCAGGATCATATAGGAATAGGTCGAACGAGCAACAAGGAGATGCACTCTCTCATCCTAGTGTGGGATTCGGTGTATGCATCGGTGTACTTGTACACGTTCTCTAAGATTCGTGACAAATAGAGTGACGTTTGGAGCAAAGGGCGAGGAATGTTGTCGGATCGAGGCACTCTTGGTTTATATCCTTCCATGCGTCTTCCACCAAAGTTATTACGAAACATATGTACTTATATATATATATATATATATATATATATATATATATATATATATATATATGTTATTAGTCATCAAAGTTATTACGAAACATATGTACTTATATATATATATATGAAAAATATTTTGTAACATATAAAAGAACAAGAAAGACGTTCCAATTCCAAATCTCACATGTGAGATAAACATGCTTGAAAGAACATATGCCAACACGGTCCTAATCTACACTTGAAAACCTACAAGGAAATATAACAATTCGAATTTGATATCCACGTCATCTATTCATTGAAGGGTGAAACGCATTTAGCTTTTGATGACAAATCACACACGTAAGCATTTACATTAGCATAAAAATGCTTGGAAGAACACAAGCCAAGAAGCTAAGGTTCTAGTGAGAAGTAAGATAATTTAAAATTTAGTAGGCAATGTAACAAATCAAGATTAATAATTAGTAAAATTTACATGACTTTTGAACCTACATTATTGTAATATTCTCATCAATTATTGCGTCCTCCAATTGCTAACACTAATGAACAATTCATACATAATTCAAATTGAATATTCTCCGTATAAATGAAAATATCTCATGATTATTGCAATATATAAGACAATATAAAGATATTTTGTTTTCTTCAATATAAAGCCTACTTTTGTGCTCGATAATGTGAAGTAATTGTCGACGAAGATGTTGCCATCGTAGCTGGGTGATGCCATCGATGAAGCTGTTGTAGATAAGTCAATGCCAAAGAGGGGAGGACATCATAACAGTCAAAAAGGGGGAGGATGCCATTGTCGTTCGTCGCCAAAAAGAAATAGAGAAGAGAGGAGCATTGGTCGTCGTCGACTACACGAGAGTTACAGTCATTTGGGTGTAACTCTCGTTGCCTTCTGATTCAAACTTAACTCGATTTATTTCACGGGATCAGACCCGAACTATGACCCCAATTGGAGTGAACTAACTCTTGGATCCATCAAATTTGAATCAGATCACCCGATTTAATAAAACGAATTGATTGATTTATAGGATTTTTTTGATATTTAAAAAAAGGTATTCCCTAGTAAAAACTAAATGTTACAGCATTATCAGGTATAACCTCATTATCAAATAAATCATAATAATAATAATAATAATAATAATAATAATAATAATAATAATAATAATAATAACAACAACTTTCTGAATGAACCTTCAATGCATGCCGAGGTGCAATTCCATAAGATGAGCGTACCAAGTTAGAGTAAAAAAATAGATGTGACTCAAGTCAAAAATATGTCAGAGGTGGAAATAGGATGAGGTATAGAAATTAAGTTTCGCTTGATCTGTGTTGCTACTAACCGACGAGAAGTTCATAAACAAATTTCTTTTCTTACTGCTCTCTATAATTCCTACTTTGCTGCCGTGCAGGGAAAGCGCCCGAAAAATAGGATCGCAAGTGTTTCCTCGAGACAAAAGTGTAAACCTACTGCGTACTGACTGCACTATTTAATCATCTTAAATTTGTGATAATTTGTATTCTTCAGGAGTTTCATTGAGTAGAACATCCTTGTTGATTTTAATGTTCTTTTTCTAATTATTTTTTTTATGTACAACACAATATGCCGTTTATTTTATACCGATGTTGACTCCGAAAATATTAACGAGCTTTGGTGTTACGCTTCTATCATAGCTAGCCATTTCTGCCGGCTGTGCGTGGGAAAATAATTGATGTATGGACAAACAATAATTGTGCGAGTGACTCTTTTTTTTTTTTAATCGTATTCCCAATATCTCTTCGCCATCTCTATCTCTATTAGAGCCTCTCTCGCCTTACAAGAGAGCTTGAAGCGATACGCGAGAGATGTTAGAAAGAGATAATATTAACCCTTTCAAAAGAAAAGGTTCAACCACTTGAAACATCACAACATGATGGCAGCGAGGAATCATTTTAAAGACCTCATGCATATTAAGAAATCTAACTTGGAGAGCAATCCCCATCGAGCGCGGAAAATTTGGATTCAAGTACAAGATAAGAGTAGTTGCCAATTTGGAATCAACAACTCCTTTCATGTGAAATAATGAAGGGCATTTGATTAAAAAATTAAGTCTAAGGAGGAATTATTAGAAAATAATATTGATGTCAGAGTTCGAAAAGACTGATATGGGGCTTTTACATTATTTTTTGAGAATAAAAATTATTCAACATGCTAATAAAATTTTTTTAATGTCAAGAAAAGATTTCGTATGACAACTTTATAAATATAAATGATAAATTTATGTTAAATGATATAGTAAAAAAGATTTAAAAAATAATAATCTAGAAGTTTAATTACAGAGTGAATTTATCACACACATTCAAGGTTGGTTAGATATTATGTTTGCAGTTAGTTAATTATCCAAATTCATACACAGTCCTAATTAAAAGTTATATTCTTATACTGACAATAATTAACCTAATTGTGCAAATGATATAAAAATATATATTTATAATTTATGCTTAGCCTTGACTTAGGTGTGATTTTATGAACGACATTAAATATATATATATATATATATATATATATATTATGTTACACTCTCAAACTTTGAGGTGGCGTAACATGTTACGATTATAAGTATGACATGTCAAACAATCTAGCTTCAAAAAATCCTAATAAATCTTAAAATGAGATTGTTCAACTAAAATCGACTATGGCAATAAGTCTATTGTTGCAATGACGAAGAATTCTATCTTCCATGAGCACACCAAACGCGTCGATGTTCGATATTATTTTACTCGTGAACTGGTTGATAAAGAAGAAATTTAAATGGACTACTGCAACATCGAAGATCAGCTTGCCGACATCTTTATAAAAGCATTGGCGAAAGAAAATTTTTATTTTTATTTTATGACAATTTGAAGTTATAACTATTTTAATTTAAGGGGTTGCGACATGATTAATTCAAATATTTAAGATTAGATAAAAATATAAGATAAGAATTTAAATTAACACGAATAGATGAGGATACGAAGATTTGTTGAGATATAATGGATTTCATTTATCGTTTAAAGAACTCATAGAAACGTGTTCCTGGATGAATCCAAGACTTGAAATATTTTTTGTTACTTCTATTATCTTGTGCACTTTCTCTATAAAGTTATGCAGGAATCCAACAATGTCAGCTTCATCTCAATGACGTGGTGATCCAAGATTTAAACTAATTTCTCAGTTGAAAAGCTTGCGGCTTCAAATGCTCAGCATGTCCTATCTATCTATCTTTCAGGAGATCTAATTGTAAATTTCTTGATTTCGAATGATTGTTGCAGTTGAATACGCTCCTCCCGAGGGTTTTTTGTTTTCTCAATAATATTTTATTTTATTTTTTACTCCACTTCTTTGCATTTAGGTATCTCTTTCCTCGAGTTATTCCAACCATATTCACAACAGATCCAAAAAAAAAAAAAGAGTTGAAACATCCATCTGTGCCTTGTGAATGGCATGTCCATCGGTGGACAGCGCAGAATACACGAGACCAACCAGATGCTGACACGGCAAGCATTTCATTCCCAAACACGGCTATTTCCGATCACATCGACGTCTCCCACTGCACTGTGTCATACCGACATCACTGTCCTTGTCATCTGCGCCATATCAGTTCAAATGGGGCGCAGCACACGCTTTCGTCTCCGGGCTGAGAGAAGAGACGCAGGATTATATAAATCACTATTCTCGTACAATCTAAATTATAAAAAAAATGTATTTTTTATTATTTTAAAATCTTAACCAACACCTAATTTATTTTTTAAATTATTCTTAATAAATTTTAAAATACCAACACAATAATATCTATTGGGTGAGTAGTTCATCCCACTGTGTGCTTTAATAATCCACCATCCATTTTAGTCATGATACTTTTTTTTTAATTTAGATTAAAAATGAAAGTTAGCAGTGGCTACGAACTTGATAGAAAAACTACAACAACGTAATTAAAAAAATAAAAAAAAAGGAAAGAAGACAAGGATAACGTAGAGACTGTTTTCAATCATTTAGCTAGTATTCTCATCTCAGAATGGATCAGATTTGTAATGATTTTTTACTGTGATCACTTGAGGAGATTTTAGATTTTATACACAGTGACGTAATCCTTGTATCTTATATATTCTCTTGTGATTGTTGCTTGGGTTTTGAGTAAGAGACTTTGAGGTTTGTATATTCATTATTCTTATCGTAGATTTTCTCTTGCTCACCTAGTGGTTTTTATTCTTCACATTAGAGGGATTTTTCATATAAATCTTGGCATCATATTTTATTATGATTTTCGTTTAGTTCCATTATGTGTTGCGGCCTGTTTGTATTTGTTTGCATATAATGTCTTTTTTTTTATCCCATCAACTAGTATCATAGTAAGATTTTGATGATTTAATTTTTGTGTTCGAACATAGATGCCGATAGTATTTTTCACATGATTAGCTTGAACAAAAATAATTGGATGATATGAAAATCAAGAATAAAAGATTTCTTGTATTACAAAGTTTTGTATGAACCTTTACAATATGATAGTGCAAAGTACACAACCATGACAAATGACGAGTAGAAGGGGTTAGATAAAAAAAATGATTATATTTATTCGACAGTGATTCGATGATAATGTCTTTCACCATATTTTTATTGAAAGTTCTACATACTCTCTTTGAAAAAAATTAGAATGTCTCTATAAAAGAAAATAGCCGACGACAAAGCTTTCTTGATTTGATAACTTATGAACCTAAAATATAAAGAGGGTGCTTCTATTGCTAAGCATTTGAATGAAATGTAAAATATTACTAACTAGTTATCCTTTATAAAAATATCTTTTGATGATGAGTTACAAACATTATTATTTCTCAATTTATTATCAGACAATAGGGAGACATTAGTGGTTTCATTAATAATTACATGCACCAGATGGTGTTGTCACTATGAGTTAAGTAATAAGTAGTTTATTGAACGACGAGTTGAGAAAAAAGAGTTCAAAAATATCTCAAATTGATTCACAGACATATCTCAATGAACGGAGGAAGGTCAAAGTCGAATGATAGAAGCAGTTCATACATACGTAGAACCAAGTTAAGATTAATAAAAAAGGATATTACAAGAATCAATACAAGCAATATGAAAAGAACAAGAAAAAGAAAAAAGATAAGTGGAGCCTACAGAATGAAATGATAATACCATAGGTATAATACAAGGTGTTGTGTTGACTATTTGATTTTTATCTCTTTTAATAATATTTTTTTCTTGTGTGTGTCATGATCTCGAGTGGATAATTAACATAGGTACTTCTTATCATGCTATACCACAAAGAGAGTTTTTTGCTATTTACATGCCCAAAAATTTTTATATTGTCAAGATGGACAACTTTGGCCCGATTAATATTATTGGCATGGGTGATATCTATATAAAGACCAACATTGGCTGCAAGTTAGTGTTTAAGAATGTGAGACATGTGGTTGACTTGAGGTTGAATTTAATTTCAATTGGAAGACTAGATAATGAAGATTTTGATAACAGAGGGCAATAGAAGCTCAATAAGGATTATCTTATTGTAGCCAGTAGAAATAAATGTTATACTTTATACAGATTGCAGGCTAAAGCTTATGGTGAGTAATAGAAAAAAAGACTTCGACATAAAGTTGTAGCATAGATGACTTAGACACATGAGTGAGAAGGGGTTGTAAGCTCTTTCCAAGAGAGATGTATTTCCAAGAGAGATATATTGTCATACCTCAAAGTTATATGTATAAATCCTTGTATTAATTGGATGACTTGTAAATAACATAGAGTTTCTTTTACTAGTTCTACTTTATCTAGAAAAATACATGTCATGGATTATATTTATACAGATATATGCGGTTTTTTATGACAAAAACTCATGATGGATCTATTAATATTCCTGGTATCAGTGGTACATTTTATTTTAACATTTTTATATATGATTTTTTCAAAAAAAAATTGATCCTGTATTATGAAGACAAAAGATCAGGTTATTAATGTTTTTAAAGAGTTTCATACGAGAGTTAATAGTTTCAAAGATCAGGTTATTAAAGTTTTCAAAGAATTTCATGATTATGTAATTATTCTAAATTTATTCTCATTCAATTTAAAATTATAATAAACTTCTCATTGTTTTCTTCCACAATCTCACTACTTTAAAACCTTAATTAATATTTAGATTTTTTTTAACGTACTCATAATAATTTTTAAAATACCAATACATTAATATGTCACAAGATGAGTCGAAAACTAACTTCTCATGTAAGTAAGCTCCTCATGATAGTAATATTAATAATCAAACAAGGGGCTAATTAATAATCAATCATCAGGAACAATGCAGCTTTTATTTCATTAAACAAGAAGTGTTCGTACAGGAACATGACTTATAAGGATTCTATCAACTACAGCTCCTGATGCATTGTTTTTACGATGCAAAAAGGAAAATGCTTGATGCTAGGGATGACACGATCATATAGGAACAGGTCGAACAAGCAACAAGGAGATGCACTCTCTCATCGTAGTCTTGGATTCGGTGTATGCGTCGATGTACTTGTACACGTTCTGTATGATTCGTGTAAAATAGAGTGGCGTTTGGAGTAACGGGGCGAGGAATGTTGTCGGATCGAGGCACTCTTGGTTTATATCCTTCCATGCGTCTTCCACCATTTCTTGGAGCTTCTTGCATGCATCGTCTATGGACGTTCCATACTCTTTCATGCAGCAGTGGACTGTGGAGACAACGTGTTCCCTCTTTCCTTCTCTCTGCGTGCAAGTTGACAAAGAAAAAAAGTTTCTTTACTTTTGAAAGCTTGGCTTTCAGATGCTCACCGCAAGTCCATAAAGAAGTGGAGAATGGGGGAAATCGTGTGGGTTAATTACCTCATACTAAGTGATGACATTCATGATTCGACCGATTAGAGCAGAAGCTTCGACGATCTTGGGAAAGCTAGCAGCCCATTCGAATGCTTCCTTGGTGGCGACTTCGCCCATGCCAACCAAAATGGCAGAAGTAAGCAAGGGATACGCGGAGCTCATCGTGGAAACACCCAGGTGTTCTTCCAATGTGGGCACATATTTCTCATCCCTCCATCTGGATTCCTCAAAATAAGCTCCAGCTAGAGACTTCAGCTGTGATCACGAGGAAACCAAACCAAATATGACAGCAGAAATGCATCAGGAGAGCGTTGCAAGTCTAAGAAATTTTCTATGTGAACTATTATCATCTTTCAACGTTGAGGTTTGATTGTATACACACTGAGGATTGTCATCCGTAAATATATAGTCTATTTAATGAGTTTCCTATAAGAGAAGAATATAAGTACATACTGCTTCCTTGAGGTAAAATATCCTAAACTTCTCCTCCGCTGCAAGCTCGGTTTCCAATTCTTGAACAGTGATGAGAAGCTTGCGGAAGAAGTCCTTCAAGTACTCCGGGAGCTGACCAACAGCCTCAAACTCCCACCTGCACGTAGCATTTCTCCTCAGCAAAAGGCATTTTAAACTGGGATTATCTCGAATTGCTGGAATCACATTTTCATGTCTCTATATATGCGTGAGGCACATCTTAATTGCTACTGCATTTTCTTCGTAGCTTAATAGTATTAGTAAAATGCAGCGAGGTCTCCAAACCTTTGGATCGCATCAGTTAGCAGTTGGCTCTCCTCTAATGTGCTGTAGTCGTCGTAGATATCATCCAAGAGGGAAGTAAGGATCAGTATCTTGGCAGTCATTACCCGTGCACGGGAAAACTGGGGTTCATAGTACACACCCAGTATCCAGTAGTATGCTTCTACCACTCGCTCTCGAGCAAAGCTTAGGGTTTTGGTTAGGGCTAAATCCTTCCACCACCTGTCAATAATTATCATCAATTTGGAATGTAAACGCAAGCACATATAAATGCAGTACAAAGAAGACTCGCATGCAGATGTCCTTGAGCTCTCGACGATGAAGAGATTGCAGCATATGGAAGTCCAGCTTTGCGAGCTCCAGGATCTCATCGTTTCGTGTTGGCTCCTCCTGGTAGATGGAGATGTAATGCCTTGCGAAAAGCCTTTTTATGCTCCTGCGAAGAGGTGTCTCGAGGGCAAGAGACACTAGCGTTGCTAAAGGTGGGTTGAGATCATGAACCATGGATGTAAGGTGGCTCCGTGTGAAAGAAATAGCTTCGTCAAGTATGGTCTCTCCGTGAGCCCCAAGGTAAGCCGCGTTGTATAAGCTTAGCAGCCCTTTTACATCATCGTCAGTCAGGGCTCCTGAGAAGCTCCCTCCCTCATCCTTGAACTTGTTGAAGACATCTGAATAAAGAGAGTGATGACATCTTCTGTGTTAGTAAAACCTAAAGACCTCTGTTATGAACCATAGAGCTACAAATGAACTAAATAAAATGACTACTATCACAAGTACTAGATTAAGTGTTTTTTTCTTATTTTTTATATTTATTATTTTTTTTTTAGAAAAAAAACAAGAGATCTATCCATCATAAGCTATAGCACTAGGATGTCTAAACAGAGAGAGGTAAAGTTCTTAAATAAATAACATTAGTTAATATTTTTTAATGATATCAAAAGTGGTCCTCCGTATGCATACACTTGTTAATTCAAATTCGAAGTATCAGATTGATTGTGCTGCTCCACCACCCAGAGTTACATAACAGAAACATCTGAATGTAAGTCAATGGATCATATCTTATCTACTAATTCTGACTTTTAGATCAGATGATATTATTAAAAGAAAAAAAAAGAGAATTATGGAATAGGAAATTTTGGATTTTTCTTTTATTAAGTTTCGTGTCCTCTAAAAATTAGCCACAAAAAAAAGATCTTGAAGGGAGAGCAAGACAATTGCTTTTTAAACTTAGACAACACCATGAGGAGGTTTGCAGCGCCTATCGGACCGAATCCATCTCTCCCTACCGTCTTTTCTTGCTTATTATGATCGAAATAAATGAGGGTATCATTAGGCACTTTCCGCTCTACCGGCAAATTCAACAAAACTACGTGTAGAATACTCTACCCTATGCATTAAACAAGATGAGGAGATTACCGGAGGTCACGCTGTATCCTTTCTCTCTAAGCAGTCGGAATCTGAGTGAAACCTCGTACAGTCCATCGTTGGCGCTATCAGCATCATAGACTCGTTTCAAAGCTTCGGTTATTTCGTCCTCGAAGTGGTAGTCAAGTCCAAGAAGCTGAATCGTATCGATCAAATGCATGGTTTGCATCACATCGTTGTTGTCCTGGAACATTCTCCTGACTGTTTCCCTGAGCTCTTCATCTCGTTCTCTCACCCATGCTTCTTCTGACTGTGTCATGCATAGATGTCAGTTGAGATCACGGATCCACCTCTAGGTGTGATCTGCTTTCGTACTAGCTCATACGATAAGACATGACTGCAGTCCTCGAGTTGAAACGGCTGTTTTCAAAGATGTAGTGGCGTATGGGAGTGTAGAAGCAGTAGCGACTCTCTAAACTTTTTGGGATGTGACTTGAGTTACTAAAGCGTAAGAAAACGTAGGAAATACTAGAAAACGAAGATGCCCAAAGAGTTGCATGCCAATTCATAAAAGGGAAGCTAAACAGCAGTCGATCGTGCACCAAGTTACACCTATACATTGTCAAGTCGATCACTCGTGCATGCGTATATAACGAAGAGTTCGGAGACTATATATATCACGGCGTCAAGATTAAAATGACTCTTCGACGAGAAACGGGCCTGTGTTTCATCGGAGCAAGGCTGGTGCGTAATGAAGTAGTCACCCCAGAGGTCGGGATGATAGACTGCGCACTGCCGCACGACCTGATGGCCTGCGGCATCAGGTGACTGGGAACTCACGACCTCCATTCCCCCAAGGCTTCGGTGGACGTGGACAAGGACGGCGTGGTTGATGAAGAGGACCCTCGTGGCTCGGTGTCTTATAGGCAGGCTCCATGGAGGGCTTGTGTAAATGAAGGATGAGTTGGCGTTGTTTGGATGCATGTGGTGCCGAATAATTGATGAAGAACGATCCAATTAGACGCAATAACTCAACTAAAACGTGAGTTTCTCCAGATGCTTTGAATAATTTATCAAGAACGATCCAATTGGAACCAGTAAATCAATTAAAACTTTTGTTGTTGCACTTGCTTTTCGTAAAGGCTACGCCAAAGCATCCTGTCGCTCTCTCTCTCTCTCTCTCTCTCTCTCTCTCTCTCTCTCTCTGGGGTATAATAATTAGATAAAATTGTTTAATGATTCAACAGCCAATTTTTTTTTAATAAATTATAATGGTATTTTTAATGAAGAAAAAATTTGAACCTCTAAAACTATTAAAAATTATAATAGTTGTAGGATAAGAAGCCGATAAGGCACATAATACATTGCCTTTTTTTAATACCTCATATGAGTCTTCTCATATTTTAAATGATTTTAATTCAAGTAATTTTAGTGATATTGAGACATATACAAGAAAATTTTATGATTTTAGCAGGTCTCTAAGCAAAAAAGATAGACTAACTAAAATCTACTGTACAAATAAGTCTACTATTCAATGATAAAAAATCTGGTCTTCTATGGGAGTACCAAATATATCAAAGTTCGACATCATTTTATTCATGAATTGATTGATAAAAGAAATTTTCAAATAAACTATTTTAGCAATAAAGATCATCCTGTTGACATCTTTACAAAAGCATTAGTGAAAGAAACTTTTTTATTTTTTTCGACAAGAACTTTAAGTTGCAACTATTTTAAATTAAGTAAGTGCGGTATAACTAATTCAAATATTTATGATTAGATAAAATTAAAAAAATTAGATTAAAATTAATAGAGCAGGATAAGAAATTTTATTAAGATATAATGCATTTTTTATTATTTAAAAAAATTATATTCTATCTTTTAACTAATATAAATATGTATTTTTAGATAAATATAAATACAACAATGATAGCTTAAGTGATCCAAAATTAATACTAATTTTTTACTTTGAAAAGCTTGCTGCTTCAAATGTGGTGAGTGGTGATGCAACCAAATCAATGAATGGAAACATCAACTGACTGAGACGTCACATCATTCATACGTGGCTTCAAAGCTCGACGACACGAGCTTCACGTGTGGCTGCCCTACAGAGTGGGACGTCCACGTGGATTGTGAATGGCACGTCATTCAGGGCCTCCATCGTGGATAGGGCAGAATACACGAGACGAATCGGATGTTGCCACACGTCCAAGTCGGCATGCATTCCCAAAAACAGCTGTCTCCGATCACACCGACGGCTCCCACCGGACTTTGTCATGCCGACATCGATGCCCTTATCGTCTGCACCATCTCAGTTCAAATGGGGCGCAGCGTACGCTTTCGTCTCGAGGCTGAGAAAAGAGACGCACGATTATATAAATAATTATTCTACTATCATCTAAAATTAATTTTTTTTAAAAAAATATTATTTTTAATAAATTTATTATTTTAAAATATTAACTAATACTTAATTTATTTATTTTTATTAAATCACTCTTAGTAAATTTTAAAATATCAATATACGGGCAAATGATTCATTAGTGTATGCTCATGATGGGCTTTAATAACCCTAGGCCCACTTTAATTATAATTTTTTTTTTCTCTTAACCTAGGTCTAAAAAGGGAAGTTAGCGGTGGCTATGAACTTGGTTGAAAAATTATAGCAATGTGGTTTAGAAAAAGAAAAGGAAATGGTAAAAAATAAAAGAAAAGAAAAGAGAAATAGACAAGAACAATGTAGAGACTATTCTCAATCATCTAAGGAGTGTTCTCATCTTAGGTTAGATCATATTTATAGTAAATTTTTACTATAATCACTTAGGGAGATTTTGGATATTGTACATAATGACATAATCTTTGTATCCTAGATATTCTCTTGTAATCGTTGTTTTGGTTTTAGGTAAGAGACTGAGATTTATATATATTCATTATTCTTATAGTAGATTTTTTCTGACTTGTCCCATGGTTTTTACCCTTCACATTATAGGGGTTTTTCATGTAAATCTTGATGTTATATTTGATTATAATTTTTATTTAATTCTGTTACGTGTTACTACCTGCTTATATTTGTTCATATATAATGTCCTTTTTTTATCCCATCAATTGGTATGGGGCCTCACAGTATTTCTCGCATGATTAGCTTGAACGAAAATAATTTGATGATATGGAAACTAAGAATGAAAGATCTCTTATATTGCAAAGATTTGTATGGACCTTTGTAAAGGGATAGTGCAAAGCCCACAACTATGACAAATGATGTGTGGAAGTGGTTAGACCAAAAAATGATTAGGTTTATTCGACAATCGCTCGATGATAATGCTTTTCACCATGTTTCTACTGAAAGTTCTATATATTCTCTTTGAAAAAAAAAATATTAAAAAGTCTCTATGAGAGAAAAATAGCTGGCAACAAAGCTTTTTTATCAGAAAACTTATGAATCTGAAATATAAAGATGGCGCTTCTAATGCTCAGCATTTGAATGAAATGCAAAGTATTACTAACCAATTATCCTCTATGAAAATATCTTTTGATGATGAGTTACAAGTATTATTACATCTCAATTTATTGTCAGAAAGTTGGAAGACACTAGTGGCTTCCTTTTATAATTCTGCATTAGATGGTGTTGTCACTATGAATTAACAAGTAGTTTGTTAAATGATGAGTTGAGAAGAAAGAATTCAATAACATCTTAGATTGATTCACATGCACATATCTCATAAAACAAAGGAAGGTCAAATTTCAAGAATATAAGAGGTTCACATATAGGTGAAAATAATTAAAGATTAATAAAAGATATTATTTATTATAATTATGGGGAGAAAGGATATTATAAGAATCAATGTAAGCAACCTATGAAGAATAAGGAAAAAGAAAAATAAGTGAAGCCTACAAAATCAAAAGATAACACTACAATTATAATGCAGGATGGTGACTATTTGATTTTATATTTTTCTGATTATATTTTCTATTATGTGTCAAGATCTCAAGTGAGAAATTGACACAGGTACTTCTTATCATGCTATATTATGGAGGAAATTTTTTTTACCTACAAGTCTGAAACTTTTGGTGTTATCAAAATAGATAACTATAGCATGACAAATATTATTGACATGAGTGATATCTACAAAAAGACCAACCTTGACTATAAGTTAGTGCTTAAGGATGTGAGACATGTGGTTGAATTTAACTTCACTTAGAAGACTAGATGACGAAGACTTCGATAGTAGAATTCACAAAGGGCAATGGAAGTTTAGTAAGGGTTCTCTTATTGTAGCTAGTGGAAAGAATTATCACATAACTAGGACGATGAAATCATTATTTGACAATGAGATATCATCAACCATCCAGCATTCTAATAAATATATCTCTAGTGTCCCCACATGAGTTGCTGTGAGATCAACCACCTCCATAATATGAATGGGTGTACAGTTCGTCGGTTTGTCTAGTTATCTCGATGTCCCTCTCGAGTAACCTATGATTGGGATTATTTAGGGTTTGTATTTAAAGGCGAATTGATCTCATTATCATGATCTCATCATGATCTAATTCCCATTCCATGGATTAAGTGAGCCAATTTTATATATAAAATCCTAAGGTATAAAAGTTATTATTGTTTGCTTGTATATGGATGATATGATTTATATTAAAAATTCATCATATATGTTTGTTGAATTTAAGAAAAATATTATGTCAAAATTTGAAATGATTGATCTGGGGCTCTTACATTATTTTTTGGGAATGAAAATTATTCAAGATGCAAATAATTTTTTTATGTACTACGGAAAATATGGTAAAGATTTATTAAAGAGGTTTCATATGATAACTTAGAAGTCAATGACTACTCCGATGAATACAAATAATAAATTTATGTTAAATGATGAAGTTAAAAAAAAGATTAAAAACAATATAAAAGTTTAATTAAAGTGTGAATTTATCTCACACATTCAAAGTCGGATATTATGTTTACAGTTAGTTTGTTATTTAGATTCATGTACAGCCTTGTAAGTATCATTTTGTAGCAATTAAAAGAGTTCTTAGATACATTAAGAGAACACTCACTTATGATATCCATTATACATTAGTAAAAGATTTGAAGTTATATTCTTATACTGATTAAAAAGTGATTGTGCATATGATAAAAGAAAAATACTTCTTGATTTATGCTCAGCCTTGGCTTAGGTATGATTTCATAAACAACAAAAAATAAAAATGTGTTGCTATAGATTTGAAGTACTACTAGTTTTTTACTCTCTCAAGCTCTTAGGCGGAGTATGTTGCAGCCACAAGTATGGTAAGTCAAATAATTTGGTTTCAAAAAATTCTAATAGATATCCAAGTAAAACAAAAAAAAAAAGATCATCTAAAATCTACTGCGACAACAAATCTACTATTGCAATGATGAAAAACTCTGCCTTCCATGGGTACTTCAAACATATCAAAGTTCGACATCATTTTATTATAGCATTGATGATCAACTTGCCGAGATCTTTACAAAAGCTTGGTGAAAGAAACTTTTTTTTCTAATACAATTTTAAGTTACAGTCATTTTGAATTAAGGGGGTGTGATATGATTAATATAAATATTTCATTGCAGGCTCAATTAAACTTCACGTGCTCGTAATATCAATCATTAAACAATAGGCTAACAATCAATCATCAGCAAAAGATGCAGCTTTTATTTCCTCAAACAAGAAGAGTTCCTACAGGAAGATGGTTGATAAGGATTTTATCAACTACAGCTCCTGACGGATTTTTATTACGATACATAAAAGGAAGATGCTTCATGCGAGCTAGGAATGACACGATCATATAGGAACAGGTCGAACAAGCAACAAGGAGATGCACTCTCTCATCCTAGTGTGGGATTCGGTGTATGCATCGGTGTACTTGTACACGTTCTCCAAGATTCGTGTCAAATAGAGTGACGTTAGGAGCAACGGGGCGAGGAATGTTGTCGGATCGAGGCACTCTTGGTTTATATCCTTCCAAGCGTCTTCCACCATTTCTTGGAGCTTCTTGCATGCATCGTCTATGGACGTTCCATACTCTTTCATGCAGCAGTGGACTGTGGAGACAACATGTTCCCTCTTCCCTTCTCTCTGCGTGCAAGTTGACAAAGAAGAAATGTTTCTTTACTTTTGAGACCTTAGCTTTCAGACGCTAACCACATCACGAGTCCACAAAGAAGTGGAGGATGGGGGAAATCGTGTGGGTTAATTACCTCATACGAATTGATGTCATTCATGATTCGAGCGATTAGAGAAGAAGCTTCGACGATCTTGGGAAAGCTAGCAGCCCATTCGAATGTTTCCTTGGTGACGACTTCGCCCATGCCAACCAAAATGGCAGAAGCAAGCAAGGGATACGCGGAGCTAGTCGTGGAAACACCCAGGTGTTCTTCCAATGTGGGCACATATTTCTCATCCCTCCATCTGGATTCCTCAAAATAAGCCCTAGCTAGAGACTTCAGCTGTGATCACGAGGAATCCAAACCAAATATGACAGAAGCAATGCGTTAGGAGAGGTGCAAGTCCAAGAAATTTTCTATGTGAACTATCATCATCTTTCCTCATTGAGGTTTCATCGTATACACTGAGGATTGGCATCCGTAAATATATAGTCTATCGAACGAGTTTCCTATAAAAGAAGGATATAAGTACGTACCGCTTCCTTGAGGTAAAATATCCTAAACTTCTCCTCCGCTGCAAGCTCAGTTTCCAATTCTTGAACGGTGATTAGAAGCTTGAGAAAGAAGTCCTTCAAGTACTCCGGGAGCTGATCAACAGCCTCAGACTCCCACCTGCACATAGCATTTCTCCTCAGCAAAAGGCTTTTTAAACTGGGATTATCTCGAATTACTCGAATCACATTTTCATGTTTCTACATATGCGTGAGGCATATCTTAATTGCTAATGCATTTTCTTCTTAGCTTAATAGTATCTGTAAAATGCAGCGAGGACTCCAAACCTTTGGATCGCATCAGTTAGCAGTTGGCTCTCCTCTAATGTGCTGTAGTCGTCGTAGATATCATCCAAGAGGGAAGTAAAGGCCACTATCTTGGCGGCCATTACCCGTGCACGGGAAAACTGGGGTTCATAGTACACACCCAGTATCCAGTAGTATGCTTCTACCACTCGATGTCGAGCAAAGCTTAGGGTTTTGGTTAGGGCTAAATCCTTCCACCACCTGTCAATAATTATCATCAATTTGGAATGTAAACGTAAGCACATATAAATGCAGTACAAAGAAGACTCGCAAGCAGATGTCCTTGAGCTCTTGACGATGAAGAGATTGCAGCATATGGAAGTCCAGCTTTGCGAGCTCCAGGATCTCATCGTTTCGTGTTGGCTCCTCCTGGTAGATGGAGATGTAATGCCTTGCGAAAAGCCTTTTTATGCTCCTGCGAAGAGGTGTCTCGAGGGCAAGAGACACTAGCGTTGCTAAAGGTGGGTTGAGATCATGAACCATGGATGTAAGGTGGCTCCGTGTGAAAGAAATAGCTTCATCAAGTATGGCCTCTCCGTGAGTCCCAAGGTAAGCCGCGTTGTATAAGCTTAGCAGCCCTTTTACATCGTCAGTCAAGGTTCGTGAGAAACTCCCACCCTCATCCTTGAACTTGTTGAAGACATCTGAATAAATAGAACGATGACATCTTTTGTGTTTGTAAAACCTAAGGACTTCTGTTATGATCCATAGAGCATCAAATGAACTAAATAAATTAAGTTTTTTTTTTCTTCTTTTTTATCTTTATTTTATTTGAAGGAGAACAAAGACAAACTTAGACAACACCATGGGGAGAAGATCCATCTCTCCCCTACCGTCTTTGAAACAAAATAAATGAGGGTATCATTAAGCACTTTCGGCTCTACTGGCAAATTCAACAAAACTACGTGTAGAATACTCTACCCTATACATTAAACAAGATGAGGAGATTACCGGAGGTCACGCTGTACCCTTTCTCTCTAAGCAGTCGGAATCTGAGTGAAACCTCGTACAGTCCATCGTTGGCGCTATCGGCATCATAGACTCGTTTCAAAGCTTCGGTTATTTCCTCCTCGAAGCGGTATTCAAGTCCAAGAAGCTGAATCGTATCGATCAAATGCATGGTTTGCATCACATCCTTGTTGTCCCGGAACATTCTCCTTACTGCTTCCCTGAGCTCTTCATCTCGTTCTCTCATCCATGCCTCCGACTGTGTCATGCATAGATGTCAGTTGAGATCACGGATCCACCTCTAGGTGTGATTTGTATTCGTACTAGCTCATATGATAAGACAGGACCGCAGTCCTCGAGTTGAAACGGCTGTTTTAAAAGATGCAGTGGAGTATGGGAATGCAGAAGCAGTAGCGACTCTCTCACTTTTTGGGATGTGACTAAAGCGTAAGAAAACGCAGGAAATACTAGAAAACGAAGATGTCCAAAGAGTCGCATGCCAATTCATTAAAGGGAAGCTAAACAGCAGTCGATCGTGCACCAAGTCACACCTATACATTGTCAAGTCGATCACGGATGCATGCGCATATAAGGAAGAAAAAGTTCAGAGACTATATACATCACAGCGCCAAGATTAAAATGACTCTTCGATGAGAAACGGGCCTGTGTTTCATCGGAGCAAGGCTGGTGCGTAATGAAGTAGTCACCCCAGAGGTCGGGATGATAGACTGCGCACTGCCGCACGACCTGATGGCCTGCGGCATCAGGTGACTGAGAGCTCACGACCTCCATTCCCCGAAGGCTTCGGTGGACGCGGACAAGGACGGCGTGGTTGATGTAGAGGACCCTCGTGGCTCGGTGTCTTATAGGCAGGCTCCATGGAGGGCTTGTGTAAATGAAGGATGAGTTGGCGTTGTTTGGATGCATGTGGTGCCGAATAATTGATGAAGAACGATTCAATTAGACGCAATAGATCAACTAAAACGTGTGTTTCTCCAGATGCTTTGAATAATTTATCAAGAACGATCCAATTGGAACCAGTAAATTAATTAAAACTTTTGTTGTTGCACATGCTTTTCGTAATGGCTACGCCAAAGCATCCTCTCTCTCTCTCTCTCTCTCTCTCTCTCTCTCTCTCTCTCTCTCTCTCTCTCTCTCTCATTAAAACTATTACTTGATTCTGGAAGCTGATACCCGGTGTGTTAATGTCCAATGCACTCGTCTGGTATTTCGGATGAAGATCCTACGGGATTTGAATCGCTTTGCTCGAGAATGACAGTCAATATAATGGGACCAAGTTGATGGGTGAGAAAGATTGCGATTCTGACGCCCAACCTATCGAAACATGCGATGACGTCCCTCCGAACTCAAGTCAGCCGTTCATCGATAGAGTTCAAACTAGACATCCACATCGAATCTCTTACGGACGATCCCAAATAGTGCTGTAAGTGATGCTGCTAATGTTACTGATGGCATGGGCGGTGATGCAGCATCAGCCAAGCGTTCCCGGACAACGATGCATATTGTTCACATGTCATGCTCACCATATCAATATATATATTAATTTCTCTCGTCTCGATCTTCATCATAAGTTAATGAGAAAAAAAAAGTCAGATGTGATACGATGAAAAATAATTGTAAAAGTTCATTTTGATCATTATAATATGAGGTCTATTTAAGGAAAGATTTTCCTCAATAACTAGAGAGATTTCCTCGTACAGTTTGAGAAAATCTTATCTGCTATCATGCCCCCACAAGATGGTGCTCCTGTTAAGGATGTCAATCTTAGATCGATATAATGAAAATAATTTACGAGCAAGAGGCTTCATAAGTGAATCTGCTAGTTGGTCAGCCGTATGTACATGAGAGACACGTAGTTGATTTCTGATAACTTAATCTCGCACGAAATAGAAGTCGATGGCAATGTGTTTCATGCGTGAGTGGAACACTGGATTGGCACATAAGTAGGTAGCTCCAATATTATCATAATATATTGTAGGAGGAATGGTAGAGTTGACGTTGAGTTCCTTAAGGAGATTTGTAACCCAATTGAGTTCAGTAGTAACAGTAGCGATGGCACGGTACTCGGATTCAGTTGTAGACCGTGCGATTGTCTTTTGCTTCTTAGAACTCCAACTGATAAGGTTAGCTCCAAGGAAGACAATATACCCCGACGTAGAAGTTCTATCATCAAAGTTCTTTGCCCAGTCAGCATTAACAAAGGTATGGAGATTAAGTGAGGCATGTTTGCGAAGAAAGAGGCCATGATGAAGGGTCCCTTTAAGATATCGTAAAATTCGTTTAACGGTAAACCAATGCGTAGTAGATGGCTGGTGCATGAATTGGGACAATTTATTGACTGCAAATGAGATATCTGGACGGGTGAGAGCTAAGTACTGTAAGGAGCCAAGTACTTGTCGGTATTGAGTAGCGTCCGAAGCAAGGCTTCCATCATATAATTTGAGTGATTTATTACTAGAGAGGGGAGTTATAACCTCTTTTACATCCTGTATGTTTGTTTTGGATAATAGATCTTGAATATACTTTCTTTGTAATAGAAGAAGACCTGAAGATATAAATATTGTTTCAACTCCCGGAAAGTAACTTAAGATGCTAAGATCTTTGAGGGAGAATCGATCAGCTAATTGCTTTAAGAATGTCTAAATCTCCAAGGGATCATTGCCTGTAACAATAATATCATCCACATATATGAGAAGATATATTGTGTTTCTATTTTGTTGTCGTAAGAATAACAAGGTATCAAACTTGGAGTTGATAAAACCAGTTGATGTTAGAAATGAACCAAGTTCAGTATACCAGGCTTTTAGAGCTTGACGAAGTCCATAAATAGTTTTTTGTAGTTTGCAAACATGTTTTGGATACTGATGATGAATGAACCCAAGAGGTTGCTGCATATAGACATCTTCAGTTAGAGTCCCCTATAAAAAGGCATTGTTAACATCTAGTTGTCGTAGCTACCAGCCTTTTAAGATGGCCAAACTTAGAATAAGTCAAATTATTGTGGGTTTAACAACAAGACCGAAAGTCTCTGTAAAGTCAACTCCAGGTCATTGATGAAACCCTTTAGCTACAAGATGTGCTTTATATCTAGCAACAGATCCGTCTGTGTTACTTTGTGTAGGATGAGAGGGTACAAGGGTCCATGTGGAGTTATAGAGGAGGGCATCATATTCTTCACACATGGCTTTACGCTAGTGTGGAGATTTTTGGGCTTGAGTAATTGTGGTAGGTTCATTGATCTCAGAAGAGGATTTTGTGATAACATGTAGGTCGAGGACTTGACATGGCTTGAATATAACACTCTTGGAGCGTGTTGTCATTAGATGTTTATGAGCTATAGCTTATGTTGTTGATATAGGTAGTGGAGAGGCATTAACACGGGTTGGAGCAGGCTGAGGTACTTCAGTGTTATTATGGTCAGAAGAGGGTAAAGAATGTTATTGTGTTTTTGAGGACATTACATCAGTAGTAAGGGAAGCTTGTGAAGAAGGGAGAGAAGAAGCAATAGAGGGAGTGAGGAGCTGTTGAACCGGGAGAACAAGAGAGTGCGGATCCTGAGGAAATGGACTAGATGGTGTCATAGGAGGTTCGTGTGATGGGATCAGAGGGATACTCCAGTGATGTATGTTTGTCGAAATAGCTTGCATGGTAGAATGGTTGTGAAAAGGAAAAGTAGACTCTAAAAAAATAACGTGATGTGATATAAAGACCCTTTGAGTTTATGGTTCATAACATCGGAAAGCATTATTTTCTAGAGAGTATTTTATAAAGGTGTAAGGCTTGGATCGGGGTGTCAGCTTATGTGAGGTATAAGGTCGTAGCCATAGATAACATAAACAACCAAAGACTTTGAGTTTCTGAAGATTTGGGGGCTTGTAAAAAAGTTTTTCAAATGGTGACTGGTATTGTAGGACTGGAGTAAGTATACGATTAATTAGATAGACTGTAGTTTGAAAAGCTACTGACCAAAACGTTGGGGGTATGGATGCTTGATGTAGAAGTGAGAGACCAGCTTCAACTATATATCGATGTTTGCGTTCAACAGAACTAACTAATTGGGGAGCATGTGAGGGTGACTTGAGGTGTTATATACTACAAGCTGAGAGGCAAGATGTGAGGGCTTGATATTCGCCTCCACCATCAGAGTAAACTGTTTTGATTGAAGACTGAAAAAAATTCTCAACCAACTTTCGAAAGTTGGTAAAGATTGTTGAAACATCATATTTATGGTGGAGAGGAAATAACCATGTGTGCTTAGTGAAATAGTTGACAAAAATAATATAAAATCTAAACTTGTCAAAAAAAGGGGTTGGGGGAGAGCCCCAAACATCTGTATAAATAATTTCAAACGGTTTAGAGCAAGATATGGAGGATGTTCCAAAAGGTAGTCTATGACTTTTATTACTAAGATAAGCATCACAATGCATATTAATGCTATTAGTTTTAAAAGTAGGAAGAGAAAAACGAAAGAGTAATTTTTGCTGAATAGAGGATGAGGGATGACCAAGACGATGATGCCACACATCAACTGAAGCTGCAACTGAGTAAGCAGTGGACTGGGTGAATTATGGCTCATAAATGTTGTCTTTATTTCGACCTCGGACCAAGGATGCCCCCGTGCTAAAATCCTTGACAAGAAATGAGTTAGGAAAGAATTCAATGGATGTATTATTTTGTTTGCAGAATTAAGAAATGAAAATGAGATTTCGTTTGATGTGAGGAGCACACAAAACATCATCGAGTATAAAAGTTCTGTTGTGTGAATTAAGCTTTGTAGAACCAGTATGCGTAATGGGAATTCCTTTACCGTCACCGATGATGATATATTTATTTCCACCATAGGTGTTGTGGATAGACAAGTTATGTAAATTAGATGTAATGCGATGGGATGCGCTAGAGTCTACAATCCAATTGTGTTGATTGATATTCGGAGTAGTCGTGAGATTTTCTTGGGGCCGTTGTGATAGAGGAGGAAGTCTGGGTCGAGATCGACGGACTTTTGCAGAGTGTTCGACTTTGTCGCATAGTTGGCAGACAACTCTTTGTTGACTTGAATGTTGAGGACGCCAGGGTTGAGGATAATTGAAGTAGTCGCCTCGATAGTTGTGACTACAATGCTGATGCTGTGGAGGAGGCATGGTATATTCGTAGTTCATAAGTTCAGGAGGCATCTTGATCAAACCTTTGTTGATAGTCTTGTTAGACTGGTTGCCCCTCCTTTTGGATTTTTGACTGACTTGAGCCGTGATGGATGATCCTGTCAATTTGTCCTTGCACTTGAGATATATCTCAAAATCGATCAATTTGTCGTAGAGTTCTTCAAATAATATCAGTGAGTCATGTGCCCATATTACTGCTGCTAGTTCCTTGTACTCATCCCCTAGGCCATTGAGGGTGTGTACAATGACTTCTTTATCACTGACGGAATGACCTACTAGAGCCAAGTTATCGATAATAACTTTTATTTTTTGTAGATAATCGGCAATAGTACTTCCCTCTTGTTTTGTTTTCATGAGACTGGATAGAAGACTGAGCATGCGAGTCCGGAAATGATTTGCCAAGGTGGTTTGCAACTTGCACCAGGCTTCGACAACAGTGTTACATGAAGATATGAGTGGGGCAAGGGATTCAGCGACTAAGGCTTGAATTGCTTGTAGTATTAGACGATCTTGACATAACCAAAGTTTATGGTCCAGATTTGGTATTGGACTGGGTGCTCCTGGGATGTTGAGCATCGCCGGTGGACAACGGAGAGAGTCGTCTACGTAGCCAAGTAGATTATAGCCAAATAGAAGATTATAAATTTGAGCATGCCAGGATACGTAGTTACCACCTCTGGATAACTTGAAGGAGATGAGTGTAGCAACATTGATGGAAATAAGACTTGTATAGGAAAGAGTACTATGGTTGCCTACAGGGACAATAACTAGAGCGCCAGATGTGAATGATAAGGACATGTTGAGGATATATACCAATCGACAGAAAGCGATCGATGGAAAAAGAGATGATGTCGCCGGTGAGATGCACTGCTAGTCCTTAGGAGTTCTTCAGTAATGATGGGCAGGGATTAAGAGTTCTTAGATGCGTTGCTCCACCACAGAGGCCACGATCTTTATAGTGTGTCCGAGCGAGCTGTGAACAACTTGAAGAAGAAGGTCGGTTCTGCTGCCTGTGGTGCAACGAAGCAGGTGACTTCTGTTGCTACTCGTATTGTTTTAGAGAACGAGTGCAGGAAGGGTAGTCGCTTGGCGCAAAGCAGGCGACGAAGACTCAATCAGTGCAGATCGCACCGTTCGGTCAAATTCGACAACAAGAGGTTCTCGGTAGAGGAGAGCGCCGGGGCTGAGATCGATGGTGCTGTCCTGTTTTTGTCACACCGCACACTGGCTACGGCAGTTGCTATTGATGCTGACAGCGAAGAGGGGTGCATGGGCGCCGGTTGAAGCTGCGGCTAAGGGGGTCACGGCTAAGAAGAAATGGAGTATTGGCAGTGGTGGTCGTTGGCAGCGGCAGCAAGTGATCGCAAGAGCTGGTATGGTCGTGCAGAAGAAATCGTCGCGCCGACAGCTCACTGTGAGAAAAGGAAGCGATGATGACAACTAGCGGTTGGGCGACGACAGTAGAGATTGCTCTGCTTCTGTCGCACCGCAGAAGGGAACTAGCGCTACAAAGGCTCGACGGCTTGAAGCGGTGGTGGCGCGGTTGGAAGCAGCAGCGGCGGCCCTTCTCACGCTGCAGCAGCCGGTGGGATCGCACGACCGGAGGCTACGATGGCGATGGTTGTGGGCCGGAGAGTTGCGATGGCAGGGTTGCGTGGAGGGAGGAAGAGATCGATGGTCAGGGGGAACAGCGATAGCAACGACGATGGGTTGCATGGCCACCGGTTGAAGCAGTGGCGATGATCACGGGTGGAAATAAAGCTTCCGCTGGTCATTGGCAGCGGTAGAGGGGGTCGTCCGTTGATCGGAACAACGGAAAGAAAGCTTCCGCCCGTGGAAGCAGAGGAAGCAGGGGGCGAAGAGGAAGAATCGATGAGGAGCGAGCTTGCTCGGCCTACTATTGTGCAACAGTCGAGAGAGGGTAGTGATTGTTGGTAAGGAAAAAGAGGGAGAGCCTCGTTGAAGTTCCACGAGATCTGAGGTAGGGAATACTGTCGGAGGAGCAGATAATTGGTCACAGTAGAGGAACGGAAACCCCTCGAATGATGCGCCTTAACACCAAACTCGAAAGATGGCAAGCTTCGATGAGGATCAATTACTGTCATCGGACAGCGAGAAGAGAGCTTGCTCTTAGACAAGTGACTCTGATACTATGATAAGATGAAAAATAATTGTAAAAATACATTTTGATCAATACAATACAAGATCTATTTATAAAAGTTAGTTAGGAAGAAGGATTTTCCTCAACAATTAGAGAGATTTCCTCGTATGATTTGAGAAAATCTTATCTGCTATCAAGATATGATGGGAAGGTGGGAGGTTGCAGCCAACAAGGAAGGCGAGCATTGGAACGTCCACAACCGAGAAGACTGAAAAGACATGGGCGCCTGCCGCAGGCCTATCATTGATAGGATGCACAAGGCCAGTGTTGTTCCTTCAAGTTCAGAAGCAAAAACAGATAAATTTGACCTTGTTACTGCTAAATTGATGGGCTAATATACAACAAACAAATCTATACAATACAAGATAAATTGACTTTTGGTTGGCCCCTTGCTACTTCCGAACTTTTTAAGGCAAACCAGGATGAAGGGAGAAGCAACAAGATCTCGTGGCATGTTTTCTGGATGCCAGCAGACAAATGCACACAACTAGTGGCACCAACAAATCATAACCACAGTATTGAATCTACATCAAAGAGTATCAATCATATCTATATAGTGCAGCACAATCAAGGCAGAGTGGTGTAAGAAGTTACGCTCGGATGGATCCCACGGGACGACTTCGACTTTTGTCTTGGGCAACTCACTGCCTCTAGCAGGTGTCACCGGGGAGGCTTCGACTTCAATTATTGAATGTCACAGTTGTCAAGTTTGGCGCTATATTACAACATCGGGTGGTCATCAGGCTTACGATAATATGGACAATGCATCATAAACGCATGGAATGAATACTCATGGAAGTTGAGGATGTGCGAAACAACACCTCGTCCCCTAAAAGAAGGGCGGCACCTCCAGCCTTCTTTACTTCCTCTTCCCGGCACCAAGAGAGAGGAGATCTAAGCTACGAAGAAGAGATTCATTATGGGTTCCTCTGACAACCGCAGCTCGGGACATGGACGATGACCTAGAATCTACCACAGGCTGCTGAATTCTTTGACCACTCGATGGCCGGCTGCTGCTTGAAAAGATTCTGCTATTTTGTGGCTCACTAGGTTCGGTAGAACCCGGTCTAAAGCTGGACAATACAGCCCTCTTTGATGTACTCCCATGGCGATATATTGGGCGGGTTTTTTCTGAGTCAACCTAGGATTACAAACGAACACACTATGTTAGAGCACCAATACAACATCTTATGATACAACTACCATGGACTTACAGCGTCTTTGGACGACACAAGTGCATCGTCTAAAGTTTTGTGCTTGGAATGATCACAATGATGAGCAGAACCCGAAGCATTCCTTCTGGCAAACGCTTCAACGGCACCTGAGAATCTTTCACGAAGCTCTAGTGCCACCGATAAAGGTCACAACCAAATCAGCAGGACAAACTTTATTTTATGTTTACATCGAATCTTCAGAAAAGAAGCAAACCTGAAGTTCTTTCTCCCCGATCAAACGATGGACCAATAGCTCCATTCGTCCTATCGCTTGATTGCTGCAAGAAAATACAATATTTCAATACAAACAAACAAGAAATAAAGATGACAAAATCCCCATAGCAACACGATTAACTTAAAATGCATACCCGTATTCGAGGACTGGCACCAATTTGAGGATGCTTCACGATGGTCCAGTCAAAAAAATAATCAAATTGATACCCTATGACAAAACAACATGAAGAGCAGATTTAGTGTGCAAGACCTCGAGCGGCTGAAAGCTTTATAGAGGATCTAGTAAAGATTAACCGCAAACATACGAGTTAAAAAGGATCAGAGAATATAATACTTGAATCTACCTTCACGAATAAATAGGTCACGGAAAAGTCGCTTCAAGTATGAATAATCTGGCTTGTCCTCAAACCGCAATGATCGGCAGTAGTGGAAATAGGATATAAATTCTGATGGATATGACTTGCAAAGTGCCTGATTCACAACATAGACGGTGCAAAAATGTCCACATTTACTTCTTGTCAGTAAGCTAATAAGTTGAATGAAGAAAATAGTTGGTTAAGCAAGTTCTCCAGCAAACAGACAGAAAGAAGATCCCGAGTTACCTCGACCGAAGTAAGCATTTTCTTTTCACTAATTTTATCGTACTTCTGTTTTTTAGTGCCAGCTTTAAGCCCTTGCCAAGGAAGGCTGAAGCGAAGGAAAACAACCAGATGTAACTAGTCATGCATCCATCTAAAAACAGAGATGAAAACGAATAAACCACCTAGATTGATCTTAACCTTCCTCTTAAGAAATACATAAGCACATAACCAAGAGATTCTAAATCATCTCTTCGGCTTTGTTCTGCATGTAGACATGGAAATGTCAAGACAAGTATGCACAAGATGTATAAATATAAGGAAAATAACCTGTATCAATTTCTAAGGCGAGAGAAACTCACCGACCCCAAGATGTGTATTAACACTTGCATACCGTGCAGTCCCAGTCAGGTTCTTATTCTCCCTGTAAAATTATCTTAATGCATATTACATAACCAAGAAGTACTAACACAAGGACTAAAGAAGATTTTATTTACACATGAAGACATGGAACACAGACTCGAGAAACTCAACAATTGAACATGCTTGGGGACCCATGTTAGAAACTTGTGAAGGATGACAAACACATTCGGCTGCAAAATAGGAAAGTAACCAAGGCTAAGATTCAAGAAAGCCCGTTCAGCCACTTTACTAAACTGCTTGCAGAAAGACAAACTTTAAAGATGTGAACTTCCAAGGTCTGCTCTCGATTTGAACACCTTGTACTGTCTTGAAAATCTTGTTTATTTACAAAACAAAATTCCATACCAAGTGCTAATTTTAATTCATCACTTGATCTTGATTCAAATAATTTAGTAATACCATGTTTGTGAGCTTGTCAGCAATTTATTTTGCCTATGAAATTATTAGCTTTTCAAAAGTCAGACCAAAACAAACTCATTAAAAGTCAAAGACAATAGTTATCAAGTTTGTCTTGTCGGAGATGCTATCTAGTAACTACCAATAATTCCTATTTTTCTCTTAAGCAACAGGTGCAATAATAATGTCAGGAAAATATCTACAGTGAATAAGCAGGTCGATACAAGATTTCGAATGAGCACATTTGGTCCAAGTCATTATTACCTGTATGGTATGTGCTTGTGAGTATGAAGATCCCTATATTTCTTCGCAAGGCCATAGTCAATGATATAAACCTGAGATTAAACAACAAATGTCAAACAGATCACAAAGAGAAAGACAACACAACATTAAACCTCTGGGAATACATGGCTAAACTCACAAATCAATCAATATAATCCAATCACACTACAATATAGCTCCTCATGCAACCTATTTATCAAAGATGTGGAGAAATATTCAACCATATAAAATTATGAACAAAAGGCAAATTTTAATCCTGTTGACAGAGTTTCTAAGAATGATGAACTAAGCTCAGGACAGATCCAAGAAGCACTAAGCACCGGTTGGTTCTTGTAATTTACAAAGTCCTTAGAACTCATGAATTATATTGAGGGTTGAGTCATGATGAAGACATCCATTACATCAGAATAAAATACCATCTAACTGGCTGTTGCAAGCCTAAGGGATCTCTATGGCAGATACTGAATAGATACTGAATTCTCTTCCCAATCAACTAACACAAAGCTCAGAATCTGACAGTGAACAAAATGACAGAGAGAGCACTGGTCCTGATCCACATAAACAGCTGGGAACATGCTTAGCAAGAAAAGAATAATTGTGACTTAAGAGAAAGATTAAATTGCCATATATTACAGCAATGATAGGTCAAGGATTGTAAGAAGGCTTGATAACAGGAAAAGCTCAGCCTTGGCACATTGGCTCAGGTCACTTGAACATCAAGACACAAACCTAAAGATACAGCCTCCATATCTAGATGGTCCTAATGCACGAGACTCGTGTCTAAAGGCCTGTTTTCAAATCATACAAAGTCCATATTTCATAATTTGGTTTCTCAGTCTGTATATAAATGATTACTAAGGTCACAGCAATTTCAACAACAGACATGATGGAACATATCCCTCCACCTCCCACACTACTGCCACATTGTGCAATCAAAAGATCCCGCCAATTCCCCATGATACAGTCCAAATATCCACTGCTCAGCCTTTTTTTGTTCTTCACCCTGGTTACATCGGCCTGTAATTAGTTTCAGAAACATCGGATGTAGAACGGAGACCAAATCAAATTGGATATATCAGATTGTCAGATGCTTTCTGAACTGAGTGGCAACCCACTAGAACTTGGAATGAGAATGACTACATGGAATGTCTGGAACCAATAAAATAGTCGTAACATTGATCAGATGGACCCAGCAGTCAGCAAAGTATGATTGGTTCCAGGTAGTCATTGTCGTATGGTGCCACGATCTCCACCAACATCAAAAGTAGGGCATTGCAAGCATTGGGGCAGAGGGTTTTCATGGCAGATGGATGGCAGAAACTATACACCCAATCAGAACTAATATAACCACATAATATAAAAGGATGTACCCAGCGCACAAGGCTCCTGCGAGCTCTGGGGAGGGTCAATGTACCTAGCCTTACTTTTAAATATGTAAAGATGTTGTTTCCATGACTCGAACCCTGATCTTCCAAGTCATAGAGGAACAATCTTACCATTGTACAAAGGCCCACCCTCATCCTTAATATAACCACATAATATACACTATCAAACATATAGTAACTAAGTGATAGTACTCAACCTTTATTATTTGATTGTTACATAATATTTGACTTTCTCAATCTTTATTTTAGCTACCTACATTTAGATTATTGTAATTATTTCAACCTATATGATGATATTTATTTGTTCACATTGTTGAGTTTATAGGAATTAAATATGAATACTACAAAATTCATGTTAATAAAAATATTATATTATATATATATATATATATTATAAAAAAATACATTTGTCCTCGCTGTGTTCGTACTCTAATTTTTTGAAAATGATGTGTCATCGTGTTCATGTCCCATGTCTGTATTTGTGCTTCTTAGTAATTGTATAAAAGATCCAAACACCAATTTACAAAAAAAACATTATAAGTTTCACATGATATGAATATTTTATATAAGTGATCCAATAATATAAAACTAAAGTTCATTCATTCTATTAAAAAAAAGCCAAAATATGGTTAATGAATGAAATAATGCAATGACATTCATTAATGATATATAACAATGAGAAATTGAAAGAGAGAGAGAGAGAGAACACAGAGGAGAAAGAAGAGAGAGATCAACAGAGAGAATGCTAGCGAGAGAGCACAAGAGTGAAAAAGAGAGAGGGGGAGACAGATTAAGAGGAAGCAGTGCAGGTTGTCAGAAATATTTCGAGCAGTGGGCATGTGAACAGTCACTATAGCCACACTAAAAGAGGGAATCAAATAATAAACAGAAATAGTTTAAAGTTTTTTTTATTTAGACATTGGTCATCGATTGAATGTCTAATGATGATTTTTTAACTTGATTTGAGTTTTTCTAGTCCTATTTATATGGGTTAAGAATCAAAAATAGCTTTCCCTTGAGCTGAATTGAGTTTTTCCTTAACCACTTTATAAGAAAATTGACTCAAAGGGTCATTGGGCTTGAAACAACTACTAGGGCCCATAGCAAAGCGGCAAATAGCCTAGATAAAGCCACTGTAGACCTAAAGTGCCTTATGGTGAAGCTGCATATAAAGCATCGCACCAAACATTTATAAACCACCACAGCATCAGATAAGACTGTCACTTAGACTAAAGATCTCCAGTATATAAAACTAATTTATATCCACTGATAGATTCAATAAAATAAAAATCTGCCATCCAACCTGTTGGTGGATGCTCTTAGTGCATACAAGGTCCCTGATGCTCTTAGTGCATTCAAGGTCCCTGATGCTCTTAGTGCATTCAAGGTCCCTGATGCTCTTAGTGGATCACTAGAACAAAGTGAGAACAAAGGGATCGAGGTGTGACCATGAAATTCCATGGAGGTGCAATGAAACAACCTGAGGAAAGAATGGTAGCTGGGATGGTTAAAAGGTACCATCCTCTATTTGATTTTACTAATGAGCAGCTATGTTCACCGACAGATCCATCATGTTTGTGTCTTCAGCCATACTACCTCTCACTTCCTCACTAAAAGACGTACAATGTATCAATGTGGTGCAAGCCTCCCGATTCTTCCAAAACAGCCAACCAAAGACAAGGAAGAAGTCTCATTTGAAACAGTCGGTCTGCAGCTAATTATGACACAAATTAATGGAATCAACACTTATACTACAACAACAACAACAAAACTATAAGTCCCAACTATTTGGGGTTGGCTACATGAATCTTTTGTCGCCATTGAGATATGTAAAAAGTAATATGTTTAGTTAAGTTTAGAGTATTTAATGGAATCAACACTTATACTAAAGATAATTTAAATAGGATCAATTATATATCCTACACAAGTATTTGTTAGACAGATATCAAAAACTAAACATGGACCCAACATGAGATTGTGTGGACTACGGACAAGGATATTAATAAAATCAGTGGGATCCAGAGTAAATTATTCCAAATTAGTTTAGCTTTAAAGTACATAGCATCAAGCATTTAAACAAGGAGACGGAAGGCCCTTGTTTAGGTCAGAAGGGTATATTGAATGCTCACAATCACTCAGAAGATATCAAATTCAACACTTTGTTTTATGTTAGTGCTCCTATTTTCTAGACAACTCGCAATAGCTCTTGGATGCGCAAAGTAAAATTCCCACCTATCACGCAAAGAATATTTGGTTGCATACATTTAAATCTAGATTATGTCTATGATGGAAACCATAGGCTCCACGAAGCTACTTAAGACCATAGAAAGACAAAAAAACACTATTTCTTTGTGTGTACTTCCATAGGAAGTCCAAAACTTAGAACCAAAAGTTACCTTTGTGACAACATTCGGATAAAACAATATAGAAACACACACAAAAGACACACATTGAAGACCTTACTTATGTCTATGATGGAAACCATAGGCTTCACAAAGCAACCTAAGACCATGAGAGGAAAAAAGAGCTACTAATTCCATTGTGTATAACTACCACAGGAAGTCCAAAAATTAAAATCAGAAGTTAGTTAAAAAAATTCAGATAAAACTCAACAAAAACACCACACGAGCACACATACAACAAAAAAGAAAAACATTAGAAAATCTGGATTAGACAAACCATAGGTTCCACAAAGCAACTTACGACCATGAACAAAAAGAAACTACCAATTCCTTTGTGTATAACTACTGTAGGAAGTCCAAAACTTAAGATCAAAACCTACCATGTGACAAAATTCAGATGAAACTTTCATAGAAACCAGTTTCACACACACACACACACTATAGAAGATCTATGATTCTGGTAAAAAGCAGAAATTATTACCTTACACTAGTATTATCAAAATCAATTTATTTCGAGTGAGTTGATAAGAAATGCTTACATTGTCTTATTGGTTGGAAGAGTCATAGATATGAAAAATTAAGTGAACAATTACATGCTATTTAAGATGATAGTGAAAAGTGCAATTCTGGGAAGTAATTTGAGGTCATTTTTCCTAGTACTCATAGCATAGGTCATATGAAGATGGATTGCCAAGTAATTTTGATGTTCCAACTTCCAAATATTTGTATGCATTAGTTTGAGCACAGTGAATAACCACTAGAATGTCTCCTCAGATACATCTGAAGGGTTTTTGAGAAATGAAATTTCCAATAATATGATAACACACCTGATTTGCTTTACGACCAAGGCCCATAAGAAAGTTGTCTGGCTTTATATCACGGTGAAGAAACCCCTTTGAGTGCATATACTCAACTCTGTTAATCTTCAAAAAAAAAAGAACCACAAATATTACGGCAATGTTTAAAGAGATATCCATTTCTAAACTCTGAAAAAAAAAAGACAACTAAATTAAAAGCTAGAGTCGAAGGGGAGAAAATGGTGCACATACTAATTGATCAGCAAGCATTAGTACTGTTTTCAGTGAAAACCTCCTGTTACAGTAGTTGAACAAGTCTTCTAGGCTAGGTCCAAGAAGATCAATGACCATGACATTGTATTCTCCTTCCACACCAAACCACTTAAGATGGGGGATTCCAGCTTCATTAAAACAACAAACAAAAATCATCATTAGCATTAACCGAGCAAACAAAATGAATCATACTAACTGATTGACAGCTTACTTCCTCCTTGGAGATGCATATACAACTTCGACTCATAATGAAGTTGAGGATGCTTTGCCTTCACTGATTCCTGCCAGCAATAAAGCATAGGTAGTATATAGCAAGATCCCATGGGTTATCCAATAGAATAACAGAAGTAGATTGCTCCATGATGAAAATCATCAGACTTAATGAGTAAAATGAGTTGAAGTAAACTAGAAAGCTTGTAATATATCTCCAAAGAGAAGCACAGATTGGAGCTTTCCAAGTAGAGAACTTACTAAAAGATAAACCTAACATCACATTATACACACCTAGGAACAATTTTCTTTAATGGGTGAATGAGCAATTGGATTTTCAGAATTAGGACCACTTGTGTGTGTAGAAGGCAAAATCAATGTAACAAAGATCAGAGTTTATATTAATAATTCAAATATGAATGCCATGAATAGAGTTATTTGGCTGATCATGTATACATTTGTTGCAAGGTGTTGTGCCGTACTACTGGTACAATAGAGCATGCACTATGTTTGTGCTACATGTTTTTTTTTTTTTTTCAGCCATTAAAGTTGCACTGTAATCTTAGGGCAACATTCACAACCGAAAACAATTGTGAGATCTCACATAATCAACTAATGGTTTTATTGTTTCAAACTCAAGTTAGAAAAGACTTCATTTACATGTTTAAACAAGTTATATTTATGAACATAGTAACAGTGCATACGAGCTTTACTGCTACTTCCTCTCCACTCTGTGCGTTAATACCTGAATCAAATCAACAACAAAGACAAAGTAAGACCAAAAAAGAATAACATAAACTAAAAAAATGATGCACAAATATCCGAGAATATCACACACCCAAAAAGAGCTCGCCAAAAGAACCACTTCCAATCTTTTTGCCAAGCTTAAATTTTCCACCTATCACACGCTCCATTATTCAAGATCCAATACAAATACGCCACACTAATCAACTCAACGCAAAATCCTCGGATCTCCAAGGTTGTACCAAAAAATACTCCTTTAGATCACCAGCAATCCACCCTACGACTCTCCTCCACCAATTCGTACAGAACAAAACCCCAAAAATCGTTATTCTTGGACATCATGACCTACATTACAAGGAACCGACTCCTGGACCTCCAACCAGCACGCACACGCATCATCGGGACTCCGAATCCTCCTCTAATAACAGGATCCAACGAAAGGAGCACTCCTCACTACCGAATACTGAATCAGTGAACTTTCATCCGCCCACAACTCTGATCGCGAAGAAACCCAAGCACCAGCCTCCGACCGCCAAATAGAAACCCTAGAAGATCTGCACCGACACGAGAGATCCAAGCGCCGCTTGCCGAAGCAGCGATCGGCGACCAGCGACGCCGTCGAGTGGATCAAACAGAGCAATCGGATCAAAGATATGGAGACCAAAACACATCTCCCCCGGATGCTCACAACATCTGTCGCGATGAGAGGAGAGGACGGTGCCGACGATAATGTGATCTCGATAAAGCTGGCGACGGTTTAGTTTTCGCTCATTATTTCTTTGTTATCAAACCTTTTCCTGCTGTTACCTGGGGAATTAAATGCACGCGAATTGGGCGACTTAAGTATGGGTTCCGAAGAGCGCTGGTTCTCGCTAATTCTTCATTTTATGCGGTACGTTTGGTAGAAAATTTATGCGGTGGCTTTTTAGATCTCTGCCATCTATACAACATCGTAGTTTGATCGAGGGGCCAATATTACTTCGCATATATGTTTTATGAGGACCTTCGTTTTGTGCTTTCATCCAACTCGCCATCGGTCGCCGCGATGGACTGCTTCGGTCGTGCGACGGCCACCTGTCGACGGAGATCGTAGGGCAGCAGCTATCCCACACGATAGCCGGATCTACCTACCTGCCATGCGGTTGGAAAGCCTACTGAGGGCTCCACGCAACATTGCTATCTCCGACGTCGAGGCGATGCGGGTAGAAAAGACTCCTTGAGATTGGGTCAACGACGGTGACGCATCGGAGGCTAATAACTTCTTTTTATCTAAAAAGAAAGAAAAGAAATGTCAGTGACTTATTATCACTCCGAAAATACTATTAAAAAATATACAACATACGTATTGCTCTTCCATGTATGATGATTTTATTGAAATCTACAATAAGATTGATGATCAAAATTGATGGAGGTTTAAATTTACAAAATATTAAAATCGAACACCCAGTGAAATAAAAACATTATAACTTCGTTCATAAATATTCTAAGGATGTTTTGAATCAAAAATACTATATATTATCTAGGGTAATTTTTTTAAATAATATTCTTATATTAGGTATTTCTCAAATAGTTATCCTATTTTAATATATTTTTTTTTCTTCTAAACCGTACCCATCAATCTAAAAATATCAAAATCACCCTTCTTCCCTTGCGGAGGCAATCTCATCCACCAAGTAGATAATATATAACAAGAAGGGCATGCCATGCTTACTCCACGGAGCACATTCCATCTCCATTGCGGGCAACAGATAAATTTGCTGAGAAGACACAGAATTGACCACATAGAAGCACAACTTGTAGGACTCCTCGACTTGCACACAAGTAGTTGGATGGGTTTTTATTCCCAGGACATCATACACAACCGCACACAACCTTTGCAAACATCGCTAGATCTAACCGCTCTTCTCATTATTGGCATGGAAATTCTATTTGACAGTTGTACCAAATGATAGATCACTGATATAATTTCTTTATTTTTCAGAAGAAAAAAAAACTCTGAACTAGCTGTTACATGGAAGAATGCTATATATATATATACATATATAGTGAGAAGGCCACTAGCACAAAATATTGCAACAACAGTGATTAAAGTTTCACAAGGCACAGAAAGTAAAATAAAGCATGTGAACAAACAAAAATCAAATCTGAATGGTTTTTCTGTTTGTATCAACAAATACAAGGAGAATTGGAAAGACTAACCAATTTGTGCCACATAGGTGGGCATCAGGCAGTCCCGACAACATGGACATGAAACGGGGATCCACGACAAAATATTGGCTCATCGGATGAGTCTGATTTTGCACGAGCCCTCAGGACTTCGGTTGCGTCATTTATGACGGCAGCTGCAAGAAGCGTGTAATCCCCTGGCACAAGAAAGTACAGGGCAAAGGAATGTGTTACATCTTGGAGTGGAGGAGCCTCCAGACTGATGTCGCTGAGGGTACCTGAGGAAAGAGAAAACTAAGAATGAGTCGACAAAATATTGCATGATCGTGAGGTAACACAATTCTATATGGTCCGTCGCAGCTGTTTCAACTCTGATGTATAAACCTTGATTGCCAAATATCTGATTCTGATAAGAGGGATAAATGAGCAACATCAGCTCTTTGGGAATATCGACTTTGGTTAATAACAGAACTTTTATCCGACTTGAATGCAATGGTAGGGAACAGTCACTGTGGTCCAGTAACTAAAATGTCTGGAAGCTGTACCAAATCACACGTATAACAAAACGGACAAAAAAAGCAATAACAAGGGAAATATTGCTTTATTTTTCCGCTTCACAATAACAATGAACCAGCATGTCATGTTCTATGAAAGAGGCACTATCTAACAAGAACATACTAATTGGGGTCAACAAAAAAGATTGTGTCAGGAACACCCAGTCCCAAAGTTGTCATTTTAGTTGTAAAAAGATGAAAAAACATGACATATGGGAAAAATTAGGTCCTACAAAATATGCATGTATGGAAGTTTATCTTGCCTTATCATTTTGTTTATAATCAGATCATTTAGTCAACCAAAATAAGAAAATGTTGATATAAAACAAATTCCTGTTATCAATCAAGAGATATTGAATAATACCAGCCCATAGAACAGTTGCTTTATTTCCTTCAATGCAATTCTCTCCTGCTACATCTCTGCATGAAACATTAAGGCTCATTTTAATCCTTTCCTTTGTGTTATTCCGAATGATGACCTCCATACGAGTCATCTCATGAGCCAAGACAGAACCTTTATCTAGTGCAACATTCCTACGACCAGGCTGGCCAGTGGGATTGTCTGATATACTGGACACTTCAGGAGAAACAATATTTTCTGATGCAGTTCCATTTTCACCCAACCTGAAACCAAAGGTTAAAGGGTCCGGCAGTAATATATCCATGATTGATGCTTGCAATGCTGCTTGAGTGGCATCTTTGATGTTCAACTCTCCTGAGCTATTTCGTCCTGAATGCCATTTCACTTTTATTTTGGATATTAAATTGTTGATGGAAGCATTCAGCTCAGCCTTTGCATTCCGTTCTGCTGTGCTAAAAACTTTATTTCCCACGATATTATTGACTTGAGCATCTTTTGAAAAGAAGGAAGCATCAAGAACAGGTAGTTTGAAGTGCTCCATCGGTATTAACACTCTTGCAGAATAGTCACGATCAATTCTGGTTTTACGGTACCCAAAGTCGATGTCTTCATTACTGAAATTTGCCATGCCATGCTCACTCTGTTGACTATCCAACTGCATTGAGACATTGACCTCAAAGACTACATCCGTGGGATTAGACAGTTCTAGTTCAAGAAGTCGCAAACCCCAACTTCCTCTATATGGATCAATCTTAACCAAACTGTCATTTTGGTTCACTGATTTTAGTTCTTCAGTTATACCATTCTCACCATAAATTTGTTTAGGAAGTGCCTCGCTCACACGTGCAGGAAATTCCATTGAGAGCAAGCGTGCCCTTACAAAGCGCAAGCCCTGAAGAACACACACATTTAATGGGACAACCAAGCGCCTTCCTGGTGGCACAGAATTGCCACTGCCATTTGATTCATCAGGGCTTGTCCATGGACCTAAAAGAACAAAGAGGAAAAGGTTAGTCCACTTCAGATCAATTGAATAATAATAGAATCAATGAAAAGGATGCCAATATTTGATCTTGCTAAAGTACTTATTATGTCAAAGATAGTAACAACATGGACAAATTCACATCCAGTAAAGTAGAAACAAGCAATGCCATGACTCTAGTAGTTTTCCTTTCCACTCTAACAACTCTAAATCTAAATTGGTTAGTCATGTCGTACTGATGCATTTAAATTTACTCTTTAAACATGTCTGAACCACCTGTACAGATTTCTCAGATATAACACACAACTTCCTACAGATAAAACACGTACCTACTGCACAGTGCTCATACCACCATGGTTACGTGGTGGGTCAATGTATACAACCTTTCCTCTAAATAGCATGGCTGTTTTCGTAATTCAAGCCCTCGTCTCCCAGGTAGCAAAGGAACAATCTTTGCTTTGCTCGGCGGTATTCTTAAAATGTTATGGTGATGCCATGATCTCCAGGTTCACGTAATCCTGATAATTTTCACTGATTCAGGTTAGAATGTGCCAGATTTATCCCTTTCACTCATTTTCTAAAGGATCAAACAAATTCTACATGAACGAGAAAACCCTAAGGTTTGGAAGGGATCCGTCGGCCATAGGTTGACTAAAGATATAATTGATTTGAGCTTCTTTTCTTTTCCTGTTCCAACAACTCTAGCCAATTCTATTTAGTTATATCTACTTCAGCTATCTAGCTAGATTGATTCGTCAAACTGATGTCTGAAGCAATGTGTTCCACATATTCAATAACAATCCTGACTAATTCTGATCAGTCCCTTAAATTAGTGGGTCACTATCTTTTTTCAAGTCAGTTCAAAGTTTGTCCCTCTAGTCATTACAAAAATAGAACTCCAAGGGCTATCCCCACTCGTAAACATATTGACTTATTCTGACACACAAAAGAATCAAAGATGAAATTACAAGGCAAGAGAAGATTTAAACACTTCTCCTAGGAATGTAGCTGAAGAATTTGTGGATCATGAACTACAAAACAAATTCACAGACATAAGAGAACTTATTTCTAGTAGACTGTGCTGCTATCATAGAGATTACAACTTTAAAAGAAAATTATAAAGTTGAAAGGGACATTTAAGTACCCGCATAATAAATAACCAACAATGGGCTGCTTCCTTCCTTGGATATTCTTCGTGCACTTCCAGAGGAGCTCTTGCTAGCATCAAATTCAGAATCCGTCAAGCTCAGTTGCCATGCTTTTACAGTTACTGGAATAGTCACTTCTCCACCAGGTTTCAGAGGAAGAGATGATAACAGAACATCATGTGCAATTGAAATAACAGAATCCTGGTTTTTCCCTGATAATGCAATGTGTGCTTGCTCAATTGGAACAGTCCCAGCATTCGTTAGACTTGTCCAAATATCACGAATTTCACCTTCATACAAGATGGTAGAACCATTCCCTCCTACCACATGGGAAACTAGCAGAGGTAGAGGGGGCACCACAGATATATTTGGAGTGGACATGTTTTTTGGTTTGGTAGAGCCACAGCATCTGAAAGGGTCAGAAAGAACAAGGCCCTGTGATGCCCCAAGAAGTAAGTTGTCAACATCCCTGAATAGGTGCTCTGTAATGACACCAAAGCAATGGACAATGCATCCTGGTATTGAAACTGCTCCAACTTTTGTTGGAATCCCAGACAATAAGATCACCTTGGAAGTATTAGGTGGCAGACTCACACTTACAGGAAAAGCATCAAAGTTTCCAGAATGAACTGAGAGATAAATACTTTCAACCATAAGGTCAAAGCTACATGGATTTGCCAATTCCACTAAAACCTGAACTGGTTCTCCTACAATCCATGTAAGCTCTTGTTTATTGCAATCAGAGATGGCACCCTTGCTGAAAGGAGTGTAAATAAATGGTCCAGAAGGTGCTGAACCAGTCCACCACTCCTTTTTTTGTGGATTGCGCTTTATGATATCTGTTTGTGAAGGATGGAGAGGAAACGAATGCAACCTGGAAAAGAAGCAAGCATCCATTACTGTTACAGGAAAAATTACCGTGGTACTGATACTGTATACTACAATTCATTGCATTTATTTATTTTTAGGCATAGGAATAACTTGAACTTGAAGTTTGTCTAATATTTGAACCTAAAGTGCATCATTAGAGAAAAGTCCCCAGAAACAAATGCTTTGGTTACTTTAACTGGAAACTACAAACCAACTAGATTCAAAAACACAGAAAGATAACAATTCTGACCATGGCTAGGGGAAAATAACAGATTCGACAGACATCAGATTGTAAAAAAAACATATGCATGGACATTTCTTATCAGCAAACACAAATTCATATAAACATATAGAACGGATAGTAAATTCTGTAACCATATTTGTTTAAGGCTGATACTACTATAAGCTGGACATACAACAAATATAAGTTCAAATTGGATGATAGGTGGTCATGGAAGTGTATATAGTACAATTATAAGGTAATATAGTAATATAAAGGAGCAATCAAAAAACTAATTCAAATTCATCAATCATATTAATACGGTGAGAAAGTCCAAAGCAAATGTCAAAAAACGAAGAAGCATGAGAAATATATGATGTGCACAGAAAAATTAACATATTAGAAATTTTTTTACAGTCAGGAATATTCAGAAATAAGATCAGGATGATTTCAAAGCAACTAACTCTTGGTTTAAAGTCAAACAAATTGTTCAGAAATCTTAAATATAGCATAAGAAATGCAAAATATCATTCTTTCTTGAACTAGGCTACAATTAGCTTGTAACAGATTTTCAGATAAATTTTTACATTAATCAGAATCTAGAACCATTATGTTTATAGCCAGAAAATGTTTTAAGTCATGGTAGAGTAGACAACGACAAGCTAATGCTCCTTTAAGGAAAACAGGATAGTATGTCCGAGTACAGTCATCATATGATTGTGGTCCCATTTTTCTTTTTCAAGCACAAAGAATGCGTATCACCATAGTGACTATTTGGATTTTCATTCATTATAATTATCAGCAATAAGAATTCAGAACTGGCAGCACGGAAAGGAAATAATGAGGAGAGAGGAAACAACAATTTCTGCATACATATCTATTTGGAAGATTATAAATATTAAACCAGAGAGGAAACAACAATTTCTCAATGCAATGAAAAAATAAAAAATACCTGATAAAAGGAAGGGCAGGATCGGCACAGCGTGTGCCTGATGGAAGTCTTTCTGCAGAGTTTGCAAGTGAGCTTGCAAGCCCACTCTGACCAGCAGGCGTAATGAGTGGATAAAATGATCTAAGTAGACGAGCTGCAGCACTCCATGCAGCAAGAGGATCGCCGGCACGAACAGAGGACATCAGTATCTCTCTCAAGACAACCATTTGTATGGTGCTCCACTGAGACTCAAACAAGGAGACTATTGATAAAGGGTGCATTTTTCCGCCATCAGCATGACTTGCTCCAAGATCCTTGATGCAAGTAAGTTGAAGAGATTATTAGCCATACCTAAACTGCATGAAGATTATCAGGAAATGGAGTCTAGAAACAGCTTATTGCATCCATCTTAAGATGGACTCAATTTCAATCACTGTCATAGAGAATACAATGAAAACATAACATTATAAGACGTTCAGAACTTGTCTGTTACCAGTTCTGGAACCTAATCAGACCAGTTTGCAAACAGTAAATGTAGACCAAAAAAAAAGATTTAAAATGGTTTAATTTTGGTAGATGGCCAGTCTGCCACGGTAGTAGCATACTACCATACCAGTTCCATAGTTTGACTAGTACAGCACAATCTGTATGTTGGATGTACCATAGTGCTATGCTCTGAGTAAAACACGGAATTCATCAAAGTTAATTATATATCGGCATCCACTGCTATGCATGCACCAGGAACCAGCTATCATCATTTTTAAGCTCTATAGTATCAATCTACTATCTAAGCAATTTATTGATTCAAGATTAACTATAGAACTCCAAAGTTAGGAATCTTAAAGCAAAATAGTAAATGTGATAAGAACAGAATCCTTGGACAATGTTATGAAAATATTATTACGTTGCACAAGAAAATAAATAGTGAGCTCGGCTTAATTTTATTAACCACATTACTCTTCTAGCCAAACAAATGCAAATTTAGAAATCTACAAAGGACAATATAAAAGGCACAAACTTGGAGAATAAGAAATTAAAAAATATTCTTTCTGATATTCTCATGCACGTGACTTCTTTAATGTGTGTGTGAGATAGACTCAAAAACAGAACACTGTGATGATGTTAAAACTATAATTTGTGCACATTGACAGCAAGATCTTTTCATGAGGTCACCTAATAGTTACAAAAGAACATGGAAACCAAGCAAGGGGTTTGGGACAACTCAACCAGTCTTACCTATCATTGTTGTGTGGGTCTTCAATAGCTTGATTATTAGAAAAAACAAATAAAATATAAGTTATGTTTGTGAAGGTTGGAAGTGGCAATATCACAAACATTTGGTGGAAAAACTTTAAACAACCAACATAGTCTTCAATGGTCGGATAAACTCAATGAGCACTTTCACAAGAGAACAGCATATAGCAAGAGAAAAGTATATTGCAAAGGCACAAGAATTTACAGGTTCAGCCTAAGGAACAAGATCAGCATCTGTAGGAGAAGAATGCAAAAGTTGCCTTCTATTACTGGAAGATTACAAGAGAATCACAACTTAGTGTCGAAGCATACAAGACAAGTTCATCCAACTTCTTATCTAACCCTCAAAAAGAAAATGATCCTACATAACAATGGGCACTAAAACGAAATAGAACTTTGAGGCTTCTTTCTTCTCTGTCAATCTTTCCTGAATAATCTAGTGTTCTTTTGTACACATGCACATAGTCTCATTCCCACATTAGCCCTATACTTGGCTATTAAGAAATTTAGGCCCTTAGATCAAAGGAACATCATCCAATGGCTTAAACCACATACATGAGCACTTTGGAAAGGTTCAGTTTTTGTTTCGCCAAGTCATACACTGGGGCAACTGGAAAGTGCTAACAAGGAACATAACATAGGCTGACAATATGTCAATAATGATCAAACTTGCTAGAACTATGTGCATGCTAACTTCAGTAATCCATCTTCAACAATAAAAATCTAATTTCTGGCTTAAGCGGCAGTATGCAATATCTTCTAAAATCATTTCTATCAATCCTACTCATGGCAGTGTTTTTTCTAAAATCTAAGTTCAACAATCCATGTTCATGGTTCTCAGACACAAAGATAAGCATCTTTACTTATCAATGTCAACTTTTGCAATCAATTAACCACATATCTCAGTCAAATTGCTATCCAAACAATCTCAAGTAGTTAAAATTTTGTGAATTTCTAATATACCTCTCACTGTGCTTTTAGTTCTATCCATGGGAATCAAGATCTCTCTACCACGATGAAACTATGAAATCACAATCTTATCCTAATTTATAGTAGTTTACATTCAGGAACATTATGCTATCTGGTCTAGAACTTGGGTATACAATTTACTTAGTGTTATTTAGTTCTGTGGATATATAATTGGGTATAGAATCTCTCTATTTTGTTTTTTTGTTTTCAGCACATATTTTTTCTTGCAAATAAAAGAGATTTTCAAGAGAAACCAGCCAAAAACACCTAGTTAATGAGTGGAATAGAGTGATTTATCAGACATGCAGTTAATGGTGCATATAAAAGAAGTAGAGTTTGGTTAATAAAAAGCATTATCAAGGAGAGAAAATTCTGAATCTTGATATAAAAATATGAAATTTTCAGTATTTCTTCTAATAACAACTTACTTGGGGTGATGGACACATCTTTTGGCAGTTCCTTCTACTTTGGACGTGGTAAGCATTTGAAGTCATAGTCAAAACTTGCATAGCACTCATAGCAGCACAGGCATTATCCTGCTGCAAGTACAATTGAGCTACTTGTCGTGAAAAGAAGGCTGCCTTCCGTTGATAGCCAAGAGTTCCAAACAATCTTGCTATTTCAACATATAATATTAAGCGATCACTTGCATCAATCAGGGACTTTGCACCATCAGCAGCACTCATCAACAAGTCGACAACCTCCTTAGCAAGTTCACGCCTAATAAGAAGAGATCAAGAGCAGCGTAAAGATGTTTCAACTTCCGAACTGGTTAATAATGCCAGTAGATATAAGTGATCTCCAGTTATTAATAGAAATCGAATTAGTATGAACCACAGTAAGAAAATTTTAAAAATTTAAAATCCCCCATCCAAAAAAAATAAATCAATCCCCCAACAAAACATCATAAATATAAAAATTAGGAAGACATTTGTCATAAATACTCCCAAATTATATTGATCACTGGAAAATGAAATTTTGTACTAAATATGAATGGTGACATTAAATAAACAACAGAGATTCAATTATGACTAAAATGGTTTCAGTGACTTTTTCCCTTGAATATTCTTAAGAAAACGGGAGGCCCAGTGTTGCAAATGCTCTCGAGTTGAAATTGTTTAATTCTATAAGTCCAAGTAGAAAAACTCAGGATTCAACTTAAACACCTTAATTTTTCCTTGTGGGAGTCTTCATCTTAAACTAATACAAACGGTGGACAGAAAGTTTCTTTATTGGAATTAATAATAGTGGACAGTGTAACTAGGGTTCTTTTGCACAACATGAAAATCTAGGGTCTAGTGGACATATAGCAAAGCTTATCTTGATTGGTTCTAAACTTCCAATTAAACGAAAAATTCATTTTTCACTAGAAGCCCTTCTCTAACAATCACTTAAATTAAATTTTGTGCTAGGCCACAGAAGCTTATTTCAGAGATTGTGCAGTATTTTTAATTTCAGTATTGAGAGTCATAATGAGGAGTTGTGCACATGATTAGGTGTCAGTAAATTGGGTGATATTTTCTCCATAATAGTTGGACCTGAATTCTGTAAATAGGCAGGGTAGTAAATAAAAGAAAATAGATTCAACAAGCTAGCTATTCTAGACTGCTAACTATAATAGTCCATGGATCAGCGATCAAGTTGTTGCATTGTTTTTGAAATAAGTCACAGAGGGTATAGATAAGGATAATTTCAAGTTATTTGGACTAATTTCCATCATGATTTTTAATTTTTACTAGCTCAATAATGTTATCTTACTAGTTCCTTTTAAGGAGGAAAAGCGGTTCAATTTAAGGTTCTAATAGGCTCATTGTTTAACAAAATTAGGATGCATAACTTACGAGAAGAGTAAAGGATCCATAACTTAGGAGAGGAGTAGAGGTCGATCGGTTCTTATCACAGGGACTCATTATGTGATTTTATCAGTGTTTTTGGGCTTGCTAAACTCTCCCTCTTATGTCACCCATTTTACATTGTCTTCCCACCTGCTACCTATTTTCCATCTGTTGCTGCCTCAGCAGATCATTAAATAGACTACTATTTATGGTTTTAAATTAGACACAGAAATAAGCTGACGAGTGTTTGGACCTTCACAGTTCTGCCTCATTATGATTTGAAGATTTAAGAACTCTAATACAAGATTGGAAAAAGAAAACCCTTGGGACAGAAAAAGGTTGCTGTTGTGTGGCAGTGCATAGGCATATTACCATTGATCCACTTTAAGAAGAAAAAGAAAAAGGATGAATGAAAATTTTCTTCAGCACCAGACAATCAGTATGACACGCATATGTCCAATGGCATGCATGAATAATCAGTTGTAAAAGAAACTTATAGCTACCAGAACTTCAAACAGAAATTAAATTGGAATGAGAAGATCAATAAGCTAGAACAAAGAAATCAGAAACTTGGCACTATGACAAATATCAGAATGAGAGAGGGAACTACTGGAGAAGGGACAGGCAGAACTAGTTGTAGAAATTTTATACACAATCATTTTTATACAAATTTACAAAACATGTTTCAATTAAGAAAACCTAGAAGTTGAACAAATGCAATTTTACATGTACAATGCTTCGATAAAGATAAAGATCATTTATTTTCTCCATTTTACTATGAAATTATCAGCATCAGAACAGATGGATTATTATCTTTAATAAAGTTACTAGATTGCCTGAGAAATTACAAAGATTTTAACAATAAGATTTTTTTATCCACCAATAGCACCTCTTGGTATATTATTATTTTTTAGAATAATGTCCTTAACCTTACCAAATGTACATCTATTTTCACATGTACAGATCACAACAAGGTATAACTACATGCAAAGACCTAATATAAAGGTATTTGTATGTTAAAGGGCTGTCTACATTAGAATCTATGACAAGACCTGGAGAAAACACGAAATAACAACTAGAGATGTATTTGATATTTAAATTTCAAGCATGTACAGTATTTGAAAGCATACATAACTCTCATGTATCTGTGATGAATGACAAATCTTAACAAATTTTTAAAAAAAACTCAAATCAGTTACCACATAATAATTTGTTTCTTACAGCTTTTGTGAAATATAAAGAAGCAAAAACAATTTCCATGTGATTTTAAGATTGATCAGTAACAAGCAACAATATGGCAAACATAGGTCTTACCAGTAATATAAGAGAAATGATAATACAACTAACATACTCAGTCTTACCGGCAAAGGTATCTAGCTAACTTCAGTGTGGCCTCTAGTTCAAAGCTCACTGTTGAAACTCTACAAGAGATAAAGAAAGTGATCAACTCATCTTGGGTCATGTTCAACAAAGAGATCACAATAAATTTACTCCTATATTATAATCAGATATAACTCAACATAATTAAAAAGCCTTGACAAATAGAGCATACAAATCAGAAGATTATATTTCTCAATCTTGATGCTCCAAAGATCAGAGAGGATAGCAATGTCGAATTCTCCTCTTTCTAAGCTAAGAATCGATTGGAACCTACAGGTCTCAAAATAAAGGTCACATAGATGCAGATCAATCTTCTGATATCGGGTGGTATAGGTCAGAAGACCAACAAGAAACAAGACTGAAATCCATCCTTAAAGATTTCAGTCCCATAACGATAATAAAAATATGTAAGAGCATGGGCCTAGGGGTGGTGGTAAGTTTGCTGTGATTATGCGTCATCACAAAAACATTTATACTTGTGAGAACCATTCAATAGCTGTAACCATGTGAATTAGGCCACCCTGTCTTTATGACAATAACAATATGTAAAATTGGCTAACCAAGAAAAAAGATATTTTTATAATCTTACTAAGAACAAAGATGTTGTTGTTATGGCAATTGTGTATCTGGTGCCAGGAATAAACAAGATTTTTTTTCCTGTAAATGTTAGCTTTCCAAAAGAGATATGTTGATGTATATATGTACAAATATGCTTTCCTTGGTATTAGTTCTGTTCACAGTACCAGAGAAGAGAGAACATGCCTCCATTTTACAACACTTCAATGTTTTGATCCAATATTATCATCAAATTAAAGACAGATAAAATCCAAAGAAATATTATCATCACATAGACAACTCCCATCTAGAATTTATTTAAACAAATGCAAACATAAAATTGGCTGGATTATTTCACAGACTCATGGATGTTAAAGAAGTCTACAAGGAAGTAATGAATGATGCCTACCTTTGTGCATTATCCTGTAGATAAGATCTCCTATAGAGCTGAATAACATTGTAATAGCGGTACTTGACTTCCTCTTCTAAAAGAGGATCCTTATGATCCATTCGATCAACCTGAATATTGTAAACAAGTTAACTAAATCGATCATTGATCTTAGTACAATACCTCTAAAGCAATCAAAAAGCAACAGGTCAAGGGTAAAGGGTAAAAAAAAATTCTAACTATAATGCTTATGGAGCTTCTGCAATCGTTAAATTCAAAATCATTTGTCTAACCATGTGATAAAGTAACAGTACAAGAATGTAGAAATATGATTACCAGCAAGGCACAAACACTACCCTCCATAGCCCCTGCATGCCAGAATATATCCCCAGTTAACCTGGCCAGCTCTATTGCCGTGGAATAATGTGCATTAGCATCAATAGGTGATCCTGCTAACATGCAGTAATCCCCTATCGTTTTTTGTGCACGGGCAAGCCTCCTTTTCTTTGCTTTGATAAACTGAAGCAGAACCAAATTAAAGTCATACAACTCTTAAATCAATTAAAAGTAGTCTAATCATTTTCAATATCACAAGATACAACTTTTCTAATTCCATAGAACACCTAAAGAATAAACCTCCTCTGATCCAAGACTAGATTGAGAGTCCAAGGGTGTCTTCAAGATGGTTCCAGCTGATTCTGCACGAAGAACCCATTTCTCAAACTCCATCAACAAGGAAGCAGCAAGATCTTGCATCATGGTGAGCATGTGGAATTCTTGTGTCTTTTGATCAGAAGGAGGAAACAATAGAATGTTCTCTCTTTTATTATCCCCTTCCTCTAACTGTTGACAGAACCCAAGAAAAATGGAGATAGATAAGAGAAACCAAGCTTTCTGACACAGAATTAGGAATCACACCAAAGTCTAATTTACAACCAAGCTCATAAATGTATGGTAAATATAAAAGATCTATAATCAAATAAGAGTAGGTAAAGAAGACAAATGAGAAAATGTGTTGGTTTAAGTATAGTTTTTTTATTAAACCAGAACTATATCAAGTGACTTCATCGAGTATGATAGAATTATTTCCAAGATGCTAATAGCCTAATATATTAGTCAAATCCAACTTTGCTATATTCAAATAACTTTTTAATAGTTTACATTACATCATTTTATGGTACCCTACATAGTCCATGGACACAAACAATTTTTATTCTATATATTTTAGTAACCCCCTACATCCATCTCAACTTGGTCTTCTCTAGAACATATTTTGTGTATATCATTTCCTAGCAAACCCATATTCTAGCCCATGAAACATAATGGCTTAATCAACGTTCATCATATGATGCACAAAATGTATACCAATGCCCTCTTGAACTGTATGCTGCTAGTACTGAATCATACCAAGTGACAGTAGTTTCCATACAATTGTTAACCCAGCCAAATAGGCCAGACCAATAAACCATATTTATTTTCTCTATATTTTGATATTTTGACTAAAAACAGGAACATCATGACCACACATATAATTAAGCACCACAATAACACATCATGAGCAGAATATCTAAAAGAAAAAAATATTACATGATAATTAAGTGAGTTGATCAAACAATCACAATACAAAGAAACTCAGTTAAAGATATACATCATAATCCAATAATTCAATTAAAATACATTGTCCAAAAAGTAATACAACCACTCCCTATAAGCATAAATTCACTTGTTTAAGTGGTACAGAGGTTTGGATGTCTACCAGTCTCGAGATCAAAGTCCTCATTTTTTTCTAACATATTCAAAATATTGGTATTATGATCTCTGATGTTTTAGAACCAGTGTTACTATAGAATAAAGTCACATAATATCAGCACCAAGATCAAAATCGCCTACTAAAGTATGTGGATCGATATCATTGGATGGTGTGTGTAGATTAAGCCAATAGTCAACCATGAACAATGGCCCAAGATGGGACCGTTGAAGCCCAAGCAAGGCATGGAACTATATCGAACCTGTAACGACCTATATCGGATTCGTAGAAACCAGCAACAACTGGTATATTAAGATTTGCTATGATCCAAGGCTCACCAACCAGTAGAAGGTGGTTGGATACAAAGTGGTATGCACTAACATGATGGTCCATGGTCTTAATATCATCTTACAGTTCTCCTTTCAAGCTAAAAGGTAAACAACAGAAACATAATATTCTGAGACCATTTTTTTCCTTTTTAATTGTCCTGTTTTAAATGAATGGGTAAAACCTTTCTCATTTCTTGAGTCTCCGCTTTCTATTATATAACAGATCTAGGATAGTAGAATTAGAAACACTAGGTAAAAAAAATTTTCAGTCTCCCCTTAGTATCATACAATAAATGTAAAGACATAAAAAATTCTACCTTATAAACTGACTTGAATATTTTGTTTCAAAACCTTTTTTTTGTAAAACTATGGCCAGGTTGTAGTCCTTTGTAATTTAAACCTCTGGTTTGTTTGCAAAAATCATCTTCGTATGTCTGACATAAAGCCTATCCCTTCTCGATTACAATCAGCAAAATCAATACCATCTATAAAACATATGCCACGGAACTTCATCACGAATATGCTCAATCAGTATGTGCCTAACCATAAGCATTGTTCAAAATTATTTGATACATAGGTTAGAAATCTATGGTTTTTTTTAATCATTTAAGCTCACCAAATTAGCATCAGAAAGAATCCAGTTAAAACACAATCCTTTAATTGTCTCAAAATTATGTCATCTGCAAGAATTAAGAACTGAATTATTTTGGTATAGACACCAGGCAACTAGAAGATTCTGGCCCATTTTTAACTTTCAAATTCTACAAAAACAAAAACAAAACCAAAACAAAAAAACGAGTCTGAACTCTAAATCTAACCGACAGAACCATTACCAAAACCATGAGCACTGTTCAACCACAACTTTTTTGTTGAAATCAATGCATCCCTTGGTCTATCAGATGCCATTCTAAATGTTAAAAGAAAGGTCAATCCATTATGGCCATAGGAAGAAGCAGAAACTCCTACCTTCCTAGCCTGTAACTTCAGATCAGAAAACAAAATCCTTCTGCAAGCTGATTAGGTAATGAGTCACTTCTTTGACGAATCATGGTAAACTAGGTTATCCATTACCAAATTACTGATAATTTTCCATTCTTGCCACGATTTGTTCATTAATAAGATGTTCTCCGTGGATCAAAAAATCAAATTTGCATGCCTCATTCAGAAAGAGGGACTACATGGAAATACTTCACGACCAAACCTATCAGTCAAGATCACGCCGCATGGAGCAATCAACAGAAGTAAACCAATGTTACATCTTCAGGGCAAATCGAGAGAACGGATATTGGACGCACCTGGGAGTCAGTAGGAAAGAAGGCGAAGCAGCGCTTGGCTAGTGCTGAGGTGTAGGCTTTGCAGGCAGTGGCGAACTGGTCAGCGACGAGATCGAGGTCGGGGGAGGCGGGGCAGTGGCAGAGGCCGATGACAGCAAGGATCTTGCGGCAGGACTGGAAGTCCTCCCAGGCGCTGGGTGGGGCGCCGCCCAGCATGAACTTGAAGCGCAGGCTGCCCGTCTCCCAGGGCTGGTGGGTGAAGGGGCTCTTCTGGTGCTCCGAGTAGAAGGAGCTGATAGAGGAGAGGTCGATCCGGGTGTGGCGGCCCAGCATCTCCACGTAAGATCGAAACCGCGGGTGTGGGATAGAGCCACCGACGGGTAGGACGGCGATCCGGATCATGGAGCCTGTCTCGATGCTCACATCCGGCTCCATGGCCCGCCGCGGGGGGGTCACCGGACAGCTGTTTCGAGGGCAGCGGCGCAGGAGGAGGAGGAGGAAGGAGGGGGGCGAGGCCGGTGGTGGGAATTTAGATCGGAGATCTGAAGGCGGTCGGAGGGGTGGTGGGCGTCGTGGCCAGTGGGAGCCACTTAAAAGACAGAGAGAGGATACCAGAAACGGGTGCGATCAAGAACAGGCTGGACTTGCACCAACTCGGTCGATCAGGGTTCGCATTCACCGTCGACTTCGATCCAACGTGCGATCTTTTGGGCCATCAACTTCGGCCCAACAATTACGGCAATTATTGTAATATATATATATATATATATATATATTAAAAAAAAGATAAGAGAATGCACATATGTCAATCTATAATAAACTAGCCTTCATGTTTAGTTTCTAAATAAACTCGGAACATTTTATATATGTCCATGGCATCCACGAAGCAACATTAATATCAAGTAACAACACATAAAGAATAGTTAATTTTTTTCGAATGATTGAAACCATGTTCAAGCGTGTCTATCGATATACATATTCCACCGGTTTTATAAAAAGATAACATCTCATTGTCACATGGAGTATCCTATTCCGATAGGATAGTGTGATGATATTGTTATTATTTCTGTAGATATTTAAGTTTATCGCGAACTAAGGATCGTCTATCTATTGAAGTTATAAGAAAAATGTTCATGTATTATGTTCTAAAGAAGCTTATTTCCAAGAAAACTTAAGAAAAATAAATATTTTCATGAGTTTTCCATTTATTGGGGAACAAATTATCATTAAAAACTTTCATAGAGCATCTCAATTTAAAAAAAAATTTCATCGAGCACTTCTGATTGCATGAAAAAAATTTACCTATGCACCACTATCGTTGTGTCACCACCTCTATCTTGTATTGTGTCTATCACCATTCGTTGCTACCCGATGATGGGTCAAGGGTAAAATGATCATTTATGAAAAAAACCTGCTTTGCGATAATTTCTATACAAACTTTTTTTTCTAAATTTATTCTTTTTAATTTAGTCTATCATGTAGAAACATATCTTACCAGCAGTTATTCTTTCATAAAGCATAATAAATAAATGATAGCAAAGAAAAATATATAGAGACATCGAAACTAAAAATTATCATGTATCATAATCATTCACTTATCATAATCTCTCAAATTCTCTCTTAATTTCATAAAAATAAATTTTTAAGTTTAGAAACATCGAGAGACACCTATATAATATTCATTATAAAAACATCGCCGATATTTTCTTTAAATATCATCCTGCAGTATACATTGAGTGCTTTTATATTTTTTTTCTTGGGTGGAAACACAATAGACAAGATATTTCGTCCAATTATAGGTTGCATCGGATGCTTTGATGCTTATATTCTACAGAGACATACACATTATGTGAGAAGATATCCATTGTTCGATTAGAGTACATCACACACCCCAAGCTCTTTTATTTGAAATGAATTGTTCAGTTAGAGTACATTTATTTCTTAAATATTGCTTGTTGTCATTTACCTTTTCATAAAATAATAATAAGTTGGATATATATATTTTTTTATAACGAAAGAGTGAGTCAAACAATTACAGCTTTAGAGAGAGAGTTGAATATTTATGATCCAGACGAAAAGAATATGGGTTAGTAGACATAAGTATTAAAATGGAGTTATCTTAATGTATAAGAAAAGTAGTTTCTTACTGTCCTAAGTATTAAAATGAAGTTATTGTTGTAATATAAGGAAATCAATTTTTTACCCTAGCAATGTATTCCACTCAAGTTAATAGTAATATCTTACTTGTAATTTTTCTACTCCTCCATTCAGAATAAACATATACCGTGAATTAGACTTATTATGATAAACCAATTAATCAAAAAACTTTGTTAAGCCAATTAAAAGTTTTTACTGATAAGGAAATCAATCAAACATCTCTTTCTTGCTCATTCAATAACCATGTCATAGGTAGTTCACCAACTCCACCGGGTAAGAGTCCAACAAAGCCATTCTACCAATCCCCACCACAATCTAATAAATTTTGAGGGGCACTATCTAATGCAAAGTGTACAATCCAACCAAGTAAACAGATTTGAACATAACCATACATACAACATCAAACACATTCATTTTTACTGATGACCAAGATAAGACACACAGGAACAACAGCACCATTTAAACTGTGCATATCACAGATCACAAACCACAACTACAAAGCAAAACTTAGATACCTTCTAGTTGACCAAACCACCACGAGATCCGACCGACCCTTTCACCGTTACCGCACACCAGATAAACACAAGCAGTAGTAGCTACATCCCCTACCAATAAACTACAGCTGTCGTTCTACCACTATGACCTTGGCTTCTCCGATTCCCCACCTTCCTTTTGAAAAAATAGAGGAATATTGTTGAACCGGAGAAGCCGACACGACGCACTACCATCTAAAGCTACCCCTTCTTTTTTTTCCCTTTCTTTGGGGCCAAAGTTGAAATTTTGCCGACAAAGATCACTTTTTTTCCCCAGCAAACACCTTTTTTTCCTGCAAAGATCGCGTCTTTTCTTCCCTACACCCGCATGTTCAGCGGATTACCATGCCAGAACGCGCCTCGCGGCCTCGTCGCCCTTGACCGCACCCTTCTTCAGGCAAAAAGAAGGAAGAGGGAGCGAGCTGGGAGAAGGGGACGCGAAGAACGCCGGTCCCGCGTACGGCGACTCCGGAACGGCGAGCCCCACCTTCCTCGGGAGGATCTCCGGCTCCGGCCCCAACCGATTCGTGGAGCAGAAGACCGAACCATCACCCTCTAGACCCGGATCGGCAGCCCGGGGGGCTCCCGGCTTCAACTCCTCGCCTCGCTTCAAGATCCGGACCCCCTCCATCACGAGGGCCCTCCGCGAGCGGGTCTCTCCCTCGGAGAGGGCACCATCCTTCCGCGGAGACGGCGATTTGCGGCCGTCAAGCGGCGGATTGGCGCGGCTGGGTTTGGCCACCGCCTGGGGAGGCGGCGAGCGGGCGGGCTGGCCCGGGCCACGCCGGCTTACCTTCGAAGGAGGAGGAGGAAGGTGGAAGGAAGCGGAAGGAGGGGAGGAGGAGGTGGGTGGAGATCGGGGGGGTTTCTTGCGGTGGGGTTTCGCCGGCGTCGGAGGTCGGGACCCGAAGGCGTCGACGTGGAGGCGGTTCCTGAGACAATCGTGTGGTCGCAGCACCTCTGTGGCCATTACGGTAAGATCGCCTACCACAGAAAACCCTAAAGAAAGGAAGAGGACGTGAATTATTGGCGAGATAAATGGGAACCGACCTCGGCATTTTATAGAGGAGGAGCGTTCCTATTTTGGACGCGGCCGCATTCTTATTCCTATACGGACACGACGACCTCCGGATCAAACAGGGGCACATCGGGTGCGTCCATCGGGCACCGAACCGCTGCGATCGCCTCCTATTGGAGATCGTACGGTAGAAACATTACCCGCACGCTACTCTATATGAGGCCGTTCGTAAGAGGAGTTTGCCGAATCTGACGCGTCAAGAAAACCACCATTGGACGCAATCATCGCCCTCCCCTGCCAACAAGGCGACCCTGACCTTGGCAAAATTTACATCGAGCCCATCACCGATGCTCTTTCGGTCGTGATTAATTTCCCTACCGTTGATCTGCAATCGGACGGTCGTCGAAAGCTTGTGGAGCCTCGAGACGACGAGGGCATTGTCGCGAGATAACCAAGACCGAGAGGGGTAGCGAATCGGGTACCGTCGACATGAGCTGGCGAATCATTCGACCGACAGCCGTCGGGTCGCTTCCTCTTCGGTGTGCCAAGTGGGGATACGCCACCGGCGCCTGCCGGTGGGTCGTGGGGACTCCGTGTGATGTATATACTTCGCTACCCCTTTTTGACAGACTCACAGTCGACCTCGCGATGATTGGGCGTGGACCCACAGGGGACAGCTGCGAGGTGGAATAAGCACTTAGGTCCCGAAGTGAGTAACCATCGACGCGTAATGAATACTTTTGGTCGTCACACGCCCACCGGGGTATTAAAATAGCGCAACCTTTTCCTACCGCGTTGTACATTATTGACCGGCGTATACATTGATGAAACGTATGGAAGACGGATCGCCCTTTTGAAAAGGCATGCTCGCTTCGTGTTCATTGTCGACGACGATACAAAAAGTAACGACCGAATTCACGAAAAATTTGATTTTTTTTTTTTCTCCATGGAGCATATTTGATTTACAAGATTTTAACATTTCTCCGCGATTCTTTTATGGTATGAATCAATGCATTAAAATCGGAACAACGAATTCAATCGAACCAAATTAACAACGAAAATTAAAAATAACACATAAACTAAAGATTATGATAGCCATAAAAAAATACATGTTGAAATTTGATATTTTTATTCTTTTAAATTTATAACGACTAAAAATATTATCGAAGGCATATTGTTTAATTCAGATCTTTATTTTTATATGATGTTTAAGTATACACGTCTAAACATTGGCACAAAATATTTATGATTTTATGGATAGTGTATTGTTGTCGAACTAAGATGGCCACCGGATGACGTGGTGAGTTGGCCTGATTCGATGGTCGATGCTCAGGAATGTGTCCCAACTCGGTCCGTAGTTGAGGCAACTCCTCGGGATGCTCGACACCTACAAGAAGGCCTGAGTCAGTTTTGGTCTCGACTTGATCCTTCTGACGATCGAGTTAGTATGGGAATGCTTTGGTTTTTCTTCCCCTTTTCTGAAGTAAGGTGGGAGGTTTTTATATGCATGCTCGAGGTCGATTGTGCAACTCGAACAACGATTGACTCATACGAGGTGGTATCGTATAGGATGGTATCGTGTAATATCACCCCGGGCTTTTGGAGGCAGCCAGCCCTGTATGGGCTCGCCTTGAGCTTTCAAGGATGATATGCTTTGTGCGGTGCCGTCCCGATCTTTCGAGGACGGTTTACTTCGTGTGCAAATTCATCCCGGGCTTTCAAGGATGAGCTGCTTTGAGCGGCTTCGGGCGGCATGAAGGTACCGTTACTTGCAACTCGATGTGATAGGTCAAACGTGACATTTTACATGGGTCATGCTTTCGTGATGATGTGTTCGCTGACAATTGTCACGTGAACGATGCTAGAATATCCCCTATCATATATGATTTAAAAATATTTTTTCAATGATTAGTTACATTTTTTTTCAAAAAAATCATAAAATCTCATTTTGGAAAGGTTGAGTAAAACTAGATGTAATTTAATTAGGTCTTGATAAGTTGTATTGTTTTTTATTTCTTTCACAAAAAATTCCGAATATACCTTTTTTTTTTAATAAAGACTCTCTTTAAATGTGAACAAAATTTCAGTGTATAATATTCACGATTTTGTTGTTTTTTAGAAAACAGTGATGAAGCTGACCTCGTAAAGATTGGACCTGAAAATTACTTTGCTGGCTTTAAAAGGGTTTTAAATGGTGTCAAATTTAGAAAAATTTAGTTTTTGCATGATTATTTTTGAAATATAAATACCTGATATTATGTTGATAGATATCTTGTTTTTTTAATAAATTTTATTATTGTGTTAAAATTTGAAATTTGCTTTTAGGTTTATATTTTTTATACAATATATCAAATTATTTAATTTAAAAAGCGATTCGATATGATTATACATATATATGTATATATATACATATACATATATATATACACACATATATATACATATATATATATATATATACATATATATATATATATATATATAAATATATAAAGATCCAAATATTACATATATGAAAACCCTATATAAATATATATATATATAATATATATATATAAAACCGATTTACATCTTCAATCTTATTATACCAATACATAATTTAATACAAACATGCTTAGTGCTTGTTTCCATATTTGGTGCATTTCAAAAAGCAACAATCTCGATTGCAAAATTATCATGTATTTACAATTTTTTTAACATTTTGGTATAATAAAATATGAATTTTCTAAGCAGATTTAAATGATCATACAAAAAAATATTTGTTTGGTGATAATGTATGAGGCTTATTTAAAAATTTGGTCGATAAATTTTATACCTAAAATAATAATCAAATAGTAATATATGCTTACTTATTGAGGATTAAGAGTTTTATATCCGATAAATTTTGAGGATCTTAATTTTCTTAAATCATAAAATATTTGAATATTGGTTGCTATATCTTGTAGTCTAATCCCAACCACACTACTTTGGGCCGAAGTCTCCAATTGGGCCTCAGCTTATACTAACCCACCCGCCACCTTCCTTTCCCGCCAAGATCTCCCCCTTCCCGCCCAAATGCCCGTTCCTTAATTAAGGATCTCAGTCGTCTTCGGAGGGAAGGAGCGAGCGAGCGAGAGAGAGAGAGAGAGAGAGAGAGAGAGAGAGAGAGAGACTCATGTCGGGGTGGGACGAAGGGGCGGTGTTCTACAGCGACCAGGCGCAGTTCCCCCGCGGCGGCGGAGACCCCGATCAGGGATCCATCACTCGCCACACCGCCCTCCGCAAGTTCAAGGAGTTCATACGCGGATTCAATGGCGAGAAGGGCGACTTCCCTTACCGGTAACCTCCCAATCCCTCCCCCGTACCCCTCTGATCCCAACCTCGTCGCTTCCCTCCTCCCTAACGTGTCTCCCCGATCTCGAACTCGCAGCGAGAGCCTCGTCCATAGTCCCGACCACCTCACCGTGGCCATGGAGGATCTCGACGCCTTCGATGCCGTGCTCTCCGACAAGATCCGCAAGTTTCCAGCCGATTTCCTCCCCCTGGTATAGCCCGCTTTCCCGGTGAATCCCCATTTCTTCTGAGTTCGTTCTTTAGGGTTTTGGATTCCATTTCCTGTTGTTTTCGTGATGAAAAGGAGTCGCCTTTTGTTCTCGTCTCTGTCTACCAGTTCGAAACCGCAGCCTCAGAGGTGCTTGCGAGCCTGAGATCTAAGGTTGCAGGCGAGACAGGGGAGATGGAGGAGCCCATCACAGGAGAGGTGCAAGTCTTCCTATCTTCCAAAGAGAGTTCGGTCTCCATGAGATCTGTCGGGGTTGGTTCCGTGCTTATTGTCTCGAATTCTCATCTGCCTTCTTGACTTGTCCCAATTATCTTTTATGGACAATTGGTATTTGTTTAAATGTGGATTTTAGGCTGAGTACATGTCCAGGCTCGTTAAGATATCTGGGATTGCGATTGCTGCTTCTAGGGTTAAGGCCAAGGCCACATACGTAACCCTGATGTGCAAGAATTGCAAGAGCATAAAGACTGTGCCTTGTCGACCAGGGCTTGGAGGTGCCATCGTTCCCCGGTCATGTGACCATGTGCCCCAGGTACCCAATCATCAAAACATTTCCTTCTACTCCTTGTTTCATGTTTTTCCCATTTGCACTCGAATTGTTTTTTTTTAATGGATTTTCTTTTACTCAGGCTGGTGAAGAGCCTTGCCCTCTGGATCCTTGGATAGTCGCACCAGATAAGAGCAAGTATGTCGACCTGCAGACCCTCAAACTGCAGGAGAATCCAGAGGTCAGGAATTCTCTTCCAGTTAGCAAGTTCATTTAGTACCTATCATCATGTTGGTTCTTTGAGGATGGGCAACTTCTGCTGTTTTTTGAGAGTTTGTTTCATTTGCAATGTTTTTCTTGTCTTCAAGGATGTCCCAACTGGAGAGCTGCCGAGAAATACCCTTCTGTCCGTAGATCGGCACCTGGTTCAGACTATTGTGCCTGGCACAAGGCTGACAGTTATGGGCATCTATAGTATCTATCAAGCATCCGCAGCGTAAGGAAGAAGTGGATTCAGTCAATTCTTACTCTACTACCTTTCTTTTTCATTTTTTAGTTCTAAATCATTGACTCTCTTTAGTGCTTCCAGCCAGAAAGGTGCGGTTGGAGTTAAACAACCTTATATTAGAGTTGTCGGATTGGAACAAACCCGTGAAACAAATTCCTCTGGTCCATCAACCTTTACCTTAGATGAGGTAACTCCAGTAAAATATGCTTCTGCAATTGCTTTCTGTTGATTGAAAATTAATAATCATTTTTTTTTCTCGAGTAGGAGTTAGAATTCAAAGAGTTCGCTCAAAGGCCTGATGCATATGCCAGGCTATGTTCAATGATTGGACCTTCAATCTATGGCCATGCTGATGTAAAGAAAGCTCTGGCTTGTTTGTTATTTGGGGGTTCAAAGAAGGTACAATGGTGCAACTTATCATCCTATAAGCAAATGAAATAAGATCTCAAAGGTATCTAGATATTGTTTTTTGCCAAATAATGCAGAGGCTACCAGATGGCGTACGGTTAAGGGGAGATATCCATGTCTTGCTACTGGGTGATCCATCAACAGCAAAATCACAGGTTGACATTCTGGATAGTAGATACAACTTAGCTTTTGACAACAGTATGTTCTGAATTTGTATAGTCACTCCTGATTAGATGCTACCCATAATTTTGATGAGAAGAACAAGGTGGTCATTCGGATAATTAACGCATGTGCATACAAACCTATCATGTATCGGTCATTGAACAATTTGTTTACCATAAGCTAGCATCTTTATGTGCACTATCAAAACTCGTGTCTGACTTGATTTTTTCTCAAATAATTTCTTCAACAAGATCTTAATCTTTCCATTATTAGGCTGTCCATAGTAGAATTTATTATGTCACCAATAATTAGCTTCTATTCACCATAGTTTGAAGAATTAGCCCAAGGTGGTCTCTCAGGGAATCATGGCATCATTATAAATTTATCATACATAAATTTTTTGACGAGTTATTTAGCATGAGCTATCATGTCTATGTGCAGCATATGCTTTATACTATACAGGAAGCATTTGAGGTTTTATTTTTTGAAAATGTGTATATTGACTTGATTTATTATTAAATGGACTCGTCAATATGTCAAGAAACGAGTCAAGTCTTTTTATGCAACAACTCAAAGAAGCCGTAATGTCTTAACCATTCAGGTTTGTCTTTGGATGTTTTACCACCATTAAGCTTTGTGCGAAGTGATACCCCTAGTTAAGTAAAGAGCATTGAAATTCGTGTTTATAGTTATTGGTAAAACTAGTAATAAGCTTTACCTTTCCATCATGCCACATTTTGTGAACTTATTTGCAAATTTTATTGATCCTATGGCCTTATCGATGCTGATGTGAATATTTGCTGTTTTAATGCCATAAACAGATCATTGCAGCCATAAAAAACAATTAAAGATGTAAACGTCATAAAAACGAAGAGTCCTTTTCTTCTTGTTGATCAAAATTTTCTAAACTATTACAGAAATCCAGTTCCTCTGGATGTGCAGTTATTACAAGTTCTCTTTTAGTATACCAGATATACCTTGCTTTTAATGAATTTTCATGTTTGTTAGTTTCTCAAGTTTGTTGAGAAAACAGCTCCAGTGGCTGTTTATACTTCAGGAAAAGGTTCATCTGCTGCTGGTCTAACTGCATCGGTGATTCGTGAGAGTAGCTCAGTAAGTCTACAGGCTCTAATATTAATGCATTACTTGATCTCTAAATTGGTTTTAGTTTTCTGGGCATAGTTAGTATGGGACTAAGAACTTGCACTTACAATAGTTATCCTAACTAAAAATTGAATGCAATGCTTTCAGCGTGAATTTTATCTTGAAGGAGGTGCCATGGTTTTGGCGGATGGTGGAGTAGTTTGTATTGATGAATTTGACAAAATGAGGCCTGAAGATAGGTAAAATATATTCCAAGCTCAATTTGGGTTACATTTTTATTTTGAGGCCAGTGCTTCATTTTTCTTGATTCTGTTTTCAGAACTTTTTTCTGATATAGAACTGAGCATTCCTTTTCTTCACAGAGTTGCTATCCATGAAGCCATGGAGCAGCAAACTATTTCTATTGCCAAAGCAGGAATCACAACAGTACTCAACTCAAGAACATCTGTACTTGCAGCTGCTAATCCTCCATCCGGGCGCTATGATGATCTTAAGGTGTGTTAGTTGGTTTCTATAATATTTTTTTTAATTAGTTAATTGCACATGGCTTCACACATCTTTTGTTTACAAGTTCTACCTTCTTGCAGACTGCACAGGATAACATTGATTTGCAGACAACCATCCTATCCAGATTTGACCTGATCTTCATTGTGAAAGATATCAGAGAATACGACCAAGACAAGGTACACATTGATCTGAAGTTGTGCTTGGGTTGCTTTTTACATTTTACTCCTGACACTAATTCCAGGGTTTTGGCAGAAAATTGCTAGTCATATTATTAAAGTTCATGCTAGTGGTGCTGCGGCCTCCAAAAGCACCAATGCTACTGAGGGTGAAAATTGGCTGAAAAGGTACGAATGCTATTTCTGTGATTGTCGTGGATGGGAAGTTACATTTGCTTAATATTCTGATTGTTCTCCAGAAATATGAAAAGATATATGCTAACTTCAGATTTATAAAAGGTACATCGAGTACTGCCGGGTCACATGTCATCCACATCTATCAGACAAGGCTGCTGAAATGTTGCAAAACAAGTATGTAGAGATCAGGCAGGTATGGTATAGTTTATTCAAGATCATGATGCACTTGCTGTCTGGAACTGGACCACTCTGCAGGTTTGAATTACCTTATACTAGTAGTTACATGTGACTTTGTAGAGAATGAGGCAGCAGGCCAATGAAACTGGAAAAGCTGCTGCAGTTCCAATTACTGTCAGGCAGCTTGAAGCAATAATACGTTTGAGCGAATCTCTAGCAAAGATGAGATTGTAAGTACCATACATACATACATACATCCATATATATATATATATACCTTATTAGTTAAGGTGAAAGTATATGTTTGTGTTATATGTAATATCATTCATGAATTCAGGACTTCTGTTGCTACCCAAGAACATGTGGAAGAGGCATTCAGGTTGTTCAATGTTTCCACAATGGATGCTGCTCGTTCTGGAATAAATGAGCATTTGAATTTAACTCCTGAGATTGCAAACGAAATCAAGGTAGAAACAGGCCTGTTTGCTTCTAGTTTCTATTAAATTTATTGGATCTCTTAAATAACACTTTCAACTCCATGGATAGCAAGCTGAGGCACAAATAAAGAGAAGAATGGGCATCGGAAGCCACATGTCAGAAAGGCGTCTCATAGATGAGCTTGCAAGAATGGGCATGAACGAGTCCATAGTAAGGAACTCAATTTACATGCAAACCTTTTGTAAACTCCTTGAGTTACTCAACTTCACCTAATATCTGCTAAAATTTTCAGGTGAGGAGAGCTCTTGTAATTATGCATCAAAGAGATGAGGTGGAGTATAAGAGGGAACGACATGTTATTGTGCGTAAAGCTTGATCTAAAAGTGTTTCTAGCTAATATCGACATCTTGAAGCTAGCCAGCATATCGAACCAAGCTTAATCATACCGAGATGTAGATGTGTTTTTTGTTGAATTCAAATGTTTGCTACGATTTCATCTTGAATGTGACAAATATTCAACTTTTCGGTTGCTTGTGGCATGATGGAGCTTACTCTGTTGATCACAAGCATTGATCATTATTTTGTAGGACTACTAAAAGTATAAATTGTTTTCCATCTGCAAGCTCGGAATGAGACATGTATTTGTGTAGGATAAGTATAAGAGAAGTGTGTTGGCACACAATGGGTGGGTTACTTTTGGAGAAATAGACAAGCCTCCTTCAGTGGAGGGAGGTGTTCATTTGTTTATGCAAACGTGTTCCAGTTATTACTACCTTTTTCTCTTGTGGCCTTTATGCTTTAGTCCAAAGAGCGAGTGTGTATGTGCAAAGACGGAGAAGCAATAAAGAGAGCAAAATTTCTTCTTATACTCCAATGTCCTAAAATAAGCAGCCTACACATCCTAGCGCGGATTCCGGCGATCTCTCCACCGTTCGCCTAAGCTGCGTCGAGTTACTAAAACCCTTCCCTGAGAAGATGGACCACAACCGCCATCCTTCATGGCTCGAAGAACATCCATCTATCTGGCCGCAGCTCCTCACAGAGTGTAATGCTGCGGCATGCCCTCGATGTCCAGTCCCTTGAGCTTCGCCACGGACTCGACATGGCCCTTGAGCGTGTGCAGCTCCCTAAGCCTGCACCAAACACATTGCCCCTTGTGATCTCTGTGTTCTTAATCGAACAAATGCCTCTCCTCTCTATCGGAGTAGAATTCTAGCATATCTTGGAGTGGGTTACTTCACCTTGCAACCTCGGCTCGCCTCTTGGCCTGCTCCGCGATCTCAGACAACTCCCTGTAGTTGCTGTTGTCGTCGAACAGGCCCGAGGTGTCCGGGGGCGGCCGTAGGCCATGCAGGGTGCGCTGAGCCAGTGCCCACTGTGCCTCTCTCTCCCCCTTCCCGTAATCCTTCTTCGAGGTGAAGGCCGTCTGCATTGTTATGAATAGCCATCAGACACCGATCGGCAGCTCCGGAGAAGAGAAGAGATGGGTAACCTTGTTCTGGAGAAAGTTGTCCCAGGCTCTTCCACTCAGGGCGTAGCGAATGATGAACTTGAGAACGTCGAGAGGGAAGTAGGTGACGAGGCTGTAGAGCCAAATGACCCCAGCCCACCCCCATCCGATGCCCTGGATCCTGGCAAACCCCCACGAGGCATACACCGCGATGACAGTGGCCACCTACAGGGAGATGGATGCCCATCGATGAGACGCTAGGAGTAATTCTGCGTGCGTGGAGGATGCGAAGCTCACCAACTGGGCAGCGACGAAGGCAAAGAGTAGCAAGAGACCGGGGCGCTCCGCGAAGGACCAACTCCTGGACCGGGTGACGAAGATGAGTGCTTGACTGATGATGCTCACTTGCAGATACAGCGCTGCGGTCAGCTCATCGGTGTGGCCCTTGATTGACCTCACACCGAACGCTTCCTGCACCGTTCAAGGTGGAGATCATCAACGGGTCCTCTCATTTTGCCTGCCTATCCAGTTAATTTCCTTTTGGCACAGTTACTCACGGAGAAGAAATCGGTGTCGTGGGCAACGTAGAAGAAGACCACGGTCATGATTGCAAGGTAAGCACCGAGGACGATGCCGGTGGCGAAGATCTCCCGGAGCTTCCATGAGTCGGGCAGAGGGGAGGCCTTGACTCGGTCCTTGGAGATGGTCATGATGGTGCCGTCGTTGAGGATGGCGATGATGAGGACCATGAAGGGGGAGAAGTCGAAGCGCCAGATGAGGGCGATGAGCATGAAGCCGAGCACGATGCGGATGGTGATGGAGACGGCGTAGATGGTGTAGTTCTTCATGCGCTGGAAGATGGCGCGGCTCGTCAGCACCGCGCTCACGATCACACTCAGACCAGGCTCCGTGAGCACGATGTCCGAAGCACCGCGTGCGGCGTCCGTCGCGTCCGCCACTGCGATGCCGATGTCCGCCTTCTTCAGAGCCGGTGCGTCGTTGACGCCGTCCCCTGTCATGCCACAGATGTGCTTCTTCTCCTGCAGCCTCCTCACTATCTCGTACTTGTGCTCTGTAGGAAAGCATCACCATTGATCCATCGGAGATCAGGTAGCTCCTCCATACAATGCAGTGGGGAGGTACTATTATTCTTACCGGGGAAGACTCCAGCAAAGCCATCAGCCTTCTCGATGAGGTCATCGATGGGGAGGCCGGTGGTGTCGTCGTTCTTCTCGCCGAGGAGGGTGGAGGACGGATACATGTTGGTGCCCATGCCGAGCCGACGCCCGGTCTCTTTGGCAATGGCGAGCTGGTCGCCCGTGATCATCTTGACGTTAACACCCAGGTTGAGCGCACGGCGGATGGTCTCGGCACTGTCATGCCTCGGGGGATCGAAGAGGGGCAACAGACCCATGAATTGCCATGGAGCGCCGGCGCTCTCCTTGCTGGCCTCGGGCACCTCCTGCCTTGCCACGCCCAGAGCGCGGAGGCCGCGGTCGGCGAACTTGCCGATCAATGCATGGACCGTCTTCCGGGCGTCCTCTTGCATGTTGCAGAGGTCAATGATCTGATGTACGCGTGAGATAAGAAGAGAATTCATGATGGCGCTAAGAGATCATGAAATGAATGCATTCCAGAAGATCAAACTATGGGCTTCGTTTACCTGCTCGGGAGCGCCTTTGCTCGCGCGATGCCATTTGCCTTTCGAGTCGATGTATGTGACGGCGGTGCGCTTCTCCACTGGATTGAAGGGCAGAAAGTGGACTTCCTGGATTCCAGCTCGTGCCTGTGAAAGATCATGGATGTGATCAAGTCAGATAAAAATGGCATTCTATCGCTTGTTACTATGTAACATTAACCCCTTCCTACCTCCTTGGGGTCGGCCAGCATCCCGACGATGCAGGCATCAATGGCGTCCTGGTTCTCGACCCTGGAGGCCCTTGCTGCGTACAGGACTACCGTATCCTTGTCCATGTCCTTCGCGAACACCTGTAGCAAACAGATAGAAGACCATGCTGATTCGCACCGGATCACGTCAAGATTCAATTGATTTGGGAGATGCAGGCGTCACCTCGATCAGGCTCTTGTCGACGGTGAGCTTGTTGAGGGTAAGGGTACCAGTCTTATCACTGCAAAGCACGTCCATGCCGGCCATCTCCTCGATGGCAGTCATCCTCTTGGTGATTGCACCTTGCTCTGACAAACGGTGGGACCCGATGGCCATCGTCACCGACAGCACGGTGGGCATGGCGATCGGAATTCCGCCGATGAGCAGCACCAGGAGGTTGTCGATGCCGTCCCTGTATCGCCGGTGCTGGATCGGGTACATGACGATGATCTCGACGAGCATGCCGACGGCGATGGAGCAGATGCAGAAGTTTCCAATGGCGGTGAGCACCTTCTGGAAGTGGCCTACGTTGTTGGTGCTGTCGACGAGGTGGGCGGCCTTTCCGAAGAAGGTGTGGACGCCGGTGGCGATGACGACGGCCTCGATCTCTCCTTGCTTGCATGTGGAACCGGAGAAGATCTCATCGCCTGGGTTCTTGGTCACGGGGAGGGACTCGCCGGTGAGCGCGGACTGGTCGATCTTGAGCGGGTCACCCTCGAGGAGGCGGGCGTCGGCAGGGATGATGTCACCCAGCTTGATGCTGATGATGTCACCAGGGACGAGGATCGCCGCCTCCTGCTCCGACCACTTCCCATCCCTCAGCACCTGCCACCGATCAACCGACCCGTTAAGTGGACGCAATCCGCTGCAATAGACGCAGGAACTCATGGAACCGTGGTGGAAGACCTTAGTCTTAGGGGCGAGGCCAGCCATGAGGGCGGCGGCGGCATTGCCTGCGTTGTTCTCCTCGATGAAGCTGATGGTGGAGTTTATGATGAGGAGAACGACGATTCCGACGAAGTCCTGCCAGTCCGGTGGCTCACCCTGTTCGCATGAATGAATGCATGCAAATGATTACTGCTGCGTCCGACGACCTTCGCTCAGCAATCATGGAGATACATATAGGATACACAAGACAGAGAGTCGTCACCCCTCCGTTAGCCAAGACGATGGCCATGATGGCAGCGAGCTCCATGACCCACGACAGCGGATTCCACATGAATCCCAAGAACTTGAGCAACTTGCTCTCCTGTCATCGTTTCAAGAACAGGGGACGTGTGGATAAGCTGCAAGGTGAAAGAAGATGGAACGGCGAAGATTGTAGTAGCAGTATCCATGTACCGACCGTCTTCTCCTCGAGCATGTTGGGGCCAAAGAGCTGCAGTCGGTGCTCGCCCTCGGCGGCGGTGAGGCCCTCCTGGCTACATTTCAGCTGCTCAAAGACCTCGCTCACGGGAACCGTCTCCTAAAAGGAAGCGAAGACGAAGCAAGTAAGTCGACCGGGTGAAGAAGCGATGACATGGCCGGCAACTGGGAAAAGCGAGGAAGTTAAAAGAGTCGGAGAAATATCTGACAAGATCGACGGTCTCGTTCTTGATGTCCTCCAGGGACACGGACATGGTGCCGACTCCATTGTTACCGGCGGTGGCCATCCTCCTAGAAGAAGGATGCGAGGCTGGTCGAGTGCAAGGAGAAGGGAGAGAAGAACAGGGTCTTCTTCTTCTCTCCTTTCTCCGGCTCTCTCTCTCTCTGTCTGTCTCTCTCTCTTTCTCGGACCTCCTCCCTTCGATGGACTTGCTTCGATGGGAACTCCGAAAGCCGCCCGATTTATAGTAGAGGAGGCGGGGAAGAGAGTGGTCGGGGAGAAGACGAGGGCCGGAGTTTGGGGCCCGCCAGATGCCCGGCTCGCGAGCGCGGGGTCCGGCAGAACCGGTCAAGCCATCGACGTGGGATGGCAAACGAGTCGAGTCCAATTCCACCTCCTCCCGTCAAGCCTAATTTTAAGCAAGCACTAACGCTTATTGATCAATCGTTCGATTAATTGATTGTAACAAAATCAAGTTTAATCTAAAAAGATATCGATTCGAGTAAATTTACGATCCTAAAACTTACTCGAATGTTCAAATAATATAAACTTAATTTTATAAATATTGTTGCATCGTCCAATCGAGGTTCTAATTCTATTCAATTAGATTAAATTGATTTATTTTAAATATATATATATATATTTTTATATTGCTTTAAAATTATAAATCGAGTACACCATCTGCCATAAGTAATACAAAGAACTACATTTTAATATATTGGCATCAATTTAACTCATCATAATGCCGGAGGTAGAATCAAACACACATATTTCAATAGTGATACACATAATCTTTGGCAATGCAAATCTTTAGTTATCTTTAGAAAAATGACTCCAAAACTTTAACTATTCGCTATTATACTTCAATTGATGAAATTAAAAATAGCATTTAGAATCATGAATTGCTCGAATTACATGATCCACCTAGATACAAAATGATGAAACACTTCATGCTAAAAACATACACATATGAATCACATATGTGTGTATCATAAATAGAGATGATAAAAAAAAATATACCAAAAATGAAAATGAACTGTGAGCATAAATACACTTCTTTAAATATAATCATAGTATAACCAAGTTAAGTTAAACTTCATAACACACAAAATCATGCTCATGTCTCAATTTTTTGAAGCTTCTTTTGGCTTATTCACTCTTAAATCTTCACACTCAGACTAATCGCTCATCATACAATTATAAATATAAGGATAAATTTAGCTTTTTTAAGTGATAATGGATAGTCCTATGATGATATAATATCATCTATATAAAAGACCCACTATATCGGATATTTGAGTACGAGAAGAGTCATTGGGAACACTTTCGACACCTTTTTTTTAATTTACGGAAAATGCCTCACCCTACTAATTTACAGGAAATGCACGATGTGATATAGAGAAAAACTAATAAAAAAGAAAAGGGTTATTAAAACACAAATATTAAGCATTCTTTTGGAATATAACTTTCAAGAATAATTACTATTCTGCATGTATGACTTAAAAAATAGGTGAACTATTTGAAACATTAATCCGAAACATCAACAAGTAATAACTTTTTTTTGTTTTTGTCTTTTGAACTTGTTGGAAAGGAAGACACAAGATGAAGCTTTTTCTTGATCTTGATGAGCCATGGTTCGATTTGGAACCATGACTTCATGTGATGGCCTTGGAACAAACATCTCAGGGCAAACGCTAGTTGACATACCAAGTCAACCTGGCTATTATTAGTCAACTCCTGGCTTTTGAAATAGTTTGATCATGCTGAATTCTATGTTTTGAATTGAACCAAGGCTCATAAAATTCAACCGGAAAGACTTCGCTGGAGATTTCCTCTCGACCATCCTTTTTTTTTTTTTTTTTCTTTTTTGGTTGATGTCATCCATCCAATTCTTGTGAAAACCAATATTGTCCTTTCAGATAATTTAATTGCACATATCTTGTTTCTTGGATTGTATCAATTGCGGGCAGACAAATCCTCTTATTTCTTTATGATATTGTTACTTCTAAGTTCACTAAATTGATCAACATTAGGAATATTTCAACCTTGACATCATCTAATTTACAAAATCTTTTCATGAAAGAAAATATTCATTACAGTGCATCTTTTGATTTCATTAAAAAAAAATTTATATTTATAATTTTTCCTTTGTCCTATAACAAAAACTCGTGTTTCTCTCGCTCTTTCTCTCGGAATTTTAGATTCAATGTACTCAGTTTTACCCTCATAAAAAAAATTATTTTTGTGAGTTGTACCCTAATAATCTAGATTATTAGAGAGACAATTTTCTTTTGATGCTTAGGTTTTTGTATGTGAATATAACAAATAAGTATTAAAGTAACTTAAGTAGTTGCCTAGAATAAGATGAATAATATATACCTTATTCTTCTTCTAGGGGTTGAATATTCAATATCATGAAAGTGATTCCCTCGTAAAGATCTTGATACAAGGAAAGATTCGCTTAAAGAAAAGAAAATGGATGAAAGGATCAAAAATATATTCATTTCTAGTTGACAAGATATGAAAAAAAGGCATAATTAACAAGATACAACGTAGAACTTTTTTTTAAAAAAAAATTGATATCATTGATAATAATTGAAGATTCATTTTATAGTGTAATAGTGAAAATTTGTAAGAGATATATTTCATGTTGCTCGCACTTTGGTGACAAAAAAAAGATTGGCTCATTAAGCTTGTCTTCACAAGAAAAAGAAATAAATATAAATAAATAATTATTAATTCTATACTTCTACACTAAACTTGATGGCACCTTCTTTTTTTTTTTTTTCTAATTTGTGACCAAAATTGAACTGACCATGCTAGAAAACCCATTAATGTAATGATTTAAATATCTAATTTTCTAAATAAAAATATTTTATTATAATTAATCTTCATTGTAGAAAATTAATAACTTACAAAATAGTTAATAATCTATATTTTGACATCTAACATTAAGCAAATCCCAAGAAAGGATAATATGGCGATGGATACTCTTTTCAGACCACCTATCGAAAAATATATTTATCATCTAGAGAGATCACTATGAAGGTCTTAACTCAAAGGAGCAGATAAAAGGATTAGGTGCCAACTACTACCCTAGAGACTACTTTGATGAGAAATATTATTAAATATTAAAAACTAGGGTTCTTCCTAATGAGCTAGTCGAAGCAAAAAAAAGTGCATAAGCATCAAGTCTGGTATTATGTGCTGGACGAGATGCTCTATAAGCGATCTTTATCATATCTTCTGTCGTGTTGTTTCCATCCCAACAAGGCCATTCATGTACTATTCTAGATCCATGAGAGGACTTGCGGAGAGCACATTAGCGTAAGGACTCTGGCTTTCAAGATTTTACGATAGAGCTATTATTGGCTAACCCTCAAGTAGAATGTCGTTGAGTATATCCGACGTCGTAACAAATGTCACTATAATGCTCGAGTCTAAATGTTACCTACTGTAAAATTAATCCTGGTTGAAGCAACTTAGCCTTTTACACAGTGGAGACCGGATATTCTCAAACCTTTCATACTAGCTATAGGGAAAAGAAAACATCTAATGATTACGATAGACTACTTCACTAAAAAGGCTTAAGTCGTGTCATTAGCATCAATTATAGAGAAGCAGGTTAAAGGGTTCATTTAGAATAATATCATATCTCAATTTAGAGTGTTTAGAGTACTAATCGCTAATAATGAAATGCAGTTCAACAATATTAAGTTTGAGGAATTTTATGAATCATTCAAAATTCTTTTGAGATTTAGCATAGTGGTCCATCCACAAGCTACTAGTCATGCCAGGAATAACCAATCGAGCTATACTAGATAGATTAAATAGAAGAGTATCAAGAGCTAAGGATGCATGGGTAAATAAACTTTTGAGTATGTTATGGGTTTATCGAACTACACCAAAAGCTTTCACTAGGGAATCTTCTTTCTATTAGCATATGGAACTGAAGTAGTGCTTCCAATTGTGTTAGTGTTACCAACTATTCAGACTCAACTTCTTTCAAGACTTAAGCTTTCATTGCCTACACCAAAGATGATTATAAGGTTGATAATTTATCCAAGTCCAGGGTGTTAAAGGACAAGACTGAGGATGACATTGTAGACCTTTAGAAGTTGAGGCTGCTTTGAAGCCCTAAGAGTGTTGTTTATATAATTTCTAGTCATAAGATAAGATGAGGAATATATGGGGCAGTAAAAGATTATTTGTGGAGGTTAAAAATAATGGTTCATCTGGTTGGTCACCAATTTGGCTCCCGAATGCCTCGAGGAGAGTGGGATATACAACATCATCCAACATCACCGAGTACATATGATGCAATCCTAATAGCTTAATAGTTATTTGGATCATCAAAAAATCATGTCGAATCCACCATGATCTACGCAAAAGCTATGCACCAAGAAATCACTACTCCATGTTTTCCTTCGATCGTGGGTGAGCTTAGTGTATGATTAAGTATTAGACATTTCTTGATCCATTTGGATTCTTTGTCCATCGGAAGAAGAAGCACATGTGGCATGTGCTCTATTAGCTCTATGTGCACCACTGTGCTCGACGTCTTTGGCCTCTGGTGCCACTACACATAGGCGTTATGTGCATCATCATGCTTGGCCTTTTTGGTCCCCTGACACTATTGCATATAGCCCTATAAACCTCTGTGCATCATCACATCTGGCCTCTCTAGCCCCTAATGCCATCGAGCATAGGCCTATTGGCCTTTTATGCATTATCATGCATGGCCTCTTTGGCCATTAGCGCCAATGCATATAGCTCTATCGACCCTTTGTATACTATCATGCCCAGCCGTAACATCTTTGTGTGCCACCATGCCTAGCCAGGAATATACCAAGTTGGAGTGCTTAGCTAACATGCTACATCGACACTACCAAGACAATGTGCCAAGTGAGGCATACGAGTCAAGCAACTAAAGTTGGGCTTATTGAGTCAGCAAACCAAAGTTGGGTTCACTGAGTCGAGCAAACCAACTTGGGTTCACCGAGTCAGGTAATCGAGTTTGGACCTATCAAATTGAATGGCTCGAGTCAATTATTCCTTCGTCTCTTAAATAGATAGCAGATAGTTCGGTCTACTAAGTCGGGCAACCCAAGTTGGGTTCACCGAGTTTGGTTACCTAGTTTGGACCTATCGAGTCGAATGGCCCAAGTCAACAATTCCATTGTCTCCTAAATAGATGATGGATACTAATCGGACTATACTTCCTAACCAGTTATTTGCAATGCTCCTTAACTCAAGAAGCGACGGCTATGTGTTAGAGCAAGAGTGACACCACCTTATGTGATTGACTTATCAACACTCTATGCCATTATTACCACCATCCACCCAACAAAGTCTCCCTCGCCATATGTCCAAGCTGTTGATCGATACATGACTAAGCGAAATTGGCAGAACCACCCGATGACAACTCCAACTAATTGTAGTTTCTACTATAACAACATTGAGGTTATCGAGTTATTATAATTGCTTCTCGCTAAACAAACTATATAATGTTACTCTCATAGGCACCTATTAAAAAAGGGGATTAGATAGATATGCTCAATGTACACTAAATAACAAATAAAATCTTGCCTATTGATTTGTTTGACTAGTTCGACTTGAATAGTGACTTAGGTATCAGAAACATATTACTGGGATTAGCCTTGGATCAAATATTCAACTTAACGAATTTTCTTAAAAAGAAGAGATGAGATTATATCTAAATTGGCCTCTAACTCGAACAACCCAAAATTAACTCTGATGTAACCAAATCTAAATTCTAGCTTATAGTTTAAATCAGTGCATCTCAAAAAGTGAATGCCTTAAACACTGTTTTCTTCTTTTTCTTTCTCCCTTCTTTTATTTCTTTCTTGGCAACACAAATCAAAGCTAACGGAGGAGAATATTTTAGAACCAAAATTTAGTTAATCTGTGCCTGTGCTTCCCGTTTGACAAGTAATTAGGCAGATGACAGAAGGCTTCCTGGTGCCCAACACGTCCACTCTGGTAGGTGGAACCATGCAAAACTATTGGTGACACCAACCCGAGTAGATTCAACTACCGTCGTCTGTAGCATTTGGGAGCATCCACCATCATACTAATATTGTTTTCGATGACCTCCCTACTTCGGTGTGCCATCTCTTGTTGTCTGCACTTCACTCTACCCGTAGAAAAGTACAAAGTAATTTCTTCGGTTGATCTCTTCCGCAACCTTTGGAAGTTGTTGGGGATTCTGGAAGACAAGCGTATGAGCATATGAATGCGCCATTGTTTACCTCAGAATCTATGGTTGGTGAAGCTCTGATGTCGACACACAAACCTTCTCAGCCACGTACGCCTTGCGGAACTCTGCGCCGATGGAGGGCTGTCGGTGTTTGATCTCACTGCTTTGGAGTTTAGCAGCAAGCTCAGAGCTGGTGAGGGATTCCTTGGAACCGTGAAAAAGATGACAAGGGAAGCTCGACATCATTTTTTGGCGTCTGAGATGGCAGCTACTGTGCAATCCTCGGCAGATGGGATGCTTGGCAACAGCTTCATGGTGCCCATGGATCGTACCCTCGAGAAATCTTGGCGAGGACTGTTGTTATTCTTCCTGCTACTGCATCATGAAATCATCCAAGCGACCCAAAAGTTCACTGTGCAACAACTGAGACAACTGCCTGCTGGGATAATGATAATGTTTGATAGCTTAGAATAATAATGCAAATTCATGAATGAAGACATGATCAAGAAACTTGGAACAGTAAATGAGGCTCCGAAAGAGACATGTCTCGATCACCAAATGGGACCATCACAAGGCAGCATGAGGCTTGATTGATTGATTGGATGGTTGGGAAGACTAAGCTTTCAAAAGTGGGGATGGCTGACATGACCAGTAGCCCATCCATGTCCATCAGTCACAAATATCATCAAATACGAGATAAATAACGCATTTTCCCGGTATTTTTTTTCTTCTTAAAAGTTATCTTATGATGAGTGAGTACATCTGCCGAGTCTTCTTTTACATTTTCTAATATAATAAATACATGCGACTCCAATTTCCATCTAAAATAACTAATTATGTAAATAACTAATTATGTGAGTTAGGATGTATTTCAAATTACTGTAACATTAATTTAAAATTATTTTCAAAGATAAATAATGACGATAGAATTAGGTCCCGAATCTTGTAATAAATTAGTAACATATTATGGAAGAAAAATCTTGTTCGATAAATTTGAAATAATTTTTAAAATTTTATGTTGTTAATAACTGTAATCGATTAGTATACTAAAAAAAATCATATCTACATCCACTTTATATCCATGTCCAAATTATAATCCACCGATTAAACACATTTAAAGATTTGTTTTATTTAATATATACCTAAAATGCTTCCATATCGTCAAAAAGATTGATGACAATATATAAATTATTAAAAGGTGCAAAAATTAAAAAGTCAATTTACATATTATTACAAACTCACACATATTTTATTGGCTAGAAAAATACTTGCTCAAACCTAAGTCATGGCCATAAATATAAGAGGTCGATATATGGAAGAAAAAAAAAACACACATTTTGATAATACATGTGATTCCATAGACTGTGATGCAAATCTTCTTAAAAAAAATAGGTCCATATGTAATTGGCCAACTTGTCAACATGGATTTGGTATATATAAATCAAGTCTCATTAACATGGATTGCACAAGATGTAAAAAAAAAAAAAAAGAATATTACTTAGTCCAAATGAACTGATTAAACTCATCCTACCCTGATTCATAGAATTAAAGGTTTTTAAGATACTGATTATATGAAGCATATTATCTTCAAAGATTCACAAATATATTTACATTACTAATGGATTTGTAATAAAATTCGATAAGTTTGTTAGATCAATAATAACAATAAGAAAACTTTAACGTCTTTTTGTTATCATCGAGATACGTAAGAAAGCTATATAATTAATAATTAATTAGAAAAAATAATTTATGTTTACAAGCTTCAATTAAAAAAATATCTTTTCATATATTTAATATTAATTATTTTATATCGACTAACTGCAACATCCACAGGTCTTCTTTGTACATATTTATGCTATTTTAAATATTTTTTTATCGTTTTATTATCCTTAGAATTAGCCTAAAATGATGGAAATTAGAGGTGTTCATCATTCTTACACTAAACCTTAGCCCATGGTTGGGCCCTACATGAACCAAACCATCCTCCTCATAAGAAGCTTCGAACTCTCGAACGTGTCTCCCTGCGCTTATACCCTTCAAAGCACAGCGAACGTGCTCAGGACTTGGTCTTCTTCTCCTTCAACAGTTGCAAGGTCAATCGCAAGTCAAAGTCCGACACCCTGTTTGACCGTCCCTCTGGCCCCATCACCGTCGGATTCTTTGGAACTTACCTTCGCTCTTCCCTTCCCGTCTCTCCCATTTTTCCATCCCTTTTTATCATCTAATTATTGACTGATAAACTTGCATTAATAGCACATAATTTCAAAAACGCCGGCACACTTTTGCCTCAATTACTATGGGCCCCACTGTGGGCTCCACTTTTTTTTTTTTTTTTGTTGTTGTAGAGTTTATATATAAATGGATATATATCGCTGGCTCGGCCACGAGAGACGCACATACCAAACCTCCTCTTCCTGAGGGCTTCGTCTCCTCGGTCCAAACCCATTGTTTACTCGATTCGATTCCGGTACCAACCCCAGAGTCGGAGGCCGGTCGAAGACGATGCCGGATCGATTACCGTCCTGCTTTGGCGGCGGCGGCGCCACCAGGGGAGCCCCGACTTCGACGATGGCCGGGCCCAACCTGACGACCTCGATCTACGACACCCACCTCGGCGTCGCCTCCCTCACCTGGTCCCGCGCCATCATCGGCCTCACCCTCGTCGCCGACCTCCGCCTGTCCGGCGGCGAACCCGGGGAGGATGACGGGGAGGGGGAGCGCCTCCGGTTCCGCGTCAGGCCGTGGCTCCCCTGGAAGCGGCGGGGGTCTCGGCGGTTTAGCCTCAGGGGCCACTCCTGCCACCGCTGCGTGGAGTTCGCGTGGGACCTCTCGCGCGCCAGCTTCCACACGGGCGGCAGCGGCCGGCCCGAGCCTGCGTCTGGGTTCTTTGTCGCCGTCGCCTTTGATGGTGAGATGCTCCTCGTCGCTGGAGATCTCGTCGAGGAGGCGTACAGGAAGACCAAGGCCCGGAGGCCCATCGCCCCCTTCTCGAACCCGACGCCGACCGCCAGGCGGGAGCACGTCGTTCTGGGGAACTCCGGCGGCCCGAGATCGTACCGGACAGTGGCGCGATTCGGGGGCAGGAATAGGGAGATTTCGATCGAACTGGGCCCGAAAGATAGGGAGCCGGAGGCGGGGATGGCTGTGGCTGTCGACGGCGAGACGGTCGTCCACGTGCAGCGGCTCCGCTGGAAGTTCCGGGGGACAGAGAAAGTGGAGGTGGAGAGCAGCGCCCGGATGCAGGTCTCGTGGGACCTCCACGACTGGCTCTTCAAGTCAACGGCAGAGGCCGCGTTAAGCGACGCAGCCGTACCGACGGCCGCGGAGCGGGGGCACGCCGTGTTCGTGTTCCGCTTCGAGGAAGAGGAGGAAGAGGACGCAAAGGCCGCGGAGGGGCATCCCGGGAAGGTATCTGGCGGCCCGTACGGGGGGCATTCTGGGAACGGCTCGTACAAAGGCACGGTGTTCGGGGGGCATCCCGGGAAGACCAGGAATTGGAGTGAGAGTAGCAGCAACGGCGGCGGCGGAGGGGAGACAACGGCAGCACAGAGGAAGAGGAAGAGCAGGAGAAAGGACCTCCTGAAGACGACCTCTTCGTCATCATCAACGTCGTCGGCGTCGTCGGCGAGCAGTTCCACCGTGATGGAGTGGGCGAGCCAGGAGGAGATGGAATTGCAGAGGTCGGACGGCTTCTCGCTGCTGGTGTACATCAGGGAGAACTAATCTGAGTGCATGTCCTGGCGGTGCTCATTCCCCTTTCTTTGCTTCATTCGTGTAAATCTCGTTGTTGCTTGGTTCTTTCTTTTTTGGTATCAAATCTCCTTGTTCAGATCTTAAACTGGGATTCAAAAGTATTACAAGGGAAGATCTTAGGCTGTTCTCTTCTTCTTCTCTCGGAAACGAGAGACATGCAAAGGTGCAGTTCTAATTGTCGTCTTCTACGCTTTTCACTGTCTTTGCGCGTAAGCTCGGCGGACAATAGCTTGTTTTTGTGTAAGGTCATGTTTGACCATAATTTTCTTCAGCTCATCTGCGCGGACTATTAGATTGGTGGAGACTGGCTACTAGTTTCAATCTTGCCTACGTCCGGGAGCTGAATGACTTGGAAACCTTTTCTTAGACCAAAGCATAAATATATATATATATATATATATATATATATATATATGTATAGACTGACAATTGTGGAACATAAAGTTAAAATTATTTCATAGAAAGTGAGAAATAGAAAAAGGTCAGCAGGTGGGAATATTCCCTTCGCCTTTCTTCTTTTATTGTCTGAGAAAGATTAGAAGAAGAGATGACAAACGAGAACAGTGTCAAGTGAGGTACAACTCATCTCCATCTTCTATATTTGTCGGTGCAAAACCTCGGCTTCCCCTTCACTCACTCCGTCCATTCTTCTTGTAACGAATCCCTAATCTCTGACGCGTTCATGCCCTGCATGAGGGGAGGGAGGAAGAGAGGTTGGCGACAGTGCATGTGCAGCGCTGAGGACCTTTTGTCGCGCAGCGCTTTCGCGTACGTCATCGTCTTGTTCATTTCCTACTTCTCCTGCTGCAGAGAGAGCGAGAGAGAGAGAGAGAGAGAGAGAGAGAGAGAGGACAGGGGGGGCCCTCTCTTTTGACAGCAAAGAACATAAGGATCCAAAGCCCACAGTTTTGTCAGGTGAGCAGTCCCGCGTGAGGCGGGACGGAGCGGCAGATGCCTCGTCCCTTTCTTCTCCGATGCCGCCTGCTGCGCATCCCACGCAGGACTCGGCAGTCTCCCCACTGTTGAGTTCCAGATATCGATTCCAAGGGTGACATGTTCCACAGTCGTTTGGGGCATCTGTGGGCGGGCCTCTGAGTCTGCAAACCTGCCTGGATTACGTTCGAGGTTACAGGGGGATTCGCCTGCAAACTTTCTTGAAATCAACCTGCGTACTCTGGCACATGCGAAGAGCAGCTCACAAGAGCTCATAACATACGGAAGATTCGACCTTTCATGCTACTAACTTCCACAAAGTTACCTTCTGAGGTCATCTCCCCAAAACGAATCTATGCTGATGATCAAGAAACCTTCTCACAGAGAGAGAGAGAGAGAGAGGGCTGGTGAACTGAACCGAGGACCTGCCAACTACTGCATGACTGGTAAACGAAGCTGTGCAGTGGTGCATTCACGTGGAAGACCAGTGAAACGCGGAACGTTGAATTCTCATGCATGTTGAGTCGATGGAGGTATGCTTTTAGAATGTTTAATCTTTCATGATTGGATGGATAGCGACTTCAACCTTCCCCAGACTTTGAAATTTGAACGATGACTGAGAATTAGGATGCAGTCATTGAGCTACTGTTTCGCTGGAGGAGAGAGAGAGAGAGAGAGAGAGAGAGAGAGAGAGAGAGAGAGAGAGAGAGAGAGAGAGAGAGAGAGAGAGAGAGAGAGAGATGGAGGCTTTGATCAGTACATATAGGCTTTAGTGGTTCCTTCTTTTTCCTCTGCAAGGAATGCAAGTTAAGGTGGCCGAACTGGAGATTCTGCTCTCATTAAGTTTACAGAATCCATCTCAACTCCAATACAATACCATGCTGACAGAGAAAAAGTTTTTCTAGATAATTATGAAAGGTCATGCTTTAGTTTCCACCACCATCACATCACGGTAAAAATCCTATAAAACATTTGTGCCAAAACAGTAAGAAGCAGATATAAACACAAATTAAGTGACCATTTGTCAAAATAACGAGAATAATAATTGGTTAAAACACAATGAAAATATTAGCACAAAGAAAGATCAAGCAAGCCAAACCCAATCTGCTCATCTTGATGATATGCCAAATAACGTTATACCAAGCCACACTTTTTTTTATTTTGGAAAATATTTTTTAATAAAAAATTTATTGTCTTAAAATAACATAAAAGACGCTCACATAGGTTCGAATAATAACCTGTCAAATAAAAAAACCGAACAAATTTCCTACCTGTCCGAAACGTACCCGGTCACTTACCTGCCTTTGGATCGCAACTGCAATGGCCCACAAGTGGCCGCATATGGTGCGCGTAGCAGGGTTCATATTTAGATCCGATGGAACCCGATCCGATAAAGTAAAACCCGCTGTTTCTCCTTTCCCACGACCACCACCATCTCCCACAGAACCCTCGCCGAAAGTTTCTTCCCTTGTTTCACCTCCTCCGCCGCCCGCCGCCTTTCCTTCGTCTCCCTCCGTCTTCTCCGGTGTTTCTTCCAAGGGAGCAGGAGGAAGGAGGCAGGAGATGGGGGACGACTCGCAGCAGGTGAAGCGTGTTCCGCACCTACCGTGGATGAGAAACCCCGTGGACATCGACCGATTCGAGGAGCGTCCTCTCGGTTTCCTCCCATCCCTTGATCCAAGGTTCGTGCTCTTTTGTATCTCCTTCTGCTATAGTTTCAGGACATTGTTTGCTTCGTCCCTACAAAATAGCTACGGCAGTCTCGAGGCCATTTTATGAGGAACTTAGCTACTCTTCTGAAGTTGGCATAGTGCATGTCATGAAGCACTTTCAACAATTTTGAGATATAGAAGCATAATACCGCCGAGGGTAGTGATCTAAGAGATTAAGATGATGAGAACCACACCTGAAATTGGAGAAGAAAATCCTTCTTTGATTTGGGATCGACACTGAATTCAATCACACGAAAGAAAACAGTATGTGTGTGCTGTCAGTCCCTTTAAGCAGATTTGTTATTGGTTTTCATCTGTGTCTGATCTTGGAAGTTATCGCACTCTTACTGATCTGAGTGGATCAATAATGTGAGCAAATGAACTCGTTCATTTAGCACAAAAGTTAAATTAACAGTTAAAACTCTTTGAATAAATAAGGATATTAAAGAAAGTGTAAAACAGACATTATAGCATGCCCACAGTAGTCTTTGCAAAATATTGAAACGAAGTTCATGATCTAATAGATGATATAAAACTATGTTCATGACCTCACCATTGACTTAATAAAGTGGAGTCCAATAAATATCGAGCAAGTGGTAAATGATGCTGATTGTATGTTAAAGCATATTGATGTCTGATGTGGCCGAGGATTTGCATTGCATCACATACGAGCTATTGTTCACTTGAATCATAGTTTCATTCTTGAAAAGAAATCAAATTTAGGAAGGGGGAAAGGTGGACCCTTGCTTACAAATTATAAATTTTTTTAATGCTCCATCAACATGGGATCTTTAAGCCATTTCCCATTTGTACCACAATAGACCCTCAAGTTGTGGTAGCTTGTGATGTGTAAGGTTGGGTTCCGAAAAATGACATCATTGTTGTTGGCTGTGTTTTATGTTGGCCTATGCAAGGAGTAGTTCCCTATGGCCTGTGGACCTCACAATTTTAAATTTAAAGAAGGAATTTGACTTGGGAACAATGGATCCTAACTCATTACCTCAAAGTTATGTTTACTTCTTACCAGTGTGACTAACATGCCATTTCCTGGATGCCATGTATTGCAGTGCACACAGGTTAGCCCAAGGATTGACAAAATTTTGTTACGCATAATGGGATTCCATTGCTGAGCCTTAATTTATGATAGGATCATTAACACAAATTGATTAATGAGCATAGTGCATGATTCTCTTTGCCCAAATATCTTTAATTTTATGTTTGTATTACATACCATGAAACAATAGACACTCGAGATTTTTGTGCATATGTGGATACAACAGATCATAAGTATTTCTATGCTTAAAGAGTTCCTACCAATTCTTTATGGTGTGCCATAAAATTTCTTCTAAATTTGTTGAGTATAGTGTGCAAGAGACCATCGGTGTCTTGATTAATGCTTAGACTAAATTTGTTTACATGACTTAACAAAACAAATTTTGTGTTTGATATTTCATTATGCATGAATATTTATTTTTCTCCTCCTAGATTGAAGGAGGCTTTGCAGAAAATGGGTATACAATCACTTTTTCCTGTCCAAGTAGCAGTTTGGCAGGAAACAATTGGTCCTGGCGCATTTGAGCGAGACATTTGTGTAAACTCTCCGACTGGGAGTGGCAAGACACTTGCTTATGCTTTACCAATTGTACAAATGCTTGCGCATAGGAAGATAAGATGTTTGCGTGCTTTGGTAGTTTTGCCTACTCGGGACTTGGCCTTACAGGTTTGTGATGAATTATTTTTTAATTCGCTTTTGAAATGCTTTTTTGTTGCCATTCTTCTATTGACTATTTGCTCTTTAGTTGATGCTATAAATTGAATTGATACAAGGGACAGGTTCTCAAGTCCTGGAGAGATCATGACATCCTACGTTCTAAGTAATTCCAAGAGTTTGGAGTTTGCAGTTTACTAATGAACTGAACCCCATCTTTTTTTATAGGGAAAATCACAATACTCAAGGTTCTTTTACGCAAACAAAGTATAATATGGTCTTCTTTCATATTTTTGGGCATAAAAAATCCCATAAACTGTGCTGTAGTCTTCCCTATTATGGGGACCAGATATTTAGACAGGTTAATCTTCTGCCAGAAATAACCGAGTGCTATTTGCACAATTGCTGCCTTCATATTCCCGAATCTAACTATTTATCTGGGTCACTCAAACCTCTCTGATACCTATTTCTTGTAGCTGTATTCTTTCCAAACCTGATTAATGGGTGTCTTAATCCAGCATAGACAAGTTGGATAGGCGTGTGGTACCCCCTCACCTCCCTCCCCACCCCCCCAAAGAAAAGCTTGGTCCGTTGCCATTTGGGAACTGTGACGATATATACCTGCCAATTTTCACTAGTTCCCAAACCCAAGTAACTACTCCAGTGCCCAAACTCATCTTGAATCCGACTCGAATACGTATTCTCTACTTTTCCTATCCCAAGTCCAATTAGCGGATACCAAATCTGGCTTTAACAGGTTGTGTAGGTGCAGGTGCCAGAAAATACTTGGCCGGCTGCCATTCCTATTCAGACTTGCTGTATGTATCGTATTTCAGATGGCAGTGATGCTCAACTACATAAGATGTAGAGAATCTTGCTGGATCTTGATTAGACAGCTCGAGTTTTCCTGCTTGTACATCACAAATTCTGTAGTGGGTGGATTATGACATCAACACAATAATAACATGTCTCCATTGTTTAAAAAAATTTAACAATGCAGCAAAATATTTAATATGAAATAAATTTTAAGCTAACATTGTCTTCTCCAATATTCATGAAAAAATGTATACCATATCTTTCCAATTATGCACAAAACAATCGATAAAGCTTAATAAATGTGCATAAGTTAGTATGAAGTATGCATGTTTGCATCTCTGTGTAACATAAGCACATAATTGCAAGTGTGCATGTGTATGCACTTTTTCAAATTTTATGAAATGATTTAATCTAAAAGAGAATAAGAGGGGATAGGATACATTTCTAAGAACTTCTTTACCCTTTTGATGTAATGGGCATCAATTAAAAGAAAATGACAAAGTAGCTTTGATATCGTCCATGATTGTATCTAGTGGTTTGGCTGATGGCAACTCTTCGGTAGCTGAGTTTGATATCTCTCTGCCAATTATTTGTTCTTTATGAGGAGCAATTGTCTAACATATGTATTGATTACTTTCTGGTTTATAGTATAGTATTTTATATTCATAAATCATTTCAAAGTTTAGAGAAACTGCTGGAGATTCTGGCAGATGACAGCAAAGTTATGATAGCATTTTGCTCCTAAAATGTATTATCCATGAAAAATTTCTTGCAAATGAGTTCTAACTACTTTAGAAGGCATTTAGGGATATAATTTAAATTGTTTTATATCCTGCTGTGTCTGGGCAGATATGATATGGCATACTTCCTTTTTCTAACACTGAAGCTCCCCCTTGCCACTAGATGATGGATTACCAGATAGACATCTCAGCCATTGAATATTTATTGTTGTGCTAAAATAGATTAATTCTTTTTTTCTGTATAATAATTGTCTCATATTGTTTTTATATTGGAACTGTGAATCTATATCCAATCTCACAATCTATAGAAGCAGCTCTGCCCAAATCAATTTGGTACTGTAGACTGGATTTGAGCTGATTATGTGATTTGTAGGGTTATTTAATTTCTTAGAAAGAGGACATTACCTTAATGTTGTACATTTCTAAATTCTAGTGCAAAGATTTCAAAGACATAATATATAAATCTGTGGTGGCCAGTATATTGAAAATAAACTGTTGAATTTTTCACGATGATCATCATATAATTAGGGTCTTGGGAATTGCTTAGTAGGTCTTAAGCATTACTAACAGATAGTCCATGAGGCATGCATATGTTATCTCATCTGGTTTGGGAGAAATTGAATTGCTACTGTTTACTTGAATCATTCAGTACATCTATCCAAACTTTTGATAATAGTGGTTGTTCAAGTGGTTGATTTGGTAGATTGCTAATCCATAGTGTGTGACTATTTTGTTTAGTTCAGCATATATTTTAAAGATTTACATGATTCAGTTATCTTTGCCACATAATTCAGTTCATTTATAAATTTAAGTATCTTATGGCTCAGGTTAAAGAGGTGTTTTCTGCCATTGCACCTGCTGTGGGTTTACGTGTTGGCTTAGCAGTTGGGCAGTCATCAATTGCAGATGAAATTTCGGAGCTCATTGAGAGACCTAAGCTTGGATCATGTTCCCCTTTTGATCCAGAAGATGTATACATGGAGCTACAGACTGCAGTTGACATATTGGTGGCTACTCCAGGAAGGCTAATGGATCATATTAACATGACAAAGGGTTTTAGTCTGGAACATCTATGTTATCTGGTAAATGAACAAATATATAATTGGATAACATTCTCTTTGACTGTTTCATTTGCTATTACCATCTCCTAGTAAGTGGGTTCTTACAATGTTTCCTGATATATCTAGGTTTCTCCAAATAATAGTTAGAAATGTGGCCTAGACTTGTTCTTCAAGCTAATTCACTCACAAGTTTCCTCAGGAATCAATGAGATGTTCTAATTCAAGTCAACTTCACAATAAGCTTGAATTTAAGTCCTTATTTCCCAATTGATTTTTATAAATAAGCATCAAGGTATCCTTGGTTGATATCACTGAGTGGTGACAATTTATGTTAAACCTATTTTGTACAGACTTGTTTCTTCTTCCACACTTCTTTCTTTAGCATACACTCTGATTTTGAACTGTCAGTAGACTCGGTACCTTTTCTGAGTTATATTATCTGGAAGCTTATGGCTCAGAATGTCATTTGGATTATCCAGTATGAGCATACTGTAGAAATTGTTGTTTTCTCTCAAAGTATGTATATACTTTTTGAGAAATCAGTAATTTGATAGACAGCATACATTCCTATTTCTTGTCACCCTATCTCATTTCTTTATCGGTCTAATGCAACTTCAGGTTGCATGATTATCCAGTAAGTTGAATTACATTTTTCAAATTCAAACTAATCTTTAGAAGAAATCTCATTAGTTTTATAGCATTCTTTTACAAGCAGTTTCTACTGAGCATTTTACCACCTGGTACTTTCAGGTAGTTGATGAAACGGATAGATTACTTAGAGAGGCATATCAGTCCTGGTTGCCAAATGTGATTCAGCTTACTCAGTCAAATGATCAAACAGGTCATGCAACGAGCATTCATGTTATTCCTGGTTCATTGACCACTATTAGAAGATGGTAATCTATCTCTTTCTTTGTTATACTTGATGTATTATTCACCAACCTGATTTCTGCTCTATTATATCACCTTTATGAGCTTAGATATCCTTGGTGCTTCCTTCAATGTGTATTATTTTCAGTCTTCAAAGATTTTGTCAACTGTTTCTTGCTACATTCTGCCTTGCTTTTGTGCAGTGGTGTTGAAAAAGGTATTAAAGGTAAAGTTTACCCAAGGCTTGTAAAGATGATTCTATCTGCTACACTGAGTCAAGATCCTAGCAAGATTTCTCAACTCAATTTACATCATCCTTTATTGCTGACAAGTGGTGATAAGCGCTACAAACTACCTAAAAGACTGGAATCGTTTAAGCTGGTATTTACTTTGCAAAGATTTATGTCTAGATAGATCAAGTCTTTGAACATGTAACTAGGTTACCTATGAAAAAATTAGAATAATGCCACTGCTGACATTTCTTTTATTTATATACATATTGTTCTACCATGAAATTAATTTTTCCTACCTTTAAGATGGAAAACATTTCTCACAAGCATTAGATATATATTAAAAGAAGAAAACAGCCTTCTAACTATTAAATGCAGTTATTGCTCGATAAGCATTTCTTTGATAAATGGACCTGCCTTATTCTTTCTTACTTTGGGTGTGAATATATGCAGGTTTGCAGATCGAAACTGAAGCCACTCTACTTGGTTGCTCTTCTGCAAACTTTGGGAGCGGAAAAGTCAATAGTTTTTACATCATCAGTCGAGTCAACTCACAGGCTAAGCACATTACTAAAATTTTTTGGCGAATTACCATTTAAAATCAGTGAATATTCACGTCGTCAGTGTCAGCCTGTACGGAGGTAAATCACCTATATCAGTTTCCAGGTTAAGATTCCTTGATTTTCAACTTGGACATAGTAATGTATATCACAGCTGTACATAATTAACTTTTGAAAGGACGTCATTTGCATATTTACTAATTTCATGCTAGAAATGGACAAATGTCCACCTTATCTTAATCAGAGGTGCACATGATGAGGGAATATTTACATTTTTTAAATATGAAAAATGACAGAACACTGATCTGTGTGAGGATGGATTATATTCTGATAATAAATGACTGTAGCAGTTGGTTGAGTTTGTCTGCTCTCTTAAAACCACAAACCAAAGAATCAGATCCTCAGTTTGTAAGGTCCATTTGTGCACTCGCAATCTTCTTGTGTAGCTCAGTCTCATTAGAAAACTTACAACAGATTCACTGTTGTAACTGTATTATATATATTTTGGCACTTCTACCAAACCATGCTATTTGTCATTAGTGACGGAGAATGTCTGTATTGCAGCAAGAAACTGAAGGCCTTCAGGGAAGGAAAAACACAAGTGCTCATTGCAACAGATGCAATGACACGAGGAATGGATGTTGAAGGAATTAGAAATGTCATAAATTATGATATGCCAGCTTTTGTTAAGACATATATTCATCGAGCAGGTCGCACTGCAAGGGCAGGTCAGTCTGGCCGTTGCTTTACATTACTGAGAAAAGATGAGGTAATGAGATCTTTTGACCACATGTCAAACTTCTTTGATTAATTTTTATAAGTATTTGCTATATGAGTGTTATTTAGTAGAAATCTGTCAAAAAGAAATTGATAGGCCACCAGTGTTTTCCTGTGTCAGTGAAACATTTGATTTTACATTGACAGCAACTACAGTGCAATGTACTGTACTCATAAAAATAACCTATCATGTTAGAACTTTTTAATTTTCTGGTTTTCACATGAATTAAATTTTTCTGTGGCTTTGTTGTATCTCTTACTGAACGTTGTTTGCATCGATTGACTTGTATGTGGAATATCAGTTGCCGACTCTTAATGTCGATCAATCAAGTTGCGTTTGCTATGATAATAGAAATTCATATCAATGTCATTGGGCACTAATTAGCTAATGAATGCTTATGTCTATCCAGTGAGGAAGCCACGTGAACATAGAAAATGGTTTTCCATGATTTTAATCTCTTATAAGGTTTGCTTGATGGATTAAACTGTGATATAAAAATCTTGTGGAATAGTGATAAATTTATTTTATTTGTTAAGAGATTTGAGTGAACATAAGAAATGATTTACGATGATTTTTACTTCCTATAAGGCTGTGCTAATGGATTAAACTATGATCTATTAAATTTATATATCAAATCGTTTACATTGATCAGACGGCTAATGTCAAACCGTAAACCTTTCATTGGGCGAGCTTATATGTGATAGTGGAAGGAATGAAGATGACCACTAGAATGCTGATGTCAAACTGCTAAGCAATCTTTCATTGGGTTTGGATATGTCTGATGGTGGAAGGAATATGTGCTAACACTGATTCCTTTAAATACTGAGTTCTGTTGCAAACTAGGAGCATGAGATTCATCATGCAGAACTCACTTGTGCCATGATGCTGAACTCAGCGTATAGAAACCATACTTCTTGGAGGAAAATTATCTTTCTTTAGTCTGAAGCCTGAAGCTTCTGTTTCACTTTTGCTTTGTTATGTTCATGCAAATATTCTTTTGCTGCAGATATCGTTTCACATAACTGTTGTTTACACTTTCTGATTGTTATGTTTCAGGTTAAGCGCTTCAACAAGTTGCTTGAGAAGGCTGACAATAATTCCTGTATTTTCCACTCTTTACCTACCGATTCTGTCGAAAGCCTTCGTCCTCTTTATTCTTCTGGTAAGACTCATTTACCCACCATCATCTGTACATTAATGTTACTGATGATTGCACTTAAAACTTAATGTCTTCATTGTCATACAAAAAAGCTCTGGAGAAGCTGAAAGAGCATCAACAATCACGGACAGCGAGAAAATCAAGAATCAGTTTCAAGTCGGTTAGAGCAAGTAAGAGAAAGATAGTGCAGAAGAAATGAAGGAATGATGTATTTTCAAGGTGGAGATCCCTTCTCATGAGATTGTCTGATAGTCCCAACTAATAACATGGTTGTTTGATAGTCTGCTCTTCTGGTGAGTTTGATTTTTTTAATAAGTAATCCTTTATTCTCCTTGAAGTGTCCACAATTCCATTCTCAGGTTTACAATTCCTTCTGAAAGGAAAAAAAAACCTTTAATATTTAAAGTCTGGTCTTATATCTAAAATTGTTATCTTCGACGAATATGCAAGTCCACTAGCTATATTAATGAGCCAAATGTTGCCTTAGTCTGTAACCGACATAAGTACAAAACTGCAAATATTTCAGAACTGAAGAATTACCAAACAAAGTTCATGGCCTGCAAGCGAAAACCCTCAAAATATATATAAGTGACAATGTTAAATGTTGGCATATTTATACACAGTGCAAAGGAAAATGACTAACAGAAGAAAGGATTTTGACATGTATTTGCATTCTTGATTAAAAGAAAAGTATTTTCCATTTTAATTTATATGTCAACATAAATTTTTTTGCATCACATGCATGTCAAACTTGTACATACTCATGGTCATGATGATTGCTGGATGTCTGTAGACAGTGAAACAAATCTGGAACAGTTGGTAAAAGCTAGGAAACAGCTACACCAATTTAAAATTGAATAAAGGAAAGCATGTAGGAAACTAAGAACTGTGGGGAGAAGCAACCTTCTTCTCCCCACGCGGGCAGAAAGCCGAGGCGACGTCGCCTCCTCTTATATATATATATATATATATATATATATATAAAAGTAAAAAGAATTTTTTTTTGCGACGTCGCTTCTCTTCTCCCCACACAGGGTGACACCGCGGAAAAACATAGCGACATCTCTTTTCTGCCCGCGACGTTGCCTCTCTTCTCCCCGCTATCGCGGATTCTTCTCCCTGCGCCGAGAGAAGTCGTCGACAGACGAGGAGGGAGAGCGGCGTCGATCTCCAAGTTTTCCTCTTCTTCTCCCTTTTCTTTCTTCACTCGCTTAATACCACCCTTCTCCCTCGGTCAATGTCCGAGGCGAAAATAGCCCCAATCGACAGTACCGCCCGGTTGCGGGCGGTTTGTGTACCGATTTGCTGGCGTACCGGACAGTATTATTCAAAATTAAAATCCTTAAATAAAAGTAAACAGAAAAAAAAAGAGCACGCCAGATTTATAGTGGTTCGGTCATCGCGACCTACGTCCACTCTTGATTCCTCCTCCGTTAAGGACACCGGCTTTCAGTAATGATCTTCTTTCAATAGGCGAAGATCAACTATCCTTTTACGACTCTTTCGAGTACGGGCGGTACCATCTCCTGCACTAGGCGATGCTATCGCCTGGCAGAGCCTGAGAGATCGGGCTCTGGCGATACTATCGCTAGCCTGGGTGGTAACACCGCCTACCAGCATTAAGTGTTGGCGGTACCACCACCCAGTCTGAGAGGTACTACCACTTGACAACCTGAGAGTGTGTACTTCACTTTTCCAGGTCATAGGCGGTTTCACCACCAGTTTGGCGGTGCCACCGCCTGATCCAACTGTGGGTCACTGAATGGGCTCCCAATGAGCCCAAATCAGCCCAAATTCAGGCTCAACGAGTCCTTAATTGAGTTAGCATGGTTACACCCAAAACTAACTCGATTTCGACCTAACCTTCGATAATCAAGACATAAACAATTACAATATAAGAATTTTACGTTGTCCGACATGTCATCAACTCATCCGATCTCCCGACGCATTGTGCTTTCCTTCGACGTAATGCCCAATCCTTCGGTCATGTTGACTCCCGCAACATTCGATCTTGGCGCAATGTTCGATTCTTCCGGCTCGATGCCCAATCTCCGACTCCGGCTCAACATCTGATTCTTATGCTTCAATTGTTTTGCCTTTTCATGATCGAGGTTAGTCCTGCATCACTTTTCTCAAAACGCAGATTAGATCGTAAACTCATCAATTGTTTTCATTATCGAAATTCGAGATTCAACAATTAGTTCACTATTCTTCAGTTGCAAGACAAGAAAACATCCAAAGATATTTATTTCATCAGGCTATTGTTGTTTATAGCCCGTAAGGCAGAACTTGCTTCGCATTACTAGCTTCAGTAGGAGTTATATACAGATTTGATTGTATTATTATTCAATGATGGTGGCAGTGTGGCCTGTCTCCTGTGCCCTTGCTGCTGCACCTGATGTTTGCTCTCTTTGTGGTGGGTGACACAATTCCTTTTTACAAAAATGAGGTGCATATGTATATGAATCATCACACTGGTCCTTTATGTGTTACAAGTGTTCACTTTCATCTTTTGTATCTTCATTATATAACCTTTGTAGATTGAATTGTTACATCTTGCATCAACTCGTCTGTCTCTAGGCCACTACCAAGTCAGGAAGGCTACTTATCGAGTCACAGAGTCCAGATGGAAACATGGGAGGGATCAAGGAATCGCATGCCATCTCCAATGAGATGCTGATTACACGTCTTGAGCTAGAACAATTATTCGAGAATGTACGAGTTACTTGATAAAGCCATCTTCTCCATGTTGTAGTAGTGAGTTCCGTTTTTGGTATAGCTAGTTCATTGCCTATTCTATTTACTCTTTGTCGTCGGTCATCACATCGCGATCTTGTGATAAAAAGATTAATGTTTTCTGGTCCAACTGTGAAGCCTTGCCATATAAAAGATTGCATTGTTAGAGAAAGGGCTCTCTGCTTGGTTTAAAGGTGTTTCTTGCATATGTGCCCCTGTCAAATTGATGCCCCTTCAAAGTGTGTAATTGCATCTCTAAAAACCAGATTCTTTACATTACTACTGCTCCTGCTTTCAGTAGTTGAACTTTTAATTGTATAATGCTGACGGTTAATACTAATACCAAGAGTAGTTGAATTTAGTTAGTCTTGACTGTTAATTACAATTGTATAATGCTGTAACTAACATTAATTAGTGATGTTCTTTTGCTTATTTTATAAGCCCATGTGTGTTTGAAAAAAGGGGTGATTTCTCTCTCATCTTTTTTTTTTGTTTCCTCGTATAGTGTCTCATGTTTTGTATTTCTCATATAGTGTTCCATTCTTTTAATCATGGTATGTAATTTCGAATGATATCGTTCGATACATATCGGTCCGACAGGATATTGATACGTGAATTGTTTGTTATCGAGTGGTATGAGTATTTTGGTTGGTATCGAGACGTATCTATCGATACCGAGGTGTATCGATCGATATCAAGACGTACCGATCAATATCGTTCTAGATTTCGATCGTTATCGAAATATATCAATCGTTCTATCATGATACCGTCGATATATTTTAGTATATATTGGTATGTATCGACTAAATTTAATAAATATTTTTAATCATCTAAATGTTCGTCCCGTGTGCTTTTGTCCCGTGTGCTTGGTTGTCGTGCCCATCGTCTTGTCATCATGATGAGGTTTTATTGTCTCTCTAGTATATATTGGTAAATTTTAAAATTTTAATATGGCACAAAATTTTAATAAATATTTTTAATCATCTAAATGTTCGTCCCGTGTGCTTTTGTCCCGTCGGTGGTGCTTGGTTGTCGTGCCCATCGTCTTGTCACCATGATGAGAGGTTTTATTGTCTCTGGATAACGCTCCTCGTCTCTCTTTCCTACTCCATTGCTTGTTGTGTTGTCATGGATGGCATCTTCGCCCTTCTCTTCTGCTGCCTCCGTTGCTTCCATCGTGAGGCCTTCGAACGCATTTGATTAAACAAAGTAGAGACAGAAGAATCGGCTCCATCGTGAGTCCGTCGCCTCATCTCCGTGGATTAAAGAAAGGGCGAGCGAAGGTGGAGGTGGTGGATGGGAAAGGCCCGTCGCACAAGGTGACGACGAATGTCTCGTGACGAAAGCAAGAGACGAAGACGACGACTCGTGTGATGGGTTGGGGGAGCACGACAACCATGGGCGGTGAAGGTGACGGAAGTGACAGGCGACGAAGAAACGGGGAAGGATATTTATTGAAATTAAAAAACCAAACGCGAATCATGTCATCGCAGCCCTCCTCCTCGTGGGCTGCACACGAGCTTGCCATGGAAGAAGAAGAAGAAGGCCCGCCTCTCGTTGACGAAAAAAAGCACCCCCTCTCGTCTTCGTTTCGTTATCTTCTCAAATCCGTTCCCACCACCCAACACAAAACGCGGCATAATATAATAGCATACTTTTTTTTTTTTTTTCACTTGACCTTTAAAGATATCATCATCTTGCGTAGAGTTCATTAACAATATTTATTTATTTATTTATTAGTCGTGTAGTATAATTATTGGGGACCAAAGCTGCTTTGTTGACTTCCACTCTCAAAAGTTTTGGCCTCCGACATCGCTATCATTTTGCCTGGCGTGGGCCGATTAAATTCACATCCACGTTCGGAAGGACACATTTTATTGATCTGAAAACTGCACTCGATACGATAAAAGATGAGCAAAAGCTTGTGGGATTTCCACGGCAAAAGCAAAAGTGGCTTCTTCTCCTCCGTCCGCTTCGTCACCGCTTCGGAGCGGTCGCGTCGGCCGCGGCGGATTGCACCGTCAGCGCCGACGCGCTGGACGACGCCGCCGGGGACTCGGCGGCGGCCGCGGCGCTGGTGGGGGGAGCAGGTGGGGCCGGGACCAGGCCGCCGGCGGATGGGCGGCAGGCGGCGGATGAGATGGCGGAGGCGAGGGAGATGGGCATGAGGCAGAGGCCCTTGCCCTGGAGGTACTGCATCGCCGACCCCATGTCCTCCTCCATCATCTTCGCCACCCGGTGCTCCGTCGCCGTCAGGCTGTCGTTGTTTCCCCCCGCCGCCGCGCCGTTGGCTCCTGCACGTCCTCCCGGACCCTGCATGCACATTACATGAACATGGCCATCATCGCCACAACGAAGGAAAAGGAGTCTATACGCCAATACACGCATTCTTTCATCCTTCATACATCAGAGAGAGAGAGAGAGAGAGAGAGAGACACCTCAGAGGATACATCAGCAACGAGAGGGGCGACCGCCGCTGCTCCGCCTAACCGGCTCATGCTCAGAACCTGATACATAATTACATGCACATAGTAAGAGAGAGAGAGAGAGAGAGAGAGAGAGAGAGAGAGAGAGAGAGAGAGAGAGTCATTAGGCAAAATAAGAGGGAGAGGATCATCAAATCTACTTTGTTTAGTGCTGTGATAATTGACATAGATTAAGAGTGAGAAGTAAAGAGGAAGAGATCTATTTTACCTTCACTTGGAGCTGCAGAAATTTAACGTAGTCGATGATCTCATCCAGCATCGAAGCCTTGTCCGTCTGCCGTTGCCAAGAACACACTGTTAAACGACAGCCGCAATATGATGCAAAGTGTAAATTATTTATATAATACATCGGCAGGATCAACAGTATTTTATCTCGTCGTGCTCTCCACATAGCAATATAATTTCCAAAATAATGCTGCCGTAGATTCGATATTTTTAAGGTGACACACCGCAATATGATGGAAAATAGAAAGCCGGGAAGAGAAAGAGAACCTTGTTCGCGTTGGGCACCAATTCTTGCAGAGCCTTCATCCTCTCTGCGATCCTCTCCCTGCGAAGCTGCACGCGCACACATAAAGAACAGAGAAGAAGAGAAAGAGTCTACAGGAATGCTACGCACGCCCGCACGCACACGGGAAAATAAAGCCGTACTCTTTCGGCGATGCTGTGGGGATCCGTGGCTTGCCCTCTCCGCGCCCGCACCTTCTGCTTCTGCGGCGGTGTGCCACCGCCGGACGACGCCGATGCCGCCGGGCCCTGCCCAACTCCGGCCGGCGCCGCTGCCCCGCCGTAGTTCTGCGATGACATCGATGCGCCCTGCTGCCGGTTCAGCTTTTCGTTGTTGTGAAAAAGGAAAAGAAAAACCAGACTTTTGGTGGAAATTTGTGACCAAGTTAGGGTTTTAGACAACCTGGGGATGATGGAAGTGCTGGCCGGTTCCTGGTTGAGCCGCGCGAATCGATCCCCCGAGCCCGTTGTAGAGCTCTTCGCCCCCCTTGGGAATGGGAACAAGATGGGGATTTTTAGTAGGAAAGACTGCGTTTCGGTCAAGAGAGCAATCGGAAGAAGCTTACGTTGTGATCTGGGGATTCGAAAGGAGGGTCCATTTCGTCTCGAGGTGTTTCCACGATGATGCGAGGATCCGCCGCACCGCAGCTGCCGAGAGTCAGAGGCAGGGGAAGAAGGCCCGATTCTCCGACACCGCCCCCCACGGCCGTCTGTGACAGCCCCACCGCCGGGAGGATGTGGTGGTTGTTAAGCTGGAGCATCATCGCCTCCCCCGTCGGCGAGCTCCCGCCGCTACCCTGGCTCTGCGAGAGCCGCGACGCCAGCATCGTCGCCTCGTCGTAAGAAGCGTAGCGCAGCCCCTCCGTGGCGGCCTCCGGCTGCGACTCGTCCGGCGGCTTCCCGGCGAGGTCGATCCTGAAGAGCTTCTGCGCAGCGGAGGCGTCCCAGGGGGACTTGGGGTTCCCGAGGTCGGGCCAAGCGGAGGGGAGGCCCGACAGCATCTGATCGAAGAAGTCATCGTGCAAGCCGGGGTCTTGGATCTGCTGCGAGCCGTGGTCGTCGTGGAGGGCGGAGGCTGCCATGCCTCCTCGCACTTCTCTGCTGCCGTGCTGCATCGCCTTCGCGGGCGAATCCAATTGAGGTTTTGGTGAGGGCTTCGATGGCGGACTGCTACGGGAGGAGGAGACCTCTCTTTACCCTGCTTTTGCTCCGTGTCTCGATCGGCAGAAGGAGGAACCGGTTCCGCCTATTTATACTTCAAATTGGGGGCTTAAACAAAACTTTTTATGGGTTCAAAATATTTGAGAATACATAAAAATACAACTAATCTTCATTAGGTGATTTTTTTTTAAAAAAACACAACTTTGAGGTAAAGCGTTCAAGTTTAAAAAATTCATAAAAAGCACCTCTTTTTTCATAAATTACTATTTTACCTTTCTCGCTCATTGTCCCTCGTTGTGTCTTTTCGTGCCTAGTTACTCTTCTACTCCGTTAGCCATCCCACTACGCCTCATGCTTATCGCTCTATGCTTGGTAGCCTCACTGGTTGGCTCTCGTTGACCTGCCATAGTCGTATACGTATTTGTGCACGGGCTAACAAGCAATGCTATGTATGTATGAGCTGATAGGAAACACTAATCACCCTCCCTCTTTTGGTTGGCTACACCTTTGTGCGCAGGTAGGCAAACTAAGTTGGTCGCCACTCCTCCCCTGGTTGTTTGTGTCCTCTATGCATGGGTTGACAATGTTGGCCACACCCCATCCCTTCTTCTGGTTACCTATATCTTTGCATATGAGCTAGCAACATCAATCGCACCTTCCTCTCAATTGACTGTCTATATCTTCATATGAGGATTGCGATCAACTGTGATGAAGGTCAACAAGCCCACAAGGATCGGACGAGCAAGCATATGCGAAGGCACTGGCGAAAGTAAAATATTTTTTTTATGTATCCAACAATGTATAAAAATTTTAAACTTGGAACACTTTGTAAAAAATATTAAATTTTTACACCAATATCTCATTTTTATAATTTAGAGGAAGAAATATGAAGAATATATATATATATATATATATATATATATATATATATATATATATATATATATATATATATAGAGAGAGAGAGAGAGAGAGAGAGAGAGAGAGAGAGATTGGTGGCCAAGTCTGGTGTGATAATGACTCATAAACCGCAGAGATTAGAGTTTCAACTCTAATCCAACGTTCGATGACAATAAAGATGGTGAGCATCATCATGGTTAATGATGCTGGTAAGATGTGGTCCCTTTGACTTTAGTGCAGATGTGCAGAGCATTAACACGTAGCAACAGCATACATCTCCAAAGATTTGGATGGGTTTAATTATGCTCCCCCAAGTCAAGGAGGTGATGCTGCGGCCATCGTGGCTTCTTTTCACCATGCCTCTGCGAAGAAGAAGAGGAAGAAGAAGAAGAAGAGAACGCCTCCTCGGTGAGTAAAGTAAGCTGAAGCAGGGGAAATGCCAGAGGAGTGGCGTTGACCCAGACATGCTGTGTTATTTAATGCAGAGATGTGGGAGATGTATGTTAATTGCTCCCGTTGACATTCGTGCATTCGACCATTCCCATTTGATCTGCCTCTCTCGGTTCGCATTCATCGACGTGCTGTTCTTCTTCTTTTCTATGGCGTTGATAGTTATCGTATCGGATCGACCATCGGTCTAGAAAAAATTAATCGCATCATCAATCGATTTGATTCGATCGTTTATGCAGATCAATTGTCCCGGTTGATTTTTGAAACATCCATATGAATCGATCGAGTCATGAAAAATAAATATTGATTTACACAGCTGGATATTACTCGAATATTATTAATTTAGATATTTCTTATTATATGTTTTGGATTATATTATGCTAATTTTAAAATTAGGACTAATTAACTCTGTGTGGATGTCGTACATTTCAAAAATGAAGCCAAGGAAGGATGATTTCACAATTAGGAAAAATATGTAGTAGCAACTTCCAAGCAGGATGTTTGTTTTTGTTGTCTAGAAAATTTTTAAAAAAGGAATTTTACACTCTTCAGCATCGTTGTCAACTTATAATAAATAGTTGCTCCACAGTCATCCAACAATCTGCTTTGTCCACTTTTCTAGTCCTTTCTCTTACAATCTTTCACTAAATTGAACATATTATTAAAAAAAATAATGATCCTGTTTCTTGTATGCTATTCTATGGACAAACTAAGAATTAATAATTAATATTTATATATTCTTTTAAAAAACAATAGATATATTTTAAATTCTTTCAAAGAAAAGAATCTTTCCTCTTTTCTGTCCACTCCTTTGAAATCTTTCAATACATTAAAATATGGCCCAGATGAATTCAAACATAAACATAAATGCCAGTCATCTTAATAATTAAATGAAACCAAACACGGAAGACATGTGGGGTCTATTGAATTATATCTCAATCATCTAAATGGCAGAACAGTTACCAATAACATGCCTTCACATACTTAGCTGGTAGAATTAGCTAAATATGGTAGAAACAGAACACAAAAGCTTGATATTTTGGTTACCTTTCAGAAGTAATTGACTTTTTTCCCCCACACCACCTTCTGAGACATCAGCATAAAAGAAAAAAATAAAGAGACGAAGAATCACTAAATCAACATGGCAGTTATACTCCAAGAAACTGTTCGGGAATTTAAATTGTCACAAATGTAAAGATGCAGTCAGCACTTGCAATGCTAGTTTTCCGCAACAACATCGTGCTTTCCCTGCACGGCAACAACATAGGAATCATACTGAGCAATAAATTTCTCCTTGCGTAGCAGGAAAAGGAATTGCTTTCTGAACTTCTCTTCGGTTAGCGACACGTAAGTTAGCAGGCTATGCCCTCCGTCCAGCAATTTATTCTGATCAAGAAAATTCATAACCTCATATCGAGGTCTCAACCTCTTCTCCAAGCTATATGCAAGAAGCCCAGGACGGCGAATGATATATGTCAGCTCACAACCAGCTTCCTTCATCAGGAATGCAAACTTGTCACATATGTTCTTCTTCGAGTAATTCCATATGCGTGGATGCTTCCTGAATGCAGCAACGCAATCTGGATGGGACCACCCAAAGCTCATCAGGGTTGCAAAGGTAACATCAAACTTGGACCTGCTCTGGGTCGCGATTGCTTCAAGTGCACGAGGGAACATTTTACAGCCACGTGACACACCCAACTCCTCAACATATTCAATAGCTTCCTTGATAAATTTTTCTGTTTGACAAAAAAACCTCGGTAGTGTCGCCGCCATCTGCACGATGTGTTGCTCACTGATGCCACATTCCCTCAAGAGAGATATATTCGGCTCAATCTTTCGAGCCAAGTTACAAGTAAGGAGAAACATGTTCCTCCTGCAGGCTTTAATTAACCTCTCATTAGAACCAAGAAGTGACCTCCAGAAGTTGATCCTTGGTTGGATGTCACGTAGAAGGAGCACACTCGGACATAATGAAACCAGCTGAACTATTTCAGTGTCAGAAAATCCCATGTCCTGCAAAGATCTCATCCTGGGCTTCAGGGCAGTCTCTACATTAGCATGCAGCAACCTGGGTACCCTCTCGGTAAGCTTCATGGCTTGTGCATCACTCCAACCGCTCTGCTTCAGGAACTCGATGGAAGGACTTGAACTTGAAAGTTTTTTTTCACAGATGAGATCCTTGGCCCTTTTTGCAGGCTTTTCTGAGGAAAGTTCCCATGATTGAAGGGGGTCGACCACTGTAAAGTTGGACTTATGATCTGAACTTTGGTCTTTGCCGGTAGAAAAGCTAAACCGACTGCAGGGTTCATAGGAAGAAAGATGGATGGTGGACTTGTAAAATGGGAGAATGCAAAAGAGCCTCCTTTGTACCAAAAACATTATATTTTGAAGCAGTATCACAAACTGTTTGCACAAGAAAAGTAGTTTTATTGCTGCCCTCTCCAAGTCCAAATTCCTCTTCTACCTCAAATCAATGCAGCAGAACTAAATGTATTTCCTGTATCTGCTTCCAACAAAAGGAAGTTGAAGGCTTCCAACTAATCATCCATATCGGATAACATTCCCCTACCACTCACGTAAATCCACCTGCATTCAGTTACCATTAACCATTTCTTTGAGATGTAAGTCTCTAAATGGTGTTTGAATGTTGATTAAGAGTACCTTCGATCATTTACTTAGTAACATGCTCACATTCAAGCAGTTAACCACCACTGAAATAATGTCTTGATATGACACATGCATACTGACACTACCTTCCGCTATTTATCTATTGTAGGTAGTAGCTTTAGAGACTGTGAAGCACGCTATATCCCTGCAGATATTGAAAAATGATATCAAATGTATTTTCAACAAATATGTGATATAAGAGTGACAATGGCATTTACTATGCTGATCGTATACAGATGATACTCAACTTTGTACTAATAGGTTGAACATCAGTCAATGACTTGCAATGGGTACTTCAGCATTCAGATTAGGAGGAAGATGCATAATGTTTTGTCTAACATCAGATTCACTAATGTCCTACAACTAAAACTTGAAACATTTCACATGAGCACTTCCAGAATAATTGATCCTTTTCAACAAGAATGTAACGAGATGATTTTGTTATAGGTCTAACAAGACTGGTAACTAGAAAACATATAAGAAATTAACAACAGTAATTTGTGAGGTTCAACCTGCTAAAGAAGGCACTGTTGATGAGGTGCAACTTGACAAAAATTGCATCAACATAGCAGGAAGATCAGTGAAAGGCAACAAATTTTCCGAAACATGAATAAAAAGGTAAGAAAACTGACTCGATCAAGAAAATCGACTAGTTTATTTGGTTCTATGACGATAAAAAAAAAACTTAATTTAAGAGAAAGACTCCTCATGTAAATAACTTCAGCTACAGTAAAAAAAATATATGTTGCCTCAGCTACTTATCATTAATGAAGAAAAAAAAAAGGGTATTTTATTTGAGAAGCTTCGCTGGCATAACCTAGATCAGTGAGAATTTGCCAATAAAACCAGCAAGTGCAAACAACCACAATAATATCAAAAGCCATGATGTCCAAACTATTCATGATCATCCATATGGATCTTTTGCATCATTGAACTTTGTGTAAGAAAATATCTGTAGTTAAATTAAGAGCATTAAAATCTCTTTCTATTGTCACCGGTAAAATCTCCTTCAAATCACCAACTAAACCAGCAACTACAAGTTCTGGCAATCCAAATATAAGCAGCCCCGTGTGTTTTGAGGTATGAACAAGCCTCAAGCAGAGAAGATAGTTGTTTTCAGCACTACAGCAGAGAACACACTATGCTGACATAAAGGTGTAAGGTAATACCAAACCAAATACATTTAGATTTTGGGTTTATTTTGGGGTTTGGAAATCAAGTCAAATTCTAGTTGTTTACTCAACTTGTACTTTAGGGTGAGTCGAGTCCTTTGTATCATTCGGGGGTTTGTGTTGAAATATTCTGGTGTGCTTGAAAAGGAAACTGCAATGCAATAAACATAATAAGAAAGCTAAGAGGTTGATGAACCAAACACTTCATCAAAATAAGCAGTTGCTGTTGAGAGAGCTTCTTTTGGGAAACCTAGTCAGATTAGTATTATCTTAGGTATATTTTTAATTAAAATGCTTCACATGAGGAGAAGGGAGGAGGAGGATGGTGTCGGGGAAGCGGGAGAGCTCCGACGAAAGGGGGAAGAGGGAGGGGAAGGGATTGTGCGACGGCGAAGGAGGAAGAGGAGGAGGAGGAGTAAGAGAGAGATACCGGGTGCTGTCACCGTTCGCTGACGGAGGGTAAGCTGCAGCATCCACCGTTCTCCGAGGAAAACGCCGCAGCGTAAGAGCTCGACGGAGGAAGATGCCGCCTTTCGCCAAGGAAAACGCCGCAGTGGCGGTCGCCGTGAAAAAGGAGACAGTTACACCGCTGGATTTAGGGCACGGGTGCGAATTTAAGGCTGCCGCTCTCATCTGGTTCGATCGAACCAGAGTTCCAAATTGACTAGACTTGGGCTCGACCCAGCCTGGTGAGGCTGGCGCCTGGGCCGCACCCGGTTGAACTCGCCCACCCGGCCCACTTATCGACCGCCCGGTGTCGTCAATTGCTTCAGCTATTGGAAAGTACTTTCGGCAGCCTGTCATTGTTGAAGAAAAATTATTCATATCATTAATCGATTTGATTCGATCATTTATGCAAATCAATTGTCCCGATTGATTTTTTGAAAAAATCCATATGAATCAATCGAGTTATGAAAAATAAATATTGATTTATACAGCAGGATATTACTTGAATATTATTAATTTAGATATTTCTTATTATATGTTTTAGATTATATTTATTCTAATTTTTTAAATTAGGACTAACTCTCTCCACCTCTTCTATTAATTATTGTCTAAGAACTACTTCATACGGACAATCATGTTCCATACTAGCTCATTCGCCACAATAGCAAATACTTAAACAAGACTCTGAGTCATCATCAGCTCTCCAACGATACCACGTCGTGAGCACGCCCCACTTTGCCTTGTATTAATGTAATCCTTCCTGATAGACGAAGAACGAGAAGATTATTTTTTACTTGTACAAAAGGAGGATGGAGTATGACCACAAGGCGATAGCTCCAACAATCCTTCGGGTATAGCCCGTTGACAAGTCGCTCGCCTTAACCTCCCGATCTCACTAGGATCAAAGGACTATATGATAAAATAATATTTTCGCTATCATGATCAGTCAGTTAACCTAATTTTATTTTTGATCAACTAGTACGAAGGTTAGTCGATCCAACTAAGTGGTCAGGTATAAAAGCCACCCATAGCTTATGGTGACGAGGGAGAGTTCTACACTAATTATATCATATAACTTATATATATATATATCTCTCTCTCGCTCGCTCGTTTGTATTAATTTAAGCATCGAAGGGATCGAGCTAGAAAGCCCCTCTGGCGTCGACTTGTTACGCAAGATTGTTGGCGCTCGAGAGACAATTCCACCATCGAAAGATGACCCGAGGACCAAGAGATGACTGTGTAGCCAAGAAGGCCACGATCATTTTACTTGCCCTCTCCGCTCCTAAGCCAGAGCCTCCCCGACAGGCAATCTCTTACGCAGACCTATCAACAATCTTACGTTAGCATGGGGAAAATGTGAGGATGGATCGATATCTTCAATAGTAAATCAACTAGGTCGACCCATCGGTCGATGATATTTTAACAGCCTACTCAAAACAAAAAGGATCGAAGATCGTGAATTGACTCTTTATCGATGATAGTGTGATGAGTATGGGCTTGTTTCTTCTTGGAACACTGAGAAATGATATAAGTTGGACTTCAAGAAATTTTCTCCAATCCATGTTTGAGCTTGCTGATGGTTTTGCTCATGTTATTCGTACTGGAAACACGATATGAATTTTCTTTGAAAATTGATTTTTTTCATCTTTCTTTTCCTTTAAAATCAACTTACCGTAAGACATCTCTCTTTCCTAATCACAAAGCTGCATCTAATTTGACAAGTGATGGAAAATGGGATTTATATTTTGGCAAGGTACTTATGGAGCGGATTTTTAAGATTAATATTTCTCAATCTCCTTATGATGATAAGATTGAATGGAAGTCCAGTATAATAGGCAATCATCAACCATACTTGCTTATAGATATATTGAAGATAACAAAAAATATTATATTAAAAATTATTATGGTGCATTTGCTATTCATAGAATTCTTTTATGATATTAAAAATTATTACAGAACTATTTATAAACTTCTACCTTTGGCATCATCAATTCTCATTATTGTTACTTTTTGAGATCAATTTACTGATGACCAATATCATATATTCTTTTTAACTGTTCCTTTTCTAAAATCCTGTGGTCATTTTATATTAATCATTTTGTATTTTCAATTTAAATATATAAATGAATGACATAATGTTTCTTGGCTTCAAGAAAGAGATAAATTATACAAGAGTAGTACATTTATTTTATTTTATTTAAAATAAAACCTAAATTAGCAAAATTATGATGAAAACATTGGGTATCTTAAAGGGGGGACATCGATTGCTTAAATCAAAGTTTTATTATCTCTTGGCGGTATCAACCAAAGTAGTACATCCTCCATGATGCTAAGCCCAGCGTGCCCACCGAGCACCACAAAGGAAAGAGGGGCAACGATGGGGCTATCGTCATCCGTCTAAGGGCGACTAAGAAAACAAACTGAGTGTGTGCCATGAGTCGAAAGACCCTTGGGATATTATTATCCATTGGCATCGAAGAGCACTCACGTGCACACAGGAGCTGATCGAGACGAGGGGTCTGAGATAAGCCATCATTTGAGGACACACAAGGTGCACGGACATCGACACTCCTCATCCATACGACATATGAAAAGTGGATAGGCATGTTAAATCAAGTCAATTTTTTAAGGAACTACGATGGATTCTTCGGACACTGATCTAACATTTGATCTTATAGATTCAACTAGAACCGGCAATTCTCTTTCTTAAGATTATTCTGAATTTTATTTTAGTTTTTAATATATGTACGAAATGAGGAACGGAGTATGACCATAGGACGATAGCTCCGACAATCCTTCGAGTGCAGCCCGTCGACAAGCTAGTCGTCGTAACCTCATGACCTCACCAAGATCAGAGGATAGAGAAAGATTATCACTATCATGTTTAGTCAGTTAACCTGATCTTACCTTCGATCAACCAGTACGAAGGTTAGTCAGCCCGACTGAGCCCCCAAGTATAAAAGCTACCCATAATTCATGCTAATGGGGGGGGTCTATACTAATTGCATCATATAACTTATATCTCTCTCTCTCTTTTGAAATTTTTTGATGTATTTGAAAAAGGAAATCGTAGAAAGGTAGATAAGATAAGGAAACTAAGAGATTTGATGAACCAAACACTATATCAAAATAAAGCTGATCTATTTTGTCGGTCACATGTTTTCTTATCGCTAATTCATTTTTATTTTTAATGCAGATTCATCAATAATAGACTATATGAGATAAGTACAATGTAGATTTATGGTTTATAAATCAAATGGGTGCATGACCCACTCAGCGAGTTAAGCGAAATCAAATTAGTTTAATTCAGGTTCAATCCAACCGAAATTGAATCAGATGATCGTCTAACCCACCTAACACTTAGCTCAAGCGAAGTTCGATTAAACTTAGTCATCTAATTCACTTATCAAACTCTAAGGTCTCAACTTCTCAGGGTGCCTGCGTGGAAAAAAAGAAAAGAAAGATGACCACTTGTATTAGTAAATAAATTTATATGTAGCTTCAGCTATACACATCACTGATTAAAAAACTTATATATCTTTTTAATAACAAGTTTCACCGGCACAGAATAGATGGAGAGTTTGTCAACATAAGCTGCAAGCGCAAGCAATCATAATAATAACAAAAGTAATTTTCGAGTTATTAACGATAAGCTATATTTATCTTTTTAAGAGGAGAATACATCATAAGATACGTTTGGATTCGTGGCGTAATGGTAGCGCATTTGACTCCAAATCAGAAGGTTGATTCATGTTGGGTTCAAAACCCTTATTCTTGTTTATTATTTTACCGTTTAGAACATTTTGTCATCATAATTCCCAGCTTTCAAAGATTTTGTTTTCTCGACTCCCAGTGACCAATGCATCTAATCTTCTGTTGACACCGTTGCCTTACAAATTCTCATCATCAGATTTTATTGCAATAAGCTAATCAGATTATACAACCGTCTTCAAGTTCTGCAGAGAAATAGTAGCGCTCAACCTTTTTCATTTCAACGTTACATCGGTCTCTTGGTTTGATCATCTTCAAATATCATATGAACACTACATCCTGAATTCAAATCTTAGTTCTTGAATTATAAACAAATCTCCCAAATACGACAAACAAACTTGCAAAAGCAGCTTTGTTGTCGGCTATGGAGCTTCATCCACATATCATCTCGTAAAATAGTTCCGGATGGATGCCGGTAGCCATCTCGGCCAGCTAACTTGGTCGCCCGTATTTGAACAGCAAGCTGCCATGGTGCCTCCAAAGATTTCCAAGCTGGTTCACGAGGGAGGACAAGTCGCCGCCCATTGGGAGCTAACGACGCCAAGGCATTGGAAGTAGTCACCCAAGGCATTGCAGCATTGCACATTTGGGTCTCTATTAAATTATATCTCAATCATCTAAATGACAGCAGCACAGATATAACAATATGCCAAGTTGACACTGATCGATCAGATGGTAGAATTAGCTAAATATGGAAGAAACAGAACACAAATGCTTGATATTTTGGTTACCTTTCCCAAGTAAATTGACCTTCCCCCAAACCAATTTCTGAGACATCAGCATGAAAGAATCGGCACCTTTTGTTGTAGAAAAAATAAATAGAAGAAGAATCACCAAATCAACAAGGCAGTTCTCCTCTAATAAACTCTTGGAGAATTTAAATTTTCACAAATGTAAAATGCAGTCAGCACTTGCAATCCTAACTTTCCGCAACAACATCGTGCTTTCCCTGCACAGCAACAACATAGGAATCATACTGAGCAATAAATTTCTCCTCGCTTAGCAGGAAAAGAAATCTCTTTCTGAACTTCTCTTCGGTTAGCTTCACGACAGTTAGAAGGTCATGTCCTTCATCCAGCAATTTATTCTGATCAAGAAAATTCATAACCTCATATCGAGCTCTCAACCTCTTCTCCAAGCTATATGTAAGAAGCCCAGGACGGCCAACGATATATGTCAGCTCACGACCAGCTTCCTTCATCAGGAATGTCATCTTGTCACATATGTTCTTCTTTGAGAGACCCCAAATGGATGGATGCTTCCTGAATGCAGCAATGCTGTCAGGTTGGGACCACCCAAAGCTCATCAGGGTTGAAAAGGTCGAATCAAACCTGGACCTGCTACCGGTCGTGACTGATACAAGTGCATGAGGGAACATTTTACAGTCACGTGACACACCCAATTCCTCAACATATTCAATAGCTTCCTTGATACATTTTTCTGTTCGACAAAAAACACCCGGTTGCGTCACCGCAATCCGCGCGATGCATTGCTCACTGATGCCGCATTCCCTCAAGAGAGATATATTGGGCTCAATCTTTTGAGCCATGTTACAATTAAGGAGAAACATGTTCCTCCTGCAGGCTTTAATTAACCTCTCATTAGAACCAAGAAGTGACCTCCAGAAGTTGATCCTCGGTTGGATGTCACGTAGAAGGAGAAAATTCGGACATGATGAAACCAGCTGAACTATTTCAGTGTCAGAAAATCCAATGTCCTGCAAAGATCTCAACCTGGGCTTCAGGACAGTCTCTATATTAGCATGCAGCAACATGGGTTCCCTCTGCATAAGCTTCATGACTTGTGCATCACTCCAACCGCTCTGCTTAAAGAACTCAATGGAAAGACTTGAACTTGAAGATTTTGTGTCACGGGTGTGACACTTGGCCGTTTTTGCAGGCTTTTCTGAGGAAAGTTCACATGATTGAAGGGGGTCGACCACTGTAAAGTTGGATTTATGATCTGAACTTTGGTCTTTGGCGGTCGAAAAGCTAAACCGACTGCAGAGTTCATAGGAAGAAAGATGGATGGTGGACTTGTTACATGGGAGAATGCAAAAGAGCCTCCTTCGCACAAAAAACATCATATTTTGAAGCAGTATTACAAACTGTTTGCACAAGAAAAGTAGTTTTAATGCTGCCCTCTTCAAGTCCAAATTCCTCTTCTACCTCAAATCAAGTGCATCCAAACTAAATATATTTCCTGTATCTGTTTCCAACCAAAAGAAAGTTGAAAGCTTCCAACTAATAATCTGTATCGGATAACATTCCCCTACCACTCACGTAAATCCAGCTGCATTCAGTTCCCATTAACCATTTCTTTGAGATGTAAGTCTCTAAATGGTGTTTGACTGTTGATTAAGAGTACCTTCGATCGTTTACTTATTACCATGCTCACATCCAAGCTATTAACCACCACTGAAATAATGTCTTGATATGACACATGCACACTGACACTACCTTCCGCTATTTATGCATTGTAGGTAGTAGCTTTAGAGACTGTGAAGCACGCTATATGCCTGCAGATATTGAAAAATGATATCAAATGTATTTTCATCAATTATGCAGCATAAGAGTGACAATGGCATTTACTATGTTGATCATATACATAGTACTACCAGGGTTGAACATCAGTCAATGACTTGCAATGGGTACTTCAGCATTCAGATTAGGAGGAAGATGCATAATGTTTTGTCTAACATCAGATTCACTAATGTCCTACAACTACAACCTGAAACATTTCAAAGAGCACTTCCAAAATAATTTATCCTTTTCAACAAGAATGTAGAGAGATAATTTTGTTATAGGTCTAACAAGACTGGTAATAAGGAAACACACTGTTTAAGAAATTAACAACAGTAATTTGGGAGGTTTAACATGCTAAAGAAGGCACTGTTGATGATGTCCAACTTGACAAAAATTACAACAACATAGCTGGAAGACCAGAGAAAGGCAACAAATTTTCTGAAACATGAATGAAAAGGCAAGAAAACTGCCTCGATCAAGAAAATCTACTAGTTTATTTGGTTCTATGATGATAAAAAAAACTTAATTTAAGAGAAAGACTGCTCATGTAAACAACTTCAGCTACAGTAAAAAAATTATATGTAGCCAAAGCTACCTATCATTAATGAAGAAAAAAAAGTCTTTTATTTGAGAAGCTTTGCTGGCAAAACCTAGATCATTGACAATTTGCCAATAAAACCAGCAAGCGCAAACGACCACAATAATAACAAAAGCCATGATGTCCAAGCTATTCATGATCATCCATATGGATCTTTTGCATCATTGAACTGTGTAAGAAAATATCTGTAGTTAAATTAATAGCATTCAAATCTCTTTCTATTGTCACCGGTAAAATCTCCTTCGAATCAGCAACTAAACCAGCAAATACAAGATTTGACAATCCAAATATAAGCAGGCCTGCGTGTTTAGGGTATGAACAAGCCTCAAGTAGCGATGATAGTTGCTTTCAGCACTATAGCAGAGACATACTATGCTGACATAAAGGCGTAAGGTTACACCAAATCAAATACATTGAGATTTTGGGTGTATTTTGGGGTTTGGAAATCAAGTCAAATTCTAGTTGTTTACTCAACTTGTACTTTAGGGTGAGCCAAGTCCTTTGTATCATTTGGGGTTTTGTGTTGAAATTTTCTGGTATGCTTGAAAAGGAAACAGCAATGCAGGAAACACAATAAGAAAACTAAGAGGTTTGACAAACCAAACAGTTTATCAAAATAAGCTGTTGCTGTTGAGAGAGCTTCTTTCGGGAAACCTAGCCAGATTAGTATTATCTTAGCTCTATTTAAAAAAAAAATGCTTCACATGAGGAATAGTCAGACTTGTGCATGATTCTATTGTCAAATGATTATGATTTTCTTTGTACAGTGACCCAATTATTGTCTCTGCCATCTCTTGTTCTATCTTTTCCTTGCTTTTTTCTTGTTTTGGTCTACGAGTCCCCCAATTCTCTTTGTTCTCTCTAAAAGCAGCACTTCTCCTGCTGTCTACCTTAACAACCATGTTTAACTTGCATTCTGTGACTTGCTATTTCTTTAAAGTGAATGCTCATGACATGCTGCTGACTGCTTGTCGGGAGGGTAGCGGGTAACTATCAGGGAGTAGGAAAGGGGAGGGGAAGATGTATAGAGAGGGCGACGAGGGGTGTAGAGGAGGGAGATGGGGCCGTCGGGGCCGGAGCAAGATAATGGAGAGGGGGCTGTCGGGTCCGGAGTAGGAAAACGGAGAGGGGGCTGTCGGGACCGGAGTAGGAAAACGGAGAGGGGGCTGTTGGGATCGGAGGAGTCGGGGATGGTGGAGGTGGCTGTCGGGGTCGACGGGGGGCGGGAGCTGTGATGAAGTGGAGGAGGGGGGAGGGACCAAGGAAGAGGGGCAGGGAGCCGCGATGACCGGGGGAAAGAGGGAGGAGGAGGATGGTGTCGGGGAAGCGGGAGAGCTGCGACGAAAGGGGGAAGAGGGAGGGGAAGGGATTGTGCGACGGCGAAGGAGGAAGAGGAGGAGGAGGAGGAGTAAGAGAGAGATACCGGACGCTGTCACCGTTCGCCGACGGATGGTAAGCCGCAGCAACCACCGTTCTCCCAGGAAAACGCCGCAGCGATAAGAGCTCGACGGAGGAAGATGCCGCCTCTCGCCAAGGAAAACGCCGCAGTCGCCGTGGAGAAGGAGACAGTTTCAAAGCTGCATTTAGGGCACGGGTGCGAATTTGAGGATGCCATTCTCATCTGGTTCAATCGAACCAAGTTCCAAATTCACTAGACTTGTGCTCGACCCACCCTTCATCTGGCGGGCGCCTGGGCCGCACCCGGTTGAACTCGCCCACCCGGCCCACTTATCGGCGTCGTCAATTGCTTCAGCTATTGGAAATTGCTTTCGGCAGCCTGCCATTGTTGAAGAAAAATTATTCATATCATTAATCGATTTGATTCGATCATTTATGCAAATCAATTGTCCCGATTGATTTTTTGAAAAAATCCATATGAATCAATCGAGTTATGAAAAATAAATATTGATTTATACAGCAGGATATTACTTGAATATTATTAATTTAGATATTTCTTATTATATGTTTTAGATTATATTTATTCTAATTTTTTAGATTAGGACTATCTCTCTCTATCTTTTCTATTAATTATTGTCTAAGAACTACTTGATACGGATAATTATGTTCCATACTAGCTCATTCGCCACAGAAGCAAATACTTAAGCAAGACTCTAAGTCACCATCAGCTCCCCGACGACACCACGTCGTGAGCACACCCACTCTACCTTGTATTAATGTAATCCTTCCTGAGGGACGAAGAACGAGAACATCATTTTCTACTTGTACGAAAGGAGGATGGAGTATGACCACAGGGCGATAGCTCCAACAATCCTTCGGGTATAGCCCGTCGACAAGTCGCTCGTCTTAACCTCCCGATCTCACCAGGATCAGAGGACGAGATGATAAAAAAAGATTTTCATTATCATGATCAGTCAGTTAACCTGATTTTATTTTCGATCAACCAGTACGAAGGTTAGTCGATCTGACCAAGTGGCTAGGTATGAAAGCCACCCATAGCTTATGGCGTTCTACACTAATTATATCATAGAACTTATACCTCTTTCTCTCTCTCTTTCGCTTGTTTGCATTAACTTAAGCATCGAAGATGTTGAGCTAAGAAGCCCCCTCGGTGTCGACCTGTTACGCAAGACCGCTGGCACTCGAGAGATAATCCCACCATCGGAAGATGACCCGACGAACAAGAGATTTTCTATGAATTTTCTATGAAAATTGATTTTTTGATCAGTCTTTTCCTTTAAAATCAACTTACCGTAATACATTTCTCTTTCCTAATCACAAAACTGCATCTAATTTGACAAAGTGATGGAAAATGGGATTTATATTTTGGCAAGGTACTTATGGAGTGGATTTTTAAGATTAATATTTCTCAATCTCCTTATGATGATAAGATTGAATGGAAGTCCAGTATAATAGGCAATCATCAACCAAACTTGCTTATAGATATATTGAAGATAACAAAAAAATATTATATTAAAAATTATTATGGTTCATTTGCTATTCATAGAATTCTTTTATGATATTAAAAATTATTACAGAACTATTTATAAACTTCTACCTTTGGCATCATCAATTCTCATTATTGTTACCTTTTGATATCAATTTGCTGATGACCAAGATCATATATTCTTTTTAACTGTTCCTTTTCTAAAATCCTGTGGTCATTTTATATTAATCATTTTGTATTCTCAATTTAAATATATAAATGAATGACATAATGCTTCTTGGCTTAAAGAAAGAGATAAATTATACAAGAGTAGTGGATTATTTCTCAAATCTCTTAATTAATTTAATTTATTTTAAAAAACCTAAATTAGCAGAATTAGACGATGAAAACATTGGGTATCTTAAAGGGGTCATATGTTTAATCTTTTAAATTATTTTTTCAGTATTACCATATTTAATTTTTTAAATTATTTAAAATTTTTAACCAAGGCATATGTTTCTTCGTAAAGTTTAATGATAATAAAGGCTATATATAATTAATTAATCCTAAATAGCGGAGACATTAACAAGTTACCCGGTCGGATTCCGGTTCATTGAACCGGGTCCAAGTTGTGTTGGGCGCAAGTCAATCAGCGAGGGGGTGACCAGAAACGGTTGGGATGGAACGAGGTCCCCGATGGACGGTTGTGGGAAGACCATTAAACTTCCCCCGCGGAGATTTGGCTTCTGCGCATGGAGGCTCGATAACCGAGCGGAAGCAGAAGGGAGTGAGGTACGATCCCTCGTCTCCGTTCCTCCAAATTAGGTGTCGTTTTTGCTCGCTTCGATTTCCGTCTGCTTATCCTCTCTGTGATTTTTTGTTTGTAGATCCTACATCGCTTTATTTTGTGCAAAAGATGTTGTAGTTTAGGGTTTGTCGATTTGGGTTTCACCATGTGGTGATGCTGAACTAGAAGAGGCCACCGTTGCTTGTAGTAGTTTCTGCAAGAAATGCAGGGGATTAGATTGTTTCTCTGTCTTCCATCATGTCGATTCTGGGGAATGAACGGGTTTGATGAGTTCTTTCACTTGGTTTTACCTAAACTTTATGGGTCTTGTTCACTTGCTTTTGGATCATGTGTTTTGGTTGTAATCTTATAACCGATTATAAATTCACACGGGTGAAAAATTGGGGCTTGGGGTTCAGAATTTATTTCGAGTTCCCCAAATACATTAATTGAAGAAACCAGTAAATGACAAAGCGTCCTTGAACTCTAGGGGATTTCAATTGGGTATCCAGACTTCAAATTTTGCTAATTGATGCCCTAAATCTCACCTAGTTTTGATTAGTTCCTATTTTTAGCATCTCTTCATAACTCTGCATAACTGCACATCAGGAATTGACTTTTCAATCTGGCATAATAAGCATCCGCGAGAAAAGGTCATCTGGCATACTTAATACTGGTTGGCAAGTCAAATCTTTATTGTTTCCTTGAGAACCTGTGGTTTAATTTCTATAGTTGTTGTGTTAGACAAAATTGCTAGTGATTGAAAAATGTATTTCTATAGTGTACGAGGGTGTTGCTGGATTAGAAGGTTTACTGTCTTGATGTCGAGGCTTACTGTTCTCATGTCTTGGTTTTGATTCATATGCAAGAATATGGATATAATAGCATGCCTAAAATAATTGCCTCTGCATCTTATGCCAGAGGAAATGTGGTGACAGAATTACATTCTTTATGGAAGATACATGCAATTCCATTTTATTACAATGTCGGAAGAGAGAGGAGATTTGAGTTGCCTTATAGGCTTAAGATGTATCTATGACAATTAACTTAGGTTTAAACATTTTCAGCCATTGATTCAAAAAAAAAAAAAAAAAAAAAAAAAGAGAGTCAATTCTTGGTTCTGGTCTTGACATAAGCCCATCAAGTTAATTAGTCATTTCTCCCATTTGGCGCATGACATGATATATTCTCTCTTTCCGGACGAGACTTTTCGGGTATCATGTTACATCAGCATGGGTGTCTTGGCTTTCGTCCCTCTGAAAGGATGTAAGGCATCCAATTGGATGCAGTATAAGTGACACCCATATAACTAGTCTACAATGAGACCTATATATCTAGTCTTCAATGAACAGTTAAACCTTTATCCCATTCTAGACCGGTTTGTTGATTTCATGATCTTTTATTACCTTGATTGAGATAGAGAAGTCTTCCCCAATAGCATATAGCAAGGCATGGAAAAGTATCAGTATCAATGAGCACCACACTGCTGGGGTGGCGCCATTTTTAGCCGATCATTTAAAAGACTTATCAGGTAGGAGGTGTTCCGCCGAGGAAACTAGGAGTTACGGATTACAACTATGTGCCACGTCGGGCAGGATATCAAGTTGTTTTAACTTTATTTTTTCTTAGAATATATATGCATGTATTGATGTTTTACCAGACTGATATGTGGTACCAACTGTTTAACATACTATTTCCAACAATTAACTATTGTTTCTTAAAGGCTTTCTGGTATCTACAAACTGGGTTGAATGGGCAATACAGAAGCAGGAATGCATCTGCAAGCAAACTCTCCGGATCCTCCTATCAGACAAGGTCTTGCTGCAGCAGGGCCGACGCCTGATGATACAAAGCCAAAGAAGAAGATCTGCTGTGCGTGCCCGGACACAAAGAAGCTGAGAGACGAATGCATCGTGGAGCATGGAGAGGCTGCATGCCAAAAACGGATCCAAGCTCATCTACAATGCCTTCGCGCAGAGGGTTTCAAGGTCTGATGCTTCATAGGAGGAAGTCTGAAGTTGGAAGGCATCAACATCATCATGGATTCTTGATACTGAAGTTGACCCGATCGATACAGAAAGTTTTGCTATTTAGGATTAACGGAATTAGTAAAATACAAACTCAATTCGATCAGAACCTCTTCTTGCTATGTGACATCTCCTTGCTAGAGTTTCTAAAGCTCGCCCAAAGACGAAGCAATGTGGTTTGGTTATAAGATGCTCGCCAAGCAGTTGTTGAATCATAAATCCTTGTATGAAGAACCGTGTGTATCCAGATCTCTGGTATGATTGTGTTGTCGTCGTCGTCGTCTTGTTTTAGTCTGTATACTTAGACAACATGTTCATCACTCATCAGGATCTGCTGGGATCAACAAAAACCTGGTTATCTTGGTCTTTTAGTGTATTCTTGGCCTGAGCAGTGGTCGTTGTTAATTAAGCGTTCCTGGTTATCTTGTTGGTCTTCCACCACCTCCATCAATAACCTGTGCAAATGGCAAAGAAGAGTAAAATAGCTTGACTTGACACAGTCAACTGCCACTCTTCTGGAGAAGAAACTATGATACACTTGGCTGACACAGTAACCTATGAGTTTACTGTAAGAAAGAGCAAATTCCATGCGCGAGAGTAGCGAAAAATAATGTCTTTGGTTGATGTCGAGACATGAGAAGAGGGTAGAAAAAGGATGGAAGCAGGGGGGTTGTTTAGGCGAGGTGGTCCGCCTGTAAACGGGGAGGAGTTAACCAGGCAACCTGCTGCGTGATCAGAGGAACGGCAGTCATGCCATGCCATGCCATGACCTGCCCCCTTCTCCCTCTCATCTAGTAGAGGCACCAACCTCAACCTTCCATGCCGAGGAGACCACACCATTGCATCTCACGTCACGGTTCTGATGCGAGGGGAAACAGGAGGGGAGGGGTGGGGTGGAGAGAGATTGGAGGAGAGGAAAGAGGTAAGCAGAGGAAACGATGGGTGCAACCCTTCTCTTGCCGACACCATCATCCCATTCCAGAAATGCCCCCCCCGCAGCCCAGAGAGAGAGAGAGAGAGAGAGAGAAAGAGAGAGAGAGAGAGAGAGAGAGAGAGAGAGAGAGAGAGAGAGAGTCTTGGCATTCTCTCCTGTTTCCAATTGGCATGGGACTCGTTGGGTTTTGTCCTGGTCAGACCTTCCACATGGACGGTGTAACAGGGGAAGGAACCTCCCCACCCCCCCTGGTCTCTCTCTCTTCTCCTCTCCATCCACCTTTTATTTCTCCAATTTCACATATGTCTCTGTTCCCATCTGTTTTCTTTATGACCTCTTCTTGGTGAATAGGCCTGTTTCCGTTCCGGGTGTTGCCTTGTAACCCACTTTTCCTTATCTCCTTCCCCTTTCCTCTTTGTTTTCACCCGTCGATGGAGGTGAGAATGATGAAAAAGACGAGAAAGGTTCGCAACGAACCATCGCCATCTGCTGCTTGTTCCTCCTTCAAGGATGCTGATGTTAGGCAAAGATACAAATACCAATCCCTCCTGCAAGATCATATGGAGTTGCTCGAGGTTAGATGTGTTATCTACAGCTATTATTCTTTTTCATGTACATTATCTGTGGGATGTGGATTGATTGTGGTGTTATCCTGATTCCGGAGACCCATGGCTTCTCTTATTTTGTTGGCTCCATGGATGTCAAGGTTTTTTCTTTTCTTTTTTCTTTTCCCTTCTTGTTTTATTCTATTTTTATTGATTAGTGTTCTAGAACATGGAAATTTTTTTCCTTGATTTTATGGTTTCTGACCATTTATTTCAAAGATCTAGTTCTGATGGTTCTAAAATTTGCCACATTTGTTCAGAATCTTGGGTCGATACCTTTATGTTTCTACAGATTTTAGGTTTTTTAGTTGGAAGGAAAACAAAATTTGCCAGAATTTGCATATTGAAGAGGTCTAAACTGAACCTTTTTGTCATTATTTTAGGGATTTTGTCCCAGTTGAACAAATATTAGGTTTACCAACGTTTCTAATTTCTTCAGGAGACCGAAGCAAAGAAGAAGAAACTGCAGGAGGCAAGACAAAAAAAACTGCAGCTCTTGGCCGAAGTCAGGTAGTGCTCCCTCCCTCAAATTTGATTCACTCAGGTTTTTCAACATGGATCATCTATATTTTGTGCTTTAAAATTCATTACATTCCCTCGAATTGGATGTGGTAGGTTCTTGCGAAGAAAACAAAAGTCATTATCAGAATATCCATCTCAGGAAATCCCATTTAGACTAAAGAAGCAATCTCGTCGAATGGCATCCCCATCGGTTTGTGTTTCGCAATCAGTGAATTGGCCTCTTCCAAATGGAGTATCAACCAAAGGAAATAAATACAAAGTGTTGGAAGCAGCAAATGCAAGTAATTCCGTGATAGAGTCTTTGTCAGGAAATCCATCTCGGTATCGATTTAAGAAGCAGTCTCACAGAAGCCACCCTCATCCCTCTGCTTCGCACAATCGTCGTATATGTTCATCTCGGGGGAGGTGTCTTCTCAAGATAAGAGCTACCGAGTAAAGGAAGCTGCAAATACAAGCAATTGCGCTTCTCCACTGATAAATCTGAGTCAGGTCTCTTTAATGGTATTGCTATCATCTGCCCTTTAGTTTATTTAGGGGCATCAATAGTTTTATTATTATTTTTATTTAATGATGAAGTCTATTATCAATTGCAGAAAGAGAGAAGTTTCAGCTGGAGAAAGATTTCCTGAAAACGGTGAAATTGCAAAGGCATTAAATGAATGAAGGAGGCAAAATGATATTGAGTTAGCAATTTGCAGGGACATCGGGAGGAACTCAAACAGGGTTGGTCAGGGCAAAATTTTATGGCAAGATCGTGTAGCTTTGAAGTCTCATCTCATCCATTTTCATGGGCGAGAAAGGTCAGTTTCCGTGCCTTCTGCAGTAGTCCACACACAAAATTAATAATTCCTTTTAGCTATATCTGGTTATAATGAAGCGATTTATGTTTGTGCTATCATGATGATGATAGAATAGAATCATACAGTGATATAACCAGGAGTTGTGAAGAAAAATCATTCTGCTTCTTTTAATATCTGAAGTGATGTTCCAGATTTTGTGAAACGGAACGAGTTCTTAATAGGAAATGTGCAAACCTCACTATAAATACTTATTCAACATTTGTAGTTAGATCTAGAAAAATTTTGAATGTTGCAAGCAGTTTGAGAGAGAATTTTGCGAAATCTTGAGTTCACTCACTTTGCATGCCAATCAATTGCAAAGTCATCTCTAGAGAAGGTTTCTTGATATTTCTCCAGAATCAGTGATCTCGCTTTCGTCAGTCAACTGTAAGTTTGTAGTTAATTGGATTTTGGCGTCGTTGCTTAATACAATTGTTGCAGGTGGCGAAGGATGCACCGTCGTAGGACCTAACTATCGACAAGCAGCAGTCGTGTATATTTGCCTCTAAATGTAAGACGCTGGAGCCGATGAGATGTTTCTCTCAGTTCGGTAGATAACAATCTGAGCACAGATGCCGTCTGGGGGACGGGAACTTTTGACATGAGGAATGCGCCTCCTGGTTTACTGTTATTTCATGGCCATGTTTCTTAATTGTCATGAGCAGACCGACTTCAAGATGCTTGAAGAGATCCATATCAAGAATTGGTCCTCCCTTGGTGTGATGGAAATCGAGGATTTGTTGTGTTCGATACCAAGTCGTGCCGCTCTTCATATTCTACTGAAATGTATCAGAGAAGAAGATGGACAGATCCAAATTGATGAAACATCTGATTCATTAGCCTTATAAATCTAAGCCACCGATTGCAGAAAGCTAATCTAACCTCATAGATCAAATTCAAATTGAATTGTGCAAGTTTTTCATTTGCAATTACATTGTAACTTGACATTTTTCTCATGACTTGTGCTACAGATAGCTGGGCTTTCCCAGGAATCATGCACTTCTTTCCTGATTCTTTGGATTAATCTCATATTTGCATGAGTAATATTTGACTGTCTTTGGATGGTTTGTATCGATCTCACATTCCCATATCTCATGTATGTTCCTGGATGTTCTGAGTCATAGAAACCAAGCTTAAGAGTAGCTTAGCAAGCTGTTTTGAGTAAAAAGTTGGCATGAATCATGATCAACAGATGTGACAAAGGGGGAAGGTTGGGTTATTAGATTTAAAGGGTGATTAATTTAGATTTTAAGATCTAATTGTAGCTTTTTTTTTCGAGTCTATCAACAGGTGGATTCGAATCGGCAAGTGATATATCATAACATCAAAAAAATTCTAATTATGATCAAAGAAGTCATCTTGCATGTGAATCTTGTTTTCTCCCTCTTTTTTTGAGAACAATCAGTGCAATGCCAAAGGTCGAAGGCAAACGCTTCGCTTGGGACGACGAGGGCAGGAGTGGTGGTCGAGTGAGCAGGGACATTACTTCACTTGGCGGCAATGGCGACTCTGCAGCCAGCCGACACCCGACCACCAAGACATTAGGTGTGGGAATGAGACCGGAGCCGAAGACTCGCCACCGCTCACTTCCCTTCTCGGTGGCTGGAGCCCAACCGAGTCCAGCAAGAAGAAGAAGAAGAAGAGCCGGCTTGCCATGCCCATCATCCCTGTCGCTGTCCGAGTCCAGGTCCGGTGCGAGCCCGGCGATGAAGGCGAGCGCCGCTCTGGCAGCCCGATCCCACAACCGGAACGAGCTCGTGCCCATCCATCTTCTCGTTGCTGTGGGTGAGGATCGACCCGTTCGTGATCAAGGCCAAAGGTCCGGATACCAGGCGATGCTGAGCCGCGTCTCCTTGGACTGCTGCTCGCTCGCCGTGTTTGCTGCTGCTTCTAAAAGAGTGAGACGATCTCAGGCTAAAGATTGCTTAGGATTTTGCCATCAATCTTTGATCTCATTTATTTGACTTTAAAGAACAAGAAAATACAAATCAGTTGGATTTCTTTAAGCCTAAAGATTGACTTTAAATGGTTAACTAAGTCAACATTAGTACACTAATTATTAGTTTTCGTAAGACCAAATCTTATAAGAATTCTCTCTCAATCATACCATCTATTTCTTGACTAAATAGCTTAATTATTATTTATATTTACCTGCAGAACTTTATTTGCCCGAATCTTTTGCCCACAAGAGGCCCATATTTGTTGGGTCGATCCTCGAGGATTCCTCGAGAAATGCCTTAACTGAAATCATTTGATCCTTCGTACACTTCACTGGAGATATCATTCAAGCATGGCTTCTCCATCATTTCTTACCAAAATGTTTGTTCTTCTCTATCATTTTCAAGATAATATAGAGTTGTGAAATCGGAGATTGTGGATTTAAATTTTTTTTCAAATTGTTTATGAGAAAGATTATTCTTTTTTTTTTTTTTTTGGATTGACCTAAAACGAAGTGTCATAATTTTAAATGATGGCATGTTGGTTGTTCAAAAGAATCATAATAAGAAGGGCATAGTTCATTTTGTTATCTTTTACATCCTCAACACTTGAGATATCTGACAAACTGTTGTGAAAAAGAGGAGTGTTCATGCAAGTTTGCCAAAGAGAATTTTACCATGAATCAAATAATTGCATTGCTTTGGTTAATCTGATTACTTGTTATTTGTATGCGATGATTTGGACCATTATTTTCACAGTTCTGCTTCCCTGTGGAAATTCAACTGGAAGTCTAAAAAAAACACTTTCTTTCATTGTTTAATATTTTTCGAGTGTTAAAGAAATAAACTGTGAAGGTTGTAAGAAATGGAAGGCCTTAAAATATCTAGAGAAATAGAAGGCAAATTATTATTTTTCTTCCATGATACAAGACATTGGACATATAGCACTCTTAGCAAGGCTCCAACAGATGTAAAACTTAATCTTATTTCCAACCATCACAGAGTTTGAATGCAGAGGTCAACTGTAAGAATTCACAGTTAGCAACATCAAAGGCTTGACATACTCCCAAGAACAAATACTTGCAACTCTAGAAAGTAGATATAGTTGGCAGTCCTCTGAAGCAGTACCTCTAATCCAACATTCTTGCTTCCTGGGACAATTCTCTTGAGCTTCCTAAGTTTCTTTAGCACCAAACCTTCATGGGATTTCTTCTTCCTCAAGGGTGCCATCCCTTTTCTCCTCAGAGAAGGTGAGGGCTCTCTTCGCATTGCTGAGACCTGAGAAATACAAGAGAAAGTATTGAGATCTCACAGAGTTGGAAGGACTTAAATAGGCATGAGGCAGGCATGTGGTTCCAATTAATGAAAACTCTTATCTTATGCAGTGCAAATCCGATCAAGTAATAATTGCAGATGGTGCAGAGTGTACTTGAAATTATCCTAGATGGCTACAAGTATTTGGAATCATGGAAACAATATTTCAAGTTCTCAAAAGATAGGTTAACTTTTCCTAGACCTTGGATTAGCGCGAGTCTTGTGTGATTGGGTCATTTTAGTAACTGTAAGTATGACCATTTGATGCATCTTTGCTGGAAAGTTCAAGTTTTCGTGTCTATAATTCTCTCCATTTCCTGTGAGTTTACTTCCCCTCCTTCCATGTTTGAAAAGGCAACTCTAATGAAATTTACTTTATTGTTGTTTAATTTTTAGTGAAAATTTTATTATTAGGTCCCTTTTTGAAGAACAGTTGGTTGAACGATAGACATGGAAATTTATGACAAAGTTGACGGGACAAAAAAAAAAGTGCGTATAAAAGCAATGTCTTTCTATATAGTTTTCAGTTATACATACCTATCCATCAGTCAAGTTTATCTTCTCATCCATGTCAATTCTTCTAATGTTTTCTTTTTTTTTTTTCCCTGTTACATTGTGTTTGGAATTATGTTAGATGTTCCAAAGAATTTGGCTCATAAGCCTATCGTAAATTCATAGTTGGTTCATTTCTGGTCGTTTATTTTGGTATCATTCAGATTGGCACATCATTAATGTGCCAGTTGGGTTAAGAAAAAAGCTTAGAATAAACGACCACCGTTGAATTAACTTTTCTGAAATTATTATGTTGATCTACTTATATTTAGCTCCTTTCCTAAAAACAAGAAATATCCATTTTTTTCCAAAGCCTCAAATCAGGGGACTGCACTCTCTATTTCAGTTTTAGGATAAGGGATCAGCATAGTAGTCAAACATTTTGCTAGCTCTACTGAGTCAATGGAAATTGCAGGGGACCAACTCCAGCATTCAATACACAATGCAGGAGGGCTATTCAAGATTAATAGATATGGACATGGGCTCTTCCTTGACTTGAGGATGACTGTTGGTAGACTTGAAGACAAATGTCTGAAGTCATTCAGAATATTCCTTTATATTTATTGTCTGAATTGTAAAGATCCTAAAATGTCTGAGATAGGTATTCATCATAGCCATATTCCACAGAGGTATTTGTTCAACCATGAGATTTATGTATTTGTAAAGGCACATAATTGCATTTTTGTAAATGAATGACAACCACTTGAGGTTTTGACTGGTGGATTAAATAGTCGCATTTAAAGATCAGAAATGAAAGAGAAATAATTCTTCACATGTTAGTAGAGGGAAGCAAATCATGCCAGTGGACAATCAATGTCAACCATTTTTCTGCATTGAACATCTTTGCATTGTATAAGCTAACCTAAATGGGTGAGGGATTGGATTCTGAATATCCTGTTGAAATCGATAAATTTGATGAATCCGAGACAAATTGATAAAGTTAATATATATTATATTAGACATCAATTCAATATAATGTATACTATTTGGATCTTTCAATATGTGTACTGTGAAACTATTTTCTTAGTTTTTTTATTTATTTATCTAATACATAAATATTCTCTCCCTTATTCATAAGGATAGGTCCAACCATGGTTAGACATTTTTTTTTTCAGCCACACTGTATTTATTTTTTTGAACTCTTAACTTTGATACCATGTTAAAATTTTGAAATCAATGATGACTTATGTCAAATTGATCAAAGTTAACATACATGAGCTTAATCGCCAATACAGCCTAAAATCTTAAGTTTATTAAGTTGTGGATCAGAACCTAAAAATATATGCCACTCTACTTTTTTGATACTTAAGAGGGTGGGTTTTGGTATGATAGTAAGATTTCTCCTTTGTGACTTGGGAGATAAGATTGGAGTTACAAAAATAATATATTTAAATATTTAAAAATAAGACTACATACATTGATTCTCTCTTGACCCGTATTGATGAGAGTCTCGGGTTATGTCTTTTACTTTTTCACTAGTTAACGATATTAGATTATTCTTTTAATCATCTTATTTTTAATCTTTCTTACCTATAAACATTTTGTTAACATATCGACCGACATTATTTGAATTATGATGGACCTTTTCTAGCATGGGTTGTGCATATAGAACTGTATTATGTCTGGTTTTCAATCTTGATAATTCTATATTAAAAAAAAGGACCATGTTACACATCTTTACATGAAAGTTTATACAGGCTAGGCATTCTAATATTTGATTAGATTGTATCATTTTGTTATTGTACATGTGCTCATAAATTCCTTTTACCTAAATGCTCTGATGAGACTTGTTTTTACCAGATTAAACCTGAAGATTGGCAGAGTGCGCAAGTTGTTGGGGATTTACTTCTCCAATTAAATGCCTACACTGATGCATAAGATGAGAAGGGCTGTGTTAGGTGTGTCTATAAAGATAAGATTGCCAAGAGAAAAGAGGTTCATGTGGGTGTCACTATCCCTAAGCTATCAAAGTTCCAGAGTTCCTGTTGTGGTAGTTGGGAGTTTAGTATTAAGATTGTGATCCATCATGGCTGTCCCACTGAGCCACAGGACTCTGTGATCAATGCCTCACCATCCAACTCTTCACAGAGCTGTTCCCTGCAGATCCCATCTCATGTCTCTGCTTCGGTCTCCGCATCGCCTGTGCTTGTGATCATCCTACAGAGTGCAGAATTGTTGGGGACAACTCTGTCATGGATTTGCCAATTTAATGGCCAACTGCAGGAATGTTGCACAACTGGGAAAGGGAGGCATCAAGTGAGGATCATCAAAAGTCATGCACCCTAAGCCTTCTTCCAAGCCACATGATTCCACCAATTGAAGCATACCATGTAGCAGATCAGATTTCAGCTGCCATTAAAGTGATTGATTGGTCCAAAAATGCATCTGCAATGGAACTTATAACTCAATCAGTGTACAATTATGAAATATCTCTTGTTATTTTATTTGTTAACATTATATTATCTAGTAGTTGATGTCAACTCAGCATTTAAATTCTTGAGGTGGTATGGTGGCAGAGGAACTGTTGAAATGTCTCCATGCACAAGATTGATGAGATCTGCACCAAGTCACAGGAGCAGTGTCACTTATTAGGGCCATTCATGCCAAAAAGTCTGCTGATGTTACATAATCTGGTCCTTTGTATCATATTTATGTCTGTATAGTCTATTGGCAGTGGATTGCTGGGTTAGTGTTATGAAAAATCTTCCCTAATGTTGTGTAAACCATCATCAAGTTGAGGCAGGAATAAATTCCATTTATTTCTCTGTTGATTTGTTCGATTAAAAGTTTGGCTAGAAATCCAGTTGTAAAACAATAATAATATCAAGCCATGATGCTCCAATTATCGGGGATCGACTATAATTTTTTGTTTATCATGATTGAATTAAGTAAAAAAGTAATATCTTCAGTTGAATCAGAAGATAATTACATCTTTATGTCTAATAGTTTCTGCTAAAAGTACAAATTTTCTCATACCACTAAAATTTATCATCTTATCCATTCTGATGATAGCACATGGTTCACCCATCTTAAATGATTTATCCTCATTTTATCCCTCCTCAAAGCGGCCTCCACCTAAATATATGCGTCTCAAAAACACAAATTTTTTTGAATTATAAATGCAAGAGAACGCAAAAGATAATTTTGATGGTATATTTCATTATTTTGTGTATCAGTATATACTCATTTTTGTCTATTATGCAAGCATGTTCAAGTTGATGTTCTTAGGGAAGTTGCAATAGAAGCTATTGAACTTTAAGTCTTTCTATGTGGGTTGAAGGCTGAAGCATCACTAGGCTGGAGATTGTTCAAAAGCAAATGCTGGTGATGACTTCATTTTATTACTCACCACACAAAAACAAGATCAGCATTCAAGTGATCTTAACTCGACATAGATTAGTAGTGGTTTGATGGATCTACCATCATTTATGTTGAGCCTAAGCATGGTTTATGCTCAACAAAATTAATTGATCAGCTTTTGCATCAAGTCGAATTCTGATAAATATAATATACTCCCAATATGTTATATGATACGGAATTCTTAGCTAATGAATTGATGATAAAATATTAACTCAGAGAGAAATGAGAATTCAAATGACTTGAGAACAATTAAATCCAAGAATGAGCAAAAGGGGTTCATCCACTTAGATCCCTTCTTCCTCTGTACTCAGGAATGTGCAGTTTCAAAACTGAGTTTTAACATATTTTCTATGTTTCATCTTCCACTCTCATTATTAGGATAAAAGAAAATATATTTCAGTGACTTATCTCTTTTATCTAACAGTTATTTGTCTTCAGATTGTAATACACACCTTTTGCCGAATCTTTTTTTTTTCGTTAATTTCAAAACGTCGATGTCAGGATCATTGTGACTTATTCTTAAACAAGAACTTGTGACTATGATTATGATGACATTAATATAAAGGCATCTGTGAAAGCATAGCTATGCTAGTATAGCTTCACAACTAAATATGAGCTTTGTCGGTATCATTTTTATTGAAGATTCGATCTTAACATGGTGATGATCCCTATTTTGGCCTCTTTTACAGCATTGCAAGGAGTCCCAATCTTTACCTCAATGTAGTTCCTTATCATCCCTTACCAACTGTTAGGTGGCAATATTAGTTTGGACATCATTTAAGAACTAAGGCTGCCATAGATCATGATTAAGCTGCACAGATCCTATGCTTTCCCTTTAAGGAACACAGATTTAAAGAACACCAAAAGTAAACTAAAGCTCCAGCTTTAGTGTCAGAAGGTCAAGAAGCTTACTCTTTCTTTTGGCAAAGAGATGTAGAGAAGGTTCTCAAAACTAGACATCAAGGTTACTCAACCAACTCTCATCATTCTGCTACTACTATAATAGAGAATTTTGTGCTTCTGGTAGGGATCAAGGATCATCACTGTAGCAACTGATCAACCTGAAACACCACAGAGCTCAACATTGGGTTTGAATTGGATCCAATCCAGCTTTAGTTTAAGTCAGAATGTTCAGAACTCAGCATTCCTGCCCATTTCTCCAGTGCAGAACAAGCTAACAAAGTGAGCTTGAACACATGACCATCAATTCAGCATCAACCATAACCAACAAGAAAGCTGAAGCTATGCACACATCAGAGCATGATTGAAGAATCTTCTTTTAGAGGATTAGGTCAATATTCTGGTTTGAGAAGTTTCAGGAATGGTCTAAAAGCGCCTTTCTGCTTGTTTTCAAAGCCGGAATTCGAAGGCTGAAACATTCAAACCAAAGCAGTGGCCAATCTTAATTTTCCAAAGTTTTGACAGAGTGGGTACAATGCAGATGGACAATGGAGCAGCTGGATTTGGTGTCTGTTGTTTCTCAACTCAACCAATGAACAAAGAAGGATGCATCTCATTATACATGTAGCAGTTTTGTACAAAGAATCATCTTCCATGGAGGGGGGTCGATTGCACCTTTGGCCATCATGGCAGAAAGTTCAGCAACATCTCCTTCTCCCTTCTTGCCACAAGTCTTTTTAATGGTTGAAGCCATGATTCATGAATCCCTTTTGATATGTTTAGACTGTGAGGTCCCCGATCGATCCCTTCCCTCTGCCCAAGAATGGGTGGTGGCAATGATCCATTCCATCCTTTATCTCATTCTAAAAGATAAATCTTCACACTGCATGTCTCCCTTTTCCTGGGTAATAATTTCCTGTGATCTTTACTTAAAGGGCGCCACAGCTAATTCCTTGGTAGTATAATTGTTGTGTTCATCATGTGAGAACCTGGTTCTTTCAGAGATGCATAAATACTCTATTGGCAGAGGGAATCATCGACGTCTTGTAGATCTACTCCTTCAGTGCATATATTAGCAGATAGAACTCGATCCATTGAATGGATGCAGATGTGGGAACGATGGGCTCCCATCAACAGATGGATCTTCTCTCTCATGCGTGGCGCAACTCGGCCATCCAGGTCTTCCAGCCACCCGTAGATGATTGCCCGAACGCGTTCAAAGAGAGACAGATTGTGGCATTTGAGAACGACAAGATGGTGAGTAGATCCACTCGTCTTCCCTTTGTTGACAAAACCTGTCATACGAATTACGAGAAGGAAAGCCCCGTGCAGCTGCAGAAGAGCGATATGAGCTTAATAGTGGATGAAGGAGATCTCAGGTCGACTTCGCAACTGAAATTTGATGATCTGAAGGTGAAGAAATCGATAAATTTACGATGTCGAAATTAAACTCCTTTGTTCTGATCAGATGTTCTTCATTCTCTCCAGTCATGGATGTGGCTGCAGAAGGCAATTCACCCGGAGCTGGACTATGATCTCTGCATGAGAAAGAAATGGGTACATCCTTCTTCCTCTTCTTTCGGCTTGGAATGTATCTGAATTCTATGGCGAAGTTATTGTTCGAAGCAAATGCGTTGGGACATGATTCTGCAGCGAGTTTGCAATGTTTGTGGAGCAAAGAACTCAAGAAGTTTTCCTTTGGCAGTTCTCCAAGAACATTATACCCTGGAAGGAGATCTCAATAAGGAAGTGGCTGAAGGAAATGAAGCAGAAGCGGAAGGAAGAAGAACGACTGCAGAGAGCGGAAGTGCACGCAGCCATATCGGTCGCAGGAGTGGCAGCCGCACTCGCAGCCATTGCGGCAGAAAACTTGGAAGCTAATCAACATAAGTCTTTGCGGGACACAGCGGTGGCGTCCGCCGCTGCCTTGGTTGCGGCTCAGTGTGCACACGTTGCAGAAGCCGCGGGTGCCAAGCGCGAGCAGATCTCTTCAGCCATTGATGCAGCAGCAACTGCTACTGATGCAGCCAACATCTTTACTCTCACAGCTGCCGCAGCAACATGTACGTAGCGCTGATCCTGTTCTGCTCCACAACCGTTGACTTCTGCTACCTGTTAACAATCTCTCTACATGTTTCAGCAATGAAAGGCGCAGCCACGCTAAGAGGAAGACAAGGTCAGAGGCAGAGAACAAAGGGGAGTTCACCGGCACTTCTCTGCGATGACTTTGGCTTTGACCTTGGGAGGTGCAGAGCATCGCTTGCAAAGGGGGATGAAATCCTTGTTGCAACAGAAGATGGTAAATGACATGTTCTAACATCTACTGCACATTTCGATCACATCTACCAAGTTCAATACCCATTTTGCTTAAATAGATGCTCTCTTCATGATTTTTATCAGGTAAATGCAGGTTGAGATCGGTCTCAGCCATCTTAAACAGGGATGCAAAGGTTATCCTAAGAATCAAGAACACAAATGCTCTCATGGTCTTCTCCACTGCAAAAGAAAGTAAGTTAAATGTCTCCAAACCAAAAAAAAAACAGAGATTATGATCTCATTGCAGTGTCAATCTCCATCTAATCAGGTGTTGTGTATGAACTGGATACAAACCCCCTCGAAGAGCCTAAGAAGGAAGCAGATGGATCGTATTGCATTGGTATGCAGACAAGCCAAGGGAAGACCGAGCTCAAAACTGATGACTATGTGCAGTGCAAGAAATGGCTGACCACCATAAACCACATGCTGATGCTCTCTTCAACTCTCAGCAGGAAAGAACTACACCTGATAAGAACCAGCAGGTGTTCTCAGAATGCAGGAACTTGTTGATTGGTTTCCATCTTCGTATCAGTACTGGAAAAGAGTGAGCAATCTCTGATGTAATTTGCAAGCCACTGCACACATGTGAGAATGAATTCCTTGCTTCTAATAAAAATCCATCTTAGAAGATCATCAACAACATTCCTGGAAACTCCATATCTGCCTGCTGGGTAATGGGTTGTGTGCACAATGGATCCAAGGAAAAGCCATACCATCACATATTTATGGTGTGGGCAGTGTAGATTTGGGATATCAATTTGGAAATCTTTTAAATCTGGACTTTAATGTTTTGGTATTGTGATGTATAAGCAAAGTATAATCTTTCTTCTTTATGGAGTTTCCATTGTCCTGTGAAGATAGGTTGAAGCTGCAAGCTCTTCTTGAAAGTTATCTTCTCCAAGTATTCGGAACAGTGTTGCGCAGGTGGATGGATTGCTTTGTTATTCCATTGTTTAAATGGCCCTTACCCACTCATTGTGGATGTCACCTCTCTCTCTCTCTCTCTCTCTCTCTCTCTCTCTCTCTCTCTCTCTCTCTCTCTCTCTCTCTCTCTCTCTCTCTCTCTCCAACATCTTGACGAAGAAGACCACAAGTACTCCTCCCTCTTTCTTCTTAGATCTCAACCCCGGAGAACTGCAAGATCGCCGACTGCGCATCACCATGGGCTTCAGCTCCAAAGCCATGGCAGCCTCCTCTGATCCCCTTGGCGTCCTCCAAATCCTTTGGGAGTCTCTTCACCTCCCCATCAAGTCTGGTCAACTCTTCTTTCCCCTCCTCCTCCTCTCCCTCCTCTCCTCCTCCCTCCTCTTCTTCTGCTACTTCTCCATCGCACCCATCCCCCTTGACTTGGTTTCCAAGATCTCAATCCTCCTCGAGGAAACAAACCACCGTCCTCCCGACCTCCTCCTCGACATAGAGAGAGACCTCAGGGATTTTGCTGGGCTAGCAGCTTCGATCGCGCTTTTCTTCTTCTTCTCCTCCTTGTTCCTTGTCCTGGCCACCCTGTACACCTTTGCTATGGCTTACAGTAACAGGAACTTGACGCCTAAAGATCTCCTCCTCCGGATCGCTCGCCGTTGGTACCAGACCATGATCACCAGGCTCTACGTAGTCCTCCTCACCGCCGGCCTTGGGCTCCTGTCTTCGCTCGGCGTTGGCACCGCAATACTGGTCTCCGATGGTTCCAGCGCTGCCTTCAGCTTTGGCCTGAGCCTAGCGGGCCTCTTGCTTCTTCTGTATCTTTACCTGTTGACCCGGTGGTCGATGAGTCTGGTGATCGCTGCGGTGGAGGAGACGTGGGGGATCGGCGCACTCTCGTGGTCGGTAGAGCTCTACATCGGCAATAAGAAGCGAGGGATCGTTCTCACCCTCTTGCTGTTGGCCGTCAAGGTGGCGATCTACGGAGCATTCGCGGCTGTCATGACGGCATCGGGGCCGCCTCGGCCGACGGAGGCGCCGATGGCGATCGTATACATCGTCGCAGCGGCAGATGCCCTGTGGGGCTTGTACTCAATGGCTGTGTACACAGTGTTCTACTATGAGTGCAGGAAGAGCCATGGCTTGGAGTCCACTGGCTTGCCCGCTTCTCTAGTGAGAGTCGATGCAGTCAATTGAGATGGAATCTACTGCAAGGAGTTGGTGTCAGTAAATGTTAAGTGTGTTCATTGCTCCTTTGCTTTTAGGTCATTTTATATTGTCAATATGTCAAATAAATAATTATGCATGAATCGGTCATTGTTTGAGTAGCCATAGCCGTTCAAAATGATGCCTTCTTGATGTTTCTGTAGTACACATTTGTTTGTGAACATTTATCTCGTGACCGCGGAGTTAGCACGGTTTGGTCCGACTCCGTAAGTATAAGTTTGACCTGATAGACTCTTGGGTGGCAGAGACGAGTGTCGGGTGGGGTTGAGATGAAGACTGGCCTCTCGAGAGCAACCTCCTCCCTCGATCGTAGGTTTGTCATACGTTCTCGGGATTCCTGCACACAGATCGGGGTCGGGAGAGGGATTTCCCGACCCAACCCCTCCGAAGTCCAAGTCAATGTTGAGTGGAGTTAGAGGGAGTTGAGTGTTCGAAGTGCCTCCCCTAGCGTTGGTCAGGGGATCGGCTTTTATACCTGTGGACGAGGGTCGATCGTATATGGCTTGCACGAGTGTCGACTGAGCTATATGATCCTACGTCGGGCGACTCTCGAATTTTAACGATTAATACTAACAAGAGGATGAATTCGATATGTAATTAAATTGAGTATGACCTTTAAATCAATTGATGTTTAAATATGCATTAACGAAATAGATCATTTACAAGCACAATAATCTTCTATTAAACATATCAATTGAAAGAATGATCGGAATGCCCCATGTTAGAAGGGATTAAATATTTATAATTTTACATGGATTTTGTATTAATTTTTAATTATATCATTACACGTTTACACTAATTATAGTTGTACATCCATTTTTTCAAAATTCAAAAAAATTATGAGTTTCTATTATAATTTTTAAATAAAATAATAAAAAAAATACCAGTTCAAACTAGAATCAAAATCGATCAAACTGAATCGACAATTACGGGTTTGATTTTTTAATCTGAATTTTACCAAATGAGAATTGATAATTTGAGAATTGAAATCAATTTACTTAGGCTAGATATAACCTTACAGGGATGAAAGCCAGTCCTATGAGACTTGTTCTGAACTCAAAACACCATGCCCTATCAATATTTAGACTATCAAATCGTATGTTTGCTGGTTTAGTTAGCGACTTGAAGGAGAAAATAACGGTAATAATAAATAGATAGGAGATTTGAATGTTTTAAATTTGGCATAAATAGTTCTAACATTATGGCTTTTGTTATATTGTTATTATTTGCACTTGTTACCAAATTCAAACTGATTTAGATTATGTCAGTGAATATTCTCAATAAAAAAAAAGTAATTTTTCTTCATCAATGATGAGTAGCAGAAAGTACTTTTCGATAGCTGAAGCAATTGACGACACCGGGCGCCCGATAAGTGGGCCGGGCGGGCGAGTTCAACCGGATCCGGCCCAGGCTCCGGCCTGATTGAGGCTGGGTCGAGCCCGAGTCCAGTCAATGTGGAACTCTGGTTCGGTTGAACCAGACGAGAACGGCATCCTCAAATTCCCACCCGTGCCCTAAATGCGGCGTTTTCCTAGGAGAACGGTGGTTGCTGCGGCTTACCCTCCGTCGGCGAACGGTGACAGCGCCCGGTATCTCTCTCTTACTCTTCCTTTTCCTCCTTCGCCGTCGCACAATCCCTTCCCCTCCCTCTTCCCCCGTTCATCGCAGCCATCCCTCCTCCCTCCTCCCTCTTCCCCCTTTCGTCGCAGCTCTCCCGCTTCCCCGACACCATCCTCCTCCTCCCTCTTCCCCCTTTCGTCGCAGCTCTCCCGCTTCCCCGACACCATCCTCCTCCTCCCTTCTCCTCATGTGAACCATTTTAATTAAAAACATACCTAAGATAATACTTATCTGATTAGGTTTCTCAAAAGAAGCTCTCTCAACAGCAACTGCTTATTTTGATGAAGTGTTTGGTTTGTCAAACCTCTTAGCTTTCTTATTATGTTTACTGCATTGCAGTTTCCTTTTCAAGCACACCAGAAAATTTCAACACAAAACCCCGAATGATACAAAGGACACGATTCACCCTAAAGTACAAGTTGAGTAAACAACTAGAATTTGACTTGACTTCCAAACACCAAAATAGATCCAAAATCCCAATGTATTTGGTTAGGTATAACGTTGAAGCTTTATGTCGGCATAGTGTGTTCGCTGCTGTAGTGCTGAAAGCAACTATCTTCGCTACTTGAGGCTTGTTCATACCTCAAAACACACAGGCCTACTTATACTTGGACATCATGGCTTTTGTTATTATTGTGGTCGTTTGCACTTGCTGGTTTTATTGTCAAATTCTCACTGATCTAGGTTATGCCAGCGAAGCTTCTCAAATAAAAGACCCTTTTTTTTTTTCCCTTCATTAATGATAAGTAGCTGAGGCAACATATAATTTTTTTACTGTGGCTGAAGTTATTTACATGAGGAGTCTTTCTCTTAAATTAAGTTTTTTTTATCGTCATAGAACCAAATAAACTAGTCGATTTTCTTGATCGAGGCAGTTTTCTTACCTTTTTATTCATGTTTTGGAAAATTTGTTGCCTTTCACTGGTCTTCCTGCTATGTTGATGCAATTTTTGTCAAGTTGCACCTCATCAACAGTGCCTTCTTTAGCAGGTTGAACCTCACAAATTACTGTTGTTAATTTCTTAAACATTGTGTTTTCTAGTTACCAGTCTTGTTAGCCCTATAACAAAATTATCTCTTTGCATTCTTGTTGAAAAGAATCAATTATTTTGGAAGTGCTCATTTGAAATGGTTCAGGTTGTAGTTGTAGGACATTAGTGAATCTGATGTTAGACAAAACATTATGCATCTTCCTCCTAGTTTGAATGCTGAAGTACCCATTGCAAGTCATTGACTGATGTTCAACCTATTAGTACAAAGTCGAGTATCATCTGTATATGATCAACATAGTAGATGCCATTGTCACTCTTATGCCGCATATTTGATGAAAATACATTTGATATCATTTTTCAATATCTGCAGGGATATAACGTGCTTCACAGTCTCTAAAGCTACTACCTACAATAGATAAATAGCGGAAGCTAGTGTCAGTGTGCATGTGTCATATCAAGACATTATTTCAGTGGTGGTTAACTGATTGAATGTGAGCATGGTACTAAGTAAATGATCGAAGGTACTCTTAATCAACATTCAAACACCATTTAGAGACTTACATCTCAAAGAAATGGTTAATGGGAACTGAATGCAGGTGGATTTACGTGAGTGGTAGGGGAATGTTATCCGATACGGATGATTAGTTGGAAGCTTTCAACTTCCTTTTGGTTGGAAGCAGATACAGAAAATATATTTAGTTCGGATGCGCTTGATTTGAGGTAGAAGAGGAATTTCGGCTCGGAGAGGGCAGCAATAAAACTACTACTTTTCTTGTGCAAACAGTTTGTGATACTGCTTCAAAATATGATGTTTTTAGTGCAAAGGAGGCTAATTTGCATTCTCCCATGTAACAAGTCCACCATCCATCTTTCGTCCTATGAACTCTGCAGTCTGTTTAGCTTTTCCACCTCCAAAGACCAAAGTTCAGATCACAAGTCCAACTTTACAGTGGTCGACCCCATTCAATCATGTGAACTTTCCTCAGAAAAGGCTGCAAAAACAGCCAAGTGTCGCACCCGTGACACAAAATCTTCAAGTTCAAGTCTTTCCATTGAGTTCTTTAAGCAGAGCGGATGGAGTGGTGCACAAGTCATGAAGCTTATGCAGAGGGATCCCAGGTTTCTACGTGCTAAGGTAGAGACTGTCCTGAAGCCCAGGATGAGATCTTTACAGGACATGGGATTTTCTGACACTGAAATAGCTCAGCTGGTTTCATCATGTCCGAGTGTGCTCCGTCTACGTGACATCCGACCGAGGATCAACTTCTGGAGGTCACTTCTTGGTTCTAATGAGAGGCTAATTAAAGCCTGCAGTACGAACATGTTTCTCCTTACTTTTAGCTTGTCTCGGAAGATTGAGCCCAACATATCTCTCTTGAGGGAATGTCGCACCAGTGAGCAACACATGGCGCAGATGGTGGGGACACTACCAACTTTTTCATGTCAAACAGAAAAAATTATCAAGGAAGCTATTGAATATGTTGAGGTGTTGGGTGTGTCACGGGACCATAAAATGTTCCCTCGTTTACTTGTATTTGTCACGACCACGAGCAGGTCCAAGTTTGATGCTACCTTTGCAACCCTGATCAGCTTTGGGTGGACCCGGCCAGATTGCGTTGCTGCATTCAGGAGGGTTCCATCCATTTGGTGTCTCTCGAAGAAGAACTTGAGTGACAAGATGACATTCCTGACGAAGGAAGCTGGTTGTGAGCTGACATATATCATTGACCATCCTGTGCTTCTTACATATAGCTTGGAGAAGAGGTTGAGACCTCGATACGAGGTTATGAATTTTCTTGATCAGAATAAATTGCTGGATGGAGGACATCACCAGCCATCTTACATTATGCTATCTGAAAAGAGGTTCAGAAAGAGATTTCTTATCCTGCCGAGCGAGGAGAAATTTATTGCCCTATATGATTCCTATGTTGCTGCCGTGCAGGGAAAGCACGATGTTGTTGCGGAAAACTAGGATTGCAAGTGCTGACTGCATTTTACATTTGTGACAATTTAAACTCCCAAAGAGTTTCTTGGAGTATAACATCCATGTTGATTTGGTGATTCTTCTTCTATTTATTTTTTTCTTTTATGCTGATGTCTCAGAAGGTGGTGTGGGGGGAAAAGGTCAATTACTTGGGAAAGGTAACCAAAATATCAAGCTTTTGTGTTCTGTTTCTACCATATTTACCTAATTCTACCAGCTAAATATGTGAAGGCATATTGGTAACTGTGCTGTCATTTAGATGATTGTGATATAATTTTATAGACCCAACATGTCTTCCTTGTTTGGTTTCATTTAATTATTAAGACGACTGGCATTTATGTTTATGTTTGAATTCATCTGGACCATATTGAGAAAGATTATTGAATTTGAGCTACATTGGTTGAATTTAAGAGAACAATTAGCTGATAGGTAATAAAATGAACACATCTACAGTTCGATATAAAGTTTATTTTTATTTTTTAATGTAATGTTGTATTATGTGTCTTAAAAATAAGAAACAGTATCATTATTTTTTTAGTAATATATTTATTTAACAAAATTTTAATTTATTGAAAGATTCTAAGAGGAAAGATTTCAAAAGAGTGGACAGAAAAGATTGTGGGATGACTACTAATGAAGAGTGTAAAATTTTTTTCTTTGAAAGAATTATATATATATATATATATATATATATATATTCTAAACGGTAAAACAAAATGTTCTAAACGGTAAAACAAAAAAAAATAAAATAAAAATAAAATAAGGGATTTGAACCCGACGTGAATCGAACACGCAACCTTCTGATCTGGAGTCAGACGCGCTACCATTGCGCCACGGATCCGATCATTTGCTATGGCATATTTGCCTCCCTAAATGATTAAAATATCTTATCATTCATCATTGCTTGCACTTGCAGCTATACTGACAAATTCTCGATTTATTTGAGCCAGTGAAACATCTTAATAAAAAGATATATATATATATATACATATATATATAAGTTTTTTTTAATCAGTGATGTGTATAGTTGAAGCTATATATAAATTTATTTACTAAAACAAGTGAAGCCATTTTTTTTTTCACCTCAACATGCTTAGATGAGACCTTAGAGTTTGATAAGTGAATTAGATGAGAAAATTCAATCGAACGTTGCTCAAGCGCTCGCTTGAGCTCAAGAGTTAGGCAGGTCAGACGATCATATGATTCAATTTTGGTTGGATCGTCGAGCCTGATTAAGCTAATTTGATTTCGCTTGAACTTGTTGAGTGGGTCATGCGCTCATTTGATTTATAAACCATGAATTTACATTGTAATTATCTCATACAGTCCATTATTGATGAATTTGTATTAAAAATAAAAATGAGTTGACGACGAGTAAGCATGTGATCGACAAAATGGATCTACTTTATTTTGATGTAGTGTTTGGTTCATCAAATCTCTTAGTTTCCTTATCTTGCGTACCTTTCTACGATTTCCTTTTTCAAACACATTAGAAAATTTCAACAATCGACAAAACCCCTAAATGATCCAAAGGTACGTTACAACTATAACTATAATGTAACTTATTTTGAAACTCCAAAATAGAACTAAAATCTAAATGTATTTAGTTAGTATTACTAGTCTTTTATCTAGGTTTAGTTTGAACCGTAACCGAATCAAATCAGTTTTATGGTTCGATGATTAGAAATCAAATCATAATCAATCAGGGGTGATTTAATTCTTGTTTCTAGGTTTGAAAAATTAGAACTACCAGTTCCGATTTTGGTTCGAATTGTTGGTTCAATCAATTTTTATATAGAAAAACCTCGATAAAATATGTTGTCGATTGATAGTTGGGCTAAAACAAATTGAGCCCAACAATCTGTGCTTGGTCCAACAATCTAAAAAAAATTATTGCTTTTAGAGTTTTTATTGATAATCGATAATACTTATAGAATGATAAATTATATAAAACATTAGTTGATTTTTTTAAAAAATTCTTTTCATTGGTTTTAAAAATATAATGGTAAATACCACTTTTCATTATAAAATTATAGGAAGTTTCTTAACCTGCTTTTGTTGTATTTTGAATTTATGTGTACAAGAAGGATAATATCTCTTAAAAGTTTTATTTCTCCTGTTAAGTAAACTATTTCATTCTTAGGGTCATCTATCTATGAGCAATGAAAAAATAAGTTGGATTTTATAAGTTAAATTGAAAAAAGGCCTAAAAGATTTTTAAAGAATATTCCTACCCGATGAAGTTTTATATATAAATTACTTAAAATATCTTTTAAGTACAACAAATTATTATATATTTTTATTACAAATAATATTACGAAAGTTAGTTTAAATCTATAATATTGGAGTCTAAGTGAAACAAGTTTTAAAATTTTAAAAGTTTTTAATAATGTGAATATACTTATACTAATGTTTATTATCTTATAGTACATAATAACACTTTTAATTTTGGCTAAGAATACTAGTAATTTTAGTATCGACGATAACTATGGAGCGAAACTTTAACGCAAGAGGACGAGTTCTAATAGAGTCTAAATTGAACATGATTCTTAAATCAATTGAATCTTAAGTAAGTACAAACGATTAGACAAAGATGATGAAATAGATGTTGAATCTCATATTTTGATGATGAAATTAATTGATAAGTTTGTTATCTAATCTATGCTTTGAGATAAGTGATGCAGGACTAACTTTGATTAAAATAGCCAAAACAATTAAAGCAAGAAGAATCAAACGTTGGATCGGAGTCAAAGTTTGATCATCGGGTCGGAAGAATCAAATAATGAGCCGAGAACGGATGTTGGATCCAACATTCCGGTGGATCGAGCAATATACCGAAGGTTCGGATGATGTGCCAGAAGTTCACCGGAAGGTCGTCGAAAGTTCACCAGGAGAACCAATGACATGCCGGATAACTTAGATTCGTAGCTTATAGTTGTTTATCTTAATTGTCGAAGGTTAGATCAAAATTGAGTTGGTTTTGGGTGAAATCATACCAACTTAATTAGGAACCAATTAGGCCTAAATTAAGACTGATTTGGGCTCATTGAGTGGCTCATTCAGTGCCCCGAAAGTTGCTATAGGCGGTGGTACCGCCAAACTGGCGGTGGAACCGTTAATGAGCTGAAAAAGTGAAAAAGCATACGTTTCCAAGCTGTAGATAGTGGTACTGCCCAATCTTGGCAGTGGTACCACCTAGCATTAAAGCTACAGTGGTGGTACCACCCCAGGCTGGCGGTAGCACCGCTAGAACCTCTGTTTTAGAGGTTCTAAGGGCGATGACATCACCCAATGTAGGGCGATGGTACCGCCCGTACCCGGAAGACCTTGAAATTTGAATTTTGACTTCGTTTTTTAAGCCATTTTGGGGCATATAAACACTCCACTCATCGCTGCAAGGATTACAAAAGAAAAAGTGAGTTAAAACTTTGGTAAATCAAGTTATAGACTTGAAAAGTCTTGAGTGTTTCCTTTCTCCTCTTGAAAAGTTTAGAATTTTGTCTAAGGGAGATGTGAGACCTGTAGAAGTTATCTCCTAAACCTTTGAAAAGGAGAAAGAGTTGTAAATGAGTGATTGATTTTCACATATTGAAGGAAGATCATTAGTGAAAGCCGACGACCTCAATGAAGGAGGAATTGGGAATGGACGTAGGTCGGAGGATCAAATCACTATAAAAATCGATTTGCGTTTTTATTTTTTGCATTTTATATTTCTATAAACCCTTTATCTTACTGAAATCATTCGGATCCTTCTCTTTCGCTTACGAATCTCTTTAAGTTAAAACACAATCGAAGTTGATTTTCATCAAAATATGATTCTTTCCGTACAAAGTTTTTCAAAATTGTACATATCAACGTTCTTTAACCGCTGTACTAATTCACCTCCCCCCTCTTAGTGTCATTCTTGATCCTAATAATAGAACGAAGATAACGATGATCTCTTATTAAATAAATTAACTAAATGGACAATTGAACTGTCTAAAGGATTAAATATTTATAATTTTATATTATTTTTTTATCATTATACATTTACACTCATTATAGTCATATATCTATTTTTAAATTTAAAAATAAAAATATAATTTTATATTATAAAATTTTAATAAAAAGAGAAAAAAAAGTTCAAACTAGTATCGAAATCAATCAAACTGGAATCGACGCTTACTGGTTTTATTTTGATTCTGAATTTTACCAAACTAAAAATAATAATTATTTACTTGGGCTAGATATAATCTTATTGTGTTAGAAGCCACTCTCGTGACAATTTAAGGCTTGTTCATAGCCAAAAAAACATCACGCTACTTGTATTTAAATGATCAAATATAATATCCGCCACTTTAGTTAGTTACAATAGAAAGATATGTGAATGCTTTAAATTTGACTACATATGTTTTTCTTTTCTTACAAAGAGCATAAATAGTTCGGATATTTAATGGCTTTTGTTATTATTGTGATTGCTTGCACTTGTTGGTTTTATTAGCAAATTCTCACTGATTTAGATTATGCCAGCGAATATTCTCAATAAAAAAAGTAATTTTTCAATGATACATAGATGAAAGTACTTTTCGATAGCTGAAACAATTGACGACACCGGGCGGGCGAGTTCAAACAGGTGCGGCCTGATTGAGGCTGCTTCGAGCCCGAGTCAGGTCAATTTGGAACACTGGTTCGATCGAACCAGATGAGAACGGCATCCTCAAATTCGCACCCATGCCCTAAATGCAGCGGTGTTAAACCGTCTCCTTCTCTACAGCGACCGCGACTGCGGCGTTTTCCTCGGCGAAAGGCGGCATCAGCGGCGGCATCTTCCTCCGTCGAGCTCTTATCGCTGCGGCGTTTCCCTCGGAGAACGGTGGATGCTGCGGCTTCCTCTCCGTCAGCGAACCGTACGACACCCGGTATCTCTCTCTTACTCCTCTTCCTCCTTTCTCTTCCCCCTTTCGCCACAGCTCTCCTGCTTCCCCGACACCATCCTCCTCCTCCTCCTCCTCCCTCCTCCCTCTTTCCCCGTTCATCGCAGCCCCGCCCCTCTTCCCTTGATCCCTCTCCCTCCTCCACTCATCACAGCCCCCGCCCCTGTCGACCCCGACAGCCACCTCCACCATCCCCGACTCCTCCGATCCCAACAGCCCCTCTACATTTTCCTACACCGGACCCGACTGCCCCCTCTATTATCTTGCTCCAGCCCCGACAGCCCCCATCTCCCTCCTCTACGCCCCTCTTCGCCCTCTCTATACATCTTCCCCTCCCCTTTCCTACTCCCTGATAGTTACCCGCTACCCTCCGTGCGACAGTCAGCATCATGTCATGAGCATTTACTTTAAAGAAATGGCAAGTCACAGTGTGCAAGTTAAATACGGTTGTTAAGATAGACAGCAGGAGAAGTGCTGCTTTTAGAGAGAGCGAAGAGAATTGGGGAAGTCTTAGAGGGGAAAAAAAAAAAAGCACGGAAAGCATAGAACAAGTGACAGCAGAGACTATAATTAGGTCACTGTCCAAATAAAATCGTAATCATTTGCCTATAGAATCATGTAAAAGTCTGACTATTCCTTATGTGAAGCATTTTAATTAAAAATATACCTAAGATAATACTAATCTGACTAGGTTTCCCAAAAGAAGCTCTCTCAACAGCAACTTCTTATTTTGATGAAGTGTTTGGTTCATCAACCTCTTAGCTTTCTTATTATGTTTACTGCATTGCAGTTTCCTTTACAAGCACACCAGAAAATTTCAACACAAAACCCCGAATGATACAAAGGACTCGACTCACCCTAAAGTACAAGTTGAATAAACAACTAGAATTTGACTTGATTTCCAAACCCCAAAATAAACCCAAGATCTCAATGTATTTGGTTAGGTATAACCTTACACCTTTATGTCAGCATAGTGTGTTCTTTGCTGTAGTGCTGAAAGCAACTATCTTCTCTGCTTGAGGCTTGTTCATACCTCAAAACACACGGGCCTACTTATATTTGGATTGTCAAATCTTGTATTTGCTGGTTTAGTTGGTGATTTGAAGGATATTTTACTGGTAACCATAGAAAGGGATTTTAATGCTCTTAATTTGACTATGGATATTTTCTTACACAGAGTTCAATGACGCAAAATATCCATATGGATGATCGTGAATAGTTTGGACATCATGGCTTTTGTTATTATTGTGGTCGTTTGCACTTGCTGGTTTTATTGTCAAATTCTCACTGATCTAGGTTATGCCAGCGAAGCTTCTCAAATTAAAGACTTTTTTTTTCCTTCATTAATGATAATTAACTGAGGCTACATATAATTTTTTCACTGTTGCTGAAGTTATTTACATGAGCAGTCTTTCTCTTAAATTAAGTTTTTTTGTCGCCATAGAACCAAATAAACTAGTAGATTTTCTTGATCAAGGCAGTTTTCTTATGATTCAAGTGCTAGGTAGGTCGATGCTCATATGATTCAATTTTGGTGTTTGAGTGGGTCAGGTGCTCATTTGATTTATAAACTATAAATTCAAATATAAGAAAATTGGTATATACCTAGTGTAACATAACATATGAATATGCATAAATCAAACTATAAATGAATTTACATTATAATTAACTCATATAGTCCATTGTGAATGAATCTGCATTAGAAAATTAAAATGAATCGGCAACAAGTAAACGTGTGGCTGACAAAATGGATCAATTGCAGAATTTTGATTAAGTGTTTGGTTCATCAAATCACTTACATTCCTTATCTTGTCTATCTTTCTACGAATTTTAATAATTAACAAAACCCCAATTGATCCAAATATACTGAACAACTATAACATAACTTATTTTCAAACTCCAAAACACTGGTATAATTCATTCATTGATTGCAAAATCAATCAGGGGTGATTTAATTTCGGTCTCTAGGTCTGAAAAATTAGAATCATCGATCCCGAAATCGATGATTTTACTTCCTATTTAAACTATTGATTTGATAATTTTTTATATAAAAAAAATCTTGATCAAATAGGCTGTTGAGGATAGTTGGGCTTAAACAATTTGGCCCAATAGTCCACTTGGCCTAATAATAGAAGGAGTGTCAAACGAACCATTTGACTCTCAATAGCTATACAAATGGCTATATTTAGGGGTATTTTAGTTATTTTATAATTAAAATATTTTAAAAAAATTTAAAAAAAATAAATTTATCCTTTTAATAAGCAAATAATAGCTAGTCATGGAGATTTTTTAGGAAAAAAAATTAAAAACTCTATAGATATCCTAAAAATATTTTATTCTTTTTTTACATCATTGATTAGGCATTTATTAAAATTTGAATACTATGATGCTTTTTTCTTGATCCAATGGCAAGTGGAAGCTATCACTTCACTTTTTGAAAATCTGATATTGGTAATTTAAGAAAGCCAACATGTCGACATCCATGTTGAGACGTTGATGTGATGGTTTTTAAAAATGTAGAAGGAAGAAGAAATGATGACTAAACTCAAGCTAGACATCTTCGAGTTATACTTCACAAATATCTAAAATACTGATTGCTTCTTCCATATTATATGGAATTATCGGGGCTAAATTTTTAAATAAGAAAGAAAATATGAAACATTTTGAAAGTATATCATGAAGAAACATCCATCACAAGTTGGTACAGTCAAAAGTCAAATGTAAATTTTCACGAGTCGATGATATTAGCGATAAGATTAGAGATAATAAAATATTAATTATTAACTTATATAACTATTATGGTGCTAACTTTTGAAACTTCTCCGGATCAAAGTTAGTGAAGGTAATAAAATTTGTATGGGAGAAAAACTATTATTAGAAAGATTTAAAAGAATGAAAGGGAATGTGAAGCTCAAGTTTTAATAATTAATACTAACCACTTTATTATCAACGGTACTTGTGGAGTGAGTCTTTAGTGCAAGAGGATGAGTTCTATATGTAACTAGATTGAGTATGACGCTCGTATCAATTGATATTTAAATATGCATTAAATATGTAACCAATAGATCTTCCACTAGGACAATGATCTTCTATTAAATATATCAATCGAAAGGATGATTGGAATGTCCCACATTACAAGGGATTAAATATTTATAATTTTACATGATTTTATATTAATTTTTTATTATATCATTACATGTTTACACTCATTATAGTTGCATATCTATTTTTAAAAGTTTAAAAATAAAATTATGATTTTCTATTATATTTTGTAAAATAAAAATAAAATAATAAAAAATATCAATTCAAATTAGAATATAAATCGATCAAACCGGAACCGACCATTAAGGGTTCGAATTTTTATTCTAAATTTTGACAAACTAGAATTGATAATTTGACAATTGAAATCAATTTACTTAGGCTAGATATAACCTTACCGGGATGAAAGCCAGTCCTATGAGACTTGTTCTTAACTCAAAACCGGGCGCCCGATAAGTGGGCCGGGCGGGCGAGTTGAACCGGGTCCGGCCCAGGCGCCGGCCTGATTGAGGTTGGGTCGAGCCCGAGTCAAATCAATGTGGAACTCTGGTTCGGTTGAACCAGACTAGAACGGCATCCTCAAATTCCCACCCGTGCCCTAAATGCGGCGCTGAAACAGTCTCCTTCTCCACGGCGACCGCGACTGCGGCGTTTTCCTGGGAGAACGGTGGTTGCTGCGGCTTACCCTCCGTCGGCGAACGGTGACAGCGCCCGGTATCTCTCTCTTACTCCTCCTTCGCCGTCGCACAATCCCTTCCCCTTCCTCTTCCCCCGTTCATCGCAGCCATCCCTCCTCCCTCCTCCCTCTTCCCCCTTTCGTCGCAGCTCTCCCGCTTCCCCGACACCATCCTCCTCCTCCCTTCTCCTCATGTGAACCATTTTAATTTAAAAATATACCTAAGATAATACTTATCTGACTAGGTTTCCCAAAAGAAGCTCTCTCAACAGCAACTGCTTATTTTGATGAAGTGTTTGGTTCATCAACCTCTTAGCTTTCTTTTTATGTTTACTGCATTCCAGTTTCCTTTTCAAGCACACCAGAAAATTTCAACACAAAACCCCGAATGATACAAAGGACTCGACTCACCCTAAAGTACAAGTTGAGTAAACAACTAGAATTTGACTTGATTTCCAAACCCCAAAATAAACCCAAAATCTCAATGTATTTGGTTAGTATAACCTTGCAGCTTTATGTCAGCTTAGTGTGTTCTCTGCTGTAGCGCTGAAAGCAACTATCTTCGCTACTTGAGGCTTGTTCATACCTCAAAACACACAAGCCTACTTTTATTTGGATTGTCAAATCTTGTATTTGCTGGTTTAGTTGGTGATTTGAAGGATATTTTACTGGTAACCATAGAAAGGGATTTTAATGCTCTTAATTTAACTATGGATATTTTCTTACACAGAGTTCAATGATGCAAAAGATCCATATGGATGATCATGAGTAGTATGGACATCATGGCTTTTGTTATTATTGTGGTCGTTTGCACTTGCTGGTTTTATTGGCAAATTCTCATTGATCTAGGTTATGCCAGCAAAGCTTCTCAAATAAAAGGCTCTTTTTTTTTTCCTTCATTAATGATAATTAGCTGTCGCTACATATAATTTTTTTTACTGTTGCTGAAGTTATTTACATGAGCAGCCTTTCTCTTAAATTAAGTTTTTTTATCGCCATAGAACCAAATAAACTAGTAGATTTTCTTGATCGAGGCAGTTTTCTTACCTTTTTATTCATTTTTTCAGAAAATTTGCTGCCTTTCTCTGGTCTTCCAGCTATGTTGTTGTAATTTTTTTCAAGTTGCACATCATCAACAGTGCCTTCTTTAGCAGGTTGAACCCCACAAATTACTGTTGTTAATTTCTTAAACTGTGTGTTTTCTAATTACCAGTCTTGTTAGACCTATAACAAAATTATCTCTTTACATTCTTGTTGAAAAGAATCAATTATTTTGGAAGTGCTCATTTAAAATGTTTCAGGTTGTAGTTGTAGGACATTAGTGAATCTGATGTTAGACAAAACATTTTGCATCTTCCTCCTAATCTGAATGCTGAAGTACCCATTGCAAGTCATTGACTGATGTTCAACCTATTAGTACAAAGTCGAGTATCATCTGTATACGATCAACATAGTAAATGCCATTGTCATTTTTGATGAAAATACAGTTGATATCATTTTTTAATATCTGCAGGGATATAGCGTGCTTCACAGTCTCTAAAGCTACTACCTACAATAGATAAATAGCGGAAGCTAGTGTCAGTGTGCATGTGTCATATCAAGACATTATTTCAGTGGTGGTTAACTGAATGAATGTGAGCATGGTACTAAGTAAATGATCGAAGGTACTCTTAATCAACATTCAAACACCATTTAGAGACTTGTCGCTCAACTACATATAATTTTTTTTCACTGTAGCTGAAGTTATTTACACGAGCGGTCTTTCTCTTAAACTAAGTTTTTTTATCATCACAGAACCAAATAAACTAGTAGTTTTTCTTGATCGAGGCAGTTTTCTTACCTTTTTATTCATGTTTCAGAAAATTTGTTGCCTTTCTCTGGTCTTCCAGCTATGTTGTAATTTTTGTCAAGTTGCACATCATCAACAGTGCCTTCTTTTGCAGGTTGAACCTCACAAATTACTGTTGTTAATTTCTTCAACAGTGTGGTTTCTAATTACCAGTCTTGTTAGACCTATAACAAAATTATCCTCTTTACATTCTTGTTGAAAACGATCATTATTTTGGAAGTGCTCATTTGAAATGTTTCAGGTTGTAGTTGTAGGACATTACTGAATCTGATGTTAGACAAAACATTGTCCATCTTCCACCTAATCTGAACGCTGAAGTACCCATTGCAAGTGATTGGCTGATGTTCAACCTATTAGTACAAACTTGAACATCGTCTGGATAAGATCAACATTGTCAATGCCTTTGTCAGTCTTATGCTGCATATTTGATGTAAATACATTTGATATCATTTTTCAATATCTGCAGGGATATAGCATGCTTCACTGTTTCTAAAGCTACTAACTACAATATATAAACAGTGGAAGGTTGTGACAGTGCGCGTGTGCCGTATCAAGACATTATTTCAGTGGTGGTGAATTGCTTGGATGTGAGCATGATAATAAGTAAATGATCAAAGGTACTCTTAGTCAGCACTCTAACACCATTTAGAGACTTGCATCTGAAAGAAATGTTTAATGGAAACTGAATGCAGCTGGATTTACGTGAGCGGTAGGGGAATGTTATCCGATTTGGATGATTAGTTGGAAGCTTTCAACTTCCTTTTGGTTGGAAGCAGATACAGAAAATATATTTAGTTCGGATGCGCTTGATTTGAGGTAGAAGAGGAATTTGGACTTTGGAGAGGGCAGCAATAAAACTATTACTTTTCTTGTGCAAACAGTTTGTGATACTGCTTCAAAATATGATGTTTTTGGTGCAAAGGAGGCTATTTTGCATTCTCCCATGTAACAAGTCCACCATCCATCTTTCGTCCTATGAACTCTGCAGTCTGTTTAGCTTTTCCACCGCCAAAGACCAAAGTTCAGATCATAAGTCCAACATTACAGTGGTCGACCCCCTTCAATCATGTGAACTTTCCTCAGAAAAGCCTGAAAAAACAGCCAAGTGTCGCACCCGTGACACAAAATCTTCAAGTTCAAGTCTTAACATTGAGTTCTTTAAGCAGAACGGATGGAATGATGCACAAGTCATGAAGCTTATGCAGAAGGAACCCAGGTTTCTATTTGCTAACGTAGAGACTGCCCTGAAGCCCAGGATGAGATCTTTGCAGGACATGGGATTTTCTGACACTGAAATAGTTCAGCTGGTTTCATCATGTCCGAGTCTGCTCCATCTACGTGACATCCAACCGAGGATCAACTTCTGGAGGTCACTTGTTGGTTCTAATGAGAGGTTAATTAAAGCCTGCAGGAGTAACATGTTTCTCCTTACTTCTTGCTTGGCTCAAAAGATTGAGCCCAACATATCTCTCTTGAGGGAATGCGGCATCAGTGAGCAATGCATCGCGCAGATTGCGGTGACACAACCACGTGTTTTTTGTCGAACAGAAAAATGTATCAAGGAAGCTATCGAATATGTTGAGGAATTGGGTGTGTCACGTGGCTGTAAAATGTTCCCTCATGCACTTGTATCAGTCATGACGGGTAACAGGTCCAGGTTTGATTCTACCTTTGCAACCCTGATGAGCTTTGGGTGGCCCCAACCTGACAGCATTGCTGCATTCAGGAAGCATCCATCCATTTGGGGTCTCTCAAAGAAGAACATATGTGACAAGATGACATTCCTGATGCAGGAAGCTGGTTGTGAGCTCACATATATCATTGGCCATCCCAGGCTTCTTACATATAGCTTGGAGAAGAGGTTGAGACCTCGATATGAGGTAATGAATTTTCTTGATCAGAATAAATTGCTGGATGGAGGGCATCCCCAGCCATCTTACATGATGCTATCTGAAAAGAGGTTCAGAAAGAGATTTCTTATCCTGCTGAGCGAGGAGAAATTTATTGCCTTATATGATTCCTATGTTGCTGCCGTGCAGGGAACGCACGTTGTTGTTGCGGAAAACTAGGATTGCAAGTGCTGCTTCCTTGGGACAAAAAGTGTAAACCTTTTGCAACTTAAATCATTTTACATTTGTGACAATTTAAATTCTCCAAGAGTTTATTAGAGTAGAACTTGCATATTGATTTTGGGATTTTTCTCCTATTTATCATTTTTTTTTCTACAACAAAAGAATACTGATTCTTGTATGCTGATGGTCTCAGAAATTGGAGTTTGAGGGAAAGGTAAGCAAAATATCAAGCTTTTGCGTTCTGTTTCTACCTAATTCTGCCATTTATGTGATCTAATTGAATAAACGACACCACCTTGCTTTTGAAGGGAGACATCTGAAAGAAACATGTAAGTGGACAAAACATGCTTCAAAGGATGCGAGTCGAACACATTTGTGCTGGTCGTCTCCAGGCTCGCACATTAAAAATTTGAGACCAATACATACATTTTAACCGTTTAATTTAACTCATTAAACGACATATCTACATTAAAATTTTGATACACATCTGTACGGCTACATAATTAGATCAAGTGGTTGACTTTGCTTGTACCATCCAACAGACAATTTTTATTTCGGACGGCGATGTGATCCAACATACAATTCAACTTTGTTTGAATTCATGCGAACTAAATTGAGCATTCAATTTGAGCTACGTTGGTTGTATCTCGAGTTTCTCCTCTCTCTCTCTCTCTCTCTTTTTTTTTTTCTTTTTTATTATTTTATATAATAATAGTTTAATTGTATTAAGAGAACGATTAGCAGGTAGATAATGGTGTGAACACATGTATGACATATATCATCCACATTTAGTTTCCGCTTTAGCCTTGTCCATCCAGATGCTTTTTAATTGTGAACTCACTCACTAAAATCTATACGTTACGTCTGTCTCTTTCTTCTAAAGATCTCAAAAAAATACGCTTAGTGATTCACTGGTTAATAGTAATGTAATTTTCAAGGAGTCAATTTCTAATCGGTAACATTGTCATAATACCACAATTTAATTTAGGGGTCGTACAAAATTGGTCTGTTGGTATACAATCTACCATGTACTATTCCGTATCTGAAAGGTGCTGAATAAAACTATAACGTAACTTATTTCCAAACTCAAAAATAAATCCAAAATCTCAATGTATTTGGTTAAGTATAATCTTACACCTTTTATCTTAGCGTATTGTCTGTTGTTGTAGTAATGCAAGTCATTATCTTAGCAACTTGAGGTTTGTTTGTACCTTAAAACACATTGCATTGCCTTATTCAAATTATCAAATCTTGTATTTGATAGTTTAGTTGGTTATTTGAAGAATAATTTACCAATAAGAATACAAAGAGATTTTAATGCTTTTAATTTGACTACATATGTTTTCTTATCACTTTTGTTATTATTATGATTGTTTGCACTTGCAGGTTTCATCGACAAATTCTTTATTTATATTATGTGTATATATATATATATATATATATATATATATATATATATATATATATATATATATATCATCAATGATGTGTATAGCTAAAGCTACATGTAAATTTTCTTACCGAGATGAGTAAAATTACATATTCTTTCTTTCACCTAGGCGTCTTGTGGTGAGACCCTATAATCTGATAAGTGAGTTGGACGAGCGAGTTTAATTAAACGTAGTTTAGGCACTCACCCAAGCTCAAGTACCAGGTAGGTTGATGCTCATATGATTCAATTTTGGTGTTTGAGTGGACCAGGCGCTCATTTGATTTATAAACTATAAATTCAAGCATAAGAAAATTGGTATATAGCTAGTGTAACATAACATATGAATATGCATAAATCAAACTATAAATGAATTTACATTATAATTAACTCATATAGTCCATTGTGAATAAATCTGCATTAGAAAATTAAAATAAATCGACAACAAGTAAACATGTGGCTTATAAAATGGATTAATTGTAGAATTTTGATGAAGTGTTTGGTTCATCAAATCATTTACTTTCCTTGTCTTGTCTATCTTTCTACGAATTTTAATAATTAACAAAACCCCAAATGATCCAAATATACTGAACAACTATAACATAACTTATTTCCAAACTCCAAAATAACTCATCATGAATAGTTCCACCATTATCACTTTTGTTATTATGATGATTGTTTGCACTTGCAACTTATATTGACAAATTCTCATTCTATATCATGCTATTGATGCTTCTCAATAAAAATAGATATATATTTTTTCATCAGTGATGTGTAGTTGAAGCTTTACTGAAACAAGGGAAGTCACTTGCTCTTTCTTTCACCTAGGCATCCTATGATGAGACCTTAGAGTCTGATGAGTGAGTTGATTGAATGAGTTCAATCGGATGTGGTCCAAACACTGGCCCAGGTTCAAGTGTTGGGCAGATCAGACATTCAAATAGGTCAACTTTAGTTGGATCAAGCTTTGAGTCAAACTAATTTGATTTTACTTGGATTCAACATGTTAAGCGCCCATTTGATTTGCAAATAATAAGTTAATTACGAATGAATCTGTATAAAAAGTAAAAATGAGTTAGCGACAAATAAACATGTGTTTGAAAAAATGGTTCAGCTTTATTTTGATGAAGTGTGTGGTTCATCAAATCTCGTACTTTTCATATCTTATCTATTTTTCTACGATTTCCTTTTTTAAACACATAGCAAAACCTCAAATGATCTAAAGGTACTGAACAAACTATAGTGTAACTTATTTCTGAACTCCAAAATAAACCCAAAATATCAATGCATTTAGTCAGGTATAACTTGTCCTTTATTAGAATTGGTTTGAATCATAATTGAATCGGACCAACTCAATGGTTCATTGATTGCAAATAAAATCAAAATCATTCAGGGGTGATTTAATTTCGATCTCTAGGTCTGAAAAATTAAAATCATCGATCCCGAAATCGATGATTCTACTTCCTATTTAAACTATCGATTTGATAATTTTTTATATAAAAAAATTGATAGTTAGGCTTAAACAATTTGGCCCAATAGTCCGCTTGGCCTAACAATCAAAGGAGTGTCAAGCGAACCATTTGCCTCTCAATAGCCATACAAATGGCTATATTTAGAGTTACTTTAGTTATTTTATAATTAAAATATTAAAAATAAAAAAAAATAAATTTATCCTTTTAATAAGCACATAATAGCGAGTTATGGAGATGTTTTAGGAAAATAAAAAATAAAAACTCTATAGATATCCTAAAAATCTTTTATTCTTTTTTACATCATTGATTAAGCATTTATTAAAGTTTGAATACTGTGATGATTTTTTCTTGATCGAATGGCAAGTGGAAGCTATCACTTCACTTTTTGAAAGTATGATATTGGTAATTTAAGAAAGCCAACATGTAGACGTTGATGTAATGGTTTTTAAAAATGTAAAAGGAAGAAGAAATGATGACTAAACTCAAGCTAGACATCTTCATGTTATACTTCACAAATATCTAAAATACTGATTGCCTCTTCCATATTATATGGAATTACCGGGGCTAAATTTTTAAATACGGAAGAAAATATGGAACATTTTGAAAATATATTATGAAGAAACATCCATCACAAGTTGTTACAGTGAAAAGTCAAATGTAAATTTTCATGTACCCTACTAATCTCACTTTTTATTTTTCTGTTAAATAAATTATGAAACATTAGCTATATTTAGTTTTGTTAAATATTTATTTTTGTTAAATATTTATTATCAATAGGCTTTAAATCATACCAGATAATGAATTTTCATATCACTCAATTTATATAATCTTTGTAGAAAAGATTATTGTGTTTCTATTTATGTTAATATTTGGAGCAATCACTACCAAATGTACTCATATCTGGAAATTACTTGTTATTAGATAGATAGTGATTGGACCATGCAAAAGAAATTATTGCTTTTAGAGTTTTTATTAAATGACATATAGTTGATAATATTTATAGACTGATAAATTTTATAAAATACTATTTTATATTAAAAAAAATTCATTGGTTTTAATAATATAATGGTAAATACCGCTTCTATTATGGAATTACAAGAAGTTTGTCAACATGCTTTTGCCATATTTTGAATTTATTTGTATAAGAAGGACTAACATCTCTTAAAAGTTTTATTTCTCCTATTAGGTAAACTATTTCATTCTTATGGGTCATCTACAAGTAATTAAAAAATAAGTCAGATTTTATAAATTAAATGACAAAAGATCCAAAAGATTTCCTAGGATGTTTCTACCCGATGAAATTCTATATATTTGAATTATTTAAAGAATATTTTAAAGATAATAAATTATTATTTATTTTTATTATAAATAATATTATGAAAGTTAGTTTATATCTATGACATTGGAATGTATGTGAACGAATTTTAAAATTTTTAAAAGTTTTTAAAAAGGTAACTTATACTTTATCTTATTGTACAATTTTTTTTTTAGTTGTTTGTATTAATATGGTTGCTGCATTATAAGAATATCAATATGATAATAATTTAAATATGACAATAATGGCTACAAAATCAAATAAGATAAATTATTCTATTTGTTTTATTGATTTATTTAATTATATGTGTTTTTAATCCTTGTACTAGGTTAAATGACTTCAGTAATTATTTAATCACTTATTATGAAAGATTGAAAGGATGATTGGAATGTCCCACATTACAAGGGATTAAATATTTATAATTTTACATTATTTTATATTAATTTATTGTTATATCATTACACATTTACACTTATCATAAAAATAAAATTATGATTTTCTATTATATATATTTTTAAATAAAATAAAACAATAAAAAAATATCAGTTCAAACTAGAATCTAAATCGATCAAACCGGAACCGACCATTACGGGTTCGATTTTTTATTCTAAATTTTGACAAACTAGAATTGATAATTTGAGAATTGAAATCAATTTACTTAGGCTAGATATAACCTTACAGGGATGAAAGCCAGTCCTATGAGACTTGTTTTAACTCAAAACACCATGCCCTATCAATATTTAGATTATCAAATCATATATTTGCTGGTTTAGTTAGTGACTTGAAGAAGAACATAATGGTAACAATAGAAAGGAGATTTGAATGTTTTAAATTTGACTAGTTTCTTACACAGAGCATAAAATAGTTCTAACAATATGGCTTTTGTTATTATTGTTATTATTTGCACTTGTTACCAAATTCAAACTGATTTAGATTATGTCAGTGAATATTCTCAATAAAAATAAAAGAAAGTAATTTTTCTTCATCAATGATGGGTAGATGAAAGCACTTTTCGATAGCTGAAGCAATTGACGACACCGGTCGCCCGATAAGTGGGCCGGGCTGGCGAGTTCAACCGGGTGCGGCCCAGGCGCCCGCCTGATTGGGGCTGGGTCGAGCCCGAGTCAAGTCAATTTGGAACTCTGGTTCGGTTGAACCAGACGAGAACGGCATCCTCAAATTCCCACCCGTGCCCTAGATGCGGCGGTCAAACAGTCTCCTTCTCCACGGCGACCGCGACTGCGGCGTTTTCCTGGGAGAACGGTGGTTGCTGCGGCTTACCCTCCGTCGGCGAACGGTGACAGCGCCCGGTATCTCTCTCTTACTCCTCTTCCTCCTTCCTCTTCCCCCTTTCGTCGCGGCTCTCCCGCTTCCCCGACACCATCCTCCTCCTCCCTTCTCCTCATGTGAAGCATTTTAATTAAAAATATACCTAAGATAATACTAATCTGACTAGGTTTCCCAAAAGAAGCTCTCTCAACAGCAACTGCTTAATTTGATGAAGTGTTTGGTTCATCAACCTCTTAGCTTTCTTTTTATGTTTACTGCATTGCAGTTTCCTTTTCAAGCACACCAGAAAATTTCAACACAAACCCCCGAATGATACAAAGGACTCGACTCACCCTAAAGTACAAGTTGAGTAAACAACTAGAATTTGACTTGATTTCCAAACCCCAAAATCTCAATGTATTTTGGTTAGGTATTACCTTACACCTTTATGTCAGCATAGTGTGTTCTTTGCTGTAGTGCTGAAAGCAACTATCTTCTCTGCTTGAGGCTTGATCATACCTCAAAACACACGGACCTGCTTATATTTGGATTGTCAATTCTTGTATTTGATGGTTTAGTTGGTGATTTGAAGGATATTTTACTGGTAACCATAGAAAGGGATTTTAATGCTCTTAATTTAACTATGGATATTTTCTTACACAGAGTTCAATGATGCAAAAGATCCATATGGATGATCGTGAATAGTTTGGACATCATGGCTTTTGTTATTATTGTGGTCGTTTGCACTTGCTGGTTTTATTGGCAAATTCTCATTGATCTAGGTTATGCCAGCGAAGCTTCTCAAATAAAAGGCTTTTTTTTTCCTTCATTAATGATAATTAGCTGACGCTACGTATAATTTTTTTTACTGTTGCTGAAGTTATTTACATGAGCAGTCTTTCTCTTAAATTAATTTTTTTTATTGTCATAGAACCAAATAAAATAGTAGATTTTCTTCATCAAGGCAGTTTTCTTACCTTTTTATTCATTTTTTCAGAAAATTTGTTGCCTTTTTCTGGTCTTCCAGCTATGTTGTTGTAATTTTTGTCAAGTTGCACATTATCACAGTGCCTTCTTTAGCAGGTCGAACCTCACAAATTACTGTTGTTAATTTCTTAAACAGTGTGTTTTCTAATTACCAGTCTTGTTAGACCTATAACAAAATCATCTCGTTACATTCTTGTTGAAAAGGATCAATTATTCTGGAAGTGCTCATGTGAAATGTTTCAAGATTTAGTTGTAGGACATTAGTGAATCTGATGTTAGACAAAACATTATGCATCTTCCTCCTAATCTGAATGTTGAAGTACCCATTGCAAGTCATTGACTGATGTTTAACCTATTAGTACAAAGTCGAGTATCATCTGTATACGATAGTAAATGCCATTGTCACTCTTATGATATTTGATGAAAATCTTTGATATCATTTTTCAATATCTGCAGGGATATAGCGTGCTTCACAGTCTCTAGAGCTACTACCTACAATAGATAAATAGCGGAAGCTAGTGTCGGTGTGCATGTGTCATATCAAGACATTATTTCAGTGGTGGTTAACTGATTGAATGTGAGCATGGTATTAAGTAAATGATCGAAGGTACTCTTAATCAACATTCAAACACCATTTAGAGACTTACATCTCAAAGAAATGGTTAATGGGAACTGAATGCAGGTGGATTTACGTGAGTGGTAGGGGAATGTTATCTGATACGGATGATTAGTTGGAAGCTTTCAACTTCCTTTTGGTTGGAAGCAGATACAGAAAATATATTTAGTTCGGATGCGCTTGATTTGAGGTAGAAGAGGAATTTGGACTTGGAGAGGGCAGCAATAAAACTACTTTTCTTGTGCAAACAGTTTGTGATACTGCTTCAAAATATGATGTTTTTGGTGCAAAGGAGGCTCTTTTGCATTCTCCCATGTAACAAGTCCACCATCCATCTTTCTTCCTATGAACTCTGCAGTCGGTTTAGCTTTTCCACCGCCAAAGACCAAAGTTCAGATAATAAGTCCAACTTTACAGTGGTCGACCCCCTTCAATCATGTGAACCTTCCTCAGAGAAGCCTGCAATAACAGGCAAGTGTCGCACCCGTGACACAAAATCTTCAAGTTCTAGTCTTTCCATTGAGTTCTTTAAGGAGAGCGGTTGGAGTGATGCACAAGTCATGAAGCTTATGCAGAAGGAACCCAGGTTTCTATGTGCTAAGGTAGAGACTGTCCTGAAGCCCAGGTTGAGATCTTTGCAGGACATGGGTTTTTCTGACATTGAAATAGTTCAGCTGGTTTCATCATGTCCGAGGGTGCTCCTTCTACGTGACATCCAACCGAAGATCAACTTCTGGCGGTCACTTCTTGGTTCTAATGAGAGGTTAATCAGAACCTTCAGGAGAGGAATGTCTCTCCCTACTTATAGCTTGTCTCGGAAGATAGAGCCCAATATATCTCTCTTTAGGGAATGCGGCATCAGTGACGATCGCATCGCTCGTATGGTGGTGACACAACCGCGTGTTTTTGGTCAAACAGAAAAATGTATCAAGGAAGCTATTGAATATGTCGAGGAGTTGGGTGTGTCACGTGGCTGTAATATGTTCCCTTGTGCACTTTTATCGGTCATGGGCATTAGCAAGTCCAGTTTTGATTCTACCTTTGCAACCCTGATGAGCTTTGGGTGGTCCCAACCCGACAGCATTGCTGCATTCAGAAAGCAACCAACCATTTGGTCTTTGTCGCAGAAGAACTTGAGTGACAAGATGACATTCCTGACGAAGGAAGCTGGTTGTGAGCTGACATATATCATTGCCCATCCCATGCTTCTTACATATAGCTTGGAGAAGAGGTTGAGACCTCGATATGAGGTTATGAATTTTCTTGATCAGAATAAATTGCTGGATGGAGGACATCACCAGCCATCTTACATGATGCTATCTGAAAAGAGGTTCAGAAAGAGATTTCTTATCCTGCTGGGCGAGGAGAAATTTATTGCCCTCTATGATTCCTATGTTGCTGCCGTGCAGGGAAAGCACCCCGTTGTTGCGGAAAACTAGGATTGCAAGTGTTGCTTCCTTGGGACAAAAACTGTAAACCTATTATCGCATGCTGACTGCATTTTACATTTGTGGCCATTTAAATTCCCCAACAGTTTCTTGGACTATAACTTCGTGATTCTTCTTCGATTTATTTTTTTCTATTTATTTTCTTTTATGTCGATGTCTCACGAGGACTATGATTGAGTCATAGATGAGCTGACCCTTATGCCCCTCCTTCCTCTTGCAGGTATAGCTTCGACGGGGTTGACCGGTTCACAAGACAACAACGTATGGTCCGAGGGGGGCATAGCAAAATAATTACTTATAATATATATATGTACATATATATATTGGAGAATTCGCCTTATTGTGGATCCATTACAATGGACGGCTCTGATTAAACAGAGCTTTCTTATTCCCTTTTTCGATCATCTCCGTGTCATCCTCTCTCGATCTCTCGATCTAGTTTTAGGTCTTTCGAGCCGCGACCTTCTCGGATCCGGCGAATGGATGCCTTGGATTCCGTCGTAGATCCTCTGAGGGAATTCGCAAAGGACAGCGTCCGCCTCGTCAAGAGATGCCACAAGCCCGATCGCAAGGGTGAGTTACGATCTGCAAGATTTGGCTTTTTTTTTCATATGCAGTAGATGTTGCTCTTTCTATTGATTTTGATTGGTTGTGGCCCGTTTGAGTCTGTAGAGTTCACGAAGGTGGCGATCCGCACGGCGATCGGTTTCGTGGTGATGGGGTTCGTTGGCTTCTTCGTGAAGCTGATCTTTATCCCGATCAACAACATCATCGTCGGTTCGGGCTAGGTAAGTTGATGATAATCCCTCTCTGTCGTCATTAATGAGTTGCTTGTTATGGATTTTTTTAAGGTCAAAAGGATTTAGATATTCTCTGTTGTGTTTCACAATGTTTGAATCTTCAGATTCTTAAATTGATCATTTTTTGAATTTGGTAGCTTTGGTAAGATGATCTTTATTGTTGATCTTCTTTCAATTGGGCATCCGATGTGAACTTATTCTTCAGTCGGTAAGGCGTTTTGGTAACTTATTCTTCAGTCGGTGAGGCGTTTTGGTCCAGCAGGCACTTTTCTAACCCTAGTTTTCTAGTTGCTAGTATGTTTAAGTGGTCATGGTAACAGACTAATAAATTATCTCGCTTCAAAATAGTTTACTGAAAGATATCACCCATCTGAAAGAACATATCCCCTTATGTAGGATGGAACTGGCTGCCCATTCCATCTTCTTGATCTCCAATTTTGATGGAACACGCAATCTTGTTTTGCTTTATTTAAAAATATTATGAGGATTTACAACTCTTTGCAAGAATCTTTGAATCATATCTTGGAATTTGTTTATGCAGCACAAGGGAAGTTACATGCAGACTGGAAAATACTGGTGGCGTGTACCGATCTGCACGGTATACAAAACCATGGTTTCCATGTCTTGGAATTTTGACGAAGTGAAATTTTACCTAGCTGGTATATGGTTTCAACACCGCATATAAAGTGCAAACTTGGTATCACTGAGTGGTTTTTGATGTACTAAATCCATTTCCATGATACAAGCATCAATTCAATAATTTTTTAACTAACAAACAAGGGTATGGACTAAGGGTAGAATAATTTTTTTATTTTGAAAATAGATTAGCTTCTGTTTTTCTTGTGTGGGAAGGGTGGTATTACAAAAATGTACAACTAGAAGTTTAATGGAAATTACTAGTGCCAATAATTTGCTATGGTAGTCATGCATGTGACAAATCGAAAAGAAAGCTGGATTTTCTTATGCATGTATAGCGTGGGGAGCATGTTGCCTTATAATTATATATATATATACTGATGCTTTAGGATCTTGCATAATTATACTTTGTTCGATGGAAGTATAATTATTTTACAATGTTATTATTTTAGTGGAATTTTATATGTTGTGATTTAGTTTGTATGATTTTTTTTTCTTTATTGTTGTAACTCACTTTCCTGATCAAATCTCTGATAAGACGTCTTGTAAATTGTTTGTTTACGTCATGACGTGTTTCTTGGCACATTTTGAGAGGATATGACTAGAGATGAATATCTACCTCTCTTTCCCACTTTTAATCGGCAACTATTTATCAAAAGGAGATTTTGTGCATGATGGGAGTTTTAAATCTGGGAGCAGTAGACAAATATCTACTCTTTCAATGCTGGTAGGCTCTTATTTGTCATTCCTTTCTTTTCTTCTTTTATTACCATTATGGTCAATCTAGCAGCAGATTGCCTAATATTTTAACCCAAGATTAGTCTTTTTTTGGGGGTAGTTTTGAGCTTGACCTACTTGGCGTTGTGGTTGTGAATCACAAAATCTTACATATTTGAATAGTTATATGTCATTATGTCTGCATCAACTTAACCTCTGTGCGCTCAAACGAAATGACTCATCCCAGAGATGGATGCCGAAAGCATTCCAGTTTTATTCGATGATGTTTTCTTGTCGCAGGACTTGTGCTAGAGATTGCAGAAACAAAGAGCCTTCGAAACGCTCGAATTTTCAGGACAAGCATGAGGTTTATATCGACCTTGAAATCGATTTGTCATCTTTGGCATTCTTGACTCACCGCAACTTTAGCATCGAAGGAACAAACAAAGATATTTTATTTTACTTCTCATTTATGTATGCATTTCTAATTTTGTAACTTTAGCTATTTTTCCTGTTTATGACTGAAATTTACTGATGTAGACTCGGATATATCATCTTTGGTCGAGATCAAGTGTTGGTTGTTCTTCTGGTTCCTTAAAAGTGAGATTCACCATGGCCTCATGTGGTGGTCAGGCATGAAGCTCCCCACAATACTCGAATGCTCCAAGAACCGATCATGGAGTGGATTGTCAGGTGACGATGATGTTGTGCTCCTTAAGTTTTCAGATATATTAATATATATTTCTCATAGAAAATTGATTCGTTGCTTTGGTATAACATCACCATTCTTAGTTTGCAGGTGTATATTCTGATAGAAAAATGCTTGTGTTCCATCTTCTTCCAACAAAAAATTTCTCCTTAACCTTCTCCTACATTTCCTCTTCTACCACTTTCTTGGTACTGCTGGTACATCGGATAGTGGACGGAACCTACATTGATCTGATCATGGATTAAGCATGGATCTGGTACCTGAAATGACAAATCTTGGGCACATCCATCCCTTCTTTCTTTCTTTCATGTATTATACTCTTCCATGACTTCCATGTGTCCTCGCAATGAAGTAGGCAAAACAAATCCTCTACAATCTACTCGAGCGAGAAATCAATCGACGAATCCAATCTTATTATGTACATCCATGTATGAAAGGTCGGCCCAAATTCAAATCCAGCCCAAAATATGCTCAATTGCTACGATAGATTTCATCGTACAAAAAACACTTGGCCTCAAAGCATGGACAAGTGGACGCCTTCATGTCAATGCCTTATTGGGCCGGAGGCTGCACTGTGAATCCGTTTGCGCCAGCCTGAGAAGACCCCGGTGTTCTAAACGGGTTGCATGACCCCAAACCCGCCATTGACCAACTCCGGGCCCTAATTTTTGCAAGTCCACCGCACGAGCGATTCTGCACCACCGCCTTCCTCGCTGCCGGGGCTTCAACCTTCGCTCTAGGAAAAGTGTGTGGAATCTGCGGCGGTCTCGAAGGCTGTCCTCCGCGATTCGTTTGCCCATTTCCGCTGCTCAAATCGGTCCCTCGTTCCTTAAGGTTATGATGGATGGTTTCTGTTTAGATGGTATTTTTTCGTTATTCTTGTCATTATTTATGAAATCAATTTGTGTGTTTAGCGGCGAGGTTTGCTTTCCAGTTTCCACTACATGTAGAGGTTTTACCACCCTCGAGTCTCAAGAGAGTGCAGGTGTAATCCCACCGGAGTTGCTAACGACTACTAAGACTCTGCTTCGGCCGGATCGTGATATAGGTAGCTTTTATTTGGGGAAGTGCCTTTTCTTATGCTTATGCTGATCACATCGTTTTTTTTTTTGTCAACTTGTTTTGTTGCAGTGTCCATTTCGCTGCATTGTTATCGCTTTTTTTTAAAAAAATTTTGTTGGTAGTTTTTGCACATTATTTTTCTTCCATCGTGATTATGCTGCATGTAATAGCGGCTAAGTTGCATCTGATGCTTACTGATGACTTAGTCTTGATTAATATATTTTTTGGAATTATAGCTATTCATTGAATCCTCGAAGTAGATGATAGGCGTGTATAAGCTTCAGGGTAAAGTCAGAGGGACCCTTTTTTTGCTGATATTAAACATAAAAACTAATGGAGAGAAGAGGATAGAAGATGCAGGAGAAAAGAGAAATTGTTTAGAATACCGTTTCTCTACATTTCTATCCAATTTCGCTAATTCTGAAGAGAAGAAAAAGGGATCAGGGAGAGAATTGGATTCTCCTCACTTCTTTCTAATTTTCCTCCTACTTTTGCTTCTAAATGGAGAATATTCACTTCTCTTCTCTCCAACTGTCCTCTTTGCCCCACTTCACTTCATCCAAATGACTCTAGTTGGTCATGAAGCAAGTTATATTCTTTTGTGGGTAGCTGTATCATGACGGCTTTGGTGATGTCTCCTATGTCTGGACATGTTCCCCAGATAGTGATCATGTACTTTATAATCAGCGACCAGTCACTTGTAACTAGCTATGTCAGATAATTTTACACATAGTGAATCTTCCATTGGGATTTCAATTGTTTTTGGATTCTCTGCCACCTATTAGCATTAATGTGTGTAATATTTTGATCTAGAAGCGCTTCGATAGTTAAAGAAGATTTTTTTTTCCCCATTAATCTTCTGTTTTGCATCTCCTGTGAATATGTGTTTGTCCTGTAGGGCAATATGCAGACCTAGTTACTAGGGTGACAAATTTTCATGGCGAGGATAATGGCTTCATGGTTTTGGCCGGTGATGTTTTTGATGTGCCGATTAGAAAGGATATCATCCACCGTGTTGTAAGGTGGCAGCTTGCTAAACGACAACAGGTAATCCACAGTACTCATGCTTCTAAATTAGTTGCACATTAGATCGCTGATTGTTCTTGATATCATTATTTAATATACATAGTATTTCTCATCCCAAGACATGATTGTTGTGGATTTAATTTGGCATATGAAAATTTCACTTTCTGTGGCTAGAATATTAATGTTGTTGCCCAAATGATGTCATTTTGTTGATCAAATTATCTTTTCCTATTGGAATTTGATTTACAATAATGCAACAAACCATATAAACCTTTATGATTCACTCTCAGGCTTGGTTAGTTGGGTGGATTTTAAGGGTACCACCTGCAAATAATTCAAGGTTGTTATTTACTTCTGCAAATGCTTTAGGTCAAATTCTCTGGAGTCCATGACTTAGTTTGTATCAATTTTTGTTACCTGGTCTTAAAATATCTTCTTTTGACATGCTTGAGTCACTGAGATAGCTATTCTTCATCTAATCTCAATTGATCCTGCCTCTAATTTACTGTCAGTCTGAATGTTTATTGGTCTTTTTCTCCTATGTTGCTTTCAAACTGGTCAATATCAATAAAGCAAGCTAGTCTTATTTGTTTGTCTCGTAAATTATGGGGAATACAACCATACACCAGATGCACGTCTTTGTTCTGGGCATTCTAGTGTTGTTATCTGAGCAATATCAATCCAATAGTTAAGTTGCAGGTCCATGTTATGGAAGTTATGTTTTGTGATGCCTATTTCACATATTTCATCTTTAACACCCATTTCTTTGGTTATTAGTTCAGAATGCATTTGCTGAGTATGCTATTCTCATTACTGAAGCATCCATGTTAGAACCACCTACATTTGGATAAGGCTCAATCATGAGAATACCAGAAGTTACAAGTTTACATGCTAGATATGTATTATGGACGATGGAGGATGCATATAAATCTATTAATAAAAATGAAAATAAATTGCACTTTACTGAATCCTTATATGGCCTGATGCTCATTTGCTTGTAAATGGATCACTCTTGTAAGATTGTTCGTTCCCTTTTTTTATTATTACAGTTGAATCTTTACTGGATGCTAGATATTTTTTGTCTAATGAGAGGAAATTGCTTATGTAAATCGGGAAGAATAGCACAATGCAAGGTTCGCCATACCATGGCATATTGCTCGATACGGATGGTATATACTGATCTGACAGGAGATCGGGATGGGCGGTATATACTAGTATGTTAGTACACTACCATACTGTATGTCGGTACGTCGATATATACTGTACCAATGATTGGTCGGTATATCGGTACAGACCGGTAAGACAAACATAATACTTTGGTCAGTTCACAAATTTGCATATATTTTTTGATAAGCCTTGCAAATTTCCAGCCTACAGAAGCGTCTCTGTTTTGTTCCTTTTTTTTCATGCGAATGTATATATTTTGTCAATAGCAAGTTGAAGCATGCACATATTGAATATAAAGATTTGCAGCATGGCCTGTATTATCAAAACTGAGACATCCGTATTGGTTGTCTTTAGTTTTCTGTTTAGGACTAATTTATTGGACCATTTTTGTTTCACATCATCACATATTATTTATATCAGGGTAAACACTCGACGAAAACTATTAGTGAAGTAAGTGGGACAGGTAAGAAACCGAACAGGCAAAGGGGAACCGGAAGAGCAAGACATGGGACTTTGCGTGGACCTTAGGTTACTAAAACCTTTAGCATCTGCTGTATCAGGCTTGACGCAAACCTATCTGCTATCTTTGTCCTTTCTAATAGGAATAATCTAACCAAGTGCACATTAATAGTTTAGGCATGGTGCCACCATGCATGTGCATTCAATTAAGCTGCAAAAGAAGGTTCGCCAATTAGGATTGAAAATTGCATTGTCGGCTCGAACAGCCGAAGGCAAGGTTAGTCTTGTCTTGCTTTTCTTCCCTCCATTCGTACATTTTAATCTTCTGAACTTTTAATGGTTTTATTCATTTCCTTTTGTTGGATGTATATGATGAATTTCTGGTTAATCCTTTTGATCCTTTTCCTTTAGTTCATTGCTATTCCTGTACGGTGTTAGACTAAAATTTCCAATAATTGCAGGGTTTCTTTGATATTGTGGATTCGAAATACCCACACTGCATTTACTGCAAATTAAGCTAAACTCACTGTTCCTGTTTAGAAGATTCATTTGAATATATTAGACAACATGCATCCGTTTTAAATAATATATTAGCTGCTTGCATGTTGATTCTTGTATATATTACCTGTATTTTCTGACGAGGAACAATCCTAATGGTTATACTAAACAGCTCGTAGTTTTGGAGGATTTGGCAGTCCCTAGCCACAAAACAAAGAATATTGTAAACTATGTTGCCCAGATGGAAAACACAAAGAAGGTTTGACCGGCTAAAGTTGGCAACAAGAAACTTGCATTGTGTGAATGTGTTGCCATCAATTGTAAGTCCATATGGGTTCGTACAAGTGACTATTGCAATCCCGATCAACTGCACAATTTGTGAACTGGAGTTTGCTTTCATTTGGTCGATTCAAGTCTTTATATCCATTCATATTTTCATGTTCATGCAGGGACCTGAATGTCTATAGCATCTTGTTGCATGACACACCGGTGATGACTCGAGATGCTGTTAGTAGGATGCACACTCCCATTAATCGTCGATGTCATCCCAATTAAAGAAGGAAAAATTCATGCTGCAGCCATTGTAGGTATGTTATGGATGAAACAAACCACGACCGATAGAGAATGAATTTAATTTGCTCTTTGATTCAGTCCAAATTGAGCTTTTTTTTGCAGCCTACAGAGACTCATATTTTGGTATTTGTGTGGAAAAAGCAGTTTTTGTTACTGCAGCAGCATCGTGTTTTGCCTTTTTGCTGGTGAAGAAATTATTCTTATTGTGGTCGGCCAGATTGATTTAAATGATGAAAGCAACCTGGTCTCCCTCATGATGAAAGTATTATTGTTCATGGCCACCTCTGTCTCTTCCGCTGCTGCTGCTGCTGCTGCTGCTGCACTGAAACCCCAGAAAGGACACTGAAATATTTGAAACCGCTATCAACAGCAACCATGTCTCCTAAAATTAGAACCATGACTTTAGTGCCCAGCCATTATTTATATATATATATATATAGCTTTCTTGGTGCAACCAAAATGTTGTACATAAATCGTTCAAATGACCTACTGTTATTAGAAACCATTAAAGAAGGGGGGGCATCAGGATTCAAGAACAATTTCCATAATCACGTGGTTTGTGCATGAGAAAGAACCAAAAGAGGAGACAATGTGCACAGTTGTAATAAACACAGGCAGCCAGAGTTGAGGCTTCAAATGGCATAAATCGCCTGCAATCTTGATTGAAGAGAGAGAGAGAGAGAGAGAGAGAGAGAGAGAGAGAGAGAGAGGGGGAAACGTTCTGACATGACAACCCATAATTGGTTGGATATCTCCGCGGGCAACTTCTTCATCCCTTATCCGGATGAAGCAACAGGGGTGGGCAGGATGTGATCATGGGAGATGTAGTTCTTTGCAGTGCCAGAACAGTATGAGAAGTTGTAATGTAGCAAAGATGGCAAGTGCAGCATTTCCTGATGACTCGAATTGGTTTGTTACTAGGAATCTACATTGTGTATGATGCAGCAGGACTCCAATCATTGATTGCTATCAAACCACTCACGGCGCAAGAATACCCATTTACAGAGAGCGTGTTGTGGTACTTGTAGGAAGGACACGAGAAAGCACAGCCCGCGATCTCCGTGGACCTGTCGATTGTAGAGCAGAAGCAGAAGAGGATTCATAGTTTCAGCGACAAGTCTATCTCCTCCGCCCTCTTGCCTTCCTCCTCCAAAGGCCTGTAAAACCCCCACCATTTCTGCTCCGTGGTCTCCCTCCAACCTACGGGTTTCACCTTTCCGAGGTCGATATCATGGCGGGAGTCCTGTTCTTTCATGAACTCCACCATGCTATGCCGGCCAACGGCCGCAACACTCATGCCGGCATGCGGGACTCCTGCGGCGGGCGTCTCCCTTCTCCTTTTCGCAAGGCTTCGCTCCAGCTTGTGAGCGTTCTGGTGCCCGCCCAGCGCTTGTGAGCTGTAGAACTTCCTGTTGCAGTAGTGGCAGGAGAAGAACCGTTGTGGCTCAGGCGGAGACATCGGCTGCAGTGCTAGCTCCAGGTTAAGATCATAGGCCTCTACTTCCACTTCCATGGAGAGAGAGAGAGAGAGAGAGAGAGAGAGAGAGAGAGAGAGAGAGAGAGAGAGAGAGAGAGAGAGAGATGAGCAAGGGAATGTGTGTGTGGTTATCCTTTTAATACGAGTACAGAAAGTATCTCAGCTTGAAATGAGGAGGAAAGGGGGCGAAAGGGGACTTAAAGAAGGCGTGGCAAGAGAAACGATCGAGCGAAGCAGACAGGAACGGGAGAGAGAAGAGATGAACGTGTGGAAGCGGAAGGGAGAAGGGGTGAGTCTCACTCCCATTTACGGCTGCACCGGAGCTTTGCGTCGTGTCGGTACGTGGGCTAATGGTCTTCACCATTATTTCGCGCAGGAAGAGGTGGCATGCCTTCGCTCCCGCTGTCTCCTCCTCCTGATCGCGGCTCCACTCGGTCCCCCCTTCGATTCCCTCCTCCATTTCCTCCCATCTCTCTCCAAGAAGAAAGTGCATGTGACCATATAGAAACGCTCCATCTGTGCCATCACATCCAGTGTTCGGAAGAGCAGCATCCATGCACGGCCCAAATCTTCTCTTCTCAAAAGCCACCTGTTGGAACACAAATCTAAGGTTCACACCGTAACGTATTTGAGCATCTGCCTTGCTTTGTAGTCCTCGGCGAAAGCTACATGTTGTCGTCTCTTTCATTCGGGAAGGGAGGAGGAGAAATCAGCACATGTTTCCTAAATGATTCCCGCACGAAAAGGATGGGTACGTATGAACCAGTGCAGTAGTCGAGCGCTAACCTTATCAGGTTACGTGATGTTATTCCGACACCGCACGGTTCGGATGGGCTCGGTGGACGGAGTCGTCCTCGAAGCTTCTTGCACATCCGTCGTATGTCATCGGCAACGTCACCTGAAGTGTCCGTCTCCGAGACCAGTTGGCCCCGCCGGAATGGCCAACGGCGGCACCGAGAGCCACGCTAATTGAGCTCGTGGATGATGTAGCCGGCCGCAGCTTTCGGTGGCTGCGACACCATCTTGTGGACGTCGCGCATCCTTCCATCCTTTCCGGGAGCGTCGGAAAAGGACCGATGATGAGGCCGTGGGCGCACACGACAATCCAGGCATATACTTCATCAACTATCAGCAGGAGTAGATTGATCCTCACATTGTTTCATGACCTATGACAACACCGAAGAGAGCAAAAGAATGGGAAGAGAAGTCGCAACGACATAAGTCCGGAATTAAATACAAAGATTTACGACTACCTGTGGAGAGAAGAAGACTGTAATACCCCCCCCAAAAAAAAAAAAGATAATGGAGAAAATACAAATTTTGCTAAACTTGTCTTCCAATTTTTACTGGATACTATCTAAATCGTAAGATAATTTACTCATTCGATTTCATGACCTATATATTCACAACTTGGATTCTGTCATAAACTCCATCCAATCTCAATCTGTGCGACCGATAGATTTTTATAAGAATAAAATGCCAAGCTCACCTACCAGCATTCTGCCAACTGACAGCGGTGGCTTCAGAGGTGGGTGGGTCCCGGATGGGCCCCCCCTCCAATAATTAGAGAATTGAGAGGAAAACGGACGATGTGCTACGCGCCAAGTCGTTATCCCATCATTGGATGAAATAAATCAAAATAGCAGATTTATTATATTTTATGTTATGTTCGTATTATTATTATTATTTTTTATTGTTTGGGTCGTATGAAATGCTGCTATTTACACGTGCGCACGGCCACCGCACGAAGCACCTCCATGACACGTTCTGTGTCGGGAATCCCCGATCTTATTCGCTGTGGGCGGCGGCTCAGCTTATCCCCGCCACCGCGGCAAGGAAGTCACCTCCGGGACCGCGGTGCTCTTCCTGCTGCGGAAAGCGTGGCACGCTCCTCGGACGCCCGGAAGAGCGTTGTTACCTGGACCGCCCGGCTCTTCGCCCACACGCCCGTTCAGCGGCGGCGTCGAGGAAGCCGAGGAGCTCTTCCAATGAATGCCCGATAAGCGCACGGGCCTGGCCCATGAACTGTTCCGGAATTGACCGTGCTGTCCTGGAACAGGTTCCGTTCGGGTTGTTGAAGCTCGTCAACAATTTGTGTTAGATTATGTGACCCGTTATAATCGAATAAGATATATGATATAATTAATTGGATTATGATATCAGTATCGGTCAATAAAAAAGAAATCCATATTTTGATAGGATACTTTAGGGAATGTCCTTGATGGAAGGAACTCCCCTAATAACTTATCCTAGACCCTTTGCTCTCGCCTATAAATAGATAGGACCTCGGGGGACTTAAAGTGATTGTGACAGAAGCAACACAAAAGCATCTAAGAGTTACGAAAAGATTAGCAACACAGACGTATTTAAAAGTTGCGTAAAAAAAAAATATTTCACAGACATCGATTGAGAGATTACAGTCTCCCTCTCAATCTCCCTGAGCCATCAATTACAGTGGTCCTGTGAAAGGATAGGAAGAGATGAGGAGTCTAGTTCTCCTTACAGATTAACGGAGGCGTTAGATCTAAGGAAGGTATTCAGATCAGAAATCTTTCCCCTTCCGTACGGATGGCATCAAAGGTACACATCGTAAAAATAGATCTATTGTTCTTTGATTTCGATCCTAGAATTAAAGTTTTTCGTATCATAGAAGCATGATTAAAGATTTTTATGCTTACAATTGGTATCAGAGTCTAGGTTCTTGAAATCAAAACTTTAGATCTATTGTTTTTCTGATTTACGATATTTGGATGATCCAAATTCTGTCAAATCTGTATTCCTATCCATTTTGGTTTCTCGTCGTATTTTATCGTTTGCCTGTCGGCGATATTAAGGAAACAGCGATGATCGCTATGTGGCACCGTTGTCGATTTCATTACAATCTCGTTGCGTATGGCCATAAGGGCCGCCGGCAATCGCACCGCAGTAGCCATAGGGCTGCATATCGGTCGCATGAGGGCGGCAACCCCGTAGCAGGCGGCAAACCAAGACCGTAAGACGCACTGCTGTGGCGCCGGCAAGTAATCACAAGACACCGCGGTAACCGCTTCAAAGAATCGTGCACATGACGTCAGCGTACAAGATCGGACAAAACAGGCAGAGGCTAAGAGAGTTGTTCGGCAAAATTACAATTTTGCCATTAAGCAAAAATTACAATTTTGCCATTAGGGTTTCTTTAAAAAAATTATAGTTTTGTCATTAAGCAAAAATTACAATTTTACCATTAGGGTCTTATAAATATTTTTAATATTTTTACAGTTCTATCCTTTACAAATATGATAATTCTAATTTATGTTTGTCATCATATTTATGGTTTTACCCTTAAAAGGATTAAATTTAATTTTGATCAAATTTAGAAAGGATTAAATTTTGATCAATTTTTTATTTTGATCAACTTATTTAATTAGGCTAATATCGATTCTGGGTTTGTCTAAATTAAATAAAATTGATTAGTTTAATTTGATATTTTATATATTAAAAAATTATAAATTATTATTCCTTTTATAGTTTTTCTCATATGATTTATTGATTACATGTGCTAAATTAAAATCCAAGTATTATTTTTGGATATTCCTTTGGTTACTCATATATATATATTTGAAATTGTGAAATCATAGTTATCTTTCACATAAAAACTTTTCATGATTTATTTATTATCATGATTATAATTATCATATGAGTTTTTCGTTTTACTGATCAATATATATGAATTATTGATTGCAAGTTGTAAAAAAATCTAATTATTGTTCTTGGATTTTTTTATTATTATTCATATGTATATATTTGAAATTGTGAAATGATAGTTAATTTTCACATAAAGGTTTTTCATGATTTATGTGTTATCATGATTATAGTTGTCATATGAATTTTCTTTATGCTCATTAATATTCAATAATCATTATGGTTGTTGTTCTATTATTGAATTACTTAGCATAAATTGAATTAAAGAAATTTAGTAAATATTATTTGTAATTCATCTTCCTAAGTTTTACCTGACCAGTAGCTGTCAAAGTGGCCTGGGATGATAAGCTTATGTGATATGAATTACGATAAAGGTCTTGTCATTTATAGGATATTTTAGATTGTATTTTATATTTTTGTATTGGTCTTGTAGCCACCAAAGTGACCTAGACCAATAATTTATAAAATACATTATGGAATTGATCCTAGATGATATTTAAAAAAAATTGATAAATATTATTTATAATTTATTTTCCTAAGTTTTATCTGATCAATAGCTGCCAAAGTAGCCTGGAATGATAGACTTATGGGATATGAATTACAATAAAGTCTTATCATTCATAGGACATTTTAGATTGTATTTTATATTTTTTTATTGGTCTTGTAGTCACCAAAGTGACCTAGACTAATAATCTATAAAATACATTATGGGATTGGTCATAAATGACATTAAAGAAAAATAATATTCACAATGACACACATAATAAGGAGATTTAGATAATCCTAAAGGAGAATCTATTTTGAATAATACTATTTTGGATATCCTTGTAGTTTAGTGTTCTATACCCAAAGGTATTAACACTATTCCACAAGGATGGTATCAGTCCTTCATAAATGATTATATGTGTGAACAATAGATATGTCAATATTGAAAGTAAAATATTGATGATATCAATAGTTCAACATTTATTATAAAACTCAAAGCATTGATGTTATATTATTACAGTGATACTTCCTTCATTGTATTTTTATAAATGTCCTTATATTTTCTAAAATATATTTTCTGGAATAAATGGTTTGAGCATATACAAGTTATATTGAATGAGTGAGACCTTGATCAAATTATTTAAAGGGAACACAGACTTATTTACTGAAAGTTCTGTGGAATAAATAATTAAGGTGACTGATCAGAAAAGGTCTGAAAAATTTAATTTGATGATACTTAGACTTCAGTACAGTTTACAACTAGTGCATAAGAATATTTAAGGATCAATTTAAATTTTCTAATAAGTCATTAGTTGACACCTCAATGAAAGAACTGACTAAAAATGATAGTATTTGAGAAATTTAAGATTATCTCCTCAATATAATTAACAAAGTTGTAAACTCAAGACTTAGAATATTTGAGTTTTACTCAAGGGGTGGGTAACAATAAAATAAGGATGAAGCATAAGCCACCTGAGTTTATAATTACTATATAAACTCATAAAGGAATTTCTTCATAATAAAGTGTTACTTGTGTAACAATGAAAGTTATATAAAGAAGAATTATAAGATTTGATTTGAAATGAAAAGTTATAAATATAACTTTTATGTGGTTCAAATCAAATATTATAGAAAATTATTTTTCTAATATTTGGTGGATTAATTTGATGCTTCAATATATGTTACCAATAATATAGATTTATTTTAATATTTAAAAAAAAAGGAATAAAAACCAAAGGAGATTGAAATATTCATCATTACAAGGAATAATCTTAAAGTGAAAGCAATAGTAGTTTGTATTTATCGCTTACGCCTAAAGATGATTTATTTGATGAATCTTGAGGATTTGTGCTATATTCTTATAATTCTAGGAGTTTGGATTCTTTACCTAGAATTGTTAGAATATTGTTTCTCCTTTGATAATTGTGAACTCAATATGATTCAATAAAAGTTAATATTTAGATTCTGTATAATGGTCTATATAAAATTAATATACTCCTTGAGATTATGCTTACATATGCGAGTCATTCTATATTTTCGTCTTATTAAAAAGAGGCATTTTATCACCATATAGATAATCTATTGAGATATGATTATATATATATATATATATATATATATCTAATTCATGTAAAGTATAAGGCCGTTGATACTCTTAAAGTGTGCATAAATGAGGTCGAGAGACAATTAGATAGAAAAGTTAAAATCATCATATCTGATAGGGGTGATGGATTTTATGGTATTCATGATAGATCCAATTATCATTCTAGTTCTTTTACTAGAATCTTGGAAAATCAAGGTATTCAGTATAATTTATCAGATGTGTCGTAGCAGAACATAATTGCTGAAAGATATAATCGTACACTTATCATTAGGAGCATGATGTGAGAAGAAGCTCTAAGGACAACTATGCATATCTTAAATGGGGTTTCTAAGAAACCTAACTTAAGATATTTACATATTTAGGATTGTCTTGTAGAGATAAGGATCTTCAACTCACATAAAAAAAATTAAAGTTAATAACTATTTCTGAATATTTTGTTATTTATTCAAAAAAGTTTAAAAAGGGTATATATCTTATTGCTCTAATTATAGTACGAGAATGGTTAAATATGGTAATATAAGGTTCATATAAAATAGCGAATTAGTGAGAGTAAAAATCTCAAAATTTAATTTTGATATAGAGGAGATACATGTTGATACTCCTTTATTATTCGAGAGATTGTTGTTACTCAAATTATTAAATAATTTAATAAAAATAAATAATAAAATAACATTACCAAACTCCCACATTATATTGATTCATTGATAATGGTCTTGTAGAATAACCACAATCGACAGCCTTAGAAATTTTTTAATAGGAAAGGAATCTTGTCATTTATGATTATTATGTGGTATATCTATAAGAATTATATTTTGATATAGGAATCAGAATAGATCCTTTATTGTTTTCACAGGTCATGAAAGGTAACGATTCTAAAAAGTAATATGATATAATATAAGAAGAGTTAAAATCAATAACCAGAATGGTGTCTGATAAATTCGTCGAATTGTCCAATAATTATTAAAGAGTATTATATAAATATGACTCAAAGGACAATGTCGAATGATATAATGATCAGACTTTTAGTTTTTATATGGTTATAGATTTTACTCGTAAAGAATGTATCAATTATGACGAGGCATACAATTGTTAGAGGAACTCGTTAAGAATCACCATAACATTAGTGACTCATTATGAGTTTGAGTTACATCATAATGATATGAAAATAAATTTTTGATTAAGGATCTAGTTTTCTATAAGTTATTTTGAATGACTCACAGAGAAAATGAATGAAATATAAATTTGGCATGTAAATTTAGAAATCTATTTATGATCTTAAACAAGCTTCTACACAATAATGTATATAAAGTTTGTTAATATCATTGATTTCTTCAGATTTAAGAAAAATACTGTTAATCAATATTTATATCTGAAGATCAATGGGAGCAAGTTTATTATATTGATTATATATGTGGATAATATTTTACATTGCCAATAGTGACTTGGTTTATTATACTAAACCAAAAAATTATCACTAAGAATTTAAGACGGTTGATATGAATGAGACATCTTATATTATTAGTATTAAGATACTCAGAGATATATCTCAATGATTATTAAGATTATCTTAGAAAAGATATATTAATCGAGTCTTGATATGATTTAATATACAACTTTGTTCAACAAATCATAAAAGTAAAATTTTAGTCAAAAGTGAGTGCTTTAAAATGACTTGAAAAGAATCAGATAAAGAAAATATTCTTTATATATGCGTAGTTGAAAGTCTATACTCAAGCCTATGTCAGAACAGATATCAGTTTTTGCAGTTAGAATACTGGGTAGATATTTGAGTTATCTAGAAGTGAAAAATATTAAAGGACTGCAAAGGAAAGTAATAAGATATCTGGAAGGGACGAAGGATTATATGCTCACATGAATGAAATTATATCAGCTTGAAATGATGATGTTTTTCAAATGCTGATTTTATAAATTACCTCAATAATAGGAAGTCCACCTTATAGTTAATATCTATATCAATTAGAGGGGTAATTTATTATTATATTATTATTAATAATGAAAGTTAATTTTGTGGTATGCTTTGAGGCCACTAATCAAACTTTATAATTGTAAAATTTTATCTCAGGACTTGGTGTGGTCAGACTCAATTGTCAAGTCGTTGAAGATATTTTGTGATATCGCAATAGTTTTCTTCACTAAGAATGACAAGTACTATTGCATTTGTATGCATTATGGTGGAAAGTACTTAATGGTTAGAGAAGACGAGTCCAGAAACATCTAATGTCAATTAATTATTTGAGTTCCACTGTATTGATTGCTGATCCATTTACTTAGGACTTACAGCCTAAAGTGTTTTGAAAGAACATGTTTTTATGATTGGGTTTGTGAGTAACCCATAAAGGATATGGTGATGCATATTTGAGTGGACACTGTAATTGATATTTTTACTTACGTACTTAAAGTTATTTGTTTCTGTTATCCTGTTCACAATTATGTATGTACATATTATGGTTGAATGTGATAACAGGATTGTCTTGACAAAATAAATTATAGGGGTTATTATGGACTATATTAGGAAAGACTAATAATATTGTAGTACATAAAAGGGAGTATAATATTGATGATATACAATCGCTATGACTCGCATTGATGGTTGGACTTAATATGGTATTATTTTGTTTATTGGACTTATTGGCTTGTTTTAAAATTCATGGCCATGTATAAAATGCTTTTCAAAATTTTTAGGATCCAATTAGGAAAAATTATTTTCAAACAAATTTTGTTTTGTTTATTTTTGATTTTGAATATCTTTTATATCTTATCAATTAAGGGGTCAAGTGGGAGAATGTTAGATTATATGGCCCGTTATAATCGGATAAGATATATGATATAACTAATTGGATTCTGATATCAGTATCGACCAATAAAAAAGAAGTCCATATTTTGGTATGATACCTTAGGAGATGCCCTTGATGGAAGGAACTCTCATAATAACTTATCTTAGACCCTTTGCTCTCGCCTATAAATAGACAAGACCTCAGGGGACTTAAAGTGATAATGACAGAAGCAACACAGAAGCATTTAAGTGTTGCGTAAAGATTGGCAACACAGATGCATCTAAGAGTTGTATAAAAGAAAATATTTCACAGACATCGATTGAGAGATTATAGTCTCCCTCTCAATCTCCCTAAGCCATCAATTACAGTGGTCCTGTGAAAAGATAGGAAAAGAGGAGAATGAGTCTAGTTCTCCTTACAGATTAGCGGAGGCGTTGGATCTAAGGAAAGTATTCAGATCAGAAATCTTTCCCCTTCCGTACGGATGGCATCAAAGATACACATCGTAAAAACAGATCTATTGTTTTTTGATTTCGATCCTAGAATAAAGTTTTCTACATCATAGAAGCATGATTAAAAATTTTTATGTTTACAATTTGAAAAAATGCCGGAGAGGGTTGTGCAACCGTCGACTTCATCGAGAGTCGACGCCGCTCCGGCTATCTTCGATGGGATGCCGGGGTGAACTGCGATTTCCTGTAGGGTGATGGCATCTTGTCATGGTGAACAGAATCGAAGGCTCGAGGAAGCAGGTCGTGATCGAACACGATGACGATGGCCGGTTTTATATACAGAATAAAGATCTAAGGAGGGAGCATCGTTCATGCTGCAAGATGAACTAGTAAACTGTGGTCACTTGGACTGCGATGATCACAGATATGTTGAAGATGAGTTTAGCAGATCCATCGAATTGCTGGAAAACCTGTGCATCTTCAATCAAATCTACGTTTTGCCATCTCTTCTAGCTCATGCCAAAAACTTAATTAAACCATTTTGAGTTTCGAAATCAACTCAGCCAGTTGACAAAGTGAAGTTATGCCGACCGCTCCATCTTCCTAAAATATTATCATGCAGATTGGAACAAAATTGTGAGTTCGATCGTATTTCCACAATAATGGCAGGTAAAGTCAAGAATCGAACACGCATTTATACGTGTGTTTTTAATTTCATTTTGATGCTCGTGGATGGACGATCACGGCCTCACGTGAAGCGGCGCGCCGGCCGGGCGACGAGCGATACGAGCCCGACCCGGTGGGCTCCGCCTGCCCACCGGGGCACGACGAGGGACGCGACAACCTCCCCGGACGCGGGCCGGCGTCTTCGCGCTTGTGTCGGGCCGCGACCGTTCACCTGGAGAGACGACGACGTCGACGGTGATCGTCGATGATGATGATGATGGTGTCGAAGGGCACGTGGGGGCCACCGCCGATGCACCAACCCATCGGTCATCCCGCCCGTTGAATGCGGCACGAAAATACAACAAAAAGATAATTACAACATAAATTCTTAACCTCACGAAGCTGCAAAATTTTTCTTTTTTAATTTCTCAGAATTTTCGAGCCAATTATTTTTCTCTGCAAAGATCTAAAGATCGTCCCACGTGCATGGCTCGTGCAGGGTAGGCACTCCCAACGAGATCGCTGCATGCGCATGTGCGTGTGGTCCGGTTTCTTATCCTTGTCCCAAAGTACATAATTATTAATGAGATAAGAAAAGCTGGCCATCGAACAGCTGCTCACTGTAGGTCGCAGCGAGGGGGAGATCTCACCAGTCGCGTCCACTGCCGAAGGTCCATTTCCCCTCCTAATAATTCGTGTCGGACGATCATGTGGATGCGCCAGCAGCAGCACTTCCCGGTGGCGAGGTGGAACACCGAATCTAATGACAACGAGGACGGAGGCAGCCATGCCTGCAACGCCTTCGAGCTGCCTCCCCACAGTATCCTTCCTCCTCGAACGCTCATAGCCACACAGCCAGCCCGCAGCACAGAGCCCGGCCTCCCCGCCCACTCCATTCCAGTTCCCGCTCCCCCCTTCCACCTCCGGCGATCAAGGCACAGCCAGGGCGCGCGCACATGTCAGGCGTGTGGGTGTTCAAGAACGGCGTCCTGCGGCGTGTGGAGAACCCTAGCGGCGGCGAGCCCGGCGGAGGTCTCCGTCGCAGGGTTCTGGTCCACCTCCCCACCAACGAGGTGGTGACCTCGCTGGCGATGCTGGAGAGCGGGCTGGCGGCGCTGGGTTGGGAGCGGTACCCGAGCACTCCCGACCTGATCCAGTTCCACAGGCGCTCCTCGGTGCACCTCATCTCCGTGCCCCGGGACTTCTCCCGGTTCACCTCCGTGCACATGTACGACATTGTGGTCAAGTGCAGGAACGTCTTCGAGGTGCGTGATGCATAAGCTATACACACACAGGTGTGTATCGGATGGTGATCACGACGTCGTCGTCCCCGCTAGAGGTTGAGCAATAAGCCCGCATGGTGTTAAGAAAGCCTGGTGGTGGTGTAGCCGCTGCTGGTTCGGATTGCGCTACTACTGTTTGATGTTTGAGCTGTTTCCCGCATGTCATTGTGCTTCCTACTCGCTTGGTGTCTTTGTGTGTGTGTGTCTATATATATATATTTGCTATCTCCCTCCCTTCATCATCAGGACATTGCTAGTTCTACTATATCTCTGTTGTTGCCGTCACTGACACCATCGCTACTATTATCATCGTCATAACTTTCGTTATATCACCAACGTTACAATGTCCTCATCGTTACCGCTACACTGCGACTATTACTATTATCATCATCGCAGCATCGTCTTCTTCACATCCCACATTTTTCTTCATCGACATACGAGACGCTATAAACGCCAATAATTCAATAAAAAGAGTTTGCACGCATAGATGGGGAAAAGAAAAAAGGGACAGCCACAAGCACGGGGAAGGGAAGCCTCCCCCCGGGGGGCTGGTGAAGTGTCACTGCTGCTTTCGCGACCGAGACACCCGGTGGTCCTCTCCACATGATCTTTACCGCCAGCATGAGTAGTGCAGCGATGACCTGCTGCCTGCCATGCATTGATGAGACTCCATGGCTGAAGGGGCAAAACCACGGCGGCTGCGTGATCTGCTTGTGTTTTCCGCAACCAGAAGGAAGGAAGGAGAGACGTGCGCATGAAGGAAGAAGAGACGTGCGCAGGAACTTAGAAGTTAAGGAACCGTCCGAGAACTTTGGAGAATATTTGTGTGTTTTTTCCCCCAAAAAAAATCACTAAAATCAATAGGAAATTATAATATGAATGCAGGAGATCGTTTAAAGGAACAAACTAAAAACAGAAGGCATTAAATTAGTAAAAACAATATCATTATAAAGCTCTCTTTAAAGACCTATAAAGCTACAACAATAAAAGACCATCACCGAGAAGCCTCAGAATTAGACAAAAGTGAACCCTCACAAATCTATCTATCTAAAGGTCATCTGATCAAAATGTAAACCAAGCTGATTCTTATAAAGAGATCAAAAAGGCATCGAGATAGAACAACAAAACAACGGATGTTTAGTAGATCCTAAATCGGTATTACAAAAAGTGCACAGCTTGTGCTTAACTATCATCGCTTGGGGTGCTACGCACATCCACACTTATAATTATGCTAAAAAGGGAGGGCCAAATAAATCCAGAAGCAATTCAGAATTCCAACATCTATGAGAAGAATGGTATTAGAAGAACCAATAAATTTCATAAAACTAGGTTGAAGTGTTTTCAAGGCCTTAAGAGAAAACCTCCAAGTCCAACTATATTTTCCATGCATAGATAAATTCCAAGGATCAATGCGACCATACTTAGCCTTGATTGTACTGACCCAAATAGAATCGACATCATTAAAATATATAAAATATATTTAGCATGCAAAGTAAATTTAGTTAAACTAAGACTGTGTATACCCAAACCGCCCATAACTTTTGGGGGTAGAAACCATCTTATAACAAATAAAAACCATGAGAGTAAAGAAACTATATAATAATATAATTAATACCTTCAAGAATAAACATCCAGCAAGTACTTAAAAAAATTGTAATGGAAGGCATAGAGTTAAAAAGTTGTGTCGATATCCCTATAATTATGAAAGTAAAATATCTATATTTATTTACTTTAACGACATTAATTTTATCGATAAAAATATGAAAACAAATGATAAAAAGATAATTTTAACATTCGATAATGGATGACATCGGTGGTGGCAGATGGTGACATCACTGAGGTCGATACTGATGTAGTTACTTAGCCTTCTCTAACGGCGATAATGTTCGATCTCATCGTGATGCCACCCACCTCCATGAGGAAAGCACTGTCGACCTCATCGTCGCTCGTCCCACACCACTCTATATCCATGGTGTTTACGGTAAATATGGTGGTCGTATTGTCGCTGACCCATTGGGTAGATTCTAACCTCGACTTGAAGCTGATGTCACCGAAGCTTTTGTTGCTCCCCTTACCACCGTATCAGTTTCAGCACCACATCTTGCTAAACGATCCTTTCATTGCTCTACGATTGCATTGACACTAAATTAGATGCAGAGCAGTATTACTTTACATCCACGTCGGTACCAACATAGATGCCAAGTAACATTGACACTGATGCAAATGTTGAGCAGCTCTTTTGTCGCTTGGCAACTGCGTCAACACCGATGCAGATGTAGAGTGGAAAAGGGGTCGCTTGATAAAAAGTGGTGTAAGAATTGATGCGACAGCGAGGGGAGCAATAGGAGCTCTAGCGACCCTAACTTTGAGTCAAGGCTAGGATCTATCCAACGGGTCAGTGACGAGGCGGCCATCATCTTCGTCATAGATATCATGGCAGCCATCACCATTTGCGTCGACATCGATGTAGTTACCGCTCGGCAACTACGTCAGCGCTGACGCATATGTAAAACGGCATAGGGCGGGTAGCGATGAGGTTGATGATATACTCCTCATGTCTCGTGGATGTGGGTAGCATTGCAGTGACGAATCTTATTGTAGTCGAAGATAGTCTAGCAACTACATCGACATCAACGACAACAACGTCGTTATCCACTATTGAAAGTGAAGATTATATTTTTTTACAATTTATTTTCATTAGTAAAATTGACATCGTTGGGTTCAATAGACCTAGATGTTTCACTTTCATAACTATATGAATGCAAATATAATTTTTTAAAATATAAGGATCGAAATATTAAAGATAATTAAGTAGAAGAGATAATACGTAATTAACCGTGTCTCCTTCTACTCTTGCCTCAAGCTCCACCCTCCTCGGATCCCAGCTCTCTTCACACCTCCTTGCCGAAACTGCCCTCCCCTACTTCATAGGCATCCTGATCACTCCCTGAAATAAAAAATAAAAAAAAAAAGATTGAATAAGGAAGGAAAAAAAGATCCAGGTGCAGTCATCTTTGTGCATCGAACTGATTCTGCAGATCTCACACCTGCTCGGGAGGTGTAGCATTTGGGAACTTGCTTATCTAAGGGCAGACCGCCGAACTGGTTCCAAAGCTCACTTGACAAAGCTCCTGCAAAGATCAAGGCTGACACAAGGGTCTCCCCTCTCAAGTCCATAAACTGGTTCTTGTTAGCTCAGTTATCTCTCTCTCTCTCTCTCTCTCAAATCAAGAAAGGTTATGCGACTTTGATGATTCATTTACCTCAGTTTTAGGATCCTGGAAGGAAGTACAGGATTTCTCATCAAGAACTCGACGAATGTGTCCTTACAGTTGGGCGGTGGAACCCGTAGAGCTTCCACCCCACCGAACGCAGAGTCTTCGGTTTCAAAGCTGTTGCTTCTCTACAGGACAATTATTATTATTATTATTATTTTTGATAGATCCCGTAGAGTTTCCGGTTTTTGTACGCTACGGATGATCGGCACGCTCAGCCTTCCGCACTCGATCCTTAAAGCAATATAAACGTTTTCGTTAAGTAAACAACCAAACGAGTCGAATGGAGTTTAGCTGCAGAAGAGATTGCACCACGGATCTCGTGCCAGATATCTTCGCACTCCATGGCCTAATTGTCAGAAGGGCACAGTGCCGTACGTTCCGTGTATCTCTTCCCAACTCCTTTTGTTCTTGAGAAAAGTCAAAAGCCACCTATTACTTGTTCATATCTTAATAGATTAGCTTTGACCGAGCCACCGAGAGAAGGAAAAAGAATGGCAAAGCAACCGGTGAGGCATCCATTTCAAAGGACGTCTGGTGAGTTACTCCTCTCAAAGACGTGCAAAACACGATTAATCTACCAAATCTGATGGAGAAATGCCGATCCTTGAGCCATTTTTTATGTGGTTAATCTTTCAGGATGCACAGCCTGCAATAATTGCCTCTAAGTTTGATGAAGTGCGCGATGATTTCTGTGTGCGGAGACGGTCAGAAGCCATGTGATTCGCCACAGCCGCTGATACCTCGCAGCTTTCGACCCTATTATTCTATCGCTCGAGAGGCACTGCTTCCATGTTGTTCCGCCCGTCCCACGAAGGAGGACGGCAGCAAACTCCTCTACGATCCGTATAGTACGTTCCGACGCAAGCTTTTGGCTTCGGGAAACGAATGGTTGACTTCGGACTGCTCCTCCCATCCGTAGAAGTCCGTAGTGCACAGCTGTGATGTGGTCTCGTCTATGTTTGCACGTCTCAACCAATCCCGAACGATGCCTACTGCTTCCTCTTCTTCTTCTTCTTCCATGAGCTTTGGCATCTTCGTACGCATCTCTGAGGAAGAAGAAGCGGCACAAAAAAGAGGTAAGTACGATCTTCTCACTGTTTTCTTTGCTCCCTCTTCTTGTAGAATAGGCTTCTGTGCCATGCTGTTAATCCAAGAGATGATGATGGGATTCCGATTGTTAATCCTCTTCGAGTAGAAAATTTATAGGCTAAATTTACCAGGGGAAAAGTTAGAACAGCTGCTGTCGGGCATCGATTCCTAAATAAATGTGAATGGAACAAAAATTTTGAACAGCCTTGATCACAGTGCACCACTGTTCAAGGTCCTTCTGGCTATCTAGTTGACCAAAATTGTTTTCCGGCACATCAATGTGTTTATTTAAAGAATCGTTTAAGGAACCTAAAACAATTAGGGTCTTGAAGTCGAGCATCCACTCTGCATGATGGTTTTGGTTCTTGGTGTTTGAGATTGGTTGAACGAGAGGAAGATCGATGTAGCTCAGCTGAAACGATCAGCAAAATGAGTTCATGCCATTGCTTAGATCGATTTTGTCACAAACCATGAAGAATTTGAAAGGACTAAAACACCAAGATTAAGATCAAGAGATCTTCTCTGAACTTTGATATCACTTGATCATGTCAGATGTCAACTTCGGACTCAGCAACCTACAGCAAAGTCTCTCCTGCGGTCACTGTCGTCGCCACCAGTAAGCCAACGATCGCTACACTTCATGCCAACCTTCCACTGTTGATTTCTCGCACTATCGACATTGCCTTCAAATTTTGCAGCCGGCATAATCGTAGGAGGAGCAGTCCTCATTGTCGTCGCTATTCTAATCATAAAATGTGTGGAGAAAACCAAACTGCGGTCGGTCTCTGCAGAAGAGCAACTTCCCACTGTCACCGCAACCGGATCCCATGGCTCTGCCCTGAGGAAGGACTCGACCGTAGACATGGAGCCTCTCTACAGGTTCCTCGAAGACATCGAGAAGGAGAGGCCCATGAGGTTTACCCCTCATCATCTGGTGCACTTCACCAATAACTACGCAGAGAAACTTGGCTCAGGAGGTTTCGGAGTGGTCTACGGAGGCCGGTTCCCCAATGGAGTGAAGGTGGCGGTGAAGGTCCTCCGTGGAACCACGACCTCGGATAAGAGAGCTGAGGAGCGGTTCATGGCGGAAATCGGCACCATCTGCAGAACTTCCCATGCCAATCTGGTGAGGCTCTACGGATTCTGCTTCGACAAGATAACCAGAGCATTGGTCTACGAGTACATGGAGAAGGGGTCGCTGGATCAGTACCTGTTCAACCACAAGGACAGGATCGAGTGGGGAAAGCTACGGGAGATCGCGATTGGGGCGGCCAAGGCGATCCGATACCTGCACGAGGAGCACGAGCAGACGGTGGCGCACTACGACATCAAGCCCGGAAACATACTTCTCGACGCGGACTTCACCCCGAGGGTGTCCGACCTCGGGTTGGCCAAACTGTGCGACCGTGGCGACGCCCCCGTCGCGCTGACCGGAGCCAGGGGGACGCCGGGATACGCTGCCCCGGAGCTGTGGATGCCATTGCCGGTGACTCACAAGTGCGACGTGTACAGCTTCGGGATGGTTCTATTCGAGATCCTGGGGAGGAGGAGGAACCTCGACGTCCGGCGAGGGGAGGGACGGGAGTGGTATCCCAGATGGGCATGGCAGAAGCACGAGCAAGGAGATCTGGAGGGCGTGATTTCGGACTCGGGAGTGGAGTCCAGGTACCGGGACAAGGCCAGGACGATGTGCAGAGTGGCACTGCTGTGCGTGCAGCACCACCCAGAAAGCAGACCTTCGATGAACAGCGTAGTGAGGATGCTGGAAGAGGAAGAAGAGATCATCGCCATGCCGTCGGACCCGTTCCGCTATCCTTCCTCCTCGAGTGCTTCGAGCCAAACTCCGTGGAGTCTCGGGGCAGCGGAAGGCTCAAACAGCAGAGGAATTGTCACAGGCAGCAGTAGATCGTAGTGTGTTCCCTTCTCATCCATTTGTTTTGCTTTCTTCCTTGCTCTGTTTCTTCTTTCCTCTGAATAATCATTTGTGAATAATTTTGAACTGATTCATCGATTTTGATTCTAATTTTCAAGGAATCGAACCATACAAAAACCTCGATTCTGATTCCATCCAGAACCATCAAACAGTTGACTCAGTTCAACTCCTGTTGAAACTAAATCTAGCTTTCAATTTTAATCAATGTTCTTATTTTTAAGACAATAAAGGATGAGCAGATGAAATCATGAACACACCATTAGTTTTGTATCAGCATTCCTAAAACACACCATAGAAAAAGCCCAAGTATGAACACACATTCCACTGCCCAATCTTCCAACTAAAAGATTGTCCACTCCACTTTTATGTAGAACATTTTGAAAGCAAAGTCATGCACAATGCAAGTAGCACCAGCAACATCTGGAGTGTTGTCTACATTTTCTTCTTTTTACATTGAACAATGCAGGAGTCATTTCCATTTCATGTTATTGTGAGTGAATTCTCCAAGGAACACATCATCTGCGACAATTGAACATGAACTTTTGGTCTCAGCATACTAATAGCAACCGACTACCAAGCTCTTCGATTGGCAAGAAATCGACCACCTCTTTCTTTGTCAAACCCATGCCAAAAGAACTGCCTTCTGATTTCATTGATTTTATTAATCACCAATGTAGCTACTGGAACACATGAATTATTAACAAATGTTTAATAGATATTCATAAAGCTGAAAGAGTTTGTAGATATCCGATACAGTGCTAGAAACTCGAAGAAAATGACATGTAAAGGCATACCGCTAGAACATGAACAACTGAGTTCATAAAGCTGAAAGAGTTTGCAGATATCCAACATAGTGCGGAACCATCGGAAGTATTTGCCACTTACTATAAACTTAAAGAAAATGACGCGCACAATAACTCTAGAACATGAGCAATTGAGTTCGACACCCACAATTCATAATTTGTTTATTCATCGTGATGAGTATTAGGTACCCTAGATCAAAATGGGTCTTTTGACATCAAAGATTTTACACCAGCCATTCTTCACAATGGAACGATGCAACTGAAACAGCAGTCGCTGGCAGTCGAAGCCCTATTGCTTCCTGATTAATTGTTACTGCTGATCTACATGAAACAACCATCACGCTAGAAACTCCAGAAGAATGAACCAGATGATAATAGTAAACTAACGAAAAGTGACATAGACATTAGTAAAGTAAGTACGACACACAAACAACTTCCATACATTTACAAGGACATTGGTAAAGCATTATGCCTTACAACATAATGCTTTTAAAAGATGACTTCGATGCTGGTTTACAAAGAGCACAAGGAAGCATGCTTAACAGGTGAAAATTTTGAACTGGTGGCACGTGCATTTGCTGTAAACCTAAGCCTCTTTGGTTGGCTCCCATGGACATAATCAGCTTGATGACATTATACTGCAACACCCGTTAGTCATTAGCAAACATGCATAAAATCAACCTCAGACGTACAGAAGGCATTTGATGAGATATGCCCTTGTTTTCATCATCCCCACATAATGTTGGAAAAGAGTTGCTTGCCTATTTATTAACCTATCAGAAAGCTTGCTCTTTGCTGACAAGATCCTTTGGCTTACCACCTTTACCACTTTCCTTCTCCTGCAGTTAATAATTTGTGACAAAATCAACTTGCATTTATTTTTAAATGGCACAACCCAGGCACATATATGGGATCAAAGATGAGCGATCGACAAGGGAGACGCATGCCACAACCATTGGGCTAAACAATGGGAGACAACAACTTGCATTTTAATTCATGGGATGCCTTCAATAAAAAAACAATCAATACATCAAAAAGTCGAGAACATGATCTTAGAAAAGGTGGGTATTATGCTTCCATTTTATGCTCAGGAGATGTTCATCTGATGTGGTTGGCACTTTATAACATTGCTATCTCATTTCACAACAGAGAATTTTGCCATCAGATTGCCTTTCTAATGACCAAACAACCACAATTCGCTATCGATCTACATCAGTCAATGTTTGTGAGGAAAAGAGTCATAAGTTCTGATTCCAAAGTGATCGCTTTATTGCAGCTTTGTTTGCTATGCAAACAAAAGACTCTACGAATCTCCTAAGCTTTTCATTTTCACCCTCAAATTTCTAATATGCAGAAAGCAAATTCATTCAACACAAATCAAAGAATAGCTTAGAGCAGAATAAAGGGACACATAGTTCAATTATCAGCAGATTTTACACATCTTAATGAGATCATAAAAGTTCAAATTTTCCTATCAACTCAAACCAGCCCTTTTGTAACACAGTATAGGAAGTCTTAATAACAAATACTTTCCTCCACTTAACTAAACATTGCTAATCACACCAAAACTATACTCCCATTGAAGCCAAAGTTTTTTTACCAGTTCTTAAAACAGACAACCAAACTCAACCCACCCAATCCATCTACCCACTCTCCAACCTTCTTGCCCTCGTCGTCAAACTCAGGCAAGGAAGGTAAGGAAAGAATACGTTCATATATAATAAACGTGCATCTAGAAGTCCCATTTATTCACAACTAAGATTCTTGTGAGTATCCTACTGCGAGTTCTTGCCAAAACACAACATGACAAGTCAAAATTATATACTTGCAGTTCCGATCTCTTGCTCTCCACAAACATCTTTTCAAGCTAAGGTCGTTTAACTTTGACACTTCAGAAGGAAATGCCACTCTTCTTGAAATCCAAGTGCAAACAGAATCATCGAAGCCTAGACAAACAAGGAACCAATTGCAAGCTGGAATTCAGAAGTAGAAGAACAAATATTTGAGCGATGAACAGACAAGTCACAGCCTAATCCAAGCTGAAGAATGTACGCAAAGAGAAAGGAAGCCCGACAACACCCAAAGGATCGGAAAATGTCACCAACCTTTCCGCCGTTCTCGTAGTAATCGTTCAGCGCCCACTGATACTTGGACCGGTTCAACCCGAACCAGTCCGCCAAGTACTCATCGAGGCTGGAATGCGCTAGAAACCAGAAACGAAGGAATCAAACCTCCATCCCACCAAACTCAGAAGATTCAGAAACAAGAAGCTAAAATCTCAGAGAAGGTACCATCTTGGACTTTGGCGATGGCGTCCCAGAGGAACCCGAACACGGATCCCGACGACTTGGCCGACGGCTTCTCGAACTGCATGGGTGGAACCTGCACCGGAGGCGGAGGTGGCGGCGAAGGGGTAGCCTTCTGCGGCAAAGGAGCCACCTTTCCGGGGCTGGCGGCCTGGGGACTCACGCTCGGAGCATCGGAGGGTTTGGGGGCGCGCGGCGGGGTGATGAACACGGTGTACCTCCCGGCCTTACCGATCACTGGCGGCGGCGGCGGGGCCTCTCGCGACGGCGCGGCGGCCATGGCGGTGGTGGATGAAGAAGAGGAGCAAGAGAAGGAGGGAGGGCCCGGCGGCAAGGAGATTTGTGGGGCTGCGGTTAGGGCTTCAGGCGAGGCGGAGGAGCCCGTGGGGACGCTGGAGCCGTCGCCATTATTGGAGCAGAGGCGCCGCAGCTTTCGAACAGAACGGCATCCGATGCTCTGCTTTCTCTCTCCTTTCCTCCCCTCTCGCGCTATCTTCTATGCTCCGTCCGCGTGGCAGGCAAAGTGGAGACCACTGTCGTCAAATGCTTTTCGTACCTGCTTCTGCTTTACCCGTCGGACGGCATCACTGGGTCCCGCAAGGTGCATTTATCATACGTGCAGGTAAAACGTGCGTCGACGGAGGAAGGGTCGCCGGATTTACTGGTTTATTAACACAATATAACAGGTCTGGCATTGAATGAAATGTCGACAATGCCACTTCGCAGGTTGGCTCTGTCAATTAGGCAAATGGCTTTTAGGTAAATACGAGATAGAAACGAGGTGTTGGATTTCAATTTACTTGCCGCCTCTCGTGTGCGTCCGGTCGTGTCACGACTTGTGCGCCGACTGCCGGCTTCGGCCACGAGTAGACTTGTTGTTGTTTCTCTACTTCGGACACGAGCGCGTTGCATGCGATCAGCCTGGCGTTTGATCTGGACCGTCTATTTTTAAGATATTCTTCTTCGACTGGAGAAGAGACCTCACATAAATACATCAATAATGCGTATAAATCTGGCATCCAATTTAGCTTGACAATTACAAAGTATTCACTTGAAATGTATGTACATATATATTATTTTATTTATTCTTTCGTTTAGGTCAAGAGGGCCCAATGAATCCACCATTAGTTTGTGGAATGCATGTCATTTTTCGGTGGACGATTTCCCACAAAAAGCTATTCGAATGATGCCCAAAAAAGAATCCCAGCTTTTCTAGCCTCGCTCACAAACCCAATTAAATCTAATTAATCAAACAGTTTTAGTGTCAAACCAAATCGATTATAATGGTTTTTGACAATATTACAATGTTTTTTATTAAATCTAATTAATCAAACAGTTTTAGTGTTAAACCAAATCGATTATAGCTGGTTTTGACAAAATAACAATGTTTTTCATTCAACAATTATTGCTAATCTTATTCAAATTCTCATCAAAAGCTTAGTGATCAATCTTATTATAAAATTTAAGAGCTCACAGAATGATTTATCTGAGCATTTTTTTAGTAACTTTGGAAGTAAACTAAGAATATTTTAGCATATTTCAAAATAAATAAAGGATGGCGAATCATCATATTTTTTTATTTAATCTTAAGTTCACGGTTTTATGTTTCTGGAGAACCTTATAATATTTGTGTCATGTATTATGAAAGAATGGACGGTTCAAAAACAATATAACTCTATGCAACATCGCAATAAATAAATTTCAATTGATTTAAATCCTCATCAATCTTAATTATCTATTTTATTAGTTATTTTGAGATATGATAGATGATTTGATTGATTTTTGGAAGAATATTAAGAAGGTTTTTAATATATTTCAAAATAATATATTTCAATTATGCTCTAACTTTTTCCATTAAACTACTTGTTCACTTTGGGATTAGGGTTCTTACAATGGAATTAATCTGTCACAAACATGCCCATCGATTCCTTTAGTTCGTAAGGCCTGGATTCCTTTAGTTCTACACCACCTGCCACTGTGCTGGCTCGATGCATTGCTCATGATAATTTATTGGTAGTTGGTAAACATTTCTAGTCTACATCACAAGGAAGATGCATTGGCTGGCGAAAACTTGCAAGTGACAATGATACTCGTTTAATCCATATTAATTTTATGAATTGTCGTGCGTCATGCCGTATATAATCATCCTTCGCTTTCAAATCAAGAGTAATAAAAAATGCTTCCAGATGTGGTTACGTAATTTTCTTGACTATATACAACTCATTTGTAGCTCGCATAAGCAGGTAACCTAAAAGAAGAAGAAAAAAAAGTTTGATCCAGAGAAAGGTATCATTGCTGTCTGAACACTAATATTAGTGACAATTTGGGTAACTTTGTTCTTGGATACCTGGACAAAATTTGCTATTTTCCATGCTAAAACTTGGAGAAATCTAAGTTTGTCTTTGGGAGTAAATCGAATGATTCGAAAATAATGAATGTATGAAGTCTAGGGAATGACTCGAAGAGCAAGAAAAAAATACATGCTACGTTCCATGGATGATGCAGATGTCAGTATAAATTATAGCAACGAAGAAAGTATGCAGAACTTGTGGCACAAACCATCAGTCTGCCCCAATCCAAACGGCATGGCAGCGGTAAAGATAGGGCTCGTCGATGGCTACCGTGATGGATATCTCTCTCCAAAGGTGGATTGATGAAGTGCAAAGTGGTGCTAATCCTATGACAGGAAAGGCCAAACTCAATGAAACAAAGCAAGCTGGGTGTCTTCTCCTGATGCTAGAATGAGTGATGAAGAACACAGGTGGTATTGCGCAGCCAAAATCTAAGAAAAGAGAAAGCTAAGTGCCTTGTCTTAGAACTCTATGCTAAGTTGCATGTGATATGGTCGCTAGTATCGCCAATCATTCATCTTTCAGATCTTCTTGAATATGTGCTGTTATTTGTCCAAAACATGAAAAATGAGAAGAAAGTGGATTGACATTTTAGCCGATCACCTTGAAGATATTATTAGTCCGCCTCCCATGTCAGATTCAATGCTCTCTCTCTCTCTCTCTAAGGCGTAATTGGTGCATGTGTCGACAGTGATCGAGCATCCTTTTCGTGAATGAAGCACTCTATCTTATGCATGCATGCATGCATGCTGACGCTAGGGTTACTACGTGTCAAACATTTTTCTTATGGTCTCACGACTTGTGAATCCACAGAATCTAGTGGCTGCCTAGTCTTAATCAACCTCCTACAAGACAGTGCTAGATGAGATACTCCATGTTCTTTATGGAAAAAACACTATAGAATGCGTTGACTTTTGAGGCTTTGTGCGTGTAAATTCGACCAAACTGCAGTAGGTGTATGGTATCATGAAAGCGAAAAGATCTTCTTCGGTATCTACCATGATGTAAATGAATTGAAAGTATGCGTCCTTAAAATATTCCGAGAGACGAGTGAATTAATGATTGATGCTAAATGTATTGTTCTTTCGGAGAGGAAGGCCATCACAGAGAGGAAGACCGTGTTTTGCTGCCTGGCAGCATTAATAATTAATATTTCTATGTACGCAGTCTTCTGCAGCAGAACGTCCTGATGTCCTCGAACAATGGAGGGTTTGGTGGATGGATAAGAATGAAGAGAAGTCCTCATTCATTGCATTGGATTACATTACCTGGGAGAAGTCATTTCCACAGGCCGTGATGGCCACTGCCGACGCCAGGAAAAAGACATCCAGATTAGCGTTTTTGCCAAGGAGACTTGGTTGCCTTGCGGACTTGGAGGACCTCTGAATTCAACTCCATGACCTGGAAACTGATGCATGAAGCATGGATGCGCGTCGTTTGCAAGAGCAAACGCATTTTCTAGGTTTGAGGTCATATTTGACGGAATTTTTTCGTGTTTACTTCTTATTTTGTTCTTCATCGGAAGAATTGACGAACCCTTAAATACATATGGTCATGTGTTTTCCCAGATCACCGTAGGGGATGTATTCAGAACAATACCAAGGCAGTGCTGGTTCACAAGAGGACCATAGTGACTGCCCATTCTTTCAACAAGTAATCGAGACACCAAGGAAGACCAACTTCTCTTGCGTCGACTCCCCATGCTTTCAACAAAGTAAATGCTGCTAGGGTTTTTCCGAGTATGTGTACGAAGGATAAGGGATGGGGTTAGAGTTTGGTTCACTCTTTGGCGCGTTCTCAACCATCATTTTCGATACTTGGTGCGATCTGGGCAACCCATGGAGAGAAGAAGACGAAGGAAGTCCTCCTTGGAATAGATGCCAAATTGTTTCTCGTAGTCGCAATCGGATGTGTCTGCCTGTTTTGTCGGCTACCTTGTGCTTTGTTTTATCTGGTGTACATTAACTACACTAGAGAAGAACTCGAGCCCATGCGTTGACTTAGATTAGTCTGCCATCCCTCAAAACTGTTCATTTACAGGATTAGCTGTTGACCATTTACATTTGGCATCAGAATTTTGTCTCAGATAACAATGTTTTTATGAATGCAAGAAACAGCATTTGATGACAACGAGCACAGTTGTTATTGTTTGCACATTGCAATGCAATCTCTCTCTCTCTCTCTCTCTCTCTCTCTCTCTCTCTCTCTCTCTCTCTCATTGACTTTGGCTTATAACCTTGTCCAAATCGTTCCATGACCACATATTGGGAGTCCGGTTGGACCTGCACCAATTAGCCACACCATAGTTTTATATGTGGAAGAACAATTTATATATATAGATGAAGGCAACAGTAATTTGCCACCCCATCATAATTGATTGCCAAGATTCAAATTCTTCGGGGACTAAAGATTATGATGTGGACTAACATTTTTTACTCACAGATTTCGGGTGCAATCATGGAGACATAAACTTCTCTTCACTTTCGTCAATTTAACAAACAATGCATCCGGTTCATACGATTTGATTTACAATTACATCAAATCAAATATATGATTGGATTTTTCTTTTCACAAAGATAATAATACTCTTGATTAATATGCTTCTATCCTCGTAGAGATCAATCTTCATAAAATCTTTTATTAGGATTTAGAGTCTTCAATCACAATCATCATAGTTTGACTCTTTTTATGTTTTCTTCTTCCCCGAGTAAACTTAGAGGCTCAATTAGAATTACTCAATATATTGTAATGTGGCAATTTATAATGTACAAAATAACTATTAAACCAATCAAATTTATTTAAATAAGAGATGGATAACATTGATTCCGCATCCACAGATTTCTTTCTCATAATAAAAATATAGAAAGAGAGAGAGAAGAAGAAGAAAAAAATTCAATGATTCATTCATCTCTAATGTATAAATGTGAAAACTTCGTAATTACATTAAATCAAATATATGAGGTTTTTTCTCTTCCAAGAAGTAATAATGAACAAAAAACTATACGGGCTCATCAAAATCAAATAATTAATTACAAGTTAAGATGATAATAATGGTTTAAGATGCCTTTTGAGGTTCATCTCAGGGTAAAATTATTACGTAAGCTCGTATATAAATTTTTTTTTTTTATCAACCATCCTTCCATAGCTGACAAACCATGACTTCTCAAATGAATATAATATATATATATATATAATATTTCAAATAAGACAATTAAGTCGCACACATATTGCGTTCGCATGTAGCCTGCCCGCCTCGTGTGGAGGAGATAAGTCAGCACTGTCGCCGTCGGCAATAAGAGTATTAAACCTGGACCTGCACGTGGTACGAGTTTTCCGGTCACCGTCCGATTGCGCGGTCGTCCTCTCACGCAAGTCTTTTGTCTATTACCAAAACTAAAAGGCGTAACTTCCCCGCGTACGATCTACAGGTGGGCGAGGGATATCCGAGGCGGGCTGCAACGACCCATCCGGTGGCCGGTTTACACGAGGCGAAAGGAATCTTTTCGCCGGTGGCGGAGGTTCGGCTGCGTTTTCGGGTATAAGAGGCGGTGCCCGACACACTCTCTCTCTCCCTCCCCTGTCGGAACCACTTGGCCGTGACCGGTGAGGTGAGGAAATGGGCGGAGACAAAGCTTCCAGCTTGGAGGACCTCATGAACGAGGCTGTTGATCTGGTAATTGAGTCGCCACCGCCGCCACCACGACCACTGCTGCTGCTAGCTCTGTTCCTTCTTGTTGCTGCATCTGCTTCGTCGTGGTTTTCTTGTGCCTTTCTCTTCATCTATGCCGACTTTCTTCGATTCTTCTCGGAGTAATAGCCTCGCTCCAGGTTTCATTTCGTGAGCTTGCAACTACTGCGGCGCACAATAAGAAAAAGATGAAACATGTGTCCTGTTCTTTGTTCCTCGAGCAAGTTTCTTGTAGTCATTTGAGCTTAGAAGCAGCTTCTGGTTATTGGTACTCCTTTTCTCCATCTTTTTCTGGCGCTTTCAAATCGGCTCTTGAATGCATACCGGCTTCTTTGTGATTGTCCGCCGCTCTTGCTCTTTCTCTGCTGTTTTCACTCCACCCAGCAGCTTCTTGGTAGATTGTTTCAAGGGAATGTTGGGAGATCGATGTTGAAGGAGCTGCAGCTCGGTGGTGTCTGACTCTGCTAGCGTGTGACTTCACAGGAAAGAATTCCCATAGAAGAGGTGTTCGAGCAGCTCAAATGTACCAAAGAGGGACTGACGTCGGAGGAGGGAGCCAACCGGATTCTGCTCTTTGGGCAAAACAAGCTCGAAGAGAAGAAGGTCCTCGTTGAGATAAAAGCTCGTGATTTGACCTTGCTCTGTTATCTGCTCGTTGCTTCTCCAAACGCTCAATGGGTGTGGCTGTAACAGGAAAGCAAAGTCCTCAAGTTTCTCGGGTTCATGTGGAACCCCCTCTCATGGGTCATGGAGATGGCCGCCATCATGGCCATTGCCCTGGCCAACGGCGGAGGGAAGCCCCCGGACTGGGAAGACTTCGTCGGAATTGTCATTCTGCTGGTCATCAACTCCACCATATCCTTCATCGAAGAGAACAACGCCGGGAACGCCGCCGCCGCTCTCATGGCTCGTCTGGCTCCGAAAACTAAGGTCAGAGGTTGAGATTGAGATGCTTGGAAGATGAATCCCGTTTCTTACGGTCGCCGCACCTGGTTCTTGGCTTTAGGTGCTCAGAGATGGCACCTGGTGCGAGCAGGACGCCGCAGTTCTGGTGCCCGGAGACATCATCAGCATCAAACTGGGAGACATCATCCCGGCCGACGCGCGCCTGCTCGAGGGAGACCCGTTGAAGATCGATCAGTCTGCTCTCACCGGAGAATCCCTCCCCGTCACGAAGAATCCCGGGGACGAGGTGTACTCCGGTTCAACTTGCAAGCAAGGCGAGATCGAGGCCGTCGTCATTGCCACCGGCGTGCACACCTTCTTCGGCAAGGCAGCTCACCTGGTGGACAGCACCAACCAGGTCGGCCACTTCCAAAAGGTCCTGACAGCCATCGGAAACTTCTGCATCTGCTCCATCGCGATCGGCATCGTCATCGAGATCATCGTCATGTACCCGATCCAGCACAGGTCGTACCGGGACGGGATCGACAACCTGTTGGTCCTCCTGATCGGAGGAATTCCGATCGCCATGCCCACCGTCTTGTCCGTCACCATGGCCATCGGGTCGCATAAGCTCTCCCAGCAAGGTGCCATCACAAAGCGGATGACTGCCATCGAGGAAATGGCCGGAATGGATGTCCTCTGCAGCGACAAAACCGGCACGCTCACCCTCAACAAGCTCAGCGTCGACAAAAGCCTGATCGAAGTGCTCGCGAAAGGTGTCGATAAAGATCACGTGGTCTTACTGGCCGCGAGAGCGTCGAGGACGGAGAACCAGGACGCCATCGATGCGGCCATGGTTGGCATGCTTGCGGACCCAAAGGAGGTGCACAGCTTTCTTCACCTACTCCAACCATGGATATCACCTGAACGCATGACACAAGTTCATCTCTCGGTGCTTCACAGGCAAGAGCAGGAATCCGGGAAGTGCACTTCCTTCCCTTCAATCCCGTCGACAAGAGAACAGCGCTGACTTACGTTGATGAGGACGGCCAATGGCATCGTGTCAGCAAAGGCGCTCCCGAGCAGGTCCTGCTCTGTCACCTGAATCTACTTCGACCCGAGTTCTTGAATGGCTTGCTGACTTTGTGTGGTCAACCGATGCAGATCATGAACCTCTGCAGCTGCAAGGAGGACGTCCGGAAAAGAGTTCACACGGTGATCGACAAGTTCGCAGAACGCGGGCTTCGATCGTTGGCCGTGGCAAGACAGGTGTGTGAAGACTTCTCTTGCTCCGACCGCAATCTCCTTGTTCCTCGCATCACATCATGCTTGTGTTGCAGGAGGTTCCCGAGAGGAGCAAAGAGAGTCACGGTGGCCCATGGCAATTCGCCGGCTTGCTGCCTCTCTTTGATCCCCCGAGGCACGACAGCGCCGAGACCATTCGGAAGGCTCTCAACCTCGGCGTCAACGTGAAGATGATCACCGGTGCTTGGACTTGTTTGCTCCCCATCTCTCGAGCAGCATGATCCCCACGCTCAGCTTCTACTGAAAGATTCGTGTGCTCTTCAGGTGATCAGCTGGCGATAGCGAAGGAGACGGGGCGAAGGCTTGGGATGGGCACGAACATGTATCCTTCCTCCTCGCTGCTCGGGCAGCACAAGGATGAGACGCTCGCTGCGATTCCGGTGGACGAATTGATCGAGAAGGCCGATGGATTTGCGGGAGTTTTCCCAGGTTTGCTCCTGCCGCATGCACTCCAAACCAGGACTTCCGATCTCTGCCGCAGTCTCATGTGGGGGTGTTCCTTGGAACAGAGCACAAGTATGAAATCGTGAGGAAGTTGCAAGAAAGGAAGCACATCTGTGGGATGACCGGAGACGGTGTGAATGATGCTCCGGCCCTGAAGAAGGCCGACATAGGCATCGCGGTTTCTGACGCCACGGATGCAGCGAGAAGCGCTTCCGACATCGTTCTTACAGAACCTGGCCTCAGCGTCATCATCAGTGCAGTTCTCACCAGCAGAGCCATCTTCCAGAGGATGAAGAACTACACGGTAAGATCAATTCACCGGCGTGCTTCGACTCCTTGTTTCAGCTGGCTAACACATCCTCCTCGTTCTCTGCACGCTGACAGATCTACGCTGTTTCGATTACCATTCGCATCGTAGTAAGTTTTGGAACCAGTGTTTTCGACCATCTCAAAAGTAGGAATTTTCGATTCCGCTAAAAGCTTTCGCTTCGAACCTCCGCAGCTCGGTTTCATGCTGATTGCGCTGATATGGAAATTCGACTTCTCCCCCTTCATGGTTCTGATCATCGCCATCCTCAACGACGGTCAGCACTCTCACCTGCTAAAATCTATGAGAATTTTGCGTTTGCAACTCGTAGCTTCTAATCTGAATCCGCGATCGATGAACAGGAACCATCATGACGATCTCCAAAGACCGTGTGAAGCCATCTCCGATGCCGGACAGTTGGAGGCTGAAAGAGATATTTGCCACCGGCGTCGTGCTGGGGACTTACCTGGCCTTGATGACCGTCCTCTTCTTCTGGGCCACGAAGGAGACCCACTTCTTCTCGGTACGTTGATTTGTGGCACCGTGCGACCGTCGGCACGAGGTTTCCTGCGTGACCGCTCCGTCGGTGTTGATGCAGGAGAAGTTCCATGTCCGATCGCTGAGAGAGAGAGACCACGAGATGATGGCGGCTCTGTACCTGCAAGTCAGCATCATCAGCCAGGCCCTCATCTTCGTCACCCGCTCCCGCAGTTGGTCCTTCCTCGAGCGCCCCGGACTTCTACTGTGCGGTGCCTTCGTGATGGCTCAACTGGTACGCCGCCCCGACTCCCCCCGGACAAGTTCTTCGTGGCGATCAAGAATCATCATTTTGAATCGCCAGGTTGCGACTCTGATCGCCGTTTACGCCGACTGGGGCTTTGCGAAGATCAAAGGCTGTGGGTGGGGGTGGGCGGGAATCATCTGGCTCTACAGCATCGTCACCTTCATCCCTCTCGACTGGATTAAGTTCGCGATACGCTACAGTCTAAGCGGGAAGGCCTGGGACTCCCTGTTCGAGCGGAAGGTAGAGCTCCTCCCTCGCCTGTTCATCTTGTCGATCGCTGCTGATCTGTTTGCTGCGCCAGACTGCCTTCACGACGAAGAAGGATTACGGAAGAGAGGAGAGGGAAGCTCGGTGGGCGATCGCTCAGAGAACCCTGCACGGCCTCCGGCCTCCCGAGGCCACGAACCTGTTCTCCGACAAGAGCAGCTACCGCGAGCTCTCGGAGATCGCCGAGAAGGCCAAACGACGGGCCGAGATCGCGAGGTAACGTGCCATCTCCGTGAACAGAAGAAGCCAGCGAACGAGAGGAATTGATCTCGATCTTGCCGGTGTTGGTTGCTTTGCCAGGCTTCGAGAGCTGCACACTCTCAAAGGTCACGTGGAATCGGTGGCCAAGTCGAAGGGGCTCGACATCGACGCCATCCAACAGCATTACACGGTTTAGAAGCGCTGCATCGCACAGCCGATGGCTTCATGGAAATGGTGAGGAAGAAGCAGTCCATGGTTGATCCTCGAACGAAGAGGAAGACATGCCCAGAAGTCTACGTTTCTCTTGCTTGCTGTCGCTTTGCCTCTCTCCTTGGAGATGTGCAGTTTGTGAGAAAGGAATGAACCAACATGGAGAGAAGAGACCACGCTCTTCCATCATTAGCTTTTGCATGTTGCCTTCTGGTTGTCACAACTATGTTCTTCATCGACGGACAAAATGTCACAAATTAACTTCATTCTTGCTGCAGCCGATCTGCTCATGATTGGCTCAGATGTCACAAAATAACTTCATTTTACGTAGTCAATCACCTGTTCACAAGAAAAAACAAGCCTCTTGAACAGTTAACAAAGTTAGGAAACATGATTTTTATGGGAAACAAAGTTGTGCTCTACTAGGATCAAAATCCATGTCTTTTTGTCTCCATGAAACATCGAAACGAGAAAGCAAGGAGATCTTTAGTCACTACATATCATAAGGATTTTTCCTTTCAGGAAACAAAATTTACGTTAGCTTTTCAAAGAATCACAAAAACAATCTATCGAAGTTGTCACAAAAACTGGATGCAAGATCCAAAGGAAATCGTTCATTCCAAAACTATAAATCACTTGCATTCCATAAAGCAATAAATGCAAGAAAATTTCTTTAACTGATCCTTTGCCCATTGTATACTTTGATAACACTCCACATCTCGATTCTTACGATATCGAAAGCCATTCTGTAGCTGGAAATCTGCATGCAATGAAGATCATGCGCCGGTAGTGACATTTATCGCCAAACAGAACAACATGTCACCAAGAAATCATTATAAACAGTTTGGTCTTGCTGATGCTTCTGAATACATTGGTGGTGCACATGTTTTAGTTAAAAAGGGGATGACATTTTGGATACAACAAAAGATGAAAACAGCTCATCCTTGTAATCGGCATCATTATCTTATTTGCATTAGTCTTTGGTATATACATTTCAGAGGTTGCCGGAAGGATGATCATCGTTCAATGTTGCATTGCCATAGAGATTAACCCCAACGGGAGAATCAATTTGAGGGAAAGACCATCACATCAACATGTTGTAAGCCGGCAAGTCTTTTACGCTGGCAATGTCTTCCAAGGCAAGTTCACGCTCCAACTGATTTCTTGTAGACTTCAAAACCTCCTGGAGCAAAATAAGACAACGGGAATCAGAAGGCAAAAGTCACAGTGGATCCGTATCCAATACAGAGAGAGAAAGAGAGACTAGTAATTACATTAAACTCCATATAAGATGCACGCTTTGCGAGCCACTGTGCATCCAGCATGCGAAAAGCTATGCAGTAGAGGTTATCAAATGCTTTTTCATCTTCCCCAAGCAGTTCCAGGAATCGAACTCCTGCTTTAGAAGATGGCAAGACTGAAAGAATAGACAGGCAGCTTTAATACCCAGGTCAATCATTAGCTGCTCCCAGAAAATAGTTCACAAGTTACCTGATTGCAAGTCTAGCATCTGTATCAACATGAATGATATATTAACACCGGCTACGGCAAAAGGATATTCCCAATCAGCCCTACTACCTTCTGTTTTGTGCAACAGAGTTTGGAATGAATTCTGCATCGAATAACCAAAGGTTTGAGATATATGCTGGATGGATTTAACCATATGACAAAAGATAAGTGACTATTGCATCTCGAAACATAATATCAATCAAAAGTTAGCTACCGGGTAGTTTTTGGCAAAAAAGATGAGGTTTTCCAATGATATATATCCACCACCCCTGAGAAAAGATTTAAGCATTATTGACTGTCAAGCACTTCAATTTTATATTCTCAAGGTAATCTGAATATAAGCACTTCAATTACTTGGTTCCACACTACCTGAAATCTGTTGATGGGTCACAACCTTGCCAACCCATTTCCTTCCATAATTCAGATTTAAGAGGAGGAATTTCTCGATTGGGATAGGCTAGACGCCATAGCTGTTTCAGGGCATCCTGCAGCACAATTCTATGTTAGCTTTCGGTAATTTCAAATCAGGTTTGCTCCATGATGAGAGTTCTGATAAAGAATACAGAAAATCATAACGACACCATAAAGGTAAAAATGGTCTCCGTATGTGGCCAAAAGTACAGAGAATCACTGGCAAATGCAAGCAGTACATACTTGATGATCCAATCGAGAACCATCAAACTGGACCTCCATCCTCAGCCGCAAATTTCTGTAACGTTCTTCCTGCAAGATACGGTACAAAAGAAATGCAGGGAACAAGCATTAGAAAGCCATCACTAACTTCTGTACGGCAAAAGCAAAGGAAGTATGCCGTAGTAGTTGCTGGATGCTGTGTCAACTTTTTCCTTCGTACAGAAGAAAACATTACCATATCCAAGGTTCACATGAGCTTGCATATGAAAATTAGAAGAGGTGGAAGGAAGAGACATTTTGCATGCGTGTCTTTTCTTTCGTTTCCTCCTTTCCAAATTTTGAAAATTATACATGTGGCGGAGAATTTTTGCATAGGGAGACGGTGTTAAAAATGAGAAGTGCAAAAAATTCAAGAAAAAAGATCAATTAATTTTTTATTCAAGGATATTACACATATACCACTTAAAGTTGTCATGCAAGTGCATATAACAACATGGGAAAGATCTGTAATGCTGACTGCAGCAGGTACAGCGAGGCACAAGGATCTGAAGCTATTGCACATGATAAGAGTTGGGGGGAAAAAAAAACTCGTTGCCACCCAACAAAGTAGAGACTGTTTATCTTATTGATATAACTGTAGTTCTTGTGGATTGGAATAATGCATGGCAATGATGGAACAGTGACAATCCCAAACAACAATGGTAACATTAGGGTTTAAAATCTTGGTCCTGTACCGGTTTTGAGACCTTCTCAGACTGGTTGGATACAGGTATACTGGCAGCACTGAAAAAAATTAAAAAGTGAATATTGACTGGTAGCAAGAAATACGGTCCAGTCCAGGTCCTTGATTGGACTGATAAACTGGTCTGACCAGTATTTGAAACCTTGAGTGACACTATGTCCAGGACCTTGTGCACAAACAACTACACAAATTACCCAAAACAAATCAACATTTAACAGACATCAAACCGATTCTTAGTTTCAAATTACTGTAAAAATATAAGAGATGTAAACTAACATGAATTTTAGTGATGCTAAAAAAATGAATGCTCTACATTAACCAGTTAATCTAATAAAGATTCCACAAAATTAACAAAAAAAATTTAAGGTCTTCACTTTACCTGCAAGGGACAAAGACAAATTGGGTCGTCTTGTTCATTTGAAGCGATGGAAGAGATAGGTAAGAACCTTCCTAAAACTGACCCAGAGCCAAGGATAATATTTGCTGCAATAAAATAAATACCAGTGGCATAAACTGCACAAATTAGGTACACGGAGATTAAGATAGGGAAAACAAAAATAAAAATAGATACTATTCCAAAGATCCAGAAGACTTCATGAAATATAAGCTGATTATTTTGGGGTAGTATACATAGATGTCAAATATGTTAACTTGGATACAATGGACACACATGGTCGAAAACCATGAGCACAAAATACTTAAGGTAAAAGGGGCTTCAGGTTTGCATAACATCAAATAAAAGTTTCTGAAGCCCAATTTTCTAACTGTCCACATGTGTATTCACTCCATTAACTCTATAAAGAAGCTTCAATTTCTTATTTGAAAAAGAGGACAAGATCCACATGCATTGCAGAGACAATATCGCAAAATTTGACATACAACTTTCCAGCTTGTAAGTGATTATTAGAGTTTGCCCATTAAATTTTTTGTCAAACATCACAAAGCAAGATGTATGTAGTTTGCAGTTTGTGCATTTCAACCACAAAAATGCACAGGCTTTTCCGATACTCAGCATTCTAGTTTAATCTTTTCCATAACATTGGAGTAATTGTGTTTGCACAAAATAATCATCTCGAGGCTTCATCACAAGATGTTATGTGAAGAAGATGATACAAAAAGACAACATGAAGATTATCTTTATCCAGAAAAAAAAAATGAACTGATTCAAGAGTATTAAAAATCCTAACACATGGACAAAAGAGTCTCCGAAAAACAAAGACCATTACATTGCAGAAATGGAGGAGCCACACTTCATTTGCTTGTTACCAAAGCAAAGAGATGGAAAGATTCCATTTTGGGTTATTTTGGTCTTTGACCTCCCACTATTTCTGTGTTCAACACACAACTCAATGTTGATAAAACTTCAGAAGAGTAACATGTAAAATTTTATCATGCTTATTTCTTTTAAAAGAATTTGGACTTCATCCAGGCAGAATTGTCCATACCTTATACCTAGGAAATGCCTTCCAAAGACACTTAAGAACCTCTTCTAACAGAAGAGGGATATTGACCGTTTTGCTAAATCCTAGTTGGTTCTTGTTTATCATTTTTGCACTACGACTAATTGACTTGGCAATCCTCTTAATCACTGGTACCTGGTGATATTTTAATTATTCTTTCATAATAAAATTTAGCAGCATATACTGCTCAAATATTCTTTTCTTGCATGCTATAAAGGCATTCTAGTGACCGCTCATGAAAAATACATGCCTCAATCACATGGACAAAATTAAATAAAACAATTGTCATAAATTTAACAAAAATAATTATTACAGAATCTGACAAATATTTAGTTAAACAATATATGCTAAATAAGTTCCAGCTATATTAATAAAAACATATACCATAGATCATGCATGAAAACAACATAATTGAAACATCGGTTTGCTAGAGACCTAATATAAACAGGCAAATGCTGCTGATGGGCATATCAAAGGCAATACCTAACCACTGAGACCATTGAGCAATCAAATTGGCGAAAAGATGTGTCCAGTGAAGGTTTATTTCCTTCTTTTTGTCATCCCAATCTTGTTCACCTCCATCATCACGTCCCTTCAAAATATAAATAACTTGTTAAGCATAAAAGCTAACAATAGGAATTTGTCATCTGATTTATATTCATGCACTACCTTAGGTTAGAAAATTTTACAATAATTACTTTATAGTTATAGTGGCCCGCATGGTGGTTTTTCTCAAGCAAAGGTTCATTTAGGGAATAAATTTTTTTACAAGAATTGCCTTATAGTTATAGTGGCCTCCACGGTTGTTATTCCCAAGCAAAGGTTCATTTAGGGCATCAAATCCTGATGAGTCTGAATACTCATTTCTCCTCCCATCAATATCTCCATGATGGAGCCGCCGTCTAATGGTTCTCGCTGCCATCACAGCTATTTAAATGACTTCACTTACCTGTAGAAAATAAATAAAGCATTTAAGCAGCATATATAGCATTGCAAAGTTGGAGAACTACAGCTTTTAATTCATCATATTTCTTTCTATAAGTATGATAAAGCAAAAGGCAAATAGTTCAAAGATAATTGTTTGTTCTTAACATCTTTTTCGTTGTAATAGTTGTTGATAATGAAAGCTGTGTATTAATTTTATTTCCTCATAAAATTAGCAAGCAAAAAGTGTATATGCATAGGCCCTTTCTATCATATAAGAAAATGTTTATGCACTGCTAAAGAGCAAGAAAGAATTTGACAAATTATCATGGTTTATCCATACATCAAGTATTTCTTTGCAAATCTGTTGCAACCACAAATGAACTCAGAAAGGATCCAGATCATAAAAGGTCAAACTTGTTCCGCTCAAGTGTTTACTTGCTTACCTCATGAATAATTATAAAGAGATCCAGGTTGAGTGCTGGATCTCTAAAAACTTTTAAGGGAAGTGGAGTTTTCCATAAAAGAGGAAAATCCTCTTAACAATAAAGCTTGAACATTAGCTTGTTTTTTTTCAAAATCTTGAACAAGGTTCACATTTTGATAACATAACATTAGAATATCAAAAGCTCATAGGCATGTTCAATGTTAAACCACTAATGGAGATAAGATTTCCAGTTATAAATCAGTGATGATGTTATAAAGCACTGAGCTTGGAGATAAAATTGTTCCAAATCCTCTTGCTCATTTTGTCCCAAATATATCGGATGATCTTGAATCATCAACCTTTGGTAAGTGTCTCCTCATTCTCATTTTGATCCTCAAATCGATTTAACTTGATCTCGCTCATCTTCTTCATAATCATTAAAATCCAAGTCATCGAGATTGAGAGTATCATCTTGAGATTTAAGTAAGGCTAACCCTAATTTAATTGTCACATTGACCCTAATTTCATGACTGGCATAAATACCCCCTTAAACAAATAATAAAGTTAAGGATATTTAAATATTTTTTTATATTATAAAACCAGATCCATTTTATGTAATCCAGTTGGTTCATGCAGGTTATCCAAAAATCGATTTTTGATTTTTCAATTGATTTATTTCAATTTTTCAACACATCCTATCCAGGGCTCAATTAGTTTGAAGATATGGTATGACCCGAGTCAATTGGTTTGAACCAATTTGATTTGGCATGAACCAAGGCTCAAATGATCAGAATCAATCTGATTTGCCATGAACAAGGGCTCCATTGGTTTGAACCAGTTCGCAATTAGACCGAACCGGCCAGAATTAAATCCAATATAACTGAACCGAGCTTAATAGGCCTCAACCAGTCTAATATAGGTTCAGCCTGATTTGGCCAACCGCTGGAATACAGTGAGCCACAGTCCGCACCGTGGTCAGCCACACCAAGCTCGGCTGTGCAGATCTGGTCCAATCAGACCTTGAATCCTATTTTTATCTTTTTTCTCTTTTTTTTCAGGAACAAATAATGATTAATTACTAATAAATTCAGATTAAATTCAATAAATTTTTTGAACATAATTAATCAATGAAATAGATACAAATATTTAGATCAATTCATCAATATTATTTTCAAAATTAAATTTGCAAGGATGAATAAACTATCAAATCATATTAATTTCAGAAAATATAAATCACATGCACAAAGTTTAACAACCACACAAGCAGGTATTCTAATTATGTATTCTACTTAAATTCATAAACAATCTACCATTAGTTTTAGCATGTAGGTATCAATAATAATTTTAATAAAAAAGATTATCCATAATATCTGAAATCCCTATATACTATCTAATAAAATCAAGAAAAACAAAATATAATGATGAACCTACCTAGAGCCAAAAACTCTCACAATTCTTTCCTGCGATTGAACTCTTTCCCCAACAGAGGTGGATGAAAAGGAGAGGAGCCACCAAGCATAAATAGAGAAAAAAAAAAGAGGGCTTTGTATTTTCGTTCTTAATTTAATTAAAAATAAATAATACCTAATTTAGGGTATTAAGATAGGAAACACTAATTCATTAAATTTCCTAATAAGGGTAGATGATTTAGGAAATAAATGAGAGCATTTTTAGTTGAGGAACACAAAATTAAATTAGGGGGATTACAATTTTGAATGAAAAGAAAAAAAAAATTGAGAAGGGGCTGTTGACCACCTGGCACCTAGAATTTCCTGGGTAAAAGTCAGTTGGTTTGCAGTATTCATACTTTATGGCTGGTATGCTTAATATATAAATTGGTAAAATGCTTAATAAGAGCTGATCCGCATGTAGGTTCAGGCCTGGACCAGTAAATATCATTTGGTATTGATCCCTACATGTAATATTTTAATCCTCGAGTGAAACTAAGAAAAACACATGATTCTCTATGACTCTCCCACAAATACCTCAAAATGCCTTTTGTTATGTTCAAACTAAAACTCCCAAGATGAACCTTCAAACAAACATTATAGTTCAAAGATTAAATGGTAAAAGCATGCAAACAGAAAAAGAGTTCACCTCTAGAAGAACAAGCTCAAGCTTAAAATCCCTATGACAAAGATACTACAACTATATGAGCACCTTGCTAGAGAAGATGCAGATCCAAAGGCTAAAACAGTCCCATCAAAGTTCAGTTTCAAGAACTATAAGCTAGCCAATAATGTGAAAACTTGATGGCCACATTACCATTGCAATAAACATTAATGATGATGGGATGCATATGGGCACTTCCAACCAACCAACCAATACCAACACCATAAGACACATTCACACAATACCGGGAATAGATGTCACTTACCTCAATCAATCAGGTATTGGTGATTCCAACAACCACCACAATCTTAGAACAGACTACTCCTAGTGATTGAACAACCATTGAGAGGCCCAGTAGAAAAAGAGATTATCCTCGATTAATTTTTCAATTATTTCTCCACATCAAATTCTGACTTGGGTGTTGAAGGAAGATCCCATCAAGCACATTGCCCATGATCAATTTCATTATCTTGACAGTTCAGAACATCAACGATTGGAGCATTGAGCTCCCAAGCAATTAGCACATCGGAAGTCCAATGTGGTGCACTTGAGTGCAAAAGAAGGCCCAAGTCGATTTGTGATCTAACCAAACAGAATGACTAAAATTGACCACATCAAATGCCTTCTAGTACATATTACATATTGTCTCCAAACAAGAAGTATGATCACAATTTGTAGCTGATCTCTTCGACAGTTTTTCGCTCATTCTTACTGCAACAAATTTCACAGTAGAAGCAAACAAGTGGATGGCATTGGTATGTCTCCCTTGACTTCAAGAAAATGTGAGCTCTCATCTAGATTTTGATGGTATCCTTGATTGAAAGCATCTACTTTTCAATGATTGACACTGGATCTCATAAGAAAGCTTTCTTTATGAACAACCTCATTTATAAAAAGAAACATAAATCTTGGAGATAATCGTTCAAAAGAAATATTCTAAATCAATCGGATACAAGAGCACTTCAATGCAGACCATAGGTCCATGTTTTCCACAAGAATCCATGACAGCAATTCACCATGCATGCAACAAATGCACAGTTTTGTAAGTTAAACATAATCATTCAGAAAATTAAATCTAAAAAATCATCCACAGTCCTCTGTACTAGTGAATCAAGTAAACAACACCCACTCTTGATGCAGTTTTTTCTTTTAAAGATCAAAGTAGTTTATTGAACAATTAACTAAAATGGCCTTCTTCGAGAACAAAGTAATTACTCCAAACAAATAATAATAATATTATGGTATACTGAGTTGAGTAACCTTCTTAACAAAAGAATATATTTTGAATGCAGAAATGCTATATGGAATGCTCATAACTTGATAATGGAATTTCAGTAACAGCAAAAGAAGGGTTTTGCTAGCTTAGCAATCGAATAACATTAATTAACATAGGTCACGAACGATCTTTATTCTAAACTGCACTTTTATTTGCCTTAAACATGGCATGATTTGCCCTGCATTTTACTTGATGCATATAAGGATGCAAGCCAGGCAGGCTATGTTGGACTACTGAATCTCATACCCAAATTGGGATGCTCATTATTTGTCTATGACTCAACCTGACCTAATCCCCGACTGAACTATGATTGTAGAACCAGGGTTACAAGTGAGGTTGGTTATGGTTGGGTGGAAATCAACCAAAATGGAAGGAGATTGAGAAAGCATCTTTCACATCAACATGGTCTGTTCATGGTCTATATCGAAAGAGAAATAAATCCAACTTCAGGAATGTTACCAGCCCAACTATCAAGATTATAGAGGAATCTGTTGCACTAATTAATGATATCGGCATAGACTAATATATATTGGCAATTTTCTTTTATCATTTATTGCTTGCTTGTGCTCTCTACAAGGTGCTCATGTGACCGCTGAATGAGACATACTATTCTCTCCTGTATGTGCTCATTTCAACCATCCTGAAACCAATAGGAGACCGAGTAACTCTCTCCTTACTCAGAATATACATGTGCCACAAGCAACTTCCAAAGCTACGAACAATGAAAAAATTTGAGTGTTATAGGAAAACATCAATAAGGAAAGGTTTTGTCATAAAATCCCCTTGGTTAACTAGTGTTTATGTGCTATGTAGTTGGCATGTTGTTGGAAAGGACTCACCACTCCCCCAGCATAGAGCATACTACTTATAACTGCCACCACTATCACCGCCAGACTCACAGAAACCTCCCTCATTCACCCTAAAGCTAACCCATGACTGCCACCACTTCATAACCAGAGTAGTCGAGACTCCTTCCCTACTTCGTACAATCAGTCTGTCATCCACCATAATAGGGACTGATCTATCACTGAAGTTTTATTATAAAAAGGGGCCTCCAATGCAGGTAAATAAACATCTCTAGCATTCAAACTCCTTAGCTTTCCCAGACTCCAAATCTGACTCTAACTTGTGCATCAAAGGAGACCCTCCAAGCCCATTTTAGCTGTTTACTCTCAATATTTTGAGCATAGAATGGTTTCGCCTGGACCAGTACAAAACAGGTGGTATGTAGTATGTACGAGTCCACGAGTCAACCAATACATGGACCTCTCTCATGCATGTTTCTAACCCTAATCATACGCCGCGCCGCTTCTCATGCTGCCTTAACTTAACCAGCCTCTGCTCCCCACACACGTTGAGACCGCACCGCACACCACCAATGCACGCCGACTTTGCCCTAATCACTTATGCTTCTTATCCTCTTCCTCTTCCTCTTACTCCACTCCTCTTCCTCCTACTTCTTGACTGTCTTCTACACCATCTCCTCTTCTTTCCTCCTCCACCACCCCGCTTCTCACATGTATGCCTCTTCTCCTTCCTCTTCCTCCTACTTCTTCCTCCTCTTGCTCCACCATCTCATCTTCATCCTTCTTCCTTTCTCCTTCCTCCTCTTGCTCCCTCCTATTTCTTCATTTCCGGAACACCCCAGTGAACCGACACATGGTACACCAATACTGTCCGGTATGTACCGATCTAACTAGATCATTGAAACGGGTAAGCAATCATAGATTTTGAGAGGCCACAGCTGCTGGCACCTCAAATCCTCAGAGAGTGAATGCACGAACACAAGAAAAGGCCCAGGTCAGCTCCCCATTTGAGTCAACAAGATGACGAAAAATAACCCAATCGAACCTAAACATCAAGAGAAATATTTGTGATTGATATAATTTCAATGAAATTAGGCATGTATTGATTGTTCTACACGTCCCATCTAGAAAGGCAAAATTATTTCAATCAAACATTATTTTCATCATCAACCCATTCTTTTACAATCTCAGCCTCAAACCAGGCTTTATTGATTCAGAAGTCGATGTATGCTGCATGATCATATTATCAACTGATACATCTAGAAACTGCATGTGCTAGGGGGGGGACTGATTTCATCACGCATCATTAAGTTTTTCTTTATTAAAGAAAATGCACTGTCATATTCACTACAGTTATTTGTAGAATACTCTTGACTGGCAGCACATTTTGGAATTTACTTTCGTGCTTGGATCATATGGATACTTGTTATGACTGAAGTCATATATGCACTTGCATTAGCCATCATACCAACTGAAACCATTCCAATTGCAAGGAAAATTGAATGTGAAGATTGGCGATGAATTACTCACTATTCAATGGACCAACTATTAGGCTACATCAATTGAAGCCAACCAAGTCTAGTTCTTTATCAACCAAGTCCAGTTCTTTACCACCCGAGGTTATCCAAATGATCCAATACCACCTCCTGCAGCGTATCGCCAAAATATTGGGTGCTGGAGCGCCTGTTGATGTATTTTCATACCAAGGGATGGTAATAGAAAGTCAACAAGCCCTTCTAACATAAACAGCAAATCAAACCCTTTCGCAATCAATTCCACTAAAACAACCGATCTCCCCGCCAAAATCAGCGACTCCCGGTTAATTTGAGAAACTGAACTTACGCTGATGACATTTCAAACACGAGAAAAAAAAACACGAAATTTTGCGGCCAACTTCAAAACCTACAACACAATTTACAGATCAGTAGCCCTCAAATTCTTCCCTAAAGACTAAATTAGCAAAAGGAAGAAAACAAACATCATCAACAGAAATCCATGAAGCCTACATCTCGGCTTCGTTAGGTTCACCGTACACATGAACCCACAGATCCACGACATCTACCAGAAGACCCAAGCGGGAAGGAAACGTACCGAAGGTCCTTCGATCCGCTCCGACGAAACGATGAAAAGTTGATCTGAGGTATCTTGATCGTCGCGGGTTCTGAGAGCCAATTCGTGCTCCCAAGCTACAGTAATTAAAAGAGCAAGAGCCGTAGGTCGCAAGGTATCCAAATCCGAAGGGGAGATCCTGCTGCCGTCTTTAAGAATACCAACTCATGCGGGACGCCGTTCCGGTCACGAAGAGCAACATGTTCCCTTATCATATCACTTTTACCCGGCACGCTATCTACCTTATTATTGGAGAAGAAGGTGGGGCCTGCACAGGCCCGCTTTCTGCATGTACGTCGTAGTCGGTGGATTCCGAAGGTAACTCGGAAAAGTATATTTCTTTATGGACGGGGGAAATTGACGAGCGTACCCCGGAAGGCCTAACTTAGCTGGACCGAACCGCCCCTGGAACCTATCCTGGATGATGTGGTCTTTCAGGGAGGTAGGAGACGACGTCACCCTGATGGTTTGTCAAGGGTGAGTCAGTCTGGCTCCAACTTATCTGGATGATCTGATCTGTCACTACCGTATGAGACGGCGTCACCCATGATAAGTTCAAATGCTTGAACTGAGAACATTTCTTTGATGATGCATCGCAAGCAAACGAAAGTTTGGATCGAATTAGATACTTTACCTCTTTTTTTAATCTTTAGTGGATGTGTGATGTAGAAGAGGATGATCATATTGTACGTTCGAGATGCTTTTTGTTAAAGACAAATGAATCTTCAAATATTTTTATCATTGACAAATGCAGATGTTTGGTTGCATCAATCTTCTTTAAATGTGTTCTAACTCCAAATTATATGGGTATAAGCTTGTGGTTGTTCCCACAAGAGCCATGGGTCTCAAGTTTTTTGTTTGTCCTTTTTTTCATGATAATTTTGATTAGATCGTTGAATCATATTCGAGTCTAGCACTAATTATAGGCTTGACTTGATCTTTATAGTTAAGTCATTCTTAAATAACCGAAGGATATTTGAATGGTGTCTTAATCTAATAGCTCAACTAATATTTTTAAATGCTCAAGATATTCTAAGTTCCTTGTATGATCGATCCTACCTCCAAAGTCAATAAGTCTTTTTTTTTCTTTTTAAATTTCAACTTCTTTTAAGATTTGATTGGAATTTTTTATTTAAGATATTTTTTAATTATTTTTAGGCTATTGATCTTAACTTTTTTTTAATATAAAATTAAGTCTCTGGTTCTCAAACTCTTTACCTTTTGTTTCGACTGAAATCTTATCAATAAAATTTATATTCAATTAAAATTCTTGTTAGATAAAAGTTTTCATTATGGTTTTTGCGATTGGGATCGGGGTGGAAAGATCACATTCATTTTGCAAGTCAAGTTGAAGAGAGATATTGAAGTCTAAGAAATGATTTTGGTATCCTTTTAGGATTATCGATGACCCATTATTTCCTTTACATAAACAACATATCTTATTAGGCCTTTTAGGATTATTTTATTTTTGATCTTGTCTTAGATATTGATACGAGGATAAATGACTAAGCTTTGAGAAAATTCGTCGATCAGATCCTGAATTAGTGATTTATGATTTCGTCGTAGATCCTCTGGTTTAGACAAAAATAAAATAAAATTATCAATGATGAACGTCTTTGAAACTTTGTATTGGGTGATGATAAAATATATATATATATATATATATTGTTTACGATCTCTTTTTCATAGATAGATGGTAAGGATTCTACCTCAATCCATTAGATAAATAATCATCTCCTAGAAACTTTAAATGGCTAGAGAAAAGATTTATTTCTTTTCGCACGAAAGGCCATAGTCAATTGGGATGTACCACGGTAGGTTCATGTCAACCCTTGGCATCAATCCTTATCTCAAGCTATTGTTTTATTCACATCCTTTTTTTTTTTTTTAGGATTGATTAGTGTTGGTGAACCCCTATGCCATGGTCAAGGTGTTGGCATAGCTTTATCTGGTCTCGGATGCATGAGGTTGCCCACGCAAATGCTTGAGTGGAGGCGATCTTCGAGGTCGGGTTGGTCGCAAGCATCGTTTACCTCTTTGATGGACTGCCACGTCATTGTCGGTTCCTGCAACGAAGGTCGATGTTGGGAGGTTTTCCCGACACGATCCCTCCGACGCTCAAGTCAGTGTTGGTCGAGTTAAGAAGTGGTGTTCCAAGCTCCCCCTAGCATCGATCAAGGGGGAGGTTTTATACCTGTGAGCATTGATTGGTCATACAAAACTCGTTAATTGCCTCCGACTCTTCGGGCGATCGACTCTGCGAATCGACATCGTGCAACGCTATCTGTTTATAAATTCCGACACCACACGCTTGGTACGGTCTTAGGTTGGACGAGAATATGTGACTGTCTCTTTCAAGCCTGAAGTGTCACGTCACGACGATGCATCGAGTCACCCTCGGGTTGTCAACGTGGCTGTTGACTGTTGCCTCTGGATGGCAGCTGAATATGCCCTATAAATTTGTAATATTCTCGTCAAAGAATTTTGAAGGAGGCCAACACAAAGCTCTTAAAGTTGGTCGCATGATTTAACGTCGTTAATCAAGAGCAATACCCAAGTTGCATGTGTCGATCCTCGAGCCGGCGATGGTCGGATGCCGTTGACTTTATCTTCCGCAAGTTCAGCTACATGCTATGGTTGACCATCAAAACTAGTTGTTTCACGAGAATAATTTATGCGCCGTATTTTGATCGTTGACTCCGCCAAATGCATTCTCTTTGACGTTTTTATCTCGAGGTGAACCGATCAATCATCAATTTTTCTTTCTGTGGTCTCATTAGATGATCGCTCACGACTCTCGAGTCCGCGGCGTTGACTTTCGACTTGTGGGCCCAGCCTCATCACACTTGGTGGGCTCGCCAACCCAAGAAGGCCCATCCGCCTCACACCACGCCAAACTTGGACTCCCTGCCGCCCGCAGCCTCCGGTCAACCACCCGGGTCAAACTCGCCCTCCATCAATCATGTATGGTGGTATGCTCATTCAACTATCTCACCTCCGCCCACAAAACATTCCTACCCTCCAACTCACCACATCCCTTCTCTTCTTTCCTACGGCTCATCTCCCGGGCCCCAAGGCTGCCTCTAATAATACCGCGGTAGGTTTTGGCGTCAAAGAGAGAATGTCCCGTCTAATCCAAGTAGCCAAACAACACCCACATGTTCGCCGAAGTCCCAAAATAGATCGAGCATAGGGGGAAAAAAATAGCGAAAAAGAAAAGAAAAATAGCTGCGGGAGCGAGAGGTGAGTCGAAGAGAGAAGAAAAGAAAAAAGAGATTTTTGTTTTTTTTTTCTGCTCGATCTACCCGATTCACCCCGAGGATAGCGAAGGAGTAGAAGAAGAAGAAGACGGGGAGAGCGAAGCAAAGAGAAGAGAGAGAGAGAGAGAGAGAGAGAGAGAGAGAGAGAGAGAGAGAGAGAGAGAGAGAGAGAGAGAGAGAGGAGGAGGAGGAGGAGGAGGAGGAGGAGGAGAAATCGAATCCAGGCGACGTCCGCTAGTGTTCCGAGCTCGGGAAGAGGTCAGCTTCAATCTTCTCCTTCTCATCCTCGTCGTCGTGCTCCCACGGAGTACTTTCTTTTCTCCATTCGTCTTCTTCTTTCTCTACTTATCTCGCTTTGATCCGGGCGGGAAACCCGTTGAAATCCGCCTCGATCAGTTGTGGGTCCTCTGACCGCAGGCAGGGGAGCGGATCGCTGCCTGGTTATTTCTTGGTGTTCCGGCGCGCAATGAAAGCTTTCCGAGATGGCTGCTGCTAAATGGATCTTGATCCTGTGCGTTAGGGTTTTTGGCTTCTCTATGCATGAATTCCGGTTTCAACTTTTCATCTCTGCGGCTGCGGCTTCTCGATCTTTTTTTTTATTGAGGGTTTTGGTTGCGGAAGATGAGATTTCCGCCTGCATTGCTGTTGCTGATGAGTTGGCCACTTTGTATAGCTCATGTTCTATGTAGAAGAAGGTGCAAGCCCTACTCCTGACTAAATTATAGAGTGGCAGAGGATGGTTTAATCTTCTCAATTTGGTGGTTGATTCGATGACAAGTACTCATTGAGAGATGCCACAGCCGCCAATGCTGCAGCCGCAGCCGCCGCTGCCACCAATTATGAAGCATTCCCGGACTAACCTCGGTGACCTTAAGTCACAGATAACCAAGCGTCTCGGCCAGGAGCGAGCACAGCGCTACTTCAGCTATCTGAACGATTTGCTGTCGCAGAAGCTGAGCAAGCGTGAGTTTAGCAAACTCTGCATTTTGACAGTCGGCCACGAGAATCTCCCCTTGCACAATCAACTCATCAGTTCCATCCTTCAGAATGCCTCAAGGGCTAAAGCTTCACCACCTGTTCATCGTGACAAATTTGCCCAAATGCCAACTGGAATTGTGTTGAATGGTGATGTCTTGCCGAGGTTGCCCCACAAGATCAGGAGTTGGACCGATAACCACCGGGTTAAAGACTGCCCCAGTCCCCTTGGACCAAATGGGAGGGCGGAAGTGCCTGCTCTGCAGTCATCGATACCATGTAACACAGCAGTTTTAGGTCAGCATGATGATCTGAACTCAAGTGACTCGCAGAGATTAATACAACAACGACAGTGTGGGCCTCACAAGCAGCCAACAAAGAGAGCAAGGATAGATGAAACACCTGTGCACGACCACGGTGCCGTACATAGCCCTGTTCTTGCTGAAGTAGGTTCTGTAGACCATAGGGAGGACATAGAGCACAGAAATAAAATGGCCTCCCTTAAAGGTCCTCTTCAGGCTCCACTTGGAATTCCTTTCTGTTCGGCAAGTGTTGGTGGGGCAAGAATGCCATTATCATCAGGTAGCGCTAGCATCGATAGGTTTCATAGGAGTTATGATTCTAGTGAACTGTTTCATACTGAGGTATTGAAAAAACGAATGGAAAAAATAGCAAAAGCGCTGGGCTTGGAAGGAGTGACAATGGACTGTGCCAACTTGCTGAACAGTGGGTTGGATGTGTACTTGAAGCGGTTGATTGGTTCATGCATTGAGCTAGCAGGAGTAAGAACAAGGCATGATTCAATAAAGCAGCCATTTTCCAATCACCTTCCTTTTGCACAACCTGAGAATGGCATTTGTGTAGGAGTCCAAATGCATGGTAATGTTGGTTTGGAAGGCACACATGTGTTGAGAATGCAAGATTTTAAGGTAGCAATGGAGCTAAAGCCGCAGCAACTTGGGGAGGATTGGCCCGTGCTGCTTGAGAAAATATATGTTCGCTCATTTGAGGAATAGGAGAAAGTACGAAACCATTCCTGGTTTGCAGTAACCTTTGGCACTTGGATGGGCTCTGCTGTTGAGCGCCAGTCTATTTGGGATTGTGAGAAACCTATTTGAGCTTCTTGGTTAAAATCTGTCCCTTGTAAGCTTCTTCCAGGATCAGCCTAGAAGGATTCTGTAAGATCATGCTAAGGATCATCTCAAACAATTAAAAATCCTTATATCAGCTTGTCCAAAGGAAAGAAACCATCCTGTTTGGCTCACTTATTATATGTAAGCATTTTTAAGGAGGTGGCCTCTTTCTCACAGTATCACCACAAGAGTCTCAGGCTGTTATGCAATTTGCATCATGGAGATTGAGGAAAATTCTGCATGATTTCTTCTGTATCTTATACAATCACTTCTGTAAGTTTTCAAGTTTAGATCTATGTACCATCAATCGGTTAACTTTCTGCTCATTTTGAAATATCATTTTCTGGGTCTTTTTATTTATAAAATTGGCTTCTAATTGTTTGGTGGCCCATAGGAATATTGTTCAACGTAACCGTGTCTCTGATTCCTTACACTTATTCCTTGTGGTGACCTTTGTTGGGAGCAGTTCTACTGTTGTATTTTGTGAGCATAATGACCCTTTCTCTTATAGGAACTTGTCTCACTTTTCTTGTCCTTTTTACCTTGTATCTTGCCATTTCATTGTGAATTGCTATGTGTGATCTGAATTACTACTTTAAAAAAACTTTTAGATTTAAAATTTAACAAATTGTTTCATATTTTGATACAATGATGGAATATGAAGTGGAGTCTAAAGAACTATGTGGCAAATTACTTCAGAAAAAAGCAACTAATTTACCTGAAGCAAATAATTTGATGGATAAAATTTTTTCCAATGGCATGCATTTAAGGAAGCTACAGAAAGTGCCTTTTTTTTTTTTCCAATTCAGGCCTTTACAATTCATCCATTGCGTTATTGTATAATATCATATATCTTATACTGTAAATTCCCTTGGAGCTTTTTCAATACAATGGGTAGAAATTCTGAGGCACCTTCCTCAACATCTGGCTTAATGTGTGAATTATTTCTAGCTTACAGTTTGTTTCTCTGTGTGCATAGAATGACAACAATTGGAGGATCTTGCTAGGTCATCCTTGTCATATCCAACAAGGTTGTCTAGCTTACTGATCGTTATTGTATACACCATGGTGTGTGAGTATTTGCATTTGTCTGTCCATGTAGCTTGCATAATTGTTGTCTGACAAGTAACTCCTTATGGTATTTTGGTATATGAGCATATGCATTTGACTATTTGCAGGGTTTGCCATTGTGGTGGTCTGACAAGCACCTTTATATGAGTAGCGCACTTCGCTGCCCTTCTTTTGAATTTTTGTTTTTCTAATTTTATTCTCATTTACTACTGAGGTATGTGGTATGCACCCTTTCGAGTAGGATGTAAATCCTCTGGATCCTTTGCCTTTGCTGTCACCTTAACAGTGGACCTGCTATTTGGACTTACTGCCTGGCCCCCTAGATTCAAAAACTGTTAGACTGTTCTTGCAAAACTTAAATCATACTTCAGAAGTGTTAAATAGGTTCTATTGTGTGATGCAAAGATTTATGCCTTTTTCTAATTCACTTCCGATATTTAGGGTGTTTTCAGGCTAGGATTTTAATTTTGAATAATACCGCTTGTACCGGGCAGTACATATCGTTCCGTTAGTAGATCGGTACGCGGACCACCCATTACCGGACGGTGGCATCGATTGAGGCTGTTTCTGCTCCGTAACCACTCTAAATCGGTCGATGACAATCGATTTCGATCGTTGCTGCCCGCTACCGGATGATATTAGCCGAAGGAGAAGAAAGAAGAGGACGAAGAAAAGAAAAAACCTGGAGATCCGGTGCCGCTCTCCTTTGACAATCCCGATCTGTCGCCGTCCTCCCTCGCCGGACGCCGCAAATGATGTCGCCTCCTCGTCTGAGGTGACGAGGCCTCGACGTCAAGCGATGAGGTGATGTCGCTTTTTTCTTTTTTCGCGCGGGGAAATCGAGCGATGTCGCCTTTCCTTTTTTTTTTTTTTTTTTTTTCGCGTGGGAAACCAAGTGACATCGCTTTAACTTCTTTTTTTTTGTTTGGGGAAATCGAGCGACGTCGCCTTTTTTATTTTTTTTTTGCAGGGAGAAGAAACCCCACGTGGGCAAAACCAAACTTTTATTTTTTTCACGCGGAGGAGAAGGAAACCTCCTCCTTACGTGGGCAAAGTTGTATATCAAAAAGTGTCGCTTGGTATACTTATATCGTACTGTACCGTACTAAACTGAGCTCGAAACTTCGGTACGGTACGAAATTACGAACCTTGTTTTCAAGTGCCTCCAATACTGATTAAACTGACATCTTAGATGCACTTCATAGTTGACTTATCAAGACAATGATGTTGGAAGCTACTGTCACATAGATGTTTATGTTTTATATACATTACCAGTGATGCATGATGCATACCATTCTATCTTTTAGGTGTGGCAGGCAAGAGTCTCGTTAATTATCTTTTCTTTTTCATGTTTCATATTACACTCTCTTATGTACTTGGGAAACTGTCAAATGTTTCTTTTGTGGGCTTGTCAAATGACCCTCTTAACGTCACAGAGGGAATGGGTGAGTTGAGACTGGGGCAACAGGAGATAGAATATTGTCTTAAATACTGCTCAATATGTGGAGTTGGAAATGAGAGACACACAACATCATGTTGTAACACCTGCAGGATTGTACATGTTTTTGGTTTCATAAAACACATCTTGGTTCTGTATTGTACTTTCTGTTTTTAAATACATAATTGCATATAGTGTTCGGTCTGTTTAGTTATATCTGATGTACTTCCCTCCTTGAGAAAACTTCAAACAACAAGATCTGTTTGTTGAATGATAACTTTCTTACTTTGGCAAATTGATTTTAGTTTATTTCCAACCTCTTGTGACATGTAACATAAGATGCTTAGAGGGTTTTGAGAGCTTCTAGACTCCTTGACACTAAGAACAAACTGAGTTTGACTTCTTGAACAACTTCTAGAACATCAGTAAGAGTTTTCAGATAAGAAAGAGTAGCTGAGAGTCTCAGACTCAGGTGCATCAACTTAATTAAATTACAAAATCTGCAAAGGCTGGCATATGTCATTCCTAGACCATAAGCATGGCATACTGTTGCCACCTAGCTGCAAAAGAAATTCTTGAGATTAAATCATGTTTAAGATGCGTGTATTTTTCTCAGAAAGAGTAAAGTTACACTAATTTAATCAGGGTGACCTTGTAATTGAGCATGAATGTTTAATAGAAACTTACAAATCTCTGAGCATGCTATTTAATGGTTGCATTATTAGTGATTCTCCTAAATTCAATGAGATTTTGATGGTGATTGGAAAATAGGATGTCCTGCTAGTCGATTGGTTCAACCTGGACGTACATTGGAAGATTGTGCCAGTAGAAAACAAATTAGAAACCATCAGAAGGACATGTAAACTGAATAAATAGGTCAGAAAATCAGGGGAAAATGGAATGAATTTAAGCATCATGTCTATGATCTATATCAAGAGAAGATATTTTGCATTTATGAGTGTATACATCAAGCCTATAATCTAGGATGTCTGTAGCAGTGGCAAACTTGTGTGATTTTTATGTACCTTTGGGATTCTGCCAAAAAAGGGAACTTATGATTGTCAAACTATGCATTATATGAGTATATCGCACACTTCTTTCTATTTCATGTATAGTTAAATATCATAGTCCGCCGAATATAGTGACCATACTTCAGTGGGCCAGTCGGGTATGATTATGTCAACATTGGAGTAAACACACATATACCAAACTTTCAAACTATTTAAATATATTGTAGCTCTATACCAACTAATTGATACCAATTTACCAGTCTGACCAGGATTGTACCAGTATCCAACTGAAATTATAGAATTATACATCTCTATCCTGAATATGCATAATTTTGATAAGTATAATATACTTTGCTGGTAAGGCAAGATTATCTGATCATAGCCTTAGACATTGTATTTCTCATTGTTTTCACAAGAAAAAAATTATTCAAAACATGCTCATTGTGTTCCGCTTCAGCTATGAATGTTGTCCAGATATGTCTAAATGTGCTTTTCAATATTGACAAGAGGCAAATGAAGAATGAATATAGTAGCAAAATAGGTGGTCTTTTTCTCATGCCAAGAAGATGGTGATCCTAAGATGATTAGCAATATTTTTGGTGGCTCAGATATTGGCAAAATGGAACTCAAGTAATGCCCACCGAGTTGGGTTTTGGGTGAGGGGGCCTCCAAGGTGTAGAAATAGAAGCGTCAGATAAGTGGCACAAGCCTTCTCTTACTGCAATATAGAGCGAGAGATGGACATTGAAAAGTTCATAAAGCTAGCTTGAATTTTGAACTTTTATTTTAGTTTTGGTAATGTTGTTATCTATTAATCTAAGATACTTGTACCATGCATAGCTCTAGTTGTCGTACAACAATATTTTTTTGTCAATTATTAACCTTGGTCCTCAGCTTCAATTGCCATCATCTTAAGTACTTGGAGTTTGTACAGATATATCAATCTATTTTTTCGCTTTCTATGTCAATTTTTGTCTCCCTTAACCTGATCGATAATTAAATTTTACATGTACATAAATGTCACATGAATTTGCTTTTAATGTGTTCTGGAATGCTTGGTCCTTCGTATGAAATTCTTTCTGGTTGTATCTAAGCTTATCGAAAAGCTTGAAGGATGATTGATTTTCATCCCTAGCATTAGAGAGGCATTTTATTCTGTTTTCGCAAGACTTGTTTCTTGCATTTGTATCAGATATATTTAGTAGGTAGAACATATAGTGTTGGCAACATATATTGTCTTTCTTCTCCCGTTGATGACGACTCCAACATATCTTTGTAGTGTTCTAATCGTTCGAAGTTGTCTGACCGGCATGCTGCTTGCTGAATGAATCCAGAAAAGAAGGTTACAGTTGTCCATGAAGGGTCCAGGTTGCCGAAATTTGCAAGACCAAAAGCTCTGAACATGACCGCTGCTTGATGTGGAAGAAAGTCGAAACATTCACGAAACAGTTAATTGATTTATGCTGCCAACAAGATAAAGCCGAAATGTTTCCAGCCTCAACGTAGAGCAGGAAGAGAGATGAGTATGTTTTGCTACTGTTGTATTGTTGTTGTTGTGGTTGTTTACTTATGTGCATTGTTGTTTTCCCCAGTTTTGTGTTGTTGGCACTTGTGAGCAAAGAATAATTGATTGGTCTGCATGTGAAGGAGTCTCGAAGATAAATTGATAGAACATATCTATGATAAATTTGATCTTTTTTAAGACATAAATCATATGGTTTTCCATTTTATTGTAAATATTATTGGAGCAATAATGATCACTTTCTGCTCTTATTTACCCTCTTAATTAATCTGTTATAATCTGCGTCCTCGAGGCTCTTCCAACCGTCGAAGACGAACCCGCCATTCCTCCACGTGGTTTACCCGTGCCAACCGCCACAAAATGCAAAGTGCAATCTAGCACGTGCAGCTCTGGCGAACCGGAAGCCGACCCCAACGGTCGAATGGAATCATAAAATTGGAGCAAAAAAAGGGGGAAATAATTCCTTTTTCGTGTATATTTTTCGAGGGTTATAAATAAAAAGGGACGGCTCCTTTCTCGGGCGGCTCCTTCTCCTCCATCCATATCGTATGGCGGTCGTCAGCAGCAGCAGCAGCTTCCACTCTGCCCTCCTCGCCTTCTCCTCGCCTTCGATCGCTATTCCAATCCTTAACCCCATGAACGGCGAGAAGAGGCGGCGGTGGACGTCTTACTCCACCCGCCTCCAATGCTCCTCCCGCCCCGATGACGCGAAGAGGATCTCGGAGCAGTCGTCCTGGGAGTCCAAGGATTCGGAGGGGAAAGACTACCTCTACCGCCTCGGCCAGGAGGCCGACAATACGAACATCGCCGTCGGCGCTCGGCAGGGCGTGATCGACGACCTCTTCGTCGGGAACTTCCTCGGAAAGGACTGTGCGTCCCTCTGTCCGATGGTCGCCGTCTTTGTTCCTTCTCTTTCTTTTGGATTTGGTTTCAGATTGTTTCTACTGATTCGATGTTACTTGCTTGATTGGTTTTCGCAGCGGATATCGTCTTTGATTACAGGCAGAAGGCAACGAGGTCGTTCGAGTACCTCCAGGGCGATTACTACATAGCACCTGCCTTCTTGGTTGGTCTCCATTTCTGACTCCGTACCTGTTCTTTAATTTCGTTGCACTAGGTTGTTTGATAGGGTATAAACATTAAAAAAAAAAGTAGATGTTGTCACAACTAAAGATCCTTGACATCCAAAATAAAATTCGAATATATTGTCAGCGCTATCATGTAAACGTTATCTAGCATGTGTGGCAGTATGAGCCTATAATTTAGTCACTTTTATCTAGTATACAAGCTATCAAGCTAATTCACTCTTAAGCTTGCACATATCAAGGAATCTATGTCTAATGCTGTTGCTTTCTTTAATGCTGTTCTGTTGAATTGAAAAGTTAAGCATACTTGTGCCATTTATTTCTTGAAATACTTACAGTTTGCTCTTGCTTTTCATTTTCTTTGCACAATTTTAGTATGGTATATCTCTTACCAATAATGTCATTTTGATATGTCTTTCAATTTTTAAAATTTGAACACTATACTTGACAGTGTGTTGTCCTATTCTACAGGACAAAGTTGGTAAGCTCTATGAAACTTTGCTATGACTTTGCCTTTCTTGAAATTTAATGAGGCGTCACTCTGCGGAAAAAAAAAGGAGCAGTTGGACCATTTCCTTGCATCATGTACTTCTAGACACTTGCAATTTTTTTTTGAATTAAACAAGAAGAAGCTTTTTTTTTTTGTTTACTTTTCATTAAAAAAAATTGCCTTTAAGCATTTTTGCATATGTGATTGATGCTTTGTTCCTTTCTGTTTTAGAATGACACTTCTAGTTCAGTAGGATATGAAAGTAAGAATGCATCTTAGCTTATTCCCATTATTTTGGTAAATTGAACTTTTTTTCAAGTGGGTCATCTTTTCCTTCTATTGCCTGATAGTAAAGGAGTTGGTCTACAGAAATATGGTTAGTATTGCACTAGAAAACCAAGGTCTTATTATATATACTTGGTAAATAAAGTGGGTGCTTATACTTTGAGCTTCTAAGGATTAGATCAGAAATTAAAATCATTTAGGTAAATTGTAGAGAGTTGACAACAAGCCTTGGTATGAGTAAGGTTGCTCCCTTACAACTTTTTGGGTGACTAAGGTCAAGCCATGGAAATAATCTCTTTGCTTTTAGGGGTAAGGCATCTCTTTGCTTTTATGGGTAATGCTACATACATTAACCCCGTATTTTGGAACCTTAGAAGAGGTTATTGTTGTCTTGGCAATAAACTAGTGCTACTTCTGAACTCTAGCTCCTATTGATATGACTAAAACCAAGACAACTCAAGTGGTTCCTATTGATATAACTATAAACTAGTGCTACTTCTAAACTCTGGTTCCTATTGATATTGGGGTCATCTACATAGATGTTCTCTTGTTATTGAGTTATTCTCGGCAAAATAGTGCCAGTTAAAAGTATTATCTTTTTTTGTACTCCTTGCATCACTATTTGGAATAGACTCACTTCACTCCGATGCATTTAAACATATTGAGACAATCTTAAATAGTTTTCTTTCTTTTTATTCTTGATTGAATGTTAGAACTGCCTCAGTCAGTCATAAATCCATCTTAATATACTCTTTTTTGCAACATTAACTCTTTGTATTGCTGTTTTCTAACTACACAATGTTAAGATTTGTAAATATAGAGAGCATTGCATTTGTATTGGATAATTTTCCCTTCTAATCAAAAGGACCTGATTATACATATCTAGCTCTCCACTTTAATGATCTTTCTATAATCAAGAAACTTATATGAACTATTATCTTTTAAAGAATTTTCTTATAACAAGATCATAATAACTTTCACTTCAAAGGAATTTTTCTATCTATTTTAACTATGCTTTTGACTCATCTCTATGCTCAACTAAGGATTTTAATTTCGAATAATACCACCTGGTATCGGTCCGCTAGCAGACCGATACACGGACCGCCCGCTACCGAGTGGTACCATCGATTGAGGTTGTTTCCACCCCATTACCACCCTAAATCGGTCGTTGACGGTCGATTTTTACCATCGTCGCCCGCTACCAAGTGGTTTTAGTTGAGGGAGAAGAAAGAAGAGGGAGAATCTAGTGATCTGGTGCTGCTCTCCCTCATCGTCGAGGCGGTGAGGCAGTCGCCTTTTTTTTTTACTTATATATATAAATATATATATACGCACACACACCGAGCAATACACCGAAACGTACTACTCAATATATTCATACCGTACCATGCCAAGTTAAGCTCAATACTCTAGTACAGTACGAAATTATGAACCTTATTTTCAACTACATAGATGACTAAATTGTCTTCTTAAAATTGTAACAAATTAAATACGTAGCAATGATTTGAAAACTATCAGGACATAATCAATTTATTTTTCAGCTCGAGTTAAAGAATGTAATTGGAATAAATTCATGAAATTTGACATTGAGATGGAATTTTCATTGGATGCTGTATTATATGTCATTGCGGTATTAACCTTCTAATTTGGAAGTGAAAGATAAGTACTATCTGGATGTTTGTCAAAAGAGGAGAAAAAAAAGAGAGAAAATTTATTGAAAGTTCATGGTCTCCATTTGGGTGTTGGAAAATTTACTGGCATTTTCGCTTCTCGTTCAATAGCCACTGTATTAAGAATACTAGTACAATTCACTTGTAAATAATTACTGCAATTTCTTGCAATCAGAACAAACAAAATTTCAAAGGACTCTAGGAACAAAATTAGCCTGTAAGATAGCTCAACTTCATTGTTAATTCAAGGTATTATGCTGGAAACCTGAAAGCATACTGTTAGCTCAATTGAAGTAAATGAACTCTATCTTTAGTTTAAATAAGTGAAAGGAATATTTATTAAATTTCTAAATATTTATTGTATTCTTATTTATAACATATTAAATCTAAAGAAACAAAAGGCAAGCCACCTATTATAATTATCAGCTTGGTATAGGTAAAAGATGCAAAGGGCTGTGACATTGTTGTTAAGATCTTGAATTTAACTGCTATATTTTAATGCCTGATTTTGGGGGAAAAAAACATGTGTTGATACTCCAGCTATCCATGAGTAAGATCAACGATTATGTTTCAATATTTTTGTAATTGAAGTCCTTGCACTTTACGACAGAAAATGTAGCACATAGATAAGCAATGATGTATAGTTATCAATCACATTGAATAAAGAAGCTTTCAAGCTTCAATACTGCACATTAACAAACAAAGAAGAATGATGCCAGAGTGTGTTGGATTCTTTTCTTATAGAATGGACAATGTGCCATATGCTGACAGAGTATGTTGGATTCCTTTAATATAGAATGGAAACAGATAGTTTCATGTATACCTTTTTAGAATTGTTGACTTCTAAGTTCTCATTTTTCTCTTGGTGGACCAGGCACAAATGATAAGGACTTCTTTTGGTTTCCAAAGTCTTTCATTTGAAAATATATCTTATTGGAGCAAACCAAAAGCTATTTTCTGTAAAAGACACTAGAACTGAAACTTTCATGTGTAATGAACAAGGACACACCAATGTGCACTCAAAAGCCTAAAGAGTTCTTTATTTATGGTGGCCAGTCTTTTAGCTGCTATGTAGGGAAGAGTTAGTTGAAAGCTAACAATGATCCAAGTCTAACAATTTGGAGTATTTTAATAGTCTCCTTTTATAGAACTCATAATAAGAATATAAAAGATGGGACATATGTTTCAGATCCATCCAAGGATAGTTGCAGAAACCTACCTACTCGTTTGGGTTAAATAACGCTAGTAAGTTACGGCTGTGGCAAGTATTTTATATTAGTGATCAACATTTAAAAGATCTTAGTTTCTCAATATCTTTCCAATGACTGAGTTATTTGGGTGATTCATGTAATGGTTCATGATCAATTCCAGTATTCTCATTTGACTAAATGTTGAGTTATTCATGGATTTAATTATTTCAATACATAAGCCTGAATTAAAAAATAATTATACTTTCTATATCTGTTGCCTTTATCAGATGTATTTGGTACCTTGTCATCAAAATTATTTGGAAGATGTGGCTATGTATCATTTTTTGCCTATATATTCTCCATATCCAGTTCTGGTTTTAAGTTTGTCTTTCATGAACGTCTTTCGTCTTTTGCAGCTTGCCACATTGTGAAGAACTACATTGCCCATCTACTCAATGTTAAGGTTCCTTTAATACTAGGTAAAAAATTAAAGCTTTTTTTTTTGTGTTGTATAATTTCATGTGTGGAAACTGATTAAATTTTATATTCACAAAACTTTCATGTGCAAAAATAATTAAAATTTTCTTAGACAAAACCCACTTCCTAACTTGTAATTTGTTAAAACACAATTTGGATTTCATAGTGACAAGATGCCTGCTTGTTTATCTGGGTTGGTGATCAAGATGTCTTATTTAATATGTTAGAATAAGCATCAAGGCAAGTTCCGTGGATTGTGACTATTCTTATATTAGAAACGGAAAGGAAAAAATCTACACAAGCTTGCAACTTTTGCAAGCTAGATTTAGATCTAGATTTTGATCGTGTTCAACACATTACTTCTGAATTTTGGTTATGTATATCGTTGACATCATTGAAAGAGTTTGTATTGACCCGAAAGATAACTCAGCAGCTTGAGACTACATTTTTCTCTTTGAATTAATATATGTTCTAAGAGAAATCATGGATAGCAAGTATCGATTCTAATGTATTGTTTTCTATTTGTAGTGTTATGCCAGTATGCCTTTTTCTGAGTTTTGACTTTCATTTGGATGATCTGGTTTCAGTTGTCATCCAAGTGTAATTAAAATTTAAGATTAGAAAATTAACCCTTCTTTTACATTTTCTCTGGAGTTGTATAAGATTGTGTGTTGTGTTTAGCTCTCGGTTTATGAGCTTACAAAGCTTTATCAAATGGTATATCTTAATCGCCAGTAAGCCTTTGAGGGCTAGTCTTATGCCTCTGCTGTCAAAAATTTCATTTAGGAAACCTGAATATTTGAAAGTTGATAATTATGTTCAGAGCTTATCAAAGTCAATGCAGCCCAAGTTTCCAATAAAGGATTTTTGCATACCTTCATCTTATTCTTCTTTCTTAAATATTTTTGTTGCAGGATTTACTTGAATATTTCTGAATAACAGATACTTCTATTTTACTAAGAGTTTTCATGTCAACATACTTCTTCAATGATATTTCTTTGGCTTTTGTTCCGGTTCAGTTGCAACCAGATGCATTATTTCTTTTTTCTTTTATCCCACATTGGTGGAAGCCTCATGTAGTGGACTATCCTTAACTTTATGATGTTGATTATTTAAGTTTAACAGCACAAAGTCACAAGTTCCTTTCTATTGTCACTTTCATAAGGTATCAATTGCTTGTGTTGAGAACTTGGAGCTAGCCACCTACTGCTATTGTCTTTGGCAATTCTGATACAAACATTTAATTTTCTAGGTATATGGGGTGGAAAAGGTCAAGGGAAAACATTTCAAACCGAACTTATTTTTCGTGCAATGGGTATTGAACCAGTCATTATGTCTGCTGGTGAGCTAGAATCAGAGAGGGCAGGTGACCATGCATCACTGTTCTCTTTATTTATTCTAAGCAGTACATTTTTCTTCATGCAAACTCAGTAAGCAGTCTTTTCATATGTTAATTATCATTTCTGTATTATAATTCTGTTATACGATGCCTTTCCTAATCAAATGGTTATATGAAGTCAGTAGCTTGGATTTGTCCCCTTTTTTTGTGAAGCAGCCTTTTCATATGTTAATTATCATTTCTATATTATGATTCTGTTATATGATGCCTTTCCTAATCAAGTGGTTATATGAAGTCAGTAGATTGGATTTGTCCTTTCCTTTTTTGTGCAGGCCATCTAAAAATGTAGGCCAGACATGTTTCAAGTTCCAATAGATAAGTCTAACAATATGCTCTAATTGTATGCTATTTTGAAATTAGTACTCTGAAATAAGAATATTTGGACTAAGAAAAAACTTATTTTTTAATGGATCCGAGTTTTAAAACTCTTCTTTATTAAAAAAAAATGTATGATTGCTTTTCCATAAATGTTGTTCATTTTCTTTGCAGGAGAACCAGGCCGGCTCATACGTGACCGATACAGAACAGCTTCTCAAGTGATTCAAAACCAAGTCAGAGTCATTATAAACTTCTGCTGCTTCTATGTTTTTGTTTCATTTACATAATATTTTCTAGTTTCTCACTCATTTTTTCAGTTTTGGAATTTTTACATATACCATATGCTGGGATTAATCTCATTCAAAATTATCCTAGGCTTTCAGTAGAATACTGGACAAAGAAGCTGAATTGATTTCTTCCTTACTGTCACCCTCTATTTGGTGCATCTCTTCCTTTTATTATGGTTGAGGTCCCTTTAGTGAACTAAGTTATGCTAGGTAATTAAATTATTACCATAAAATACTCAAAAGCCATCGAGTTTTTTCTGAGGCTTGTATGTACAGTCTGGATATTTATATTACAGGTATAGTACAGAATTTGAACTGTCTACTGACTAATATTATCTGTAGAAATTTCTGTTTCATATCATGCATTGGCACAATGTCCAGCTGAAATTGCTTTATTTTACTCAAGGTTTGTCATACCGCTCGGTGCGGATGGTACGTATCAGTCCAATAGGGGACCGATATGGGTGGTATATTGGAACGCCCCCGTGTACTATGTGCCGGTATCACGGTATGCTCGGTACAACTCAGTACAGTTCGATGTATACCATACTTATAGCTGGTCGGTACACTGGTATCGATTGGTAAGCGAACCATGTGTGAGTGGTACGTACCGGTCCAATAGAGGACCGATATGGGTGGTATATTGGTATGCCCCCGTGTACTATGTGTCAGTATGCTCGGTACAACTCAGTGCAGTTCGATGTATACCATACTTATAGCTGGTCGGGACACCGGTATCGACTGGTAAGCAAACCATGATTTTTACTATCTTCTATTTCCATATTTTTCTATCTGAGAGATGTTTGTAGCTTTCAAGAGAATTCATTATACTTGTTTAATGATTTATTACTTACATAAACAGGGAAAAATGAGCTGTTTGATGATTAATGACATTGATGCTGGGCTGGGGAGATTTGGTCAGTCATTTATCTGTTTTTGTTTGTGAATTTGGTCAGTTCATGACATAAAATTAGATGAAGGATCTTATTTGTTAGCTAGGACGTGCAAAATGTGTTGTTCTAACTGAGGTTCTTGTTTTCAGAGTGACCTGTTTGTCCAAAAGGTTTTTAATTTATAATAAACTGTCTGCTTACAGCTTACTTATAGAAAACTAGTTCCCATGTTGTGTATCATTTCTTGTATTCTATTGTTTAACAACACTTAAATGACATTATTGTTTCTTGCTACCTAGGAAACACACAAATGACTGTCAACAACCAAATAGTTGTTGGAACCCTGATGAACTTGTCAGATAATCCTACCAGAGTAAGCATTGGACAAAAGTGGAGAGAATCAGATGTTGTGCATAGAGTTCCTATTATTGTAACTGGTAATGATTTTTCTACACTCTATGCTCCTTTGATTCGTGATGGAAGGATGGAGAAGTTCTACTGGTAAGTGCCTCCTCTCATATGAAATTTATCTTTTAATTTCTTCTACCTTTCTACCATACTGAAGTGTACAAGAGATTTTCTGTTGCATTTTAAGATATTCTTCTTGCATTAAAGGAGCATGTTTCATTAGAAGTTAGCAACTTGAAACTGCTTTAGGGTTTTATATTGATTTAGAGTCAGCAAGCATTCCTACTACTACGATTTTGCTTTGATTATGTAATATGTTACTTCTTAAGGGTTATTGATCTTTCAGACTTTTACAAGTCCCTTCTTGGCAAATAGTGGTGGAAGCAAGCTGATTTCATGTACCGCCCGATGCAGGCCTACGTCCTGCCGATGCACGCGGATCGCCCTCACCGGGGATGCGCTTGTATCTCCGTGATCGGTTGATAGGAGATATATCGAGCGTAACGGGCAAAATTCGACCGTTACCGGCTTGGTAACGGCCGAAATTTGACCGTTACCACCGGCACAACAGTAACGGTCGATTTCGACCGTTACACCAACACTTCGGTAACGGTCGATTTCGGCCGTTACCCGGTATCGCTGATACTCAACGGTCAATTTTACCGTTGGAGCCTTTCTCGGTACACCGGCGTAATGCTCGATGCGCCCGGGCATACCGCTTCGGTACGCCCGCCGCATCGCTCGATCTGCCGTGCCAGTACCATACCGAGCAACTCTCGGTACACCGGTACGGTACGGTATTGCGGACCCTGGGTGGAAGTCCCTTGATGTCATCCCTCTTTGAAAAGTGCTTATGCCCTGAAAACATCAGATGATGGCTACCTCATTGAGGCGACCATCATTTCAGGAGTCCTTTGCTCTCATTTACATGGGTATCGTGGCCACCAAATGTTTCTTCAACTCATCATCTATTTTCAACTGGAGCTTGCTTTTCCCTGCTTCACCTATCTTTTCCGTAATCTTGAGATTTGCCTTTCATGAAACCTATAACATCAAGAGCTACTATAATCTTATCTCTTTGCCCTCAGTCCTCTCCAGCTTTTCTTGGAATAGGAGAAAATTATTTCACATGGAATTCTGCCACTAAGAGATGGTCTTCGAATTCGAGGTCATATCCTTTTATAGATTTTTCAACTTGGGAGATGTTAAATGTCACTTTCATCAGATTCTCTGGGAACTCCACTTGTACACCAAAAGCCAAATACTTTCTGCATGGCTCTTATGAAAAAGATAAGATACGAAGAATTCCTTTGCAAGAAGAGATTGATCCAACACCCTTTGTATTAACTTTTAATGCTTTGGTGGATTCCACCAACCGCATCTTCTTTATGCTGCTCTTTGGCTTCTTCTGTCTGGGATGTCTTCCGCCATTGCTAATTCTGGAATTCATGGAGACATTGTACCTTGTTTCCAATTGGAGGCTTTTTGGATATGGTCTTATACTGCTAATGTTTTGATATGCTAGGCTATTTGGAAGGAAAGGAATAACAGAAGGTTCAAGGGTGCCCCAGATGGTCTCTCATGCAACATCAAGCATGACCTTTTATGATTATTATTATTATTATTATTATTATTATTATTATTATTATTGATGAATTTATGGCAACCTTTTATGGTTTTCCTTTCATAATTATTTTTATTTCATATTTTCTTGTTTATCTTTCCTTTTCTCTTTTCCTGTACTTTATTTCACTTTTCTTATGAAATAAGATTGCAGCTCGGCTGCTTTATCCCAAAAAAAAGTTTGTTGTTTATAGCGTCATGGATGTATAGGCTGCATGCTGCAAGTATCTGCTGTGTGTGGCCTGGCACATGCTTGCATATTTGCTGCATGCTGCAAGTATGTATAGGCATGTACTAGCTCCAATTGCGTGAACTAGCATACGAGTAGAACATGTACCCAGTATGTATCCTGGCAAATTGCAGTGTGTGGCACATGCTTTGTTGAGTTATGGCCAGCAAATTCTCTGGAAAATGTTTTCAAAGGTTTAGCAAGGGAAATATTGATTACTTGCTAGGATGCACCATCACAATTTTGTCACTTTATTGAAACTATAAAGGAATCATCTAGGCATCTTCTATATACCTAGGTTTTCAGCTTCAGGTACCAGATCCAACCCATGCTCGTGGGGTGGGGGGACTGGATTGCTCTTTTTCGGGCGATCTGTTTCCTGGTCCATGGGTGGACTGGTATATACCAGGTGGCATGTATTGGTTGCCTGGTATATACTGGTCTGCCTGGTTTCTTGAACAATGCTATATGCCAAAGGCATCTTAAAGCCCCTGAGACATGCTAGCTATGATCATCAGACATAGCTCATGTACTTTATAGGCCATACACATTGTGATGCTTTCTCTATTGAAATTATAAACTGATTAAACTCTTATTATGTTTGTTTAGCTATGGAAACAGTCAAATTTTTGCTACCAAGTACCAACATTGTAGATATGATGCTCATTCAGTTTCCTCCTCCTTGCTAGTCTTAGGACTTCTTTTGGGATCACTGCTTTTGTCTAAATACTATTCAATATGAATATTTGATGTGCCTTTTAGTTACATGTCAATACAGAATATATTCTGCTGAAACAGGCAGCCAGACCATGAAGATATAATTAACATTGTTCACCAGATGTATGCTAAGGATGGAATAACCCGTGATGAAGTTATAAGAGTTGTGGACACATTTCCAAACCAAGGTACTTCTCCACTTGTATCTGTAGCTGCTTGCCAACCTTAAAAATAGAAAATAAAGAAAACAAGGATAACACTTTGACACTGAGTTTCTGCATTTATTTATCACTCAGAAACTATTTTCACTAAAATGCAAAAAATGTGTCTTATCTTTTTGTTATTCTTTCTTTGGGTTGGAAGAGGTGGGGACTCGATGTTCTTTGTTTCTCACTTTAATTCTTTTTAGTAATGCTCTTTCTTCGTTGCATCTTGATTTTCGTTGGCATAATTGCACCATGATTTCCTGAGGCATTTGCTTAGTGCAAGAGTATGACTGTCTGAATCTCCCTATGAAGTTTGTGACAGCAATTTCTACTTATTATGCTTGTTTTATAGGTTAGCATCATATTTTTATTCTAATTTTTCTTAATATCTTTCTTGTTGAAGTTGTGGCAAAATAAAGTTCATGCTATGTTTACCTAACAACAATAAAGAGACACATTTACGGAATCATCCATTACATGTTTTATCTTCAGTATATAGCCATGGTATACATCATCAAGAGCTGAGACAATAGGCTTTGGTTTTTATAAATGACATATGTATGAGATCAATTCAAATGACCCATTTTGGCTATTGACTTTCAGTTAATCATTTGCCATAAAGCAAAATTTGAAATGTAGAAGAATTCATGGGATAAACTCCGGTAGCATCTGTCAATCTCATGTCAATTGTATAAAATTGGTAAATACCTGGCCAAGAAAAATTTAGGCTAAAGAGATATTAACCTAGAAACTAAAAGGATAACTGATTGCTATATTTTTATCTCATGCTGCTAGGAATGATAATTTGAATTTCCCCATCTTGTGCAGAATCTGGATGAAGGGAAATGACTAGCTTTGATAGAAACACCTTTTACATCTCTAGGGCAGAAATTTGATGTTCTTAACTTGATTGAATGAAAGCATGTTGCTTAAGACTTGGGCATCATCGACTCGTCTTGCTGCTTGAAACAAAGATGTATCTACATCTAGATCCTCCTTAGTTGTGATGAGTTGAAGGTTATAACAGCAAGAACATCAACCTTGAACAAAATTTCACTATATCCTAATTTCATATTTGGGGTTTGTCAATCATTTCCTCTGGTTATTTCTATTTATTTTGGGATAATTATGTCTTTCCATATTTAGCCAATCATAGATATCTCAATAAGCAGTGTCAGAGTCATGAAAGCATAAGTGGTTGGAAGTGAGTGCATGAGTGCATTTCTGAAGCACGAGGGGCACTGTCAATTTTCCAGCTATTAGTTTCTAAGTTGCCTTTACTTTTTCTATAGTCCTTATAAGAAATCTTAGAATAAAAGGTACCTCAAAAATATCAGAATTCATTTGTAAGTCAAGAAAGATTCATATGATTCATAATTTCTGTTTTTTTAAAGATCATTATTATTTTTATCCTTCAGTGCATACCAGCAGACTGTTGCCACCACCATGGTTTCTAGAAACTGTTTCTATTTGACATGCTATACACTGGCATTTGTTTAAATATATGGGGCTTTCACATATTAAATCTTGCAGGAGCTTAAACTTAAATGATGCACATTTAAGGTTTAAGTCGAATATGGGTATGTATCTGTGTCTCTATTTGTGTAAAGAAATACACAGACATATTTCTTCGAATGTTCAATAATTGCTTGTACAGTTCTGAATGGGCAGATATGAAAAATCTAATATTTTGGATGATGTATGATGCAGTCTGAGCTTTTGCAGGGCATTGATCCAAACTTGTTTGAAAAGTTGAAATATTATCTAATCTTCTTTGCATCAAAAGAATCCTGACACTTAAGAGTCCTTCAGATACATAATTGTCTTTGAGCTAATACTTGCTCTGCAGTTGTGGTTTTTTTTGTTTATGTTTATCTACTTCTAGTTTTCTAAAGTGAGTGCGTTAATCAAATCATTTGGTTCCTTTTGCAGCATTGGATTTTTATGGGGCACTTAGGTCAAGGACTTATGATCAGTCAATCTTGAAGGTGTTCTTTGTTTATAATAAAGTTCTATTGTTTTCCTTTACTAGATGCCAATATTGCTATTTTAGTTACATTTTTAGCATAAAATCATAGAACTAACTATGTTTAAATATTGCTGTTGAAATCCTGCACTTGTTGGCTTGTTACTGACTTTGGTAAGAATCGGAAGATATATTACTGAAAGCAAAATGAGCAAAATAAAGAAGCCAACTAAGTTTTGTTCTTGACATTTTGTGTTGTCTCAGGGTCATGTACCAAGCTTTTCACTGATGAGGAATTTCAAATTTTACCTCTTACATAGTTACAGATTAGACTTTTCAGTGTTTAAGTCAGGACATTTGACAACATTGTGTTTCTTTTCCCTGGAAATTCCCATGTCAATCCATCTTAAATGTGCAGGAACGCAAACTTCTGCAACAGGATATGTTTATTTAGTAGTAAACTAGGAAAAAGTGATACAAATTCTAGTTTTGGTTGCTGGTGCACCTTTTTAGCGTAGGAGCATTTGAAATGGTTAGAACATAGAAACAGTTTGTATAGATTTCAAGGGTCACAGATTTGTCGATAGTTGTTCTAGTTTACGTGGACTGACCACTGATGCAGCACAAACACATTAGAAAATGACAGTTTTGATGGGTAAACTATCCTATCCTCAAAAACACTAAAAGCAAAGTGAATTAGGATTGCAGAGCTGGAGGAACCGGGCAAACACCCTTGGGCAAGCCTCAATCTTGCATGAATTTTTAGTAGGACTTATCATGTCATACGTGTATGTTGCATACAGTCACAATAATTGTATCTACCAACACTTGTCTAACATACCATATAAGCCATCGACATACAAAATTTTGATGTAAAGGCATGTATGCTTGAGGCAAACTTAATCAAGATGGGCATGAACAATTGATGGCAATATGACTGGAATATAGAAGGTGCCCAGCTGGTGAGGTTCTTTGAATTTTTTTTTAATGATTCAGAAAAGAGAGAGAATCCACAATTATTTTCTAAAAATTTGTATTGAAGAAAGTGATAAACTCTTATTGTACATGAGAAATTAAATTAGCTGGTCATATTGCTTGGCTGGAAAGAGCAAGAGGCCTAAGAAGGAGAAGATCAAATTTTACAAGTTTCATAGTTGAAGGATAGTAAAGTTTCTGTTGGATTTGGATACTCATACAGAGATGGATTGTTACCACTTAAAATGCATGTCATGCAAGCAAGCCTTAAATATATAGGTATGACCTACAGGAATTCTTAGGGGTTATGGTAGCTGCATTTTGTTGATGCCCAAAGAAATGAACTACTTTACGTATTAGGTATAAACCACATTTTTATAAGATAATTAAAATGTTATAAATGTTGAATCTCGGATTTTGATGATGAAACTAATTGAGTGTGATTTGTGGTCTAATTGCGTGTTGAGTTACGCAGGTCTACTATCGATCAGGATTAGACAGTTGTATTTGGAGGAATTGGACGTTTGCGGCGGAGGTGATCACGTCGAGGATATTGGATGTCGAGCGGAGATTCGATCGACTATCGGCAGGAGGCTTCGTACGTCGGGCATCGAGCCAAGAAGTGCGGAGTTGCGCCATGGATATCGAGGTTGCGGAGGTCAACCGTCGATTGGGCAACAAGCCGCTAGAGAGAGGCGATATGCCGAAGGATCGGACGAAGCGCCGACCAATGATGTGCCAGGCAACCGAATGTCAATTCGCGTTGTAATAAGCGTCTAGATCGAAGTAGAGTTTTTGGTGTTTTTGTCGTGCGCAGGAGTAACTACGATAAGGATGAAGCGTAAAGCGAAACAAAGGGTCGAAGTCAAAGTGTGATGGATCATTGGGAGTTCGAGTGTTCGATGGAAGTCCGAAGATTCATTAAGTCTTCTTGCGGGCCGCCGAGAAACAGTAGGAGCTTCAGAAGAGTTTTCGGAAGTTCGGCGGGAGGTTCGTCGGAAGTTTGAGCTTGCCAAGAAAGATCGGAGCTTGCCAAAGAAGCTTGGGGAACTCGCCAACATCATCGTGGAGTCAGAGAGCTTGCCGGGAGTCCGCAGGATGGTTTCCGAGGATCGTCGGAAGACCGCCGGAAGTTCGCCGGAAGCTCGCCGGAAGAAGACTTGACTTGCGGACTTTGTAATAGCTTAGGAATGATTTTAATTTTGTAGTTAGCACGTACTTAGGGCAAGGATTTCGAATTAATCTTGCTCTAAATTGGTAGGGGCCAACCGGGCCCTTACTGGGCCTTGAACAAGGCCCATTCAAAGAAAGCCGAATGGGCGAAGTAGCACCGCTTAGCAGAGTGTCTTTGGCGGACTACCGCCACTGAGGAGGTAGTACCGCCTGGCCACTTTGGTCACGGAGGTAGTATCGCTTTGCTCAGCGGTAGCACCGCTTTGATGTCGATCCTGGCGACTGACAAGCGGTAGTACCGCCTCTGACAAGCGGTAGTACCGCCTCTGACAAGCGGTAGCACCACCCAGACCCGGGAATTCCAAATTTGATTTCAAATTTGGAGCCCAATTTTGAATCCATTTTGGATCTATAAATACCCCCCCTTTCTCAGCTGAAAGGGCAACCCTTTGAGAGCTAGATTTTGAAAATAAATCTTGGGAAAGTCTTGTTCTTCATTTGCTTAAGTGTTCACCTCATTTCCTTCTTCTTGTGAAATCTTGTAAGAGTGTGAACCACTTGTAAAGGATTGTAAGAGGGGTATTTGGTCCTTCCCCTTCAAAAGGATTTGCTAGTGGAAGAAGGGAGTCTCATCGGAGAAGGCTTCGGAAGTGGATGTAGGTCACTTTGACCGAACCACTATACATCGCTGCGTCTTGATTGTGTGAGTGTTTAAATTTCTGTTTTATCTCTTTACTTTGCTGCAAGACTTTACTTTACTTGCTCACTTCCTTTTTCATCTTTTGCGCACGCATGCTTTAAAGTTAGAACGCAACCAAATCGGTTTTAAACGAACGTTGCTTTCATCGCACTGAAGTTTCGAAGCTTGATTTAAATCGCTCAAAAATCTATCGCTTTATCCGCTGCACTAATTCACCCCCTCTTAGTACCGCTCGATCCCTAACAATAAAACTATTCATGTATAATTACACTTTATAGAAAGTGTATTGTGGAATTGTCATATCATAGTTTAATGTAATTCAAGCAATATATAAATGAGTAAGCAATTGCATGGGCAGATGCATTAATATGGGTGGATAATATTTAGGATTCTAGATTAAAGTATGATTTGTGACACTATCATTTTCTTTTGCTTTAGAAAATAAGAACTGTTCGCATATTTAAAATGTTTTTTTTTAATGTTTGGAGAGTTCTGGGGTGCAAATGCGAACACAAACTTTCTTCAATCTTGGCTACAGTTATTCTTAAAAGAATTAACCGGAAAGAACTTTAAAATTTGGACTAATTTAAGTTTGCAACATCGCACATCACTAGCCATAAATTTGACCTATTTAAGTTGTTCAAATATTCTTTGGAACATCATCTTATGTTATGCATATGTTCCCACTTCCCAGCATGAGGGGCCCTACCAACTTAATAGGAAAAAAGAAAGAGAAAAACTTTGCATGCTTATGTAACCTAACATCAAGCTTTTTCTCATGTACTCTTTTTCAAGTTTCTCCAGCTTATACTAAAACTAATCATCCAGAGCAAGGTCATGTTTCAAATTCATCTTGATTACAAATTGTGAAAGGAAAAATCATAGTTGCTAAGGTCCACCACTGGTGCTCTTTCATCAATTCTCTAGTTTCCAAGATTGCATTTGTTATGGAAGTCCTAGGTTAAAACTGGATATCATTATTGAGTAATTTAGTAAAGGCCATTTTGCTTCAATATGGAATCAAATAATGTAAAAAGTAGGCTTCATGTTATCAGAAAAGCTTGTCTGTAATTAACTAAGTCATTGCCTGTTTTTTGAGCATCAGATAATTTTTATTCAATACTTTCTAAAACCACTAAATACGTGGTTACCACATTAATCTGATTAAATATCTTCTTTTTTTCCCTAGTTTTCGACTCTGATTTGTTACCATTGTTTACTGTTTGTAATCTTTGCATTACTAAAATGCATACATTTTACTATTTCCTATTAAATTACAGTGGGTAAATGATACCGGTGGATATGAAAAACTTGGTGAAAAGCTTCTCAAAGGAAAGAAGGATGGGCAGCTTTCTACTTTTGTTCCTCCTAAGGTTAGTGTTTGAACTACCTGGTTACCGATTATCATTCCAATTTCTTGGTAGCTTAATTCATTTGGTACAACAGAAGTTAGTAGTTACTACAAGTCTACAACAAAACATATTGACAAAAACAGAATTTTCTTTTCAGATTTTAGTATCTTTTTGCTTGCTCTCTCTCTCTCTCTCTCTCTCTCTCTCTCTCTCTATATATATATATATATATATATATATATATATATATATATATATATATATATATATATATATATATATATATATATATATATATATATATATATATATATATATATATATATATATATATATATATATATATATATATATATATATATATATATATATATATATATATATATATATATATATATATATATATATATATGTGTGTGTGTGTGTGTGTGTGTGTGTGTGTGTGTGTATATATACATATATGTGTGTATATATATATATACATATATGTGTGTATATATATATATATATACATATGTATATATATATGTATATTTATATTTATTTATCAAGCCAACGTCCCATTAGATTAAATTAACCCTTCACATATAGATTCATCATCATGGGCACCCAAATAGAGAAAGCCAACAAGGCTACATCTCTCCTTTTTGAAAAGCTACAATGCCAGCAGGAGTACATTAGGCCAATTATTATGAGAAAATGGCTTTATAGACAATTGTCAGGTAGAAGACATTGCGAAATAATCTCTATTTCTAAATAGTAAATACTATTTGGGTTTATTACTTAGGGTGAGAGGCTTTCATCCGATTTATTTATTTAAGATATAATTGATTTTTTTTGGTTAACCAGGGTAAAAGTGATTAGATGGAATACATTATAAGTGTGAAAGCTTACGATGATCCATCATAAGTGTAGCTTTTGTTAAACTTGGATATGGTTGGAACTTAATGATAGATGATAGTGTTACAATTGCATGTATTATAGTATATAAATTGGCAAAGATTTGAATCTAAGATTGATTGCATATGTTCTGGTTAATTTTTTTACCAGATTCTTAATGCCTCTGCATGGTTTTTTTTTAATCCTAATTTATATTTCCTGTTGTTATAGCAGAATTTGTGTCATATAATTATGCTATTTAATATGCTTGATTGTAAGATATTTAATATGTAATATACTATTATAAAATGTTCTTTAGTGATAGCCAGGAAAAGATAATTGATAAATGCAATTTTTTGATATAAAATTTATTTCATCCCCGCTTCTTGTTTTATGTTAGTTCAAGTCATGCTCATATCAGGTATAGAGAAAGAATGTATTCAAAATTTAAAAAAAATCAAATATCCAACTACTGAGGTGAGATAAGTAGGGGCCATACTTGTGCAATATAGAAGATGTCATGGCTTTTTTGTTTTGTACCTTCCTTTTGGCATATTATTGTAGTTTGTAACCTGCAAATAATAGACATGTCATCGGACAAATGGAATGAGCTGATTTAAGATGCATGATTATAAACACTTTTTGAACAGATGGTATATGTTGATTTTGACATATCTCATCCTCAGGGAATAGAAGTAGGTGGAGAAAAGATGGAGCATATTGCTGATGAAGGAAAATGATAATAAGAATAGTATTGAATCCGGAACATTATTTTTGATGGATGTTATTAAAAAAAAACTTGACTGAACTAATCTTTTAAAGAAATCAAATTTATGTTGTAGGGCCAGTATGCTCATCACCCAACTGATATTACGGCTGGTTTAATCGATTTAGTAGGGCCTCTACAGTAATAGGTAGGCGAGGGGTTAGATTTTATCGAAATGAATCGATGTTGTAAGGATTGTCACCTAGCTAATTTTTAAGTAGCGTTTAATAGATTTTGTAGGGCCTCTACGGTAACAGATAAGCAAGGGGTTGGATTTCATTGAAATATTCATGGTGTGTTGGTAATAGTATTTGATTGATCCTCCATATGCCATGTGTTAATCTCATATCCCATAAATCTTGGACCATGTCTCTGCATCGCTTTTATTTTATCGGAGCACTCCATTTGGTATAAATATATGTTCAACTCTCTTAAAAAGTTCAACTGGTGTTGTCGTTGGAGACAGCAATCGGTGGAGGCATTGCTCGAATCAGGGCATTCTCTCGTCGAGGAACACCACTTGATTACAAATTCCAGACTCTCGAAGGAGTATATGAAGAACATCGATGGCTAGCACAGCATCAGAATCGACGACACCAGATAGATATCTGTTGTTCAATTTCCCAAGTGATCTGTAAGAACTGTACCTTCCGTAGTGGATAGCATAGGTTCTCTGTTTCCTTATTTCCATTGATAATATCTGGTGTGCTTTCTGCGTCTCACAAATGTTGTATTACATTGCCGAATCAAGCAGGCAATTGCTTAAAAATGGAAGCGAGATAAAAAGTTTCTGAAGGGATCAAACTTCAGCCGCTTTCCTCCTCCCTCTCATTGCGTTTCACAGACTATTGTTGTACGTGATTCAAACACATGATGTAGATTCATCCAAGAACATTGCTTTCTTTTGCAAGTTCATGCAGCATATCACCATTTGATTGGGAATGCGTCGTAGCTATGGAGCAATGGCATTGGTGTAGATGATGTAGTAAAAATATCGAGCAAAGTAAACATAGTTAGGGTTCATCGATATGAACATGGCTAACGTCTTTACATATCTGATATTTATTTTTTTTACTTCTTCTTGATTTTTATTTTTGTAGGAACGGATGCTTTCATCAACCACAAATCCGAGTGTTATGAAATTTCACCAACAGAATTTTCGATTACCCGATTGCATCATCTTAATAATGAGAATTGAGGCAAAGAATCAAGATACATTATGGAAATAGGAATTCTTGTATTGGATGCAAATGCAACTAATTTTATTGCAACGAAGAATTCTATATTAATTAGGTCTTAGCAACTATGCGAGTTTAATATTGTTTCTGCTACAGATACCTCCTGCGAGATCCTTAAATGCCACGTTATTATATCTAACTGCAATCAAAGCTATCTACCTCAGATCCATCACCTTCCTTCACGCTTGGCACAATATTATATCGTATGACGCTCACCATGATGCATATTTCTTTATCATCTCTGAGCCAATACCCCCTTCCTTTACTTAGCATTGCATGCAGCGTCAAATCCTACGTTTAGGGCCACGCAGCTGTCCCTTGCAAGGCCGTATCTGAGGACCTCTCTCTCTCTCTCTCTCTCTCTCTCTCTCTCTCTCTCTCTCTCTCTCTCTCACGCACTGCTGCAAGCCTCGGCCATAAAAAATATATGGCGACGCCGAGGGAGTAGCGACAACGTGGATACAGGTTTTGCCAGGCTGCTCTCTTCAAGGATCACACACATGCAAACACAGGGAATCAAGTGCTTCGACTCGGCTTATAAATGTGCCCTGAGAACGGCTTCCTGATTCCAACTCGAAGCATCTCCTCTCTCCACACGCACAGCCATGTTGCTCTCCTCTTCTTTCAGAGTTCTACTTGTTTCTCTTTCGGCTCTTCTGCTCCTGGACACGTCTCTTGGTCGCAACTCGCACCGTGATTTCGACATCACCTGGGGCGACGGTCGTGGAAAGATCCTCGACGACGGCCGGCTTCTTACTCTCACTCTGGACAAGATTTCCGGGTCTGGATTCCAGTCCAAGAGTGAATACCTCTTCGGCAGTATCAACATGCAGATCAAGCTTGTCGCCGGTGACTCCGCCGGCACGGTCACCGCCTTTTACGTAAGCGTTCATCTTATCGTAAGCTCTTATTTTTTTGTGTGGGTGGAAAAGCTAAGGTTTCTTGGCGTTGTCCACGTGAAGCTATCATCGCAGGGGCCGACGCATGATGAGATCGACTTCGAGTTCCTCGGCAACTTCTCCGGCGACCCCTACGTAGTCCACACCAATGTGTTCACGCAAGGAACGGGCAACAGAGAGCAGCAGTTCTACCTATGGTTTGACCCCACCGAGGACTTCCACACCTACTCCATCATATGGAATCCACGGCACGTAATGTGAGTCTCGGCAGACCTCCTCCTTTGCTCCGACACAAATCGACGACTTATCTCAGACGTACGTGACAGATTTGCGGTCGACGGGACTCCCATAAGAGACTTCAAGAATCTCGAATCTAAAGGGGTGGTAGGGTTCCCTAAGAACCAACCGATGCGGCTGTACTCCAGTCTGTGGAACGCCGACGACTGGGCCACAAGGGGCGGGTTGGTGAAGACGAACTGGACTCAGGCGCCGTTCACTGCGTCCTTCCGAAACTTCACAGCCAACGCTTGCGAGTGCACCTCGCCGTCGGACGCCTCCCGGTGTTCGTCGGCTTTGTCCTCAGGGAAGCACCAGGTGTGGATGACTCAGGAGCTGGACTCCCGGCAATACAAGAGATTGAGATGGGTGCAGAGGAAGTATATGGTATACAACTACTGTGCCGATCTCCAGCGGTTCCCCGAGGGGCTGCCCCCGGAGTGTAAGCTTCAGTAAGCAATGTATTCTACCGGACACGTACACCGAAAGATACACATAATGCTAATGGAACTTTCGTATTCTCTGGGTCGTATTGTTTAATTTGATCTGCATCCACTTTACATGCACTCACAGCACCAATCTACATCCTTGACCGCATAGTTGCTTCTGCACTAAGCCGGAGATGGAGACGTAATCCACCTTCCTTCTCATTGCTTGATATCTGTCATCATGATCGCCATCATCCAAATCCTTTTGAGGCGCAGGAGACGACACATCGCCAACCACAACCCAAAAGTGGATCGGGGTTGGTGATTGAAAACCGTCCCATGGTGTTCGTGGTGTTGGCCGGTGCACTCAGCACCAGTCTTCTCCCATCTCCTGAAGTCAAACAAAAGCAAGTTTCCACGGCGTGCTGACTCCTGGAGACATCTCGATCTACTCCTCCTCCCTATATACAGGGACATGACAGCCAAGTTTCTCCAAGAATTGCACTCGATTGCCTGATCTCTTTAGCCATGGCCTCCTCTCGAGCTTCTACTGCAGCTTGCTTCTTCCTGGGGCTCTGTTCGGCTAGCATCGCTTTAGCTGGTAACTTCTATCAGGACGTGGACATCACCTGGGGCGACGGCCGCGCCAAGATCCTCGACGACGGGCAGCTCCTCACGCTCTCCCTCGACAAGTATTCTGGCTCTGGATTCCAGTCCAGGAATCAATACCTCTACGGCAAGTTCGACGTGCAGCTCAAGCTCGTCCCCGGCGACTCCGCTGGAACAGTGGCCACCTTTTACGTACGTCAAGAACCTCGACTTGTGCCGCTTACAATTCAATATTTCCAGGCACCGAATCCTTGGGCATCGTGTTGCAGTTATCTTCCCAAGGAAACACGCACGACGAGATCGACTTCGAGTTCCTGGGGAACCTCAGCGGAGACCCTTACGTTGTCCACACCAATTTGTATACCCAGGGGAAGGGGGACAGAGAGCAGCAGTTCTACCTCTGGTTCGATCCCACCATGGACTTCCACACCTACTCCGTGCTGTGGAATCCAAGGCACATCGTGTGAGTGAAGCTACACCGACGAGAACGTTTCTTTAGTTCCATGCGTCGCTTCTTCATCTTATACGAGGTTTCTGTTGCTTCCGACGCTTCAGCTTCTCTGTGGACGGCACTCCCATAAGAGAGTTCAGGAACAGAGAGTTCGCCGGCGTGCCGTACCCGAAGAGCCAAGCGATGAGGGCCTACGCGAGCCTGTGGGACGCCGACGACTGGGCCACCAGAGGCGGGCTGGTGAAGACGGACTGGTCCAAGGCGCCATTCACCGCGTCCTACGGGAACTACACCCCCGATGGCTGTGTCTGGAACTCCGGCGCCTCCTCCTGCGCCATGGGCAGCAACTCATGGATGTGGCAGGAGCTCGACTCGAATGCCATGGACAGGTTGAAGTGGGCTCGGAAGAACTACATGATCTACAACTACTGCACTGATCCGAGGAGGTTTCCACAGGGACTGCCTCGTGAGTGCAATGCGGGCTAGAAGCATTTGGTCTGCGACCATGTTCATAGCATGGCCTTGCGTTCCCAGGAACGATGAATAAAGCCGGTTGTGTGTATTTTAGACGGTAATGTATCAACTGGGTAACATAGCTATCTTATAAATATTATCTTATTTTAGAACAGAGATATATTATATTATATTTGATATAATTAAATTCAAAAATCAACCTTGTTAAGATATCGATCAAACTCAATATTTTACTAAAAAATCTAATTAAATATATAATATATATTTTAGTAAATTAGATATCTGCGACAAGAGTAGAGAAAGAGAATTGAAGCCTATTGACCTCTTCCATGTATTCCTCAAAACAATAAAAGTAATGCAACACTCTGTTTCGTTGGTCGCCTGCAAGAGAATTGAAGAACCATTAATGCGGTTTGGTGGAGCCACCGATCGCGGGATGTCGATGTATCACAGCACGACTCGTCGGAGGAAATCTAGTTATTGTGCCTCTTGGCTCAGATTCCCTGATCTCCTCCAACTGCTGCAGGAGTTCTTGAAGCATTCGCCACCGAAGGTGCTCCAGTAGGCCATGAGGAGGAGACGAGCTCACGCATCCTTCGTCGCATGCCTAATTCTAGTCGTCGCCGGTGTCGGCCTGCATGGCTTCGCTCGACGAGTCAGTGGGAAGCAAAGACATCATCACTGGGAAGAGGAGAAGAGATCATCATCGAAGGAGTCGTCGGTTGGCGCCGTCACGGTCGGCCTCAGCGGGCCCAAGTCGGAGAAGATTGGAAGCCGCGGATGTCACGCCCGGTCGGAGAAGAAGGATAGCCTGGTCGAGGACGACAAGCGAGCTGTGCCCACCGGCTCGAACAGATTGCACAACAAGTGAAGAAAGCTCGTCAGTCGAGAAATCAATGGCTTTCTTCTCGTTCTTCAGCCATTAAATCCTGCGAGTCCAAGAACGTCGAATATTGTACATTAATTATTGTAACATTCTTCTGTTTCTCCTTCTGATGTTGCCTTGAAACTTTAATCTTGTATGCTTGATTTGCAGCAATCATTTTGGATGAAAAATTTATCCTTTATTTGCATGAAGTGGTTAGTGTAAAGATCATCCAACCTTGATTTGCAGCTTTCCAGATCTAAAAAACAAAGCATCAGCTTGCATGATGTTCTGTAGCATTTTTTGTTCTTCTTTTTTACCTTGTTCTTCTTTCATCAGACAGGAATGCTAGATTGATACTACTGTAAACTAATCTTCTACATGGAGCTGGTGTTTGAAGTAATTGCCATTCCGACCGAAATGATGCAACGCTCAGAAAACCATTATAGCTTCTGTGACAAATATTTGTTTCCTTTCGACAGGCTAAAGTGGGCACCGAAAGAACCACAGCGAGCGCGTGAGACAGCAGCCACTACCCCCCCCAGCCAACATCTCTGCAACTCATTAGGGTAGGAGGGTAGGAGGGTAGGGCGGCTTCAGGCTTGTGTGGGGCTATGGAGGTGAGTGAAGCATCCCTTTCAGTGTCTTCTTCTTCTTCTTTCTTTTTCTTTGATCAAGAGATCCACAGACTGTAGCCAAGTGAGCTCTCAGATCCCAATTTAGATCCCAGAACTAAAATTCAAACCAGGCGCGCGCGCGCTCTCTCTCTCTCTCTCTCTCTCTCTCTCTCTCTCTCTCTCTCTCTCTCTCTCTCTCTCTCTCTCTCCGTGAAATGATGGAGCCATGGCCCGCCTATTTAAGGCAGCAGGAACAAACGCTCGGGGCGCAACGTATTAATCACCGATTAAAACTTCTGCATCAAGAAAGGACCTGCGAGACTTTTGACTGTATGTTGCAAACCAGGACTAAGCTTCAAGCTTCCCTGCTAATCTGGCTTCCTTTTGTTCTGCTATCCCAAGAGAAAGTAGAGGAAAGAGAGAGAGAGATATCGGCGGTGGAGAGCAGCGTTAAGGACGAGCACTGTCACCTTTCCAGCAACCTAGTTTTTACTGCTTTACTGAGCCGGGTTAAGGTGGTCATCAGCCTACAAACATGGGAAGAGAGGCATCTGAGACAAGCGGAATCCAGGAATGCAAAGAAGAATGCAGAGAGATGGCAGCCGATATGAACGGTCATCATACCTTAGAACTGAGCTAGCTAGCATTGATGGCAGCCAACGTGAACGAAGGAATGGAATTTGTGAGCATCAAATGAACTGTAAAGGAGTCGACAGGCCACACTTTTTTCAGAACACTCTTCCCTGAGAAAGAGAAAATGGTTCTTTAGAGTTTAGACCACTCTGCCTAAAAATAAGCAGGCTTTGACCATCGGCAAACACTTCCCTCGATTGCATGGCTAAAGACAAGGATGGCTGAGCATCCTCCGTGACCACTCTTGTTCGTTTCTCCGGCACTCACGTTAATAATGAATGGCATCTGACAGCAAATTAAAATGGAGAGAGAGGCATCAACTTCACCACCTACACACCACACACAAACCATGGCCAACCACACTGCACTGCAGGAAAGTTTTGCCTCTCAAATGAGCAGTCCAGGTGAAAGGAAAGGCATGCTAATTTCTTACTTCTATAATTTAAGCTCCCATGAGTTCGAGCTGCGATGGAGTAACCCTTGTTCAGGCTGCACAGGAAGATACTATTATGTAGTCGATGTGGAGATGGGCGTATGTTATCCTCTCCTTTGTCCTGCCCATCGACCTTTCCACCGGCAGAGAGAAAATATGGGAAAGAGGTCAAGGAATGTTACAGAAGGAAGTGGTAAAGGTCAGTTTGGTGCCGCTTTTGCTGCCTCCCTTCCTGGATACAACAGTGTCCAAGGCATGGCAACCACCATGTTCATGTTCTCGTCCCGCCGCTGCAATTATTGATGCCATGTCTTCTTTTTCCCTGCATGTGTTATATTACCAAGAGAGAGCTTGCTGAACTAAGACGCACCACCATGAACAAGCAGCTCTGTGCGTTGGTTTCCTGTGTCCTCATGTTGGCTCTTCATCTCCCTCGCGAGGCACCGGTAGATACGTCTGCCTCCTCTCGATCTCCAACGCCGGAAGAGCAAAGTCCAGGCAGGAAGCTACTGAAGGAGCCAGGTCCCCCAGCAGCAACCACCGAGGTTAGTCGATCACTCACCTCCGAAAACTACTGATTAGAGATAATAACTCCTCCGTTTGGTGCAGATGATTCATAGGATGAAGGAACCAAAGCGCGGGCACGAGGAAGAGGAAGGCCGCATCTACGACGCAGATTACAGTCTTGTGGCTACTCATCCGCCTCCACTCCCCAAGCGTCATCCTAAGCCATAGTCTTAAGTCGATCAAAGTACCAAAATGGTCTTCCTTTTATGCTTGTAGAATTCAACTCCGCTCGAGTATGTTCTGCTGTATTGTTCTTGTTTCATCAAAGTTCTTGTGATTCACCACAAGGTATCGACATATTTGACCTAGTGGGGGCTCTGCATGCCGAATCCCAATCGCCTCAAGATATGATCACATCAAAATGCATGAACAGGCACGGCATAGTCAAACTCATTCATCACCTTCAGCTGATGCAGAACGTGAGAAGGTTTTCTACAATATTCTTCGCATTCTAAACAGAGATTTCTGCAGCATTGGCTTAACATCTGTAGATTTCTGCAGCATTGCCGCAGAAATAAAAGAATCTTGCCTATATATTCCACAGCATTCAAGTAGAATGCAGAATGTAGACCCAAAAACATTGGGTCAACTTGGCCTCGTCGATCCCATTTAAGACAACGCTTTCTTTGGCATGGCCCAAAGCTAAGTAAGGCAAGAACTTTGCTCATATGCTTCTCTCCAAAGGCCATTCTGCAAGTTCTCTATTTTCTTTTCCTTTGGATTTCATGAACCTCGAAGTACACTTTCTTTTCTCTATTAGATGTGTCATCTGTGCATTTTCGAATCAATACATTCTCAGCTATGGAACGCAACTATGAAACATGTATGTTCATGGAAATATTATCACTTTTTCTCAGTCAAATCCCAGAGGTTGGCTGAAAGTTCTTTGCCAAGTTAAAGTTTATGCAAGAGGGTGCCTTCCATAAAAACCTAAAAGGCTGGTTAATGGATAGCAAAATCTAACTTAACAGTTGCAGTACAAGGAGAGAACAAAGATCGGAAAGACAACAAAACAAGGAAAAAAGGAGTCTTGTCATCACCAAAACACCTAGCTAAGAACATTTAGCTGAACTCCTGTTCCTCAAGTGACTCTGGATGATATGACTGATAGTTCACAATGTACACATGGAGATCCAATAACACCAATGGTCCATTGTGAAGTACTTGATGTTGTGTCTTCTGCTGGTGTGCAATCATTAGGCCTAGAGTCGGTGGATCACATGTTCCATGAGAAGATAAAGCTCATATTACTAACTGGGGTTGTAGGAGAAAGTTCCAAGAAGAAACACTCATTGTATTCAACAAGGAATAGAGGAGATTGATGCATTGAGAAGCAGGAGGAATGTCTGCATCACTTCATGGCCTCCTCAATGCACAACTTTCATACTTCTGGTGTACCATGGCTATCAGTCAGGTGTATTGTTTGCATATTTGTTTGATATCAATTCTTTTGAAGCTAAAGATGTCCTGAATGGAAGAACTTGAAGACAAGCTGGAGGTAGAAGAGAAGCAGCAGCAATACAGATAATATTAGTGATAAGGTTGGGGATTTTACAGATGCATCATCCTTGTCGACTGTCAACTTTGGAAATAATGCATTCATTATTATAAATTTTAACATAACATATGATTCAGTTAATCCCGTAAGATAAAAGAAGTATATAAATTATCAAGTACCTACAACACTTTTAATATTTTTATGATCATCATCAGCTTTCATAAAAATAAAAAATATGAAGTTTCTATGAGGTAGTACCAACTAATAATTATTATTTTTTGGCAGCTACAGCGGATCGATTACGTTAGACTGTGGATAACATTTTAGGTTTCGGAGATAATAGTTATTTTATTAATTTTGTGTGTCGGCCGCGCCACCAACCACCAGAATGACGCCTTCCCATTGGTGGGTAGCGTGGGACCCACAGGCTTCCGTGGGATATTGTCGTATGTGCGTCACGAGATCCGCCGAGGGCCACTGTCACGTGCACAGCCCGTGCTTCCGATCGATTTATTTCCCCCACCAACGGGCCCCACAAACCTTCCAATTTGCCCCCACAAATCAATTGTGTTTTTTTTATAAAATCATATTTTTAAATTTCGATTCACATCGACAAATACAAAGATTAGTGAATTTTAATTTTTATTTTATGAAAATTAAATTTAAATTAAGATTTTATTTAGTGGAACAAAGCGACAAATACGCGGCGCGGTAGCTTCCAAGCTCGCTCGCTCTCTCTCTCTCTCTCTTTAACTGCTCGAGTGTCGGCAGGCCGAGCTCCCAAAACGGCCGCTCGTTCGAGCTTCTTCTCCTCCCTTTTTATGCTCGATCCGTCCGCCCCCGGCCGGATCTGATCAGAAGCTCTCTCTGTTGCTTCCTCTCCTTATATCGATCGCATTGCTTCGCGGAAATCGAATTACCAGCTGTTGCAGGAGCCTCCGGTTTGCCCTCCATCTCGCTTTCTGTTTCTGCGGGTTCTGGGAGCCCGATGGCGGTGGATCCCAGGCAGGTGGTCGCCGGATTCCTCACCATTGCAATGTTCGCCATGCTCGGCAACATGATCAAAAGAGACCACTTCGATTCCGTCGAGGTAATCAATGCATCTCTCTCTCTCTTGCTGGATCATGAATATCTTGTGTACAAAGTCGTAGTTTTTTGTATCGATGCTGATTGGTTATCAGGACAGTCAACATGTCTCTCTGTTATAGGCATGTCTTCGTGCGTACTGAAACAAACACTTTGACGCCTGTGATTCCAACTTGGCTAGCAATAAATATGCTGATCGAACTAATTTACTGTTATCAGAATTTGATTTTGAGTAAAAATGCCTTCTTGACCAGCATTGAACCTGATGAAGCCATCATGGTTGTTTCTCTTTCATTAAATCCTCTGCATAATTCAATATTTGACTTTAATTGACATCATCATGGTATGGACAAAATTCCCTGCTTATTTGTTGCGCTCAACTGACTTTGAAGCAATTTAGTCAATACGAAATTGTGTGTTGGTGAGAAATGTGTTTGGATCCCATTAAACTTCCATTTTTGCAGGGTGTAGCACTGATGTTTATGGGACATGCATGCCCTTGCTGATCCTTGCATCTCATGATAGCATTCAGCCATTGGACATACTGATTATTTAAGTGGATGTTGGTTTTTCTGAACAAGATGAAACCATACTTTACAATGCTTAATGGCATGCATGAATGTGCACTAAAATAGACAATTGAAGTCAATTGTTGCCTCAGATCTGGATGGATTGGCTTTCTTTATATGCCAAACAGTTTGTTTTGGTATCTTCTTCTTCTTCTTCTTCTTTTCCTTTGATCCGGTTCAAGTTTTTCTTGGCATGCATAGATGGCAGATTTAGATATTTACATCCTTTTTTGTTTTCAAATTTGTCAACTATAGTTCTGACCTACTTACTGGCTCATGAAAAATGTAAATCAGAGTTCCTATCCTGGTCATGGAGTAATGTGCAACAAAGCTTAATGCCTGCCTAGACAAATGTTCATTGTCCGCCAAACTAGTGGTGGTGAATATTTTAATATCAAATTGTCTGATTCATAGAACATTATTTTTATTATATATCAGAGACATGTCTTCTTGTCTGTCATTGGACATGACCAATCTGCCTTGCTGATTTCTCTTTTGTCTTTTTACCTCTATATTCTCCAAAACTCAACTTTTTCCTGATATCATCATTCCAAAGGCTAGATTCCCCATTATTCATGGTAGATAAGCATCTGGATATGATCGGACTAGCTTTGATATGATTTGGGCAACACTAAATCGATGGTTAGGGAGAAAAGTAGGTGTATTTCATTGCCTTCCATATTCAGACAGCTCATATTACAGTTTAAAGGAAACGCTTGTTTATATGATCCTATATCTGATGTTGGTGTACCCCATTGTGTTGAACTGGCTGCAAACAATGAACATATTAATGCCCTCAAACATGAAAATCACTTTTGAATCCTGAACATGATGAAATTGTGTTTCCCCATTTTATTGTCAGCAATTTGTTTTATGCTCTATAGATATGTATTGTACTAGTTTGTTGTAAATCTTTCTTTCTGTTTTTACAACTCTCTTTCTTCCTTATTCTTTTGTTGTATGTCTTTAGGCGAGTGTTCAAGAAACATCAGTGGTACAATTTGATGCTCTAAAGTCAAAAGACAAGTCTGCTACCCAAGTCTCTGGGGAGAGCAGCCTAGAGCTTAAACCTTGTTGGGCAAAACCAGTTCCAAGTAAGTAATAGAATGTGTTGAGATTCTATTATAAAGTTATGCCAAATGGAACTCCAGTCCTCTTTATTGATTGTGGATCTTCCTTTTTCGGTTATCTTTTCCCCCTGGATTTTGCATCTTTAGAAGAGACAGAGCAGTCAAAAGGTTTCATTGCATTCTCCTTAATTGGTGGTACCGAGCACCATATCTCACAGGTATGATAACCTTTATTGTGTAGGTCTTTGGTTGATTTAGCTATCAACTGTAATTATGACTGACAACTTAATTTTAATGTCAAGCTGTTGCTCTGATGACATTCTTTCAGATAACTATTCAGAATGAAGTTTGTTAACCAACTTCCTTTATTTTTGTGTATTATTTAGCTTGTAATAATTCCTAGTTTCACCCAAAACTTCATATGCTTGAACTACAACAAGACTTAACCCTAATCTGTTATCTTAAATTCACCCAAAACTTCATATTTTTGTGTATTTTAGTTCTCTTATCTAAAATTCATCCTATATTAATGTTGATGGTTTAGTTATTTGCTCCTCTATTTCTTTGTCCAAATAGTACGTAAAACTAAATCAGCATACATGAGCAAATATTTAGTTTCACCAACCTTTAATCAATTTCATCATTCAGGTCACAGATGCGGTGGTCGTTGCAAGGTATTTAGGTGCCACTCTAGTGCTTCCTGACATCAGGGGAAGTGAGCTTGGTCAGAAAAGGTAAACTTCTGATTTTGATCATAGTCTGCCATCATTGCTGAATCTTAACTCCTTAACTCTTGAGAGAACAGCTGGTCCTCATCCTCATTTTTCTTTTAGAATCAAATAGCCGGTCATCCTTGTGACTGTATCTGTGATCATGACTCAGAATGTTAGTATCATGATTATGTTGTTTCTTTTTCTTCCTCTGTGTGGAGACCAACATAAACAACAAAAGTAGTTATGCATATTCTTGTGATGATGGAAATGTATGGTTAACATTGATCAGATGGTGAGTATCATCAGAGCTTATTTTTGTTTCTCCAAATTTATGAGATACTTGAGATGTTGCTTTCCCTCTTGTTACTGTTCTTTTGTAGCTTGACATTTATCTTCTGGAACTAAAACATTTCATATGCTTGCAGGAATTTTGAGGATATGTATGATGCTGATAAATTCACCACAAGCTTGATTGGTGTCGTAAAGGTTGTCAAAGAGCTTCCTTCTGAAGTAACTGCCGAAAATCCAGCAGTTGTCAGAGTCCCAAATAGGGTAGCTAAGGACTTTATTATAAACAATATCGAGCCGATCTTCCAAACAAAAAGTTACCTGAGACTTGCCAGTTTCTTCCCTTCAATCAATTTAAAGGCAAGGGGAAAACCTAATACCGATTTGGATTCAACTGCATGCTTAGCTATGTTTGGAAGTCTCGAAATGAAGCAGGAAATTTTGGAAGTGTCTGACACGATGATCGAGAGACTGAAAATTCTGAGTCGCAACTCAGGAAGCCAGTTTATTGCGGTTGATCTCAGGGTTGATGTGCTGGAGAAAAAGGGCTGCAAAGAAAAAGGCAACGGAAAAAAACCTTGTTACGCTCCCGTGGAAATCAGAGATTTTCTGAAAAAGGTTGGGTTCAATTCAGATCGCACAATTTACCTAACCCAGACATGGTGGCACGAAAGCCTGAACCCTTTGAAGGAGACGTTTCCAAAAACTTATACCAAGGTGAGTCGTGCCAGTCGCATAAACCTTTGCTTACAATAAAATTTTGTCGGCAGCACCAAACTTATGGTTGATACATAAGTTTGTTTCTCCATGAGCATTTAGCTAATACCTTTTTTTCTAAGATTTGTGTGGTTATGATAGTTCCATGTAACTCTCATCACATCATAATTGTTCTGCATGTATTCTTATCAGGCATCTCGAACATAAAACTCATCAGCCAAACATGTGCAATTCGGTTTTGCTCACCCAGAAGCATAAATGTATATTCTGCCTCCAATTTGTCAGAACTGAAATCTGCTTTCTGCTTTCGTTGTGTTGCAGGATGATTTAATACCTGCAGAAAAGAAAGCTCAGTTTCTCCAGTCAGGTGGTGCAGAGATACAGAGAGCTCTCGACTTCCAAATCTGCTCCAAAAGTGACGTCTTTGTGCCTGCCATTGCTGGCCTATTCTACGGGAACGTAGCTGGCAAGCGAATAGCTTCGGGTCGGACCCAAATACTTGTCCCGTCGCAGGTTCCCACCTCCTCTCCGATCGCTTCCTCCAATTTCATCTCAACCTACGTCTCCAAGAAGAATCATCTTGCCTACTCGTGTTTCTGTTAGCAAACTATCGGAGCAGCAAAGAGCTCATTTCTGTTGTTGCAATTTCTGCGACTTGGCTTTCATCTCTGCAATGTGATGTTGGTTTAAAGGTTAAAACACTATCGAGTTGAGCAGGTTGACCGTCAGCTGGGGTACATATCTTGATTTGCAAAAACCGTCTACATGTGTTCATCATGTAAGAGGTTATGGTGCAAGTCTGAGAGTTGTTTTCTTTTTTTTACTGTGTCTTAAAAGGAGGCAACTGCCTCGTAGGAATTATCTTCAATTCATACTTCATTTGCTGAGTGCCACTTAGGAGCTAGGAATAATGTTATTGATTTCAAATCAAATAATGGTCAGCGAAGTATATGCTGATGGGTGTTTACTGAGCTTTTATTAATTTTCTGTTGACATCAGATGGTATGATTCCTATATCAAACAATATATAAATCTTTGATTCAACTACCGAGCTAATAACCATGCTTTGATGGTGCAAATTCTAATGTATATTTATGGGAGATCTCTGTAGAACTCAGAATTATTTTAAAAAAAAACACCATATTTAATCCACGAAAGAGAAGCATGCTTATCATGAGCTAGGATACTCGTGATGATTTGTGAGATTTTAAGATATGCTATAATTTAATATTTTGAAGCATAAATCTAATGACGGGATTTAAAGCTTATTTCCTACAGGTTTTCCAGTGGGTGATTTCATAAAAAGAAAAAAATAATCTCTCTCTCTCTCTCTCTCTCTCTCTCTCTCTCTCTCTCTCTCTCTCTCTCTCTCTCTCTCTCTGTTTCATTCCTTTCATTTTCTATGCAAAAAAAAAAGTGGCTTAGGTAAAAGTAAAAAATGAAAAATCTTAAATGGGCAAAAGACATCAAGAAAGAGACCTATTTCTCAAAGAAAAAGAGAATTTACATTATATCAGATCATCTTCAATACGAGAAAAAAGCAGATCTACACGAAAAAGAGAAGAGGAGAGAAACCATAAACCGTCGACCATACAGTATTTGCCAAATCATATGTGTCATGCAGAGAAAACAATGATGGTTTTATTTTACCTTCGGGACCTCCCATGCCGAAGAACCTCGAGTCCCGAGTGTCAAAAGCACCGATACATGACGTTACACGGGCAATCTCCTGGAATTAATGTAATCTAAGCCGAACCTTCAGCGACTTTACAGAGGACAAGGGCGCAAGCGTCAAACCTTTACGATTCACTGGCTCGTGCAAGGACTCGGGCAAAGACAAAAACCCAAAGCTACGGCAAACTTGACATCCAAAGTCTACACGGCACATTTGGTTATGATTTGGCCCGACGAAGCTAAGTTTGCAAATGCAGACAGAATGCTGTCGGTGCATCTTGCAACGCGGTTAGGCATACGGTTTACATAAATCGTCCCAAAATGTTTCTATCAACATCATCCCTTCTCGCAAGCAAAACATTAGAAATCGATGTCATGGAGTTGCGACCATATTGCAAAACTGTGAGTAGCGACTATTCGAGGATGAAGCCATCTGCTGGTGGACAGCAGGTGTGCCTTCCTGTTCCGTCTTGGGTCACAGAATCAATATCATTCCAAAGGATGAGTTGGAAATTAGGAGCCTATAAACTCCTGTAGTCTACAACGGTCACTTCGTCCTCTGGAGCATCGAGATCTTGATAACTGAAACGAAACAAAAGATCAGCTAAATATGCATTCACGAGTACACGAGCTAACCAACAAAGTCTATGTTACCGAAAATGGTAACACATGAACCCAGATAATAAGTGCAAAAATTCAACAGAAACTAAATGCAGAGAAATAACCTTTTCCCCATCAGGAGTTAAATCAAGAAAAAACATAAAACATTTTTGCAAGCGAGCGGAAGAATGGCACAGACCTTCTTATGCGACGAGGATCATGTCGAAATGCCGGAGGCATAGAAAGAATTGGTGCAGGACCACTCATTTGCGGACCAAGCCTTCCTGTTCTACCACGAGAACCAGCAGCAGCTTCGTATGATGATGGTCTACCAGTCTCCCTCAGCATGCGCATTGCAACGTCCGGTGGGGCAGGGACAAAAGGTCCCAGCGGTCTATAAAAGAAAAAAAAATATGTATTTTGACAAATAACAAACAGAGAAAATAGTTCAAATAGGACTATGGGAACAACTGACGGACCCAGCACCGGGAACGGGCATTAACACTGGAGGAGGAGGCACATCGGAAGGAAAAGCACCATGCAAGCCTTGTCCGCCGTAAGCTTCGTGAAGAGGCTTGTCATTATCGTCCCCTTCTAAGCCATCATTGGCATCACGAGGTGAATTGTCGGTCCTGTCATGCCTGTTGTCATCTCTATCATTCCTGTCAGACTCTCTCCTGTAGCCACGTTCATCCCTCAGGCGATTACCTAACGGTGGCCCCCGCCTTTGTGCTTTCACCTTCTGCATACAAGTGCAAAGTGCAATAAATAAGATAACAAATGCAATCACACGCTCACAAATTTGAAAGTCAACATGCATACATAAGCATGCAACATTTCTACAAATATAAATAAGTAGCAAAAGATTGTTGCATGACACAATCTAAGAAATAAGAACATAAGAATCCTGTCATGTTATTGAGGCTGTAATTTGGGGAGAAAGGAAAAAATTAGAAGTTGGGAGTCAAAATTGGCCGAATAAAAAATGAAACAGAATCAAATTAATGTCAAACATTTCATGTCCCTGGCCTTCCCCGTGTAGTAAAATTTCAACTTTTCCACAACACATTGGATATACATCACCTCCCATTGAAGCTCTTAAAGACTATCACAGATTTTTAAGCATTCTTTTTATTTATCCTTTTTTTTATTTCTACAAGTAGTTACCAAGCCTGTTGTACACATTTTTATTTCAACACATTTAAGCATTCTCTTGGACAGACCAAACAAAAGAATTGCAAGAGCCATACAAGAAATTATAGAGCCCTACAATAACTGTAAACAAAATTAAGCATATGCAACCCAAAGAACAAATCATAGTTTCAGACTATCCCAGTCCTGAAACAGCCTACCGACAGAGTGGCACACTTATAATCAGAACAAAAGTTCATACCCCCTAATCCTGGACACTACAACAGTTTGGATCTATGGGGGATCACCCGATCCACTAAAGGAGTGGTCAGAAATTGTGAATCCATGTGAAGAGGAGCAGGAGGGACAGCTACATCACCATCAAAGAAAGAGAAGGGGACAAACAAGAAGAGACCGACTGCAACTGGAATCATAAAGGATTGACCACCCCATAGTGGGAACAGCAGATCATTGTGTCATAAATCACTAACCCACCAAAATTGTGTGACTCGGTGCAGGGGGAGGTGGCTATGGAGAGAAATGAAATGGAAAGAAAATTGAAGCTTTTCCAGTTTCACAGTTCACAAATAAGTTGGTCCTTTATAAGGATCTAATACAGATTCCTTCCTATTGTGATTTTATGATTAATATTCAACTCTAATATTTCTAGGTTAATCATCAAGACCTAAAATGTGCATATCGGATCTGTCCATGTAAGATTGAATGATCATCACTTGTGGGGTCCAGGCACCCTTCTTTAATATGAATGTCACAACAACATTGGATCCCTGCAGCTACTAAATATAATTGGTGTAAAGAAATAAAAGAGGGGAAGCTTTCCAAATAAATAAAAACAGTACATAACTAATACTAGCAAAAAAATATACTGTTATAACAAGGTTAAAAAACTAAAGAAATGACATAATTATCAACATATTATATGAGATATCACACGAAATTAACATAGATCATGATATAGAATTACCAAATGAAAACATAATTGGAAGCATTTAAAAGAAGAAAAATTAAATATCATAAAAGTATATAATTATTATCATCTGATCCAATATCAAATAATCAGCTTCAAATGTATAATGCAACATTGATGAACAATGAGATAATGATTTGAGGTTGGCCACATGGATATTACTTTTTACAAGGCTATATCACTAGTGCAAAAATAATCCTAACTGAATCACCTCAACTGATTGGCAAATAGGTCTCCTTCGGATAATATCCATATGACTTAAAACAACTTACATTTTACTTTTGCATTCGTTGAAACTTATCCCTAATTGTTCACTACAATAGATCTTCCTTGTTCTATCATTTCCACTCACCTACATTATGCTACATCTGATTGACCAACTATTTCAATGTATGTAATCAAATAGATAATGAATTAGGTACTTGACAAAATAAAGCTGTGTTTTTGATATATTAATAACACATGCAATGAATCATTATGCCTTTTAATGATAATGTTCCATTTCATTCTTCATTCATTATTTTTTCTCATGCTCATCTTGTTTGTTTTCTAAATTATTATTGTGAGTTGAGACTTCTCTGTCTTTGGTGTTTTTTAATTTCTCTGTAGGTGAAACCTCTTTCTCATCCTCATTCTTTAGTCCAAACTCCAAAAACCTTGAAACAGACCACTACAGAGCACTAAAAGTGTCGTGTTTACAATACACATAAAAAAAACACATGAAACTAAAGAATAGCACATCAACATAATCATGCACAAAAAACTGTATGCTTAACAACAAAGATAGGAGTCCTACTGGTGCAGATTGCTGCATGACGGGAGTCCCACCAGGTGCATTAGGATCACTGCATTAAGAAAGGAAACAACTTTGACTTAGTGATTCTCTCAACATAGCCCTTAATTTTCAGTCACAAGACGAGTTGAATGCTTACTTCATGTAATTTTGAAAATACAGTTCCTCTCGGACCTTTGACGTAAGCTCCATCACAAGGTCCGGGTGTTTAAGTCTGAGATGCTTATGAACAAATTCAGGAGCATGGAAAAGCTTAGTGCAGCCCTTAGCTCCACATCCATACTTCCAACCGTATTTTTCATCTCGTATTTTCCTCACTAAAGGATCTAGAGCCTCAGTAGCAGCAGCATCAATCTTATCTTTCGCTGTCAATGTTTCCAACGGATCCTGGCCTTCCAACCTCGCTTGCCAGAATATATCAAGTTTCTTCTCCCAGTTAGATCCACTAGCATTAGTTCCATCATGTGTCTTGTTGTCAGCTCTAACATGCCGAAGACCCTTTGCCTCAGACGTCTCAGACATGCCATAGTAATCCAAGCCATGGACACGCCATAGGTAAGTGATCAAAGTATCTAACAATTCAACACCTTCAAGACCCTTGACAGTGCTTGGACCACGTATAATTACGATTGGCCCCATGGATCCTCCATGAGACTTCTCCGCATCCAACTTATCATGACCACTATAGGATAGGACATTGTCCTGGATACCCTTCTCCATGTCAAGCTTATGAACCAAGGCCTGTGCTTGTTCAATGTCAACTTGAATTCGCCGAGGTTCAGAACTAACTGGGTGAGACTTTGGAGCCACTGCAAGTAGGTCATGTCCTTTTGCATTTCCCCTCCCATGCCTTCTCCTTTCACCATGAGGATCTGCCTCATCTTCAGAATTTGGTTCACTATCATTCCCAGATTTGCTAGCCAAGGAAGCTGTTAATCCTGGGCCACTGACGACAAGCATGAGAGAAAACTAAGTCAAGGCATAATAATCCTTCAGAAAGCACGAGGAGAAGGAGAACTGAGACGAAACTCTTACAGGTCAAGTGTACCACTCTGCAAATCAAGCAAGAATTCCTTTGCAACAGTCCTGGCCTGTTCTTTCCTCCTACAATGTCATGCAATAGGCATTGATAGCAACAGAAGTGTTGACATAATATTATGCAGGACAATGTACAAAAGCATTGAAGCCAAACTAGCATGACAATATGACAAACAGACCAACACAAAACCTTTATCTGACTTAAGCATTAGAAAATTGGAATGAAGGGATCATCCATGCAAAAGACTGACTGTCATACTCAAAATACAATATCAATGGCTACATACATGTCCATGCGGTTGCAGGAAACTCACCTTTCAATGACTGCCACCAAGTTAGTTGGATGATATTTGTCTTTCAGCCTACAACAACAGGGTTAAAAACATGAGGCAATATATAAAATGTTTCAAATATGTCACATTACATCAAATGGATACACAATAATATTTGGAAAATTGTAGATATCATGTACCATTGCTCTTCCTTATGAGCTTCAAAATAAGCTCGCTTCTGAGTTGAAATGTATTCTGATCTGTATTCTTCATACCTGCATGATCAGAACTTTGCTTGACAGCTCATACTATCCATAGTACTAAACAGCTAACAGATTTGGAAAATCACTCTAATCATTTAGTAGCCAAAAGACACAAGCTTGGTGGCATAACCAACAAATGCTTATTGAAATCAAACTCTTTATGTTGATAACTACTTTCATCTGAAAAATGTACCTTCGCTCAGCTTCAGCAGGTGAAATATCATCTTCAAGTTCTTGGATGAACTGCTTGTATGACATCAAACCTCCCCTGCAAGAATAACTGAATAAGGTTACTAAACAATTAAAAATCAAATATCCAGTGAGTTTCTGCTCTTTGTCTAGCTTTGCATAGTTGCATCATATATACTGCCTTAGGAACCAAAAGAAGTCGAGAGAAAAAAGATTCATGCTTCCATTAAGAGATGCATGTATACTTGCAGTTGGCATTTAGTAATTATGAAGATTCAGCACGTGCAAAAATCAACTACACATGAAAATAGTCCTGAGAAACACATGATACAAACCAAGGATTTTAATTTCGAATAATACCGCCCGTTACCGGTCCGTCAACAGACCGGTGGGCGGACCGCCCGCTACCGGATGATAGAAAAAATTGAGGTTGTTTCCGCTCCGTTACCACCCTAAATCGGTCGGTGACAGTCGATTTCAACCGTCGCCGCCCACTACCGAATGATATTAACTGAGGGAGAAGAAAGAAGAGGAAGAAGAAAAGAGAAAACCTAAAGATCCAACGCCGCTCTCCCTCGACGATCCCGATCCGTCGTGGCCCTCCCTCGTCGGACGTCGCAGATGATGTCGCGTCCTCATCTGAGGCGACGAGGCCTCGACAACGTCATTTTTTTTTCATGCAGGGAGATGGAAACGGTTTCTTTTCCCCACGCGGGCAAAAACCAAACGGCGTTGTCTTTCCTTTTTTTTCGCGCGAGGAACCGAGCGACGTCATCTCAGCGACATCACCTTTACCCTTTTTTTTCACGGGGGGAAACCGAGCAACGTCGCCTGCCCCTTTTTCTTTCTTTTTCGCGCGGGAAAACCGAGTGCCGTCGTCTTTCCTTTTTTTTTTTTTTTTTTTTTTTTGCACGGGGAAACCAAGCGACGTCGCTTTTCCCCCTTTTTTTTTCTTTGCACGGGGAAACTGAGCAACGTCGCCTTTCTCTTCTTTTTTTTCTCGTGGGGAGAAGAAACCCCATGCGGGCAGAAACCGTTTTTCTTTTTACGTGAAGAAGGAAACCTTCTCCTCCTCACGCTGGCAAAGCGGTATACCGAAACGTACCGCTCGGTATACTTATACCGTATCATACTAGCTCGAAACTCCTGTACGATACGAAATTACGAACCTTGATACAAACTACTAATAAGATTTAAAATAAAATTCTCCAACATATGGAACAGAAGCATACACCACGCACGTGATAATCGTATGCACATGAAATTTTTTTTCAGTTGCAACCCAAACCATGAGGATTACAAATACATGCTCCTCCCTGACTTGACTAAACTGATAACCATCTTTTTTATATTATAGAAATCAAGTATTTACTGGTCCAACAGCCAACCTGGGCGCAGACTGGACAATTAAGCCCACTTCAATCTGGTGTAGGCTATACCCTGATTTGATCGTATTCAACTTCTATGAATTACAAATTATTCTGATGACTGTCCTGCCTGGTTCAGTCCAACCAGTCTAGTGTATCCTCCTTATCAATCTCAATGTCATCTTACAAACTTTGGTAAAGGTGGCATTCTAGACAAAACTATAAAGGATATTACAGGGCAAACAGAAGGGCCAAAAGGTAAAATATGTGGCACTTAATTGCATAATTTAACTTAAAACTACCCAACAGCCAAACAGAAAGTCTTGAACTGATTTTGTAGGACAACAAGTTTAAAGAGCAAAAATATGCTGAGACTTTAATGACTATAATATTGAACTGATTTGAAGTCTTGAACTGATTTTGTAGAACTGACTTTCATGCACTACAATATTAATGACTATACAACATTTATATCTCTCGATCACAGCACACAATTAGATAGAGTTTCTAGCCTACAACCTAAACAACTAGACCACAAAGAACCAAGGATGTTGTTTTTTTATTAAACCAATCAACATTCTGCAATACATAAGTTACTATGCCGAGGCAGCATCATTCATCAGCAAGTTTCTTAACTTCTTATCAGCTTTTAGCAAAATAATCTCAATGAAAAATATATTCAAGAAGATAAGGGAACGAACGTCAGATATCAGCATACTTGATACCCATACAAGAATTACGCCACAATTATCTAAGTTTGCTAAATTCTAGTTTGGAAGAGTCCCATGTTATATGATAATTGCAGTTCAAAGAGAATGTGTCTATGCCATAAGAAAACTAATTAGAAAATCTCTCTAAAAAATACCAAAAAGAGAGACACTTAAACAGAAAAAATGGCAAGGAAAGATAGTAGAACTTATTAAATCGGTAAAAGAGACCATAACAAATCAACATGACCCATATTTTCATTAGAACACATAGCATAGTACAAACCTTGGAATAACCTCAGGAGCATCACCATAACCACTGTATCCAGAATTAGGCCAATCTAAAGATTAAAAACAAGAAAAGCATAAGAACTCCAGAATTGGTATTCTACAACAAACAATTGTTTAACATGAGAATAGGAATCCTACAATAATGAGGCTATTCAAAGCTTAAATATATTCACAAATGATGTATCAATTTGTATGCATGGTTACTTAGACGGAAGGATCCTAATCAAACTTGATCCAAGAGAATAAAGCTCAAACAAACCAAGCATTTCAAAGAATGGATATTTATTACTCTATATTTCTTGTAGTTTGTCATTTTTTGATGCAACTACTTGCTGTCATGGATATATAATCTGAAAATTATATCATTCTTATTAGCCAACCACATCACCACATTTCTGCATCATTTAGTGTCCAATTAGCAAATATTGCAAAAATGAATGCATCTTTATATGAATCCTCCCCGAGTTTTACATCATTTTACCGTTCTCATTTACCTGGTATTTGAATCTATTGGTAACTTCCAGAAAACACTGAGACAAGTAATTGATAATGAAAAGGGAAATCTGCACCAGGTTTCATTTTGATCATAGTACTGAAACAAATCTTAGGACAATCACTGCACAAGAAACTCAACAGTGGAACCTCATCACCATATTCAGAGAAAAATCATCACGAGAATATGACTGTTAACAATAGAAGCCAAGTCAGGGGTGGATAGCTACAGACATCAAACTTACTCAATTGCTAGCCTGAGTTGAGTCTAAGAGAAGGGGCTTTTTTTTATTTGATACAATGATTCAGTTTGACTTCGTCTATGTACTTGGCATCAGTTGAGATGTAAGCTTGAGGGGGTCACTAGATGTAATTCAATTTTCATTCTTTTCAAGTCAATTAAAAATCAGTTTTGAGTTTTGAGTAATTTGTTGTAATAGGTGTCAATTAAGCAGGCTTTTGCTTGATTTAGCAACCTGATATTAGGAATACACTATTGCCTAACTGAAAACTGTAACTAGTGGAGAGTCATTAGTAGTTGACAGTTGACAGGCTTAGATAGAAACTGCTTTTCAAACTAGAATGGGAACTTATGCTGGTACAATACTGGGGATTTTATAATCATTCTATATATAAACTTCCTCTGGTCTCCAAACCATCAGCAACAGGGCTCCCCATGACATTATTAAAGCCATGTCCACACAGGAGGTACAAGAGGCTTTGTGGCCTATGGCTCCCCGGAAATCTCTGGATCCTAACAGACCGAGCGCTGATTCTAGAGGACCTATCATTCCACTGCATGGGATTCTGCATAGTGTGGTCAAATGATTTTTTGATAAATCCATCTAAACAACACAATTTACTTAAACTTATATTGCCTTAGAGCCCAAGGTTGAGAAACTCTAAAATATTCTAAATTTAGATCCATTAATGATAACATCTGCTATAAATTGATCATTAAGATTCTTGCTTGTCTACTTAAGCGTTTGTTGCCAGATCTAGCGGGTGGGGGATCTACAATACACTTCCAATTGCATGGATAACTTTTTCTCATTCAGTTCAGATGCATTTGATATTAGTGACTAACAACTCTGCAAATGGAAGAGCTTACAAGAACAAAAATTTTCTGTTTTATCTCAATATTTGACCAATTTTCCGGTTAACTCAAGTCCATAAGTGGCCAGAAAGAAATGCTGCATTCAAATTTACCTGATTGGCGATTCATGTAGCGACCATGAGGCCTTTCATAGCCATAGCCACCTCTGCTTCCTGAGCCATCTCGATCGTACCCACCACCGTAATCATAGCCATGCCTGGAATTATCAGCAGATAAATAGCAACTTCATGGAGTGTAATCCCACTAACGGAGCTCCTACACGTATTAAAGGACCGGACGATTTCTTGCTCACCTTCTATCATTATAACCCCCTCGGCGCCGGTCATATCCACCATCATCCCTCCTAGCTCGCTTAAAGGGTCCAGGAGGAGGGGACCGGCGGGGAGGCGAGTGCCGGCGGTCACGGTACGACGGCGAGCTCGGGCTACTCCGCCTGCGATGATCCCGATCCCTGTCGTCCCTCGGTTGCCCAAGCAGCGGAGGCGGGGGAGGCGGCGGCGACCGATTCCTAGAGTCGTGCTGCTCCTCCGTCCGGCTCGAGGGCCAGTCGTCCCTCCTTTCACTCGAGCCCCTCTCCTTCCTCTTCGGAGGCGGCGGCGGCGGCGAGGAAGATCCGCCGCCGGTGGTCTCCCTCCCCTCCGGCTGGAGATCACGGCGACGATCCAGTGCTTCGGTGGGCATGTCGATGACGTCCGCCATGGACAAGATGATCGCGCGATACGCAAACCCTAGCGATTGGCCTGAGGAGCGGAAACCGTAGAAAAAGCGAGTCGGAGGCGAAGGTGAAATAAAAGGGCGGAGAATTAATATCATAAATACCCCTTTACGTTATTGATATCACATATAGACCCCTGTCAACTCGACTAACTTTTATAAAACAATTAAAGGCGTTTCCCTACAAAATATCCACATTTTGGATATTTTCCAACCGGTACTCTAAATTTTTATTTTTATTTTTAATATTACTATTTATATTTTTTTTATTTGCAATCCCATATTAATAATTTTAAATATTCCTGAGTTATTCCTTTGTTGATAGACATATATGCCCTTGGTTTATAACTTAATTCTAATAAATTTTTTTTTTCATTCCTTACCTATATTCTTCTTTTCTTTTCCTTTTTTTTTCTCCTTCTTCTTCTCATTTTAATCATCCGAGGTGATGTAAAATAACAGAGAAAAAAAAAAGATGATAAAATAAGATAAACTAAAGATCAAAGAGAAGGAGATGAGAAATAGTTTTCTATGTTTATTATAATGATTTAATGTTTTTAAGATTAAGTACATTATCTTTTAGGTCAATTACATTAATCAAGAAGATATCATGTTCTAAGCCTTTGCAAACTATCCGAGGATAATAGAAAAGTAAAAAAGGAAAGGTAAAAATAGAATTAGATGAGTTATGAATAGTATAATATTAATTTTTTAATTTTTTAAACGATTGCGAGTAATAAGGGTTGTGAATATTAAGAATGGAGCTTTAAATTATAAAAACAAATTATTAACAGTGGGAGAAAAAGAAACACGATGTGACGGGTGATTGTCTTTAATTTTTTTTTAAAAAAAACTCATATTTTTAGGTTTTTCAAATCACACCACTCGTTCCCAAGTCTCTTTGGTAATTTCTCATTTATTTCTATTGTCATTGTTTCACAATAAATGATATTAAATATTTTATTTAAAAAAATGAACCTAAATTTAGGAAGAAGTGGGAAAAGGATCGGTGTTTTTGACAACGTTTATTTTGAAATATGTCACAACCAAAATAAATTAAATCTTTATATATATTATTTTAAAATAGCTCAAAACATATAATAAAATTGATAATTATGGTGAATAGGAATTCGAATTATTTGAGATTCGATTACAATATGCAGAGTTACCATGTTTAGTGAATCAAATACTGTGCATCTATTCAAAAGCATTATAACTAGATAACACCTTACCCCTTTTTTTTTTTTCTCGTTATCATTCTTCCATAATAAATGGGGTGGTTACCTCGCAATCCGATTTTTAGATTTAAACAATTTATATTTGAATCTTTATTGTTATAAAAGTGAAATATCTAATTCTATTTACCATAATGTCATCGATTTTATCAATAAAATCTAATTTCAACTTTCCAATTATGTTTTCAATGATGATGGACGATAACACTATTGGAAGCCGTAGATGACTATTATGGATGAGGAGAAGAACGACAATAAAAGATGAGGTAAAACAAAGGAGTAAAAAGATGACGTAGATGTCGACGTAAATATAGATGTAGAACGATGCCACTCTGCACCAAAGTCAACACTGATATAGATGCTGAGCGACCCTTTCATCGCTTGACGACTGCATCGACACTGCATTTCATTTGAGTGGTGTCAGCGTAGATGCTGAGCGACGAAAGGGTCGCTCGACATCATTGTCATTACCAACGTAGATGCATAGTGGCGTTACTTGATACAAATGCAAAGCGTCGACATCTTCCTTCTCTCCTTTTGCCTCATCTTTCGTCATCGCTCTCCCTCCTCGTCCACAATAGCTATCCCTGGCTCCCATCGATGTCGTCGTCCCGTACCACTGGAACATTGAAATTACTTTTTTACTTATCATTTTCATGCTTCCGTTGATAAAACCAACGATATTAAGATAACTAGAGCTAGATATTTCATTTTCATAACTATAAGGATTTCAATATAAATTTCTTAAGTCAGAGATCGAGATAATAAAGAGATTTAACGACACGAAATAATATATAATTAACCCTAATAAATGAACACAATTATTATAGAAGTTTCCAAAATACATCGACGTAAAATTAAGACTTGTTATAGCTTATTTTAGAATTATTCAAAATTTGTTAAGATATTCTTATTGTCCATCCAAAAGACTCAAAATCTCTACAATAAACCATTTTATGAAATCTTTAAATATATAACAAGATTGATAATTAAAGTCGGTGAAGATTTAAATCAATTAAAAGTAGATTAAGGTGTCTTTAGTTCCTAAGCTAAAAAAATACTGTAACTTTATTTAGACACATTGTAAAAATTTAGACACATGATGTTTCCGAGATTATTGAAGCATGTATGACAGCTATATATATAAATATATTGAAGGGTTTTTACATTAAAATACCCATACAAAAAAAAAAGAAGAAAAAAGGACAGTATATTTTGCAAAGACATTAAATAACGACAGATGATCGAGATCGACACTTATTTGGGAGTAAATGTTCTTTCAAGCATACATTTATGGACACAATAGCTCAAAAGATTTCTATAGAAGAAATTGCTAATAACCACCAGGAACTACTTTTCCTACCTGGAAATGTACTTTTCATATTCACAAAATATGAACACTTATTTTTGTGATGCAAAAACAACTTATTAGTTTTGTGATGGTTGCGGTCTTTTCACTAGACTTATTTTTCCCAGTTTCGAGCTTGACAAGAGCTGTGCCAGCATACATAATTCAAACTGTCCCCTAATCAAAACATATAATTTGATTGAATCATAATAAACACCTTCATCAATCACATCACGAAACTTAAATTCATATAAACATTCATATACAAAGAGATTCACGAAAGAATATATCCATTAACATATGAACAACTTAACGCAAACCTTTCCAGTCGCATACAGCGGATCCTCCAAATTAGCAGACGCCCATTTAAAGCAACAGCCACATTCCACACTTCTCTTGAGCCAGCAAAATGGGGCAAGCATAGATTCATAGCAAACACCTCCTGGAAGAACATTATTCAAGACTGAGAAAGTCACCAACCACAAAAACCTCAGTTGTGTTCGAGCCCACATAAGATAAAAGCATGGAGGAGACTTTGGGCAGTTCGGGTCTGCTCGATGGTCCCAGATATGGTGACCGTTCCTTCGGTAGCCCCAGGCTTTGGATCGCGGACTGCAACCTTTGCCCCCGATATCTGAAGCAACAAAACAAATGTCAATAATGAAACTGGTGTAAGCTTCAACACCCTGCAGTATCCTAAACTCAAAAACCCGACGGACATCGAACTTATTCATGGGAACACAAAGGAGAGCTTGATAGTGTTTAAAGGTCTACAGAGTATAGAATATCCCTATTCAGGTGGCACACAATTCATACAATTATAGAGATTGTGAATAAATTGTGCTCCTCTTCTTCTTCTTTTCTGAGTAGATTGTGCTCCTCATAACTTCCAAGAAGCTCTTGGAGGCGTCTTTCTTACCGTAACAACTTCTTGATTAAAATGAAACCACAATAACAAATTTGAAGGAACAAATAGGTCTGTTTGACATGATGATATCGATGGAAGATTGACAGAAGAAACAAGTGATCATGATTTTATTTGCACAAATATTGCTAAAAATGCAAAAAGAAGGGTGACCTTATGATTACCTCTCTTAAGTCAGCAAGGTTACTGCCATTGTCACCATAAACAAATCCAAGGTATTGCTGAGGAACTACAACTTCAACAGTTTTGCTTCTTACTACATTCGCCTGGCTGCCACTGCACATCAACACCCAAATATCAAATATATAGTCATGTCTAACGAGAGTGCCAGAGTCAAAAACTTGACAATACCTTCCAGTCAGCCCACTTTCAAAATCTAAGCTTGTTCCAGCAACCTGATTTCTTCTGGTATTTCCACTATTCACTACCTATAGAAAATAGTGTATCACAGCCTGAGTTTCTTAAAACTTCAATGAGAATTTTCAAGATCCATTTCTTTTAGAACACTTAATGGACATATTGGCTCCAGACATTCAGTTGACACTGTCAAATGAATTGATTATATGCCAATGTCTCTGTATTTTGTGAAGTTATTTTCTCTACATGCGTGCTTTCACAGTTAGTTGCATGTTCATATTTCCAAAAATCTGAATATAAAACCAAAAGTCGTACTACATGATAATGAATGAAATCTTGACACATCAACACCCAAATATCAAATATATAGTCATGTCTAACGAGAGTGCCAGAGTCAAAAACTTGACAATACCTTCCAGTCAGCCCACTTTCAAAATCTAAGCTTGTTCCAGCAACCTGATTTCTTCTGGTATTTCCACTATTCACTACCTATAGAAAATAGTGTATCACAGCCTGAGTTTCTTAAAACTTCAATGAGAATTTTCAAGATCCATTTCTTTTAGAACACTTAATGGACATATTGGCTCCAGACATTCAGTTGACACTGTCAAATGAATTGATTATATGCCAATGTCTCTGTATTTTGTGAAGTTATTTTCTCTACATGCGTGCTTTCACAGTTAGTTGCATGTTCATATTTCCAAAAATCTGAATATAAAACCAAAAGTCGTACTACATGATAATGAATGAAATCTTGACTCTGTTAAATATTTAAAAGCAACCAACTGATGCCATCTACATCCTGATGACCATTTCTACAAAATTCTCCATCTGATCACTTTTCTCACCTCCTAAAACTAAAGCACCGGTTGTCAGTTTAATTCATCACCCTTGATTACCATAATCCACAGACCTTAACGACATGTGTTTATAAACATGTAGCAATATGTCAAGAAAGTATTACAAACAAAGGAAAATGAGGTAATAATTAATTATCTCATCAAATCTTGTGGTTCTCTGAGAACTGCCAAAGCAAGTTGATTGTTATAATATAAACAATTCTCCTATAAGTTGAATGACAAATGCTACTGTGGCATGCCAGTGTATCACTAACATCCTTGTAAAATATAAGATATAACTTAGCAGTTTTAAATATTAGATCATTATCGACAGCATTATATCATATTTAACAGCATGTTCTACTTTTCCCTTTAAACTTTAGCATTGAATTGTTCTTTTTTTGGCAGCAATTTTCGGTAACCAAATCAAAATTGTATGGTACGTATACAGCAGATGGTGCGTTAAAACAGGTCAAAAAATATAAATTTAATTGGATGGAGTGGATCTTTGCTTGTAAAAAAATATAACCATGTTTAACAAGGTCTGGTTGTCATGCTTTCTATAGTCAACATTTACACTACCCTTAGACCTAATAAAATCACATTAGCTCTATTTGGTAGCAGATGCACTAAATTTTTAAGGGTCACAAATCATGATTATTGTCTCTATTTTGAAGAATAAGATAGATTCAATGCTATCCCTGTCGTACATTTCTCACAAGCCAAACAGCTTTACCTCAGGAGTCAATGTAGGGGCAGCACAATCAGTGGCAGGGCAAGGTTTTGTTGTATCATTGCCATAAGAACCTCGATCAACCCCAAGTTGATCTACACTTTGTGAGACAGGATGTTGCCCATCTAGAGTGTTGTGGAAACCAACAGCATGATCTGCACCATCAGAAATACTTATTGGGGGTTTAGCTCCGGAAGGGGTCAATTCATGTCTTGATGTAGGCAAAGCAAAAGGCATTTCATATGTTGCATGAGCCGACTGGCCTATTCCTGCACTTGAATAAGTTTTGAACGGGAAGAGAATATCCCGAATCTTGCTAGTAATTAGAAGCAATGCATCCTGAACAGACTGAAAGGTACCTGTTACCTGCCAATAAGCATCAAATAATTTAGTTGTTGCAGCCAATATTGACTTACTACTTATCCATTCCTTTCTTTTCCACAAACAACCTAGACTTTTCATTCCCACACAAGCCTCAAATTTTAACAATTTGTTGCAATGAAGACTTTTCAATTTTGTCTAAATAGAACAGAAGATTCTTGAAGCTATAGCAAATGAAGCAAAACTAAACTAACCATGGAAGACAAAAATTAAATTATGAGGCACGAGGATACTAGTCTTAGTCTGACAGCAATTTCAATAAACCAATCAAATTAGTTGGTACCATTCGAACTAGTCGGTACCAGAATTGACATTACAATAGAATCAGCTTCTATAAGTTATGTCTATTTGGTCAAATGTGACTCCCAATTGTCTAAATAAAGCATAATAGATTCAGAATGGATTCACCTAGCATACAAAATTGTGCTCAACTGTACCACTTTATATATAGATGAACAGAAGACCAACCTCAGCATTTCTTTCCAAATTGTTACAAATGTGGGTCTGATTAGCTATAAGATCTTATATACAATTGAAATACCAGAGTCGGGGCATATTCTCTGAATGTTTATGAGTAAGAAACATGCATGCAGAACATGAGAAAAGTTTTGTTCTTGTCATAATTAAAGAACAGGTTCACTACCAACGGTAAAAGGTGCAAACCTTTAGGAACAATATTATGAGAATGTGTAGGCATGACAAATTTACATGACAAATTACAAAAGCATAGTCTCAGAAAATAATTGCACGCAAACTAGTGCACAAACTTTTGCCACTTAAATATGATCGAGCATAAAAATGTTAGAAGACTCAGCAACTTAAACCATCACACACTTGACCAATAAAGTGTGGAAGACTTAGTGAAGATAATTCAATTATGGGATCATATTTCACTGCTAAAGAGCATCATGGGAATTTTAAAGATGACAAACCAAGGATTACAATACCAAATGATACCACTCATACCGGGCGGTACATACCAGTCCACCAGCAGACTAGTACGTGAACCGCCCGCTACCAGGTGATACAATTGATCTAGCCCTATATCGGACGATACGAGGCTGTATCGAGCGGTAACGATCGATATTTCGACTGTTACCACTCAAAACAGGTCGGTAACGGTCAATTTCGACCATCATTGCCTGCTACCGGACGGTATCAGCCTGGCTACAGCCTGGTTGTGGCAAGGGAAGAAGAAGCGTCGAGGGAGAAGAGGGAGAAGGCACTAAAAGAAGAGGGAGAATCAGGAGAACCTCGACACTTCCCAATCCAATGTCGCCCTCCCTTGACGATCCCGATCCAAGAGGTAATGGAGAGGCAGCGGCTCAGCTTCTTCTTCGCTGCGTTCTTCGCCGAAGGCCAGAGACACCTGCGACCTTTGCTGCGTTCTTCGCCAAAGGCCGAAGACATCTGTGGCCTTCGACGTCTTCGCCAAAACGCCGCAGATAAGGAGAAAACCGTCTGACGCGACAAGGAGAAGAAAAGGAGGCAACATTGTCGAGGCAACATACGCTTCCTTTTATATTATTTTTTATTTTTTTATATTTTTATATATTGATTTTTATATTTTTTTATATTCTATATATATACGTACCGAGCAGTACACCCTGGCGTATCGCTCGGTACACCCGTACCATACAGTATCGAGCAAAGCTTGAAACATCGGTACGGTACGAAATTACGAACCTTGTGATAAGCTATCATTTTATATAACATACAATATTCACTGATTATCAACTAAGGTGTCATAAAAAAAGGCTGAGGTTAGTCATAGGTTGAAAATTTCTAAAAAAATCACACTCACAAATTCATTTAAAGGCTATTAGTTGCAAACAGCAATCAAGTGTCACTTGCCAACCACAAGACAACATGCATGTGACCAATGGAGGAATCAAAGATCTCCATTTGCAATAGGTATAATGGGTCAAAAATACCAATTACAGCAAACAAAGAACAAAATACACAAGTATGGAAGAAGATGAGGTTACCTGAACAACTTCATCATTTGGTTGAGCACATTTGGGAACTTGTTCCTTCAAAAAGATCCGGATACTAGCCCCAGTAGCTCGTCTCATTTCAGCAATTACTGCACCACCTTTACCTAATAAACATCCAATTTGGTGTGAAGGAACAAGCAGTCTTGCAGCCACAGCAGAGCCTTTGTCAAGCATCTCTGAAAGTCTAAAATGAACACGAAGTACAGCATCTTGCGCAGGAGATCGACATAATTCTGAAATCTGCACTATGGCAACTACAATGAATCAAGACATCAAATTACACATACATACCAACAATATTCTAAATTAATAAAGTATTATACCGATAATTTGATGATTTTCTTTCACAAACCTCATGTGCAGATATTGTAATAACCCTTTCATCTGAATCTGACACAGGGTCCGCAATCTTAATTGAAGCACCAGTTTCATTTTGCATTGTCCGAATAACAATACCGCCTTTCCCAATAATGCTCCAAACTTTGTCATTTGTGCATAGCATTCTAAATACAACCTCAACCTTCCTCTGGCTGGATGGACTGATTTCTGCTCCTGGATTTGGTGCATAACCTCTAAAATGATATTCTGATACACGAGGGCTGGGCAAGTAGTTCCAATGAGCATAAGCGTCCATAGGTACAAGGGGAACAGGTCTGGCAGAACTAGTCGGTTCTGTCCTCTGGTAGTCTTGTAAACAACTCGACACAGATAGAAGAGCTTTCTTTACAGAAGAGAAACTCCCACTTATCTGATAGTAAGAACTAATAGCTGTAAGTACATGTAAAGAAGCACAAAAAATAACTTCAAAACGGAAGCTATTTTGTTAGGCTTCCAACCATAAGACCTACTTATTAGGAATAAGGCTATAAGACAATGTAATTTCTTTTTGTTAATAACATCAAAAAGATTGTATACATCTTATCACCTACTTCAGCTATGCTTTCATTCTCATTCAATGTTACCAAAGCTGCATTCTACATTCTATATTGGTCTTATTGATATCAAAATCCTTAATTTCTGAAAATTGTAATCATATTTCCAACTTAAGGAGGGTTCTTAATCCATTGTCATTAAACAAAATAATATATCAGAATCAACCAAAGAATTTCATCCTAAATATGTTTTGTAGTTTATAAGCTCATAGGAAGCAAAAGAATTCTGTGGAAATCAAGATTCACAATTAAAAAATAACTAATTCGGATTGACATCCAGATAACTTCCTGAAGAAATCCTGTATTTCATATCATTAATCTTAGGCTGTATTCTCAAGCCACTTCTTTATACGCACTAGTCCAGATTAATTAAGTCAACATTATGCCTCACTTCCAGTATGCCATATCCTGACATAGCCATTTTTGGTTGAAAAAAAATGGGTGTTACAAGGAGGATAGATCTATCAAAGTTTATGCTGGCTAATAATTACCTGACACAATCTTTCTTTCTCTAAGCATCCATTTAGAGTAAATCTTGTAAAATCCATTGAAGTAGCACTGTTACATGACCCATTACCCTAGTTACTTTCCTATGTATAAAACAATGCTTCCACAGTTCTAAAACCAAATCATGCATGTGTTATGTACACATGACTATATATATATATATATATATATATATATATATATATATATATATATAAATAATAAAATATATTCAAGATGCAACTTCATTGAAAATCAATAAAAGAAACAAAGCCCATCAAGAAATGTCACTGATAAAGCACAAGGAACAGTAGGAAGATTCTGAAAGGTTTTAAGTACTTTGAAGTTTGAAGAAAGCTATCAGTAATGTGCGTGCACACACACTCCTAGTTATGCAAGTGATCCAAAGAAAGCATGCAAATCCTCATACAAACCTCTTTTATTATGAAACTAGTAATGGATTTTTATTGACCTCCAGAAGACCTTATACAAGCACGGCATATCCTCAAGGGACAAAAGGGAATGCAAAAGGGCAGGCATATTGAATAAAAGAAATAACCAGGGCATGTCAGAGAGGATAACTTATAATTTTACTTTGTTTCTTAGGAATAGAAAATGAATAAAATGTTCCTCCCTAAAATCACACAGCTAACTGCCTATGACAATGGGTGTACCAGATGCTCATTGCAATCGGTTCATTACCCCTTGAGGAAGATGAAACAAAGGAGGTCTTCCTGTCTAACAATGTTTGCATCATGTAAAGCATTAAATCTGCATAGGAATAAAGGAAAGCCTTAGTGTGCAAAACCAGTGGATTAGATTGACTCTTGTCATCCAAGTCGTAAAGAAATTGTACATGTTCACTTTCAAAAAAATCAACAGGGTTGGTTTTTTTTCCAAAAATTAATTACATGTTTACTTTCCCCTCACCATCCATTTGTGTGTTTGCTTCACATGCATCCTGACTAGTTGCATCCCTTTGAACATATAATAAATCATTTTTTGATCCCATAAAATCAAATATCAAAATTTAATGGAGAAAAACCTTCAACATTCAAATAGAGAACCTCTTCTAGAAGAAGAGGCATCTCATATCTACATAGTTTCTTCGGTCATGTTTTTATTTTAGCTACAAAAAAAAACAAAATGAATATAACCACTCTAAGAAACCTTCTACTCATTTCACAAACATGTTTTCCCAGCCATGAGATGCGGTGCTTCTTTCATGGACTGAAGCTTTTCATTTGGTATTTTGCATTTACGGCGCATGGTTTCAGGCTTTCAGCAACCCTGACACTTATTTGGCAACAGAGACAAAAATGACAGCAGGCAGAAACATATATTAATAATCATTAATACGATTACAGAATGAACAACTACTTAAGTTTGGGATCTGGCATGCTGCAGAATCCAAAATTGCAAAAGAACAAAAGCAAATGAATGATAATAATGTCATTCTTCTATTGGATATGAACACTATGATTTTTCCTACACTATTGGAAGTGGGCATTTATATATAACATTTTGAAAGAACACAGCCAATTCATTGAATCACTTTATATGAATAGATGATAAACTACATAGATATAGATAGATTGGTCTCACGGTGATGAATCTTATCTTATACGAGATCACAAACGGCAGGGTAGAAGAATATTACCTACCATACAACTCTAGTTCTCTATCTCTTGTTACTTTCTCCTCTTAAAGTAGGACCTGTGAACACTAAAATCGAATGTTAAGAACTGCCCATCAACAAGAAAGAGATCTAACACATACAGAGATATAATTAATAATATGGAACCCCAATAAGGTTTTCATAGGCCAAGTAAGTAATTGAGGGGTTTCTACATAATGTATTACCTAAAAAATGCACCTGCCAGTTATTGCACAGTAAGCTTCATCAATGCTCGATGATTACAGTGGAGGAAAAATGGAGTCTTCTAATGCATGCCAACATGCAAGACTATTCAATCCGCATTTTAGTGTAAGAAAACATGATAACCAAGAACAACAACAACAACAACAAAAAAAAAAAAAAAAAAGGGAAGAAGAAGGCCAGCAGCTACTCACATGGATCAGCTCATCACCAGCAGAGGCACAAGTCGGCACCTGATCCTTCCCAAAAACCCTAACTTGAGCTCCACTCCCCTGTCTGATCTTCTCGACCACTTTCCCACCTTTGCCTAGAACGGAACCGACTTGGTTGCCCTGCGCCAGCAGCCGGCAAAGTACCAACCCATGCATTTCCTTCTCCTTGGTACCTCCTCCTCCTCCGTCAACTCCCTCCCCAAGCCCGTCCTCGTCCACCCTAAGTATCCGCTCAAAAACCCTAATCAACGCGCGCTGAGCCGGCGAGGCATCCGCCTCCGCCTCTCCTCCGCCGGCCTCGGCCCACCTCTTCGGCTGGGCTTCGGCGACAACAACGACCACGCGTTCGTCCGAGCCCGGGACGGGGTCCTCGACGCGGATCCTGGCACCGGTCTCCTCCCGGCACCGGCGTAGGAAGGCGCCACCCTTGCCAACGACGCCGCCGGACTTGTCGGCGGGGCAAAGGATACGGAATACGATCTGGACGGAGGAAGGCTTCAGCGGGGGAGGGGACCGGAAGGGGCCCCTGGCGGAGGGGGGGTGGCGGCGCTTGGACGCGGAAGCAGAGGAGGATGAGGAGGAGGAAGGGGAGGGGGAGGCGGGGTTGGGCTCGCCGGCAGCGGCGGAGGAGAGGTCCAGGGGGCGCTTGGGGCCTTCCATGGGTGCGCTGCCACCACCGCTCTCGCCAACTATCAAACCCTCGTTTTGCTACACGTGGCCGGACACGCCGCTTAGACTCACATGTTTTCGTCGGCAAAGCATCGAACATTACGCCCGCATCATTCGTGCGGGGGCGGCATGCGACCCACGAACACACCACATTCAACTCCTGATGCATCATCCACCGTAGAAATGAAGATTGATTTGAGATGTCCATGTTAAATGAGTAGGTCAGCTTATCGGATCGGGTAATGAAACAATCTTATTAATGTTTAAAATTTAGTTTCTTTTTTATTCAACTTATTTTTTTTATTTTATGGTATATAATTTTATGATGTAAAAATTTACTGATCAAAATACTTAAGATGAAGTTGTTAATAATACACTCATCAAGCTCATTTCGAAGTAGAACTATTGAATTAACTAGAGATGTTATAATATATAAGTTATTGATGTAAGTTGTTAGTAGTACATCATGCTCAAGTATCGAATTAATTAGGCCTGATGAGTTAACTAGTCTATCAATTTTACTCTCAATTACTAATTAAAATGTTTAAGTAAAAATTATTAATAGTACATTTATCAGACTCATATAAGTCATTCTTTTCTGCTTGAGCCTAACTCATCGTGCTTAAATATTAGATTGACTCTGACATCAAATGTCACAACCAGATCTAACTTATCAAGTTCATATTTTTAACTTTAACCATTGACCAAAATGTTATTATACCCACTTCGTTTTTGGCTTTAAATTAATCTATCAACTTCGTTTTTTGGACTTAATCACTGATCAAAATACTTAAGCTAAAGTTATTAGTACTACACTCATTATACCTATATAAATCATTATTTCCTACTTGAGCCTATCTCGTCATGTCCAAATATTATATCAGCTCTAATATCAAATATTACAAGGTGGACTAACTTATCAAGTTCATTTTTCTAACTTCGATCAAAATATAAATTATTAATAATATATTCATCATACTCATATAAGTTGATCTTAGTCTCGTCCATCTTAAAAAATAAGACTATTAGATTAACAGGTAACATTTAAACTCGATCAAGCAAGCAGGTCCACAATCATTGTCAACTTTATCATTCATTATTAATTTAAAAAGAAATCTATACAATCCGTAATCATCATGTCAAATTTATAAATTCCATCTCGAGAATGGAGATCGTCGTCGTGATCTCCTTCTTAAAGAATGATAAAGAACTCTACACGGGCCCAAAGTCAAAGAGGCAACCGCAGCCTTTTAATTTCTTAATGTTTGGATCAATGATCCAATGATCACGCAGGTATAACCTCAGCGAGGCATCTCGCATCACGGAAGTCAACACACGCCGCCACCAAGTCCATTTCTCAGTAGTCTAGTTCTACAATTTTTCCTTTTTTTTGACCAAACATGAGGTTGGACTGATCGATCCATCCACCGGCCAAACACTATAATACTCCAAGATTCCGTGTCTCGGACCATTTGTTATCTTGCATCCATCGGTCAAAAGTTGACGCATCGACCTGTCATTTGTTTCCACGAAGAAGATCGAGAAACATGAGCATCCCAGGCGGCAAACAGGTCCCGTTCCATGGCGTGTATCCTCTGCCTTCGTCTCTTTTGTCTTCTTGTTCTTCTTTGAGAAACAGAGTTCTGACAAGATTGAAGCGCCATCTTTTGTCGTTTGTTCGAGAGAAGTGAAAGGTTCATAAACTACACCGATTCGGTCGGCAATGGTTTGCTGCAGAGCAGGTTGAAGTTGATCGCCTGTTCATATGATCCGACGGCAATCGAGTATGTTGGAGTATTTTTTGGATGTACAAGTCTGAATCGAAACTATCGAAAAAGAAGAAGACGAAGAAGAAGAAGAAAAAGATGCGACCTGTGTCCAAGAACTTGCGTTGATTTTGTGTCCGACCATGGTGGAGCGAGTATTATCTACTGAAGTGGAGAATTTATTTGCTGAGGGTTGGCTGTCGCCAGCAATTCCTGAGGTGGAAGAGTACGGCGGGACGAAGGGACGATGCTGTGATACGTAATGGTATTAGTACGTGAAGTTGATGAATCCGACATTGTTTATTTCAGCCGTTATTATCAAGGCGAAGGAGATCGCGGAACCACCACCGCCGCGAGGAATGACGCCACCTACCTCTCTCTCTCTCTCTCTCTCTCTCTCTCTCTCTCTCTCTGCCTCTGCGATCCGTGCCGTGTTGTGGACCCCTGTTCTCTCCCATTGTCTGTGAACGAATGGAGGAAGGAGGACTGCAGCGGAACCACGTCGAATTCCTTGGCCGCCGACGGTCCTGTGTCCCCTTCGCTGCTGTTCCAGATCGCAAAGCGCACGACTTAACCCTGCTTCCGTGCTTCTTCGTCTTCGATCGTTTCTAATACTGGCGTTCCTTCCCGACCCCCGTCCGACGCGTTTCGATCCGCTTTGGATCCGATTTCGTGGCCATCGTCCCCGAATAGGACGGTTTTCTCGGGAAAGATCTCGCCTTTCCGCTCGCTAAATACGCGGTGAGCGCGCCGAGGGAGCACGGCTGTCCGTGAGGTGCGCAAGATTGCCCCACCGGTGCCCCCCGCTTGCGTCTTTGAACAAAACTCCGCCTTTTCTCACCCAGGTTTGCCCGCTTCCTGAGTGCGGGCGTCGACTCCGATCGAAGGTCGCGTCTTGCGCTCTGTTTTCTCTGTTGGAATTTTCTCCTCGCCCCGGTCTTCTTCTTGGCCGATTTAGATCGGTCCACGTCTCTTCTTGTTGTGGTAAATCTTTTTTTTCTCTTAGAAAAATCAAAGTCTTGGATGATCATCGATTTGTCGGAGTCGGCGGTAACTTCCTGGAAAAGATTGATCTTGCGGCTATTTCTGATGATCCAAGCGCTAATTAGGAAGTTGCTCGCGCAACTCCTGTTGCATAGATAGGGGAACTTCTGTGCTTCCTTCGTTGGATCATTCTAGTTCGGAGATGTCGCCTGATTCTTTCCATTTGGTTGGAACTAGCATTCGTGGAGGATGATAGGATCTTTTGTGAACACTTGGAGGCGTCTGATGCACAAAATCGGCGGTAACAATCGGATGGTGAACTCGAGCAGTCCGATGAGGCTCCTCAGGATTTCCCCGAGGATCGTGATCGTGGTGTTCGTTGTTGCTGCATCGATCTTAGGAGTTCTTACCCATTCTTTTCTGCAAGGAGGAGCATGGATTGCTGCCGACCAGAAGCTTGGACTAGTTGTTGGACCTTTATTGAAGGGGCCTGCTGATCCCCCGGTTTTTGCATATTGGATATCGGGCACCGGCGGCGAAGGTCTGAAGATGCTGAGGCTGTTGAAGGCAGTGTATCACCCGAGGAACCGATATCTTCTCCACCTAGATGCAGGTTCCTCAGCTGTTGAGAGGAGCAACCTGGCACGCTCGGTTCAATCCGAAAGGCTCTTCAGAGCTTTCAGAAATGTCGATGTCATCGGCCAAAGTTATGCGGTCGATCGAACAGGTCCATCGGTGCTTGCTGCAACACTTCATGGGGCTGCAGTTCTGCTCAGGCTCAATGCTGATTGGGACTGGTTCATTACCTTGAGTGCTTCGGATTATCCACTTGTTACCCAAGACGGTGAGAGTTTGCATCTTCGCTTTATGCTAACGACTGATCTTGTTCCGTGCAGGTTGTTACTTTTTACTTCTATTGATTTATGTCGCATTTCATTTGCTTACCGCGATGGAGTAGTTCTTAAACCATATATTAGCTTGAATTTAACAATCAGAGACATTCCTCGGATGCCTCCCGGTTTGCTTCTGCATGATCTCTAAGAGAACATATGAAACTAACAAGTATGAGGGGTTGCATTTGCGAGTAAAGATTTTTATCATGAAGAAAATTTTATGTCCTTTCTCTAGAATTAATAGCAGCAACAATTGCTACTAAGATTTGATATCTGATTATAGTGTCCTGTTGCTTGGAGACTTTGTGCCTATTAGCATTCTTGCATGACCGTATAAGATACAATGATCTCGTGCAGTTGTTGCCCGTATCCGAGCTTTTTCCATGGGGTGATGACGGCCTTTGCTTTATTAAGGTACAGCAACATGAGCAGTTGTTCTAATTGTGGTTGTTGTTTGAGCTTCAGAAGAGAAGACTAGTGGAATATGAGTTTCTCTTCGATTAAGATTCTAGCAACTCACCTGCCTATCATATGTTGTCCAAATAATCTCAAATAAAAGATATGTATGAGCAACCTTATCTTCGTCGCTGCAGGTATGAATGCTCTCATCCTTATTTAATGTTCGAGTAGTGGACATTGCAGTGGTGGATCTTAAAATGACTTGTAATTCAGGGTGAGAACAGGCCTACATGATTAAACCCTAAATCTGATGAGAACTTCCAAGGCTTTATGGCAGAAGATTAGGATCAATCTAAGAACACGAATAAGTGAGTTTATATGGGCAACATCCGAAGTCATTGCATGTCACAACTCTTTTACAAGTGAATCCAGTTTTGCTATTGCTCTTTGTAAATTAATTGGTTCCTTATTTTTTCCCCTTTCAGCAACTTTTCTTTCAAGCGAAGCAAATCTAACCTGCTACCAATCCCTGAAATTTTAATGTTCCGAGTATAACACCTTTACGCCTTTCTGGAAAACATCATTTATGTGTCTTTGGAGTATTTTTTGGTGGGAAGACTATTTTGATTTTATTAGTTAGAAACAGAATTGACAGAAAAGGCCTTGTAGGCTTATTGTCAGAGACACAGCTTTCTTGAATCATGGTAACAATGTCAAGATATGGAATGTCAATTTTTTTCAGACATGATACATCTTCTCAGACTTCTTCTTCCAGAAAAAAAACTTAATATACATGCTTTCTGGTTTGAATTTATGTCGGAGTCAGAAATATTCTATTGAAGAGCATATATATGTAACCTGTGTCCGTGGCATCGAAACTCCGTGTTTATGCTATTAACTCATCAACCAGATCTCTGTCTTGTATGTTTCATGCTACTTATTTTCTTCATTGCAATGGCAGATCTTCTTCATGTTTTCGCTTCTTTGCCCCGGAATCTGAACTTCATCGATCACACCAGCGATCTTGGTTGGAAAGAGTGAGGCTGGCTCGGACATCCAAGACTATTTTTTGTATTTATCTGTGTTCTTAAGCAGCTCTCTAACTTGTGATGAACTTTTTCGATGTAGGTACGCTAGGTTTGACAAAATTGTCGTAGACCCAAGTCTTTACATGGACAAGAATTCCCAATTGCTTGTTTCTTCAGGAACACGTAAAACACCAGATGCTTTTAAGATATTCACAGGTATTTACATTTGGTTCTTTTCGCTTTGTTCACCAGTCCGTTATCCTTTTCTCCACTTGATTTCTCTTTTTGAATCTTAATCATGTTATTGATATAATTGTCCATACATTTGGGACCGAAGTCTAGCATGACGATCGCGTTATCTCCCGGTTTTTATTTGCATTCTCCAAGTGTTGGCCCAACCACCTTAAGGTCATCGAGTGTTTTACCGTCGAGATGGTAATGGCTTATCCTTTCTTTTACGCGAAACAGGTTCTCCGTGGGTGATCCTTAGCAGAGCTTTTGTGGAGCATTGCATACAGGGTTCCGATAGCCTCCCTCGGAAATTACTCATGTACTTTGCGAATGTAGCCTACTCGATGGAATCCTACTTTCAAACCGTGATCTGCAACTCTCCCGAGTTCCAAAACACAACGGTCAATGATGATCTGAGATACATAGTCTGGGACAACCCACCAGGATTGGAGCCTCTCTTTCTTAACCGATCACACTTCAAGGCCATGGTAAAGAGCAGAGCAGCTTTCGCTAGGAAGTTTATGGAAGACGATCCAGTGCTGAAGAAGGTGGACAAGAGGATACTGAAGCGCGCGCAAAGTGGAGTTGGTTTTGGACAGTGGTGCTCGAGCCAACCTGGAAACAAGAAGAACAAGTTGAAAGGTGATGCCTGTTTGAGCTGGGGTGACATCAACGTCGTTAAGCCAGGTCCGTCGGCGACGAGGTTAAAAAGCTTGGTTGCGGAGCTCATCTCGCAGGACAAGCTGCATTCGGACCAGTGTAAATTTTGACGAGATGACCTGCTATGATTCAGCAATTTGGCTCGTCGCTCTAAGAATCATTGAACGATCATTTTGTAGAGTGCAGCTGATGAACCAGCATCCATGGTGTCGAATTGTCGTCGTACTAGTGCAGCCTGCATCATGTGGATAGTGATTTGGGTAATCAACTCGCGACATGACTCTTTTAGTGTCCTTTACATAGATTCATGTTAGAGCATTTTGAGTCGCTTTACACTGTAGGTGGGTGGAGGGGGATGAGGAGGAGAATGTATGTAAACACAATTGCTTCTCAAGCATTCAAATGTGTCCTTGAATGCCACATTGATTGGTTGCATGACCATTAGCCCCACTTGATTCTTTTCATTGTGGTGAAATATTGTGAACTTTTTTTCTCATCTGCTATTAATTATCCAATTTTGTTGGCTTATTTCATATTGCAAGCCTCAAGTGCATGTTGAACATGAGAGAATCCTGTTTCAAACGATTTGGTGAGGTCTATGCCCAATTCCCATCTGCTTTGTAGTTGGAGATGTTGGAGTTGGGGGCTGCAAAAAACCATGGAAATATCATGGATTAACATTCATAAATCAGCACAATCAATGATGTAAATTAGCAATTTGCATGAAAAATATGAACGTGAGCATTTCAATTAATAAAGTAAACCTTTTCGAATTATGTAAATTCTTATTTTTTTTTTGTATTTCAGAAATTATAGATAACGTTCGATGGAGCGGTTCTTGATTTGGAAATGAAAATATAAGGAGATAAATATGCGATCGTCCCGTTACAATAATAATCATGATGCCTCAACGATTTGGAATCAACTTTTACCATTGTTCAGCTTTACACACACACACCAAAAAAAAAAAAAAAAGACTAATTATATATTACTGGTTAGACTATTCTGGTCGTTAGACTTAAAAAATTTATATTGAAATCTATATAATTATGAAAATAAAACATCCTTGTCCATTTACCCTAACGTCATCGATTTTACCAAAGGAAACATAATAATAATAGATAAAAAAATAATATCAATCGTTTTCATTAGTGGTGGTCGACAATGTCGGTAGTGTCGAACAATGGCATCGTTGGGAGCCCCGAGTGGCTATTATGGATAATAAGAGCAATAACAAATGTGAGGGCACATTGTCAGGGTTAAAATAGTTGTTAAGTGGCAAAAGGGTCACTTGGCATCTGCATCAGCATCGATGCAAATGAAGAGCGACAAAAGGGTCGCTCACTATGTCAAGGTTGATGCAGTTGTCGAGCAACAAAATGATCGCTTATTACGTCGATGTGGACACAGTTATTAAGTAGTAAAAGGACCGTTGATGCAAATGTCGAGTGGCCTTTTCGTCGCTCGATAATTGCATCGACTCCGATGTAGATGCAGAGCAGTGAAAGAACCACTCACTACGCCAGCATCGACGTAGTTGTCAAGCAACGAATTAGTTGCTCACTGCGTCGGCATCAACACAATTGTGCACCGCTATATATTTGTGCCAATGCCAATGTAGATGTCGAGTGGCCTTTTCGTCACTCTACAATTGCTTCGATGTAGATGCAGAGCAGTGAAAGGACCACTCACTATGCCAGCATTGACGTAGTTGTCTCAACAATTTTGCTCGCGTCGGCAATCGCAATGAGCAACCGCTTTACATTTGTGCCAATGCGATGTCAGTGGCCCTTTCGCATCGCCGACAACTACATGTAGGTGAAGAATAATGAAGTGGCTCTTTCGTTGCTCAACAATTGCGTCAACGTTAACGCAATGTCAACACAAATGGCGCTCATTTACAATAAGCACTCGTGGCCCCAGCAACATCACTATTTGTCACCACCAAAGCCACGACCACCAACTATAGTATTGAAATTACTTTTTTACCCATTGTTTTGATGTTTTCATCGATAAAACCAACAACATTATGATAAATAGGCTTAAATATTTCACTTTTTATAATTTAATTTTTTATAATTTAGAAATCAGAATGCTAAAGAAATCTGAACTACTGGGTAATCTACAATTAGTCCACAAAAGCAAAACAATATCCCAAATTGGTATGAATTGAATTGTATGTACTTATCTTGGACGCGATACGCAGACTGTCCATGTTTTGGATTCGATCGAACTAATAAAAAACACGATTTCACTGGTTTATGGCTCACTCACAAGCCCTCTTCCTCCAACTTGTTGCCCGTTGTTGTTCCCAGACTTCCTCCGCTTCTTCCATGCCCTCCTCTTCCTCCTCCTTCCTCTTCCTCTTCCTCTTCCACCATGGCGTTCTCTTCTTCCTCTCTTCTATTCCTCCACCGTCACAAGTTATTTCCCTGAGCAGCATCATGTTTATGCAACTATCATTATTGCCCAAGCAGTAGGTTACCTATTTGCAGAAAAAAAAAAAGAAAAAAAAAGGGGTCCCTGAGAGCTTCAACTGAACCACTTGGTAAACAATTGAGCTGATTCAAATCCATCTGTTCCCGGCTTTTTGCCAAACTCAAAAACTCCACTTTTATCATCAGATACAATAATTGAGCAGCATCAGAATCTCAAAAGGACGCACATCTTGAAAATGCAGTAACATAATTACATTTCAACACCAATCACAAGATTTTTTTCTTCTTTCAAAAAATTAGTATACTTGTTCACCGATACTGAAATCTATATACTCACGCTGCATGATTATATTTATAGTTAACAGAAAGAAATAAACGAAAAAGAATGACAGTAACATGTACTAGTATTTCAACCCCAATCACAAGATTTTTCCTTCTTTCACAACGTTAGTATACTTGTTCACCGATATTGAAATCCATATACGTGCGCTGCATGATTATATTTATAGTTAACAGAAAGAAATAAACAGAAAAAGAATGCCGGTGATGTACAAAGAATGCTGAGGTTTGTAGTAGCACTTCTCGAGTTGGGGACATTCCACGCTTATTGTGTTCAGCCTTAAGCAAAAGCTGGAGAAGAGACCACAGCTGACTGCATGGCTAAAATGATCGGTATGGTGACCCCCCGTGTCTGATGTGTAATAAAAGAATCACATCGCACAGGTGATGTCGGTGCATCGGAGGACAAATGATTTGCCATGCAAGTATAATCCAAGGTATCTGTGCATCAAGATAAGATGTCACCATAGATCACGATATGAGAGTACATGTCAGGTTATAATAAGGTAATAGAAATCAAGGAAATTTTGCATATGTTATGCATACCAGAACTCCATCATTATGCATTTGACAATCAAAACTTTGTACTATGTATTTCTCCCGAGAAGCTACATCCTATGTCATGTTAAATTTATGGTCCTAGTTCAGGAGAATTCGAGCCCACCAAATTAGATTATGCCACTAGGTAAACAAATAAAATCAATATTGTGTGTGTGCTTGTTTTCCTTCGAAGAACCTCCCATCAATAGTAATAGTTGACAAATGTAATGAGTACAACAAAAGGAAAACATAAGTAATGTTCATCCTTTGTTTCATAGCCATATATTATTTTTTATATTTTCACTATCTCAAAGTCTCTCTGATCCTTCCTCTCCTACTTCTTCCCACTGCTCTTTCTCACTCTTGACATTGTGAAGTCAGCTAAGCTTGGCCAAAATTAGCCAACTTTTACCGAGTTTGATGAATTCCATATGTTTTCTCATTGATTTTAACTTATAATCAAGAAATCAACTTAATTTTTCTTTTTGATCTTTCAATGCTGGAAAATTTCCTTCTCATTCCCCCATTAAGAAATGAGAATATATCTTTTCTCCAGGTTAGTCTGTGTTGTTATTGTCCTTTATAGGTTTGGAAACAGCAGGTTTGCAAATAAATTAGTCAAAGTTAGGACAATAGTCAAATTACAGTATTCAATTTAGTTTGGATCCTATGATTAAACAAAAGAAGGGTGGAAGAGAAGAGATTCATCACTTACATGTGAGATTTACTTCAAATGAGACTAGCAAGTAATGCATGCAGTGCAACCCAATACATTAATACACCAAGGCGTAATGTAGGCTGTCTCATTAGCAGCCGCTCCCCTGATACCCTGGTAATTCGATAAGAATATTTATTTAGGGGACAGAAAGAAGGTGAGATTTAGCATATATGTTGTAAAAGTTATGCCTTACCACATCCCATCGATCTTGTCAGTTATAGGCCTTGAAACTCTCGGGATGATGCGCGACATCGTCAGTGATTTGAAGCCATGAGCTTTAATAAACAAAATAATGGAACCATTTAAGAGCAAAAATACATTAATATATAATAAAAAAAAGCAACTGGATCTTAGTACATGAAAGAAAAAAAAAATCTCACCTTTATCATCATCCTCATCGTCTATAACATGGTCGTCTTTTTCTGTGTCTATGGCGATAGCGATTTGGTCATTATTAAATTTGCGTCCGCTGCGCATATGTGTAACAATACCCGCAGATGCTGATTCATTTTTCTGTATCAAGAAAGAACACATGAAATAGCCTGAAGATTTCTATCGGACATCGCAAGAATACAAGAGGCAGGTGCACATCAAAGCTGAAATCATGTTAACTATCAAATAACTACATGGTTCAGTTGGTTATGAATCCGTAACTTCTTAGCAAAGACTTAAGATCCTCTAGCAGCTTTTTTATAGTGACATCAGTCTTTTGAACCAAATGAAACTTCATAGGGGCTCTAGTGTTCTATAACTTCATCCAAGTAACTAAGGAAACCTTTAGTTGTTTGTAAAGGTAGATATGATTAAAGACAACAGGCAGAATGCTATTATAGATATGATACTTAAAGCAAAAGACTATTTAACTTAAACAAAATAAATAATTCAGACAAAAGAATGCAAAAGTGAGATTCAAAGAGTACGTGAAAATTTAATTATAACAGCATAGGAGGAAAACTGGAAAATGCATGCATAAGCAGTCTATTTTATTCACAGAAGTGACAAGTTTTACAAGCAAAAGTTTTTTCAATGGGACAACTATGATCTAGGTAATTCTCAAAAGTTGATAAGAGGCTGTAGATTGTTTATACAAGAAAAACATTTTCATTATGAGAAATATTTGTGAAATAAATCCAAAACTTCTCCTTATGTTTGAATCTTTTTGCCCAGAACCAGCAGTCAAGTTATTGCTTTAGGTAGGTCAAGTCAAAATGGTAATTTAAAATAGTTTAGACGCCTTGTACATAAAGCAGAAAGTTGAACTCTTTTTGTGGCCTTAACAGTGATTGTTGTGAGATATAGACAAAGAGATTGCAGACTAAAACTTCTCAAGGTTGTCACCCCTTGGTGGAGTACTTTGCAAGGGATTCACCAGTCTTTTGGAGACTTCTACTGTGTTTTCTGGTAATCTATCATGGGTTTACTTTTTATCATTATAGCTGCATGATCTCTCAAGATATAAATTATCCAAGACTGTCTATAAAAGAAAATACTACTCTGAAATGTTATATGGTGAAGACAGAAGGAAGACACCAATCTTTCAAGATTGCCTGAAAAATATGACAGGTGATAAGTAAAGCTTAGAAGTGTGAATTTACCATGGTCATAGGAGGCAAATTAACATGCAATGGAATCTTTTGTAGTATAACCAACAGAAATTGCTGGTGAATTTTCCAGAAACATAATTATAATTTAGAAACCAGGAGTTGGGATACAGTGAGAGATGCAGAATATAGAGGCTTACCATCTGTTCAACTTCTGAAGGCCCTGGCAAGGTCCTACTGGTTTGTTGACTAACTTTCATGCGCAAATCATCCAATTCAGCCATAAAAGAGGCTATTGACTTGTCCAATATATCACTGTACAACCTAATCTGGTTGTCTTCACCATTCATATGAAGATTGGATGATCCGAAACGAGAAATCGTCATATCAAACCACTTTAGCAACTCATGAACTTCAGATGAATGCTTTTTGTTAATCTCTTGTGATGCCAGAAGTTCATTGGTGCACCTAGTTACCTCCTGACGCAAGAATGAAACCTCTGATTCTTGACTTTGCAACTGCAACTGAAGGTTTTCCACCTCAGCAACAAGGCTTTCTGACAAGTTATACAACTCATCAAACTTGGTGACAGTTGTTGAGAGCTTTGCTAGAGTCTTCTCATGAGAAGCTTCAAGATTATCCAAGGTACGATTCTTCTCTTCTACCATGTTTTTGAGCTCCTTGTTCCTGTTTTCCAGGTCATCCACTTGTGCCTCTTCTTCATCAAGTGCTTCCATGAGTGCTTCAATTTCTGAGATAAACAAAAAAGTTTAGATGAAAGAATTTCACTTGTCATAGTTTAAACCACCTAACACAATCATACCACCAAAATTGAAGAAACAAATGCAGTAACAGCATATGAACTGCATTTCAAACTCACCTTGATCTTTCACAGTTAAAGAATCATTTAACGAATTAATCCTTTCATGTAGTCCATCTATTGAAGCCTCCAAATCTTTTAGCTCAGCTACTCTTGACTCTAATAATCTGTTATCATTCTCCATTGATTCAACCTGCTTCTCTAAACTACAAATTGTAGTTTTTGCAGAATCAAGTTCTGTCAAGGATCTCTTTGCAACTGCTTCAGCATTCCTTATCTGAGATACAAGCTCTTCAGCAATTCTACTTGTATGAACATCCCTTTCCCCTAGCTCTCTTTGTAATTCCGAGATCATAGCTTTCAGTTCTGTTGTTTCATCATTTCTAGTGCCCTTAACAATCAAGAATAACTTGTCAACCAATGATATGATACAGTCATCTGTGAGAATTTGGTGATTTCCTAGATCTTGTCTGCCAATTCCACTTGGTGATTGCCTAGATCTTGTCACAGATTGCCCTACAAGGGCTAGATTATTCTCAGCTATTTGGGAATTTCCATTCTCAATATCAGTGATCAAATCGCTGCATGCTTGGTAGAGTAAGGATAAATTTCTCTTTATCACACAAATTTCATCCTCTTTGCCCCTAATTGACAACTCAAGTTCAGCAATGACCCTTTTTAAAGCATCAGATTCCTCCTTTTGTGAAGAGAACTTCCTTTCGACAGCTTCCATGATTTTCAACAGATGACTTGCTTGTTGGTCAAGTGAAAAGAAGTGTTTGTGAATTTTTCTCTTCAAGTCATTACACTCACTTACAAATTCAAGCACATATTGAATGGAAAAAGCAATATTTTCAGCTACCGACTGTTCCTCAGACAGCTCATACAACTGCAGTTCTGAAGCAGCATGATGGGAATTTAAATTTTCCTGAAATAGACATTCAACTGATTAAACATGAGCTGCAAAAAGATGACTAACTGAAGAGACAGATATTTACGACGCTAAAGGAGACAAATGTAACATAAGTGTGGACCTGAGCAATGAAAATAAATAAGCGAAATTTTGTAAGTCAAAAAATTATCATGGTGCCCTAATAATAATGAGGGAAATGCTTCTAATGGTAACAATATGCTCAACATTTAAGTGCACAGAGAAGCATAAAAAGAAACATGTAGGTCTAAGTCTTTCTTGTGGGTCTCTACAAAGATTATTGTTCTTATTGTTGTAATATAATCATATTTGCCATCATCAATTTTATGCAGATCATATAACAGAAAGATCTGGCACAGAAAGAAAAAAAAAACAGACACCCGCTCAGAGATTTACCAAGATTACAGAATAAAACACCTAAGAACCATTATTAGATGCTTCAATGTCAAATTTAAATAATCAAATTACAGAAACCGTTATGCCACAAGTGTTTTGTTAATTCGTTTTTTTCTGAGAAAGAGAAAAGAACAAAAATATTGTGTCAGCAAAATGAAAAACACCCACTCATATTTAACTGTCAATCACAAAGTGAACGAATTACAGACATATCTATACCCAATTGCACTGTAAGTGTCCAACAATATCTATACCTTGGTATAGATATTGGTGTACCTTAGTACTTAAACTATTTGTGACTGGCATTATGCATTCTGTTAAAACAATAGATCAGTATGCCAGATACGTGTGTACCAAATTCTTAAGTGTATGATCCTCAGAACATGAAAATTCATGAATAAAAAATTGTAAATTATTGTCAGTATCAGTTACTATGTTCTTTATTCCAACAAAGTCACTATTGATTGAATACAGATTTATCAACATAACATGGAAATCACGTATTATCAAGCTGTAGTGAAGCAAACAACTATGAAATAACAAATCCATAGTATACAACCATCGTTGTCCGTACCGAGGCATACTGCTCGGTATGGGCAGTAGGTACTAGTCCAACAGGAGACCGGTATAGATGGTACATCGGTACACCCCACCATACCATGTGTCAATACACTCTGTATAGCTTGGTACGTGCTATACCAACAACTAATCGGTATACCGGTACGGACTGGTAAGACAAACCATATATACAACAGTAGGAAGATAACCAAGTAGCCCATCATCTACTACAAGTACAATGAAACTATCTATGAGAAACTATAGCAGCTTAGTCAACATTCTAATTGCACTTTGATGACAATAGAAAAGAAATCAAACCACCTCCTATTCACGTTTGCAAGGAAAATTCAGTTTCCATCAACTGTGTTACTGGATATCTTTGATGGCATACAATTATGCAAATAAGACGACACACAATTACTTTAGCAAGATAGATGACCCACAATTACTTTAGCAAGAAAGATGACAAACAATTACTTCAGCAAGATATATGACAATTAATTTAGCAAGATAGATAACACTGAAAACAAATAAAGAAGTAGCGTTTAGATCATATTTAACATGTAGGTCACCTCATGAAACAGAACATCAGATGGAAGATCAGTCAGGATTTCGCAGTTTAACTGTTTCTCAATAGAGTCCACAAAGGTCCCGATATAGCTTAAGAGGTCAGCATGCCTTGTAAAACTACTAATAAGAAGGTCAGAAAATTCAAAGCAGACTTTCTTTATCTGACCAATGCCAGAATTTAACTCAACCAGATTGTCAACTTGCTTCTTGCTTTCCTCAGAATGCAGCAAATCATTTTCCTCAAGATGACGGAGCGCAACAGCTCTTGCAGATTCAGCATCATCTTTCTGTCTAGAGGCCTCTAAAAGTGCAGCTTCTGCCCTCCCAAGTTCCTCCTGAAGGATATCAGCCCTCTCTTGGACTTCATTCAACTCAGCTAGAAGCAGTTCAGCTGCTCGTTTAGATTTCTTTGCTTCCTGTTCTGCAGAAATTAAGGATGAATGCAACTGAATATTTATTTTCCTTATTTCTTCCAACTTCTGAACAGGATCAGTGTTATTAATTTCAGTGCCAACATCTATACCATCTAAAGCCCTTAACAATCTGCTAAGTGTCTGGTTACTAATTTTCAAGTTCTGTTCAGCCTCTGCCAATTGATTCACTAATATTTTTTTCTCAGATTCAAATGCTTCTACTCGCTGATTATTCTCAGATTTTAAATGTGCTATCATAGTATTCATCTCCTCAATTTCTTGCTTCAAGCCATCTCTCTGCTGCACTAGTCCCTTACCTTTTCTAACAGCAATGTTTAGCTTCTCTCTAGTGGAAGCAGACTTCTCCTCCTCCTGAGTAAGCTGCTCCTGCAAAGCATTCTTTTCTTTGCACATCATATCTAACTGCAATAATAAGGACTTGTTCTTTTCCATCTCAGCAGTCATCTCTTCCTGCAATAATTTCTGTTGTCTACTTATTGCCTCTATTTCCAACATCAAAGAATGGCACCTATCAATGGCTTCATCCCTTTCATTTTTCACCAAATACACATGAGAGCTAGCCTTATCAAGTTCTAGTCTCATATTGATTAACTCTTGCTCTTTATCATGTAGAATATCTCCTGTTACACTGTCACCAATGGCCAAAGTGCTTTTATTAGAAGCAAGCTCCTCAGCATCTTTGGGCACAACTTTCTCTGATGTGAGGTTTGTATATTCATCTACAAGCTTACTCACTAATTCTTCCAAGCACTTGATTGCATTACCATCAGAAAGAGCTACAGACATATCAGATTCATAAAATGCCTTACCAACCAGATTGATCAGTCTCCAAATCTCTTTTTCCATATCACACCCTTGAATCTTCTCAGCCAACTTTTTCTGCAGGAAATCTATTTCTCTTAGAAAATTCTCTCTGTCAATATCATGTTGTGCAACTTTCTCTGAAAGTCCTAGATATTCGAAATTTAGTTTACTCAAACTCTCAGAAAGAAAATCTTTTTCAGATTTAATAGCTACAACCTCTGCACTGACTTCAGATAACTTTTTGTATGACTCTTCTAAATCCACAACAAGCATATCAGAAGAAGCCTCAAGGTTCTCGATTTTCATTTGCAATGCATCTCTTTCATCCTGGGTCTCAGAAAGTGTTTTTCCTAACCACTCAATCTTATCTTCTGGCTCCAATATACTAAATTGTGGGGGCACATCAAGTTTATCCAGCATCTCTTCCCATTTCTGGACAAGGCTATTTCTCTCAACTAAGGACTGTTCTAGCATATCATTGTGCTCAGCCAAACCATAAAATTTTCTTTCAAGCTGCTCATATTTGCTTTTCAACTCATCAAATTCCGGATTTGAAATTGCCTGAGAATCATCCCTCCAAGAATCCATGACCACAAAGCCTGCATCAGAATGTGATCCCCCAATAGAACTTTTTTTATCCCAGTCATTCATTGTAAAAGAAGAATTTCCAGCAACAATTTTGGACAGCAATTCAATTTTCTCTACTACATCTTTAGAATGGAAATATTCAGGAAGATCCAAATCTTCCAAGACTTCTTCAATCCTCTGAAGAACAGAGTCCTTAAGAAGAAAAGAATCTCGCAAAGCAGTTGCAGAATTCCGAATATAAGAAAGCTCAGATTCTAGAGCTTCTATTCGGTCCACTTCTGAATAGGACTTGAGCTTGGCCTCAGCTTCTTGAAGCATTGCTTCTTTGGACTGCAATTCATGCAGACACTTTTCAAGCTCACTTGACTTTTCCGCCAGAGAATGCTTGAGACTATCTCTCTGGACAATTAATCCTTTACCTTTTGCAACAGCAATACTAAGCTTCTCCCTGACAGAAGAAAGCCTCTGCTCTGATTGTTCTAATTCAAGTTCTTTCAAATGCAATTCTGAGCGAGATGCTTCAAGAGCTTCCTTCATCGTACCTATATACTCCTTGAAAAATTGAAGGTCAATTTCATGTTTAATGTCTGACACACATAATGAGTCCAACTGAGCCTGCAGTTCCATCACTTTAGGTATAAAGTCAACCTTAAGCAACATCGGCAAAGGTAATGACAAATTATCATATGAAATTTCAGGAAATATATTAACTTCTAATAAACATTTCTTTGACAATTTAAGTTGTTCAATTGTCCCTTCATGTTCCTGAATATGAGAACCAATTAATGCCTCTAGCTGCATTAAGGAACTAAACGAGTCATTGTTCATACTGTCAGACATCTGAGTTACTTTGGCACTTTCAGCCAACTTGGGAGCGCAAAGATCAAATTTTGATCCACAACAATCCAACTTACTAGCCAAATCAAGGCATTTTTTGTTAGATTCCTCAAACTCTTCATCTTTCTTCTTCAAAATTGCCTCAAGTCCATTTTTGGCATGTTGTAGGTCCTCCAACTTTTTTGCCGAAGCATCAGAATACTTGTTCAGATCTTGGATCTCTTTGTTTTTGGTCAACAACACTGACTCTAGCTCATTATTTTTAGATATGAAGAGAAGCCGCTCATCCAACAACTTCCTCAGATGCATAATAAGCATTTCATAGCGTTCAGGTAAAAGTAGAAAAATTTCATCAGCTTTCATACCTGCATCTGCTGTTCCAATGCTTTTATGTGATTCATACAGATGTTCCCAAAGGCTCACATACATTTTATGCATTTGACTGGCAGAGAACTCATTCCTTTCTAGGACAGTGCTTAATAGTTTGTTTTGTTCATTATATGAATCATGGAGAGTGTTGTATTTCAAATTGGCGGCATCTAGTTTCTCATGCAGGTTGACAAATGATTTAGTGGCAGCATCAACTGAAGCCATGACATGTGAGCCAACATCACAGTTATCAGAGATCTGAGATGCAGTATATTTATTTAATTTTTCAATGGCTCCAAGAATAGCATCCATAATTGAGTCCCTTTCTTGATTTGAGATCAAAAATTTGTCATTCATTTCATTTTTCAACAGCTCCACTTGGCTATAAATTTTCATTGCCTGATCATGAACATCTTGCTGTATTTCGTCAAACTGATTTTGCAGGTCTTCTATTCTGCATGAGTTCTTGGACATGTTGCCTACAAGCTCATCAATTTTTGCCTGAATACTATCACTTTTCTGCTTTAGAGATTGAGAATCCATCTGAAAGGACTTTGATATTGTTCTTCTATTCCATTCCCTATCCATATGTACTTCAGCTTTTCCAATCTCCAATTCTATCTGCTCAATTGTACCTCTAAGACTGGATGTTTGTTCCTTACTTAGTGCATATGAATCATTTGACAGCCCTCCCCTGGACACATGCACTTCCTCTGATGCAATTTCAGTATTTTGTTTTGATTCAAAGGCCTTTATAAGTTTTGATACTCCAGATGCTCCAGCTCTCCCATCTGACCTGCTCGACAACACTGAATACAAGTGCAGCCCTTCGATTGAGTTTTCAAGATTCTGCAGTATATCTTTGGCATGCTGTACATGCCCATTCAGAACACCCAAGGTGGGAAAACTATCAAATTGCTCATTATCAACCTTGTGAAGCAAAGGACTTTGACCATGACATGACACTCCTGAAGTCCGCTTTGTACTTTGCAAATCTTCGGCTACATCATGAGGAGCTACTCGTTCAGCATGATAATCATTTTCTTGAAACTCAGCTTCTTTAAAGAGAAGAGCTGACCCGAAATGCTCAGCCTCCACCTCTTTTAGCTTTGCTATGTGGAGAGATAAACTGCTTGACAGATACAGGTTATCCTCTGCAAATTGCTCAAAGTATGACCCTGTTTCTTTTATAATGCACTCAAGTTGGTTTTGTTTATCAAGGGCAGTACATAGCCTCTCTTTTTGTTCCAACAAATCAGAAGCAAGGTTTGCATTCTGACTGGCTAGAAACTCCTTTTCCTCTTCAATTTTCTTCCTTAAATCTGTTTCCAACGTGAGGCTTGTAATTAAGTTCACATTTTCTTTCTGTGCAGTTTCAAGAGAACACCTACAAGCAGCTAACTCAGAAGACAATTGAACCAATTCTTGTTGGGAAACTTTGAGGCTGCTCTGCAACTCCAAAAAATTATTATTGAGTACTTCAAGTTCTTCATTCTTAGAAAGTAATCTGATCTCGAGTTCCTCCTTTACAGCATGCATAGCTCCGAGTTCATACCTGCACTGTGCAAGCTCCTCATTGAGAACAGTGTTGTTTCTGTGAGTTTCTTGAAGAAAACCCTGGTGTTTGGAATGTTCTACAGAAGAACGCTTGCAGATCTCATGATTCAACTCAGTTTGCTCAACAAGCTGAAACTGAAGAAAATCCCTTGCAACACTTGTTAAGTAAAGATACCTTGTAAACTTCTCCAATTCATCTGCGACACCATCATGAACGACTCTGTTAAGCATATAGTATTCCACTGATGAGGAAACTGGGACTGTTGATCCTGACATGGGAGAGTAGTCCTCTTCCTTAAGCTCTTCGACCATCTCCTGAGGTGATGAAGAAATTTCTTCTGGAAGCTCGCCACTTGACCTGCACTGAACATGTACCACCTCTTCAAGGGCAGTTTGATGTAGGCTTTTTTCTTCAACAGTAGTTCTTAGGCTTTCTCCATCAACCATAGCTGAAATTTCTTCCTTTTCTTGGGTAGAGTCAGTCTCCAGTAAACAAGGAATCTCCATATTTTCTCTAAGGGAAACAGTGTTGTCAGATGCAAGCTGGCTTGAAGAAGGATTTTCAGAGTATTCTTCTATTTGAATACTCTCATCAGAAGTACCAGTTTTGGAGGAAGCCATCTCCAAATTTTGTATGGCTGAAATATCCTTATCATTAGCAACTAGGTATGGAACTTCTGATTTCTCTCCGAGTGAAGTGCTCCTGTTGGGAACAACATGGTGTCTGGGTGCCAGTCCCTCTGCTGAAGTGTTCTTAATGGAAGTGTCTTGGTATGGCAATGACATTTCTGAACTATCTTCAAGTGAAATAATCCTGTCTGATGACACTTGAGCTGCCATTTCATCATGTTTATGGTAAAAATTGGCACCCAACTCTTGAGATTCCTCAGCTAGAATAGGAAAACCACATGCTTCTGGAGCCCTCTCCGCTTCAAGATTTTTAGAGGCGATAACATCTGTCTGGACCTCAATTTTCTCCATCTCATGATCCTCTTTCCCACTCCCAATCCCCAAGACCGTTATCCCAGAGTTCTCAGCTGAATTGACAGGATCTCCTTGAACCTCATTTCTCTCACATGGTAGATAGGGCAATCCAACCACATCTTGAGCTGCTTCAAGTCCTGAACCGGGATCAGCCGTGGTAGCTCCTTGTTCTTCCGTATCGGTATCCAGAGCAACCATAAGAACATTTCCACCAGCCTCATGCGTTTCATCATCGACGACCGAGATCCCAACTTCTGAGGTCTCATCATCGTGTTGTTTCAAACCAGGAGGTCTCACTTCCTGCATAGCACCTAACAAGCAACAGATGAGAATTGAATTATACATCAAACCCGACAACTCCTCCATCCAATTCACCCCTTTTATAGACTGAAAGACAAACATGATTGCTTAGTCATAAACTGAAGTTCCCTACCTCATGAACTATCTCAAAAGCTAATGATGAGCCTTCACTGACAACAGGAAGCTCAATTGGCGCTTGTTCAGCGTCTCCCCCTTCGTCCTGAGATCCTTGGTCAACCACTTCTGCAGAATCCACACCACGCAAATCCACATGATGGACAGCAGATGACAGATCTAATGAGTCCGTCGCCGATACATCAGAATCAACAGCCGAAGTCAAAGTGGCAGGATCAGGCTCCGGGATCATCTTCGTTCGCTCACCAGGATCAACGTCCTTCTCCAGCTTAATGCCATTGCTCGAGGATTGGCCATCCTTGCCTCCACCCTTCTGATCCTTCTTCTGCCTAAATTGTCGAAGCTGATACTCCAAAAAAAAAAAAAAATCCCACAAACTCAAAACCTCCAACGACACAATACCGATCGACAGCGACGAAGAAAAAACGGAAAAAGAAACCTTTTTGCGACCGGCGGCGAGGAGATCAGATCTCTTGCTTTTATCCATGGGATCCGTCAGAAGCAACTGCAATCCAAGCGGCGGTGTGGAGATCAACAGAGCCCGGGGTGCATCAGCATTCGCCCCACCGATACCGCGAGATCTGATGGACGAGTCCGCCCAGCGCGAAGCCCTAGCGCTATCGGATCGCTCCAGTTAAGGGGGGCGAATCGAAACCCTAGGATCTTCCAAACAAACAGATAAAGTTGGAGATCGAAGTCGCCAGCGAGTGGATAACCAAGACACGATTTGCGAGTGCGTAAATCATGGGGTTTTGGAGGAACTTTCACGCACCTTCGTGCCTCCGTCATGTGGCGTTCTTCATCTTCTGCTGGATGGAGTCGGGAGGCGTCGGTTTGAGTCGGGGCGGTCGGGAGCCGTCCTCGGAGGTTGAGATTTAATGGACTCCGAGTTGGTATCGGGTTTCGGCCGTTTTATTTCAATCCGTTATTAAAACGGTTCGGCGCAAACGCGCTCTCTCTTTCGAAGATCCCAACCGCGTGCACGTGCGTGGCACGTGATAAAGCAACCAAGGGAGTGCAATGTATCTTGCTTCTTGCTTTTTTTTTATATTTTATATTTTTTTATTTTATGTATTCACATTTTATTCATATGTATGTAGAAATTGTGAATACCATATTAGATTATTACGTATTTAAATAATTTAGGATTGTTTATATTATGCAGATCAAAATGTTAGCTCGTGATATTATTATTCTTCTTTTTGTGTTTTGTAAACTATAAATTAAAAATAGTTATGAGACATGAAATGGTAATCAATCTTTAAAGGATGATCAATTTATTTATTTTTTTGTTTGTTTGGGCAATGATATCTGTATAATGTTTTCAGTTGACAGATTTGGAGAGATGATATTTCCACCGAATTTTCTTATTATGTATGCATTTGCATCTTTTTGTATATAATATTTTCAATTGATAGATTTCCCTTATTGTGAAATTTAAGTTGAGAGTAAAATTGACTGGTAAAGATTTTTTTTTAAAATTAAAACTTGCCTTCACCATTTATCCTTTACAAAAATAAATATATAATTAATTTTCATTTTTTTTAGCTTTGTATTTTAATCTCTGCTTTAACTTTCCAAAAATTCACAATTTCTTCTTTCTATTGAGTTAAATATGTAATCCCTTTGATGATTACATATTTAACTCAATATAAAATTATTGGAAAATTATATATATATATATATTGGAAAATTTGCCTAATCAACAAAGATGTTGTATCCATTTCTTTATTGATATAACAAAAAACTCTACCATTTTAAAAATGAAGATGTTCTATGAATACCACATGAATTTGTGAGATCTTGATGTATGATAAATATTTTCATTGAATTCTTTCTTCAAAATATACAAAAAAAAGGGGGGTTTATAAGGATTTCCTTATTTTGTGACTGGTTGTCCATAGTGGAAGATCTAGTAATCTTTAGTTAAATCTTTTATTGTGTTTTTGTTTTTCAAATCGACCGTATAAAACACAATAAACATGTTTATTATTATTACATGGGAAAATAATAGAATCAACGTACTTTTCATAAACATTTATGATCGAAGCCATCAATCCATTGTCTCGATTGGGTGGTGGCGGTGGACTGTTGGCGACTTGCTATAAACACATCCAAGCTAAAAGCTTCGCTCGGAGACACACAACACACCACCTGAAAGCAGCCATCCTCACTTTTCTCTCCTCTCTTCTATCTTGGATCGGAGGAGTCATCCTTGCAATCGGATATGGGTGCAGGTGTTTGGCTAAAATTTTGCCATGGATCAAATCAAATATTTAAAGAGCAATAAGTTATGGTTTTGACTTCACATGAGGAGGAGGACAGGTGAACTGACCATTTTAGTCACAAGAGCAATAAGTTATAAAAAATATATTTTTTTAATCAATCGAAAAATATTAATTACTCTATGTTGTTGGTGAACCTTTACGCCATGGTCAAGGTGTCAGCACGGCTTGGTCCAGTCCTGGATGCTCAAGGTTACCCACACGATCGCTTGGGTGGAGGTAAGCTTCGGGTCGATTTCGGTCCAGGTGTCGTCTCTCGGATGCAGTTCTTCCTCAATGGGCTGTCATTGCTTCATTGTCGATTCCTGCACAAAGGTCAGGGTCGGGAGGAAGATTTCCTGACTCGACCCCTCTGAAGCCTAACTCAGTGTTGAGTGGAGTTAGGAGTTGGGTGTTCGAAGTGCCTCTCCCCTTAGCATTGGTCAGGGGGTTGACTTTTATACCTGTGGACGAGGGTTGATCGTACATGATTCGTTAATGGTTGTTGATTCCTCGGATGATCGACTCGCACGAGCGCTGACCGAACTGTACGGCCCTATATCGAGCGGCATCGATATGAGCTTTCCGGAGCGGCTCTATATTGTGTAACACTGATTTGTACGATGCCGAATAGTATAAGAGGTGGCTATCCTGTTCGAGTCTGAGGTGTCACGTTATGTCAGCATGGGACTCTTTTGTTAGCATTAATATGGTCGCTAACTGCTGCTATATGAATGGTGCCAAAATATATCGTATCACTCTCCATCCTCTTAAAAAAAAAAAATAACTAATATTATGAACAGCAATGTTGAGGTGTTATATCCTAAATAAGATACAAACCAGACATTTAAACAGGAAGGAAGGGAGATGCTGACAAAACTACACTGTGATGTGATGCAGACATGAGATTTGAAATGACCCAATGTGGAAATGTCATGAAGAGAAATTAATGCAAATTTGATTATGAGATTAATACAAAATTTGTCAATGGATTTTACATCAAAATCATAGTTTACACAAATATGATCTAACTAAGACTAAATTTATACTGATATTATAAGATTTAGCATGAGATCAACATAGAATAGCTGATGCATCGAGTCTTTATTACCGCGATACTACCGAGGCAAAGCCAAAAACACGTGTTGTTGTGGCAAATTGTCGAACACTTCAAGTGCACATTATTTATGGAGCAATGACAGCGACATCAAACCCTTCGGCCACAGGGCACAAGAGAGGCGGCACACTGTTGAAGTAATTCCACGGGCGTTCAATTCACCAACGAGGGATACGAGCGGAACAGAGAGAGAGAGAGAGAGAGAGAGAGAGAGAGAGGGCTTTCGGTGGTCCAATAGAACAGGGAGAACGGGGCAGCTCGACTGACGATAGAGGGGGTTGTCGCTTCCCCGCTTGCCCTCTTTGTGGAGCACCTCTGCGCTCCGTCCACCCCTCTCGAATTCCTGCACAAACTGCCACCGTTCCTCTGTTCTCCAGCTGCTGTCTCTGCGTCGTGATTGCCGACGCCTCTGCGCTGTCCAAGTCTCCTTTTTCTTTCTTATTTTAATGCTACACTGGTGGATCCGTCAACTTCGAGCAGGTTCCTGCCATTCCGGGAAGCAGTGGCTTCCGATGTTCGGTTCGCCGGAGGAGTAGTCGTCGTCTCGGACGTCGAGTTGCTCGGAGGCTTGATGCTTTTTTTCACTTGTTGATCGGCTTTTGCTTCCATTAGTGGGTTTTGGGACGAGCGATGGAGCAAAGTTTCAAGCTCTGAATCGAAACTAGGGATTTTGGACTGCTCCACCTCGTTCTACTCCAAGCTTTGCTAACCCTCTCCTCTGGTTGTTGTTTCTTCCTTCTTCCAAGAGATTGGATCTTGCTGCGGCAAATCTAGCCATGGCTTTTGCGCGGAATCCGTAGATTCCCTTTCTTTTCTTGCTTCTGGATTCGGGTCAACCCGTCCGATTCACCTTCTGCTGTGGGATTTAGTGTTGTTGGCACAAGTCGAAACATTGCTACTCTTGGTCTGCATGTTCTAAGAGTAGGAGTTTATAGGAGAATTCCATGGAGGGTTAGGGTTTTAGGGGAGTATTGTGATTGGTTTCGATCATACCACTCACGATCGCGTCTCCTTCCATGTCGGCGTGCTTGAGCGGCGGCGGCCGGACCTACGGCTTCGACCTCGACATCGTGAAGCCGTCGTCTTCGTCGTCGGGCCGCTCCTTGCACTCTTCGTCGCCTTCTTCCACCCTCTCCGAATCGAGCAATTTGCCGCTCGCGATCTCCATCAAGAAGGCGAGAACTCCCCGGAAGCGGCCCAACCAGGCCTACAACGAGGCCGCCGCGCTCCTCTCCACCATCTACCCCAGCGTCTTCTCCGCCAAGGAACTCAAAAAGCTACCCAAGAACACGAGACCTTTCGACTCCTTCCCGGAATTCTCCGAGCTTCTTCCACCTTTCCCGGTCCTCGGAGACGCGGCGGTCCTAATCCCCAAGCCTCAGTCGGAGAAGCCGGCCGCCATCCGTCTCGAGCTCAAGCACAAGAATCCGGTGGAGGAGTGCACGAGCCAAATGAGCAGTGTATCCCAGAAGCCCAACTCTCCTGATCCCTTGCACGATTACTTCGATGCGGAGTCCATTCTCGATGAGGAGGTAGAAGAGGGCATCGACAGCATCATGGGCAACCTCAGCATGAACACCCCCACAGAGGACAGCAACAACGAGGGATCGAGCGACCGTAACTCCCCTGTCAATTCCCTTCTTGGGAGCCTCACAACGTGTGGCGGCTCCGAGATTGAGCTCGGGCTCAGGAACGGGAGCATCCTGCGACGCGCGTTGAGGGACGAGGATGAAGGTGACTGGTGGAGGTTTCAGGCGGTGCCGGTGCAAGACATCTTTCCAAATCTTAAGCCTGCCCCGACAATACCGGCATTGGAGAAGAAGAAGAAGGAGAAGAAGAAGAAGAAGAAAAAGAACACTGCAGGCACAATTTCCATCTTGTCACAGGAGGAATCGAAGGCTGGTCTGGGGCTTAAGCTGAACCATGAGGAGGTCATCAAGGCATGGTCAGACCGCAGCTCCATATTCTCCGACCATCCCGAGTCACCGGATTCATCAACCGCTGCTCCTGTAAGCATCCGATCTCCATCTTCATGAGATCTACAAAGACTGCATAACCAAAGATCTCCTACTTCTAGCTCGAGGCTATGAACTAAAATTTAGGATCATTCTAACTGCAAGTCTTTACATTTTGTTACTCTGAAACTAGTACACAGGTATATCCTATCTAAAGAGAAGGGTGAATGAGCAATGGAGCAAGAACACCTGACTGTTTCTCTGTAGAATTGCGTTAATTTGTTCTTTCTTAATGTGATTTGTGATCGCTAATTTATCCTGGTTATTTGATGGTTGCGTCCTCATTGACACAAAGGTGTAGGTTTTGCAGGTCAGGTTGGAGGACATCAATCTTTTTCCAGACACCACCGGTGCCGACGGCACAAGGGAAGCTGGTGCCATGAAGGACAAGGAGAAGGGAGGACCCGGCTGTTGTCTGCGAAAGGTGAATACCGACCGGTGGCCTAGGATGAAGCCAAGTGTGAGGATTTCTTTCTCTTCCAGGTTCCTTCTCTACGCGTGGTTGTTTCGGTGAATTTTGTTGGATCTCATGATATAATTCTGATAGATGTCTGGCTTTCTGCTCCAATTGTTGCCGTTGCAGGGCTAGTTTGTCAGCAGGAGTTCCTCATCTCTTCCCCAGCAAGAATTAGAGGAGGAGAGCCAGTGAAACATTTCCATGGAGCAACCATAGTTTCCGAAGAATTGGCAAAGGTTTGTTTGATCTCGAAGCTTTGACATGCTTCTAGAGTCCAAAATGACTGTGGGGAAGAGCGTAGTGGAATTAGATTATTTGTTTCTTATTTTCTCCTCATCAGAATAATTGTCTCCGACACAAAGGATGGTATGCCAGATCTTTATTTTAGTAGTTGCAACATCTGCAAGAAGATATCAGAAACTGCTAATTAAATACAAGCTGGCTATGGCAGATGTGTCAGCTGCAAGCTTAGATGTTGGAACTGTTGTTCAATCCTAGTTAAAATCCAGCCTAATCCATGTTCATCTTCTGTTAAAATCATTATCCAACACTTGACTTTTAGTCGATGAACATAGTGTAGATAGCATAAGAATCTACAAGCGGTGACAGAATAATATTGTGCAGTCTTAGCTGAAATAATTTTTTTCTTTCTTTCAAGTTTTTGTTATGTTTTTGCTTGGGCAAATTCTTCATCATAATAAACAGGGTCAAGTATGATCAACTTCATCATAATCTACCAAGAACACAGTGGGTTAAATAGTAACCGATGTTCATTTATTAGATTGTTATCATAAATTAATTCTTTCTGTTATGTATCATTCAACACCATGTGTACTATAGAAACAATTACTGCATGGAAAAGAAAAAGAAATCTTCTGCAAGTGCACTTGCTGATGTTATTTTCTTATTACCTGCATCAATCACTTGTTCGTCACATCTTTCTTGTAATTTCTATGTTAATTGTGTGAGTCTCCAAAGAGGGCCTTCTCTTTGGAGCTACTCTTCTTTGAACTCCTTGTAAATAGCTTCTGGACAAGATGTATGTAAACACAAGGCAAAGAATGTGTAAAGCATCTGAAATCTTGGACTTCCACCAACCAAGAAGGTAGTCCAAAGTTGGTAGCCTGCAGTTTTCTTGATTTAAGGGCAGAATCTGTCACGATGTTTTGCTGCAATGAGACAATGACACAAAATGGTTGAAAACAGAATCCAAAAACAAATGCTATCCTCATTTATATTTATTTAAGGTGACCAAATAAATGTGCAGAGAGTGTGTGTGTGTGTGTGTGTGTGTGCAGATCATGGAAACACTGGGAACCAGTTGAAATCACAAGTTACATCTGGTCTCCAGGTGCTGAGGCATGCCATCCAGTTTTAGCAACCTTAAAATAGAACTTCTAAATAGTGACTTAATAGCTTTGTTTGTTTTTTTTTTTGCAGAAAAACACTCTAATATAGTTTTCTTTTTCCTGGAAAAAAAATAAAGTTACTAAATAAATTACTTGTCATCCTGGCAACGGCTCCTATTTAGTAAATCAAATCCAAAGGGAGAAGTACACAAAAGCTAGGGGTCAAGGTTTACTATAGTGATAAGACCCCTTAGAGTTTTATCATAGAAGAAACAGAGGAGAAGTGAAAAAAAAAAAGATAAATGATTGCTTTGAGGGGATCAACCTTCTAGGGTTTGTCAAACGGAGATAATTTTTTCATTCCTTCATTGCTTGTTGAAAATAAACAAATACAATCCTATTTATAGAGTTACACATAGAATCCATCAGGACTTAGACTTTTAATAATAAATAAATATTAAATAAACTCATATTTAACTTTTTTTGTACTAAACATAACTCAATAAATATTATTTAAAATTTTAGAAAATAAAAGGATCGTAACAGTTCCACATTCTTCAAATCAACCTTGTCCTCAAGGTTGAGCGACATCAACTTCGAGAAGCTTCTCTTTCAGCACAAGGTATCTGCAACGCATCACAACTCGTTGATCAAGTACGACCTCCACCTTTTGATAGTGTGAGCAATAGGTCAGCCTTTTAGTGTAGTAATCGTTGCAGTCTTGAAGGGTCTCTTGCAGTCGGTTCTTGAATCTGGTTTATAATGCTTCAATTTGGGTCTTTACTAAGTTGTCGATAGCCATTGCATAAGACTGTAGATCTATAATTTAGTATTGTCGGTGCGAAGCAATCGAGAAAGCGGATGCCGAGGGCAGTGTAAAGGCTTGCTGCGGTCGCTGCGAGGAGGAAAATTTTTGTCGCTACGTGCTACGTGCGGTGTTGCTACGGTGTTGCGATGCAAAGAGGCGATCGTCGAGCAGTCGAGGTTGAGATTGCGATGGTGCGGTTGGAAAAAGTTGGAAGGCAGCATAGAAGAAGGCAGTAGCATCGTGGGGAGAAGGCTGCAGCGTTGTGGGAGTTGTGGAGTTTGCAGAGGCAACCGACGCTTGCGACGGTCATGGAAGAGCTCTATTTCATCGCAAAACAAGGGCTGGATAGTAGCGACGCCGTGGGGAGTCATCGCGAGGAGAGGAAGCGATGATGTTCTACGGTAGAGGGACACGGCTGAGCCGGTTGTAGAGATTCCGAGGACCGCGGTTGGAAAACTCGACGGTGGCCCTCTCGCTTGAGCATGATGGCGAGCGCTGCCCTCATGCTGCTCTCGGTTGGGAGGCGCATGGCTGGGCTTCGTCGGCTAGCGACGATGGTGGTTGCTGGCCGAGAAGTAGCGACAAAGGAGGTGTGTGGGCCAAGAAGTAGTGGCAGTTGTTGCCGAGGTCGGTGGCTGCGACGGCGATGGTCGTGAGGGGAAAGAATAGGGGCGGCTACGGTTGTGGATCACTGCTACTGAGGCGGCGAGGGTGAAGAGATCGCTGGCCAGGGGGGACAGCGACGACGATGGGTTGCGTGGCCGTTGGTTGAAGCAGCTATCACAGATAAAAATTGTAAACGGCTTGTTCGGTGTAATGCTTATGCATGTCCATGTCTTTTCGATTTGTTCTAGCTTTGTAAAGCTTGTAAAGGGCTAACCAAAGGCTTAACAGTCATATTTGAGTGGGTTTGGTGGCCATTGTAGGCTTGTACTTAAAGTTTGCGTCAGGTAGACACTTGTACTAGATTTCGGTCTGTAGTGGACCAATTTTATACCTTTGTTGTGCAACCGTCCTGAGCTTGTGATGTCTATGGTTGGAATTTGCATTAACTATAAAGTGTTTGCTGAAAGGGGTGCTTGTGGATCCCGTGTGAAGCGCTTTCTCTGTCCTATCTTCTCTTTTGCAGGTCAGGAGATTTCGGAGAGGCTGACCATTATGGACGGACACGCAATGGTGCCATATGACTTAGGCAAAACCAGCTAAGTTTGTGGCAGTTGGTATCAGAGCGGGACAAGCACACATAAAAACACTTAGTATGCAAACGTGGGGGACCTAGCAGAACTGCGTTGAGGGCAGCTAGCATGCGTGATCATTTGGTGAAAAACGGACATGATGTTGTAGGGAATGGAATCGCTCAAAGGAGTGAGCATAGCATTCAAAGGAATGACCCGCCCTTCCTGCAAGAGGCATCACGAGGATAAACAAGCTAAGAAGAATTACGTAGTGTACAAAGGTGGGGATGGTTGAGTTCGAGCAGTGGCTCGACGTTGGCAACCAAACTTGACGGTGCTCGAGGCAAGCGGGGCAGCTGGTAAAGGATGAGACCATGCAAGGTGGAGTGGGTTATTTAGCGATCGAAAGAGTTGTGTAAAGCTTGCAGAGGTGAGGGGAATTGCAAACTCAAGAAATTCGATACTCATGCAAGGACTTGTATGCGGACGACGGAATGTCCGTGGCCATCCCAAGGCAGCCGAAGGTCGACGCCATGGAGCATTGAAACTTTCTCTTCCGCACGAGAAGGATACGTCCGTAAGAGACTAAAATGTGTAGCAGGTTCAGCATGTTGCTAGACTCGGAGAGGTGCAGTGGAAACTGTATTGGTGAAGAGTCGTAATCTAACAGGTGCGTTTGTAGAGGCAGAACAATACATAGTTGGTTCGGCAAGGCGAAGTAGTCCAAGGGGATGGTGGTCTCTGAAACTTTCAGAGGAAAGGATGATAAGAGAAAAGTTGTTCCAACGGGACAGATATCCAGGAGGGATAAGTCCCGATTCTCCAAAGGGAGAATCATGTGCAACAGATCGCACATATTGATGAATACCTCAAGACAAAGCTCAACGGACTTAGTAAGCGATGAGGAGTCATCGCATGATCTTGCAAGTGGCAATGCGTTGGCAGACGCATAGCGAGATTAAGTGGGGGAGCGACCCAAGATAACACAGTGAAAGCACACTTAGAGCCGATATGAAGATCGGACTCGATAGAGGGTTGACCCGTGGAATGGTGGGCGCAAGGGCCACCATTAACTCAATATAAATTGAGAAGTGGAGCAACTTGGGGATAACTTGGTGATGTACCCAAGCTGATGAAGGGAGTTGGCATAGAAGATGAAACATGGAGCAGAGCCTTGGAGCTTACCTTAGATAAAGGTCGAGGACATGGACTCTTGCAGAGATAAGAGCAGGATCATGTCGTTCCATGGGTTTCTTATTCTGATGGAGTAGACTCATCTTGCACGGTGTCAAAGACGAAGGGAACTTTGAGGCACATGTACCTTATCTCGGTGAAGCATTTGATGGAGGAACTAAGGTGACACAGCTTGTAGAGGTGAAGTTGGTGTCAGAAGGCCTTGACACGAGACAAGAGGACATAGAGGCGGGTACTCTTGAAGAATATGTCACAGTGTTGCTATTCAAGTTACCACGAGGAAAGCGATGCATAGCAAAGATTGTGCTGGTAGGGGCAGAGGCCCAGGATCCAGACAATGGTGCACCAATTTTAGTGAAGTCATGGGACTTCAGAGGAGTTACTAGGCAATGGGCTGTCCTAGAGCTATGCTTCGTCCAGGTGTGACCCAAGAGCGGGTGGACGAAGGTCGATTGTTAAAGGAGTGAACAAAATCGAAGGTGGCAAAGGCTCTGCGATGTGTTGGCAGAGGCCACACATAGAGAGATCGTAGTTCGAGTTCATACAACAAGGATCAGAATGCTAGAAGATGTCATCAGGAGGCAACATGGTGCAGCGGATCGTGGTGGAATAGTTCGAGGCAATGCGACACACACAAGACTTATCCCATGAGGGACAAGGTCATACAAAGGTATGATCGGGAGCGTGATTGGGAGCTCCACTTCGGTGAGCGACATAATGATAAGAAGGACTATAGATTCAAGCAGGCAACGCCATCGTACTGCAGAGGCAGGACTTCCGTGGAGTCATCGATCTCTTGCTCTCATAGAGGGAGAGCGCTTGGTCATGATATGGGTTGTAGTGGAGGAGAATGCAGTGGCAAACTCCATGTACCATGACAAGGTTGAAGGGCAAAGGCCAGGAAACTTCATAAGACCAGTGTCAATGGACTTCTCATCAAGATGACTGTAAGTGAAGGACTTCGGGTCGATACAAGAGTGCATGACCGATGAACGAAGCAGACAGTACGTGGTGTTGTACCTTTGCTACTCAAAGGAGTAGGTGACAGAAATGATGGAGAAGGTGGTATAATCCCAAAGGCGACCAAATTTATCAGAGACTTGCTCCAAGTTGGAGTGATAACTTTTTGCATTCCAGAAGTTCAATAGCATTGATAAGGTGAATCACAGTAGCTGACTTAACGCAAGGATTGTAAACACTTCAAGTGCTTCGGAAGTGTGAGCTAAGAGCAAGCGAAGTCTAGTAACCAGCTCGACGTATGAAGTACAACCTTGAGGAGGCAGGCGAAGCCAAGTAACCTTTTCCTTCTCAACTCTCAAGAGAATGGGCGAAATCGAGTACCCTAGTTCTCTTAGTTATCTAGCATAGGAGCTCTGCATAGATTTGAAGACCCTTCGAAGAGACTAAAGGAAGACAATAATTGTCAAGTCCTCACCAATGGTGATCGATACTACTGAGAGTAGATTGTCCGCTTCATTTCCTAACCAAATGCCAATAAAAAACGGAAGTGATGCGAACCTATTTGGATGAGACAACTAAATGGAAGAAGATTCGATTAGAAAATTTTATGGAGGAAGGATCTGAAAACTTTAAAGTTTACGAGGCGATACTCGTTAAAGCTCCAACAAGCATATATCCAGTTCAAGAGACAAGAAGAATTTGAAGATTGACGCATATCAAGGATGGTCTTTTCCTTCGTCAGATGAATCCGCAAGAACCAACAAGAATCAGCCCAACTCTGTCGACCCCACACTAGAGTCAGAGTCATTGGTGAGTTGAAGTAGCATGACGGATTAAAGTTCAGCGACGCAATAACAACAAGCGGAGAACAACTGGGAGCCGAGGGATGTATCGCAGTAGGAGTAGAAGATTAAAGATCCAACAAAGGCAAGGGGTTGCAGCGTTAGCAAAGGCTTCGACGAGGATGCCGAAGGAATAAGTGGGAGAGAATGTCACGGATAAAAATGATAAACGACTTGTTCGGTGTAATGCTTATATATGTCTGTGCCTTTTCGATTTGTTCTAGCTTTATAAAGCTTGTAAAGGGCTAACCAAAGATTTAACAGTCATATTTGAGTGGGTTTGGTGGCCATTGTAGGCTTGTACATAAAGTTTGCATCAAGTTGACACTTATACTAGATTTCGGTCTATAGTGGATCAATTTTATACCTTTGTTATGCAATCGTTTTGAGCTTGTGATGTCCATGGTTGGAATTTGCATTAACTATAAAGTGTTTGCTGAAAGGATTGCTTGTGGATCCCGTGTGAAGCGCTTTCTCTGTCCCGTCTTCTCTTTTGTAGGTCCTAAGGGATCGTAGGAGGTTTCGGGGAGGCTGACCTTTGCAGACCGACACGCAATGGTGCCGCACGGCTTAAGCAAAACCAGCTAAGTTCATGACATAGCGGCAAAGGGGGGTGTGTAGCCATCGGTTGAAGCAGCGGTTGAGGGGGTGCGCGGCTGCATTCTTCTTCTCTGTTTCGTCACAGAATAGGGGCGGCTGCAATTGTAGATTGTTGCGGCTGAGGCAAGGAGGGCGAAGAGATCGCTAGCTGGGGGGATAGCGACGACGATGGGTCGCAGCTGAGAAGTAGGGGAGTAGCGGCGGGGGTGCATGGGTCAATAAGCTGCAACTACCCTTCTCACGCAGCAACAACCGGTGGGATGTCACACAATCGGAGGTTGCGATGGCGGTGGTTGCAGGCCGGAGAGCTGCAACGACGGGGTTGTGTGTGTGTTTGTGTGTGTGTTGGGGGGGGGGGTTGGCACGGAGGAAAGAGCAGCGACAGCGATGGATGACGAGGTCAGCGGCTACATTCTTCTGCCCTTTTTCTTTCCTGCATTCTTCTGCTTTGTTTCGTTATAGAACAAGGGCGGCTGGGTTGGCCTGCAAGCCGTGGGGAAGTGACGACGGTCCCTCTCGGGCTACAGCAGTCGAGGAGATAACAGTTGGCCGGAGGCTGTGACGACAACGATCGCCGGCTGAGAGCAGCGATGGGTGACGATGAAGCAGCGACTTCAATCTTTGCGTGGCTATAGGCTTCAACTTTTCTCTCTTTCTTTTCTCTCTTTTTTTATGATAGATGCGACGAAGTTATAGTGAGAATGCCGAGAATCGTCGCTTTGATATCAAATGATAAAACCCCTTAGGATTTTATCATGGAAGAAGCAAAAGAAACGAAGGAGAAGCAAAAGAAATGAAAGAAAAAAAAGATAAATAATCGTTTCGAAGGGTTCGACCTCATAAGGTTTGCCAAACGAAGATAATTTTTTCGTTCCTTCATTGCTTGTTGAAAATAAACAAATACAATCATATTTATAGAGTTCCATCTAGAATCCACCAAGACTTAGATTCTTAATCATAAATAAATATTAAATAAATCACTATTCGATTTTTTTTTATACTAAACACAACTCAATAAATATTATTTAAAAATTTTAAAAAATAAAAAGATCATAACATAACATATCTATGATTTAGTCCATTCAAAATGAAATTATAGTAAATAAATAAATTACACCAATAAATAAAGTAGGCACTCATCATTTTTATTAGAATCGAAGAACTAACATCAACCTGATCAAGCCTTGGATCACCGAATCATTGGTTGAAATGGTGGATTGACTGATCAAATAGAGGCATGGAGAGAAGTGATGCTAAAAATTAGGGTTTCATCATATGTGTAGAGGACATTAGATACCTTGTGTCGACATCAAAATGTTTGCAGGATGATGCGTGATCACCAAGGGAAAGATTGGATTGTTGCAGATTACCTGCAAGGACTACCAAATATTAATGCATCAATCGGATTTAAATCATTCATGCACTAGATTTCCTCTTAAACTTCAACAAGAACACTGACAAGAGACCCATCAACAACCAATCATGACAAAGCAATCCAACATAAGAACTGTAATTTTTAACAGGGAGGATGGTCAGAGAGTTCAAAGAACAGGAATTTATGCAAAGCAATAAATAACAGGGGAAAAAAACTCGAAACATCATGCAGACTGCCACTCTTTACTGCCAAATTCTGCAATATCTAAGTATAGTTCTTTTTTCCTTTTCTCCAAACCCCCAAACAAATTTGCCCTGGGCATCAAAGTAGAATGTATCGTACACTGCCAATTCCTAGTACGGCAGTCATCTGCATAGAAACAAAGCAACTGTTAACTCAGGTAGAATGGCAACTTTTTTTGCAGCTTCGGGAAAATTTATTTATGATAACGGACTAAATATCGTAATTCTGTTTAAGAACTGAACGAATACGGGATAAGTGTCGATAGAAAAAATACACTCACGAAACATGTGTATGTTATACACGGGAATCCACTCAACCTAACAAGCAACAAGGATAAAATTGCAACAACCAAAAAAATGTCACACTAAACATCAATTGACAAGTACACAGTAAAAAGATAGGTTGCATTAGACTTACCGAAGTAAATTAGGAGTTGTTTATTTCCATCACTGATGAAGAAGAAAACAGAAAAAGAAAGTGATTACCATGCATGACTGCGGGAAGTTCAATCTGTAGTTTCTACATCAGAAATAGATAGCAGAATATAATCTCTTGCAGGATACCCATTTAGAAAACAGTATACCAAGAAAAAAGTTGCTTTCACAGAATAGTCCAGTAGGCAGTAGCCACTTAAAATTACAACAGTAGATCGACTTCACGAAAGAATTCACCGTCATCTACAATACAAACAAGGACTTGAACCATATCACACCGGGACCTATGCAAAAAAAATGTGATGCCAAGCTTCCAACTAGAATTCCTACTCGAAGGGCATATCCAAAGATTTTTAAATTTCTTTTATTGATCTCATCATACTGAACATGCACATAATTCCATGTATATAACTAAATCTCTGTAATCATCGGATAATATATCCAAAAACAAACACCAAGGCTAATGAGCTTCCAAATATTAATCTATAAATTAAACTGAATGCACCTAGTTTCTTCCCCAGACCAAATCCTAAGCTAACACCAAGTTCTGCTTATTCAAGAAAATGGTTACACACCAGCTGCAGTTGCACCAAATTCTTGACGATGCCAATTATGAAATTGTGATTGACTGGAGATTAAGCAGCAGATACGATCAAATACATGACCTGGTATAAACAGCATAATCGACCATTATGTGCTTCAGATAGTAACAGTATATCCTACAATTTCTGTCTCAATATAAGATTGCAATCTTCTGGTGTCTCTTTCCTGATAAAATACAGTAAACTTAGACATAGAAGTCACTAGCTAGATCTCCATAGAAAAAATATATTCTGCATTAATTGATGCTACAAAAATTGCTAGCAGTCCTGAATAAAAGAAACACACACAACTAAATTCTGGATTCAATGACAACCAGTCGTGGCAAAAAAATGGTAACCAAGAGATGTTATGCTGATGTTACAAACTGAGGACCATAAGCATCCAATTGTTGCTCAAGTTGCAACTTCATTAATTTGTCATCAACTTATCTTGTTTCATTTATGGTCTCTCAATTCACCTATACATGACAGTCTCGTACTGAAAGATACATCAGTTTTGCAAACCTTTGGATTCTCCTTTCATGCTTCCTGACTCCAAACCGGCCACATTGTTCTGAAGTTAAAAGTTATGCACAAACTAATCGAGCATAAATTGTTCCAGTTTGGATTATTTGCTAAAGATTCAGCAATATGCTGCTAATTTATTTTGCAATCTGTAGGAACATGTGGAACATAACAGAACTTACTGAAATATAGACTTTTAAAATGAAAAGCCTACCTATCAACACAAAAATTGTCATTCCCGAAGAGAACTAAGATCAAACTGATAAGTTTGTTTATAGTTACTCCTTGAAAACTCAGTGATATAATATATATTTGATGAAAACGAAAAATAAGATGCAATCAATAATTAACAATTACCAAGGTTGACATGGGGACACAAAAGCACATGAAGAAACGAGGGAATTTACCCTGAACTTAAGAAGCACAACCTTGAAAAATATCATCATGCTCTACTTGTCTGCGTGCCTATGCTTAGCTTTGCGGCGTGTGTGGTCTGAATCGCCATTTCGTGTTGACCTTATTGTCTTCTTAGAGCTAATTATGAAAAAGTAGACAAAATCAGACAAAAAAAAATCCATCAAATGAGAAAAAGGATGAGATAGAAGTGCTGGTTTGCATAAGGAAGCAAACGAACCCAACTGACCAGAATGTATTTAATAAGAGTCTGTATACAAGGAAAATAGGTAAAGCCAACAGAGCAGAAGCCTGCAAATCCGAATCAAAGTTATTATATTGCTAGCCAATAATATTTTGATCACAACAAATTCAAATATCTGCTAACATAAAGGTTGTGATATACCATGAACCACACCAGCTCTTTAGTTGCAAGTATTTTTGTCAATTCATAACGCTTTAAATGTTCCCGGATGCTAGCTTGGACCTACAATAAGGTTCAATAAAATTATCAAATCGATTACTATGGCAGTGGTGTGGAAAAGAAACAAATATACACTAATATGAGCACTTATGCATATTTTATTAACTTTATCCAACCCAATATTGGTGATTTGGATAAGCAAATCCTAAACTATGAAGAAGCGCAGGAAAATTTGGATTGATTACTTTATATTCTGTTCCCAAACCATACACAGTGCTAAAGAGTGGTCAAAGGTATGAGCTGAAAATTTGGATTGATTACTTTTGCCTCTAGATCTTAAATGATAGTGCTTTAGAGATTTTATTCCTGAAGATATCCCTGCCATGACTTTATTTTTTTTAGTGAAAAAAATGCATGGGATATTTAATATCACGACCCGGCCTAATGAGATAACTGGTCTGTCAACTTCGTTTAGCCAAAACCACTGACCAAAATACTTAAGTTGAGTTGATTTAGTCTTGCCCACTTCCAATGTGGAATTAATCAGGGTGTTATAAACTCCCTCACTTAAGGGTTTGACATCCTCTTCAATGTCCAGCATGACACAGAATAAACCCTAGCAAGGTGCATATGAGGGGTAGCCCAGTGGTGGCTCCATGTCATGCTAAGTCCTCTAATTCCATCCATGGATAGTCCTTTCCTACTCAAACCCCCTAATCATGCCCTAATACTAGGTAGTCTCTGATATAAAATGACACGATCCGACCTGATAAAATAACTGGCCTGTCAACTTCATTAAGTCTAAGTCATTTGTCAAAATGTTTAAGCTGAGGTTGATAATAGCACTCCCATTAGACCCTTATAAGTCAATCTTAGTCATGCACACCTCCCATGTAGGACTAATCAGGGTATTACAAATATTTAATTAGTTATCTTTAAATGATGCAATTTTTCTATTGGCCTAACAAGGAAAACTGCAGGGAAAAAGTATCAAAAACGAAAATAACAAAATATCAAGCCTACAACATCTTCCATAGATTAAAGCATTCATGTGCCCCTGAAACTAACACTGAATTCTGATCAAGTGATCAGGAAGTTCATTTGTGCTTCATAAGCTTCAAAGTTGGACACTGATAACAAAAATGTTATGTCTACTAAATTTTGTAAATTTGTTCAGTTAGTTTTGTAATATGAGGCAAATATATTTTTGCAAAAGCCAACAAAAACTGTCCATATATGCTTGAGAGGAAAGTTGAAAGAAAAATATCATTAGTTGAATTGAATGGTAAACATGCTTGTATACAAGCAAACATGACAACCAACTACAGTTGTACTTTCTTCATTAGATGCTGGAATAGAGCCTTCCCTAGAGCCGTATTACTTGATTATGTCATGTCTTGGATTTTAACAAATGATTGATGTTTTTCTTTCCCTTGTTGATATTGTCAACTTAATTCTATTACTATTCTGAAGAGTAACATTTGTTATTCGCACAAAGTCCCAATGGAATCTACAGTTAGTTCTTTGTTTTAATTGTGATTTTTTAAATATAACACACATTGTTTCCATTCATGAATATCTGTGTGCAGAAACCCTAAGTTTAAAAGTTTTTGAGTCAAAAGAATGACTAAAATATAGTCTTGAGTTCTCTTGGATGCTCAAAGGTTTTATATGCAATTTGATGATTTCCAGATCCTAATAGGAAATTGGATGATGATGCTTTGATTTTCAACAAGCACATGCCTTAAGGAATAAACGCATAATGAAAAGACCTATGATCAACATGAGCTCCATGAAGTTATGCATTTCCTCCTTTTTTAATCTATCCAGACTACAAAATAGACAGCTGTGGTGATTTAGTGGTGTCTTTATTACTGGAGATATTCTCTTTATGAAGAAAGATGAGTTTCAACAGGGCTGTCTACTCAAGCTTAATATAGCAATATATGCCCAAATACTTCTCTGATTATTTTCTTCGTCTCTTTATTTTAGCAATTCACCTTTTAGATCTATAAATCGTCAAAATAACAACTTATATTGATCAAACATCTGTAAATGTCGCATCTCTTGATATGATAATTTAGTGTATAAAAAGGCTCTATCACATAATTTAAACTTAATGCTACAACCCAGGTAATACACACTTAATATTTCACACAAAGAATACTGCCTCGTAAGAAGAAAAAAATGATCCAGACTGCAATAAGAGATGGAATGTGACAGACAAATTCGCACTAAAAGAAACATTGAGAAAGTAGTTAAAAAAAGAAAGAAAGTAATATTGAATCAATAATGTGAAAATTACATAATGGTGATGTCAATCATCACAATCATTAGAAAAAAATACCACTAGCAGAAAGGGAAAAAAAAACTTATATGATTCCTGATTTAGATTCATTAAACAATTTCCCCCAACTGACCTTACTTTTCACATTGCCAGATCTATAGCTATTTTAAGGAAGTTGCTTGTTTATTCAAAAAGGAGATCTGTACGATTTGTTTATTTTGCTTAGACAGCGATATTTAATTCAAAGTTACTGGGCACCAACATTGTCCATACAAATACATGCATGTTAATTGAACTACAGTTTCAGTTCTTTGTCTCTTTTTTCAGAATGTCAAGACTGTCAAATATGCTAAGTTAATAAGACTACCTTGCAGATCAAACCCAAAAGTTTCTAGTGAGGAAGAGCAGTCAAAATGTACCTGACGGTGATAAGTTGTTGCTGATTTAAGAAACTTTCCGTAAGCAAGAACTACCCGCTTTGTATAGGGTTTCAAATAGACTTGCATCTGCTCAACATGCGGTTTGGTGATAGTAGCAACTTGATCAAGAAACGGTTTGGAAAATTTCTTCATTACCTAGTATCCGACATGGAAATATTGGTGACATTAGCTACTAATTATTAAAAAAAAATTGAATATATTAAGAAGAACTGCAGAAGGACCTCCATTATCTCTATTTAATAAAATTCAATCAGTAAGTACCTGGAAGTAGGGATCTGCCAGTTCCAGCAGCTCGATAACGTACGTGGCTATGGTACCCTTAGATGTGTGATAAACTTCTACTGTTTTAGTATATACAATTTGCACATAGGGCTCAGCATTGGTCACAAGAATCACCCATCGCTCTTTAATAGGAGGAACCCATTTCTTCAGGGAAAGAAGTTTACCAAGAAATCAATAATCCCACATCAATTATAAGCTATTTTTAAAATTTATCTAAAACTCAAACATGTTTTTTTTTAAAACATAAAGTTGAACATCAAAGTATTGAATTCATAAGACTTCCTAATTTACCTGAAAGCCTGACATTTTGATTCCAAAGAATGTAGATAAAATGACTAAAATAACCCTCAATTTTTGACAATATATGTTAACTACTTACAGTTTTGGCTATTTCCAACTGGGGCTCCACCCATTTCTGTGCCTGACTTAATTTCTCAGAAGCCTGAGACAATTTTTTAGACATAAAACGTTCAGTCATGCAACATTAAACTTACAAGAAGTAAACGAATATGTGCCACATATTCATGAAGTTAACTTAGAAACAAAACAAAAAGTCACAAATGGGCACCTTCTCAAGGATAACATCTAATGCAGGTTTTGCATGCTCCTTCCAGTAAGTTGCTGCAAGTTCCTGAAAAGTGAAGCATTAAGGTTGTAGTGAAAAATCTAAATACGCATATCAGCTTCTAACTTTTCATGCATGGTACAATACCTGATAACGACTGATATGAGCAGCAAGCCAAGGTGGTAACCAAGCTCCGTGGGCCTGAAAGGAAACCATAATGAATGTGATTCAACGACTACATTAGACAAGATGAATACAGAGTTTACAAGGATTTAGGAATTGCATGCCTGACTCATGTCAATGACACACAACCAGATCATGTACTTGCATGGTAGTGCACCATCGCATGCAATGCTTGCACAAAAAAATAGAACCACCATGATATTCTACTAGGTTACATACAAATAAGTCAACAGATCTAGTTCTTGATACCAAAGCCTAAGTCAAATTTCAACTAAATAGATAAAAAAACCTGAACAACTTATTTAAATGGCACTATGACAGAACCATTGGTTGTGCACAATTGCAGGAGCAAAAAAAAGCAGTTACACAACAATATTAAGTTCCATAGATTACCCAGTTGTAAGCTTATTGAATAATGAAAAATTATTTGTAGATATGCAATCTCTGTAGTCATCAACCTCGTGTTCATCTATACCAAATCCATGAAGTTATGAGATCCTCTTTTCTGTATTTCATTGTTTTATCTAACAAATAAAAGGTCAATGCTGAGAATAATAATAAGTATTGATATAGTTGGAACAGGTTGTTAAGATGCAGAACATCAGACCAGCAGAACATGCAACAGGCGGTCTCATTAAAAGGAACCTGCCTGGACCATGCACATCTGTCTCTGTGGGAGAAGAGTTTCTGCTAGGGAGTCTTTCCTGAGTTCAGAAAGTATTTGACGACCCTTCCTCGTCAAGAGGACTAAACAACTCAAGCTGTGTCCCTTTCAGACTTTTTACTCCATGCCTCATTCCCTATCACCAAGCATATTCAGACAGTCCAATCAAGTTATGATTCCATTGCATGACAAAAGGAGGTGACATGTTTGGAACAATAGTGTCATGGCCTCATGGGTAACAACCCTCAAGCATAATTATGTTCACCAAAAGAAACTAGATCGTGCGAAGATATCGTCTATCAAATAAAGCATTGAACTTGCTACCTTCAACACCAAATATCAGAATCACAGAAAATATCACAATGTTCAAGAACTTTTTAGGAAAAAAATATATAACAGCCTTCTTCAACTTCAAGAATGAAGCACTTGCTTAATAACCTTTTAACCAAAAAATAAACAAATACATCCTAAAGGAGAAAAAAAAAAGTAGTATCATTAATATGTCAACCAGCCTAGACAGATATCAAGCAACTACCATCCCCACCCAGGCAAAGGAACTCTAGTCCGTACAAATGTAAATTTATGGTCCAGGGAAGAGCAATGCCTGTAAAAATTAGTGATTGATTTGTATGTGTTGTTTCTCTGTATGACAGACACTTCCAAAACATTTGATGTAGGAAATGGGCACGAGATATGAATGACAAATGGTACTGTAAAATTATCAGGATGACACTTGTTGCTCAGCTTATTACTTATGCAGTTTGGACGATCCAGGAATATTATGCGGATGAAAATGTGTTGAAAACACTGGTATAAAAGATTTCCTCTAAATCTAAGTAAGAAGCAAAAGCTATAAGAGAATTGAAGGGTCTGAATAAACTACTTCAACCATTTACTAAGATTCTTACCTGTGACAACTCCTTTGACTTCGCAGTTGCTTCTAGTTGTGCCCTCATAAGCTCTTCCTAGAGAACGGTCCAACAAAATTTGAAGTGTCAGCATGTAAAACTTTTATGTGATGATAATGGTTGGTAACACATACCTCCGCCACTTTAAGAGCACGTTCAGTTTTCTTAATTCTATGCCTTTGCTCATCATTTGTCTTTTGAAGCTACAAAGAATAAAGGAAAAAAATTACAAAATTGACCATAATAATTTGTGGTAAAACAAAAAACCATGTGTCTCCAGGTCAAAACTTTCTCAGTATGTATAGAGGATATCAGAGTAACATTTTCAGTTTTAAAAATATGGAAACACAAAAACATGAAGCACACTCTATGTGGCTGCTTTATGCCAATCTTCTGAAAGCTAATAATAAGTTGATGCATTTAAATAATAGCAACAAACAATTATGTATCAAAGGACAACGACAACCACATCATATATAGTAGTCACAGTATATGATACACAATCTAACAATTGACAATGAAATTACTTGGTTCAAAATAATGATATCAATAGGAAGTTCAGAGAACTTGAAATTATTTTAACACAACAGGAGGTAAAGAAAGGGTAAAAATATTATGTTTACACTTTAAAATAAGCATAACTTTATAGGAAATACATATGAGGCATCAAAACCACATTCCACCAGATATCCAATAGGATCCCAAAAAAAATAAAGGGGGTCAATGATGTATTCTATGCCTAGAAACTAACGGTCACATATTATGTCACTTACTGAGACGTATAATCATGATGGTCAGATATAGTTCTACAGCCTCAGAACCTGATGAAGAAAATGACTATCTTCTGATCTCACTATCATCCTACATAAAGTAGTTAATGGAAACTAAAATACAAGTGTTTCACTCAGATGATGTAACCTATACGCAAACTGAAATACAAATATCTGACTCCCTGAAAGCCCAACATAAAAGTAAGTGGATCCATCAAAAAACAAAGCCAATATGATAAAATGAAGACCTAATTCCTTCACCCTAGACATAAATCTGTTAATCTGACCGTACTTTGACTTAGAGATGGATTCTGAAGGTAATGACTGAACCTTCCTAGTACATCCACAAATTATCAACCAATCATCATATCTTCTCCACAGCTATTGGACCCCTATGTTAACTTAGCAAGAAAATTTATCCCTTTATAAACAGACCATTGTACTAAACATATCGGTATACAAGAGTTGCAGATTATATTTCACAAATCTCAATCTTAACAAGATTGTAGAGACAATTACTTTCAGAAATCCAATGATAGAAACTCATATTTGCTATCTTGTCCAAAAGTCCCTGAAACTCAAGCATTCTTGCCCTTCTAACAGTGGATGAATTAAATAAATAAGCATAAGGGTCAGCTATCAAGTATCAACACAATTAATTGTCTCAAATAATAGATTTTGCTTAAAAAGCAATACACAAGATAACATATGACCCAACACATGACTAGTTGTCATCTAATTAACATGGTCCTTACTCTACACACCTTATGAAACTGTAATTGTCGTATTCAAATAAAAAGACAACTCATGATAAACGTAATCATTGATGCGGTTTTACTTAGTATAACTTAGCAGTGATGCAAATTTTGAATAGAACTTTCAATGCAGACCTGTTGCTGAGATTCACAAAGGGGGCCACAGCCTCACTAACAGCAGCAGGATTGTTTCAGGTGTTTTAGCAAGCTTAAGTTATCTTGTCAGGTCTTCTCTAGCTTAGGAATTATAAGGGATTAAACTCGTCCCTTGGTTGACTTCAAGTTGGAGGACTAGTTTGATCCTTTAACCTAAAACGATGGCCCATTAGGTTTTGGGGCCAGGATTTCAGAACCTTATTCTTTGTCTTTGGGATTTGGAGGTAAATTACTAGGGTGGGATTGTCACGAACAAATCAGTACATAGGGTGTTCGATGTAATATTTGTATATGTCTGTGTCTTTCGGTTTTGTTCATGCTTTGCATAGCATATAGAAGGCTTGTAGTAGACTTGGCAGGCCCATTTTGGTTGACTTTTGTGACGATTTTAGTTTTGTAAACACAGGTTATGTACAGTCGTCGCATAGAAGCAAAGCTATCCAAAAACAAACCATCCAGATAGTAATTTTGGGGGTTTTTTAGCTCTATAGAGTGGTAAGGAGTGTTAGCCAAAATAGCACCTAGAAGCAACCCGGGCGACACGGTTGGATGGGCCTTTAGGGTCGTGCCTAAAATTGGTTCGCTACCTTGTTTCACAGCAGTGTTATGTGGGCACTTGTGAGGACTTTTAGCCATGATAAACCACCTTGGACCCTTTGTCACGCGATCGTTTAAAGCTTGTGAAGTCTATGTTTATAATTTGCATTATCTATCAAGTATTTCCTAAAATGTCTGCTTATGAGATCCTTAGTCAAATAGTTTATTCTAATCCGTCTTCTTTTTTATAGGTCTTAAGGGACCATAAAAGATTTCGGAGAGACTGGCCCTTTGCAGACGAACACACAAGGGTGCCGCACGATTTAGGCAAAACCAGCTAAGTCCGTGACAGATGGTATCAGAGCAAGACAAGCACACTTAGACCTAGCGACACTGCATTGAAGGCAGCCTACACGCACGACCGTTTGAGGGAAACGGGCGTAGAGACGTAGACAAAAGAGTCACTTAGAAGAGCGAGCATCCGAAATTTGGCATTTAGAGGAATAGTCAACTCTTCACATGAGAGGCACCACAAGGACAAGCGAGCTGAGAAGAACGCATAGCGCACAAAGGTTGGGATGATTGAGTTTGAGCTACGACTCGATGTAAGCAACCAAACTTGACAATGCTCGAGGCAATGGGGCGCTTGGCAAAGGATGAGACCGTGCAAGGAGGGATGAGTTGCTCGACGACCGAAAGAGTTATGAAAACTCATAAAGATGAGGAGAATTGCTAACTTGAAGAATTCGATACTTATGCAAGGGCTTATATGTGAATAATGGACTGTCCATGACCATCCCAATACGATCAAAACTTGACACCAAGGAGCATTTAAACTTTGTCTTCGACATGGGAAGGATACATCCGCAGTAGACTGAAGTGTGCAATAAGTTTAGCATGTTACTAGGCCTTAAGGGACACAACAAGGCTATATTGGTAAAGAGTCACAATCTAACAAGTGCAGTCGTGATGGCAGAACAGTGCACGATTTGTTCAGCAAGACAGAGTAATATAAGGGGATGGTGCGAAGAGAAAGGTTGCTCCAACAGAACATATATTCAGAAGGGATAAGCTTCGGTTCTCCAAAGAGACAATCATGTACAACGAACCGCACATATTTAGAAGGGATACCTCAAAATGACAACTCCATAAAGCTTAATAGATTGAGCGAGCGGCAAGAAGTCATCGCATGATCTCGTATGAGGGGGTTCATTGGTGGATGCATTGTGAGATAAAGTGGGGGAGTAACCCTAGACAATACCAAACGAAGACACACTTAGAGCTGATGTGGAGATCGAATTCAATGGATAGTTAATCCATGAAATAGTGGGCACGAGGGCTACCATCAACTCAAGGCAAATCGAGAAGTAAAACAACTTGGGTGGAACTTGGTAAAGTGCTCAAACCACATGAAGGGAGTTGACATACAAGACAAAAAATGGAGCAAAGGCAGAAAGCTTTTCTTAGGCAGAGGTCAAGGACATAAATTTTTGCAAAGACAAGAGTGAGATTATGTCATTCCATAGGTTCCTTGTTCTGATAGATCAAACTCATCTTACATTGTGCTAAAGTCGAAGGGAGCTTCAAGGCACATGTACCTTAGCTCAAAGAAGCAATTGATAGAGGGACTAAGGCGACTCAACTTGCGAAGGCAAGGTTGGGGTCAGATAGCCTTGACACGAGGCAAAAGGACACAGAGACGGGTACCCTTGAAGAATATGACGTTGTGCTACCGTTCGATTTGTTGCAAAGGAAGCTGAGTACAACGAAGATTGTGTTGGGGGAAGGGCCCAAGATCCAAACAATAGCACACCAATTTTTAGCAAAGTTGATGGGCTTCGAAAGCTGCTGAGTGACGAACTATCCTAGAGTTATGCTTAGACCATGTCTGACTCAAAAAAGAGTAGACAAAGGTTAATTACTAAGGAAGCGAATACAATCGAAGGTGACGAGGTCTTGCGATGTGCTGGCAAAGGCTACACAATGAGAGATCGCAATCTAAGTTCATTCCACAAAGATCAGAATATAATTGAGATGTTATCCAGAGGCAACATGATGCATTGGATCATGGTGGAACAGTTTGAGGCAATGTAACACACACAGGAGAAGTCTTGTGAGGGTCTTGATTATACAAAGGTATAATCGGGAGCTACTGGGAGCCCCACTTCGGTGAATAACATGATGACAATAAGGGCTATCGATTTAAGGAATGAATGTCATGGTACTACAAAAGTGAGTCTTCCGTATATGTATCGAATTTTGCATCGAATGAAAGCCTTGATCATCTATATGAAAGTTGTGTACCACTGAGGGGAATTTTGTATGCAAGTATCAGTAAGTCCCATAGATGAGACTTGATCATATAGAGATATGATCAGAGCGACTATAGAGTTGGATTGCTCCAGAGTTCATATTCGCTTGAGGGAGCCCGACAAGTCAGAGGACAAGACCGAATGAGCGAGTGTTGCTATTATAGACGTAAAGGAAAACAGAATCGGTGCGAGCCCTACAACATGATGGCAGACGTCATACATAGGAGTTGCAATCTGTCTTTCCATCAACTAAAGGGAATTGCACAGTGAACACAAAGGTGTTATAGCAGGTGATCGAAAGGGATGAAGAAGCGACAACAAATCCAGATAGACTTAGCTACTCAAAACCAAACGTTAGTTAGGATGGAGGTAGACTCGGAGAAGTGCCACAGTGCCGTAGAGGCAAATCTACTAATCGTGAAAAAAGAAACGCAAATGTGAGGCAACAGATAGTAGGGCTATAGATATAGCAATGTCATGGTACCGCAAAGGCGGGACTTCCGTAAAGTCATCCATCCTTTGCTCTCATGGAGGGAGAGCACATGATTGTGTAAGGGGGCCAAGGAGGCGAAAAATACAGAGGCAAACTCCAAGTACCGAGACAAGACCAAAGGACAAAGGCCGATGAACTACGTAAGGCCGGTGTCAATGGGCTTCTCATTAAAATAATCGAAAGTGGAGGGCTTCGAGTCGATGTAGAAGTGCTCGACCAAGGAACGGAGTAAGCGATTCACAATGTTGTACCCTTTTTCCTCATAGGAGTAGGCGATAGTAATGATAGAGAAGACAGTACAATCCTAGGGGCGATCAAAACTATCAAAGACTTACTCCAAGTCAGGGTAAAATTTTGCACCTATCGAGCAAAACCTCTTGCATTCCCCAAGTTTAATGCAAATAGAAGGCGAATTGCAATAGCTAACTCAACACAAGGAGTGCAAATACTTCAGGTGCTTCAGAATTGCAAGAAAAAAATAGCGAAGGCTAGTAACTAGCTTGATACATGAAGTACAACCATCGACGAGGCAAGCGAAGTTAAGTAACCTTTGTCTTCTCAACTCTTAAGAGAATGGGTTAAACTGAGTAACCCAGTTCTATTATTTATCTAGCAAAGGTGCTCTGCACATGTCCAAGAACCCTTCAAAGAAACTTAGTGGAAGACAACAATTATCAAATCCTCACCAATGATGATTGGTTCAACTGAGAGTAAAATGTTCACTTCATTTTCTAACAGAATGTCAATAAAAAATGGAAGTGATGTAAACCTACTTGGCTGCAACAACTAAGTAGAAGAGAAATCGATAGGCAAATTTTACAGAGGAAAAACCTCGAAAACTTCAAAGTCTGCGAGGCAATGCTCGTTAAGAAAAGTTTTTTTCTTTATCAAACAGGCATCCAACCAATTCAAGCAACGCAGGATGTTTGAGAGACTGGTGCACAATAAGAAAAGTCTTTTCTTTATCCAAGAGATCCATAGGAACTAGCAAATATCAGCACAATTCGACCGACCTCACACCGAAGTTAGAGTCACTAGAGAGTGGAAGCAGCGTTGGTGTATCAAAGTTCGACTACTCAACAACAATGGCTGAGAGCAATTGGGAGTCAAGAGGCACATTGCAACTAGAACAAAAGATTGAGGATTTAGCAAAGTCAAGGAGATACAGTATCTGCAAAGACTTCGACGAAGACGTCGAAGGAATAAGTGGGGGAGAATGCTACAAACAAATCTATACACAGGGTGTTCGATGTAATGTTTATGTATATCTGTATCTTCCGGTTTTGTTCATACTTTGCACCATGGTATGCAATTTCGACTGATACCGCCCGGTACGAGCGATATGTACCGGTTCAAGAGGATACCGGTACGCGGACCGCTCGCTACTGGGCGGTACACGTATTTTGGCTAGTATCGAGGCGTACCGACTGGTACCGAGGCGTACCGATCGATACCGAGGCGTACCGACCTATACCGAGGTGTACTGACCGGTATCGCCCCAGATTTCGACTTTTACCGAGATATATTGATCGGTACGGTCTAACATGATACCATCGGTATGCCATAGCGTACCAACGGTACATATCGGTACGTACCGTACCGACCAACTCTCGGTACACCGGTACGGTACGGTATTGCGAACCTTGCTTTGCACAACATATAGAGGGCTTGCAGTAGACTTGGTAACCCCAATTTGGTTGGCTTTTGTGGTTGTTTTTGTCTTATAAATACAAGTTGTGTGCAGTCATCATACAAAGGCATAACTGCCTAGAAATATACAATCTAGATCATCATTTTAGGGGTTTTCTAGCTCCACAGAACGATGTGGAATGTCAACCAGCACAGCACCCAGGAGCTACCTGGGTGGCACATGGTTAGATGGGTCTTTAGGGTAGTGCTAAGGCTGCCTAGAAATAGACCATCCAAATCGCCATTTTAGAGGTTTTCTAGCTCCAGAGAATAGTGCAGAGTAACAGCTAGCATAACACCCAAGAGCAACCCGAATGGCACATGGTTGGATGGGCCTTTGGGGTAGTGTTTAATGTTGGTTCGCTATCTTATTCCACAGTAGTGTCATGTGGGCACTTGTCAAGACTTTTGGCTACGGTAGACCATATTAAACCTTTTATTGCACGACCATTCAAAGCTTGTGAAGTCTATGTTTATAATTTGTATTGTCTATCAAGTGTTTCATCTAACCCATCTTTTCTTTTGCACGTCCTTAAGGGACCATAAGAGATTTTGAGGAAGCTAACTGTTTGCGGACGGACACACAAGAGCATCACACGACTCAGGAAAAAACGGCTAAATCTATAACAGGATGGCAAATGGGATATGACAGAAGGAAAGCAATGGAGGCATTTCCATCAAATGGGAGATCGGGATGCACGATGAAAAAAGGAGCATGTATTTGAAACATAGATATTTCCATTTTTCTCTTTCTTATTCTACTAATTATTATTGTCGCTATTGGCCATGCTGCCTGGTAGAGCATGGCATAGAAAATTTTAGGGAGTGGTTGGCACCTCCTAGCCGTTGGAACTTAATTTCTTAAACTATTCCCTTCAAATTATCAAATATTTCCCAAGTATATGGCAGTATTTAACAGTCTAAAAACCAACCAGGATTCTCATGGGATGATTCCATCCGGTTCAATCCGGAGTGGGTTGTACCATATAGTAAACTCACCTAACAAGGCTAGCCAGGTGGTTAATAGCATCATACAATTCAGTAACAGGCTGATACCCATACTTTTTTATCTTCAACAACTGTATTAATAATATTACTTTTTTTAATTCCCTCAGCCACATTCTCTCTCTTCAACTCCCTTTGTCACTCTCTTTAACTCCCTCTGTCACTGTCACCACCTCCTCCCCCTCCCCACCATGTCACTGTTGTTGCCGCCACCTTCACCCTGCTGCATTGCTACCTACTCCTAAACCTCGTGTCCTTATCTCCTCCTACTAATACACCTCAGCTTGCCAATTCACCTCCTCCTATGACTCCTGCTCTTCTACTTCTCCTCCTCCTCCTCCTCCTCCTCCTCCTCCTCCTCCTCTCTCTCTCTCTCTCTCTCTCTCTCTCTCTCTCGCACGTGCGTGCAGTGTTGGTGCATAGGTCTATACCAGAACCACATCAGTCCAGCTACCTTCCAGTATCCACAAAGAACCAAGATTTAAACCTTGACTCCTATTATAATAAATGTACAAATATAAATATCAACCATCTTGGAAATAAAGAATAGAGCATATTCAACAAGATGAAGAAATTGCCCCTAGTTGTCTCACCAAGTGCAAATAGTGCATTATCAAAACCCTTAGTGTTAACAACTGTCATTCTAAGAAATAACTAAATTTTACTGTAAAATCTGGTAGTTAAACATGAAAGAAATGAAAACAAAATCTTGCAACTTGACAATGGTTGATATGGACAAGCAAAAGAACCCAGTGCACAAGGCTCCATTAATGTGGGGGCTAGAAAGGGTCGACGCAACCAGCTTTAACCCTACACATAGAGATGTTGTCTTCATGACACAAAACCCAATATTATAAGCAAAAGACAACACTGAACATATATTAAACCAACAGATTCGATACAGCGATCCAGACTTACATTTTCCAATTTCAAATTAAGTTCTTGCACTTTCTTTTCACCTTCACTAGCCCGAGCATCCAAAGCATGCCTTCTTTTATTCTGTAACTCAATCTCATTTTTCAGTTTCTCTACCTGCAAATAGGATGTATGTTACAATCATACAAATCCTTCCAAGCATTATACAGACAGAAGAATTTGTAGTGTCAGACCTGCTTCCCAAGTTCACCAGCTTCAAGATTGGCCCTTTTAACAAGCTCCTCAGCATCTACAGCTCCTTTCCTCTAGACAAACATAAGTAACTGGAAACCTTAAGATCGGCACAATTACTAATCAGAATAACTGAATCACAGTGCGAGTATCAGCTAACCTGGACTGATTCTATCTCGCTTTGCAATGATAAAATGCTGACCGACTTCTCCTCAATGATCTTTTCCAAATGCGCAATGCTCTCATCTTTGCTCTTCAATTCACGTGTTTTATCCAAAATACTAGATTCTACAGGAAATATTATCAGATACTTTAATAAACTCTACGGCATTCTGAATCATATTTTCCATATTTGCATTTTGAATAAAGATTAAAAAATACAAATATATTAAAAAAAGACATGGCATTGATAGTAAATAAATTCTTCGTTATCAAAATTAAATCTAACGATAATAGCTTCATCACGACCGAATTTATCCCATTTTCAGGAAAAAGTTTCAGTTTTGGAGATGTACGATAAAAAAAAAACACGGCAGGAGGGAATGAAAGGCAAATTTTGACCTCCAATCAGCAAAAGAATGGAAGGAAAAACATCCGTTTATATTTTCCAAAACCTAGCAATCTACGGATCAAATCAAAACGTAGCTTAAGGCCGAAATTGGAATTCACGCTCACCTAGGGCGGAGATCTTGGACCTAAGCTGCTCCAATTCCAACTTGAGCACCGAATCTGAGACATCTGGTTCGACGACGACCGGCTCCTCTTCGGCCCCCGCGTCCGCCCACACACCGACGAACACGAGGGAGATCGCGATCGAAGCTATCAGTAGCTTCGAGGCCTCCATCACCAAAGAGCTTCCCCTCAATAGAGCACAAAGGAACCCCTTCTCTCTTTCCGCTACTGTAACTACTCCCGCGGCCTATGGAAGACGAAATCCCAACGAGGGAGCGAGCGAGAGAGAGCGGAGGGGAAGGTATCAGCTCTCGGATTTTTATGGGAGCGATCAGGTCTATTACCCGCGCGTCCGTACCCGTCTTCCGAGCTAGGTGAGCGGGGTAGGTGACCCGTCTTTGAGAAACATGTATGGAGGTTCTCTGGGACCCACCATATCCCTCTCTACCCTTCCTGGTACGTGTTAAAGGTGGGACAACGTACGGGTCGGATAATGTTTTATTATTTTTTTTATCTTACTAAGGGCACCGCTATTTCCACCCGCATCTCCTACCTGACATAGAGCCAGACGGGTTCACTTCGAGCACATCTGGGCCCATTGCCCCGCACCAATCACCAAGCGACCGGGGGGAGGACACCGTGGCGCTCCATTGTTAATGGTGAGATCTTTCGGGGACGACACGTGCCAGGGAGGAAGTCGGAGACTAACCCGCTCGGCTCGTGGTAGCGGGCACGTGTCAGGATGGATGTGGACAACCGTTCAATTAGTGGCCATAATGGAGATGGAGACTTGGTAATGATCTATGCATCACAGAGAGTTTACAATTTTCAAAATGACAAATGCAACTTTCAACCAATAAATAAAAAAATACTAATATGTATTTATCTTGATAATATTATATATATAATATAAATATTATAAAAAAGGATAAAATTAATGATGAATTAATGGCACAATTACAACCTTCTAATTTCATCTTAAATTTGCTAGAAATATAAAAATAAAAGATTCCAACATTTTAAGACCTGAGTTAATCGAAAATAGGTATTCTGGGACTAAAGTTATGGTAAATTCACCTTAAATTAGGTAAAATTTTAAAATGAATTTCAATATTTAAAGAAATAAAAATAATTTTAATGGCTCGAAAATAAAAAAAATGGTCATTTTGTCTTTATAAGTTTTTTTAATGTTTCTTAAAAACTTGAGAATTTTTTGAATAGATTGGATGTGAGTTACACTATTTTATTTTTTTTGAATAAGATCTAAATACAATGTAATTGAGGTCTCCAAAAACTTTTAGATTTTTTAAATTCGATAATATATTAAGCGATATTTAGACCAAAGTTATGGTAAATATATTTTAAATTATATAATTTTTTTTAAAAAAGCATAATTTCATTTTTTTTAAGAGTTGAAATAAATAAAATACATATATTTAAAAAAAGCTTAAAATATAGAAAAATTCTCATACAAGCCTTTATATGTTATTTTCTAGGTTTTCAAAGTTGAAATATTATTGAAATAAGTTGGATTGGACTTACACCGTTATTAAATGGGTTATACTATTTTTTAATAGGAGTCCAAAAAATTATGTGTTCCAATCGAAACAGTATAACTCTGGTATTTATTATCTTTAAAACCTTAGAAAATCTTCTACAATTATATTCAGGTGGTTTGGGGACCAAAGTCATGGTAAATTCATATTAAATTGGGTAAATTTTAGAACTGGTCATCGGTATAATGTAGAGTTTATATGCATTTGGTTTAGAAAGGAAGTGGAGGAGGAAAACAACAGATGAACAGTTGAGGGCATTTTTGTTCCGAAATAAATATGAAAAGAGGGTGCTCTATGGAAAATAGACGAAAATAAAAAAGCTAAATTAATAAATTTCATATTCACTCTTTAAATTAAGTTTAAGGAAGTGAAAAATCAATAGATGAAAGCAATAAAAGGTATTTTAAAATAATAAAATTTCAATCAATATTCATGGTTTATAGCACAAGCCAGAGCAAAACCTCATGGATTACAGCCAAATTAGCCAAAATGTGGAGTCCCAGTAGCAACATTTTACGGCATTCAAAGTCTAGGAAGGAAGCGACACAGCAATCTGAAATGTCAATATAAAAGGTTAAGTATCATCGCATAAAATGGTCCACATCTTACTACCAAAAATATTTGAAGTGAGTCTGACAATTGCATAAAAATGAAACAACAACCTAACAAAGGCACAAACAACAAATATCAAATCACACAAGTAACTGGTTATATGAGATCAGCAACATTGGAAGGCAGCTCCTGTATAACCACATTGTAGAACCTCTGAATGTCAAACAACATCCTCTCGTCATCACGGGTGACAAAGTTTATTGCATTGCCCTTTCTACCAAACCGTCCGCTTCGTCCAATGCGATGGAGATAATTCTCTGGTTGGGTTGGTAAATCATAATTTATAACCATTGAGACTTGTTGGACGTCGATACCACGAGCAAGGAGGTCGGTGGTGATGAGAACACGAGAGGAACCAGAACGGAATTCACGCATGATAATATCCCTGGTGTTCTGATCCATGTCACCATGAGTGGCTGAGACTGTATGATCCCTGCTTCTCATCTTGTCGGTTAGCCAATCCACCTTTCGTCGGGTATTAACAAAGATGACACTTTGAGTGATGGTCAACGTTTCATAGATGTCACATAGGGTCTCAAGTTTCCATTCTTCTTTCTCCACGTTTACATAAAACTGGTTGATACCCTCTAGGGTAAGTTCATCTCTCTTTACAAGGATCCTAACAGGTTTATTCATGAACTTCCTGGTAATCTCAAGTGCTTCGGGAGGCATTGTGGCAGAGAAGACACCAACCTGAATTTTTGAAGGAAGCAGCTGGAATATGTCGTAAATCTGAAATAATACACCAATTGTCAGATTTATATGCAAGAATTACTTTACACACGTATGATTTCATTGAATGAAAGGGAACATTACATATGAAAAGGTCAAAAATGCAAAAATAACAATATAGTAAAGCCCCGCAGCACGTGGAAGTATAGAAGATGCGATAAATAGTAAGCATGGCCACTAAGTAATTTATATTTTAGCATTTAATATAATAACATTTTAACAAAAAGTTCATCAGCAATGAAGAATAACGAGGATATCATAAATAATTTGAAAACCGTAACGAAATCATATAGTTTGCATGGACATGGTAACAAAAGTCTTTGATGAACTCCTAGCAAAATAGACAAAGCTTAGTGCCTATGACATCAGGGAAACAAAAACACAAGCTCAATGAAGATTAGTGTTCGTAGTGACAAAAGATGTCATATACTAAGAAACAGGCAGTACCCTGGGATCTGAACTTTAAAAACAGATGAAAAAATGTACTAACTATAGGATAAATACCAAGACTACATTTGTGCTTGCAGTTGCAACATATATAACATGAAATATCACAAAGAACATTTACCGATACAGTAATAAAATTTGTTTCATCACAAAGAGAAGAAAGATAGAAGTGATCGGAGAGAACCTGGTCCTTGAAACCACGTGAAAGCATTTCATCTGCTTCATCCAAGACAAACATTTTAATGTAATCCGGGAGAAGGGATTGCCTCCTCAACATATCAAAGACACGACCTGGAGTACCAACCACAACATGCACACCACTTGAAAGAATCCGTTGATCCTCACGGACACTAGTTCCACCAACGCAGGCATGAACTTTAACACCTAGATAATCACCGAGTGCCCGCATGACCTTCTCAATTTGTTGTGCTAGTTCTCTAGTGGGACCAAGAACCAAGGCCTGACATTGGACCAAACCATAATCAAGCTGTTGCAGAACTCCAGAACAAAATGTTGCAGTTTTTCCTGTTCCTGATTGTGCTTGCTGAATAACATCTAATCCCTTGCAAAAGGGAACTATCCCTCTTTGCTGAATTGCAGATGGTTTCTCAAAACCTACAAAGAACAATGTTCGACATATGTAATCACGATAACACTTCAAACACAGCTAGACAAAAGCTGCTGTTATATTTTCTTACCATAGGCATAAATGCCTCTAAGAAGATTTTCCTGAAGACCCATTTTATCAAAACTTTCACAAACATCATCATACGAGGTGAAGAAATCCTGTCCGTCGGCATTAAGCCTGTGTCAAATGTCAACAATATTAAAGCAAGGTCATTTGTGAAAAAAAACAACAGAAAAATATGTGACAGTAGCCAAAGAAAAGGGGAACGGTGAATTACAGCTCCTTCATTTTAGCATCATACTGATGAGCATCGAATTGTGAACCTTCCGGGGCAAGTCCAGCCATGTCTGCAAAGAAAAAGGATAATAGTATTATACAAACTGATGAACAAAGAGTCTAAAACATAAGAAACGAATTTTATCATAACATTATATAAACTAACAGATGAAATTACCTAATAGGCTTTACCATAAAAAGATTAAAAAAATCACAGGACAACAAGACGACAAAAGAACTAAAGCTAAGGAGGAAGAAACATGCCTGAACGATGAACTAACAATAAAAAACGAATAAAAGTGTTCCAATGCTACACAAAAATGACAAGCAAGATCCATATTTTGGCTTTTCCATGTTGAATGCTATGAAATTTATCTACCGCTTCAAGAAATTGCTTAGTGGTAAAAGATAGGACCCGGATAAATTCAAAGGTCAAGGAGCGAAGGCATAATCAAACAAATAAGGCCGTAAGAAAGAATCTGAAGACTTTGACTTGATAACAAGACACACAACCTGAATGATACAAGAACAAGAAATTTTAGCTATGACGACATCGAGCATGAAGAATCAACACCATATAAAACAGAAACTAGTTAGCGGGACAAAGAAAATCCTATGAAATAATATGCCAAACCTCCCATAGAATACGGCAAACAAAAACATCTAAATATCCTTCTGCGTGCCTTGTAACAATGTGGTTGCAGGTAAGAATGAATGTAAAACATTTAGGACCAACTTCGACTATAAGTTCCAAAACTCAAAATGAACAGGCAACAACAACATCAAGAATCACAAATCATAAACGTTGGATTCTTTTAGAAAAGAAAACCATAAGAACGTATCAGCACTGCGACACGGCATTAGCATGGGAAGGCCAAAAAACCGCTCCAAGTGAATCCGAGAAGACAAAGAAAGACATGACGATGTATAAAATTCGAGAAAATAAATAAATAAATAAATAAAAGTGAAACGACCAAAAGTACCTTTTTCGTGGATAGGAAGCGGCGATTCACTGATTCGACGAAGCGGGGAGAATGAAAAAAGCGATTGAGACGGAGGAGTCGGCGATGAACGCGATACGATGACGGCCGGCGCCGTCGCGACCGGTTCTTATAGGGCGGGTGCTGATCAAAGGTCGAAAAGGGAAAGAGAAATGAGCCGTTTTAGGGTTTCCATCAGACGAACAGGAAGCGGAAGCGGAAGCGGAAGCGGAACGCGGTTCGATTTTTTCGAGTCTGAACCGGTCTGCTCGGATCGATCAATGCTGGAAACCGGTCTACCATATTGACTTTTGTTTCGTTAGTCAAAGGATTACATATTAATATGGTTATAATACAAACTTCTAAACTAATGATCCTCCACAAGCTAGGCTTTCTTTCGAACGAATCAAATTGATAAATTGAAATTTAATGATAAAAATATACACATCAACCAATTAAAACTATTGTCTATTTATACATGTTGGGAAAGAATATTCCTCAACGAGATTTCTTCAGTTGAAAAAAATCTCATCATTGTACGATTAGAGAAATCTATACACTGTCACAAATTAAGGATAATTCTAGAATTTGATTGAGAAATTTTATTCTCAAAATAATAAATTAAAATATAATAATAAAAATATACACATCAATCGGTTAAAACTATTATCTATTTATACATGTTGGGAGAGGATATTCCTCAATCAAATAACAAGATTTCCTCGTACATTTAGAGAAATATCATCATTGCAACATGACTTTATTATCATTTTAAATTTATTTATTAAAATAATAATTTAAAAATAATATAATTATGATGCAAAATATTATTTTTTTTATTTTTATATTTTTTATTACAAATAACTCTCAGCATAAACGTAGAATTTTAGTTTGAAGATGAGTACTACCAAATTATTATTTTATAATTATGATTTATCAATCCATGGGAAAAATATATGAAAGAAGCACATCAAAAAATTTATGATGTGAAATTATCATTATTTGATGATTAATATAGAAAACAAATTGAATCTTACATTCCTCGGAAGATATATGAACTCATATTGGCATAACCTAATTTATAGCATAAAAATTTTACGAACCTTTTGTTAGATTATGTGACATAATAATTCAGGATAAGATATATGAGAGTCTTAATTAGATTTGAATTAAAGTAATTGGTTAGTAGAAAGTGAGTCTTGGTATTGAGACTTTTTTCTTAAATTATGTGATCATAGTTTCTAATATCGTTGTTGTAATGATCACTTGAAAAGTATAAAAAAGATTAAAAGGGTCTAATTTTTCTACATAGATATAAAAAAATTTTCAGAGTATTCGAGGTGTCATGTTTAATATTATTATAAAAACGTGTAATCTATGATAATTTTATATTTTATTTATGATTGAATATTTTTTGCATAATACTTTTTTGTAATACCTTTAAGCATTGCCATATTAAATTGGTTATTGTAATATTACGTATCTACTAAGCAATACCCTGCGGCTTAGATAACAAAAATCACATATGGGTTGATTTAAACTTAATACTAATGGATATCATCCTATGTACTTACTATATTCATATTAAAAAATCATATGAAAAGATGCTATGCAACATTACTTGTTGATTTAATGTTAATTCTTTAAATATATTGAGAAGAAACAAGACTTGTCGAGACTTGTGTGTTGGTTAATCAAAGTAGGACCTCGAGACCTTAAGTCAAAATTTCTTGTTAGCCTTAGAATATAACAAAATATTATTTGCATACATAATATAATTAAATCAACTTTTCTGACAAGCCTCATTCAAAAGTTGTGTGAGCAACTTTATCATTGTCAAACAACACTAAAATTCTGATAAGAGTTCATTTGATTTAGTAGTCTATTTTTCTGTTGAAATTTAAGGATATTTATCGTCTTATAAAAAGCACACTATTTCTAAGGAGATTATAATTGATTTTTAATGAATTCGACGCTCGATCAAATTTATTGATTTATTTATTAACTTAAGTATCAATTTTTTTTTTATCTGATACATTGTCAAGAAAGTTTTATAGGATCATAATTCAATTATTCAGCATTTATGATATCAAATTGATCTGAACCATCTTTTATATCAAACAATAATCAATGGCTTCCATGCTAAGTTTAAGTTTTTATTTGTTAGCATTCTTTTGCAAAATGAATAGTAGTATTTGTATCTCCTTGCTCCTTCACCAACACAGTGATTATATATATATATATATATATATATATATATATATATATATATATATATATATATAAAAATTCAAGAACTAAATCATAACAAGGATGACTAGAATCATATTATAGAGTAAGATAGGATTTAGAAAAAAATTGGAGAAAAAGGAGAAATTGAAATCATTTAGATAGTGTTGGGCAATTCATTTGTTGTGAGATATTGAACACCTTAATTCACTTATGCGTGCATGTTTATCGACCAACCAGTTGATACCCACGTCTGACCGAACAGTCACATTTGAGTCCCCAGTGTGGGACCCAAGTCGAGGCATATGTTACCGAGCAAGTACACGGTTGGGTAAATCGTCAAACGCTGGGAATAGTGGTCCATTAACTAGGACGAACCCGGTTAACGCCGTAAGGGTTAAAAGAGTCATTTCATCCCCTTCTGTTACGGACGAATTCGTGGAATCCCCAAACGTGTTGTATATATCTCACTTCACGTCTTCGCACCGTGCGAGCCCCTTTCTATTGCTTCTTTCAAAAATAAACTCAATCTCCCTCCTCCTTCAGAAGACGACGGCGACGCGGCGGCGTTGGGGGCGAAACCCTAGTTTGATCGGCAGCAATATTGCGCGATTTTGAAGCAGATTTTGAGGATAAGGGAGGAGGAGAGCCGTCCACATCTATACTTGCCATGGCGAGGAAGGGTTGCACCCGACGGGAGCTCTTGGACCGGTGGAGCGTTATCCAGGAGGAGCTCGATGGGGACGATCCTTCCCCCTCGAGGGAGCGCCGGATCCTGCGAGCTAAGGAGGAGTGGTACTGTTCGATCACCACCTGTCTCTCTTACTCTATCGATTCCTTTTTCTCTTAGTTCTATGAATGGACATATATGATACGGTTGTAGTTCTTGGAATGGTGTTCGAAGGTAGGAGTTCTCTAGGAGTGGAAATTCTTAATTTCTTCAATTGCTTTCATCGCATGTTCCATATTTCCGTCTCTGCGCACCTGTGCGTTTAATTAGTGGAAAGGGACTTTTAACCTATAATAGTTGTTGGATGCCAACGCGGATCGCTTCTTTTGCCTGAATTTACTTGGTAGCAAGCTTTGCCTGGCTACAAATGGAAATATCAATCTTGAGCCTCACTTGATCCCGAAAAGGGATATTGTAAGTTGAAATGCTGGTCTTTTTACTGGAGACAGTTCCATCAGAATTATTGTATGTATGTTCATGTTCTTGAAAACAGAAGCCCTAATGCGTGCCTCTCATTTGTTTCAAAGGATGATTACGTGACATACAAGGAGAGTTTTATGATATGTGTGCTGGAATAGTTTATGCAATATAGATCAGAAGGGGGAGGGGGTATGAAGGGGCTTGAACTGCCGGGAGAGAGGGGAGGTCCTCATTGGGAGGAGGCAGCATCTGTGATTGTGGTCGTTCGGCAGCATTGGAGAAGGAGGAGGTCAATTGGGGTGTTTTTGGGGAGGGGTGGGGGTGGGTGGTGTTCGTTTGAGGGGAGGCCATCTGGCAGCGTCAAATGATTGGAATTAATTGATTGAACCAAACCATTTGGCTCAATTTGGGTTGTACTGGATTTAACTCAATCCTTCTGCATTGAGTGAATTTATCCATTTACATTGTTAGGAGCCTCACAGTGCACCTGTTACAGATAGTATCCTTGACCAATCTATCTTCATATGCAGATATAGAGTTGGCTTAAAATTTGAAATGTGAGATTCACTGTGTTCTTGTCTGACCTTCTATGAGCATCAGCTATAATTGAATAGCTTAGGGAATGACAGCTTGAAGCTTCGTTGTCTTGCTTTATTGCTTAGGACACCAGATGTATGGAATTTTTTACTATAATGTTGTGAATAATTATATTTCTATAGCCGCATATTGGTTTATTAGAGGTATCTATCAATGTCAAACAACTAGAAATTTTAGCCCAATATGATATATGGGAGCTTAGTCCTCCGCCCTAAGGTTGATGTGTTCTGATTCTTCTTTATGTTTGGATTTATTTAATTTCCACTCCATTACTCAAATGATTGATTTGTATAGCCGTAGATGGATGGTTGTATGAAAAGAATACACGTACTGTTGTTTGGTACACTCACATCCGGATATTGGCCACTTATTAATAACTCCTATGGTTTATCAATCTATAATAACCTTATAATTCAGAAAGCATTTTGTTAAAGCTGGAGTTGTATTTGAGCCCTCCGGAATCATTTCTGTTTGGAAATTTCAGGAAGAGTAAGTCGAGGGAGTATATTATAATTATCATTGTGTAGTAATGAATATTCTTTTCATTTACCTTTCGGATTGCCTATGGCTATCCTACTCAGTATAGAATAATAACTGGTCAGCTGCATATGTTGTTGAGTCCTAGATACTGTAAGTTTTATTTATTTTTTAGGAGTGGAAAGGTCAACCAAGAGTTGAACTTAATGGTTTTTATATTTGATAATGGCAAAATTATTAAAAGTTGATTACGCATGCTATGTTTTACTATTTCATTAGATTTCGTAGGGATTGTCATTAGTTTATTGTCGGTAAAACTGTCACTACAGCCTAAAATAAAGAGTCGCTCTGTATCAAAAATTTCTGTTATAATATTATAAGGTCAATGATGCTTTTTCAACTGATCATGTGCAAAAACTATTCTTTTAAGGTAGAAAATATTACAAGAGTAATTTCTTTTGGCTTTTGCATTGGTATGTTTTATATTAAATTACTATTTTTACATGCATTATTTTTATGATTTCATTGTTCAGAGTTCCATAATTGCAAATGGCTGACGCTAGACAGTTTGTAGATCACTTATGCCTTTCTAAAATATTGTCATGTTTGGTATTTGTTATTTGATAGCCAGATTATATCATTCTCTATGTGTGACTTCCATATTATCTTTTGCAGGTTTTCAGATTCCTTCAACTTTTTGGTTGATTTACCAGGGGAAAATCATATCTGGTGTGAGTACTCAGACTTAATGGGACCTCTTTTGGAGACATTCCATAACTTTTTCAAAGATACAAATTCTGTATCACCTCTTAAGCTTTTGTGGAAGCGGGTTTCTCGAGAACTGGGGCATTGCACACAGTGTATATGTCAGCATCATCAGGCTCAAGAATATTACAATGTTGAATATGAAACAGATTCTGTTGATCCTCTACTGACAGTATTGCACTGTCTAGATGAAGAGAGGGTAACAGAACATCTTAAAGATATTAATATGCGAATTCGCTGTAAGGAGTATGATCCAGAATCTCGTGGGACAGAAGTTGTTAGCGTGATGTTTGAAGTATGTTAACTGTAACTTTATCCTTGTTAAGCACTTCTGGAACTATTAATTGCATGAATGGTCATTTGCTTCTCTCCTTGCTGCTTATTGTTAATGTTATCAAAGTTTGCCTAATAATTATCCAAGAGCTATGTTCACATAGTTTGACCACTGAACAAGGTTGGCATAGGTATTTGTGGCATTGATTAATAGTCAAGTATAGTTTAACACCTGCTATGTCTAATCATGCATTGAACTCCATGTAATGAGTCTGTAACATCACATTTCCTCAGTTATGATTTTCTCTCAAGATATGTCCAAAAGTTTTTTGCATGACATATTTATTTTACCTAATTTGACGTGCAAGTCATGTAGCATATTTAATATTCCATTTATTTATTTATTCTTTTTTTGGCTTTTTCTTCACGATGCCAACTAGCGAAGTTCCTCCTTTGTTCATTGTCAAGTCATTTTACTGTTTTAAATTACATAAATATAATAACTGGTCATATTTTGCCACTGCAGGTGCTAATGTTTCCTATCTTATTGGATGACCAATCACTTGTTAATGAGTTTCAGTTCTTTATTGAAGCTGTTGATGAGTCTCATGAAGTTACTCTCTCAAGCAATCAGCAGTATCCAGTAATTTTCTTATGAAATTTGTAATTCTTCTTCGTTGCATTGCCGCCATGTTGTTTCTTTGTCTATTATTTTGATGGGAGTCTGTTTCCATGTCATATTTTTTTAATTGCTTTTTTACTCAGACTAATGGTTGTCTTCTATAGGGAATATATGCTCTACTTTTCCTTAAAGGTGGGCGGGCAAGGGCAGTTGGATTTCGTCTAGCTGGATGCATGGGGAAACTGCGGTACCTTTTTTGCCCCAATTTTTGAATTATCCATTCAAATTCTTAATTGGTATACTGATGGTCTAGTTAAAGGTTTCTGTTAGCGGAAACATAAGACTGAATGAGGACAGATGGCTACAATATATCTGCATTCCTGATATGGCCGTTATTTCAAGCAAAAGCTAATGTGTCTTAGCCTAGTTTTGGGTACAACCATGGAACAGAAATGTTTCAGGTGCTTTTTTTCTGAGAAGTTGAGCTGAAGTAGAAACAAGAAAGGACTATTTAAGATTCTTTTTACAAAAAAACCAAAATAAGAATATTGATGTGATATACTAGATTATGGATATTGCTGAAAACCTGAATATTCTAGTAACACGTGGAAGGATGGTATTCTACGTAATATGTATACTAAGGCTGGTATTTTAGACAGGCAGCTCAGAGTTATCCTAGACAAAACACCTATATTTGCTTGTTAATTACTATCTTTCATGATGGCTAATAGTAGATGGAGGATCAACATTCTTACATGCAGTATTAAAGTTTAAACTGCAATTCTACTTTCGTTTGTTTCTGGGAACTTCTTTATTGTCTGTTACTAGGTATTTCAGCAAAAAATTACATCTGAAAGATGATGAGATGACATCATTGTTGTTCTGCCAGACCCAAATTGTGACCTGTGACCTGTTTTGAAGTGAATTTCATAGTGGGTTTTGTAAAAAATTACAAGCATCCTGACGTATTCAACATCATTATGGTGTTTCATCTTCTTAACTATATAGATTCCTTGTCTAGTTCAATAGGTAATTTGTGCTTCTTTATGCCCTTGTCTATTAGCTCTCCTGTTTGGCGTCATAATGAATGGACTGTGATTTCACCTCACTATCTGTTCCTTTTTATGTTAGTGACTTACAGTTATCATTTGGAGCTCATTTCAAATAACTTTCTTTATTACATTTTTTTAGGAGAGCAACAGATCTGGAGCCCTTGCAACCTTTGTTGAGGAAATATATTGGCTTTCTTGAAGCAGAGATTTTACCATCAGCTTCAGAAGTGTTAAGACCAAGAGTGCAACTTGAACGCATACATGTATGGAACGGGATCAAGACATTGTATGTGAATTAATTCTTTGGAATTTGAATACTAAGTTAAGGTTCCACCTAGATTTCTTACCTGTTGTCAAAGACACAAAAATAAGTTGTTATGGTTTCGTTTTGATGTGGAACCATTTAACGTATTGCACCTAACTGTAGACTTGGCTTTCTTGAGGCGGAAGCACTTGAAGATGGGATATTGGAGAAATATCCTGTTTTTCTGAGTATTGTACTCAACCATATCAGTGATGACACACCTGAATTCTCTTTTGCTGTTGCTTGTCTTAGGACATTATTTGAAATGCTTGGTGAGTGTTTGATTTTTTTCACGTTTAGAAACTTATCAGCTTGAGAAAGTAATTTGAGTTATTTTTATATCTAGGATGTAAGCTGTGGTTGAGAACAACATTATCACCCAGTATGATGCGCAACACGCTTTTGGGACAGTGCTTTCACACTCTCAACGAGAAAAGTCATAAAGATATATTTGATCTTTTTCTACCATTTTTGCAGGCTTGTCCATCTGTCATCCTTTACATAAATGTTTAATTTCTAACAAGCTTCTTCAGTTTTTTAGTTATTTCAGTTTACTAATGTTTATTTTAAAATCCTTACTCCAGTCTCTTGAATCTTTGCAAGATGGTGAGCATGAAAAGCAACGAAGACATTTTCTTTATTTTCTCCTTCATCAAGTAACTCAAAGTAGAAACTTCAGCAATTTAATGCGAAAAAATGCTTGTAAGGTTAGCTGATCTGTAAGATGGATGTGACTGTATTCTTTTTTTGTTGCATACATTCTATTATTTGTTCTAACATATTTATCATACTTATTCGTGTTAGTCATTTTTTTTTTCAGATTGCACTTCTCATCATCCAACGTGGCTATTCAATGAATCCTCCATGCCCACCTTTTGAATGTGCTCACATGTGGTAAGCAATTATGAAAAACTGAAAATTATATTTCTTGTTATATGTTTGTTTGCTTGCTAATATGTTTTAATCTTTTCAGTAATCAGGCTTAATGTACTAGTCTTTGGTCAATGAGTGTACCATTTTACTTATGTTTAATTCACTCTGACTACTAGTCTCCTATTTGTTTGACAGGGGGCCATCTTTGGTCAGCTCATTAAAGGATTCATCTCTTCATTGTTCTTTGCGTCAGCCAGCATTTGATCTCATCAATACCATTATAGTTTCTGATGCCTCTGCTTTGATGTCTTTAAAATCAAAGTTCAATGATGCTTTCCACATTCATGCGAGCGTCCCACAAATATCGCTCGATGATGAAGATGATCAACTATTTTCTTATGATGTCGAAGAGAAGGATAATAGCTGTTGGAGTGAATTTGGTATCCAGAACAAGCTTACCTCTCTTGTATGTGCAGAATGGGCTTGTATTCCCATGTTATGGTTTGAAGCTTTAACTAAAGTAGACCCCTCTATGCTTCCTGTATCTTTTTCCAAGGCTGTTTTCTGGGCTTTATCTCATATTTCACTATTAGAGTTTGGTTCCATCATAGAATTCTCATCCTCCATTGAAGAGTTCCTGTCATTAAATGCTAGAGAAATTTTGTCATCGTTTGGGTGGGAAATCCCTACTGGATCAGATGATGGTGGTGATGGAAAGGAGTCCAGAAACTCTGTTAGGGCATCATCTATGGCTTCTTTCCTAACAAAAACACTCAAGAGGTTTTACCAATGCCTTCTTCCATGAGAGTTTCATTACCAGCTTTGTTAATAATACTCTAACTGTGTGACTTTGAAATAAAGTTTCTGCTTATTGATTTCTTTTTTTGATCTACCTGGATTTTCTTTATGTTCAGCACCCAGTAATTTCTGAAACTTGACCTAGGCTTGCTGCCCACTTCGTATTGCAAATCGAGCAACATGAACTTCAGAAGCAGTGGACATGGGAACCAAGAATGGCAGAGAGCTTGATACTTTTGATTATAGATCCTGATGATGTAAGGATTTAAACTTTTCCTTTTAATTTCTGTGAGAGGTTCATTCATTAGGCTACTAGAGGTACATTTTAAGTTTAGGGACGGAGGCATGCTGGTTCTGTTCTGGCATATTTATGATGGTTAGCACAGATCAGCATGGCGTGTGTGCCAACTGGTAGGGGCTCAATGCCTGGCAAGTGCTATTTGGCTCTTTTTCTGGCATTGCATGTTTTTTTTTTTTTGAAGTTACCATGGTGATACAGTATGTGTTTCTTGAATGGACCATCACCTAATCCATAATCAGAAGCTAGCAAATGAAACAAGGAAAAACCAATGGAGATTTATATGTTTTCAGAGTATTAACCAAATCTGTTAACATTTACATTTTGTTTCAGAGCATAAGACAAGCTGATAGAGTGATCCTGGAACATGTTTCAAGGACACGGGGTCTGACTTCTGGACTTCAGTTTCTTTGCTCTAGTGCATCTTCTCTGTCTGCTATGTTTTCAGGGTTGAGATATGCATTACAACAGGTAAGCTCTGAAACACAGATTTTTAGATAGTGGTACTGAAATTCCAGTTGAAATTGAATAGTCACTCCCATGTTTTATATATTATAGCTTATTGGTTTATTTTCTTTGGTCTTCTTCGGTCATCCTTGTGTAACTTTACCCTCACTTGGAGTTTTTCTTCCTTGTTGTTAACACAACTCTTGCCTTAAAAATAAAGAAACTAGACTAATCCATCTGAGTGTATATTGTATATTCTCTCCAAACTACAGAAGTGGTACTTTATAGCCAAGCAGAATGACAATTTATTCCACCAATAAAAAAAATACTGAATGATCTGGTAGCGGAACATGCAGGGTCCCCTTTATGAGTGAATGACTAGTGATAAGTGTCAATATTAGAGTAAGTTATCATGTGTGCTTGCAATATCTTGAAAAACTTTCAAAGTTTGACAGGTTGTATTTTGATGTAAAAATGTTGATAGAACTTTGAAAATAACAAGCAAAGTACTGTTCAATTCCTTTTCAGAAATGAGAATTTTCTACTGACGTTTTATGTAAACCTGGATCAGTGTGGACATCAGTGACTTATATGATTGAGGCTTGTTAATCTGGCAACTGCACCTATCATACTGAGAATTGATGAACTCGTACTAGTTAGGATCTGATCTTGTTTAATTCATCAGGATTCATTAAATATTTCTTTCTTCGGGGATGAAAAAAAAAGAACCTGCAACAGAAGCAATTTAACAAATGGTAAAAAAGAAAAAATAGCACAGATGACACTTGACAGATATCATATGTTGTCTGCACTAATTACATGGGTAGCCCGGATCATGGAGGTTAGAAATGGGTCATTTTTTTCTGGATCCCACGTCACCAGGAAGATTTTCTATTTCACAGATTTCTTTAGCCTTTTTTTTGCATATGCAGGAACCCCTGGGCAAGGGTGTATGAGTTGCATTTGCTTGAGATGATTGTTACTAGGGTAGAGAATACCTAATTCCATGGAGGCAATTAACTGCCTGCCCTAAGTATACGCTGGAGTATGTATAGTCTATTTTGATGAGTATTTTATGCATGTAAAAAATCTTTAATTATATTTCTCTTCTAATGTTCTGGATAAATGTTGGTCACCTGTTATTGAAGAGTTGGAGAGGAGGTGATTGTTGGGTGCTGTCCTCAGGCAGTTATGTTATCTACAGGAAAGTGTAGTCCACTGGTGTTTTGAATAAACTAATGTATTAAGACCGTCCAATTGTGTTTGAGTTTTGTAATTTTTCTTGTTTGATGTTGGAGTCTCTTTTCATTTACATGATTTATTTCTTTTGTTAGCTCTCTGATGGTGGCATCAGATTCCTGTAGGACAGATTTATTTCTTAAATAGTACTCTGTTCTGCATGACACATCTTTAATTTATTTGTTTGATGATCAACACTTGTTTCTTTTTACTCTCACACACTTATAACTAGTGTTTAATGTCCCATGATTGCTCTTATACCTTTTGCCAGTTTCGTCAAACAGTATCAAGGATATGCTTCTTTAGACTGTATTGTAACTCTATATTGTATAACAATTTAAGTTCTAGAATTCAAAATTTTTTTTGGATCATTTCCTCTTATTTTGCTCTCTTTGTACTGTTTATCTTGTTGACGACCTACAATGGTGCTCTGTGAATGATCTGCTTAGCTCCAAAGGGGAAAAAGCTTTTCAGTTTTTGTAAATGCCTTTATTATGTTCAATCTCAGGTACCGGTTCATTCGCTTGTGGCAAATTTTCATAATCTTCACCACTTATTTTTCATCCTGCGCAAAGTTTTAAAGGAAGTGGTTACTTCTGATAAAAAATCAGTTAAAATGGATACAAAATCTACAAATCCTTTATTCGAGGGGGGATTTTTGCGCCAACCCTATTTTGAAAATTTGCCAGACCGACCACCTGGAAGCTCAGGAACCATAGTGGATATGAAATCTTGGGAGAAGTTTAGTTGCTTTCTATCAGCAGTTGTATGGCCATCAATTGTACAATGTTTAGAGGAAGGAAAGGAGCTTGTCAATAGCAAAAATTGTCAGGTATGACCGTATGATAAATCTGTTATTGTTGTTATTTCATGTCTACAATTCTAACTTGTTTGACTTTTTTCAATCATCTGTTATTGAGGTGGCATGAGATGTGGTTGTCCTTGATAGTGGCAGAAATAAGCTGCACTTTAATTATTTTATTTTTGATTTTTGTGGCTTTTATGTGGATACTTTAAATTCAGTATACATTCTTCATCTTTTATTTTTTTTTGTTGCAGATGACATGTGTTCGATTGCTTGAGACTCTTCCTGTTGTTTATGAAAAACTCAGCTTCTCATTGTCTGAGTTGTCTGGCAATCTAGCATGCTTTACCCATGATATATTTGACTTAAAGTGGTTCTTGCATTTGGTGGAGTGGGGGAGATCTTCTCTTATCGTTGTTAGTAGACACTGGAAGCAGTGCATTCTTTCTCTGGTGAACTATTTAAAAAGTTCACACACAATTAAGACATCATGCGATCTTGGTGCTTTTGAAGCAATCGTGTCGCATGGTTAGATTTTACTTTGGGTTACTCATTCACCTTATCCCCAACCCCCAAAATGTGTGACACTTGCCTGTTCTTCTTTTGCAGATACTGTAGCAGTTGATAAGTTGAAGGAGAAAGTGCTTCAACTTAAGATATCAGTGTCTGAAGATGTTGCTCGATTTTATGATCAGAAAGTCCTGCAGCCAAAAACATTACTTTCTGAGCCTTCGTATGTGAAGAAACATTCTGTTTCAGAGACTTATGTCTGTAATGATCAAGTTTGCAGTGGGGCGACATTGCCACCTCAAACAGTTGGGAACCAAGATGTTATTATTCTTTCAGATGATGAAACAGAAAAGAAGGTTTCCTGTGACTTAGTTATTACAGGGGCCTTACCAGATAACCATTTAGACAGTGCTTGTCTGTCAGAAGATGGATTGAAGAATGTTCCATCATTAAAATCTTCTGGGAACTCTCACGTTCCTTCTCAAAGGGCAAATAAGGATGTGGTTATCAATAGCAGTGTGTCTTCGAAGGTTGAGTCAGTTGTCTGTGAAGGCACAAGTAGCATGATTCTTCCAAAGAGCATAGAAACAGATGGAGTAAGTCAGTCATCTAATACAAGTGACATCATCTCATCACTTAAAAAAGCCAAGTTATCTAGCCAACCTTTTCTTTATCAATTATCTTCTCAAAATTACTCTTCGGAACTAAGAAAAGATGATGCTATCATCAAGGAGTTGATTCGTCAAGATGATGATATCTTAGAACGTGCCCTTGATAAATCTAGGCATGCAAAATTGTTGCCGGCAAAGCAAAGCATCTCTGTACCTAAAAGGCAAATCGTTCAGCTTCAGTTGCCTACAAAAAATAAATTTGGTTCTCTTAATAAGACAGACTCAGGGACTAGAAGACTTAAACCTCCAAAACTAGATGACTGGTATAGACCCATCTTAGAATTGGACTATTTTGTTCTTGTGGGATTAACCACTGATAATGAAGATGGAAAATCTACTTTAACCAATTTAAGGGAGATACCTTTATGTTTTCAATCATCAAGCCATTATGTTGAGATTTTCCGGCCATTGGTATTGGAAGAATTTAAAGCCCAATTACATAGTTCATACATTGAAAATTCTGGGGATGACATGTCCTGTAGGAGCATATGCTTACTTTCAGTTGAAAGGGTAGATGATTTTCATCTGATTCGTGGCTGCCTTGATGGCACTGACACTGTTGCATCAAGAGTATGTGCTGAAAATGACTTAGTTTTGCTAACAAAGGAACCCCTGCAAAATGCAGCCCAACATGTGCATGTACTCGGAAAGGTATTATTTGGATTCGCTCTTTTACTATAATAATTAAGTTTTATGCCTAACAGGGTCTTGTAATTTGTTGGTTTCTATCTTAGGTGGAGAGGCGTGAGAAAAGTGATAAAAGTCAATCAATAGTTCTTATAATCAGGTTATATCTTCCAAGTAGTTCTTCACGCTTTAACAAAGCAAGAAGGCTACTTACAGAACGAAGTAAATGGTTTTCAAGTCGGATCATGAGTATGACCCCTCAACTTCGGGAGTTTCAGGCTCTTTCCTCACTACATGACATCCCTATGCTTCCAATCATCCTAAATCCAGTCAATCATTCTGCTGGACATCCTGCATCTAAAAAGGTTCAACTGGATAAGCTTTCTCGGTGCATGCAGAAAATGTTTATATCATCATATAATGGCAGTCAGATTCAAGCTATAAGCACTGCCATTGGGTCATCGGAACCCAAGAAGACCTTAGAACTCTCCCTCATACAGGGTCCTCCAGGTTTGAAAATTTCTCATCTCTAATGATGTCAACAAAGTTGCACTTGTTAGAATAATTTGCACTAGACAGTTTAAAGTTTTACTATGCAGGAACAGGCAAAACAAGAACTATTGTTGCCATAGTAAGTGCATGGCTTGCTTTACAAAAAGTTCATAAGAGCCATTGTTTTAAAACTCCAAGCGCTCATTCAATACATGACAATAATGAATCTAGTCATTCAAAAGGACTTATTAGTCAGTCTGCTGCATTGGCAAGAGCTTGGCAGGATGCTGCCTTTGCTAAACAACTGATGAAGGATGCAGAAAAAGATTCTTCTGTACCAACAGAACGTCCTTCACGAGGAAGAATTCTTATCTGTGCGCAGTCAAATGCTGCCGTCGATGAATTGGTATCTAGAATCAGTGAGGGACTTTATGGGAGTGATGGGAAGGTATACAAATCTTATCTAGTGCGGGTTGGAAATTCGAGAACAGTTCATCCTCGGTCACTACCCTTTTTCATTGATACACTTGTTGAACAACGTTTAGCAGAAGAAATGAACAACCAAATCTGCGGAAAAAATGATAAAGATGCAGAATCTTCTAGTTCACTTCGTGCAAAACTTGAAAAGGTTGTAGAGAATATAAGATTCTATGAATCTAAGCGTGCTAAGATAGAAGAAAATGAAATGAACACCGGCAATTCAATCAATAACAAGCCTTCCCAGAAAGGCGATCCACTAGAAATTTCTGATGCTGCAATCGGTGCAAAGCTCAATATTTTGTATGGGCAGAAGAAGGCAATTTGTGCTGATCTTGCTGCTGCTCAGGCCCGAGAAAGGAAAGTTTCTGAGGAAAGTAGGTCCCTCAAGCATAAAATTCGAAAAGCTATCCTCAAGGAGGCAGAAATTGTGATTACAACTCTTAGTGGGTGTGGTGGTGATATATATGGCGTTTGCTCTGAATCTGCTTCCAGTAATAGATTTGGAAAATTTTCTGAACAGAACTTGTTTGATATTGTTATCATTGATGAGGCAGCCCAAGTATGTTTATAGTGTAGTACTTTTTTTTTTACTTCTTTATTGTGGCTGACTGAAATGATGAAAAATTTCTGTTGGAATTTACTACTATAGGCTCTTGAACCAGCAACACTAATTCCGCTTCAGCTTCTCAAGTCAAATGGAACCAAGTGTATAATGGTAATGATGTTCGTCATGTTGCATATTTCTCATTGTAGAATTCTGATTACACTTTCAACCTGGTTAATGAGCTTTCATTTTGAAGGTTGGTGATCCCAAGCAGCTTCCTGCTACTGTGCTCTCTAATGTTGCAAGCAAATTTCTCTATGAGTGCAGTATGTTTGAGCGATTGCAGAGAGCTGGTCATCCCGTAATAATGCTAAATGAACAGGTAAGGATGGGTTCAAGAAAACAATAAGTCTGTAGCTTTACAGCTACTTGTTTTCATAACATATTGATGGCTATAGTAATATTTAATTTATATAATCAGTGTTTCTCAGTTGTCATCTGTTAACATATTCTAAAGGTAAATAAATCTTAAAAATGCCATTGAATTTTTCTTATATTCATATAACATCCTTTTTGTCATATTCAAAGCATAATTTTGTTTGGTCTGTGATTGTGAATGTATATAAGAGAGTTCTTGTGTGTCAAAGACACTTATTTCTTATCTAATGTTGAGTATTATCTTTATGTTTTTAATGATCACTGGCTAATGTTTAATAATTAGGAGTATTGCTTAACGAAGTTCTACACATGCATGCTACTAGCATAAATCCATAGATACAAACTAACGCTGTTTTTATGTATTTGTTGTTCAACTAAAGTTCTTTTGAGGGCATATTTATTTTATTTCCTGGCATGAGTCTGTGATTTGCATTTTATGCAGTATCGCATGCACCCTGAGATATGCAGATTTCCATCAATGCACTTTTATAAGAACAAGTTACTAAATGGTGCCGAGATGGAAGGCAGGTCAGCTTTATTTCATGAGAATTGTTGTCTTCGTCCCTACATGTTCTTCGATATTGTTGATGGTCACGAACATCATGGAAAGAATTCTGGTTCTGTATCCCTTTATAATGAGGCTGAGGTTGAGGTAGCAGTTGAAATATTGAAATTCTTAAAGAAAAGGTATACACGCTTCTCCTAATTCTTTGAGAAGATCTTATGGTAAATTATGCAGACAGTGATTTTTTGTCATTCTTTGGTTTTTTTCATTTTTGAGTTAGATACCCATCAGAGTTCATCTCTCGAAGAATAGGGATTGTAACACCTTATCGGAGTCAGCTTTCATTGTTACGTTCACGTTTTTCCATGGCATTTCAGTCAGATGTTGTATCTGAAATAGAATTTAACACTATTGATGGTTTTCAAGGGCGTGAAGTAGATATTTTGGTACTATCAACCGTGAGAGCTTCTGGTTCTAGTTCTGAACGACCTAAATCTAATTCAAAAGGTATTGGATTTGTTGCGGATGTGAGACGCATGAATGTTGCTTTAACACGAGCAAAAATTTCTTTGTGGATAGTAGGTAATGCCAGGACACTGCAAACAAATGTCAATTGGGCTGCTCTTATTGAGAATTCTAAAGGGAGAAATTTATTCCGGTCATTTGTTAGGCCATATAGTCATATATTTGCTAAAAATTTATCCTCGTACAGTGAAAGCATAGACTCTTCAAAGTTGGCTTCATGTTCTACTCACCGAAAGCATAGTGAAAGGGATAACAATGTGGGCTGTGGAACACAAGAGGCCAGAACCAATGCCAAAACAGGCAGCAAAATAAAGAGCAAACTTGGTAGGAATCTAGACATGCAAACTAGCAGCAATTCACGTGATAGTGGCTTGACAAGTTCTATTGGGTCTCAAAACTTAGGAGGCAGTTCTCTTTCAGCAGGTGAATCACCATTGCAGGTACATGCATGCTCCAAGGATATTATCTCCAAGAAAGCTTCTAGAAAGAACAAAACAAAGAAGCCTCAGAAGCAAAATGAAGAGTCAGCTCATACTGAGAATATATTGCAGGAACAACCAATTTGTGATAGGCTCAAAGACGAAACTAATGGCAATGTACCTTTGGAAATGGATTCTTCTATTGGATGTCTGATAAAGAAGGCAACAGCTGCTCGGAGATTTTCTGAACATGCTCCATCTAGTACTTCAAGTCAAAGTTCAAATTCTCCATCTTCAAGAGAAGCAACACAGGTAACCAGTAAGAAGGCCAAGATTGGTTCTTCTGATACACAGGAGCCCAAAGATTTAATTGCACGGAGGAAACGACAACGAGAAGACATTGAGGCTCTGCTACCTTCAGCTCTTATATCTTCAAAGAAGCCTGGTACCTCATGAAAATCTTCTTCTATGAAGAAGCCATTTTCTAGTACTGCATAAGGAAGCTTCAGATTACGGAGATGGTACAGGCAAGTTTTATGCTCATATTAGGGTGTTTTTGCACCAGATTTTCTTTTTCCTTTGCAGAATCTCTTAGTTGGATTCATTTGGATATATTTTCTTATATCACCTTGGTGCTTATACCATATATTTTATAGCTGGTTTTTTTTTAAAAGCAAACAAAAATAAACATCTTCATCAGATTTAACTTATTAAAAGTTAGTTATTATTGTGATTATCAGGTTTTTTGGTTTTAAAAATGTTTCCGAAGGTTTGGTCGGTTGTTAACCATAGAGCATCTGTACCACACTGGAAAACAGTTCTATCTCCATACAAGTGACTTGTGATGGAATTAGCCCAATCCACCAAGAATCCTGTTATCCTCGAGTTTTTTACATTGATGAACCTGTTTTTTCAATCTTGGACTTGTTATATTGAATATTACTTTTTCAGTTCTGAATTTTCTTGTTTTAAATATCAGAACTTTGCATGTGATTGTTGTACCATCTGAGGACTTTTTTTCTTTGCCTTGTAAATTCTGATAGTCATAGGGAATGCTTTAATGTTCTTCTGTATCTATTTCTTAATTCTTAAATGCTTGTAAACGATAGGAGAATTTCATAATGCATTGTATGTTGCGTGCCAAACTGTACCATATGAAAAAAGAAATTGAACCTGCTTCTTTAGTTTTATCATGTACTTTGCAATGCGAGACATCTTTTAATTTCTTCGAACTACTTCATTGCACAGAGTGCCGTTATCTTCTTGGTCAGTTTTTTAGAAGATAAAGGTTGTTATTAATGAGTGATGGCAATTTTGTACTTGTGAATCTGTTCAGACGTTTGATGAGTATTGTCAAAGGACAGAGATGGATGCAGTCATATGATCTTGTACTTTACCATAGTTACCAGGATGACGAATATTAACTCAGAAAACAGGCACGTAAGCATGAACAATGAAACAACAGCTACGGATTTTCAAAAGCAGAAAACAGATGATATGTATCAAAGTAGATAAAATAATGCATGGAAATCATCTTAATATAGACATTTAGTAGCTAGTCTAAAATATACTTATCTTTTGGTGATCCAACTCATCATGCATCAAGAAGCATTTATGGTTGCATATATAAAAGAGAGAGAGAGGATGCTTTTTTAACATGTGGAGTGCTTGACATAAAAATAAAAATAGTGTACTTGTAAGACATTTTTTCCTCCGAATTAATGCCCTTTTATCCTCTCTTTGATGATTGCCATTATATCTAGCTTTCAGAAGGACAATGGCATGATTATATTTTGCTCTTGATGACTAGTCTGAATTGATGACATGCTTAGGTACCTTTGGTTGCTTTTATGTAGAGTGGTAGTGCCTCCTTCTAGTAGTTTGTGAGCCCTTCCATTTTACACAACTATCAAATATTTGTTATTTAGAATCAAGGAATTCAAACCTGGAACAGTTCATATTGATCAGTATTTACCAGAAACACATCAAGATGTGGACCACTCTACCCACGGGTCAGTCCATTTTTTTTTATCTAAGCCATGCTTTTAGGGAATACATTGACAAAAATCTCTTCTCACATGTTGCTACTCGGAGTTCACTCGTTGCACCACCCTCGCCCATCACCTGTTGCTGGCTACCTTGATAATCTCTTCCTGCTTCCTTCCTTCTCTTGCCTTCCCTTTTACTTCTTCCTTCTTTCTTCACCCATCCCCCCAAACTAGTTATCACTGTTCTATTATATGCCAACGTTCTATGTGTAGATACGTGGACATGGACCGGATCCAGATTGATATGGGCAATTGAATGCCTTGTTTAGAAGTCCTGTAATAAATTGGGCCACACAACCATTATTCCTACAAACACTGTAAGACATAGATTCATTTGCTAATTTTTATCTTCGTGAGAATATGAAGTTAAGTGGTAAACTGGTTCCAGAGGTAAGCAAATTCAGTTGCGACCACATAAATAGTCTTCATTAGCATGTAAATGCAAACTTATATATTGTATATTTTTCCTGCTAGTAACTTTTTTTTTGTTAGATTTTATTATTAAAATACTTTGTACATGATAGTATAATATTATTGCTAAATCTTTTACCCATTTCCTATACCAGTTAATCAGTTGTTTACTTGAGTATAAATGTCATGCCATAAATTATTAATTTGGTTATTGCACCTCAATATATAAACTAGATTATGTTTTCGTTTTTTAATTTATATAATGTTCTGACATTTAATTATATCGTTTTCTCCAAGTGCTTTCCAAAACATTGGTCCTAAGGTTAGCTTATCAGTACTTGCTTTTTTGTTTCTTTTTCGAGTCATTCATTTAATTTATTGTAAAACATGTAGCACATTAGCAGGTCCACCATGGTTAGAACACATGATATGATAGCAGCTGATTTAGGTAATGTCAACCAAGGTTCGCTTTACCGGTCCGTACCGGTATACCAACCAACCATCGATACGATATGTATGGAGGTGTACTGACATATCGTATGTTAATACGCCTGGGCGTAACGATACTAAAATTATTGAAAATTGCTTAAAAATTCTTGAAAAATAGAAAAAAGCTGGATTAGGGTTTTTAAGTTGTAAATAAAAAATAAATTTAGTATAATTTTAGCAAAAATAATCTAAATTAGGAAAGAATAATGACATCTTTTTTAGATTTTGCAAAGTAATTTTATGGTACGTTCTGAATCTTCCTTCCGTTAATATTGAATTATTTAGAAAGAAATAATTTGAATTATTAAATTATCTTTTAAACAACATAAACTCTAAGATTCAAATGAATTAAGTAATCAATCAATGGATATACTTGATTTTACCATCAAAAAGAATGATGAGACTCCATGGGTGGTTGATCGAGGTCCTTGATCATATGTATTTGTATTTCAATTTGATAAGTTTGTTGGACTCAATCTTGAAAATGATCCCACGACATAGTAGACTAAGACACCATATGATTAGTGCATCCATATGGTGATGGTCATAGTCTGATTGTCATGAACCGCATGTGTCCGAGGTGACTGTTGAGGCAAGGACGATTGCATCATTGATTGGTGTGGAGCATGGAGAATGTCAAAGCTTATACTTTCGTCACTAATCTGTTGTTTTGTATCATAAGATCGATCATCGTATTGCTGCTCGGAGAAATATGATCAACTATCACCGTATTGTTGTTGGTTGCAAGATTCTCCATAATATAATGGTTGTGAATACGATGAGCTTCGTTGTGTTTATATCGTGTAAGCTCAGTCGCATCTGCTTAAAATCATCAACGTCTCTTCCTTTGTGTATAAACTTGACCAATATCTCGTTGAGCTCTACGATCTGAATCTTGGGTAGCATGTAAAATACTGCTCCTTGGTCCATGCTCCACCTTTAAATTGTGTAGACGAGGCCGACTCCCTGGTATTGTCGACATCATCGGTCGAGTCACTACTGTCCACGTCGTTGTTGTCTCAGGACCGAGCGGATTGTTGAATGCGGTTGGGAAGTGTCTCATCGCTCGACTCGATTCTTTCTAATAGTGCTATTGATGCTACTACCTTCTTCTTTGCTATTGCCTTTGTCTTTGCATGCTGGGCGGACGACTATGGTGGACGAAAGGGTTTAAAAACCCTTTCCTATGGTTCAAACGATCATATTGACTGTTGGAAATAGCGCAATCTAAGCCCTTGATCTATAACGGTCGAAATCCGACCATTCTTGATCGATATAGGTCGGTAACAGTCGGATTTCAATCGTTACCGACCGGTACATGTCTTGTATCGCCAAATACAGGGTCATGTAATGGGTGTCGCTCGGTAGAGGCCGGTCCATATACCAATCTCCAATCGGACCAGTATGTACCACCCATACGTGCAGTACAGCTTGATACGATGAACCCTGATTGCAACTGATATAGGTAACATTTGCTAAACATTGCTTCTTGACAAACTTCCAACTACACAACAATAGCGCCTAAGGTCCCAACTATCTGGTTGGCTACGTGGATGTTCTCCCACCATCAAGCCATCAGGTTTCTATTTGGTTTTAATAAATATTTCTTTGGTTATTCCCCTTCATATCTTCTCATTCAATAGACTTCTCTATAAAATTGTCATGTGAGCATTTCTTCACATGTTTCTCCCACAGATTTACTTGACTGCCACTAAAAATGGGTTGAAGGTCCTAGACAATGGAGTGTTAGTTCTGCAATTACCATAATTTATGGGTTTGGTATTTTTTCCAGGAGGTTACTACTTAGTACTCTTTCTCGAATAGTTAGAGTTTGCTCTTCTTACCACTAAATCACTAATTCCTCTTGTTCTTGGATCATATGTAAAATTGTCAATGGAACCATCATAAACTACACGTTTTGTCTTTGTTTATGATGAAACTTGCGCCTGGCTGTTGGGCATGCATGGCTACTAGTCTGCGTATTTGGTCTTCTAACGACAACAATAATAACAAGCTGCAATGTTCCGAACATAATTTTGCTTTTAACCAGTTGGTAATTATCATAGTTATACACAATCTCTAGATGAATATTTTCTTGCAAGAAATGAGCCAGTTTTTTTTCCTTTTTTTTTTTGAAGTTCTGTAGCAACTCTTTTCCAATCTGAAGTCTCTTGTAATATTGGTACATCTAAGAAATGTTCTTCATCATCCTGACATTGTACCATGCTCTGGATTTATGACAGCTCGTACTTGCACTCCAAACATCGAGGCAAAGAGGCAACTGAGAAGCACTTCTATTCACTACTGCAACATGCACCTTAATGGATGTAAAGAAGCACTTCTTGGTTGACGAGTAACTACACCAGAATGTCCAATTGGATGATGCAGTGATTGGGAGATGGTAAGAATCTTTTGGAGCCTCTCTCTCATAGATAAGGTGCTTTTTAGGCTTTCTGGTTCTCTAGTTTGATTCATTTTTTAAAAGTCTTTTTGACCTTTGTATATAAGCTAAATCCGTATCTTATGTATTCTGAAAAACATAAAATTTTGTAGACTATTATCAGGGGTCTTATTTTCTACTTCATGCAAGAGTGGGAAATATGCAAACCATTCTATTGCATCCTTTGGCTTTTGTCTATATGCTAATGTACATGTAAATACTGAACTGAGTGGATGAAAGCTCCATCACATTGCTTTGTTTGGGAACAAAAGACTTTTTCTATTTTTGCTGGCATTATTCAAGATTGACCTTGTAAAAGTCATGTTTCCATTCTGGTATGTTAAATTAATTGATGTTTTTTCATCATTAAATTCCTCCTAACAGCATGCAAATCTGTGCGCAAGGGTAATGCTTTCCAGAGAATCTACTATATTGTCAGAGTTTTTACCTGTAGATCATGTTTAACTTGCTTCATTCAAGTTCATTGAAAAGGTATGGTTTTGCATGAGCTGCCTGAATTAGTATGAGCACTGAATATATTTTTTCCTTAAATTTATGATCCGTGGTTCCTGATTTGTTTTCTGCGGTCGCTCTATGATTCTTCAACCCTCATATATACTTATGATCTGCTTACTGCATGCATTCATTGCTCCCACTTAAATCTGTTCTTGGTTCATCCTTTTTATATTTTTCGTTGTGTCAAAGTTTGTTTCTCCAAGCCTTCCATTTATTTGACTTGTACTACTTCTGTCTTGTCTGTTGCACAGTGGGATATCTCTCTCTTATGGCCTTGTCATTCTATTACCTTGCTGACTGAGCTACTTTACCATGATGTCTTTTGCATACATTGTAGAACTTACTGTTACTCTATTGCAGCAACCATTTAGCCTATGCAACGGTTAGTCTGTGATGACATGTTCCAATGGCTATTCTGTCATAAAAGAAACATCGATGCAGTTTTTACATTTGGTTCGGTGTAGAATTAAGTAGTCCATGAAGAATGGGAATTGCACTTTGCTGTTTTTATGTTTTGGTTCATAATGTAGCTGATCATTGGCCTTCGTATTCGAATGAAGCCTCGCTTCATTCAGGTGTTCACACAACTGAGTTGGAGTCTCTACTTAAATGCCACTTGAGCTTTAACATTTTTCTTCGACAGCTGGGTGCAATTTCATTATGCTGTTTTTATCTGCCTGATTTCTCTCATTGCTAGCGTTGCTTTTTAAAGATTGCCAAAATTATGGATGATGTTTTTTTTATAAATATTTTGTCTCGTTTTTCCAACTCTCTTTTGTTCTAACGTTTGCTGGGGGTAGCCTCATCAATTTAACCATCGTTATCATATAACCTTGACCGTGGCAAACCTTTCCTTTTCCTTTTATTGTATTGTTTATGATGGCAACTTTAAAGATTTGCAATGCTAGTATTGTAACTCTATATTTGATGTTATGTTGCAGTTACGTTAATTGTATTGCAACGTTAATGGTGTAAAGTTGCAATCTTATTACTTACCCTCATCTGAACCAAGTCATATTTAGTTATGTAATGCACTCATTGTTTGTCTTGGCTTTAGTTACGTCTTTGTTGCCGTAGAGTAGCAACATTTCAAATCACAAGACAAACCTAATGAGACTAGTCTTTTTCCTTGCGGAAATTTGAAGTCGTAGACTTTAACTGGTATATTAAGCAGTGAACAAAGCTGCTTGCTACTTGTATGCAATGTGTTAAGTCTCATTAATGTCATCTGGCCTCTGAGAACTTAAATGAATTTTCTTTTCAGTCTCCTGCGTTAAAAATGGGGTACAACTACTCTAAGTCTTATGCACCTTTCTTTTCCTCTGACTAGGTCTCAGGAATAGCACAGGTTTATTGACTCGACGCATTCATCACCTTGAGCTGCAACTTAATGCCGGCATTAAAATGAGAACCCAGGTAGCTTCATGCTTTAATGACCGTGCGGTGTTCAAGGATGCCTTCTTGCAAGATGGAAGGTGGAAAAAATTTGTCATTTTAATGTGGAGCACGAAATTTCCAAACCAGATTAACAATTAACATCACTTTCTACTTTTTATATTTCTTTATGCAAAGTTTAAGTCTTTGTGTCTATATATATATATATATATAAGAGAGAGAGAGAGCGAGCGCTTAGACTTCTAAAGTTGTTGATCAATAACTACTTATACTGTTGTCTAAAGTATATGTTTATCTATATACATATACTTTCTCTTTTTAGTGTGTGTATATAGGGCTAATTATAGGTTATCTCTATAGTTAGCTATCATTAGCATTCTATTATCTATATTTTAAAAAGGTTTTTTTTAACATAATTATAAAAGTAAAATTTTTAGATTTATTTATTCTAATGTTATTGATTTTACTAATGGAAGTATGAAAATAAAAAATAAAAATATAATTTTTACGTTCTAGTTGGTGTTGGTGGATGATGTCATTGTTAAGGACTGTGAGTGACTGTTGTGAACGAGAAAAATGATGACGAGAGGTGAGAGTCGCTTTGTATCTTTATTGACATCGATGCAGTTATCGAAGCAACATTTTTATCGTTTGACAATAGCGTTGATGTTAACATAAATGCAGAGCAACATTGTTCGATAATTACATTGATACTTACACAAATGCAAAGCGGCATTACTCAACAATTGTATCGATGTCGATGTAGTTATAAAGCGATTCTTATATTTTATCATCGTTTTTCTCATCCAACACTTGCGACTCTTAGCAATGTCATTGTCCGTCACCATCGATGTCGGTCGTCATCATCAATTGGAACATTAAGATTATTTTTTTTATTTTTATTTTTATATTTCTATCGATAAAATTGATATTATTATAATAAATGAATCTAGATGTTTATAAAATTTTAAAATATAAGGATTGAAATATTATGAATAACCACTACTCTTTTCCACGTGCAACGCCTGTTAACTTCAAAATATACGCAAACAGATCCCATTTGCTGTCTCGAGTTCAATCGAATAACACGAATATAAATCCAAATATCCATTAAATTTTCGGGTTTGGGTTCATCCTGTATTCTCAAACCATAACCGATGACCTTTGGTCCTTGGAATCTTTATCGGAGCCGGTTCGAATCTTCAAGTAAATCCGAACCGATAACGACGGATCCCAGGGTAACATCCGACCGCCCGATCGTACTCCGGACATCACCCTGATGGATCTCCGGGTGATTCAGTCGGTCGATGCGGATGCATGCCGCTCCCGTCTCCGCCCAAGCGAATCTCTACTTCGCCGTCGAACGCTCTGCAACACAACAAGCACTCCCTCTTTCTTCTTCCCTATAAAACCAGTTCCTCGCTTCTTCCTCCTCCCACTTCGATGCTGAATCAAGCGAGCGGTGCCATTAAGGGAAAAAATGTTGAGCATACGAGAGATCGTGCAGCTGAAGCTGGTGATTCGGCAGTGGCGGGAGCGGCTGTCCGGTCACGGAGGGGAAGAGGCGACGGTCCCGGCCGGGTGCGTGCCGCTATACGTCGGGCCGGAGGGGAAGCGCTTCGAGGTGCCGGCCCGGTTCCTGAAACTGCCGGTCTTCGTGGAGCTTCTGAAGCGGGCGGAGGAGGAGTACGGGTTTGAGCAGGCCGGCGGCCTCGCCATCCCCTGCGACTCGGACTTCTTCCGGTGGGTCGTGGACGCGCTCCGCCGGGACCAGGCCTCGTTCGGGCAGCTCGACTTCGACGAGCTCCACGCCCTCTTCGCCCGCCACCGCGACGCCGCCTCCTCCCCCGAGGCTCGAGTTTGATTGTTGTTTTGTGTCTTCTTTTCCTTTTGCTGGGGAAATGTAATGATGATAGATATGCTAATTAAATGATGGAAGGAAAAAAACAAAAAAAAAGGGGAGTGTAGAGTGGTAAATCCATCCATGAGATCCTAAACACCGGGATCGAAGTGAGATGCGAGCTCTTAAGCAACCTTCTCCTCCCCCTTCCTCTTGTCTCTTGAGGCCTTTTTTTAGGGTTTTGAGGGTCTTTGGGGTGATGTTGATGCCGATGATACCCAGAAAAACTTGAATTTTTTTACTGCTTATTTTTTTTTGTTCTTCTTAGCGTTTGAAGGCTTATCAATTTCGCACACATAGATCGGTAACAATCTGCTGTTCCTGCTCATTTCTCATCAGACACTGCACCAAACACTGCCATGTAGAAACTGTCACGTATATTTCATGCTCTAGTCTGGATAATTATGGTAAACTAAATAATTTTCTTTCTTCGGCAGCCGATCACTTTTGTTTTGCATTCTCATATTTAATTGTATATTTTGTGTCATCGAATTTACAGGTTATATCGAGCAATAAATATCTCACAGAATTGTGGAAAGTATCTGATGGTGGCGATTATGATAAATAACTTTTGACTGGATCATTTTCTTTTATTTTTTCAGGTCTAGTTTATGTACAATCTGCAAAAATTCTGACCATTCTCCTTCGATGGTTGCAAAAGCATCTCCAGGGCTCCAAGCTTGATGGTTGCTTCGCCTTCTGGCAACTTGTCTTCAAGATGTCGAAGAGACCGATAACGAGTGTAGCATCACAACAGCAATTGCTGTTGGTGTCCAGGCGAAAAGGCTGAGTCGAAAGGCAGCAATCTCCGGGGATTCAGCGTCTTCCTTTCAGTCTTCATGGTAAATTGATGCTCTACTTGATTCTTTTACCGCTCTGTCTTCTTCTTATGAATCAACCACCACAGATGTGGTAGAACAGCCACAGCACGTACCTCCTGGCCATACCCGCCGTCCTTCCCATCCTGACCATCGCCGCCCTTGTCCTTCTCTTCGTCCTCAGAACCCACCTTGCTTTCTTTCTTCTTCTGCTCGTCATCCTCGGGGCTCATCTTGCTTTCCTTGCCCGAGTCCGGCGACTGCTTTTCCTCCGCGGAGCACGACGTGCATCCGCTGCACATCGCTGGCACTGTGAGCTTCCTCCTCGTCGACCCTCGGCCTGTAGAAGAAGAAAACCTCGCCTCTCTCCTGTATCCACCAGTGTTACAGTACATGAATGTAAACATGAGGAAGACAGGCGTGGGAGGAGTGAGTCGGCTGACCTGAACCTCCACCTTCGGCTCGGGCCTCGTCTTCACCTCCTCTCCTTGGCCCATGGTTTCCGGTTCGTCTTTCTCGTGCATCCGCGAGGGGGTGAGGAAGACGACCACCATTTTGTCCTGCGCTGTGGCAAGTGCGCGCTTGGAAGAAAGAGAGAGAGAGAGAGAGAGCAAAACGTGGTAAGGTGGAGGGGAAGCCACGTGTGCATGTCCGCAAGCACGGCTGCGTGATTGCCAGCTTTGTTGGGCTGGGATTTACATCTGAGACGGCCCATATAGCCCAGCCCAATATAACTTTCTTTTAATAATCACAGTTTATAATAATAATAATAATGATAATATTCTTAATAATAATAATAATACTATGAGCGAATTCTCAAAAAAAAAAAATTCTAAATTTACAGCACTTCAACTTTGAAAATTTTTTTAAAGTTAAATCATTTAAAAAAAATTCTCGAGTTTTTTTTTTTATAGAATTCACCCTAATATATAACAACAACAACAAACAACCATTACTATAATAAAAATATAAATAAAAGGATGGTATCACAATTGGTCTTCCACAGTTAACCCATCTTAACTAAAATTAATATAAATAATCCAGCTAAAAATTTCAATCAGACTCCACCGGTCGATTTGAAATATCTTAAATTTAAGATATTTAAATTTAAGAAAAGTGAAATATCTTGAATTCTTTATTTGTTACCAAAAGATATTTGTATTTTTTAAGGGTATTAAAGTTTTTTTAATATAAGGATGAAAGAGAACAATGTCCTATTATATTGGTTGCTCCCTCATCCTTATCATCCATCCTATTTCACTATACTTACTACACATGCAAATCATTCTTATACTAATTTGATCCATATGTTTCATACTTTTAACACAATCTATAATCGTATTTAATGGTTCTATCGTTTCCATTCATATGAAAACAGTCATTCACCATTAGTTTAATTGATTTTACTTAATTATATTTTTAAACCTCTAATTTCGCCCAAGCAATTCTACAACTAGAAATAATTCGGTTCGGACGTAGGACGGGTGGCATTCCAACGGTCAAATAGGATAGTGATGATATCTAGGGGATCAAAAGTTGGAGAACTAAGCTCGGTGCTCAGATTTCTCGACACGGTGATGGATATTTCAAGTAGCAAGTCGACGAGAACTTCCATGGTGGAGGCGGGTTCATCAGCCTTCTCATCTTTCGAACCGCGTCGTCGTCGGCGTCGTCGTCGTCATACCTGCGGCGGCTTCCGGGGTGGGGAGGGGGAGGCTGAGGTCGTCGGGTCTGAGGACGGCGCGGAGGACGCTGACGGCCTCGCTCATGGAAGGCCTCGCCTTGGGGTTCTCGCTGAGGCAGTCGAAGGCCAAGCGGGCCACCTTCTCGGCCTTCTCATCGGAGTACTGCCCGTCCATTCTGGGGTCGATGATGCGGAGGAGCTTGTTGGGGCGGACGAGCACCGGGCGAGCCCACTCCACGAGGTTGTGCTCGCGGCCCGGCCTGCTCTGGTCCAACGCCCGGCGCCCCAGCAGCAGCTCCAGCAGCACCACCCCGAACCCGTACACGTCGCTTCTCGCCGTCAGATGGCCTGCGGAGAGTCGACATTAGCAGACAATACACACACATTGCATCTAAGCATCTAAAATACTAAATTAATTAACTAAATTTATGAACATGATTTAGATAAGATTTAACCAATTTTAATTTCGTAACCATCTTAAATTTATTATTGTTATTGCATCTAAAAACTTAAAAAGCCGTAGATGTTCATTAAGCATGCAATAACAAGGACATTAAAGTACTCACGACAAGATAAGAGCTTCTTAAATCCTTCTTCATAGTATGCAACAATGGAAGAGGAGAGGGAAAGCAAATGAGATTGATAAATTTTGATTGGCTGCCACTACTCCTAAAGGTTTAAGCTATTTAAATATACACTAAATAACAAAAAAAAAATAAAAGGGGAGGAGGAAAAGGATCAGTATGGTACAAATACTACTTGAAACACTGGATGGTCTAAAACAAGAGACAAATGTAGGATTTAAACAATCTGATATCAGGAGAAAGATTTCGATTGGTTTAGTAATCTTTAGGCAGTTAGGAGAGATTCTAATCTATACAAAACCAAGGCATGAAACAAATGATGTTTCCAGTAGCAGCTTCCATAGATTTCAGGATGGTCTAAAAAAAGAGACAAATGTAGGATTTAAACAATCTTGTATCAGGAGAAAGATTTGGATTGGTTTAGTGATCTTTAGGCTGTCAGGAGAGATTCTAATCTATACAAAACCAAGGCATGAAACAAATGATGTTTCCAGTAGCAGCTTCCATAGATTTCAGGATGGTCTAAAAAAAGAGACAAATCTAGGATTTAAACAATCTTGTATCAGGAGAAAGATTTCGATTGGTTTAGTGATCTTTAGGCTGTCAGGAGAGATTCTAATCTATACAAAACCAAGGCACGAAACAAATGATGTTTCCAGTAGCAGCTTCCATAGATTTCAGGATGGTCTAAAACAAGAGACAAATGTAGGATTTAAACAATCTGATATCAGGAGAAAGATTTCGATTGGTTTAGTGATCTTTAGGCTGTCAGGAGAGATTCTAATCTATACAAAACCAAGGCATGAAACAAATGATGTTTCCGGCAGCAGCTTTGATAGATTTCCCTACATCAGAACCTCTAAAGAGCATGCATCTGTCGAAACAATCTATAGTTTACCAGTCAATATGTACTCGGGAGCTGCATAGCCATAAGTACCCATGACCCTTGTGGAAACATGTGTTTGCTCTCCCATAGGCCCCTCCTTTGCTAGCCCAAAGTCTGAAAGCTTCCCATTATACGCCTGCATTATGAAAATATTTTCAGATAAATCTTAAAACCCACAATCATTGTCATTGTTCAACCTACATGTCAGTTATATTTGATTAAACAGAATACTAATTTCTCACTGGTTAGATGACTCTGCATCAAATGGAAGAGGCTACAATAATTTTTTACACATTTCCGACAGAAGCTGTGTCAAAAATAAGAAGAGAACATTCAAAAGTTGCATTTTATCTATTTTCTATTTATGTATCTGTTACTAGTCAATTTAGAATGATTTTGACCACGCAATAATAAGAATTAGTACAAGTTTGGTCGGGCTACATCGTCTTAGAAAATGAATAGAAGTATTATTTATATTTAAAGCGACATGAGAATCATTTGGATATCTCCAAGTGTGAAAGGGTAAGCTTGGAGGTCATTTATAAGTTATCATATCACACATTCTAAGGAATTAAAAGAGATAAGACAATTAATATTTACCGATGTGAGGCAAGAGAGAAGGAGACATAACAAGAGTTCACAAAGCTCAACGATTCATATAGCCATTCTAAATAGTTAGAATATTAGGATTTGCTATTGTGTTGGTTGGTGTTGGATTCATAACAAGACTTCCAACATGAAGTCTTCTTCTTTTTGTGACTCTTGTCAACAACAAAATCTGTAACCATAGCGACATGTTCAAGAGGTGATGAAAGAAGACAAACCACGTCAAGCAAGATGTTTGATGTCTTGAAATCACGATAGATGAGGGGTCTTTCAGCACCATGAAGAAAGGCAAGCCCATTGGCAACATTCAAAGCTATCTTCATCCGAGTCAACCATGGCAAGGTACTGCAACCCTCTGAAGGTAAAGACAATGCGACAATTAATCATAACAATAAGATAATGCAACAATTGCACTGGTCAACCATGGCAAGGTTTAACATAATGCAACAGCGAGTCATAACAATAACATCAGAAGTTATCTTTTGCTAATCATTTTAGTCTTTCTTTAAAATCTTAACCGACTTTGAGACACCAAATCATGCTGCATCTATGAATAAAACATATGATTCATTGAAGCAAAAACTACCATCTGACTAATGCACTAGAAGATGTACTTCAAAGAAATTACTGGAAAAGAGATGCATTTAATTACTGTATTATAATGTGTTGGGAATAATGACCATTAACTAACTTGTGAAGTAGTGATAATGATCACAATACATTTTCCTTGGTATGCTTCATCTAGAATAACATACTTTTCGAGCAAAAACCTATTGATCTCAATTTTAATCATCTCACTTTGTAGTACATCCTTCAGCTAATTCATACAGTCCTTGTTTTTCCAATCAATGTTACGCAGCCAAATAAATTTGCTGATACCAAAAGCATGTCATGTTCTGATTTATCAAAAACTAAACAGTAACTATTATTAGATAAAGAAATCAACTTAACAGCAGAAATGATGTCTTAGAGCATGTATGTTCATCATCATACTTATGAAGAGGTGATTTTCTAAGCTCCCATTGGCCATGTACTCATAAACCAATAACCGATGTTCATCCTCACAGCAGTAGCCAATAAGCTTGACTAGGTTTGGATGACTAAAGAGCCCAAGATAGTTGACTTCTGCCTGACAAAGAAGGAAGAAGCCAATGAACTGTGAAGCTTCTGAATAGGCGATAAAAACCATAAAAAAATCCAAAACAATTAAATTTCTGACTTGCATTGATTTAAAGCAGTTTGCAACATGGTTTACTGTGTGCATACGTATATAAATGTGTGTGTGTGTGTGAATGAGTGAGAGAGTAATTGAAAGATTCAAGTCTATATTATAATTAGTTTCTCTCTTTAGTACAGAACTAGAGCATAGAGAAAACAATTACCAGCTATTTATGAGAAGTAAAAGAAATAATACTTTGAGGGTCCCTGCCGGCAATTGAGTAGTAGTGTAACATGCTCAATTTTCTCAATGGTAACTGAGATGTAGAGACTATGCTCAAACTTTTTGAATGCTCAAGTATAGAGATAATTTGAGGATCAATTATAATGATCACTTTTGGGAAAACAGACATGATATGAAAGTAAATGGAACCAATGTTCATGGGAAGCAACAGGAATGATATTTACCAGCCATTCCTTGTCTCCTTGGAGTCCTTCTGGATTAAGCTTTTTAACAGCAACTTGAGTGTACTTGAAACCTGGTCGGATATTAGCATCTATGACACCTTTATAGACAAGGCCAAACCCGCCCTCACCAAGTATTAGATCTGCACGGAAATTATTGGTTGCCAGCCTCAATTCATCATACGTAAATATTTGGACATTGCCATAGCCAGGCATCTGCCGGAAATCTTCCACATCTTTGATTGTCACGGGCAAAGTCACGACATTGCTGGTCACTTTTGCAACTTGATGTTCTTGGGTAGGGGATGATGCTAAAGAAGCATTACCAATTGGAACTGAGGAAGATTCAATGATCATTACTAGCATGCACAGTTACAAGTACTTGCAACAGAACATTCATCTTCTGACAAAAAAAACAGAGAGCATTTTTAACAGCCAAAATTTCATGGTGATCACAATATAACTCAGTAATCTGCAAAGGTATAACCATACGGTAAAACATCCTGTTTACACATTTACTTAGAAAAGTTACTTTTTTGTCCAGAGATACCGTTCTTGCTCATCAAATGTTGAACAATAATCTGTACTGTACAATTATTCAAAAAGTAACTAAAGATTAAAGTGATGTTTTTTTACTTCTCTTTTTGCAAAGCAGAAATCTACAATTAATGCTTGGAGTAGGGGAACCCTCAAACACTGTATAATTGTCCAAACTCCAGGTGAATTTTATGGCGATTGCTCTATGGTGCATATATGTTCGTACTGCAAACAATAGGACAGATGTTTCCAGCCACCAATTAGTTTTTTGTGTTCCTAAAGGTCCCTTCTTGTCTAAGCTTGCCTTGGCTTGGACATGGAACGATGGTTGTAGAATACAAAATCTTTCATAAAGTTTGTGTCAAATTAATTTCTTTTCAATTGACAACCCCAGAATTTAACTGAAGTCTACATAACTTTCCAGATTGTATGATTAATAATTCACCAAATTACATACTATTTGCAACATGAAAGTTGAGACAGCTGCACTAAGTTTTTATGTACCAACACTCGGAACTCTTTCGGCATATGAACCTTCTCCCGCTAAAGCATGAAGAACAGCAACTAGTGCAATAGGAGCTCCGTCCTTGTAGGTCTTGAGTGTCCAACACGAAGGCTATGAGAAAAGAAGATTTTAACAGTGGTATGTCTGGTCAACCGAACAGCCTTACAAAATCCAACATTTAAATACACCAAAACTAGATGTGTATGACTCAAAGTAGCTCATAATAGATTGAAGCTAATCTTTCCTATCACATGGCCAATTACTAGTTACACTAAATCAAAGTATAATGCAGAAAACTATTCAAAAGTTAAAAACCATTATTTTATGCACTGAAATGATGGTCTGAACTGAAAAGTTCCTTAACATATTTGCAAAAATCAATGTAGCTTGCTACGCCATAGAAAATAATTTGAGAGGAGAGCTTAAGAGCACAAACACAGAAACCAGGCTCTTTTGGGTGTATTTCTACCCACCGATAGCATTAGAAAGACAAGTTGTCTGCAATGATTCCTGTAGGTTCCTTGCATTTAGATCAGTGTCCCAGTTAACTAACTACTTTTAAACATCAGATGCTACTAGTAACGTTTCAACACTATTTCAGTTTCCATCAATACATAATTTTTCTTCCAGCCCTTGAGATGCTGCTCAATGTTGGTCTCTCCGCAGAAAGTTATTTTTAGGACACGGGTCTAACTGTTCCAAGCTTGATTGACTCTACACATGGTTAATTTTGACCAAAAATTAATTTCAAGCCTAAAAATGATTGGGCTTGGCTTGTTATATTATTGATCAAAGCTAAATCGAGCCTAATCCCAACACAAGTTGAACTCAAGCCCCTATGGAGAGGCTTCCAAAGTGAAAGTCAAGCTTCTCTTATACTTTGCATGAGCCTCATTCAAGATCAAATTAAAAAAATTCAGTTAATATCCATCATCAAAGCCTAAACGCATCAGTTATTCATAGATAAAAATTTACGTTTGTTTCTTAGATATACAAAAGGCACTTATCACTTTAACTACCAGAAATAGAAACCAAAAACAATGTTATATCTACCCCAAGGTTATAATTACTAATTTCAAGTATACGAAACTTTTCATACTATAATAATATCTTCTTACCAATGTGGTCCTCAATAATTAAGACTAAGAAGCAAACAAAGGGCGCGAAAGAACTCTCTGACTGCAAGACACATCCACCGCATTGACATAAATCACAAGCACAGTCCCCGTTATGTTGATATATAGGATCAATTGAGACCGAGACTAACTGAACCCAATTAAATTTAAGTTTGGCTTGGAATCAAATTCGAATCTATTTAATTGTTTATGCTCAGAATGTCGTGGATGTTCAATTACCAGATCTTACGAGAACTTGCTACTGCCTTAGCATACCGATATATTGCATACGAACGTATCATACCACGCATTAACCTAGACAATTTGCACACACAACCTAATCCGTAATAGAAAGAAAGAGAGTGCTTTTGTCGCCTCGTTTCGTGTGCAAATGAGAGATCGAGGAGGAGGTCGGGGAGATCACCTGATTCCGACGAAGTACGGTTAGAGCGGTCTTCGAAGCAAAGGCAGTTGCCCATGACGCCCTCCGGCTCCCTCCTTTCCCCTGGGGGTGGAGAGAGAAAGAGAGCCTCAACGCCCTCCGTCCATCCACCCGCCCCTGATCCGACGGCCTGCCTTCGACGGGCCTCGGAACTCCCAGGCGGCGGAGGAGGAGGTCGATGAGGCAGTTAACAGTGCAGGCCGGAGGGGCTCCGGGGCCTCCGAATCGCCGAGGGCTAAAAAGGGGAGCCTCCGAGGAGAGAGGAAGGGAAAGGAGCGGAGCGGAGCGGAAGCGGGAGATGATGTGTTTGGTTTTTGTTCGCATTATTTATTTTTAGGAGGAAGGAGGGTTTTATGTTGATTGTTTAAGGAAGCGGGGCGAGGAAGAGTCGGCGCCGGAAACGGTAAAAAACCGGTCATTATTAGAGGAAGAGCAAATCAAGCACGTCGAGTGATGCGGGTTGGAGCACGAATCTTAATGGCACAAGAGAGGGGGAGGTGGCCGGGACGGACGGCAGTGATGAGATTGGCGAGACAAAAGTGGCCTGTAGCGCTTCTAGTATCTTCTTCTCCCATATTTGTCTTGTTTATGAAACATGGTGCTGTATTTTTCGTTTAATTTTTTTCATGGTATAATTAACCTAGAATAGATTTCATTATAGATGAAATTAAAAAAATTAAATAGTTAGTAAGTAATGACTTAAATATAAATTAATTATGATCAAAATTTTGAGTTAAGGATATATATATATATCAATTGGAGTAAAGAAAAAAGAAATTAAAGGTTTTTATTACCTATCAAATTCCAATTTTTTAAAATAAAATAATATTTTTTTATTTTCCTAAATTATGCAACTATTAACGACTAATTATGTTGGAGAATCGCTTATGCTTGATTTGCAAAATTAGTCTCTATCTTCTCTTATGTTCAAGTCAACTTAGGAAAACAAGTCAGATTGAGAGTTTAAATAGAATCAAACCCCTACCTTTTGTTATTTCTTTGCATGTCTAAATAAGTTTGATCATGTCGGCCTCGACTTGACCGACTTGCGAAACACCTCATCTCCAGCATTTCATGGTCACCAAATCTACTTGACCAAATGATTACTGATGATCCAAGTCACTAAAGTTCAGTAAATGTAAGAAAGAAACAGCAACACGCAAATCTTTATTTAGATTGTTTCCACAAGGCTAAGTAACAATACACACCTTGTCAATCTTGCTACATGAACTGTTGGTGCATCACAGTGCGTTTCAGTTACTCTTGTTCTCAATCTATCGGAGGATTACCCATGGACTGCGGCACCAGTCAAGGCAATCCAATCAAAATTACACAAATAGTGACCAAATGATCTTTTAATGTGATACAATACTGCTGTTCCTTTTTTACATCCGAGTAAAAACGAAAATATGTATCAACAGCAGCAGGAAGAAATTACAGGAAGGTTAGACGACCGTAACATTGGAGCGATTAGCATTCACGCAAGGCTGGATTTGGAGCAGGCCAGAGAAGGACGATTGATGAACATCAACCATCCCTTCTGGTTTTTCGTCTATTTGGTCTGAATTGGGTAGACTCGACTTGGCATGATTCTGTTCTATGCTTCATCAGCTTCTTCAAAATGCATGCAACAGCCAGCTGGGTGCCGATGGTAGAGCGGCCTCGTGAAAGGCATACAACGCCGCCAAGGAGCAAAAGCCCATTTGCTATCCACTTCTTTGAAGATCTCGGCGGTGTCTTCTGTGATAAATCCACTCTACCCTGTCTGCCAAAGACGGTTCCTAATTTCTCTGGAGCTTCTTGGAAACTTGTTTCAGCACAGGTCTCCAACTTTGGTGGCACCTGATTAATCACAAAATATCTGCTTCAGATAAAAGATTAGGTTATCTCATGACTTCGAACTTCCATTAAAAAATTGTTGACAGATGCACAAAACAGCATGGCTGCAATTCCCCAACACAACCATTTTTTGTCTAAAGCACAAACTTTCCCGGAACAAATTGTTTTAATATATTAAACCGTGTAATTAGCAATGCTGTTGAGATGAGCTACAACATTGGCACAAGCACTAGAGAATAAAAACCACCCCAGAGACTATTAAACATGAGCCTTCAACTCCTGCTGTTTCCTAGTCACTCAAGCGGAATGTTGGAATGCATTTTGTTGAAAATAAAAGGAACCCCCTGAATTAAAACGATTGCTAATCATATTTGTCAAAATGAATCATGATGGTAAGCCATTTCATTAGAAGCAACAATATCAAACAATAACCTCAACTTTTATCAAAGATATCAAAGGATAAATTTATTGCCGCACATGTTATGGGCATTCCTGGTTGCAACATAATTTTGGGATTTCAGAGAAACAGAGGTCTAATAACCTGCCCATTTAAGAAGTAACAAGCCATGTTGGACAAAATGGAGATCAGTGAAAAGCTTTGTTATTCACAGCCAATAATGCATGATTGACAATGGAATTTGCATAGTAAAGATCAAAACTGTATCGACATTGCTGCAAAACAGTGCAGATAGCAAAAACTAGCTGCACAATATGCCTATCGTGCTTAGGTTTAGGCTCTCGCCCTTAATATGTTAAGACTAAATGAAAAAAAATTTAAAACTGTGAATATCTAATTTCCCTTTTCTTCCCTTGATATCAAAAAACTACTAAACAGCTTGAAGCTGAAATAATAATGCTGACCTTTTTAATGAGTCTAAGAAGCATCGGGACCATGGTCAAGCGACTGGGGTAGGAGGAATATTCACGCAGTGCACTGTTCATCTTTGACACATAGCTCCATATTCCCTTAGCAAATGCCAGTTTTGCCATCTCAACATTGAGGCCAGCATCTTCCTGATGCACCATAGCTATCTCACACGCATCGGTACCAGGAACTGCAATAGAAACGTTCAACCATTCACCAATAATGCAGAGATAAAAGGAACATAAAAAAGATAAACAGTTGACAAAGAGAAATGTTGATGCAGAACCAGCATTCTTCAGACATCTCCATAATTGCTACAATCAGACTTATACTGTTCTATCTCAGCAACTATGAAAAAAAGAAAAAAACACTTAAGCAAATCAACTGAAAACCTAAATGAAGACAATTCAAAACCAAACTAGGTTTAAAAATAATGGGTTGCTGTTTTCAGGCTCTTTTGATTGGTCTATTGGAGTGCCAGATGTCTTCTGCACACTGATTTAATATCAATTAGGCAGCGTGTGTTCTGATACAACTGGCATCAAACTAATTTTTCAAGATTGTTCGATACAAAGTTTGACTGTGACAGTTTAAGAGAAATTCTTCAGGCAACAACGGATTGAGATTGGAGATTATCCTTTACTAAATCATAATTATACTTCGGTTTAGTCTCACATTGGAAGTAGACAAATAATGCAGTCTAATGGGTTTATTGTTATTAACTTGGGCTTAAACATTTTGATCAAGTGGTTCACACTCAACAAATTAATGGGTCAGTTATCCTGTTAAGTCATATCGTTACAATTGGTATCATAGTCAACCTAGTATTAAACCATAGTGAAAGGCTTATGCAGTATATGATTACTCGTGGATAGAGCTAGAGGATACATCATCACATGGAACCACCACTGGGCTAGGCCTCATGTGTACCATGCTAACAGTTGATCCTGCACTATGACATATTTGATAACATAAACCTAGTCAAATCATGCTTGTCTAGAAATAATAATGCAAGAAACCACTAAAGCAACAACAATATCGAGCACATTACTCAATGGCATTAATATCACAAACTTAATAAGAGAAATTGCTTGCCTTGTTTTATACGCCAACCCGATTTGAAAAAGGCAACACGAACATATTTCTTTTGTCGTGGAGCCAAAGGATGCTCACAATCCTACAAAGACCATAGAAAAATAAGTATTGGATAAAATAGATATTCGAGAAAAAAAAAAGAGAGACAAAACTCAATGGGTTTCAACATGCAAGACATATAAGAAACAAGCCTTCAAGACATATCACTGAAAAAAAAAAACAATGCCAAAACTCTTATTTTCTTTGTAAAAATCTGCAAAAAAATTCAACAAGTTTTCTAAGTCATCATAATACATAACTGAAATGATTCTTAGGGACATGTGAGATGAACCATGAAAATTTATTTATATTTGTGCCTTGCACCAAATCTATTTTACTATTGTCCAGATGCTAACGATCATTTGCAAAAGATAGGCCTATCATCAAGTACACATAATGATTTATTGGGCAACTGGTGGTGCATCCTAGTATTAGCATAGGGTTTGGTAGATTCAGTAAATTCAACTTTTCTTTAGGTTAAAAAAAATCTAATGTATGGATCAAGAAATACTACTTCTGAATTTCAAGGATTTTTCAGAGACTTTTATCATTGCTTTTTCAGTATTTTATATTTGAGAATCTTAATTTTAGTAGAATATGCATGATACTATCTTGTAAGTCAGATTTAGGAAGTAATTTTTTAGACATATCTCAAGTATTGAAGATATACAAGGATTTTGTGCGGGACTAAACAATTTCCAACTTAAATCCTATAATTCATGATACATTGACGTCTAAAATGAAGTATCGCAGTGTCTACTTGACTCTCATCAAACAGAGAGCACTTTGGCAATATAAGATGGTGAATGTTGTAAATGAAAGTAAAGTGTTTGACACAGCAATCCTCCTCCTAAACTTTTGTTTTTCTTCTATTTTTCCTCTCCTTCCATTTCTTTTCAAGTTTCATTTGCTGATGTAGCATAGGCTTCTATAGTTGATCCACCCTATACTCACATTGATGGGTTTTAAATTCCCTTATCAGATAAAGTGATGATGCCTTACAATGTGGTGCATCTTTAGTTATTATCAGAATTGTGATATCTAGGTTTCTTTCATTAAACTAAAAGCTGTCCTCAGTTTTAATGCATAATCAAAAAATTTGTTGATGCCATAAAACCTTATAACTGAATCTAGCTGTATCTCTTACCCTAAATTGTCACATCAAAACATCAAGCATGAACCGCACCGTAGAAGAAAGATACATCATGTTGCATAAACTCCATAGAAATATCAAGGATAGAAAGACACAGTAACCAACTACCATAAAGGATTAAATAATAGAGGACATAAATCATCAATTGAGTGATGCAGTGTAGGCTTGGTGGATGAGAAATACATATTTTACTTACCTTAATAATGCAATAGAAAGTTTTGTTTTCTCCTTCCCACACACGCCATGCTAGTATATATTCCCTTGGTGTCATGAGAGGAAACTTTTTTATGGATTGCCCAATTTCTGTCCCACTATTTTCATCAACCTGCAGTTGCTCATGCTGGATCAAAATCTTGTCCCACTTTTTTCTGTATTCATTGTCCATGTAGAAATCTCTTAATAGCTCCGTGGAACATTGCTTGAATGTTGTAACACTAAGGTATTTTGGTGGACCATCCTGTGAAAACCATGGCAGTAGAAGTCAGATGGAAGCGCTGCTTTGATGTCATTTTCTCCTAATAATTTGATGTGTGGAAAACTAGCTTGCTCTACAGATCCTACATTGATGGAAATCTTGTGTACTAGGTCACAGTAAGTTAATGAACATTCAGACATTTAAACTAAAGAATATTAATGACATTGAGACTATGTTAAAGTGAAAGGAAAGGTTCTCACAAACCACTCTTCTTCATAACTCCTTAAACTACATCACAGACTAGGAACTTTGGTATTTAGAGTTAAAGAATAAAAACAATCAAGTTGAATAGCTGATTCAGTTGAAGTAAACAATGCAACAAAACAATCAAGCATGAAAAAGCTTATCATCTCCCGAAACTAAATGATCTAATTTTGGGTACAAAATAAGAACAAATTATACAGACCAAAGTTGGGAAAAGAAGAAATGAACCTGAGTGTCTGATTGATACTATTAAGCAAGGGCTATGGCTAGTTTCTTCCCCTTCAAAGGGGGAAAAGGGGTCCTCAATTTACTCAGCATCAAGAAAAGAATTAGTTAGAGTTTCAACTCACCACTATTAATTTTATCAATCACTTTTAATCAACAACAAAATATAATAAAACAATCGAATGCTGTTATGGAGTCGTAAAAAATTGACAAAGCTGTTCTTTACTTCAAACCAGTCAAGCATTCATAAGAATTGAGTTTTCATCCTAGTACAGTAGAAGTTATAAAGAAGTATCATACTATAAATTAATTAAGTTCGTTTTGATGCCGAAAGCAAGCGCATAATAGTGGCTGGTTAACAGAACTGAATTCGATCAAACACTCTATGATCGAACAATAAGCCTTCCAAAAACTAAAAAATGTACCCACATAACGATCTTCAACACAAATAAGTCAAAGGAGCATACTTTTGGGCGGAAGCACTTTGCTTTGTAGGACACAAGATCAGTGCTTTTTTCAATCACATCTTCCCATCTCTCATTCTCTTGGAGCTTTCCCTCCAAACTAATCATCAAGTCTCTCAGATCAGCATCGGATATAAGCTCAGATAATCTGCACCAAGAGCGACACAACGAAAAACTAACTCCTCTTCCAGTTACCAATCGCAACAAAACCAACAAAGACGGATGGAAAGCATGGCAAGAAAAGATCAAGGGCAAACCCAGCCGAGGAACCTTCTTCAGAATCGGTCGTTGTGGCGGACGCCGGCGACGATTCGGGAGCTCTGGATGCCGCCCGGAGGCGACGACGGGAGAAGAAGAGCCGCAGGAGCTGCCACGCGAAGAGGAGGAGCACAACGACCGTCGTCGCCCAACCACCGCCGGCGCCTTCCCGCCAGAATTCGCCGAAATCTGGCGGTACCCTCGCCAAATTGGATAGCGGGGTTCCGGATTCGGCCATCTGATCGGCGGAGAGATGGGAGGGAGGCTGAAGCGGGGGCGAGCGCGAGCCGAATCGCAAGTCTCGGCTTCAACTTGGACAAGAAGAAACCAAAGACGATCCTTCTTTTTTCCATACAATTAAAAGAACTTACTACTAATAGATGGGAAAAGATGGGACCTAAAACGTACCACGTGGCAGTGACGTGAGATATCCGTGCTGTGTGTGTGTGTGTGTATATATATATATATATATATATATATATATATATATATATATATATATATATATATATATATATATATATATATATATATATATATATATATATATATATATATATATATATATATATTAGTACCCTCATTTTATTATTTTTAAAGAGTAATCTCAATTTTAAAAATATTAAAATTAATTCTTAAAAAAATTTCTCTCTTTTATCTCAATAATACATTATAAACTTTATTAAAAATACCATAAGTGAGCCAATTAAAAACACTGTAATAATTTAAAACTAGTAAAAAAAAAAGAGGAATATTCTGAATATTTTTAAATTAAGAATACTATTTGAGAAAAAGTAAAAGAGGGGATATCTTCTGAAAAATACTCAAAATATTAGTATTTTCTAAAGAAATCATCCCCACCCCCTCCCCCCACCCTGCCACCCCCCCCACACACACACACACACATATATATATATATATATATATATATATATATATATATATATATATATATATATATATATATATATATATATATATATATATGTGTGTTTCTGAAAATTAACAAAAATTTTAAAACAAAATTTGAGGAATATTCTGAATATTTTTTAAATTAAGAATACTATTTTAGAAAAAGTAAAAGAGGGGACATCTTTTGAAAAATACTCAAAATATGAGTATTTTCTAAAGAAATCATCCCCATATATATATATATATATATATATATATACATATATGTTTCTGAAAAATTAACAAAAATATTGAAAAAAATATGGATAAAGCAAATGAAGATAAAATCCAAAATTATATTTTATTTCCTGTAAGTGATGGATAGAAAGAACTAACTGGTCAACAGGAGGAAGCAAGAGAAGGAACACCACTACTATTATTTAGCCTTAATTCAAGTGTGACTTGGTTATTCATGGTGAGGGAGGATCTGCCAGTAGCATCATCATGCTTCCAAAGGAGCCTGAGCCTTATCCACCAAAGTAGGGAGAGCAAGGCAGGACCAGGAACAAAGAAAGAAACACCAAGTCTCACATCACAAACTTGTTGATAAGTGATTCCTGTACCAGGGTACTGCATCACACCAGTCCACTGCACTTGTGGCACATCCCAAACATATGGTGGATGAAGTCTATCCAAGAAACTCTAGCAATGGCAATACAAGATGCTGCTGCTGCTTTTTGGTGGATGGAATCATCCTTGGAAACATCACTCAAGATAATAAAACACAGCCTTTCATCACATACTTGCTGATAAGTGATTGCATCACCACCCTGATTCAAGAGTACGTCCCAAATACTTGGTGAATGAAGTCTATTATGGCTGCTACTTTGGTGGACTGAATCATCCTTGGGAACTCACCAGCGATAGGGAGCTGTGTGTGATGGTTTGACCACTCTTAGAACTGCTGCGCTTGCTCCAGATTAATTTTAGGAGCTTAGTTTCAATTTATATTGGCGTCAGATTATTCCTTCCTAACAACTGTTGAGTGATGTTTTGACCACTCTAGAACAATGAGAGTCAACGGGTAGTTCCCAAGTCATCAAGGTAAAGCTGAAACTACATATCCTATAACATGTCATCATCATGTATGTATGATTGATCTGTTGTTGACAAACTAAGAAAAAAATATCATCTATGCATTGGCAACCAAGGGAGTATCTTGTATGACACAAGTATGGACCTAAGAGCACAATCTTCCACTACAATAAGCGTTGACCCAATAGCATGACCTACAAATAATCTATACTGCACAAACGACACTTCCAGCTCTTAAACACTTCATATAGCAAACCAAAACTTCTATCTCAGATAAGATAGATGATTATAGTTTCTCTCTCACTCTTCCTAAGTCATCGATCTAAATGGTTCTGTGAAAACATAAGAAGAGAAGAGGAGTCTAGTTCTCCTTGTAGATTAGCATCGGATCTAAAGAAGGTACTCAGATCATACAGAGATCTTTTCCTTTTCAAATTGCGTCAAAAGGTATATATCGTAAAAATCGATCTAATGTTATTTGATTTCAATCATAGCATAAAATTTTTTTTTCGCATAACATGATAATATAATACGAAAAAAATTATTTGAAAAGATCATTTGAAAAGGAAAAGATCTCTGTATGATATGGGTATATTTTTTAGATCCAATGTTATTGTCAATCTATAAGAGGAACTAGATTACTTCTCCTCTCTACTTATTTTTTCATAATACCACTTAAATTGATGATTTTAGGGGGTTTGAGAGAGAAACTATAATCTCTCAACTACGTAGATGGATCATTTTCTCTAAGATAATTCTTTTAGAGACTATCCTTTTAGTCCCTAGAGATACTGTCTATTTAAAGACGAAAGCATACGATCTAAGATAAATTATTACGAGAGTTCCTTTCATCAAGGATATTTCCTAAGAAATTCTATTATAACATGGACTTCTTTTCTATTAGTCTCATTAAAATATAATTAATTCTATTATATATCTTATTTAATTATAAAAAATTGATAATCCTCGGACAAAATAGAGTTTTTGGCAGCGGAGGATGACAGTTTGACTGTGTTTCATTTGGGTGTAAAGAAAATTGTGATTGAAACTGATGCAAAAATAGATTTTAAGGATTTTTTTGCATAATTTGATGGGTTCTCCGTTGAATTAATTCTATCTTCCTCACTTGTCTTTGAAAGGAATATGAAATAATAGTTATGAGATTAACAATAATAATAATAATTAGTTTTTTTAATGTTTAGGATATTATATATTATTGGTAAAGCGAAATTAATATATGGTGCAAAATGTTAAAAAATCACTAACCACTCGCTAAAAGACTAATAATCCCTCGCGTCTGTGCCGACCCGAACCCTTTGAGCCGCCATGTCTCAGGTAATCCCTCTCTCTCTCTCTCTCTCGCATGAGTCCCTGCGATCCTTCCCCTCCTTGGATTTACTTCTGTTTACTAGATCGTCTCCGGTTCCCGATCCGTCGCCTTCTGTTTCTTCGTCGAGCGATATCATTTTTGCCATACGATTTCCTTGTCGACGTGATTAGGTAGATGATTCCCATCAAATTATTGCCTTATGAAGTGTTCATCGAGTGATTCCGATCTTTTTATTTTCTACCATTTGTTTTCCCCCTTTTGTGGATCGTTTCTATTACCTGATCTGCCGTCTTTCGCTGGTTGTTGGTAGGACGAGCTCGTTTCCCTGATTTGGTATTCACTTTTCCATCAAATTGATGCCTCATTAAGTGTTCTTAGTACGATTCGAAGCTAATTTTGCTAGATCTGTGTGAGGTTGTGTTAATCTTTCCATCAGATTTATGCCTCATTAATGTCGTTCCAAGGTAATATGTAAGGTCGTCTTGATCGTGATTTTCTAATGATACCGAAGTTCTGATCGGGCTAAGTTTTGTTAGGATAGAATTCTTCTCCGTTTATTGGTATCGGAGGTTTCAAAGAATTTTCCATTCTATGCTTGTTAGTGTTCTAAATGTCCACCGCACATATACGGACCTTGTTCATACAAGGTTGTTAAGTAGTATTGTCTTTATCATTGTTGTCAACAATTCTTCCTAGTTTTGATTAGGTTGCTTTAGGCCTATAAAGTTCTTTTTTTTCGTTGGAATCAGTAACATTTTAATCATGTTTGTGCTATATACATTCTTGGAGCTCAATTTGATGCTACGTAGATGATTGGATTGGGTGAGAACTTGAGGAATTTGTATTTACAGGTATGTATGACATCTCATTGTTCAATCACTTCTTGTGCTTTGTGTTGCAGGTGGATAACCGGAACTCATCTGCTGGCAAGCGTGCTAGAACCGATGGTATGGACATGCTGTTTTTTGGCCATTGAAACAGTTGGTGGTCACTTTTTAAGTTTATGATCGCTGATGGATAGAAAGGACTGATCTGTGATCTAACATATTTTTTGTATAAGGTGGCCGCCGAGATGATGATTGGACATGCCCTAGTTGTGGCAATGTTAATTTCTCATTCAGGACAACATGCAATATGCGAAACTGTACTCAGTCAAGGCCTGCCGACCATGATGGGGTATATCTTGCCTGATTTTATGGTGGCATTTGGATCTTTCAGGTCCTAACAATTGAATTTGTTAAAGCAAGTTGTGAGATTACCACAAGTGCATGTTTGAATGTGTTTTCATTTTCTGTTAGATATTTTTATGTGCCTAAAAAGTAGAAAGAAAATGAAGGTAAGTCTTCAATATCATGCATATACTACAGGATGATGGAGTACGACTGGGATTTGGGTTGTATTGTTCCGTTGCAAATCTGTCTTCAATAGCATGCATATACTACAGGCTACGTTGCGAGATATTAACGTTATTTTATTTCTTTTATTCTTTTCCTTTTCCTTTTTCTTTTGATCTGTCATTCTCTAACCGTTTTCCTCTCTTCTAGCATTTTAATATAGCGTAAGACTTCTGTGTACATATCTTTAAGAACTTCTGGGCATGTAAAAGATGTCTACTGACTTTGCAGCAACTGAGGATGGTTTTTCACTGTCTCAATTTCTCCTCTTTTTTCCTTTTTGCTGTGTGGATTCTCTAGTTCCATGCTTATGTGCTAGTATTGTTATTGTCCAGAAATCTGCTGCAAAGTCTATGCAGGCTCCTTCACCTTACACCTCTGTAGCTGGTTACATGGGTTCTGGTGTCCCATCTTCAATGTATCTTGGTTCTCTGCCATATGGGCCTTCCCTTTTTAATGGTCCAGCACTGACTCCTTATGATTTCTCTTTCCCTGGAGGTTCTGCTTATCACTATGAGTATGGCAGTCGCTTTTCTGTTGGGAGTCCATATGGACCAATGCATATGTCTGGACCTCCTCCTTATTCTGGTGGATCTATGATAGGAGCAGGTAATGACATTTAACCACTCAATGTATTGTTTGAAAGTAAGCTAGTAAAACTTTATTATATATTTTTCCATTGATCATGTCACTTTCTAAAAATGAGATTGAATGTGCTCCAATTGCATTGAATTTTCCATGCAACTTATTACTGTTCACTGAATGTTTTAAACAAATTCTTATGGAATTACAAGCCATTGACTTAACAAGTGGGTCATGAAAATTCATTTTAGATTAAGATATGATAAAAACTACTTATCTATGTCAGGGATGTTCACAGCCTCTTATTAGTTTGAGATAACATATTGAGCTCTGTGTACGCTTTACTTTTTCTGGTTCCACCTGGATATCTGGAAACCTTTTGATACTGCATTCAACATTTCTTTTCTGCTTCCTGTCTTTGTTTATATATGTTTTAGCTAATGATTTCTTATTCTTTAGGTGGTATGTATGGTATGCCTCCTATGGTGGATAGATATGGGTTGGGCATACCAATGGGTCATGGTGCAATGGTAAGCTATTTGAAGGTTTTACGGTTAAAGGACAAGCTTTTCTTGTTGCTATAGTGTTTGCATTCATTTATATAGTATCTGGGAAAATAATTATTTTATTGTATTATTATTATTTTTTGTTTCTGAGTGTGACTAGTAGTTTTGATCCACCAGTTCTTAGGACTCGGAAATTGTCTAAATATTGTGTAATTTGATGAGATGTCAAGATAGCTTTCAGTTGACCTTTTTTGACTTGGTCATAATTACTTGATATTCTGTACCATTAAACCAAACAGTAATTCAGCAGTGAAAATTCTGCAGGGGGCCAGGCCTGAAGCTTATCCTAATGAAAGTTCTCCGAAGAAGACTGCAGGTTGTTCTTCTGACATTTTGATGTCTTAGTGAAGCTTTGAGATAATTTCTGCATTTAATTCTCCATATATCATAGGTGCAGGACATGAGAATGACTGGACATGCCCTAATTGTGGCAACAATAATTTTTCTTTCCGAACTGTTTGTAACATGAGGAAGTGCAACACTCCAAGGCCTGAAAGCCAGGTTTGAGGACATATTTTATTTTTGTCCTTTTTCTTCAAGATGCTTGCTGTCCTGTGTTTTTTCTGTATGATCTTTTTTATTTGAATTTGCTGTCTTTTCTCAATAATTAGTGCCGCTGCTCGAATTTGTTTGGGCTTCTGTCCTCTTCATGTCATCTGTCATCAGATAACTATTCATCTCAGCTTGTCTTTTCTTGGCCTTTTCTGCCTCAATCACAAGAAATTTTTTAATTGCAACATAGGTATGCTTAATCAAACTCCAGTGATAAAATTTACTAAATTTTAGCTCTTCTATGGACAACTTTAATTGTTCAGCTTTAGTTGTAAAAAGCTGGAGAATAAGCAATCATACATATTCTTCTTGAATCTAAACAAAGTCCAGGATTGATGATATTGAATATATATATATATATATATGTATATATGTATATATATATGTATATATATGTATATATATGTATATATATATGTATATATATGTATATATATATATATATATATATATATATATATATATATATATATATATATATATATATATATATATATATATATATATATATATATATTCCTTTTCAAATAGTTCTGTTATTTTGATCCTCTTTATGCATGGAAATTATGATGCTTCAACCAATAAATAATCTAATCTGACTTCTTGTATCTGGATTGATAGAGTCTGAATGCCTTCAGGAAGTTGTTCGACCTAAATTGTCGAACCAAACTGAATTAATTTGTTTTTTCCCAACCATGATGTAACCAACTATGCTGGTTAACCCGTTAACCAGATAAACGATTTGATTGGTTCGATTATATTATTCATTGGTCAACCAAAGTTCTTGTACCAAACAACAAAATGCAAAAAAAATAAATCTGATAGATTATACAAGTTGGCCTAAACAATTAAACATAAAATTATTTTAAACTAGATAAATAACATTTTTATTAATGCACCACATGAGAATGAAACTTAGAGAAAGCAAGATCCAAATTTTTTAGTGTCAAGGTCTTTAACATATCTAAGCTTGTGGCCAACATAGTCCATTCTGTCCATGATTGGTCCAAATTCGAAACTACATTACCAAATGTCCAAAGAGGATAGCTTGGATCATCTATATAGGTTGTTAGGTGTCTGGTATTGGTTGGATGTATTTAACTGATTGAACCAAATTGAGTACATAGAGCTTGGTCCAGTTAGATTAATGTTTAGATGGAAAACCATACTTGAATTTTAAAATAAAAAATATACATAAAAGCGTCACCTGAACTGATCCAACATCTTTACATGTCATCATCATTAGCATTACTATCATTTATTTTCAAAAGGACTTAGAAACAGCAATTCAATTCCAAAATGTTGTATATGCCTGATTGATTCTTTCTGTACATCGTCTGTGTAATTGCTTGCATCAAAATATTTCCCTTGAAAAATGAAATTGATTGTGGCTTTTTGAACAAATATCAAAATTATAGTCCTCTCGAATCCTGTGTGTCATGTTAAAGCTTGATTTTCTCAATGTGGGTATTGGTTCACAATGTGACCCAAGTGATTGTTGACTCAAAGTATTTTGGTAGAAGAAAACATATGGAAGCTTGGCTGGCTATAGAATTCAGATAAAGTTAGAGAAAATAGAATTACTGGAGTATGCTTTTGATTTGTCTAATAGCCACTAAACTTGGAGGCAAGGTTCGTAATTTCGTATCGTACCGACGTTATGAGCTTTGCTTGGTTCGGGCGTACTGAGCGGTATGCTAGGGTGTGTATGTGTGTGTATAGATATATTTATATATAAAGGAGGCGTACGTTGCCTCCTTTTCTTCTCCTCATCGCGTCATACGAGGAGAAGAATGCGGTCTTCTCCTCATCTGCGGCGTTCAGCAAAGACGTCGAAGGTCGCCGCGAAGGCTGTAGGCAAAGAACGCGGCGAAGAAGAAAGCCGAGTCGCCATCTCTTCGTTATCTTCTAGATCGGGATCATCGAGGGTGGGCGGCGTCGGATCGGAAAGCGTCGAGGTTCTCCCGATTCTCCCTCTTCTCTCTCGACGCTTCTTCTTCCCTCGCCGCAGTCAGGCTTATACTACTTAGTACGGGCGGTATCATTCGAAATTAAACTCCTTGCTTGGAAGGATGAGATGATGGGTAAAAATTCGTGGTTCTATATCTACATAAGTAAGGGATTGGCAAAGTAATGCATATGTAGAATCAGAGATGTTTGCAGGAGGATTTGCTGAAGTCCACAAAGATATCTTTAATGATCTGCATACCTTGTCATTATTGCTTTGTTGCTGTTGAGTTTGTGTGCATCTGTGTTTGTATGCATGTATTTGTGAGGTTCTTTCCTTGATGAAGGCTGATAGCTGTTTAGAAAATGTGGGGAGCATTATCGATATGCTACATATCTCTGATCATTTTTTTAGAAGATAGAGGTGGAATCAATGAGAGTCTTACCTTAAATCTGAGAACTTAATTTCAACCTTCTACCATGAAAGTTTTTCACTTACCCTTTTTTACTTTCACCCTAGGAATACTTCCAATTTCGGTTTAAGTTTATATCTAACATTCTAGTGCTAGCCTTTGCTGATTCTGTTCTTCATCAACTTTGTGCAGGGCCCAAAATCAGAGAATTCAAAAGGTTCCAGTAAGTACACTATGTATTTTTCATTTTTCATTGAGAACCACAAAAATTGCTTCCTAAATAATTAAATATTGTCACTACAATGCAAATCTTGTTTTATCTTTATTGTCACCTTTTTGTGGTTGATGCATGTTGGTGTAGAGAACTTTTCAGACTTCTTTTGAACCTTCACATTTTTATTGCAGAACCAAAAATACCAGAGGGCAGTTGGATGTGTGAAAAGTGTAACAACATAAATTATCCATTCCGGACCAAGTGTAACCGACAGAATTGTGGTGCAGAAAAACCATCTCAGACACAATCATATGGGCTGACATCCAGTGAGGATGATCAGGTTCGTTGTTGTGAACATATGTACTTGTACATGTCTCTTATGTTGGGCTTGAGTAGCAAGTCTTGTGAATATAAAATACATGATATAGCCTTTTGTATTCTGTTACAAAATATCAGTATTTCTAAAAGTTTTACTTTAGTTTCATCTGTTGTATTTTCCTGCATGCATTGATCCAAAATGTGGTTATGTTACAGTGAGTCCTAGGACTGTTGTGAGGGTCAAGAAGGTTCAGAGTCATCGTCGGCGTTGCACACCTTTGATGTCTGTGGTCAGTCATTTGTCCTATAGTTGCAGCCATGATTACGAGTTTCTTCACCCTCGTGCGATCTAAGTTGAGTCACTGTCGTAAGGGCAACAAGTCTTTGGCAATTCGCATCTGGTATTTTGGCTTGTGCTGGCCTCTAAACATCTTTATCAGGATTCAGGAAGAACGTTCATATATTTGGTCTGGTCAGATCATGGTACTTGCAGGCTGGTGCATGTGAATGCTGTTTTTCACGAAGACCTATGTGTTGAAGTTCAGCATTGTTCTGTTAATTGTTACTTAGATCCTCTAGAAACTTACCATAGTTGTGCTATTTGGATGGTACCCCCTGGATTTTATTATATGATATTTGGATTATGGTTTCAGCATTTGTTAGATTTGTGCTATGATAATTCCTCTAGGCTTGTTCATCAATGGGGACTTCACCCTTCTGAAGCCCGAGAGTAAGTTTTGCTTGTTCTTTAAATTCTTATCCTCTTCCATTCTTTGGATTTTTTTTATAGGGTTGAAATTGGGATCTGTAGGGTTGTTTCTAGCCATCCATCATTGTGTTTAACTTCTAGAATTTACTTGTCCTGCTGTTGCTGGAGATTTATGTTGTGACCTCTTGTCATTCTTTTTAGTGTTGAGTATTTTCTACTTGGTTTCCACTCCATACAACATCGATGCTTATTGTTAATCTTAAATATATTTTTTTCTGGAGTCACGGTTGCTATTAGAAACTTGTCTACTGTGAATCCTTGCTTAAGTAGAATTGTGCCTTAATTTCGTCATGTAAATTAAACAACAAGCCTGTGCCTTTTTAACTGGTTATTATTTTTTTAAACACATACAAAGTATGTGTTTTGGCGATTTATTTAAGGAACTCAGCTGAGTTGTCTAACATATATATATATATATATATATATATATATATATATATATAGTGTCTTAAGCATGTGCCTTAATTTTGTTATGTTACTGGACTAATAACTACAATGATCCTTCTCCTGGTCAAGGGAGTTATTTTAAGCAATCATTTTAGGCTTTACCAATGATATATCTTGGAAAAGTTTATAGTTTTTCATTGTTTTGTTAAGTACCGAACTCTCTTTTTGATGCCTATGCTAAAGCTGATGGTTGTTTAATTTCCGAAATAATAATCTTTGTTTGCAGCTAATTCTTTGGATCCTTTGTTTTTATTGGAAACATTGGTCTCAAAACTATGGTGGAATTTTAGTTGCTTAGACCGTTGAAACACCTAAATATGTACATTTAGCTGCCTTTCCTAAGCGCTAAATCCAAACAAAATTGAACGGCAGCCTTGCTCTACCATTTGTTAGTCGTGCTATTTACCCACTAATAATTTTTTTTCTTACAATGGACCTACTGAAAGAAGGCTACTATAAACCAAGATATGTGGTAAAAATTAGAGACTGGCTGAGTGAGGGAGATAAGAAGGTGCAGATGTGGAATGTGAAGACCAGAGGGGACGCCAAGATAGTTGTCTAACATCTTCCGCTATGTCGATACATATTTTTTGTTCCAGAGCGTAGCATGACGGATTTTTACTTCTCTATATTGATTTGATGCTATTATAAAAGAATGAAGTGTGCATAAGCAAAACTAGGTACGATTCGTAGATTTGATAGTCTTCTCTGTGGTTTCATTTTATGGTATAATGGTACAAAGACACCGTACATTTGGATTCGTACGCACTATCATTCGCTGCTGTTTGCTGTATAACCATTAGAATTATTTTTGGTTTAGATCTGTGAGTTTGGAACTACACAAAAGGTTATTGACGGTGGCATTTTGATATATTATTGGTTCTGCTGAATTTTTTCTAGTTGATGAAATGTGTTCGGGAAACGGTTTTTGCTGGCACTGATTCCACAAGACGATCTTGTAGCCAGTATTTTGATGAATCGTATAGATGATATAATGCTGCAGAGATTTTTTTTTTCAAAATGTAAAGGATAAATAAAGAAGACGGGACGGGATCTAGCACCAAAGTTTTTATCAATTAGTTGAAATATTTCGGTTGAGGTTTCGAATCATCAATCTTTTTGTAGTAAGTTGGATTGGTAAAAATGTGTTGGATGAGGTTTAGAATGCTTAACATTTGGTAAGGCAGTCTGGTACGTCATCACTAGGTTGATAATAAATATATCAACTTGTGATAAATTGGTTTGTTACACCAAAGGTAAAAATATATGGGAGAAGGTTTTAAATTATAATAAGTTAGTATGGTAAAATATATCGAAAGAAGTTTTGAATCTCCCAACCTTTGATAAATTGATTTGTCTCAGGTATTTTATTGTATTGCATAATTAGTGCTATAATATAGTTATGGAATGGAGTCGGGGTATACGTCATCACGCTGTCGACCTCGTTTCTCTCTGCATCCCGGTCGAAACATGTAGCACTGCAGCCACGATGATCACAACATGTAAAATTTGAGGCATGCGATTTGTGTGTGAGAAAGAAGCAAATGCGAAGGATCAGTACGCGAGACGGACGAGGTGCGTCCGCCAACTATTGACGTCGCGAGTAGGATCGAGACCCAAAGCGGAGGATGGATGTCGCTCCCTCAGTCTGTGTGAAAGCAAAACAAAGGAGACGTGAGAGGTTTTTGGAGAAAGATGAGGACGTGCTGTGCTTCACATGAGGAGGCACCCGATGGAGATGTGGCGTTTCACAAATAGTTTGTATCTTTAACTTAAAAACTTCACACACACACACACAAATAGTTGGTATCTTTAACTTAAAAACTTCACACACACACACAAATAGTTGGTATCTTTAACTTAAAACACACACACACACAAACAAATAGTTAGTATCTTTAACTTAAAAACTTCACACACACACACACACACACAAATAGTTAGTATCTTTAACTTAAAAAACTTCACACACACACACACACAAATAGTTAGTATCTTTAACTTAACAACACATTCATTCATTCATTCATTCTTCTGAACAAAACAACACACTATAAAAGAGAGAGCTTCCTACTTATTTAAAAAGTGTCACGTAGCAATAAACATATTCTACAAAATAGACAAGGGCTAAACAAGCACAATAGCTGTCCGACCCCGTTCCTCCCTAACCCTTCCAAGTTGGAACACAAATATATATATATAAAAAAAGGGGGAAATAAAACTGATTAGGAAACTAAGAATCGATGAATTACATAACATATATGATACAACCACCATCCATGGATGATGAACCACTGCTTGATACGGAGAACCTCCACCCCCAGCCGGTTCATATCGATGGACAACTTAGCAGGTCAGCAGGATTTGGGTATCGACACCATGCGGAAGTCGGACGGTCATGTTCCATTGCATGTCCGACCGTTGATTTGTAGAAGAAGCCTCATAAGGATCCGCTAACGACCACTGGCTGCGTATTCGAATGGCATGCACTTGTGGCATGGAGGGTGGTACCATCTCCTGTTTTTTTCTCCCTCGGCTAATAAATAATATTGTCACGGTTTGGTTTGTTATCCGGTATCTGCAGCAACCTCCGCAGCACGCTGTCTCATCATCTCCATCACTGCAGCCCTCCGCCGGGAATCAGATTGCTGCTGCAATCTCCTCAAGTGTTCTTTCAGATCTCTGGACAAACAAAAAAAAAGGAGCAAGGTTAATCTGTCATTATGGCAAAACAATCATAAAGAATTCAATAAGCACAAAATAAATATATGGAGTAAACAAAACACCTGCATCGTGGCACGCTGCACTCTGATTCTTTACAAGCGCGGGAATGTATTTGGAGGAGATACCAAATCTTCTTACACAGAACACATCCTCCCGATGCACGTGTCCTGCATTGTATACCGTGGCGGAAAAGGCCTTTAACTTTACGGCAGTTTGGATACTGGCACTGAGGAGAGCGACACTGTGAAGCATGGACCAAAAGATCTAGCATTTTCCGAAGCTGCAGAATAGAAGAAATTGAGTGAGCACATAATAGCGAAAATTTATATTTGCTGAATAGCGGAGAACATTTTAGACTAGCGGAAAACATTTTACATGTGCAGTGTCAAATAGGCAAAGCTAATGCATTGATGGCTTTTGAGTTCCGAGGATGAACCAAAATTAGGATGGTAAAATAGACTACTTATGAGTCCTACATTAGGTGAGAAGTTGTGCAACTGCATATGTATGATTCATTATAATGAAATAAAATTTTTTCACACATTTTGTTTACAGTGTGCAGTATATATATATATATATATATATGTATATATATATATGTATATATATATATATATATATATATATATATATATATATATATATATATATATATATATATATATATATATATATATATATATATATATTTATGTATATATACATATACATACATACATACATATATATATATATATATATTTATGTATATATATACATATACATACATACATACATATAATATATATATATGTATATATATATATACATATATATATACATATACATATATACATATACATACATATAATATATATATATATGTATATGTATATATATATATATGTATATGTATATATATATATACATATATATATATATATACCAAAAACCTCCTTGCAACCACACTGAAGCAAAGACTTTTTTTGTTAAGACTCGACTCATTTATTAACACAGGAGTATCCTAAATGGATTTGTACATGTTTAAAAATAATTTTTACCATAAAAAGCTCTTTTGAAAGAATCTCACAGGAAGAGCCATGTCTCAATTGGCATTGTGAGTTTATTTAACAATTTATTTCTTACAATTATTTTAAGGTGCATCAACAAACTCTTTCCTCATTGTGGATGATGTTATGTTGCAGTTGCATAGAAATAATAAGAATTCTTATTCTGTTCTGTTCCTTACAAGGATAAGCTGGTCATATTTAGATCTAATATACTCAGACAAATGAATTTTTTATCAACATAATTAAAACGAAAAAAAATTGGCATTAGAGAAGTATAGAGACAAGTTGCCTAATTATAAAAACAAGCTACATTAGGTAAATTAGTTCCAGATTAGATTTTCCACTGGTGACTAGTGATCTGCAAGGTTTAGGCCAACAATTGTAATATTATTGTCTAATAATTGCTTCCATTTGAACGTCTTTAAAGGATAGAGTTTCATTAGTTCTTATGATTTACATAAAAGAATATGCAGCCTATAATTCTGAAGTAGCATAAGTTATGTTGCATATGCACTTCTGCCAGAGTATATAAAAGAAGCAATAATGCAACTAAAACTGATGGCGATTCCTCGTCATGCAAATTTGCACATTATCAGACATAGTATATAACTAAATCTTTTATCAACAAAAAAAACTAATTCAGGCTCTGAATTCTGCCACACAACTGTTCTAAAAAAGCAACATAATAAAATAATGTCTGAAAACATTCATCTCCAAAAGAAAAAGAAATAAGAGCATAACAATGACTATGAATTAAACATGATAACATGCTTGAGGAGTTGACACCAAAATCAGGTACAGATTTTTAATCAACGAAGTTACCTGTAACACTCGTTTTGCCCGAGCTTCTTTATTTTGTGCATCACGATCAGCTGTTGATGGATGATTGGTCAACATATGAGGATGATCAATACCACCTTTCTGATAACAAGCATTGCAAACATCAAAATCAGGACAAGTTTCACAACGCCAGCCCTGACCAGCTTCAATATCATGATGGCAGACATTGCATGTGGTTACAAATGCAGGGGCAGTAGGATTGTGGAGGTGGTATAAGACCATCATCGATGAATGCTTGGCACGGCGTAGAGTATCATATTGATAATGATTTCCCTGACAAAGACTCAGAAATGCCTGCCTGGTATCAAAAAATTCACTTTCTAGGATATCATCTTTGTCCTTTGTATCATGAGGGACATCATTATTTTCAACCTACAGGCGCATGTGTTAGCAATCAAAGTCTGTGGTAAAATAAACAAAAATACACAATCATGTGAACTCATCCACAAGCATATATATTTTTATGGAAATGCACACACAACCACAAGAAGATAAGATTTTGAAATCACTCAGAATGAATTTTGTTAGGATAACTTACTGGATATAGCATATGTTTTTCCCTGCTATTAGTAGGATGCCTATCCCTTTCATCAACACTTTGTTCTGCTTCATGACACCTACAAGCCAATAAAAACAAATCACTCCAGACTCCAATATTTTTAGCTCCTTTTTTAGAACTACATATGGACAAACTTCAATCCATAACAAGTTCATTCAGAGCAACTTGTTACCACTATGGGGAGACTACTAATAAAATAGTTCAAAGAAATGGCTGAAAAACTTCAATCTGGTACCATGAAATGTTTATAAAGTATCATCTGTTTTAACGACTCAAATTTTGTAAAATTATACTCACATTAAGGTAAAAAACTGCTTGCTAAATAGATTTCATTTTCTCAATTTCTTTTTTCATTTTCTTTTATCCTTTCTTCAACAAATGAAACAGTTTCTTCTCATGCTATTATGAAATCATATATACTTTATCAATTGTAAAAAAAATCATATGGACCTTCAATACCATTCACAAGGTTGAAAAGATTATGTGATGCATGAGATCTCATTACTCATTACACCATAAAGTATCCACCAATAACAGACTATATGAATGATTATTTTCCAAGCGTTGGAACAAAACCCAGAAGCAACATGTAGAGAATGGTATATTAAGCAAGTGAAAATCAATAGAAGAAAAGATACTGGGCCAAGGAAACTTGAACAACTAACTTCTTTGAACAATGAATACTAACAGGCTTCATAGAAATAAATTCTAAAACGTCCTCATGGTGTTCCAGATAGGGCTCTTTCTTAGGGAAAGGGTGGCAAACAAAAATCTCCTTTCTAACTTTTCTCACTGCATCCACTGGCCATGATATCTATCACACACATATAACTGAAAAGAGAATCACAAGCCAATATGTACAATCCTCTTTAACACCAACAAAAATGGAAGGATTTGGCAAGACTTTGAAGTACAAAATCAGTCTTAACGTGTACTCAAGATAGGCATTCTTTTCCTAGCTCTGTACAACGAAATTTCAGACAATCTAAACCAAGCTATATGTAGTCCCAAAGTAAATTGAATTAAATAATTTTCACTTGGAAGCTATTAATCTCCATGGTTCTCTAATGGTAACATAAATCTTCCAATAGCTAATGGAACCTGAAAATTTGATGATGCAATCTTATCCTACCTGGATCCCAGATTGGCAGATACCTAGTTCACATAACATCCCACCTGGAAGGAAATAACTCATTTAGCTAGTTTTGCAATTTCCAACAGTTTGGTAGAGTCTGATTCAATGTTGGACTATCAACAGCAAACTATCTGAATAAGAATATAAAGAGGCATTAATTACAAGAGCCAAGAAATTCACTTAAAAAGAGGTTGTTTCTTTTAAGAGAGGACAAGAGGGCAGCAAAAGAACTTTAGGACAGACAGACTTTTACTTCCCTAGGCCACTCATGCACTTGGCTGCCCGTTACTCAGAGGAAATAACTTATTTAGGTCGATTTTGAAGTCTCCAGTAGTTTGAAAGTATCAGATTACAAATTGAAGGATTGCCAACTCAATCAGGAGCATATTAAGACTTGCTGAAAATAGAATACCACCTTAAGTCTGGTTAGGTCTGGATGAAAAGTCTAAAGGCAGTAAAATGGTTTCTAAAAGATAACCACAGAGCTTATTTTAAGGAACAGCAACGTCATACAAAATTAGGAGCATTAAATAGGCGTAATGATGTTTGATAGATTAATTTAATTTCAAATCTATAATTTTCAAAGCTGCTGCCCTATCATAAGCTATTAGTTGAAGGACAGAAGAGGAAAGTATAATTCTCTTTCCAAGGGAATGAAATGATCATGATTAATAAGCAATCAACTCTAGAATAAGTACCAAGAAGATGAGTATCATTTTATAATTAGAACCAGATTATTCAATAAATAGTATAACAGTTGCAAGAACACAATTCCTATAACTGTTTAGGTGCCGTTTAACTCATTTGTTTTGCTGTTGACTCAACCTTTTCTTTCCTGTAGAGATTTAAAAATTAGCCAATGAGTCGAGATGAGGCATGAAGTTAAAAAAAGTAACAAGAGCCCTCATAAACACTGCCCCTTATGTTGCCAGAAAGAAGAAAAAAAAACCTACACATGTATCGAGGAAAAGAACATGAATAAAAGTAAATGACACAAAAATACTAGCATTGAAAAGTCGCATTCGTAGAAAGATTCAATAGTTCTGTAACAAAATTCCAATTGTCAAGCATTTTATGTTTTCAATTGAAAATTTTAGTATAAAATGATATTCATGATGTTAGCATACCAAGCAGCAACAGATGACCAGAATAGTCATACAGTACTTGCAGTAACTAATATGGAGATTGCTAATCCATATTAGACATATGAGAATTTATGTGACACCCTATTATCACCTATATTTCATAAATTGCCACTACCTCTATGAAGTAAGGCAATCACTTTATGCTCTCTTTTTTCCCCTTTGTTTTGATGATATATTAGTTCGTCCAAAAATAAAACAGTGCAGCCTTGGAGAATGATACTTACTTATCACAAAGTTGAAAGTTTTTGCACTGGTTGCAAACCCATCGCGTTCCAGATACCATAAGTATGCAACAATGCGTGCAAGCATGCTGCAAATGGACCATAATAAAATCTTCCTTCATAGGGCAGATGGTTTCACCAAGCTGTGTAAGAAGAAAAAAAATGCAGAATAATATTTATATTACTGGACATGATGACTTCAACAGAAAATTCTGAAAATAATTATGTAAATAAGAAACAAGCAAGATTCATGATTGAAAACCCAACCAGGATTTTATAAGATGATCATAAGATGATGATATGAACATGAAATCCTCAGTTACCAAATGATGGAAGGCCTGAGTAGAAGAAAAGTACCTTTTGCATCAACAAAGCATCCTTAGAGGCATTTCCGGAAAGATCAGTTTGACCGGCAGCTTTTAAAGCTCTTTTTGTAATAGTCATTTTGGTTTTTCCCCTCTTCAGTTGTTTTTTACCATCTTCCTCTTGGCGAAGCTGGTAAATCATATCCTCAGCTGCACCAGGCCAATAATCTCCATCAAAGTATGGCAAACGAGCTGCAGTTACTTTAGCCTTGCACTCCCCCGTAGTTACAAAGAAATGATCATATAAGTTAGTCAGGTCAGCAACAATATTCTCCTTGGCAGCTTTTCGAAGCATAGTTAAGTACCTGGTAAAGGTGAAAAACAAATAATGCAAATGCAACACATAACAATAGCGAGAGGGAATAAGAAATGACATGAAAGACTTCAAGCTTTACCACTCCCTGAGTTTGTCAGATTTTGGGGTCTTCTGAATTTCAGGATGGCAATACAGTATGTAGTCTTCACCCCTCAAAGGAGGACAGGCCCAAATATAACAGCTGGTGAACCCCCGTTTCTTGCAATATTCAAGATATCCAATCTGAAAAATATAAATAAAAACAAGTTACCGCTCATAGATTGAAACAAAGAAGACCTGAAGTATTTCATGCCATTATTGTTTTTGTAGAAAAAGCATGTGATCATCAATAAAGGAATGAAACAAACTATTCTGAATAATATTTAGAACATAAAAGATAGAAGGATACTAAGGTCAAAGTACCAGAATTTCATGATAAACAAAAGTACGTAAAGCCTCCCCAGTCACTGTTTTGATCTCAGGCCTGAAGTACTTTACAGAATCTAAATATGAGAGATAGACACGCCGCTGGTTGGGGAAAGAGCATTCAGAACCAAATTCTTGAACATACATCCCAAATAGGCATACTTCTACCCCTTCTATCTTCTGAAACAACAATACAGCCTGGAAAAAGCATATTTTAGGTTAAATACACCAATTTCATCATAGACTTGAGCTGTTTTTTGATATATTTTATGATGTATGGTGAAACTTTTTCTTCAGCATAGGACAACAAGAAGCAAAAATTTCAGTGGCTTATCAGGTATGAAACTTTTGTACCTTGGACTTATAAGGAAACTCTTTAGGGTAATTTTCCTCCTGAAATATCTCTAGAAACCGCTGCTTTACTTCCAATTTTTTGTCAACAGATGATACTACTCTGACTACAAGCCCTTCAGCCCCTGGCACCTGAAATATGGAAAAGAAGTAATAATTTAGAGTTTTCAACCACAATGAATAAGAATTAACCATCTCCAGTAAGAGAAAAAAACAATATTAAAAGGAGAGGAAAGCACCAAAAGAATTTCTTTCTTATCACTTGACAGGAATGTACATGAAACATAATGAAAAGGCTAAAAACAAGAAGTTCATATCGAAGTTTTAAAAGCCAATCGGACCCGTAATCAACTCATGTTTACCAGTCTGATTAGGTACCATATTAAAACATATAGCTCAATAGCAGCACATATCAGTTCATTTTGAATTTCTAATTATTTTATATTGCTGTCCTGCCCTAAACACCAGCAGTATACCAGACTGATAAACTATCAAAACCAGTATTGGACCAATATTTAAATCTTTTTTTTCCAAGTACCAAATACTAAATTTGCTCTTAGATCTTAGGATAAGAGTAAATCATCTGGGAAAAACTCTCCTAACATGGGTAATATTTAGTTCAAATAAACACTAAAACCATGAGCATATTTAAGAAATGCATCATCCTCGTTGTAAAAAACTGAACCTACAGAAATATAAGGATATATGCTTGTATGAAGTAGCTCGTGAATCACTCAAATGTGACACCCAAAAATGCTCAGTTATATAAGTGAAGGAAAATCATGATTTCTGTATCTGACAAAAAAAGGTGAAATGAAACTCAAAGATTAGCCAACTGATCCAGAAACATGTAGGCCCAGGATTAGTGTCAAACTGGAGGCAGCTCTCTTCATAGTTAATAGCTTGGCATGTCAACAAGTCAAACTGTCAATATTTTCAGATTTAAGAAATGGGTATAAAAGACTTAATAAGACCAACAGAGTCTGCAACATAAGATAATATTGATTGGGTCTTGGTCCATGGTAAGACTATTTAATGGGTTCTGATGGGAACAATTATTTCAGCATACATGGGTACGGTTGCACGAGTTAAACACCCTACACCATGCAGTCTTGTGGACAGTATTCATAGGATGGGCATGCATAGCTTAGGTCTAGGATGGGTCCTTGCTCAAACCCCAGTTAGTTAGGCCTTCCATATATGATTATCTTTGGAGTGTCTTTTCAATGTTCTTTGACAAGTGCTGTCTAATGTCTTGGTGTTGATTTTATTTTACATAACCAGTTGATAGTTTAGATAGACTTAGTTTTAACTAGTATATATCATATATAACTCTGATTTTAAGTCTAAATAAAATAAGATATCATCATTTTATCTAGATTCCTAACTCATGCCTTGTCAAGTTGATTAGCAAAGGGTTTAACAAGTAAAGTAAAAGGTAAACCAAAAAACACTCCGGTCACTCTGCAGACCTTTTATCCTGCTTATATATAATGTATGGCAGGAACAAATGAAAATTCCAGTGAAGATTTTAGCCAATGTGCCTTGCATGTGTAAAAAAGAAACTATCATAGAGTAATGGTCTGTGTGTGGATAGACAGTAGGCAAAGAAAGAACATGGTATGGATATCAGAAATCAGACTTATCACGATAGAATATGATGGCTCACCGGAAGCTTTAACACAAAAAAGCAGACTTATAAAAGATGGTCTCTGAAATGTTGAACTACAGGTCCAGAATATCTTAAGGTTCAATCAGAGTAATTACTTGCTTTTTCTACCTGGAAAATAGGACATGAGTTATATCTGCCAATTATATCTGACATTAAACATTGAAATACCATCAGAAATAAAAGAAGGATTAATAGAAGAAAAGATGCAATCATAACAGAAGAGAAAAGGAACCTGGCCACTGGCCAAATGTAACTCAACTGCTACAAACAAATTTATCAATTAATAATGCCACAGAAGTCTAAATAAATGGATGTTGTTACTTTGGACCATTTATAAGTTATCACCGGAATAATTATTAACGAAGTTTTCAGTTGTAGTTCCTTGAATATCTTTCATGCTCCTCAGAAGTTTAGATCAAACAGAAATTTGTAAAATTGAAACGGAAATGCAAAACCAATATCTCACTCACCTCATCAAAACTTTTCCCGAGATGCCTGGATCTCTCTTGCCTCTCTTGCTTAAGCCGTCTAAAAAGTCGCCGTTCTATGTGATCACTGAGAATAGTTTTTGGCAAATCTTTTGCACCAAGAACAGCACTCTGAGGCAAAGGCTTGCGCTCACCTCTGTCTATCTCCTTAGCACAACAATTAGGGCAAGTGAATTCTGCTTCTCCATCATTTCTTCGACCATTAAAAAGAGCACATACTTGATGTTGCCAAACTTCACATTTATCACATTGCACCCACTGAAATGGAATGTGGATAGCATATGTTTGAGCATTTATGCACAATAGGCTCTAAAACTCAAAAGAAAAAAAGAAAGATCAAGAGAACGCAAAGAAGAAACACACCCATTCTTCAGTTTCCTCATCATTTCTTTTCTTTTCAAGCTTTGTCTTTAAAAATGTAGATCCTTCAGCTTCTATAGTTTCACCTCGAGCCTCATTATAGCATGGGACACAGAAGTAATGACGGGTTTCACTGCTTCCAATTGTATAATATAATGCGTTTCGTTTTATTCGGGCACCACATGGAGAACAATATATCGGAGGGGGTTCAAAAGTTAGCTTTTCCACTGCACAAAGCTGGCATGAGTTTTCAGTCATCGAACGTTCCCTTGCTTGATTCTTCTCAGCTTTAGCCTTGCTCTGTAAAAACATAAAAAGATAATACTGATTACTTGTGTCTGATTGAAATAGTGCTAACAAGTCCTGATGTGGCTAACTATAATCTGCATGGAAGTTGCTCAACAAGCAATTTCTATAAGCATTGACCAGAATACCTTTGTATTTATGCCTGCAAGAACTTCCATAAGACAGCCCATAAAATGTAGAAAAGTGGAGAATGAGAGATTGGTAAGGGATCACAGTTCAGACAGTGAGTGATGAAACAGGAAGTTTAGGAAGTACTGTTAAACTTCTGATTTCAAGCACATTAGTTCCATAATTATTGCAATTATCTACTCCAATAAATGAATTATCATTTAAGTCAGGCTGACTCAACCTTACATACATAACCCCCAGGAAATGAATTATCCAATACAAATGCCATGTGGCATATGGACAATTTCAGGAACACAAAGGAATGGCACCTTTAAATGGCTAGTTATGATGTGCAAAAAGATGGATAAGCAGTAACACAGGCACAACCTCCATAGTTTCGCCACAGAACTTCCCTAACCTTTTAGAAACCCTTATTTTGATTGTAAAAGTCTGCATTCTTATATCAACTTTTCCTTTCATTTTCTTTTCTTCATTTGCATAAATTTTTCAATCTAAAAACTGGATGAAGATAGAAAAATAAGGGGAACCTAAATTGGACAATAGTTAGAAATATAGTAGTATATACTACATCAGCTTATATAATGTTGATAAAAATACATTTCAGACACAAAAATACATTAGAAGCATCCTTGTGAAACATGAATTCTATTGAAAAAAATCGCTAAAAAGAACTGCCACTCTACAGTTTCATCAAGAATTTTGACATGATTCTTTTTTTATAATTCATAAAAATATAATTTTAGTTTGAAATACAGCCTATATAGAAGTCACTTGAAAAAGCTATCATGTATATTACAACCTGATATTTAAATAAATATTTTCATGTGTAGACAAAATGTCTTTCAATTATGTTAACAGACTTTAAATATCAGTTGGATCTGTTGATTGCACACAATCTACTGACTTGTCTAAAATGACTATAGAACAAAAAAATGAATGACATGCATAATCACCAAATACATGAGAAAAATACATCAGTCATTCTTTGCACAAGAATAATAAAATATCATTAATGGGCTTACCAGACGACCTATTAACATATGATCACTATTATCAAGTTCAGCCACTGTCATATTTCCATATTTATGGGAAAAAAAAATTGATGTACTGAAGGCTGGTGCAAGTATCTTGGAATATTTTTTTCTGGTGCTTTCATCGGAGTAATTCATACAGCATAGTTATAATACCTCAAGAACTGATGTAGTACATGTCACCAGAGTGACACATACTGCACTAGAAAACAGGGATGCTAATAGGCACTTGTGCACCCACCTAGGTGCCCGGACGAGGCGAGGCTTGAGCACCTCAATATAACCTTGGTAAGCGCCTTAGTTGTCTGGTGCATCTAATCAAATTCCCAGATTTGATCAGATCCTAGCTTTAGCTTGAGTCAATTGGTTTGATCAAATAATTAAAAGATTTTATCATATTTTGGTTCGAGCCACTTGGTTTGATCAAATCTTTGATAAAAATATAAAAACACCTCCCCATGGTGTCTAACGAACCCTAATTCCCATACCTCTCCACCTTGTTGCATGCAAAGTAACCAGTGACTCACAATCGACATTCGCGCACAAGTAGCCTCTCTCCCCCAAAACAACAATGCCTCCCCTCTCTTGCGGATGATAACATGGAGATGCCTCCCCTCTCGCGGATGACAAGACATGGCAATGCCTCCCCCTTCTACCAGCAGTACCTCCCTCTCTCTGATGTCTCCCCCCTCACCACCTTCGCTCTGTCTCTCTTTCGACGTAGCACCCTATTCTTCTTTCTTTATCTCGCTACGGTGCAACCCCCCTCTCTTCTCTTTATCATCAATGCAGGTTCCTCTCTTCTCGCTCTCTCTCTCCTGGTGCCCATCTATTCTCGGTCTCTCTCGATGGTGCAGCCCCCCTCTCTTTTCTCTATCTCTCCTGCAGATGCATCCCCTTCTCGATCTCGATCTCTCTCTCCTGACAGTGTAGCCCCCTCTCTTTCTCTTCCAGCAGCACAAACCCCCCTCTCTTCCCGCTTTCTCTCTCTCTCTCAATGGTGCAACCCAGCTCTTCCAACAGTGCAACCCCCGTCTCGCCTCTCTTCTGATGGTGCAGCTCCCTCTTCTCTCTCCCAACGATGCAACCTCCGTTTCTCTCTCTCCCAATATCCGGTCAACCCTCTCTCTCCCTCTATACTGTACAGTCGTTAGCCCCCCCGCCCCTCCCTGCCCTCAGCCCTCATTCACTGCAGCCGGCCTTCCTCCACTTTCAGACCCATTCTCCTGCTCTCAGCTCCCTCCCCTACTCTCCACCACCTAACTGGAGTGTTAGTTCTGCTAATAATAATGTTAATTCTTATTAATAACAATTTACGAATTGTATTAATGTTAATTTTTAATCCTTAATTATATTCTCTATAATTTTTATATTGGCAAATATCTTGCTTCGCTTAGGCGAGCACCTAAGGCCTCGGGCATTTTAAAATATTGATGCTTTTTAACTCCTAATGCCTTTGATAGCACTGCTATAAAGGTATTAGTTTGGACACATGCCTGGGTCAATTGGCCTGTGTCAATTTCAGAATATTATTATTCCAGAATGGTATTGGCAAATCCCCATGTCATGAAACTAAAATCCTTGCTTCATATAAAACATCTGCATCTATCAAAGATGAGAGTTGTGAGCTTTGCCCAACTACAGTTCAAGCATATGCACTGTAATAAGTTGGAATTGGCTTGTGCAACAAATGATCCAAAAGTGATGGAATTTGCCAAGATAATAAAGGAGTGGGAGAATGCAAGTGCCTCAAAGTAAAAAATAACTTGTTTAAATTTATTAGTCAGTGGTTCCAAAATTAACCATTCACCTTTGACAACAAATCCAACATATACAATATACTTCAGGAATAAATCTTTAAGGAACCTCAGAAAACTGAATGTGAGATGATGTTTGATGGAGTTGCCATGAGAGATCTTTAAAGCACTCAAGATGCACTTATAATCCAATAAGAAAACACATCTAAAGATTGACTAGCGAAAACATAAATTATATCATATATTAATTACTTTGATGAAAAACTAAGACATTGGGTGCCCAATATTCAAGCCATGAACCTCTCTATTTGGAAAAGTAAGACTGTATACATTGAGCCGCCCCAGACCAGGGCAGAGAACTTCTAGGCCGGATTTTTTTATGTAAGCCGAACATCTTCAATTTCTGAACTGACAATTAAAATGTTATTTAAGATAGTGAACTATATCACACAAATCAAAACCCTGTTAGCCCAGGAATTGTGAACAGAATTTTGAGAAGATCTAAGGCATTTCAGTTGCAATACAAAGATATAGCAGCTCCTTATTAAAGCATCACATAGTGGTAAGGCTGGCATATCAGAAAGAAATAACCTTGTTAACTAAAATAAGGTTAGTGACAATAAAGTGAAGAAAAAAGGATGAATAGTTATCTAGATCAATAATCAGTTAGAATAATAGAGAACACAAGCTTGTCATTACCATAAGAGGACCAAAAAAATAGGGGAATATAATAGATATGCTTTGTAGGTTTTGATAATTTCAAAAGTCTTTCAGTTAAAATTTGAAGAAGGAACACAAAAAAAAATCTTAAGCATGTCAAGAACCTAACCTGACCAACCCATTGTCTCAAACCCATTATATGCTCCTTAATCTGTTCCGGAGTGAACAGTTCAATCAATGAAACACCCTTTATCTTTGGCTTCCCTGATTTATTTCCAGTTATTTGATCTGTTGTTTGGTTACCTGGATCTTGCTTAATTTCTACGGTAGACTGATCCAGCATTTTATCAATCACCATATTTTCTTGTTTGACATGAGAGTTGACAGAATTGGAAACACTGGGATCTTTTTCACAGGTTGGCAAGTTCTTATTTTCACTGATATCACTGCCAAAAACTGGTACTTGTTCATGACCAGAGCCAGTAGGTTCATCCATCTTCAAAACAACCTCAGAATTAGCAGATATCATCACAGTTGTTTGTTTGCATTCCAGAGCCTCTGTCTCCTCGAAATCACAGTACTGGTTCCCTGAAGGCAGACAGACTACAGAAGCTTCAACCTTAGGAAGAAAAGGAGACATATGTTGACCCTTCATGCGCTTGGATGCAGGCTGCCTGTCCCCAGAATCTTCAGGAGGAATTGTATCTGTTCTCATTCCATCAGAATCTGTTTTTATTTCGGTAACCACACTAGTGTCTGACAAAGCATGAGCATGTGCCTTATAATTTGCTGCTATATGATCACGTACTGGAATGCACACTGGACAATCAGCCACTTTGCAATTACGGATATGCCTGACAAGTTTCCTAGATTGGGAACAGCGTGGAAACCTACATTGCTCACTGTTGCAGACATCCATATGCATAACTAACTCCTGAGCTTTCAAGCAGTTAGATTCTCTACATAGTCCCTTTCTTGATGGACACCTGCGGGCATGATGCAGAAACAACAGCCACCTTATTTGTTTCAAATAGTCTTGTTGCTTTATAGAGTCTTCACGTCCAGAATCTACTTCTCTAGCAGAAACATTAGGTTGCTGAGTGTCATCTTGCCCTGCTATTCTTTGGTTAAGCTCCTCCTGGAGTTGTTGGCATGATTGTTTTTCTGGCATCTGTGCTTGCTTTAGTGGTTGAGGATGCCATTGAAACTGCAGGAGTTCGTCGGCTTGCAATTCACTGGATATGTGACCAATGTTCTCCGAAAATCCATCAGACTGCAGATGCGGATGCAACATTTGCAGTGAACCCTCTGAAACTGAGACATGAAAATCTCGAGGGCTGGGCAAATGGCCAAGAAATTGAGCACTTTTAGCATGACCTTCTGCAGAAGCATTCTGCTGGTATTGAGTCTGTAACTCTGGAGGTTGGACATGTCGAGCTGCTGACTGAATCAAAGGCTCAGAACAAGTTACATTAGAATGAGAAGGAATTAGCTGCTCACCAAAATGTGAAGTCACTGAAGACTTTCTCAAAGAATCACTCATTAGTGCAATTTGTTGGTTTTGCTGCTGTCTCTGTGGCAGCAGATGCTGATTCTGAACAAACTGTGCATAAGTTTGATTAGGCTGCTGTGTCGATTGCTGCATGTGCTGTTGTGATTGCAGTAGTTGTTCCCTTGTAGACTGAGATGACTGGTAATTCATTTTCTCTGAATGATCAAGCAACTGAGGTCTTATATTCAGAGGAAGTTGTGTTGACTGTAAACTTGCATTGTAGTTTAGCAACCCTGCATTTGCTCTTAACTTGTGATGCAAATTAACAGAATTCATGTTATTCATAGCAGATAAGCTGGATGAATCAGGTCCATGAAAGGTCTCAGAATGTGTTATATCAGTAGTTCTCACTGTATTACCATCATCAACCACAGGTAATATTTGCTGTGATAATGATGCTGTAGAAAAACAAAGTTAAATCCTCTTAGTTTGTTACAAATAGCAAACTTAGAAATTAATGATAGACAAGGTGAATTAGTATGAAGCTAGGAACAAAGATATTACACTTAAAAACACCATCTGTGAAATGAAATCAACTGCATGAATAGAAAATTAGAGAAGCAAATATTCATGAACATCTTAATTTATGCTTAAGGCAGGAAAGATTACTTGGCATCCTTGGTTGATGATGTTGCTGCAAAGGCTTTGGAGAACTAACATAAGGATTCGGAGTCAGGACACCCTCAGATGCTGCAGGCCCACTTAGTTGCATGGTGTTTCCAATTAATCCCAATGCACCATTTGCAAGTGCATGTGAGAACCCATAAGGGGAACCCTTGTGCAGAACATTGGACCTCATTCCAGCATTAATTTGAGCACCAAGACTATTGAATATATGGCTGTTTTGACTCACAGCATATTTCTTTTGTTGGAGTGACTGTGGAGCCACAGGAGTCTCAGTGCTAGAAAATCCGGTTCCATTTGAACACTCAGAATTAGCAGACGCTGCCTGTTGACTATTAAATCCGGGAGTTGGTATCATCTGACTAAATTGTCTCGGTATGCTGGTTGAAGCCACTGAGGACATTATATTACTTCCACCTGAACCAAGACCAAAATTGGCCGACTGGTGCTGGTAACCATTACAAACTGTTCCTACAACAAACATACAATCAATCCACAGCGGTAAACCTTAAATATTAAACGAAGACTGACTATACCCAAAATTTACCATCGGAGGCATTGAGGGAGGTATTGTTTCCAGCATCAGGTGGACCATTTGCAGTTGATAGTAAGTTTGCCATGTTTGCTTTAGTTTGAGGTGCAACAGCAGTATTCCTGGCAGTGATTGTGGGGTTCTCTAGTTGAACTGAAACTGCAGTATTGATGCTGCCATTATTTGATATACCAGGAGTTGGAATCATTGTACTAACAGCAGAGGAAGATGTAATATGATGTGACAAGGGTCGACTGTTGTTGAGAACATTCTTTATTATGGCGCACAAACGATGATCAACTGGATCCAAAGCTAAATTCAAATAAACTTCCTGATCACAGGAACACATATGCATTAGATGGACTGAAAACTTCAGTAAAGGAATAGAAACAGCTGATTATATAAAAAAACTGTGTTTTATCATAATGAGAACTCCAGAATTGAAGATTTCACAGTAGCACTTTAAGCAAACTATAATTCCCTGGACTTAAATCGAAATAAGATAAAGGATGAAACATTTGAATAAAAAAGTTCTCACATAAATAAAAAGAAACATTGGTAAAAAGTAGTTACCCTTGTAGCAGCTTCCTTGAAAATACGATCTTCCAAACGCCTAACAAGCTCTGGTACTCTACGTACCCATTCTTCAGAATACGCTTGATTTTTTCTTTGGAGAATATTGTAGCTGAAACATCCAAGCAATTAAAATTTACATAACAAATCAAGAAGCACAAATGTTAATGCTTAGAAAATGTTACATATTTCCAATACTGACAAAAGAGAAAATAAAGAAAATAAGGACATACATTTTCAGCTTACAAAGTGAATGAAGCCTACAACTATTAGGAAATATCCTTAGTGCCATAAATACACTAGAATATGATGCTAGGTTATCTTATAGAGAACTAGTTTTCTGTGTTTCATGATAATCTATTCCCTAGTCACTTCACTTCGATGTAAATATTGCCAACATAAGGACCAACACCACTTAAAGTACATATCACAGACTGTAAGGAACAGACAATCACATAATGCACAAATACCATTTTTACAGAAAAGTGCAGATTTCAGAAACAAAGGTGTACCAGGACAAAATGTACAAGAAGAAATATTTGTTGTTTTGTCCTAGTGGTGAAATTCTATATTTCAAAAGGTACAATTGGGATGTCATCTCATCAATTGGAATTACATGTCCAATAGCAGTCCTTAAAAATAAAAGTTACGAAAGAGAAACAAACAAAGGCATACATTCACAAGAGAGACAAAGCCAAATCCATGCATGCATGCATGCAAAGTATTGATTATGAAAGCATATCAATAGCATCCTTGTCTGCACAATTTGTGAAAAGTGTTCCTACACTAATTAGCATAACATTCATGGAAATGAAGCTTCTGTCTCAAGTAACATGACTCTTATGCTAACCATCAATGATAAATCAATAACAATGTAATATCACAAGAAACCAACAAAAAACTACATCAGTCAGTAATAAGATTCTAAGGTCAGTTTCTAGTTATAATTAAATGTTAGAAATACTAATTGCTACAAAGTTCATGACATGCAAATTATTACTTGGATTTTGGTGAGTATGATGTAGCAACAAATATATGGTGCCATTCAACATGTAAAGAGACAGATGCCTTCTTATGAATAATAAAATCCTATCATCTGAATGTATTATGGAATTGGCATGAACAAGAACATAGCCAACTGGGCAGCGAGATTCATCTTACAGTGTTATAGCACATATGTTAACACTAGAAGATCATGACAATGTACAGGTCTGGTAACCAGCAGATTTCCAACTTAATGCCAATTACCTAGGTAAGACACCAAAAAAGTACCAGTTTGCAACCCCCTCCCCTCCCAAAGAACAAAAAAAAAAAAAAAAAAAAAACAATACCCACCCCTCGTTTTTCTTTACTTTTTCCCTTTTTTTCAGTGGTTGAGATACCAAAGATGTTGCTCACACGCACGATTCAGCAGTTTCATAAGATCATGATGGTGATAAAAAGGTGAGATAAAATGCTGAAATGATATAGAGCAACTATGGAGATTCCCACACTAATAACAATATAACGACAGCATTTTACTTTCGATGGCCCTGTTTTAGCAACTTGCCATCTTGCCATATTGGCTTATAATCTTGGATGGAAGCAGATAACAGCGGATGAGCAGATTACTGCAGCGGACACAACATGTAAACTTGGATTGAAGCAGATAAAACATGCATATAGCAGGATAAACATTAAATACCCAAGACCTTGAACCAAGGCAAGGGATACCAGCAGCTGAGCTAAGACTGGCTGGTCTTAAGTGAGAATGTCACTGCTTAAGAAATATAACCTAATTTCACAATAAGGCATTGAGGAATGATAGTCAGTGCTTTCTTCTCAATCCATCACCAAAAAATTGATTAGTCTGGGCTTCATCCATAACCTTGAGTCACCAACACAATTGGATGACCATGACTGAGCATGCAAAGTCAAAGTTGACAGAGAGAACTTATGACATAATAATTAAGTTGCAAAGTGAATACTCACATTTTCTGCCGCATGGTAGCACGACCATTCTGAAGGTCAGAATCCATGGGTCCTGGTCCAAGACCCTGCATCTGGGATGCCATAAAATTTCCAATCTGCTGGGAAGGACCTGACACTTGTGTGCTTGCTTGGGTAGACATCTGACTGGAGATTTGACCAGTCAAATGAGCATGAGCATTCATTTTCCTCCCTCAACACCCAAGTTCCAATCATAACACAACCATTAAACAGGACGAAAGAGCATGGGCTTTTAGCTGAAGATGCAACATTCCCAATGTTCGAGGAAAAAAAAGGCTGCTAGAGACATTTTTGCTCAGGCCATCAAGCTCCTGATAACTGATCTGCATGATGACCAATTTCAGCATGGATCATGCACTAAAAAAAGTGAAAGGATGCTAAAAGGCAAGGTGTTTAGCTTCAAAAACATACACGCAACCCAAAAAAGCAATAAATCGACTAAATAATAAACACCACAGGCCTTTCTAGTTCTGAAGCGTCTTCGGCGCATTCAGAGCTCACGCCAACACAAGGATTACGATCATAATCCCTTCAACTTTAACCAACCGCAACACAAGGGAATGAGCTTTGACACCAAGACCAACAGAAATTACAAATCAACAAACCCTAATTTAAGAATTGAATCCCGACGGCATTGGCTGTCTGCCGCGAGGACCAGACGCATATGGAGCAAGCAAGACGGACATCATAGGTTTCCGGACGATGCAAGATCACAGAAAATCTCTGGGCTTATCAAAACATCTCTTTTCTCCGTCAAAATAAGACAGCAAAAAGACAATAACTACACAATCATGTCGCTGGCCCAAACCCTAGCAAGCCCAGCATCGATCAAAATGATGCTCGATAAACAAACCAATACGAACAATCAAACCCAACTGACCTACGAGGGAGTAGGACCAAGGAGTCCCAGGCGGCGACGGCGATCACCGGTCGTCGCGTGTCGCGGGCCAGCAGCAGCTGGTGGACGAACTCCGGGAGCAGCAGCGATTAAAGGGTGGGGAGAAAGCAGGACGCCCGAAGGCCTGCTTGATCAAAAACCCCCCGACTACGGATCCAAGATCTGTGGAGCGGGACGAATTCGAGCGAACGGGGAGGAATCGAGCAGCTTCCGAATCGAAGCCCCTTGACCGGATGCTAATTCCTCCCTTGGAGTCCAATCGATTAATGCGGTGGGCTTCCCCTCTTCCTCCCTCGATCGATCGATCGACGGATCCGATCTCCGGAACGAGGCTTCGAGGAAGTCTGGAATTAGAATTTTCTTTAACCCCCGATTTGGTGTTCTTTGTTTCCTTTTCTGGTCGTTCGCCCACCGCCGCTTTGAAGCCCGATCGAAGACCCAGGCGATTTCCAAAGCCGTCACGCACGTGAGGATAAATTGGGGGTGGGGGGTGCGCTCGGAGCGCTCTCCCCACCCGCTCACACTCTATCCGCTTTCCCATTGGTTGCGGGGCGGATACCTGCGTGGGACCCACGTTCGGAGCCGTGGGTAGGTAGGCGACGAGGTAACGAAAAGGGTGTCGAAAAGCGATTGCCAAAAACAACATGGGATTGAAACGGACGGCGGCGATTGGAATTTGGCGTCGAGCCGACGGTGGTAATTTGCCGGTGGTTTGCACCACATGGTAATTATGAGAAATAAATATTCCCACTTTGGTGTAGCTCAGAAATCACCACCAAGAAAAATATTAGTCAAGTTAAATTTAATAGAGGAATATTATTGATGGGCATGAGAGGTTAATAGAAAAAAAAATGGCATCATGTTAGGTAAATTCTAATTATCTATATTAAGAATATGGGAGATTCTTGAAAAAAAATATTATTTATTTATTATTTTTATTTATGAGCATTTATCTTGTGTATCTATCAGATCCATTTTTAAAAATAAAAATAAAAATCTCATCTAATAAATTTTTGAAGATGTCAAACTGGTCTAGCTTGTAAGAAGTAAGCTATTAGGATCAAATATTAATCTTCACCACTGTCCTTTGTAGAATAATATATATATATAGTTTTATATTCCAAGGAAAATAAAATGAGGTAAAATTAACTTAATTATGAACATCTATGAATGCTTGAGACTACTAAAATTAGTAGTGTGAAGGTGTAAGAAAATATTAATAAAAGTAAGACAATGCGTCGAATTATTCTTACTTGTTTTATAAATTTTACCATATAATAATACTAAGTCTCTGAAACCATGTCTTTGAGGGGGGAGATCCATGCTGATTGAAGGAGAAACAACAAGGTTTACTTTCAAAAAATTTCTCTATATCAAGGATCAGCAGTAAGTTTTTTACTTCTAATCATTTATAGGATAGATAACTTGATTTATGGAAACAAATATTCAAAACTAAATATTTTTAATTAATTAATATTAATAGTATGGATGAGGAGATAGTTAAATTAAATGAATAAGAAGTTCAATGAGTAAAGGATTCAAGCATCTTTGATGATTATTTTACAAGATGAAGATATTGATGAAAATGTTATTTATTGATTTCAAACTATATTGAGAGGGATGTTTGAAGTTTTCTTCCAATAAATTTCCTCTCAATATGGGGCTATGTCAAGGATAAATAATATATATATATATATATATATATATATATATATTTTACATCATCAATGAATGAACTTATTATCATCACATACAATAGACCTACTTAATGTATTTTATTTTATGATGATGTTATTTGACTTGGTGAAAAAATTAATCCTGAACTTGAGTTATGGAAAGAAATATTCATAATCGGTTTTAATAGTTGATTTGATGATATAGTCAAGTTAGATAAACAAAAAATTTAAATAAATAAAATACTAAAATTAGAAACAAAGTATGATAGAAGTATGGAGGAATGATAGAAGTTTCTAAATTAGAAACAAACTAAAATTATAAAATAGTATCATTAAAACTCATAATGTTTTATAGACCTAAATATCGGTAACTAAGAGATGATATGCACAAAGAAGTTTCTAACTCAAATTTACATTCATGAATAACATGTTGTCTTCGTTGAGCATGGAGAATAATTTAAGATAATGTAGACATACCATAATTGTAGTAATTAAAAGATACAATAAGAAAGGAGGCATATAGAAACTATAAGTAAAAAATTTAAATATATTTTTTAAAAATTAATTAAATATATTGTTATCATATTGTGAAACTCAATATCAACAAAAAAAAATTTATGTAATTAATCCTAAATAATTGGGATATTAGAACTTGGTGTTATCGAAAAGAAACAAACTATGACAGACTAAATTGTGGCGAGGGAAGTCAACAAATTTGGAGAATAAAACAAAGCATCATGATGCCTTGTTGTACTTCTCAAGAACCAGTGACTGCAGTGTCCTTCTCATGTTGACTGCTTAGATCCTAGTAGATCTTATCAGGTTCATGTTGCATGCATCATCCTGGAACCACAGACGAAAACAATGGATGTGTGTTGCTGCACAAAACGGCAGGCTGCGTTGTTCAGGTTTATTGAACTCCTCGAAGGATGCCACGGGAGCGTTTTACCTGATCCAAATTGACAATGACAAGTGGTCAGCCCAGTCTTCGTTGATGATTCATGACGATGAATCATTTGTTAGGCACCAAGAACCATGAGGTTTCGTTTGGTACCAGGTCTCGTGAATCCCCCCAAAACCAAAAACACGTTTTTAGGAAGGATAGAAATATTTTCGAGGAAGGATGCATAATTCTTTGTCGTTGGTCCCATGTAATGCATGTATATGGCGTTCTAGTTTCCTGTAAAAATAGAGAGAAAATGAATCAAAGAAACAATCCACGTAAATAAGAAAAAGCTTTATAGCTACCTTCACAAAGTAGCAGTCACTAAATATCAGCGACGAAGAAGTCGCAGAATGTGCTTTCTTGAAGTTGCTGATGAAGGAGAAGCGCAGCAATTTGTTGACGCTGGGAGAAGACCGGAGCGATGATGCAGTGCGATGCCTGGTTTGAGACGCAGCAATGTCAACTCTGCAGCAGCCAAGTTTTATCTTTTTTCATTCAAACGGAGAGCTGCACTGTGGAAAACATAGTCAACATGTTGAGTATTGAAACCATGCGTTGACATGGACATCATGTGTTACTCGTGCTACACAGTCCTCTCTCTCTCTCTCTCTCTCTCTCTCTCTCTCTCTCTCTCTCTCTCGCACTACCCGCTACTAGCAACCTTTTCCTCCTCCTCTGCATCCTCTTCCTCTTCCTCGTCTATCCTCTTTTTATTCTCCTCCTTTTAATATATATACATTTCTTAAATAAAAAAAAAACACATCTACATCATCTAATATATTATATAAGAAATATTCATGCATTAGTGGAAAATTTCAAGCAGTTGGTAGAAGGATTGTCATCTCAATCAATCAAGAGATCGTTTTACTTAATTTTATATATCTGATTCTAGAGAAAAAAAAATCTGCAAGACAATGATCTTTATAAAATTCTAAAAATCCATCTACCAACCTTTGTGGATAACTCCATGTGATCTTTCTTTGAACTATCCGAAGAGACATGCATTAGCACCAAGAACAACTCAACTTAACTTCTTCCACAAAGTCTCCTGAGGAATTGTTCTTACTCCATATCAATGAAATGAACATTATTCATTTGTTCATATGAGCATAAAATTTCATACAATAATAATAATAATAATAATAATAATAATAATAATAATAATAATAATAATAATAATAATAATAATAAAAATAATAATAATAATAATACACTAATTTCATACATTATTCATTTGTTCATATGAATTAATTTTGAAATTTCCCTTTTTTGTATTGCTTTTTTTTCTTCTATCAAATCTATAATTAGTGTTTTTTGCCCCTTCTTTTTAATGTAGCATACATGTTCATTTAATATTTTATATATATATATATATATATATATATTGTTTTTTATCACATCCTGAGTCGATCACAACTTGACGTAGGAACAACACATGGATCGACAGGATACGTAAAAGAGATCTCCTGCTGACTTCCGGCAGATTTATTTCACTGCTGACGATGATGAATCAAGTCATACTAATGTGTGACCACAAGAACATATGCATATCGACGACGTCAGAAAGCTGGAGTTGCTGTCCGCATCCCAGACAACGTGTTCCACGCTTGGGGACGATGGGTTGGTGTCGAGAGGAGTCTCTGAGAAGTGAGAGCAGCAGCGGTAAAGGGATTTGTTCCATTAAAGAGGCAAAGGGAAGAGCACAAAGCAGAAGAGAGTTTAGGTCGCATGGCCTAAGCCTAACCTTTTTCTGCTTGATGTTCGTACATGGCGACTTGTTGTTTTGGGCATATGCTGTCGGGAGTAGGTTCTTCAACTCAGGGAATGAAGGAGACGTTGTTCTTCCTGTAGCCATTGTCTCCTCTTTTGATGGAAATGACAGTCTTCGGTATAATGCAGTAAAGCATCGGTTCTGGTTCACTTTGTTCCTTCTTTTCTCAAGGAAAGCATTCAGCAGCTCTCGGCATTAGGCACGCTAAGCGCACAGCGGAGATCGACGAGCGCATTGACTTTTGTGAACTTATGCTTTTCTTTTAATCATTAAAAAAACTCAAAAACAAAAAATATATATGTGTATATCTTTGATCACATCATTCATGTCCCCTTGTGGGCGGACGAACTTGCCCTAAAGGTGTCGGTATCGAATTAAGTTGTTCTAATTGTGCATGTAAACAAACAGTTGGCTCCAAGAACACTCTCAAACCTGTGCTTTCTGCATTCATAAGCTTGAAGGAAGAGGATGACAGAAGCTAAACCATTAATATTAGAACATCCCACGTAATTAGTGCGTGGCAATGGACCCATCAAGCACATGTTGGTTAGCCTTTTGCATCATTATTTTATTGCTGCATCAAAACATATGCTAATTCATGCGCAATATTTTAGGGAAAAGTAAAGGAAACAAAGCTCCACCTCAAAGGATCACGCAAAGATCCGATTCTAGCATGTGAAAGGGGTGATGAATTCTTTTGCAGACAGGCACATCGAAGTGCTTTTATATATATACATCATGCACCCCATGCTCTTCCAGTCCCTACCAAGGCTTCAAACCCCTCGTCGTCATCATCATCATCTCTCTGTCTCTCCCCTTCTTCTTCTTCTTCTTCCTCTTCCTCTCGAGATGCTGTCAAGAAACAAGGGCAGCATCTTCCATCTGGAGGAGGATGGTGGTGAGACCGCCAAGACTATAGTGAGCATCAGAGAACCAAAGCACATGAGAGAGGGCATCGAAGGCCTTCGAATCCTCATACACCACAAGGAGCAAGGATCAAATGTTGTGACAAAATCGACTTGCAGTCTTGCCAAGGGTTTAGGGTTCCTAAAGTCATGCTTCCTGTGCAAAAGGGAGCTCAGCCCCTCCAAGGATGTTTACATGTACAGGTACTCTCCCTCATCTCCTTGTACCCTTTCACCTTTGCAGGTAATCAAGGAGGAGGTTTCACTCTTCCATATTCTAATTCATGACATGGAGTTTTCTGCTGAAGGAAAAACGATATTTTTACTTCTTTGACAATCTTATCCACGGAACAGTTTTGATTTGAAACCAAGGAGAGTTTTGTTTTCACATATAATGATTTATAATCCATTACCTCTTTCTTTTCTTCTTCTTCTTCTTCTTCTTCTTAGAATTACAATGCCTGTAACATCGCCTGCAAGACTACATACACATCATGGAACACTCGGTGCTTTGATGTTTGTTCCATTGCCTGATGGACACTAGATGATGATGCAGGGGAGACCTGGGATTCTGCAGCAAAGAGTGCCGTTCTCGCCAGATTCTGCAAGAGGAACGAAGAGAGTTTGAGACGGCAGCGAGGGCGCGACTGCGGGCGCCTCAACATCGTCTTCGAGCCAGCGGTAGGATTCGTGAACCAGATCGAAACTGTAGGATACCCGGAGTGGCCTAAGCACTTGTACGACCGCACGGAAGGTTTAGAGAAGATGCTACGGATCCTCTTCTCTTCGTCCCCCCTGTGTTTCTAGAGGAGCAGAGGCATCCTTTTTTTGGAGGAAGGAGAAGGCCACGGTCTTGTTCCGTTGACGTAGGAATAGTCGACGTCGAATTATGCATTCATTTTCTTTTATCCTTTTTATTTGCAGTCCATCATAAAATTATGCTTTAATTCAGCAATAAGCAGAGAGCAAATGGTGATTAGACTAATAACAATGATTTCGAGCTATATTATTTTAGAGGCCCAAAGAAAGCTAAGCTTTCTTCTTTCTGACGCAATTCCATCGCTGTTCTTATATCGTCATACATTTTGTTGGGCCCACCACGCATCACAGAAGGGCCCCGCGTGCCACGCGCCGGGCATGCGCGTACGTCGTCGGGCCCACGTGGTCGGCACGTGAATGTTTGACGGAGCGAGTCGATGGCCGGCGTGGCTTCCACGCGCGGGATGTTGTCTTCGTTCCCAATCCCACGTGCCGCAACACGCCACCTAAGGGCACGCGTCTCCGATACTTCCACGTGTGACGGAAGCGGGGCAGCCAGCCGAGCAGCGAGCGCTCTTTGTCGGAGACTACGACCGCCATGGTTGTATTCCACTCCTACTAAGTCACACTCTTCCGCGAGCTATGGCTGTGAAAGCGGAGACTTTGATCCTACACCCTTTCGATCTCGGTTCCAAAGCCTTTACGCATCGGCGCACCTGCACGCACACCCCCAACACTGCCATCGAGATCAAGGTAGTCTACGTGAGGATCATCACCTCCACCCCCATGCAGAGCGCCATAACGATGGCGTTCCCTGCCGGAGAGGATGACGAGCGCTCGCTGACGGTGAACGGCAAGGCGGGCGTGCCAGTGGTTCTGAAGAGGAACAGGGTCGACGGAGCGACGGGCGAGTCGGTGTACGTGAACACAGACTGCATCCGGTTCTCCGGCAGCTGCCTCGGGTTTGAGATCAGGGTCCGGGAGGCGTGCGGCGCTTTGGTGGTGGGGGTGGTCGGAAGGAAGGGAGACGGGAGATGGGTTGTGCAGGGCGGAGAGGGCGGCGGCGGCGGCCGGGGGACTGGGGTGGATGGGGCCGTGGTGGATGTTTACTTTGTGGGGCGGAGCATGGGGAGGGCAGTCGTGCTGAATAGGGTGGTGGAGATGAGGAAGACATGGAAAGGGTTGGATTGCATCCCTGCATGTGGTCATGAAGAGGCCACAGATGATTCTGATGTGAGTTTCCTCATGTTTTCACGAGGAAAATGGCCCTATATCCTACCCAAAATTAATCTATCTTCATCAATTTGCATTTGTCTCTTTGCTTAACAACGCACAGTATTCATCAACATCAGAATATATCACACGTATTCAACTCAGAATTCGTTTATCTAAGGACTTTATTTTGGTCTTTTGTGAAGGAACCGAAGAAAGGGATCAGGGAAGAACACAGCTGTGATGGCGTGCGTAGCGGTTGCATTAAGAATGGTGGCGAGGATGAACCGGGAGAGCTGTCATGGTTCAGCGCAGGAGTCAGGGTAGGAACGGGACTGGGGCTCGCTATGTGTTTGGGGATTGGTGTTGGTGTAGGCTTGGTCATGAGAAGCTACCGAGCAGCTGCAGTAACTCTTAGCAGGTTCATCTAACAACAGATCTGACAGCTTCTCCTGGGATCTTGTAATCTGCTGGTCATCTTCTTTTGGCCATAACAATGGACTGATCTTGCCTTTAAAAAATATATATATAGCTAACATGATGAGTTCTAGAGAGTTTTGGTTTCTTATTTCAGCTTGTAGAATCACAGGATGATGATTGAAATCGACTGATGTAGATATGTGCTTCCAACTTTAAGAGGACAAAGATGTGTCCATGTTTCTGAAGCAGCAGCTGCTCCATGTGAGTGTGCCTAAAAGGTTGCCACCCATCTCTGGTGGTAGTCGAGCTATATTTTGGTGTCCAAAGTTGGATGTGCATCATGGTTGATGGTGAGGTGAAGCTTGCGTAGAGCAAGCTCCATCCAGAGTGAGAGAATAGACTGAGGTGGCCGGCACTGTAACCCAGACGGGCACATCAGTTCATTGTGTAGAGTGAAGGACACTCTCTCCACCGAAAGGTTGACGACGCATGGGTCTTGGTCACGGTGGCAGCAACACAGCCGTGGACCATTGTAACCAAGGAAGGATCGATGGAAGGATCCATTTGAAGTCCCTGTCGCTACACCCCTCTCAACTTCCCATCCGAAAAGAGAAGAGAGAGGACAAGATCAAGAAAACATATGTAATAGAGTAGATCTTGCAGCGAAAAGCGAAATGGAACCACCTCAACATGAGACATCTTTATCATCCTGAGGCCCATCCCTACCATTCAACGCAGGTCTAGCAAGTGCATGTGAGCTGCACTCATCTCTTCCGAAACAACATGCTTCTCTGTGTCGCTGCGGCCCTACTTTCTCCTTTATCTTTAGCTTTTCCTTGTTCTCTTACTTCAGGAAAACTTACCCTGGGCATCTCTGCTCTGCCTTTGTGAGGGAGTCATGAGAGTCTCCATGGTTGAGCACTCGAGCAAGGTACAGATGACAGGATCCGAGTACTGCTGAGCATGCTACAAAACAATGATACCACTTGCCTCCTTGGAACTCCTTTGTTCTCTAATTCTCTGACCACAATTGGCAGCTTTGTCTTGATCTCGGGGTCCTTAATCGTGAGAACCAGCTGTTAACAGTGTTAAGAAGCAATGAAAGAAACAGCAAAGAACAATAATTCTCTGATTTCTATGATATTAGATAGATATATATATATATAAATAAATTTTCTTTTGAGTTATTATATATATATGTAATATATGTAATTACATATATATATATAATAATTACATATAATTATTTTTTATATTTTAAGATAAATTTTTATATATTTATAAGAAACAATCATGATTCTTAAGATTTCTTTATCTTTAATAATGGGAGGGGTTGGACCACCAAGACTGAGAGGTCAAACTAAAACTAGAAAATAAAATAAAGCAATATTTTTATTAAAAAAAATCATCCTACATAATAAACATTAATACTTTTAGCCACATAATTAGTGAAAACATAATAAAAACTCTCCACTCTCACTCGCAGCACTATATGACATGCCGCTGGCCCTCCACTTCCCTCACCGTCCATCTCTTCCTCTCGATATCAAATGATGGGGAGCGAACTCCGCCTCCAGTTGGCGCACCCGCCGTTATCCTTCTACCTTCTCTTTCTTCTTCCCTCGATCGCCGCCGTCGAACAGCTTCAGACGTACATCGTGCGGGTGGACGCCGACGCCAGGCCCTCCGTCTTCCCCACCCAATCCCACTGGTATGAGACCGCCGTCCTCGCCGCCGCCTTATCCACTGAGAGCAACGCCTCCTGGGCCCCCGGTGGCTCGCTCATCCACACCTACTCCTCCCTCTTCTACGGCTTCTCCGCCCGCCTCTCCCCCTCCGCCGCCGCCGCACTCGCCTCCTCCCATGGCGTCCTCGCCGTCCTCCCCGAGCTCGTTCGCCACCCGGACACCACCCGGTCCCCGGAGTTCCTTGGCCTCCTCTCCTCCGACCGCACTGGGCTATTGGCGGAGTCCGACTTCGGCTCCGAGCTCGTCATCGCTGTCGTCGACACCGGCATCACCCCCGGCCACCGCAGCTTCTCCGATCGCGGCCTTGGTCCCGCCCCTGCGCGTTGGCGAGGCGAGTGCGTATCCGGGCCGGGATTCCCGGGGTCTGCCTGCAATCGCAAGCTCGTCGGCGCTCGGTACTTCTCCGGCGGATATGAGGCCACCTCCGGCCGCATGAACGAGTCCTCCGAGCTCCGATCCCCTAGGGACACCGACGGACACGGCACCCACACCGCTTCCATCGCCGCGGGGCGCTACGTGTTCCCTGCTTCCACCCTCGGTTACGCCCGTGGCGTCGCGGCTGGCATGGCTCCCAAGGCCCGCCTCGCCGCATACAAGGTCTGCTGGGCCGCTGGTTGCTTCGACTCCGACATCCTTGCCGCCTTCGATGCCGCCGTCGCCGATGGCGTCAATGTCGTGTCCCTCAGCGTCGGGGGCGTCGTCGTGCCCTACTACCTCGACGCAATCGCCGTCGGGGCTTTCGCAGCCGCCGAGGCTGGCATCTTCGTCTCCGCATCCGCCGGTAACGGCGGTCCTGGGGAGCTCACAGTCACCAACGTCGCTCCGTGGGTCGCCACTGTCGGCGCCGGGTCCATGGACCGCGACTTCCCCGCCTACGTCAAACTCGGCAACGGCCGTGTCCGTACGGGAGTCAGCGTCTACGGCGGTCCCGCCCTCAGTGCCGGCCGCCTCTACCCAATCGTCTACGCCGGCGCCGCCCAGGGCGCAGGCGACAGCTACTCGTCGTCCCTGTGCCTCGAAGGATCCCTCAACCGGGACACCGTGAAAGGCAAGATCGTCCTCTGCGACCGCGGCGTCAACTCCCGCGCTGCGAAAGGCGAGGTCGTCCGCAAGGCCGGCGCCGTAGGAATGATCCTGGCCAATGGCATATTCGACGGCGAGGGCCTGGTAGCTGACTGCCACGTCCTCCCCGCCGCCGCCGTCGGCGCCGTCGCGGGAGACGAGATCCGCAAGTACATCGCCGCAGCCACCCTCAAGTCCCCGGCCACCGCCACCATCCTCTTCCGCGGCACTCGCCTTGGTGTCCGCCCCGCGCCGGTGGTTGCGTCTTTCTCCGCCCGCGGGCCCAGCCCCCAGTCGCCGGAGATCCTGAAGCCGGACGTCATCGCCCCCGGGCTCAACATCCTCGCGGCATGGCCTGACAACGTCGGGCCCGCCGGGATCCCATCCGACCAACGGAAGACAGAGTTCAACATCCTCTCAGGGACGTCGATGGCATGCCCCCACGTCTCCGGCCTCGCTGCGCTCCTCAAGGCCGCGCACCCGGACTGGTCTCCGGCGGCCATCAAGTCGGCGCTGATGACCACCTCCTACGTCAAGGACAACAGGGGAACTAGGATGTTGGACGAGTCCACGGGCAACTCCTCCGACGTGTTCGACTACGGTGCCGGCCACGTCCACCCGCAGCGAGCGATCGACCCGGGGCTCGTTTACGACCTCACGGCGACGGACTACGTCAACTTCCTATGCAACCTGAACTACACGCAGCAGAACATCAAGGCGATCACGCGGCGGCCGGCGGATTGCCGAGGGGCGAGGAAGGCCGGGCACGCCGGCAACTTGAACTACCCGTCGTTTTCGGCTGTGTTCGTCCAGGACGGGGCGAAGCGGAGGATGTCGACCCACTTCATCCGGACGGTGACGAACGTAGGCAACGGGGCAGCGGTGTACAGGGCGGAGGTGCGAGCACCGGAGGGGAGCACGGTGACGGTGGAGCCGACGGAGTTGGCGTTCCGGCGGCCGGGGCAGAAGCTAAGCTTTTTAGTGAGGGTGAAGGCGGCCACGGCGGAGAAGCTAGCGCCGGGGAGCTCGAAAGCGAGGAGTGGGGCATTGACATGGAGTGATGGGAAGCATTCTGCGTACAGCCCCATCGTGGTCACAGTGCAGGCACCAGTGTCATGATGATGATGACATACAGGCAACAATGCTTCTGCTTCGGTGGAGGCCAGAGTGAACTTGAGTCCTCTCTCTATACTCCAGAAAGCTCCAATATATGCTTAAGGTTTCTTCTCTCTCTCTCTCTCTCTGTTGTTGATTGAGGAGGGGAAGAGAGACATGTCGGGTGCAGATTCAAGTGTAATAAAACTAAAGCAGGAAGACGATGATGCAGCAACAAGAAGAAGGGCCTGTTCTCGTTGTCGTGTAATATTCTGCTGCCGGAAGCCGTGCCCTGTGATTCCCGTTTGCTTTTGTGTAGCTCTGGCTTCCTTGTCGTGGTGCAGTGGGGAGAGAAGCTGTGGGGGAAATCCTTGTGGAGTTCCTCCGGGGATTCAAATGTGTTTCTGGATGCAGATGAAGCTTATTGTACTATGATTGAATATATATAATTTTAAGGGTTAATAAGACATTTTCTAAATATAGGGAAGGATGTATAGTTAAAATAAATAAATAAATAAATAGAATTGCAAGTAATGATCTTTAATTAATTAACAAATAAAAGTATATATTACGTGTGTTGACGCTGGTGCCGGTATTCATGCAGTTTCCAGTCGCCCCTTCTACGTATCGTCACGATCACGTGCCGTTTTCCATCGCTCTTTCTGCCTACCATTGTGAGCGTGCGTTCACGTCCATCTCCCCATTCGATCCCTATCCGTTAGGCAAATGCCCTCTTTGATTCGGTTTTCCTTCTATTTGGCGATCTCGAGAGGAGCAGGAAGAGTGTTGCGGGGCGTTCTGAGGGTCGAAGATGTGTGGAGGGGCGTTCATCTCCAACGTCATTCCGTCGGGGCCGACGTCGCGACGGCTGACCGCCTTCTGCCAGCGGCCGGACCCGAAGAACGAATATGGAGTGAAGGAGGGGGAGAAGCCGAAGGAGAAGAGATGGACCAGCCGTGGCCCTCGCCGCGCTTCGGAGAAGACGGACGACGACTTCGAGGCGGATTTCATGCAGTTTGAGGACGACGACGAGGATGACCTCTTCCACTTCAAGCCCTTCGCTTTCGCTTCGAGAGGTACCTTTGTTAGAGTAACGAAGAAAAACGAATTTTTTTTTTTTTTTTAGGTTTTGTCTCTGCGAAAGTTCGGATTTTTTTTTTATAAACATTTGATTTGCAGAAACTTTAATGAAAATAATTGGATGTGTTGACATCTTGCGATCCGTGAGAAATGCGATGGTTGTTTGGCTTTATCTATCAGGTACCGGGAAAAGGGCGACACACTTCCTTTATCCTCTGCCTCCGTTCTGTCTTGTTTAGCGAAAGTAGTTCATTCGAGCTAAACACAAAAACACGGATATTTACCTTCTTCCTGTTTCTTTCCAATTAGCTGACAATTTGTCAATTGATATATTCCGGACACATTGGCATATTGTTATGTCAATCGATTCTATACCTTCTCTTTCGTTCACCTTTGTGAACATCTATTGATTTATTGGAAACAAGTTTTTCAAATAAAATTATTTGAAAATGCATTCCTCGAATGTGTTCACTGTTCTTTGGAGAAAAAAAATTACTTGTCAGTGAGGACTACATATAAGGAGCCCATCTTTTTATTTTTCATCAATTAATTTGAACTAAGCATCTCAGCAATGCAGTCTTGTTTATTAAAACAGTTAATTGGGCATCCTAACTTTTTTGTTATTTTAGTTGGACAATCTTATTCATTGTTTTTTTATCTAAGCAATTTTTGCAGCAATTTCTTTACAGTCATACTCTGGTTTATCATATTTAATTGGTGCCCATGTCAACCAAAGCTAGTGATTTCCCACTTTGAGTATGACTATGAGTGGAACTGTGGAAGTTTCTTGGTGTTTGCCTCCAGCATAAAGTAATACCAATTACTTGTTCTACTTTACCCACCAATGGACACACTTCTCTAGAAATGTTATAATGGAATTGTGCAACAATTTATGAGGATTGTGATAATGTTGGGCATGGAATTCTTCTCACTTCTTGTGAAAGCTAGATCTTCTACTTGGTATTCAAGCTAGCTAAACATGCAGGAGATATTTGAGCAGGGCAAGTAGAAAAACAAACATCATTCTGAGTGCAAGCAATTGAGTGTTCTCCATTACCATGCTTTGTAGCTTAGCTATTGTTGATAGTATAATACTATAATTGTCATATTATGTGGTTCTTTTGAATGCGAGTTTTGTGATTGTTGTACTATTTTTTTCTGAATAGTTGGATTCATTTAAATCATCAAAGCAGATTTTAGTCTCTTTCAATTTGTCAGCAGTAGATCTTCATGATGTTGGCTTTGGCTGCAGATAAACCAGTCCCTCTGAGGCCTTCAGTGGTTGATAAACCTTCATCTAAGTCTGCTAAAAAGAACAGAAAGAATCAATACAGGGGAATCCGCCGGCGTCCCTGGGGGAAATGGGCAGCTGAAATTAGAGATCCGTGCAAGGGAGTCCGTGTCTGGCTTGGAACCTTCAACACTGCTGAAGAAGCTGCCAGAGCATATGATGCCGAAGCTCGTAGGATCCGCGGCAAAAAAGCGAAGGTCAATTTCCCTGATGCTGCATTACCCCGTGTCCGGACGTTCCTTACAAAACTGACTGCACCAGAGACTCCAAGAACAGAGATGCCCAGAACCGATACGTGCCTCGATTGCTTGAATGACCCATTTCAAGATTTCTGCTCTAGTTTTGACTTCACCGAAGTGAAGTCCATGATGCAATCCGAGGAACCGAGTCCACCTACTGTGATGGGGGGGATGCATTTATATTCTGACCAGGGAAGTAACTTCTTCGGTTTCCCAGAAAATGAATCTCCAAACGAGGCTAAAACTCCAGATTTCTCATCAGTTCTTGCTGCAACAGCTTTTGAGCTTGAAAATTCAGCATTCTTGGAAAGTTGTGGTGCTCAAGAACAGCTGAACAACATTGTCGGACAATCTGTGCCTGACAATGAGATTGCTTCTGGAACAACTTTCAAAGAATTGTCTGATTTTGAACTGTACATGAAGTTTTTCCAGCAACCTTGTTCGGATGGGAGCACAGATGACTTGATTAACAACCTTCTAAGTGGTGATTTCACTCAAGATACAAGCAGCATGGATCTCTGGAGTTTTGATGGCACGGCACAGATGGGAGGCAGTGTCTTCTGAGGGTGCTCAAAATATGACATTTCAGGGTTGTGTCAATAGGATATAATAAAATGTATGCTTTTTATGGTTCTGCTTGTCTTTTTTTTATCTTGCTAGTTGAGCTGTTCCTCCTTGTTATTTTTTCATATTGGAGGGAGCTTCTGCTGATGCAAGGTGTAAAATTTAACCTCTCTCTTTAAGATTCTGAGCATAGGAGTTATATTTGAGCACTGGATTTGCAATCCTTATGCCTGATGTTTGTAATGAAGATGCCTGTGGACATCATGGTCATTGTGCTTGCATTTTGCTGATTGATGACTATTAAATCTCCATACGATCCAAATTTCGCCTATTTATTTCTAATTATTCGGATAAAACTGCTGTCTTGCTGGTGGCATGAATGACACTTTCTCACAGTCAAAGTTGCCTCATCCAGGTCTTGGGAACTTTATTGCTGCAGGTAGAGACAGCCAAGAGCGACATGAATCCGATTGTAGTTCACCAATCCAATTTATGCTTTGAATAATATGAGTTAAAATCCATCTATGATCTGTAAGGATCTTTGTTTGGAGTACAATTTGCACGGTTTTGGGCTCTGGTAGTGGCAAGCATGATGCAGAATTGAAAGAGGCAGGAAGCTTATTGTGTTCCTTCTTCTTGTTCCTCCCACCAGTGTAATCTTTGTAGCAGTACGGAGTTCCTGTTTGCTTTCTGCATCGACACCGAGAATAATTCCAGCATTCCCTTCCTTTCCGAGTAGCCCGAGAAACTGCAGCGGCAATCATGTCCGACATCTTGTTGTGTAAAGATCACTTGCAGTCTCCCCGGAATCCAATCTCCATCTTGTTCAACTCATGGTTGCGGTGGGACACTGAACCTTCCGTCCGATGGCACATCGCACGCCTCCATTATTGCCATCTCCTGAAGCAGACGCAAAGGAGGCAATCGAAAGAGCGAGAGCAACCCCACCACCACCACAAGCAAGCAAGCAAGCAAAGGAGGAGCACCCACCATCTGTTTCTGTCAAGGAAGCAAGGATGTGTCTCCCGATCAAACAACACTCTTTCCCGAAGTCATACGATGCATCGAACTGTCTCCTCTCCTCTCCAAGGAAGCATGGATGCGTGTTCCAATGCATCAACGTCTTCCGAGAGTGCATGATGCTGTGAACTTTATTTATCGTGCCAAGGAAGGCAAGCGTCAGGACCTTCCCACATGCCATCATCTGTCACTGTTCATGCATGGCCTTTGCAGATAGCAACCTTCGCTTTGAACCTGGAAAACAGATGTAATCTTGTCATGATCATTAGAAGAAACAAAAAGATTTCAGACTTCAGGTGGAGTTCACTAAGCTCTTGCAACATAAAGTGGAAACTTCAGCGTAGAAACCAGCCATGGCGCACGCAACACGAGCAATGCATCAAATTCAGAGCACTTGGACTGTTCTCCAGGCTATGATGGGCTCCGACCGGTGGCCACAGTGGCTGATGTCCTCTGCCACAAGCTCTTGATTCGACACATCTAACATATCTAAGACAGCATAATCTATCCCACGTTTCACCGTCAGTCTCTCTGAGAGAATGGAACTCTTGGATCACAAAATCTAATTCATTAGCAGGGTATGCACTCGCATATCTAATTCTATCAGCTTCCACAAACAAAAGATTTAGTTAGATTTCCTTCGATTACGATCGGCGATGGTCTTACTCGTGCAAAGCTTCTCTGCATCCACCGTTGGAGGTGGTGGGTTTATCGGATTAAGAAACTGCACTGCATTCAGACCATGAATCTCACGATCATCTGTCACTTTTTCATACGAGAACTCCATTTTCACTGACTAACGTCAAGCTTCAGTACATTGACATGTAGACAGCAGCAGAAAACATGAGAAGCATGTGAAGAGAGAGAGAGAGAGAGAGAGAGAGAGAGAGAGAGAGAGATGTGAATGGCATTCTGCATTCAGGACTGCACTGAAAAGAGAGTTAAAGTCCAGTTTCACTGAATCCCTTCGGCTTCAATGAATCAAACTGCTGCTGCAACGATGACCAGTGAATTATTCGTGGTGTACGAGTGTAGCTTCCTGTCAGCCCAGCAGATCACTTCTAGCTTCCGGAGGATTAGCCAATGGCTGTCCTCCACCAGGAAAAAATCCCCACAGACAACTCAGAAAAGCTTGGCTTCACGGTAGACTTGTCTACTGGGCTACACAAGAACCTTTACAACTGCAGTCTAGCCATGAAGGAGAGAGCTGTGTAGAAGAAACCAGAAATTTTTATACAGCATTCCTCCATTCTTGTTGGATTAACAGTTAACATGAAGTGTTTGCACTTAACCTAATGTTCTTTTGTAGGAGAAAAATAAGATAGCCAGTGCTTTAATATTATTTTGATCAAGAGAATCAAAACCAACTACCAGACAAAGATGAACATCTTCTTTTGTTTCGACAAACTCAGCTTCATCTTCTGGTCGCCAGTAGACTAATTGTTTGATAGGAAGGTGGACAGGAATCCCAGGACTCAAATTGGTCTCCTCTGATCTTAATTTAATGTTTGAAGCAGCCTAAGGCAAGGCAATGATTGGTGGCCTTTCCTTTGTATATCCACTGCTATAGGAATACAGCACATGTAGGTTTCATTTCAGACATTTAGCAACCATAACCATGAGCATTTGACCTAGTTGGCACTCTAAATGATTCTTTATGGCACCATTTTTATATGACTAGCCCAAGTCATCTGCTGGTGATGATAAACATGCATCACGCCAACCTATAAACTTAAAGTTTTAGACTATGAACTAGGACCTAATGATATGAAGCTATCTATCTCCTCACACATTTGAATGTTTTCGATACTCTATCCCAAGTATACCAACTGTTAAAAAAACAAAAAAAAAGGGGGGTCTTTACATGGTTGAAAACTCCATATTTATGTACAGATATATGCATGGAAGCATCGAACAACTAGTTTTGTTCCTACATCCTAGAATATAAGAACCATATATTTTTTTATTGTAAGATTGTTTTCTAGATAAAGTGGAAAAGCCTGTAGGTTGGGACACAGACTACTTCCATGCACATGTCCATCACTTTCATTTCGCATCTCACATCATCATAGGAGGAGGAAGATAACTATAAGCGCACCATCTTGACTTTTTCTTGGGCTCTTGGCCCCTCGGGTTGGTTGATAACATTAACATTACAGAAGATAGACGAAGACCAGGAGGTGTGATTAAACTTAGAAGGACCATAAGAAGAAGATGAGAAGCGAGGCAAACGAACTGACGGAGATTAAGGTTTGGACGATGTTTAGTGAGTCGGAAAGCTTTTGCAACCACAAGCAAACAAGGGTTTAGCTGGATGTAGATTGGGGGGGGGCAGAACAGGTGAAGGGATGAGCTCGAAAGCTTGCACCGCCTGGTTCCTTTCTCTTGTTGGTTTGCTTGTCGTCAGAAACCAGAGGCGTTTTACCTGATGATTACTGTGCGTATAGCTGCTAATGTTGCATGATCGACACATGGTTTCGACTCACAACTCAGCTCCTGTTGTTGCTATCTACTGTGGACAGTTTGGGCATGCGAAGTAGTGTGTTACGGTGGTGAGACGGTCAAAATATAGCCCACAGTTAAAGAAGACAAACCGGTGGCTACTGCTTGCAACACGCATGCATGCACCACCATGGCACCGGACCTGTCTTCCACCCACATCGGTACCCCTCATCATCGCCAGACACCCATGCATGAATGGGTGCGCTTGCAGTCCTCTCATCCGTCGACCATCCTGCCGGTCCCACTTCGGTGGACCCTGTTCCTGCCCTTTTTCTTTAAAGCCCACCTCCCTCCCCGTCTTCCTCACCCAAGCTCCTCTCTCTCTCTCTCTGTGTGTCTGTGTTGTGGGTAGAAGACACCTTCGGTTGGCAGAAGCGATTTGATGGCGAAGAGTGGGGGGAACGGGAGGCTGGGCAAGCTGAAGTGCATAATAAAAAGGTGGCACTCGTCGAGCCGGCTGACTCGGACGGCCCCCTCGGGCGGCGGCGCGGCCTCGTCGAGGTCGCAGGACGAGGAGGCGTGGCACTCGGCGTCCTTCCACGGCGACCAGGTCCCGCCCGGGCTGCACCCCGTCTACGTCGGCAAGTCCCGGCGGCGTTACCTCGTCAGCGACGAGCTCGTGGGCCACCCGCTGTTCCGCGTGCTCGTCGAGAGGTCCGGCGGGCACGGAAGCAGCGTCGGCGGGACGGTGGTCGACTGCGAGGTGGTGCTCTTCGAGCACCTGCTGTGGATGCTGGAGAACGCGGATCCGCAGCCCGAGTCATTGGACGAGTTGGTCGACTTCTACGCCTGCTGAGGCTGCGGAGAAAGACCTCCCGCGGAGGACCCGACTCGTGCGACACGCCACAGGAGTAGAACTATTAGCGCAACATTACCTCTCTCTCTCTCTCTCTCTCTCTCTCTCTCTCTCTCTCTCTCTCTCTCTCTCTCTCTCTCTCTCGGCGTCCCAAAACAAAACGCAAAAACACAAAAAAAGAACGATGTGATGATTGACTTCTAATTATCTTTAAGATCGTATGACGTCGCTAATGGCCTTGTATGATGCTGCTTCGTTTTATCGAGCAATTGCAAGAAGTCAAATATTTCGCACATCCTAATCAGAGAGGTGCTGGGGTCGATCTCCCTCTTTTGTCTTCTCCTCCGAACAAGCATTGTGATCGCGACAGAGAGGGAACATTTGCTATCCAACAACATGCCATGCAATTATCCCCGTCGACCGTGCATGAAGCTACACGCCGGAGCTCACGCTCGACGGACCTAGTGGTGCCCCATGTAGTTTGCCGGTCGCATCGTAGTTTCCTAAAAAGACCATGCATCAGAAGTAAATACATGGTAAATTTGAGCTGAGGGTGGGTGCAGCTACCGACGAGAATTAAAAGCCGAGGCATCGTTAAGATATATGGAGGGATGAGAGCTAATGTTTCTTCGCATCGTGATGAGGAGGAGGAGACGGATTAATCGAAGCATGGTCGAGTGCATGCCCATGTGCTGTGAAGCGAAGAAGCCGGGCATATGTTCCCGACTCCAGTCCGCTCCATCAGATGCTGTAGATATGGAGAGTATTAGAGTAATGCTTTGGCAGATAGCTTTCTTCAACCTTCGGCTAGGCGACATCAGCTGCATGTGGCTTCTCGCGGAGGGTTGGAGTATGTGCACAGAATGCAGGCGCTTGCAAGTACTGATGGGCAACATGGTTGGGTCAGACAAGCCAATTAATTTGAGCCCACCGGTACGAAAGCTAGGGTTGGGTCCGGGCCGAGCATTTAAGAAGGGGAACAGCATGAGCATCGTTGGGGGCAATCTGTTCATATCATGCTTGGAGTTCTACCAGTTTAATGGGCTTTGCTGTATGTCATTCGTTCATGCAGTCCTCCAACTTTGATTCCTGCGTTAACAGGTGCAAATTCTATCATGATCACATACTTGTTCCTCCATCAAACAAGGAGACTTCCGTGGTAGCGTCATTTACGTCGCCAACAACCACTGCTCTCTCACTGTAAGTATAACGTAGCTCTTGCGACTGCACTAAAAGCTAAGAGGGCTGCCTTTGACCCTCGTTCTAGATAATACTAGAAGGAAGGAAGAAAGAAACCCTGTGATCGAGCTTGGGGAACACGATTACCTTGACGATGACGATGGAATTGAGCTTGATGGATTGGCGAAACGAGTCTGATGGGTTTGATCCGCTATGTTTCAGGCCGATGACCTTAATCGGGTGGGAAACACGCCGGCCATCGATTCCGGATTCGTGGTTGACCATCATAATAATTGTTTCCCGTCCCTTGAAATGGCGTTGGCATAATAACCTAATTTAAGAGTGCCCACAAAGCGTAGCTAGCCATCGCCATGCACGACCTCAGTAAACACTTTCCTCCCACAATGGCCATCCATCCTCTCAGAGAGAGAGAGAGAGAGAGAGAGAGAGAGAGACAGAGCACATGGTTTTTGATCGTAGCTGTGGGTCAAAACACGGAGCACATGACATGTTTGATGCCTCTTCATTCATCGTCTTCACCAAAGGCAAGTAGACAAAATCCAGTCGTGGGGGCAAAATGATTCCCTTATCTGTAAGAGCAGCCTCGACGTACCCACGCCTCCACTTGATCTCTGGAGCAGTAGAAGATGTGAGAGAGAGAGAGAGAGAGAGAGGCAAAGTTATGGTGATGGGCTCATGAACTGGTATTTGGCTGCAGTAAGAGGTGGCCGGAGAGGTAACACCTGGGGCCACAGCTGCTGTTGTGCTTGCGGATAAGAGTGAGAGAGAGAGAGAGAGAGAGACGGTGATGGGCTCACAATTTACTGCTGCGACAACTACGTCCAAATCGATCGAGTTAAGTAGTAATAGTCAACTCATGCGAGTAGTGAGCTCCCGCTGCAGGGTTAAAGATGTCAACTCGGGATCAACAGCTCAATGCACACCTCGTACTCTTCGCTCGTAGCACCCATCGTCTTCCTTCTCGTCTCCCGGTTCCACACTGCACCATCGATGCTTGCTGCATGGCAACGTAACCAAAATACGAAGCATCGTGACACCAGTAAAAATAAATTGAGTAAATGCTCGAATTTTCCGGGATGCGTGTATAATTAAATATATTAATTATTATTTTGATTAGCTAAAATTAAAATGACCGAATTAAAATAAATTTATTTGACTAAGGAATACAATTATCATAAAAATTAATTATGTGGGATGGCATCAGGAATATGAAACTCTTAATTATAGATTCATCAATTATGAATATAATCATAATTGTAGATTCATTATATAAGTAGGGTTATAGTCCTCGATTGTAATATCAAAAAAAATTTCTCTTCACTCGTAAATTAAAATTCTCAAGGATACTTTACGATTGAAAGGTCAAATCATCGATTAATTCAGAAAATATTTCGATTGATTCATCCGTGTTAATATGTTTCATAATTATTGTAGGATTTCATAATTTAATTTTTTTGGATCTATAAAACAGATTTATTATGGTAAACTTGTCAAGAATATTAAAGAGAAGAATTACGATTGGGTGCCACTCGTACCGATAGATAACGTTGACTTTTTCTATAAGAATTCCGAAGGAGTGCGAAGATACTTTCTAAAAGCACATAATATGAACAGTTAGTAGGACTCTTTTAGGATAAAGATAGCTCGGAAGAAGTCTTTCTCGCATATTATTTTATATTATAATCTAATCTAATCATGAGCTCAAGAAATAGATCATTACAGTGGAAGGCATCCCAAAACAAAGAAGTAGATTGCCGGGAACATAAAACATTTTAAAACTTAAAATATCTATATATATATTACGGCAGCTTTCAAAGTGTTCAGTTTATAGCGAGAGACCGAACTCACGAGGAGATCGCTTCCTCGCCTGCAAACTGCATCCGGAAAGCTCAAGAACGATCTCATAACTCTTCCAAAGACCGATGCAGACAACTTAGCTGTCGGAGATCAGCAGAAGGCAACGCAGAGATCAAGAGGAGCGCGCCTTGTGAGCCTCTGAATCTGACGAGAGTTGTTCCCGTGCATCCACCGCTCGAAGCTGCCGGCATCGCACGGAATCCTCAGGATGCCGGGATTGCGGAATCCGAACTCCTCGGCCGATACGTAGAGCAGCTCCAACATCTTCGCGTCGCCCAGCATGGTGAGGTGGATCACGAAACGCTTCGAGTCGTCCCCGAGGCCGACGACCACCGGAACGTACCCGCGGGGGGCCGAAACAGCCTCCTCCTTTCCGTGTCCGCGGCGGAGGAGTCCTCTCGGCTTGCTCGTTCTCGTTCCCATGATCAGCTCCGGGAGGCTGCGGTCGCCGATGTCCTTGTTTTCTCTTTTTTGTTGGTACAGATGGGTTTGGATCGCAGCAATTCAATGTGACGACGGTGACGGGGAGGGGGAGAGTGGTTGATTATTCCATGTAGCTCCGCGCAAACACGACACCGTGATGTCGATGGGAGCGATCGATTGCTCTCCACCCGTCGACGTCTGCTCGGTGGTGTTCTAGGAGATGAAATCTAATTAGAGCTTCGGTAGAGAGCACGGGATGAGCTAATCTGGTCCATTAAATTTCCAGTGCAGATGAGGATGACGGATTGGAAGACAATAATTTAGCTGTTCATGGGGCAATTAATTGGCATTTGCTGCTTGGTCCCAACGTGTGTTATGAGATCCACAAAATTCTTCGAGTCAAATATCCCATCAGCCCAAAGCTTTAATATCTGTGGGGTAGTAAAAGATGATGGAACAATCCAAAGATTTATTTAAGATATAAGTGAAGAAAAAAAATTATTATATTCAGACACAATAATTATATGGTTTGCTTGATGTTATTATGGCTCAAACATAAATCTTCTAAGATACAATTTTTTTTAATGTTATTATAGCCCAGACATAAAATCCCTTTGTGTATCAATCGACATAAGTCTTAAAAATTATTTTTCTTCTTGTTCTCCTCAGCCTCACTGAAAGTGTTTAGAATATTTTCACATAAGCTTTAGGAATTTTTCATGTGCTTTAAGCAAGAAGGCTCATAAGTATTCATAGAATAATAAAACTCTGATTAATAACATTTTATTATTATTATTATTTTCAAATCTTCGAAACCTTCATAAATCTAAAAATACGGATATTATTTGCACCCTTGATTCATTCACCCATGATCTGATCAATTGTTCTCTCGCAATAATCATACCTGTACAGTATTGTTATTGTGCTAATTTCCAAAAATTGTGTTCTTTATCACAACACATTTGAGATATATATATATATATATATATATATATATATATATATATATATATATATATATATATATATATATATATATATATATATATATATATATATATATAAACAGCAAAAACAACAACAACATAAATTTGCTCCGATTAAACCAGTTTTTTTTAAAAACGACAAGTCGGGCACCCAGCAATACTTGGCCATTGCAAAATGCAAATAAATACACAACACATCGCCGTAGACTTGCCAATGCCCCCCACCATGTTGTGCTGAGACCAGTGTGATGTCTTGTTGCTTGTTGTATCCTCACCATCTCGGTCGAGGACGGAGGCCAACAGCCTTCTATGGCTCGCTGCAAAAAAGAATTCAAGAATCACCTGAAGAGAGGATCCAGAAACGATGACAAATTCTTGAATTGAATGAAAGTAAAAGCAAAACAGTCGTGCATCACCCATCATGTACTATAAGGTAATGCGGCGAAACAACATTTGAAATATATTTGTGTAAGCAAATGAAAAAGAAGAGGATATGTGGAATAGGATGACATTTCATGTCATGATGGCTATTTTGTTGCGTGAGATAGATGACCAAGTTTTCTCCTCTTTTTTGTTTTTTCTTGCCTTTTAAGACAACATAAAGAACTAGTCTCATTAGTTACATATGAAGCTGATAACCTTCCATATACAACCCTGATGCCTTCATTTAGCAATAGAATGCTTGTAAATGGAAAACCACAAGATTAAATCATTGTATATAGTGTGGCAGAAATTGAAGTCCTTGTGTGGCTTTGACAGAGCATGAGCATATGTTTTTCGATGGTTTAAAACAACTTAAAAGTAGCTGCACATACCTCCTCATCATCGATCCGGTGTTGAGAATTATACCAGTTGTTGTTGCTGTGGTGGTTAAACCGCAAACTACCATAAACTGGTTCGCGTGAACGCACATTCGGAGTTGCATATCCCTGCAAGGCATTCAGATAAATGATTGAATATTATACTGCAAATATCCTAAAGTTCAATTTTTGATGTATGAGAAACATGCTCAGCAATTGTATTGCGTAGATATTGTCAACCGCTTTACGTATTTAACCGCAGACTACATGAACATTACCAAACTACTTACACGTTCCATCCAACTTGGCAAAAAGGATCTGGTTATAATCGAGGCCACAAAAAAAAGCCTTAAGAAGCATAGATTCACATGAACATTACCTAACTTAACTGAGTGTTCCCATGGAATGACAGCTGATGAGAATCAGAAGCACGATATTCCTGTATCCTATTGGACTGTTATAATAAGTTTTGCCAAATGTTAAATAGCCAACAACACATGAAGCAATTTTACCTCACTAATTTGAGCTGCTGCATGAGATCCCTGATTATGAGCATACGAAGGTAAATGCACATGTGTTGAAGTTGTTATGGGAGACTTGGGGTCAACATCAACGGCAATTTCTCCGGGCTCTGACCCTGTATCAGACTTGGCATTCCTTCTCCACCTCTTCAAAAAATATCGTTCAGGCAGCTCTTTAATGTTTCGAACATCAAGTACCTTTATCACATGACCACACTGAACCCCAACAAATTCAAATTTCTTGCAACTGCAGGCAACAGAATAATCACTCGAGTCGAGTCTAACAAAATACTCCTTGGGGTTTTCACCGACAGTGATTTTATAATCTGATACAGTCCCAACCTCACCATAGCTGTACAGCATGCAATCCATGAATACCTCAAACTCTTTACGGAACATTTCAAAAACTGCAGGGGTGTACAAAGTAGCAGCTTGCTTTAACATTTTTGAAGGCGGTATTCTTGGAAAACTTTGGCTTGCATGAAAATCTGCTTGGAGTTCAGCATACCTATGGTCATCCACCACCCTCTCGTAGTGCTTGAAAAAGGATGAAAGATCTAGTTGTGATGTCAAGTACTTCTTCAGCAAACTACTAAAGTTCTCATTCTGCAGCGTGCTTTTCATGTCAGCACAAAGTGTTTGACGGCCGTATACGAGCGCCCATTTCTCCCTTTCTTCGAAAAGCTTTGCCAGCCATTCGTTGTTCCTAAGATCATACTTTTCTAACATTTCTTGCCAGGCTGGTAAGAATTCTTCCTCATCCTCGTAGTCATAAACACACCTAGCAAAATCCTTAGCAAAAGTTTTTGAACTTTGGAACACATGATTGAGATGCTTGATAGCAGTTTGATAGACTTGCCACACACAAAGATGGTGACTGGTACCTGGCCAAACTGCATCTAGTGCATGACTCATTGATGCAGACTGGTCCGTCAAGATAGTCTTTGGTTGTCTTCCACGCATTGCAATCTTAAAAGTATCAAACAACCACTTGAAGGACTCTATAGTTTCATCATACAGAAGTGCTGCACCAAATGTAACAATTTGCTTGTGGTGATTCACGCCAAGGAAAGGTGCAAATGGCCTACCATATCCATTTACCCTGTAAGTTGTATCTAGACAGACTACATCGCCGAAGAAGTTGAAGTCCAACATAGACTTTGCATCTGCCCAGAAAAAATTGGTCAATCTATCGTCTTCATCTATTTGTATGGAATGAAAAAAGGATGGGTCATTAAGTTGCATGCTTTGTAGGTACTTTAAAACAGCTTCTGCATCTCCCATCTGCATAGTCTTCATACGTTTCGAGCGAAGACCCATTCTGTAATCCATGGGAAGATATCTGACATTTTGAGAGCCTGAAACTTGTCTGCCTGTTAGGTGGTTAGCTGACTTTGGAGTGGTTCCTGAATCATCTGATAAATCTGCTGCTTCAACAGTTTGAACTTCAGTCAGTATCCTTTGAGACCTTAGCATGTGCATGGCTGAAGGAGGTGCAGGCTGATGATTATGGTCTGCCATGAATTCAGTAACATGATATGTGCCACTAGGTGTAAGTTTAATGGTCAAGCGTGCGGGGCAACCAATTCTAGTTTCCGGACGTGGTTTCTTTACTTCCTTAGCTCCCTTTTTGTCCTTACGAAATCCTTCTCGTGAGCAAACAAGTGTTCTCGATCTAGTAATTTTGTCTGCTGATTTATCTATCCAACCTTTTCGTACACTAAATCCTACCATCCCCGCATATCTGTTGTAAAATTCATATGCCTTGTCTTCATTTTCGAATTCCATATCGACTTCTGGTACCATATTTGAGTTCGCTAGGTCCTTCATTGGAACATCGTAGTCAATTACCTTTCTCTGTTTCCCCTGTTTAACCAAACTCCAGCATTAAGGTACGCAACGAGTCAAAAGAAAAGGCAGACACATGAAGGTCACAAATATTTTTCCAAGACATAATGACATGCACATCGATAACTATCAAATGCAAGCATGCCTAGTAAAATAATTGTCAAAATATATTGATAGGTTCCAGAGAATACAATGACTCCAGATTTATACTAACCTTGACCGAAATAAATATGCTAAAACAACATACTGAAATTTGAAAACTTTAATTAGTAGCAATAGTAATACAATATGAGTGAGATTGGAGGTGATTAAGAACGGCGATGCATCACAAGGAAATGTTCAAGTACACGATGCTAAGATGATTGATGTTACGATATGGAGCAGCATATTCGTGGCACCAATACATGCCATAATCATCCTTGCCTCAGGAGTCACCTCAGATACATGTGGTTCATGACAATTAGACTACGACTATCACCACATTGATGCACCAATGGTATATGATATGTCAGTGTACCATGTCATGGAATTATTTTCAAGATTGAGTTCGACAAACATATCAAATTAATATACAGATACATAGGATATAAAATGCACATATACAACAATCAATTAATATAAAATGCACATCAGATACAAACAATTAGAATAGGTAAAATAAAATATCAACTGTTTCCAACATATACAACAAGATAATGAAAATTCAGAACAACATTGTCACTGTAGACAATTTTGGAGCAAGTTTATGCATTATACCTTTCTCCATGCAATTCCACATGCATTGCATAAAGTTCGACGTCCCTGTGGGCCACTACGCATGTGGCATGTCAATTTTGCACTGATGCCACAGTTAAGGCATCTGGAAATGTAAAAAAGGCTGATCAATCATCAGTTCAAGACCATAATATATTTTTTATCATGTATAAGGTCCATAGCTAACCATCTTCCTAAAACAAGAAAAAGAAGATCCAATAGATAAATCCAGCAACCGGAGATGACAAACAGTGCTGAATTAAAATAGCATATAGTACTACATCAGATAAACAATAACATGAAGAATCAATTGAGTGAAGCCTGATAAAAGGTAAAAACTGATATAAATGTTGTTTGCAAGTAGTGTAATATTGCCGAACATTTTACCAGGGATTGCACTTTCTTGCGTTCTTACCTCCACATTGTGTGCATGGATGAGGAAATCTGAGATGCTCCTATAAAGATCAAGAATGCCCAGACATTATGTTCTGCATAGCCAAGGGTTTGGACTACTACAAATGACACAAGGCTGAAGACAGCTCTATCCATAGTCAAAAGATGTTAGAGAGCTCATACTACCAAACAAGGGCTGACGACAAGTTTATTGTAACGGTTTTTTGCTTTTTGAAGTCTAAACCAGCAGGTCTTATAAGAGAAAAAAGGAAATAGTCTGTGATCGCGTGGGTTTAGAATAGCATCTTACACATAGGAGAAAGGTTTTAGTTGCTTAAAAATAAACGGGTGAACCCGGTAGATGAAGCTTCCGCAAATATGGGGTCTGATGAAGACTAACATATGCACCCTCGACAACCTAAGGAACAAGGTTCGACCTCTAGCTTCTTTAGAATAGCATGTAATACATGGGGAAAAGGTTTTAGGTGCTTAAAAATAAAAGGGTGAACCTGGTACATGAAGCTTCCACAAATACGGGGTCTGATGAAGACAAACATACGCAGCCTCAACATCCTAAGGAACAAGGTTCGACCTCTAGCTTCTTTAGAATAGCATGTAATACATGGGGAAAAGGTTTTAGGTGCTTAAAAATAAAAGGGTGAACCTGGTACATAAAGCTTCCACAAATATGGGGTCTGACGAAGACCAACATATGCACCCTCGACAACCTAAGGAACAAGGTTCGCCCTCTTAGTTCTTGTAAAACTAAATCCAAAATGTAACATCTTCGATGAGATTCTAGGTTACTTGACCTGTAAAGAAGCCAGAATTGAGGTATTTCCATGGCTCCTCCTAGGGGTATCACTTTATGTGCAATTAATTTCATTAATTCTTTTGAAGCCAGATACCATATCATATCCAAACAGACCAAAAAAAAAAAAAAAAAAAAAAGGAATACAGTTTTAAGAGCTTCATTACACGATACACTCTGAGGGGAAAAAGGATAATATGATACACCTCTGAGTTCCTCCGAACACAGTTCAATGACTACAGGCCAAGAAAAGAGGAAGTAAGACGTGGTCTCACCTGATGGGTCCCTCCACCAAATCCTCGCCATTGCTGGGGAGGACCTCCAGGTCCTCATCCTGCTCGACCGGCATCCCGAAACAGCAACGACAGGAAGGCGCCTCCAACGCCTACGGTGGGAATCAGAAGTCAGTGCTCCACCGTCCCATCCAGCGGTTTGGATCCTGGCCTACCTCTCTCGCATTATCTCACGGCAGCGCCGGCAAAGAGGGATTTCTTTGCCAGCCGGATTGTGGAAGCGATCGACCGATTCCTTCGGAATGCGAAACCCATAAACTTCAGCCAAGACGACGATCTACGGGAAGACCGGCATGGAAGAAGATTGCTGCTGGAGACGTTCTTGGGTTTAGGGTTTCGATGGAGCTAGGGTTTGCTGGGGAAGAAGGGAGCAAGGAGATCAGCTGCAAGTCGGCGTTTAACAAAGCGTGATGAAGTTATCGTGGCGTCCTGATTTCGTCCCCAATTTTGACTTGGGTCTTCGTTTCACTAATTTTGACTTCTATAGGATAATTTTCTTATCCTTTTACTATGTCTAAATCATAATCACTGATTTAATGTGTCTAAGTAGTATTGACTAGTATGCTAATTAAGTTCTAATATACGAGTTTAATTATTTTCTCTTGACATGGTAACATAATTCTATGTTTAAGCACATAGAGATCAAAATTTTTCTTTTCCCCAACATAGTTTCATATCGTAATATATCATTTTTTAATCAGTTGATTAGGATTTGATAAAATAATTTATAGATTATTTTTTTAAAATTAAGACTTATTGTAAAAATGAACATAAATATATGATGTGAGTCAAATTAAGAGAGATATTAATAAGACACACAAATGTAAAAGTTGTCGGTGAGGATGGAAAGCAACGACGAAATGTAAAAGTTGTTCTGCATCTACATCAACGTCGATATAGTTATATAGTAACTCTTATCTTTTATCATCGCTCTTCTTCCTCATTCACAATAGCCATCGTGACTCTCGATAATATTATCGTCTATCACAACCCATTTAAATGTAAAAATTATTTTTTTATTTATTATTTTCATATTTTCACTTTCATAATTATTGAGATTTTAATATAAAATTTTTAATTATAAATATTTTAATTATAAGAAATAATCAATAATGAACCCTCTCTCATACAAGCTAAAACTAAAAATACTCTTCTTCTTCTTCTTCTTACGGAACCGGAACCACCGGAGGCTACGCATGAGAAGTGCTTCCTGCCTCCGGTGTTTGTCGACCCAGGCTGAGCCAAGGCTGGTCTTCCTCCGTCTTCGCCGCCTCCGAGCCGCCATGGACTTGGTACGGTGCCTTGCCCACCCTAAGAGTTCCAAGAAGACAAAAGCATGAGTCGGAGATCATTCGAACGCAAATCCACATCACGAGCGACGAGCGCGCACCGATCCTTCCTCTTCACCAGGAATCGACGGAGGGAGTTCCTTCTCGCTATGGGCATATCTATCATCAACGAGAGAAAGATCGGTGAGCATGATCGAGGGCGACAGCGTACCACGGCCAAGAGAATGCAAACGGTGGCAATCAATCACCGAAAGAATTATTGGCTCGGGTGGGCTTCGGCCGACTCCGTCGCGGCGTCATCAAGTTGCAGCGAGTAGCTGTAGGATCTGCAGCGGTGGTGTCTTTGCTCGCCATCAGCATCAGATCCTTGGCTGTGTCCGCCGGAAAATTGTCGAAAACCACCACCTTTCCGCCGTAGAACACCGTAAGCTGGTCCTTCCATTTCTCCCTGCGGTGGTAGTCACGTAAGAAGCTTAAGGCTAGATAAAAGGAAACGTACCGGAGATAGACTGACTTGGTGTTCGTAGCCATGTTAGATTCCTCCTCCTTTGTTAGAGTGGAGTTTTCAGCATGGTGATGGTGATGGTGATGGTGATTCTTTCCCGAGACATCAACCGGTGACTTCTCTGAAAAGAAAAAGGGGAAATGATTTGTGTTGCAGGTATAAGAACCAAGAAAACCACTGAAAAATGAGATATAATGTAGCAGGAATCCGACCTTTAGCTCGTCGGCCAAGTGCAAGCTCACCACCGCAGTCGCCGTTCTTCTTCAGGTATCGGCTCAAGAGTCTACATGTGAGTGAGAAGTGGGATGCCCTCCCCGCCGACCTCTCTCCTCCCCTTCTCTCTTCCATCGTCTTCGTCTGTCTTCCTCTAAGCTTCCTTTATGCCTCCCTCCTCGTTCTGCAACACTATATGAACCACCTCAACGATATGTTCTCCCTTCCCAGAAGTAAAAATCGAAGGAAGCTGCAACGTTAGGTGCAGAGATGGGTCCAAGTGCTTGGGTTTTTGCCCATTGTTCCGTGCCATGACAGTGAAAGTGTTGAAAATCTAGATAGGAAGAAGGGATAGAGATTTCAAACAGAGGAAGAGTAGGAGAAGAGTAACTCTCTATTTTTCTCTCAAAATACTCTTTACAATTTCACAAACTCTATTCTTTCATGAACCAACATATGGGGTTTATATAGTCCCCAAAGATACATCATATTTATTGTATTCAGAATGAATACAATAACCAGTGGTCATTTTGACTTGTCCTTCCATAGACATCTAATCTATCTTTTCTTCTTCTTGATAGAATGAATCTCCTTCATGCATGAACCTTTTCTCTTGTTGAAATTAACCTCTTTATGATATTAGAACAAGTTTATTTCCAACATTATCCCCTCTTAAACTTGTTCCATCTGACATGCCAAATTTCCTTCGAAGTTGTTGGAATATATACCTCTTTCAAGAACTCATTAAGAAATCTTGATTTGACATCCAGTAAAATTTTCAATGAAATACTTCTTCATCCCATATGTACAACCAATCGTGCTTTGTAATCTCTTGAAGCTTGGTGATTGGTAAGTCCCATGTATCATGTTAACCTCTCGCCATTTTTCTTCATTATGTCTTCTTCAAGGTTAATTGATCATATTAGACAAAATAAAGAAAGCATTTCACAACTATCAGCTTTTCACATGAATCCGGATTAGATTAAGATGCTTCTGATTCAGACCATGTAAAATTCATGTCACTTTTTTACGAGAACTCCATTTTCTCTATCGGATTAAGAAATCTTCACTGCATTGACATGGCCTTTGTAGTATCCTTCGCAACAGATGTAATCTTGTCATGATCATTGAAGAAACAAAAGATTTCAAAGTTCACTTCGTTTGTCAGCCTCAACACGAGCAATGCATCGAAATTTCAGAGCACACTGTTTCATGGGCTCGACCGGTGCCACAGTGGCTGAACGTCAAGCTTCAGTTTGACATGTCAGACAGCAGCTTTCTCTGCATCCACCGTTGGAGGTGGTGGGTTTATCGGATTAAGAAACTGCAAAACATGATCTGAATCTGCATGAGAACTCCAAAGAGATGTAGAGAGAGAAAACATGAGAAGCAGAGAGAGATGTGAATGGCATTCTGCATTCAGGACTGCACTGAAAAGAGAGAGTTACTTGACAGCAGAGTAAACTGAAGTCCAGTTTCACTGAATCCCTTCAGCTTCGATGAATCAAACTGCTGCTGCAACGATGAGCAGTGAATTATTCGTGGTGTACGAGTGTAGCTTCCCGTCAGCCCAGCAGATCACTTCTAGCTTCCATAGAATTAGCCAATGGCTGTCCTCCACCAGGAAAAATTCCCCACAGACAACTCAGAAAAGCTTGGCTTCACGGTAGACTTGTCTACTGGGCTACACAAGAACCTTTACAACTGCAGTCTAGGCATGAAGGAGAGAGCTGTGTAGAAGAAACCATTGTTGGATTCCCACTACACCTCTCCTGCTATAAGCAAGACCAAAATCTCAATTCACTAATGAACTTTTTGCAGGTAAATTATCTTCTCATAAATTTTGCAGAAATTTTTATGCAGCATTCCTCCATTCTTGTTGGATTAACAGTTAACATGAAGTGCTTGCACTTAACCTATTGTTCTTTTGTAGGAGAAAAATAAGATAGCCAGTGCTTCAATATTATTTTGATCAAGAGAATCAAAACCAACTACCAGACAAAGAGGAACATCTTCTTTTGTTTTGACAAACTCAGCTTCATCTTCTGGTCGCCAGTAGACTAATTGTTTGATAGGAAGGTGGACAGGAATCCCAGGACTCAAATTGGTCTCCTCTGATCTTAATTTAATGTTTGAAGGAGCCTAAGGCAAGGCAATGATTGGTGGCCTTTCCTTTGTATATCCACTGCTATAGGAATACAGCACATGTAGGTTTCATTTCAGACATTTAGCAACCATAACCATGAGCATTTGACCTAGTTGGCACTCTAAATGATTCTTTATGGCACCATTTTTATATGACTAGCCCAAGTCATCTGCTGGTGATGATAAACATGCATCACGCCAACCTATAAACTTAAAGTTTTAGACTATGAACTAGGACCTAATGATATGAAGCTATCTATCTCCTCACACATTTGAATGTTTTCGATACTCTATCCCAAGTATACCAACTGTTAAAAAAACAAAAAAAAAAGGGGGGTCTTTACATGGTTGAAAACTCCATATTTATGTACAGATATATGCATGGAAGCATCGAACAACTAGTTTTGTTCCTACATCCTAGAATATAAGAACCATATATTTTTTTATTGTAAGATTGTTTTCTAGATAAAGTGGAAAAGCCTGTAGGTTGGGACACAGACTACTTCCATGCACATGTCCATCACTTTCATTTCGCATCTCACATCATCATAGGAGGAGGAAGATAACTATATGCGCACCATCTTGACTTTTTTCTTGGGCTCTTGGCCCCTCGGGTTGGTTGATAACATTAACATTACAGAAGATAGACGAAGACCAGGAGGTGTGATTAAACTTAGAAGGACCATAAGAAGAAGATGAGAAGCGAGGCAAACGAACTGGCAGAGATGAAGGTTTGGACAATGTTTAGTGAGTCGGAAAGCTTTTGCAACCACAAGCAAACAAGGGTTTAGCTGGGTATAGATTGGGGGGAGGGCAGAACAGGTGAAAGGATGAGCTCGAAAGCTTGCACCGCCTGGTTCCTTTCTCTTGTTGGTTTGCTTGTCGTCAGAAACCAGAGGCGTTTTACCTGATGATTACTGTGCGTGTAGCTGCTAATGTTGCATGATCGACACATGGTTTCGACTCACAACTCAGCTCCTGTTGTTGCTATCTACTGTGGATAGTTTGGGCATGCGAAGTAGTGTGTTACGGTGGTGAGATGGTCAAAATATAGCCCACAGTTAAAGAAGACAAACCGGTGGCTACTGCTTACAGCACGCCTGCATGCACCACCATGGCACCGGACCTGTCTTCCACCCACATCGGTACCCCTCATCATCGCCAGACACCCATGCATGAATGGGTGCGCTTGCAGTCCTCTCATCCGTCGACCATCCTGCCGGTCCCACTTCGGTGGACCCTGTTCCTGCCCTTTTTCTTTAAAGCCCACCTCCCTCCCCGTCTTCCTCACCCAAGCTACTCTCTCTCTCTCTCTCTCTCTGTGTGTCTGTGTTGTGGGTAGAAGACACCTTCGGTTGGCAGAAGCGATTTGATGGCGAAGAGTGGGGGGAACGGGAGGCTGGGCAAGCTGAAGTGCATAATAAAAAGGTGGCACTCGTCGAGCCGGCTGACGCGGACCGCCCCCTCGGGCGGCGGCGCGGCCTCGTCGAGGTCGCAGGACGAGGAGGCGTGGCACTCGGCGTCCTTCCACGGCGACCAGGTCCCGCCCGGGCTGCACCCCGTCTACGTCGGCAAGTCCCGGCGGCGTTACCTCGTCAGCGACGAGCTCGTGGGCCACCCGCTGTTCCGCGTGCTCGTCGAGAGGTCCGGCGGGCACGGAAGCAGCGTCGGCGGGACGGTGGTCGACTGCGAGGTGGTGCTCTTCGAGCACCTGCTGTGGATGCTGGAGAACGCGGATCCGCAGCCCGAGTCATTGGACGAGTTGGTCGACTTCTACGCCTGCTGAGGCTGCGGAGAAAGACCTCCCGCGGAGGACCCGACTCGTGCGACACGCCACAGGAGTAGAACTATTAGCGCAACATTACCTCTCTCTCTCTCTCTCTCTCTCTCTCTCTCTCTCTCTCTCTCTCTCTCTCTCTCTCTCTCTCTCGGCGTCCCAAAACAAAACGCAAAAACACAAAAAGAACGATGTGATGATTGACTTCTAATTATCTTTAAGATCGTGTGACGTCGCTAATGGCCTTGTATGATGCTGCTTCTTTTTATCGAGCAATTGCAAGAAGTCAAATATTTCGCACATCCTAATCAGAGAAGTGCTGGGGTCGATCTCCCTCTTTTGTCTTCTCCTCCGAACAAGCATTGTGATCGCGACAGAGAAGGAGAGAAGGAACATTTGCTATCCAACAACATGCCATGCAATTATCCCCGTCGACCGTGCATGAAGCTACACGCCGGAGCTCACGCTCGACGGACCTAGTGATGTCCCATGTAGTTTGCCGGTCGCATCGTAGTTTCCTAAAAAGACCATGCATCAGAAGTAAATACATGGTAAATTTAAGCAGAGGGTGGGTGCAGCTACCGACGAGAATTAAAAGCCGAGGCATCGTTAAGATATATGGAAGGATGAGAGCTAATGTTTCTTCGCATCGTGATGAGGAGGAGGAGACGGATTAATCGAAGCATGGTCGAGTGCGTGCCCATGTGCTGTGAAGCGAAGAAGCCGGGCATATGTTCCCGGCTCCAGTCTGCTCCATCAGATGCTGTGGATACGGAGTGCATTAGAGTAATGCTTTGGAAGATGGCTTTCTTCAACCTTCGGCTAGGCGACATCGTTGAATCATCAGCTGCATGTGGCCGGCTTCTCGCGGAGCAAGTTTTACCCCGGCGGAGGGTCGGAGTAAACGAGCGTCTGCACATCACAGAATGCAGGCGCTTGCAAGTACTGATGGGCAACATGGTTGGGTGAGACAAGCCAATTAATTTGAGCCCACCGGTACGAAAGCTAGGGTTGGGTCCGGGCCGAGCATTTAAGAAGGGGAACAGCATGAGCATCGTTGGGGGCAATCTGTTCATATCATGCTTGGAGTTCTACCAGTTTAATGGGCTTTGCTGTATGTCATTCGTTCATGCAGTCCTCCAACTTTGATTCCTGCGTTAACAGGTGCAAATTCTATCATGATCACATACTTGTTCCTCCATCAAACAAGGAGACTTCCGTGGTAGCGTCATTTACGTCGCCAACAACCACTGCTCTCTCACTGTAAGTATAACGTAGCTCTTGCGACTACACTAAAAGCTAAGAGGGCTGCCTTTGACCCTCATTCTAGATAATACTAGAAGGAAGGAAGAAAGAAACCCTGTGATCGAGCTTGGGGAACACGATTACCTTGACGATGACGATGGCCTTGAGCTTGATCGGTTGGCGAAACGAGTCGGATGGGTTTCATCCGCTATGTTTCAGGCCGATGACCTTAATCGGGTGGGAAACACGCCGGCCATCGATTCTGGATTCGTGGTTGACCATCATAATAATTGTTTCCCGTCCCTTGAAATGGCGTTGGCATAATAACCTAATTTAAGAGTGCCCACAAAACGTAGCTAGCCATCGCCATGCACGACCTCAGTAAACACTTTCCTCCCACAATGGCCATCCATCCTCTTAGAGGCAGAGAGAGAGAGAGAGAGAGAGAGAGAGAGAGAGAGAGAGAGAGAGAGAGAGAGAGAGAGAGAGAGAGCACATGGTTTTTGATCGTAGCTGTGGGTCAAAACACGGAGCACATGACATGTTTGATGCCTCTTCATTCATCGTCTTCACCAAAGGCAAGTAGACAAAATCCAGTCGTGGGGGCAAAATGATTCCCTTATCTGTAAGAGCAGCCTCGACGTACCCACGCCTCCACTTGATCTCTGGAGCAGTAGAAGATGTCTGAGAGAGAGAGAGAGAGAGAGGCAAAGTTATGGTGATGGGCTCATGAACTGGTATTTGGCTGCAGTAAGAGGTGGCCGGAGAGGTAACACCTGGGGCCACAGCTGCTGTTGTGCTTGCGGATAAGAGTGAGAGAGAGAGAGAGAGAGAGACGGTGATGGGCTCACAATTTACTGCTGCGACAACTACGTCCAAATCGATCGAGTTAAGTAGTAATAGTCAACTCATGCGAGTAGTGAGCTCCCGCTGCAGGGTTAAAGATGTCAACTCGGGATCAACAGCTCAATGCACACCTTTGCATGGCGCACTCTTCGCTCGTAGCACCCATCGTCTTCCTTCTCGTCTCCCGGTTCCACACTGCACCATCGATGCTTGCTGCATGGCAACGTAACCAAAATACGAAGCATCGTGACACCAGTAAAAATAAATTGAGTAAATGCTCGAATTTTCCGGGATGCGTGTATAATTAAATATATTAATTATTATTTTGATTAGCTAAAATTAAAATGACCGAATTAAAATAAATTTATTTGACTAAGGAATACAATTATCATAAAAATTAATTATGTGGGATGGCATCAGGAATATGAAACTCTTAATTATAGATTCATCAATTATGAATATAATCATAATTGTAGATTCATTATATAAGTAGGGTTATGGTCCTCGATTGTAATATCAAAAAAAATTTCTCTTCACTCGTCAAAGAGAAAATTAAAATTTTCGAGGATACTTTACGATTGAAAGGTCAAATCATCGATTAATTCAGAAAATATTTCGATTGATTCATCCGTGTTAATATGTTTCATAATTATTGTAGGATTTCATAATTTAATTTTTTTGGATCTATAAAACAGATTTATTATGTTAAACTTGTCAAGAATATTAAAGAGAAGAATTACGATTGGGTGCCACTCGTACCGATAGATAACGTTGACTTTTTCTATAAGAATTCCGAAGGAGTGCGAAGATACTTTCTAAAAGCACATAATATGAACAGTTAGTAGGACTCTTTTAGGATAAAGATAGCTCGGAAGAAGCCTTTCTCGCATATTATTTTATATTATAATCTAATCATGAGCTCAAGAAATAGATCATTACAGTGGAAGGCATCCCAAAACAAAGAAGTAGATTGCCGGGAACATAAAACATTTTAAAACTTAAAATATCTATATATATATTACGGCAGCTTTCAAAGTGTTCAGTTTATAGCGAGAGACCGAACTCACGAGGAGATCGCTTCCTCGCCTGCAAACTGCATCCGGAAAGCTCAAGAACGATCTCATAACTCTTCCAAAGACCGATGCAGACAACTTAGCTGTCGGAGATCAGCAGAAGGCAACGCAGAGATCAAGAGGAGCGCGCCTTGTGAGCCTCTGAATCTGACGAGAGTTGTTCCCGTGCATCCACCGCTCGAAGCTGCCGGCATCGCACGGAATCCTCAGGATGCCGGGATTGCGGAATCCGAACTCCTCGGCCGATACGTAGAGCAGCTCCAACATCTTCGCGTCTCCCAGCATGGTGAGGTGGATCACGAAACGCTTCGAGTCGTCCCCGAGGCCGACGACCACCGGAACGTACCCGCGGGGGGCCGAAACAGCCTCCTCCTTTCCGTGTCCGCGGCGGAGGAGTCCTCTCGGCTTGCTCGTTCTCGTTCCCATGATCAGCTCCGGGAGGCTGCGGTCGCCGATGTCCTTGTTTTCTCTTTTTTGTTGGTACAGATGGGTTTGGATCGCAGCAATTCAATGCGACGACGGTGACGGGGAGGGGGAGAGTGGTTGATTATTCCATGTAGCTCCGCGCAAACACGACACCGTGATGTCGATGGGAGCGATCGATTGCTCTCCACCCGTCGACGTCTGCTCGGTGGTGTTCTAGGAGATGAAATCTAATTAGAGCTTGGGACGATGGCCATCGTGCTTCTTCCTAGATAGCACGGGATGAGCTAATCTGGTCCATTAAATTTCCAGTGCAGATGAGGATGACGGATTGGAAGACAATAATTTAGCTGTTCATGGGGCAATTAATTGGCATTTGCTGCTTGGTCCCAACGTGTGTTATGAGATCCACAAAATTCTTCGAGTCAAATATCCCATCAGCCCAAAGCTTTAATATCTGTGGGGTAGTAAAAGATGATGGAACAATCCAAAGATTTATTTAAGATATAAGTGGAGAAAAAAAATTATTATATTCAGACACAATAATTATATGGTTTGCTTGATGTTATTATGGCTCAAACATAAATCTTCTAAGATACAGTTTTTTTTTTAATGTTATTATAGCCCAGACATAAAATCCCTTTGTGTATCAATCTACATAAGTCTTAAAAATTATTTTTCTTCTTATATTATTTGCACCCTTGATTATTTGCACCCTTGATTCATTCACCCATGATCTGATCAATTGTTCTCTCGCAATAATCATACCTGTACAGTATTGTTATTGTGCTAATTTCCAAAAATTGTGTTCTTTATCACAACACATTTGAGATATATATATATATAAACAGCAAAAACAACAACAACAACAACAACATAAATTTGCTCCGATTAAACCAGTTTTTTTTAAAAACGACAAGTCGGGCACCCAGCAATACTTGGCCATTGCAAAATGCAAATAAATACACAACACATCGCCGTAGACTTGCCAATGCCCGCCACCATGTTCTGCTGAGACCAGTGTGATGTCTTGTTGCTTGTTGTATCCTCACCATCTCGGTCTAGGACGGAGGCCAACAGCCTTCTATGGCTCGCTGCAAAAAAGAATTCAAGAATCACCTGAAGAGAGGATCCAGAAACGATGACAAATTCTTGAATTGAATGAAAGTAAAAGCAAAACAGTCGTGCATCACCCATCATGTACTATAAGGTAATGCGGCGAAACAACATTTGAAATATATTTGTGTAAGCAAATGAAAAAGAAGAGGATATGTGGAATAGGATGACATTTCATGTCATGATGGCTATTTTGTTGCGTGAGATAGATGACCAAGTTTTCTCCTCTTTTTTTGTTTTTTTTTTCTTGCCTTTTAAGACAACATAAAGAACTAGTCTCATTAGTTACATATGAAGCTGATAACCTTCCATATACAACCCTGATGCCTTCATTTAGCAATAGAATGCTTGTAAATGGAAAACCACAAGATTAAATCATTGTATATAGTGTGGCAGAAATTGAAGTCCTTGTGTGGCTTTGACAGAGCATGAGCATATGTTTTTCGATGGTTTAAAACAACTTAAAAAGTAGCTGCACATACCTCCTCATCATCGATCCGGTGTTGAGAATTATACCCGGTTGTTGTTGCTGTGGTGGTTAAACCGCAAACTACCATAAACTGGTTCGCGTGAACGCACATTCGGAGTTGCATATCCCTGCAAGGCATTCAGATAAATGATTGAATATTATACTGCAAATATCCTAAAGTTCAATTTTTGATGTATGAGAAACATGCTCAGCAATTGTATTGCGTAGATATTGTCAACCGCTTTACGTATTTAACCGCAGACTACATGAACATTACCAAACTACTTACACGTTCCATCCAACTTGGCAAAAAGGATCTGGTTATAATCGAGGCCACAAAAAAAAGCCTTAAGAAGCATAGATTCACATGAACATTACCTAACTTAACTGAGTGTTCCCATGGAATGACAGCTGATGAGAATCAGAAGCACGATATTCCTGTATCCTATTGGACTGTTATAATAAGTTTTGCCAAATGTTAAATAGCCAACAACACATGAAGCAATTTTACCTCACTAATTTGAGCTGCTGCATGAGATCCCTGATTATGAGCATACGAAGGTAAATGCACATGTGTTGAAGTTGTTATGGGAGACTTGGGGTCAACATCAACGGCAATTTCTCCGGGCTCTGACCCTGTATCAGACTTGGCATTCCTTCTCCACCTCTTCAAAAAATATCGTTCAGGCAGCTCTTTAATGTTTCGAACATCAAGTACCTTTATCACATGACCACACTGAACCCCAACAAATTCAAATTTCTTGCAACTGCAGGCAACAGAATAATCACTCAGTCGAGTCTAACAAAATACTCCTTGGGGTTTTCACCGACAGTGATTTTATAATCTGATACAGTCCCAACCTCACCATAGCTGTACAGCATGCAATCCATGAATACCTCAAACTCTTTACGGAACATTTCAAAAACTGCAGGGGTGTACAAAGTAGCAGCTTGCTTTAACATTTTTGAAGGCGGTATTCTTGGAAAACTTTGGCTTGCATGAAAATCTGCTTGGAGTTCAGCATACCTATGGTCATCCACCACCCTCTCGTAGTGCTTGAAAAAGGATGAAAGATCTAGTTGTGATGTCAAGTACTTCTTCAGCAAACTACTAAAGTTCTCATTCTGCAGCGTGCTTTTCATGTCAGCACAAAGTGTTTGACGGCCGTATACGAGCGCCCATTTCTCCCTTTCTTCGAAAAGCTTTGCCAGCCATTCGTTGTTCCTAAGATCATACTTTTCTAACATTTCTTGCCAGGCTGGTAAGAATTCTTCCTCATCCTCGTAGTCATAAACACACCTAGCAAAATCCTTAGCAAAAGTTTTTGAACTTTGGAACACATGATTGAGATGCTTGATAGCAGTTTGATAGACTTGCCACACACAAAGATGGTGACTGGTACCTGGCCAAACTGCATCTAGTGCATGACTCATTGATGCAGACTGGTCCGTCAAGATAGTCTTTGGTTGTCTTCCACGCATTGCAATCTTAAAAGTATCAAACAACCACTTGAAGGACTCTAGAGTTTCATCATACAAAAGTGCGGCACCAAATGTAACGATTTGCTTGTGGTGATTCACGCCAAGGAAAGGTGCAAATGGCCTACCATATCCATTTACTCTGTAAGTTGTATCTAGACAGACTACATCGCCGAAGAAGTTGAAGTCCAACATAGACTTTGCATCTGCCCAGAAAAAATTGGTCAATCTATCGTCTTCATCTATTTGTATGGAATGAAAAAAGGATGGGTCATTAAGTTGCATGCTTTGTAGGTACTTTAAAACAGCTTCTGCATCTCCCATCTGCATAGTCTTCATACGTTTCGAGCGAAGACCCATTCTGTAATCCATGGGAAGATATCTGACATTTTGAGAGCCTGAAACTTGTCTGCCTGTTAGGTGGTTAGCTGACTTTGGAGTGGTTCCTGAATCATCAGATAAATCTGCTGCTTCAACAGTTTGAACTTCGGTCAGTATCCTTTGAGACCTTAGCATGTGCATGGCTGAAGGAGGTGCAGGCTGATGATTATGGTCTGCCATGAATTCAGTAACATGATATGTGTCACTAGGTGTAAGTTTAATGGTCAAGCGTGCGGGGCAACCAATTCTAGTTTCCGGACGTGGTTTCTTTACTTCCTTAGCTCCCTTTTTGTCCTTACGAAATCCTTCTCGTGAGCAAACAAGTGTTCTCGATCTAGTAATTTTGTCTGCTGATTTATCTATCCAACCTTTTCGTACACTAAATCCTACCATCCCCGCATATCTGTTGTAAAATTCATATGCCTTGTCTTCATTTTCGAATTCCATATCGACTTCTGGCACCATATTTGAGTTCGCTAGGTCCTTCATTGGAACATCGTAGTCAATTACCTTTCTCTGTTTCCCCTGTTTAACCAAACTCCAGCATTAAGGTACACAACAAGTCAAAAGAAAAGGCAGACACAAGAAAGTCACAAATATTTTTCCAAGACATAATGACATGCACATCGATAACTATCAAATGCAAGCATGCCTAATAAAATAATTGTCAAAATATATTGATAGGTTCCAGAGAATACAATGACTCCAGATTTATACTAACCTTGACCGAAATAAATATGCTAAAACAACATACTGAAATTTGAAAACTTTAATTAGTAGCAATAGTAATACAATATGAGTGAGATTGGAGGTGATTAAGAACGGCGATGCATCACAAGGAAATGTTCAAGTACACGATGCTAAGATGATTGATGTTACGATATGGAGCAGCATATTCGTGGCACCAATACATGCCATAATCATCCTTGCCTCAGGAGTCACCTCAGATACATGTGGTTCATGACAATTAGACTACGACTATCACCACATTGATGCACCAATGGTATACGATATGTCAGTGTACCATGTCATGGAATTATTTTCAAGATTGAGTTCGACAAACATATCAAATTAATATACAGATACATAGGATATAAAATGCACATATACAACAATCAATTAATATAAAATGCACATCAGATACAAACAATTAGAATAGGTAAAATAAAATATCAACTGTTTCCAACATATACAACAAGATAATGAAAATTCAGAACAACATTGTCACTGTAGACAATTTTGGAGCAAGTTTATGCATTATACCTTTCTCCATGCAATTCCACATGCATTGCATAAAGTTCGACGTCCCTGTGGGCCACTACGCATGTGGCATGTCAATTTTGCACTGATGCCACAGTTAAGGCATCTGGAAATGTAAAAAAGGCTGATCAATCATCAGTTCAAGACCATAATATATTTTTTATCATGTATAAGGTCAATAGCTAACCAACTTCCTAAATCAAGAAAAAGAAGATCCAATAGATAAATCCAGCAACCGGAGATGACAAACAGTGCTGAATTAAAATAGCATATAGTACTACATCAGATAAACAATAACATGAAGAATCAATTGAGTGAAGCCTGATAAAAGGTAAAAACTGATATAAATGTTGTTTGCAAGTAGTGTAATATTGCCGAACATTTTACCAGGGATTGCACTTTCTTGCGTTCTTACCTCCACATTGTGTGCATGGATGAGGAAATCTGAGATGCTCCTATAAAGATCAAGAATGCCCAGACAATATGTTCTGCATAGCCAAGGGTTTGGACTACTACAAATGACACAAGGCTGAAGACAGCTCTATCCATAGTCAAAAGATGTTAGAGAGCTCCTACTAGCAAACAAGGGCTGACTACAAGTTTATTGGAATGTTTTTTGCTTTTTGAAGTCTAAAACAGCAGGTCTTATAAGAGAAAAAGGTAAATAGTCTGTGATCGCGTGGGTTTAGAATAGCATCTTACACATAGGAGATAGGTTTTAGGTGCTTAAAAATAAAAGGGTGAACCTGGTAGATGAAGCTTCCACAAATATGGGGTCTGATGAAGACCAACATATGCAGCCTCGACAACCGAAGGAACAAGGTTCGCCCTCTCGGTTCTTTAGAATAGCATGCTATACATGGGGAAAAGGTTTTAGGTGCTTAAAAATAAAAGGGTGAACCTGGTACATAAAGCTTCCACAAATACGGGGTCTGATAAAGACCAACATATGCACCCTCGACAACCTAAGGAACAAGGTTCGCCCTCTCAGTTCTTGTAAAACTAAATCCAAAATGTAACATCTTCGATGAGATTCTAGGTTACTTGACCTGTAAAGAAGCCAGAATTGAGGTATTTCCATGGCTCCTCCTAGGGGTATCACTTTATGTGCAATTAATTTCATTAATTCTTTTGATTTTCTAAAGCCAGATACCATGTCATATCCAAACTGACGAAAAAAAAAAAAAAATGGTATACAGTTTTAAGAGCTTCATCACACGATACACTCTGACGGGGAAAAGGATAACATGATACGCCTCTGAGTTCCTCCGAGCACAGTTCAATGACTACAGGCCAAGAAAAGAGGAAGTAAGACGTGGTCTCACCTGATGGGTCCCTCCACCAAATCCTCGCCATTGCTGGGGAGGACCTCCAGGTCCTCATCCTGCTCGACCGGCATCCCGAAACAGCAACGACAGGCGCCTCCAATGCCTACGGCGGGAATCAGAAGTCAGTGCTCCACCGTCCCATCCAGCGGTTTGGATCCTGGCCTACCTCTTTCGCATTATCTCACGGCAACGCCGGCAAAGAGGGATTTCTTTGCCAGCCGGATTGTGGAAGCGATCGACCGATTCCTTCGGAATGCGAAACCCATAAACTTCAGCCAAGACGACGATCTACGGGAAGACCGGCATGGAAGAAGATTGCCGCTGGAGACGTTCTTGGGTTTAGGGTTTCGAAGGAGCCAGGGTTTGTTGGGGAAGAAGGGAGCAAGGAGATCGGCTGCAAGTCGGCGTTTAACAAAGCGTGATGAAGTTATCGTGGCGTCCTGATTTCGTCCCCAATTTTGACTTGGGTCTTCATTTCACTAATTTTGACTTCTATAGGATAATTTTCTTATCAATTTACTATGTCTAAATCATAATCACTGATTTAATGTGTCTAAGTAGTATTGACTAGTATGCTACTTAAGTTCTAATATACGAGTTTAATTATTTTCTCTTGACATGGTAACATAATTCTATGTTTAAGCACATAGAGATCAAAATTTTTCTTTTCCCCAACATAGTTTCATATCGTAATATATCATTTTTTAATCAGTTGATTAGGATTTGATAAAATAATTTATAGATTATTTTTTTAAAATTAAGATTTATTGTAAAAATGAACATAAATATATGATGTGAGTCAAATTAAGAGAGATATTAATAAGACACACAAATGTAAAAGTTGTCGGTGAGGATAGAAAGCAACGACGAAATGTAAAAGTTGTTCTGCATCTACATCAATGTTGATATAGTTATATAGTAACTCTTATCTTTTATCATCGCTCTTCTTCCTAGCCATCGTGACTCTCGATAATATTATCGTCTATCACAACCCATTTAAATGTAAAAATTATTTTTTTTATTTATTATTTTCATATTTTTACTTTCATAATTATTGAGATTTTAATATAAAATTTTTAATTATAAATATTTTAATTATAAGAAATAATCAATAATGAACCCTCTCTCATACAAGCTAAAACTAAAAATACTCCTCTTCTTCTTCTTCTTCTTCTTCTTCTTCTTCTTCTTCTTCTTCTTCTTTGCTTCCTGCCTCCGGTGTTTGTCGACCCAGGCTGAGCCACGGCTGGTCTTCCTCCGTCTTCGCCGCCTCCGAGCCGCCATGGACTTGGTACGGTGCCTTGCCCACCCTAAGAGTTCCAAGAAGACAAGCATGAGTCGGGGATCACTCGAACGCAAATCCACATCACGAGCGACGAGCGCGCACCGATCCTTCCTCTTCTCCAGGAATCGACGGAGGGAGTTCCTTCTCGCTATGGGCATATCTATCATCAACGAGAGAAAGATCGGTGAGCATGATCGAGGGCGACAGCGTACCACGGCCAAGAGAATGCAAACGGTGGCAATCAATCACCGAAAGAATTATTGGCTCGGGTGGGCTTCGGCCGACTCCGTCGCGGCGTCATCAAGTTGCAGCAAGTAGCTGTAGGATCTGCAGCGGTGGTGTCTTTGCTCGCCATCAGCATCAGATCCCTGGCTGTGTCCGCCGGAAAATTGTCGAAAACCACCACCTTTCCGCCGTAGAACACCGTAAGCTGGTCCTTCCATTTCTCCCTGCGGTGGTAGTCACGTAAGAAGCTTAAGGCTAGATAAAAGGAAACGTACCGGAGATAGACTGACTTGGTGTTCGTAGCCATGTTAGATTCCTCCTCCTTTGTTAGAGTGGAGTTTTCAGCATGGTGATGGTGATGGTGATTCTTTCCCGAGACATCAACCGGTGACTTCTCTGAAAAGAAAAAGGGGAAATGATTTGTGTTGCAGTTACAAGAACCAAGAAAACCACTGAAAAATGAGATATAATGTAGCAGGAATCCGACCTTTAGCTCGTCGGCCAAGTGCAAGCTCACCACCGCAGTCGCCGTTCTTCTTCAGGTATCGGCTCAAGAGTCTACATGCGAGTGAGAAGTGGGATGCCCTCCCCGCCGAGCTCTCTCCTCCCCTTCTCTCTTCCATCGACTTCGTCTGTCTTCCTCTAAGCTTCCTTTATGCCTCCCTCCTCGTTCTGCAACACTATATGAACCACCTCAACGATATGTTCTCCCTTCCCAGAGGTAAAAATCGAAGGAAGCTGCAACGTTAGGTGCAGAGATGGGTCCAAGTGCTTGGGTTTTTGCCCATTGTTCCGTGCCATGACAGTGAAAGAACGACACACGACACATCAACATAGGACGCAGAGGGCAATCAAAGAGCCTCCGACTTGGTCGTTGGTGTGTAATTGTCACAAGCAAAATATAACATTAAAAACAACACAAAAGAGAAGTGGAAGAAATGTAGAACATCAAACGATAATATTCTGAATATTGAGTGTGTTTAGATAAATTCTTTCTTCATAGCGTTTGTTGTGTAACCTATGTATCGTAAAATATTAAATATATTAAACATTAGTGCTTTATTGATGGAACACCATATGTCAAATCTTGATTAATCGCAAGTATAACGATGGTTGTGAAAGCTACAGGAAATGAGAGCGAGAGCTACAGGAAATGGCAAGCAAGCATTCACCACTTGGTTTTAGGTGTTCTAACTTGCCTTGGGGATCGACAAAATTGATAGGATTTATGTCTGTCTCTTGGACCTTCATGTATCCCCAATCAAATTGTTACTTGTGCCTTTGCTTGCTCGTAAACCCAAATTATTCTTAGCCTTTGCGTAGGTGATGATGATCTTTTTTTTTAGAAAAAAAAAGAAGAAGAGAGTGGCAAGTTTAGAGAGGATGCGCATTGAGGTTTTTAAAGAAGAGAAGAGAAAAAAACATAAATTCTTCAAAATTTATATGTACAAGAAGATTGTACATACACGAGATAATTCAAGAATTTTACAAATCGATCTCACGCAATAAGAAAGTTGGCTTTCTCCATTGACGTTAATGGATCACATTAATCTTTCTTGTATGTTCCTAGTTGTTCATCTCTATAATTTCATTTGTGATGGACAACTTAACAAAGCCTAATTCTAGTACAGCGTATGGCACGAGAACTACTTCATAATTATTAGAATCAGGGATTGTTCAACTACTTTGTTTCGTGAGATAAATCAGAGAGCATCGGTTCAATCAGATCCTAGCTATCCAATTTGATTCAATTGAGTCCTTTATTTTTTGAAAGAACCCCCCCACCTCGTCCTCCTTTTACCTTCTCCTCCTTTTTCTCATCGACCTCTTATCCTCCTTTTCCTCTCACTCTATCTTCATCTGCTCCCACTTTATCTCTCATCCACCTCCAATGTCTCCTTCTTCCCCTACTCCGTTGCCTCCTCCCTCTCCCTCTTCCTCTTTCACATCCTTCTCCTATCCCTACCTTCCTCTTCTTTTACCTTCTTTTTCTCGTAATTTACTTAGAAAAGTCATTATACTCGAGTTGCATTCATTCACAAAATATATTAAAAAAATATTAATTTCTATATAAAAATATCTTCAATTTATCGTGAAACTAAAAAACTCGAGTTATCCTTAAAAATATATTAACTTTTATATAAAATCATCTTAAATTATTCAAAAAAAATTACACTTCGAATTAGTTACATTCACAAAACATATTAAAAAATATATTAATTTGTATATAAAATTATCCTAAATTTATTATAAAACTAATTACAAATAACATATTTTTAATAAGTTCTATGAATGAGTATAACTTAAGTATAAGCAATGAAAGAGTAGAAGACAAAAGAGGAGGGGTAGGGGATGCGAAGGAGATAACAAAGGAGATGAAGAGAGGGAAGGGGTAGGAGGTGAACGCTGAGGGGGAAGAAGAGAATAAAAAGGAGGGCTCATCGGAATCAATTATCGACTTGAATTAATTTTTTAAAAATTTAAAATGAGAGTAAAATTATAATATATATTATATATATAAATATATGGTTGTGCACGTGGCAGGAGCCGGGGCCTCTTCCGTTGAGATTCGTGAGGGCCTGATGGACCTGGGAAGACCACTCGTATCAACGTGAGTCCGGATTCCACCGTCAACCGAGTTGAATCCTTGTCCGCGGCCACTTATTCCCTGTGGCGTCCGTAGACCCGATGTGGTGGTCGTTACCATCGGCGGTGCGGGGAAACGCGTCGAGGGCCAGCTGTGTGAGATGAGTGAGGATACAGGAGCAGCAACCATCCGATCAAACGTCGTTCCCCGTTGGACGCAACGGATGACGTACCTACGGGCCATATGAAACCGGGAAAACCCTGAACCCTGCGCGGAACCGGACAGCTCAGGGTCGCCCCGCGACAATCCCAGTGCGATGCCGTCGGTCAAAGTCATCCTCCCCGCTCGCTCTTGCTTCCGCTCTCTTTCTTCCCCTCCTTCCTCCCGTGGGGCTTTCAAGAGGCGAGAGGCGATCCGATTCGACGCCACCGTTTCCTTCGCCGGTCCTGTCTTGCTCTCTGCCCCTCTTTTTTTCGCCTCGATGGATGACGGACACGGAAGAGGCGCGACTCCTCGGCGCTCTTCCCGCTCGGAGAACGACGTCCATGCCGCCATGGCCCGCCTCGAGGAGGAGCTCCGTTTGGTACTGGAAAATTGCTGCAACGACATCGACGTCGAGTCCCTCGTCGACCTCCGCTCATTGTCCACCCGCAGTTCCGTGTCGATGGGTGATGAAATTGGCGGTTCCCCCGGCGATGAAACCGGCGGCCGGGACGACTCCAAGGCGGAAAGCCCTCCTCCGCTGGCTTCTGCTGCCGCGGCGGAAGAAGCAGTGGGTGCGGGCAGCACTATCACGCGGAGCAGCTACCGGTCCACTCCGAGCATCCGCGTGGTCGACCTGTTGCCGCCGGACGCAGTGGAGAACCTCCGGAGTATTGCGGGGCGGATGTTCGCCGCCGGGCACGGGTGGGAGTGCGCTCGGGCGTACGGCGCCGCGCGGAAGGAGGCGGTGGAACTGTGCCTGACCCGCCTCGGGGTCGATGGGCTCGAGATCGGCGACGTCCGGCGGTGGATCCGTGCCGCCCGCGTCTGCGTCCGAGTCGTCTTCGCCAGCGAGCGCCGCCTCTGCGAGCTCGTCTTCGACGGTCTCACCGACGACGCCCCCTTCACAGAGGCCGTCAAGAGCGCCGCCCTCCAGCTCTTCGGCTTCGCCGAGGCCGTGAGCACCGGCCGCCGCTCGCCGGAGAAGCTATTCAAGATGCTCGACCTCCACGACGCCATGGCCGACCTCCTCCCCGACATCGCCGCCGTGTTCCAGTACTGTCTCTCCTCGGAGCCCATCTACATCCAGGCCGCTGAAATCCTCCCCAAGCTCACGGAGGCGATCCGAGAGATCATCTCCGAGTTCGAGACCGCCGTGCTCCTGGATCCGCCCAAGACCCCAGTCCCCGGCGGCAACTTCCATCCCCTCACCCGCTACGTGATGAACTACCTCGGCCTCATCTCCGACTACGAGCCGGCGCTCGTCGAGCTCATCGCCACAAGTCCATCGGCAAGCTCTCGGTTCTCCGACACCGACCCAGCCGCAGCCGCAGCCGCAGCGGCGCAGATCGACGTCCCGGAGCTGGAGAATCAAACTCCCCTGGCCGCCCATCTGACCTGGATCATAGCCGCTCTCCACCACAATCTCGAGAGCAAGGCGAGTCTGTACAGGGACAACGCCCTCTCGCATCTCTTCCTCATGAACAACCTCCACTACATCGTCCAAAAGGTGAATGCTTCCCCGGAGCTCCGCGCCATGATCGGCGACGAGTACCTGAGAAGGCTGAAGGGGAGATACCGTCAGCTGGCCACGGGCTACCAGAGAGCTACCTGGGCGAGGATCCTCCACTGCCTCCGGGACGAAGGTGTTCACGTGGCAGGCAAACTCTCGTCCGGAGTGTCCATGTCGACGCTCAGGGAGAGATTCAGGGACTTCAATGCGGCGTTCGAGGAGGTTCACCGGACGCAGGCGACGTGGTTCGTCCCGGACGCCCAGCTGAGGGAGGAGCTGCGGATTTCCATCGCCGAGTGGTTGGTGCCGGCGTACCGGGGCTTTCTCGGCCGCTACCGACACCTCGTGGAGAACGGGAGGCATCCGGGGACGTACATCAAGTACAGCGTCGAGGATCTTGAGCTGGCCTTGTCTGATTTCTTTGAAGGGTCGCCTGCTTCTGCCAACAACAGGAGAAGATTCCATCGAACGACTACTCCATGACTTGGAAGATGATCTCTTTATTTCTTGTACATTCCCACATGATATTGGTGAGAAACATAGACGATCTTTTTTCCTCACTTGAACTGGAATAGATTTTGCATAAAAATATATATATATATATGCATATATGCTGTCCTTTCTAGAATCATTCATTTTTTTTCAACAATGAACTGGAATAGATTTTGCATAATTTCGTTGGCTCTTAAGAAGAACGAACAGAAATAATGCCCCAACTAGTAAAACATGGATCAAGACAAGCTTACCTGTGAGTGTTCATAATTTCCAGAACAGAGCATTTGATCCATTTGTAATAACTGGCCGCATATTTGGAGCGTGTATCAATCACACTGATGGCCGAAGAACGAGTTCTTGGTGTGGAAAGAGAAAGATTTGCCTTGTTCCACTGCACAAACAAATTGAAGGGATAATAAGAAATGAACAATTTAAGAATACAGATGAATCAATCACGTACATTACTGCAAGATAACCATAAACAGGATGGTGATCTAAAGCATCGTTTAACAATTGTCTTCGGATAGAATGTGGCACCATGGTTAACAGGAGCAGGAACTACGGTTTAAAAATCACAAAGTATCTTTATATGGGACGCGTACCAGCCTTCTACATGAAAAGATCCAGCATCCTATATACCTGGTGCAGCCAATTTGATTTGACTGGCCAAAAGCCCAAGCTGAACCAACCAACAGGATCATCGGCTTCAAGACTGCACAGAACCATTCAAGGCATCATCAATTTCATCTGCTCTAAATCCACCTCCGCAATAAGTATTTACGAGACTAACAGCTTAGCAGACGGTTTACTGACCATAATCAGGGGAAGAGCAGCAACAAGCTAAGAACCTGCCGCTGAGCAACCAAAGTTCCTTGGCATTTTTGCCAGAGCTCATCCATTCCTCAAAATCCCATCTGTTAAATTCCCAATGAGCTCTCAGAAGTATGGTTAATGATATAAACGCAACAAAGAAAAATACCAACAAATTTCAACCTTAACTGCTCAGATGCCCGAGCGGTATGAATAGGAAGCTGAATAGTAATGAGGTTTCAAAGCTTCAACTTTCATTAATTTGAAGTTGTTTGTGCTTTATGTTGACGCCTAAGATACTTCCTGTGGAATCTTGTTGGTTTCCTTGGCCGAACAACTGCCTTTGCCTTTAACTTTTCCTTCTCCTTTCTGCCTTCTAAATCAGCTTTGATGACCTTGTCCCTGCTCTCTTCCGACAATATGGCCAACCTAGCAAACTTCTTTGGTCTTATTTGTCCCAGTCGCTCATGTATATCCTTGAAGGCTGGGACCAGACCAGCTCTCATGAAATATCCTTCTGTGAGCTTCATTGAATTGGTCTGAGGAAGAGAGGTCGTGTCTTTCAACTCAAGGTCCAAGCAAAACGAAGAATCTTTCAGCCACATCCGAAGCGAGTGAGCTTTCGCCACAAGGACCCCACTACGTGTTTTGCATGGCAAAAATGGTGAGCCCATCTCCCAAAGATATGCTTTTAGAGTTTTCTCCAAGGAAACCATGTTGTACTCAGCAGTTCCCGTTATCAAGACAACAGACTTTGGTGACTCGGGAGACCCTTGCAATGAAGCATCCTGTTGCAATGTTTACAACGCTAATCAGATGCCACATCCTGCAGTTTGGGTGCCAAAAAAAGAAAGCATGCAACAATACCTCATGGTAGTGAAAGTGAAAACAAATCCTCAATAGTTTGAGGCAAACTAAATCCTCAATAGTCTTTAACAACATCACTAGAAAGGAATATGAAGGACAAAATCGAGTCACAAGTATAACATGATTTTATTATCAGTTGAACAAACTCATTGAAGCTTATTCCTGCAAAGCAAGAGCATCTATAGAGAGTAAGAAGCCTCTTCAATATCCATTAACTGAATACAGATTTCTCAAAACCTCAGCTTACCATTGTTTTGTGAAAATTTCCTACTTGAAAACCGCTACATTTATAAAAGAAAGTCAACACACAGGGAACCCGTCTACAAAAAACTCAATAGTTAACTGGTACATATTAAATAAAAATTGTTGATACGTTGGTTTAATTATGTATATATCTGTTGAATCCAAGAATTATCATGTTGTGGCATGGGAGCGTACCGATACCTTTCAAGCAATGTATCATTTCATGGGTCAGCATGCTCGTATGCTGGCCAGCACAGGCCAAAATTGATGTAGCCATATGTTGACAAAAGTTAGCATGCCATGTGTCAGACCTTTTAGGGAATCATTTCAATCTCTGTCAACAGATGGCAGTTTTACACAATAATCCTTGGTTGAGTAACTCAATTGTAGAGTTCCTTATTCATGCAACTTTACCGATGAAGATAGACCTTCAGAGGACTACTATCACATTTTCCCTCCAGATCTTACACGTAATCTATTGACACACCTAGCACAAATGCCTATCTTGTGTGTGGCTATATGTACATGCATACAAACACGTATACAAACGTGTTTATCTACGCATATCTATTATGCTTGCATCTGATTGCACCGCAAAGAGAACAAAAATGACATTCCTCTTAGAAACATCCAAACTTCAGAGCTAGACAAGTTCACATGATCGGTCACACAGTTGTGAAGTTCATTGGACTTGCTCGTCTGCTCTAAAACAAGGTCTTCGTTGAACCTGTCAGCTAACTCAACCTGAAGAAACCTCTCAGTTTGCTTCAAGAAGAACCACTTGCTACTAGGACAATCCAGAGTTTTTTTTTTCCTTTTAAGGATTTACAAATGGATACTGCAAGACTATTTAAGCATAAAATATGACTATTTAGCATGCTCGTAAATCTTCTGTTGCCTAAAATATTCATCCTAGAGAAACAGATCAAAGAAACTTGTTTACCTGAAGAAGAGTGGTTCCTCTCAGCAGAAAAAGCTCGAGATGAGAATTGAAGAAGCTAAAAGACTTTATTATGTGTGTTATAAATTAACAAGGAAATAGTAGTCTTTGATTACGTTTCACAAGGGAGCCCATTGTACTATGATACCATAAATTTGTGCATCTGTGCTACTCTAATAAGGTTAGGGATTATTTTCATTTGATCCCTTTTTGAATTTCTATATTGTTGTCTGGACCATATGTGAGCCAAAATGTCTTACAATTTGATCTGAATAATAGTGACTAGCAATTAGTAGGTTAAACCAACCAAATACAAGTCAAAATGTCTTACAATTCGGCCTGAATAATAGTGACTAGCATTTGGCAGGCTACACGAATCAAGAATTTAATCAGATTCTCATCTAATTTAGAATTCCCAAGTAGTGATGCCAATGGTTCCAATATGTATTCTCCTTACACATGCAGAGCCACAAGAACCTGTGATTGGTCTGATTTGATTTAGAGTGAAAGGCCTTCTATTTCTTCAACAAAGAGAGAAAGAAGAGACATGAGGGCAGGTGTGTAACCATCAAGAATTGTTTAGAACAAGGTGGGAGCAGCCATGTGCAGGGAAACAGTTACTGCAAGTAGCTGTTTGACTAGGCCTAATAATTACAGCTGGAGTAGCATACATGTTGGCAGATAGGTGATAGTGGGCACTCTGATATCAACAAGAGGATAATGGCTCACAATTTCACGAGCAAAGAAAAATATTATACAATGGAAAGTACATTGATAATAAGAAGTAGGGGAAAGGGGAAAACTTCGGAAGGGTAAGGTGTGAATTGTAACCATAGAGATGAGAGTTTTGTTCTAGTTTCAAAGTAAGACCAATTCTCGCAATCATGATGTTGCCTACATGGATTTACTGTAACATACATGTAATTCAAGGCAAAAATTAACCCATATGTGCAAAACAGCAGCAATTGATATGCATAGAGTCGAGAATAACACGTGAAGTTCATGTGAAGGAATAAAATACAAACCTGCATATGGTCAAGCCACAAGGAAAGTCCAACAAGAGCAGCACCAGCTGACATCTTCCGGAAATCAGCACCCCAATCTTTTTCTGCAACCCTACACCATTGTTTTGACCAATAAGCTATGAACTTGGTACTAAGTCCAGCGCTAGATAATAGCACATAACACAGAACTGCAGAATAACAATTGAAATACAAGAACGGACACGATGCCTAGAAGTTCTCCATAAAGTGTTCAAATGGTGCAATATTTGACATGAGCTAACTTCAAATTATAATTCTAATCCAACAGTGGTTTATAACATCAAGGAAATAAAAACTGAAAAGCTTTACATATGCAAAATCTTACCCAGAGACAGACCACGCCATTTTTGTCGTAACTGGTTTTTATCACATTAGATTATGATGATGACAATGAAAACCTCAGTTGGCAGGCCTCACCCTATATGATTGTCCACAAGTTTGATATTTGACTTCTCTATGCTAGCTTTCCGCTACTTCATCTACATTTTAAATCTAGTATTCCACATTTTTTCTGTTTATTTTACCTATTTTTCTTCTCAGAAAACAGTTTTAATTAGTCCAGGTGCCATCCACAAGGGTTAAAAGCACATTCTGCTATAAACAGAAACAGCAGGACAAATGCAGCTCATTAAAAGAAATCATATAAGACAACTAAATGATTAAACAGCTAAACCTAAGTGTGCCCAAAAACCTAGATCCAAATAGGACCACCAAGGAATGTTTCTTAACTTTTTATACCATCACAATTCAGTCCTGTAGGAACAATATAATATCGACCAAAAGGTTCTTGTGGGGATGGATATAAAAGAAAATACATGGGACAATGAGAGTAATTAGTGTAAATGCTAATTAAAGCTCCTTTACTTTTTATTATAGTCAATACAACCATAACTTTGAAGGGCTTGTTCAAACATCTTATTGCTACACTTGTTAAAAAAATAAAATGAATGCTTAGTAAAAACTGTCAAAACTGCAGCCTATGTTGGAAAAACAAGCATACTTCGTCAAACTAAAGCCCTAAACTATTGTCCAACCCACTACTGCACCAGCCAATGAAAATGCTTCAATAGCAAGCCCCTCTACTAGAACATGAACCTTGTGGAGCACAATACAAGTCAAAACCATCTTCAGTAACTTAATCCTAAAAGAAATTGAATCCTTATCCTAGTTCTACTATACTGGAAGCATGCATGTGAATTTTTTTCTAATGTCAGTAATGAAAATACACTCTAATGGGAAAGATATTGCAAAAGAAAAATATTAGACGTACCGGAAGACATCATGACGATATATGTTTCTAGTGATTGCTAGTTGGAATATCCACAACGCAGTTTCACGGCGCTCAAATGCCCAAAGAAGATCTTCTAACGCATTGACAAAGTTAAAGGAAGCATTATCCTCAAGAGACCCTAATTCTTCCAGTAAATGGTCCACCTCCATGAACAGTGACTCAGTTTTCCTGGTCAAAAGCCTTCCAAAATAGAAGTTTGTTACAGGTCATGATTTAGATCAAAGTCACAAAAAACAAAAAAGGGCACCTAACATACCTTACAGGGATATCAAAACCATTATTTCCTAATGTACCAAGCAGGAGCATAGCTTCATTTGTTTGCTCACACAAACTTGCAGCCCTAATGAAACATGTCCATATCCTGTGGTCTGGTTCTACACCATCTTTCTTCATCTCCATTAACTTTGTAATTCCCATGTTATAATCACCAACCTTAAGATAAGCATCTATAACAGAACTATAAGGTAATGTAGTAAGTTCCTGACTAGAACTTCTTAAATTATTTAGTACATTCTCTGCTTCCTGAGGCTGCCCAGCAGAGCCATAAGAAACCATAAGCATGTGCATCGTGGCAATCGTTGGCTTAATACCAACCTCCTCCATTTGAAAGAGCAAGTTTTTGGCTTTAGAGTGGTCGCCAGAATTTCTATATACTTTCATCATTATGTGATAGAAAGAGCGATCTAGTCTGTATCCCTTTGATTGCATGCTCTTAAAAAGCTCTTCTGCTTGTTCCCAAAGCTGCTCCTTACAACATGCAGCCAACAAACTTTTGTAGGTATCTAATTTTGGCTCTAGGCCTTTTTTCCTCATATCATTTAGAAGAGTAAATCCTTCTTCAGGCCTCGCATCTCTACTATACATCACTACAAGGGTATTGTAAGCATCTTGATCCAGCTCAATGCCAGCTTCTTGAATTCTCCGATATATTTCCAATGTCTTCTTATAATCGTCAATGCTTGTGTACATTTTAAGGAGTGAGTTGAAGATGTTGAGACCAGGTTTGAATCCAGCTTCTTCCATCTCCGCTACCATTGCCTCAACATCTCTGACTCTTTTTCCACGAGAAAGCAAAGTAATCATACTACTGTACACTTTCATGGTAGGCAAGTAACCAGCTGCCTTCATGCCATTGTATATCTTCTTTACCTCAAAGATGTTTCCAGCTCTTATGAATGCGTCAAGCATAATAAGAATAGTACTTTTGCTTATTTTAAAATTCATATCTTGCAGCTCCTCAACAACGACAAAAAGCTCATCTAGTCTCCCATCAATAACCAAAGCATGCATGAGGCCATTGATGGAATCTACAGTTGGTGAAGGACCATTTTTAATCATCATATTGAAGACTGCCCTTGCTTGCTCATAGCGACCACTCTCAGCATAAGCATAAATAAGAGCATTCCAGATACTCCGATCAATAAAATCATGCAGTCTGAGTTTACCAACAAAGCTTTCTGCCCTTTGCCACAGCTTTAGTTTCCCATATGTCTCAATCAAAGTGACAGAAACTGATGTATCATCAAAAGATATACCAGCCCTTGACGCCTGATCTACCACGTTGTGAGCTGTTTCTGGGAAACCCACTTTGCAGTATATGGAGATCAAACTCTTGTAGATGCCTTGTGAAGGCTCAAGACCAAGAAACTTCATATCTGAAAATAATTGAGATGCTTCCCACAGAAATCCAGCTTCCTCAAAGCATGCAATCATGTACTCATAAAGACTACAACTTTGGCCAAACTGCCCAAAATTCAACATTTTCATCTTGTTGTACTCCATCATGGCATCTTCCAATTGGTGATTTTTGCAAAGCATGACTATTGAAGATTCCATTATCAAGCTATTAGAATCAGGTGCATGTTCTCGTAAAAACTCAAGCAGAGATAGTGCACCTGCTTGCATCCCTGATGCTGCAAATGCATCTAAAATAGATAACAAGCACTCACGATCAGGCTGAAAGCCACAGGAAACAGATTTCTTTAACATCTCAGCTCCTTGGAAAAAGCATCCTCCCCTGACAAGAATTCTGGATATCTCTTGTGGGCTCATCTTGCACACAACTTCCATGTCCTTGATAATTTCATCTATCTTTCCGTCATCATCTCCCTTTGCAAGAATCCCAAGCATAGACTGGTAAAGGCCCTGATCTGGCCTAAACCCATCTCGCATCATACTCCGGTACAATACCATTGCCTTCTGCATTTCCTTGGACCTCGACATGATATCCAACATTACTGAGTAAGCTACATGGTCAGGCTTGATGCCTGCCCTGACCATACGGTGGAACGTCTGCTCTGCCTCAGCCCGCATGCCTGCCTTGGCATACCCGCAAATCAGAGCACCGAAAGTCCTCAATGTAGGCCTCACCCCTGCATCAGCCATTTCCGACATCACCTTCCCTGCCTCTGTTATTCTATTTGCTTTTCCAAGAGAATCAATTAGCACCGTATAGGTCACTGCATCAGGATTGCAGCCGACATTTTTCATTTCATCATGCAATTGAACTACTAAATCAAGCCTACCCTGTTTCCCATACATGTGGATTATGGTGTTATAGGTTATCTCATCCTTCTTAAAGCCTGCTCCCACCATCTCATCACATAGTCTCTCAACCTTCTCCGCATCACACTCCTTGGCAAAAGCAAAAAGCAGAGAATTGTATGTGACGGCATCCGGTGAGAAGCCCCTCTCACCTAGTTCTCGGAAGAGCCGCTCAGCCTCTAGAATCATCCCACAGCGGCCAAACACTGAGATCATGGCGTTGTACGTCCAGAGATCAGGCTGGCATTCAGAGGCTTGCATGTCCTTGAAAATGCTTACGGCGTCCTCCAAATTGGACATATGGGAGGAAGCACTGATGAGGGTGTTGTAGGTGATGGCATCAGGCCTCAGACCAGATCTTCTGACCTCCTGGAGCAGTTCCAGCGCCAAGCCGGGAGCCAAGGATCCCGCCTTTGCCTTGGCGTTAATCAAAGTGTTGAAGCTGACAAGGTCGGGCTCGAGACCCCTGTCTCGCATCGAGGACAGAAGCTCCTGGACCTTGGCAAACCTCCCGGTCCGAGCGTAAACCCCCATCATTGCATTGTAAACCTGGACCGAGAGCTCAGCAGCGCCAGCGCCTCCGTCATCGGGGTTGCAACGCTGGAATACCTCGGCGGCAAGGGCATCCTTGTGGGCGCGGCCAAGGACGGAGATGATGGCGGCGAGGAGGCGGGGGCCGGGAGCGTGGCGGCAGCGGAGGGTGAGCCACTCAAACACCTCGAGGGCGCGGGCCCAGCTGGAACGCCCAACGAACTTGACGACGAAGGCGAGGTCGGTGGGGGTCATCTGAATCCGGCGGTGGTCGAGCACGTCAGCGACGAGGGCGGAGGGGGGGAGGGCGAGGATCTGGTCGGCCAGGAGCTGGACGCGCTGCCGCCAGTCGCGGGCGCGCTTGAGGGCGAGCTTCGTCATCTTCTTCGCGCGCGTCCGGCTCTGCTTGCTCTCCAGGGTCTCGAAAGAGTCCGTCCTTGGGACCTCGGGGGGATCGGGACGGGCGTCGGGCTCCTCGGGTATGGAGAGGGGGACTGCGGTGGAGGGGGCGGGGGCGGGGAATTGAGGCGGACCAAGGAGGTCGTCGAGCTTGAGATGGGGCCAGCGGACGGAGGGATCGGCGCGTGGATAATGAAACTCGCGGGGGCGCGGATGGGGCTCCGCGGGGACGGCGGCGGCAGCGGACGAGGGCGAGGACGAGGACGAGGCGGCGGCAGTGAAGGTGGAGCAGCGAGAGGAAGAGGAGGAGGACGACGAGGGCGACGGAGAGGAGAGGGGGAGAAATGGCGATGGGACGGCGATCGCCATTAGCGGCATGAGGAGGGCTTTGGGAGGACACAGCGATTGAGGCGCGAGAGCGACCAAGCGGATGAGGTTTGCAGATTTATTATGATGTGTAACATAAATGTTTGTTTATTTTATTATTATTTATTCATTTTATAAAAAGATAAAAAAAATTTAAAAAATAATAATATAAAGGCAATTAATTACAGACACAATTAATTTTAAAAAAGACTAAATTACAAACACAATTAATTCAAGAGATATAAAGGCATCGATCGATTATGACAAATATAAAGGGTGCTTTCCAGGATTTCTACACACAAGTCAAGGTCGGGAGAGAAATTTTCTGACTCGATCTTTCTGAAGTTTAAATTACCGTCATATGTGAGAGAATTGAGTGTTCGAAGTCCCCTCTGGCATTGTCCAGGGGGTGAGCTTTATACTTGTAAACGTAGGTCGATCGTACCTGATCCGTTAATTACCTTTAATTCTTCGGACGACTTACCACGTGGCCATTACCCTCTCCTAACAAAACCGGTTTAGCAGAGTACGCAGCGAAACCACACACATGAGGAGCCCGGCCTCGCACACTTGGAGGGGACTTCCGGTTACGATGGGAGGGGGTCACGTGACCCGGCACGAGTCGGACATCACGTGCCACCAAACCTGGTCCAACCCTCCAGTGCCGCCTTGGCTTCACTCAAGGTGGGACTTAATGTCACCCCACCAAACCGACTTAGCAGAGTACGCAGCGGAACCACACACATGAGGAGCTCGGCCTCGCACACTTGGAGGGGACTTTCGGTTACGATGGGAGGGGGTCATGTGACCCGGCACGACATCAGACATCACGTGCCACCGAACCTGGGCCAACCCTCTAGTGCCGCCTTGGCTTCACTCAAGGTGGGACTTAATGTCATCCCACCTTGAGTGAAGCCAAGGCGGCACTTAGCTGGAATTGCCTAAGTGGTGAGGCACCCTTGCGGCAAACACGGAATTAGCTCGAGTTGTCTAAGTCGAGAAGCACCCTTGCACCTACTTCGATCGGACTTATTTGGAATTGCCTAAGTCTTGAGGCACCCTCATGACATACGCTGGCGTCACAAAGGGTCACCGAGTGCAACCTCGTGCAGTCTGTAGGACCTATAAAAGCAGTTGATTAGTTGTTGGAACGAGCGGCGGACAAGTCCGATGTCTCGCGAAGAGGAAGCTTTACAAGCAATTGAGCGAGCACTTGGAGTGCAAGAAAGCGAGAAAGAGAGGAGAAAACAATGACTTTAGAAGGGTGAATGAGCGGTGCAAGTCCGCAAACAACTACTCCCCAAGTGTCGGGCGCGAAGGCAAGTTTCACAAATTGACGTGCAAACTTGTGAAAGTGTTCAATGCCCGACACTATACCTAAGACCCATCCACCATGCCACCGGGGTTCCAGTCTTGAGATGGTCGACAAAATTTGGGATGGCTGTGGGTTGCAGAAATCACCACGGCACATGAAAATGGAGTGTTTTGGGGTTTTTGATAGATGCAAGCGAGCGATCATTCTGCAACGCCTGCGAGTGTTGTTTTTACATTTTTACAAAGAAAACACACCAAAACATGATAAAACAAGCTGTCAAGGATATGTACATGCATGAGCAAACGACGAACGGAACGTTAAATGAAGTTGCTGTGAGTGTACGATGACCATTCGTGACAGACTGACCCATGCCCCTTGTGCGAATGCCTACCGACTCGTACGAGATGACGTCGTACGATGTCGTCTTGAGCTTTCCGAAATGGTATGGTATGGTGCACAAGTGAGCATCTCCTTCGAACCTAAAGTGTCATGTCATGGGGTTACACCATATCAACCATCATGTTATCGACGTAGCTACTGACTGTTGCCTTTGGGCGGCACTGTCAACGATCAAACCGTCGATCGCAAATCCAACACCTCCATATCCTGCGATGAAATGATGATATGTAAAAGCACCACAAAGCCCATGCATGTCCTACCTTCTTTCAAGCAATTTCTTTTGTGTTGGAAATGGATAGCAAAACTAAGCCTTTTGTGTCATAATTTTCAACACAAAACTATTAATCTTTAGGCCATGTCTATCTCATATTTACCTAAACGCCAGATAGATATGAGGTGTCATAATTTTCATTTCAAATCCATTTAATAAAAAAAAAAGGTATGCTGATCTGCTTCCCAAATCTTTACATTCAGTAAACCCCCCAAAAAAAAAAAAGAAAAGTAATAAGATAACATTTTTTTTACAAAAATAAAAAAATTGTTATATTAGAAATAAAAAAATACACATTTGATGCTAAAAAAAATAAAATGTAGTAAAATAGAATGATGGTGGTAGCAAAAAAAGAGGGTAGAAATGTTGAGCGGAGGAGGCCGACAGAGTAACAAATATAATACGATTTCTTTTTCTTTCATTCCTACGCACGAAACTGTTGTCGTCGTCGTCGTCGTCGCCGTTGTTGTTGTTTTACTGAGCTCAACTTCTACTCCAACAAGAAATTGCAGACAAACAACAATGAGGAGGTGGAGATACCCAGGTATATTCCTTCAAGATGGTCAAAAGTGACATTCCAAGTCCTCGGGAGTATTTTTCTGACGCCCTTGCGTCTGTCGAGCGGCAACAGGTGGAAAGCGTGCATCTTTCCCGGTGGCGCACGCAGCTGCGGGGGAGGTCTGGGGATGGGCTCTTCTCGCAAGATGGCCTCCGAGGTCGCCGAGATGTTGGATCTGAAGCCCCACCCCGAAGGTGGCTTCTACTCGGAGACCTTCAGGGACTTCTCCATCACCCTCGGCAAATCTCAGCTGCCACCCCGCTGTAAGGCCCCCCCTCCAAGATCCCTCTTTTATCATGGATGGACTGGTTTGGTCACCGGTACATGTTCTTATTTGCTGGCCTATCCGCTTCCGATTCCAGAAACAAGTGTGTGGCCTTGACTCATTTTGGGCATCCACCGGTTTGACTTCGAATTGTGGCACTCGATCTATGGTTAGATCACAAAAATGCTGTTGGTCTTTGCTTTGGCAGCCAACATCGGTTCATCCATAAACATTCAGGGATTTCACGTCTCCCTTATGATCACGGCTTCCCTGCCCGTTAGGTCCTCCCTTTTTAGCCCCGGGATGCATCAGTCTGATACATTTCTTACCCTCCTGCTTTCCCTTACCGCAAAATGTTATTTAATTTTCTGGCAAGGGCTGTGCTCATCAATCAAACCGTCGAATGATGGGTTTCCATAGTCTTCCATCCAAGTTTTGCTGTGTCTGATTTATCAGCGGTCAGACAATTGCAGCAAACTTTTACCTTCACATGTTCGCTATGCAAATACGGATAGGAGTAGTGCTATAGAATGCAGGAAGTGCTTTTCAGCAGAAGTGTGATCCATGATTATTATGTGATAAGTCCTTTAGTTCCATATATATAATCAGACATGATCATTATCCCAGAACTGTCATTTTTGGATTCTTCCTTGATTCACACTGCATGAGACTGATGTTGCTTTTTTTTGTTATTTTAGTTTGATTTATCATGACATGAAAACATCAGACAAAACTTAAGTATATGTTATGTGTTGATTGTGTGCACAACTGACTGATGATCAGATCTTCTCAAAGGTAAAGTTCAGTTTAAAGTTTGTCGCATATGAATGCTGAGGGACTTACAAAAATTAGGCAGAAGACTGCATAAAAAGACATTTTTTGTTTACGTATTCCTTGTATCTCCGCTAATAGCCGTGAGAATCTGGATAAGCGATACAAGGTCAAAGCGGCAAAAGCTACAAGTGTTTGCTCTCCAATGATATCATCTTTTTGTTTTTTTAATTTTTTTGCTTAGTTGACCTGTGTGTCAGTCAACTTTTCTCAGGGCTAGTTGATTTTGCTTAAGATATAGCAAAACTTTCAGATGGTTTTTCCTTTTATCTTGGTTATCTAATATTAATTACACTTAGAAAAGAGAAGTTGTCCATGTTGCCTCTGAAACAATATAACTTGGCTCACTAGACCAAGCGATAACTTTGTATATATTTCTCGGATGTGTAAGTATCAAGCGTTAACACCGTGCCTGGATTTCCGAAGATCAAATGGGATTCGATAGACCTGCGTAAGATGATCACAATCATTAGTCGTTTTCACCCATTATCATATACACCTATTCCAATATTGGCTGTCGACAACACACAACAACAACTATGTGGGATTTTTTTCCCATCATTGAACTCTTCCAGGAGCACGATGAAATCCTAGATGATAAAGGTTTTGAAGTGACATCAAAAGAGAGCCTATAGGTAAAAATACAAACTCGGATTAATTTTAAGATACCATGTCACTGCGGTACACCTACACGTCTTCTTATTCTTGCCTTGTGTTGTTGCAATTCGTAGATAAATAGCTTGGCAGTTTAGAGCTTCTGACAAAATTTCTGCAGACAAGGTCGATCGTCCCGTGAGCACATCAATCTATTTCTTGCTTCCCTCGGGAAGTGTCTCACATCTGCACCGCATCCCTTGCGCTGAAACCTGGCATTTCTACATCGGAGAACCTCTTACGGTGACAAGACTATATCCAGCTCTTGCGTATGCTGCATGTTGTTACTACATGATTGTAACCATTTATAACTCATTGTGCCTCCTGACATGTATCTTAATCAGATCTTCGAGCTACATGACGACGGGCATATCGAATTGACTGTTCTTGGTTCAGATCTAGATGCTGGTCACCGGCCCCAGTACACCGTGCCACCGAACGTCTGGTTTGGTTCATTCCCAACATTAGATGTCGCATCGTTCGCATCTGATGGCAGTCTCCTTGTGAAAAGCCCGAAAAGGGATCCCGAGTCACATTATTCTCTTGTTGGTTGCACATGTGCCCCTGCTTTCCAGTTTGAGGATTTTGAGCTAGCCAAGCTCGCTGATCTGAAAGCTCTTGGTCCCCGTGCAGAACCCTTCCTCGACTACCTTATTCTTCCCAGCTAAGGAGGCAGAGGTCTCTCTCTACCCTGTGTCACAAGTATGAGCTAGTAGTCATGAAGTATCATTTCGGTGTTGTTATCAAAAGCTGATTTATGATCGTGCACTTTGTCAGGGAGTTCTCCAATTAAGCTGTAGTTCTTTGCTATCGGAAACATTATGATTCTAAAAGTTCACTTTGGTGTAAACTGCAATGCTGCAAAATATAGTTGCCTACTTCTCAAATGCATTGAGATAGTCAACAAAGTTAACTGGAAACAAGGTCATGGCAAATTTCTTATTGTTTTCTTTGAGAGCAATCTTTTGTGTGCCATTTAGCAGCTGATGAAATTGCCAATTGCAAGGCAGTAATAAATCTTCATTTCTTCTCTCATCTCCTTTTGCAGAAATCATAATTTGTTCAGTAAGTTTTTTAAGCTTCAGGAGTTCAACTGACTTTGCTTCTTCAACTTGGCTCTAATACCATACTTAAGCTTCATATTATTGAAGCTCCTAAAAGATATAATGTAGGGTCTATTTTTGAGATATTATACTCATTGATCTTGGAAGGTGGGAAATATGAATAAAGAAAAATGTGAATTGAGTTGGAATCCTCTCCCTTTTGTATTGCTTGTACAAGAATCTTGTCTGATAATGATTAGCATGTCACATCTTAAACATGATATATATATATATATATGTAAATGTAAATGTATAAACATGTATCTGAAAATATTATTGAAATGATTTTACTAATGCAAGATGATAGGGATAGAGATAAAGAGTAAAATATATTACATACTAAAAGAAAAAAAGGGAGTAAAAGTTTTAGAACAAGGGAAAAAGGATGTTGTTGCTCACAGACTCGAGTCTCTCTCTAGAATCATTGCTTTGGAGATTTAATCGACTCCTCTCCTCGGTCAAAAAGGAGATCGCTTCTCTCTCCTCTTTCTTCCATGCTCAAACAGCAGTCTTTCTTTGGTACGCGCACCGATGAGAAGGTCCAGTTCATGAAGTGTGGATACTGCTCGGCGCTCAGCACCAACAGCAGCACATTCCACTTGCCTCGCCGGCTTCCTTTTGCAGATTGTGGTCTCGTCCTTTTGATTCGTTCGGTGCGGCAGGGAATCATCACCTCCAACTCCGTGGACTCCACTCGCTTTTGCAATGTCTTCTTCTCTTTCCCCTCCCGCGAACCACCTTGTCAGCCTCTCTCGTTCCGATGGATCCGTCACCTACTTTGTGGCAGACATGTTCTTTCACACACCCAACACATCTATGCGAGCTCTCCCGGTCGCCATGGCCGGTGATGGGTCGTCTTCGAGTTGGATCAGCATCGGTAACATAAAACGAAGTCTGATATCGGTGCATCAGACAGCAAGAATTGCAACACGACGACAAACTATGTTCCTTTCGGTCGCAAATTGGAAGAGCTGATGAGATCACGGAACTCTCTCAGATGAACCGTAGCGCCGGTTGACTGGTTTGTTTGCCGGCCAACCACGGCATTAGCACTCTGTTTCTTTTCAGTCACAAAATGGAAGAGCTGATGGCTTCTGCGTTGGTTAGGTTGCAGTCCAATCCAGAACACGTGTTTCTTCTCCCCAGTCGACGGCACACACTCTTTCCGGTCAACGGCTGCGGAGCCGAGGTGTGTGGTGGTGTTGATTGCCGCGATTGCTTTACTGTTGAGGAAGACGACCTTGAACTCCAAGGAAAGCAAGGTGTTGAGCAGCCATAATTGCCGCCACCGGTGGCGCATCCTTCGAAGCAGAGCAAACAAGCCTCAAAGCTTTTTTTGTCTTTTAAACTCATAAAACTAATTTACTCTGCTCTCAGCATACTACCCAAAAACACTAAAGGCAAAGAGAGATGAAAATAATAATAATAAAAGAAAAAAATAAAAATTTTGGAATAGATTTCATCATCAATGAAAAAAAATATTTTTATTCATGAATATTTAGACATACTTTACCAGAAACTAACTATAGATAAGAATTAAAATATTTATAATTTAATTAAAAAATATTGCTGTAAAAGATCCAACATTGTGACATGCTGCTGCTGATGTGCATGAAATGATAAATAATTAACCACTAGAATGGTACTTGCTGTTTCCTGTTCGAGATGGACAGGGGATCAAAGAGAAAACTAATGACTTCATTAGTAATTAACATTACGGGGAAATTTACGTAGACCTAATTGTCCAATTTAAGTTTAATGTCTTCAACCCCGCATTTAAAACCACCACCATTCCCCCCTCGGAAGGGATGCTCCTCTCCCCACAGGCCACGGGGAAGTCTTCGCCCCCTCTCTCTTTCTCGACGAGCGAAACGCCTTTAATCCTCGAAAGCAGCGACTTCCATCCCCCTTCTTTCCCCACTTTCAAGGCCCCAATTCCTTTGACCTCATCATTTCCGGATCTCGGCCTCGATCTTTATCAGGTACCGGATTCTCAACCTTTTCCTGTGGCCGTGTCTTCATGTGGAGGGCGCTTCGTTTCACCTTGGATCGCTCTGCCGCGACGCCACCGTTGGTGGCGGTTGTCACCGGATAGGAGCTCGTTCCCGCTTCGCTTGATGTTGTTGGAGCGTTTCGGTGGTGTTATTTTGTAGGATCTTGATTTCTTTGGGTTTGTTCTGCACGTTTACTTTTTGGTCTTCGCCGATGAAACCTCAGAGCTGGACCAGTCTTTTCTTTCGGCGATCCGATATCTTGGCGGGAGTTTGAAGTTCGAAAGATTGGGTCTTTTAGGCATAGGTTGTAGAATTTTTCCTTGCTTGACTTCCGAAGAAAGATTGTTGAAAAGGTTGGGCTTTCTACCAAAACTTTCTAAGATTATTCGTGGCTTTTCTTGGTGCAGAGGTGACGGTGAATGGTGATGTTCGAATCACAGGGGAGAAACGTTTTGGTGGTTTTGCGGTATTAGATCATACTCGCTCTGCTCCAAATTGAGGGTTTTTGGCCATGTTGAAGAGAATTTCATTCCTATGACGGGTGGTAGCGTGGAGGTGGTAAGCAGCAAGGGCTGTTCAAGGCTTTTTGTTGGTTCTTCCACTTTCCTCCCGAGTGCCAACAGTCTGAGATTCATGTCGATGATGTCCCCTGCTTCTTCGTCCCTTTCTGAGCCCACTGTTCCTCTGGTCAATGGGCCTTTCGCTGGTCTTGTCATATGTGTTACTGGTCTCTCCAAAGGTATTTAGAATTTCTTTCTTTTTTCTTATGTTAGTTTTCTTCACTCGATTCTAAAACTCCATTCTCTGTTTCATGTATATGCTCCTCTTGCAATCACTGTTGTGGAAATCGGTATTACGCATCAACATAACAAGAGTATAATTGTGTTTTTCTTAGGTCTTTCTCTTGTTGGTTGTGGACTACCCGAAATTGCTCTTTGAGCTGGAGTATATTTAGGGTGGTCGTTTTTATTTTATTTTTTTATTATCTTTGAGAGTTCGACTATTAAAAAATGTCTCATATTTGTCTCGTACATACTGTAAACTCTTCATGGTGTCATATTGACAACAACTTGATTTTGCCTCCAACCGTGCTCTCGTTTGGTTCTTCAGAAGTTTGAATTAAATTTCATCTTTCTTTGTTACCCCATGGAATTACTCCATGTGATGTCAAGATCACTGTCCTATAAATGTCCGTAGAAGTCTCAATATGTTGGCTCTCCTTCATGTATGTTTTCTGTTAATTTTGTTAAGAGCTCAACTAGGTTTTACCATAAAAATGCTTTCAGAACTTGATATTGGCCTTTATTATATTGAAGGATTATTAAGAAAATTACATTGTGTTTTTTTTGCTCTTAGACATCGATGCATATGTTGGATTTTGATTATATTATTCCCATAATGGTAAATTTCCTTTAGACCATTACTTAAAGGTCACTAATTCGTTACAGCTAATTTGTTATTAGGTAGCTCTATATTGCTTCATTTTTGAGCTCTTGTAGACTAAAATATCTATATGGGTAATATCTTTCAAGTTTGCTTTTCTTATAGGAGTTTGTTGTCAATTTACCATTTATTTGCAGTCTTCTGATCTCCAGGGTGTTCTTCATATATGCCATCCAATTAACCATGCACGTGCTCGTACAACTTCTGACATTTGCAAACTTCATCTGAATCTTGCACTTAAAATCTCATCATTTCCTTTCGTGTGACAGAGGCAAGAAAAGAAGTTATGGCTGCAACTGAGAGACTAGGTGGCCAGTACAGTGCAACCTTGCATCCTCAATGTACACATCTAGTTGTGCAGATATCCTAATAAAGAACTGCAATTGATTACTGCTTCTGCTGAATTCAAGTTTTCATCATCAAAATTTTAACAATATCATCATTTTTCCTTGTCTTTAATGACCCAGTGAATACATTCAATGTTCAATTGTAGACAATTGTTGGCCCTTGACAATAGTACAGCTGTACAGGGAGAAAATTCGAACATGCAATGCAATATGGATCTAGGAATCGCCTTTTTATTGTTACCCTGGGCTGGTTTGTGGACAGTGTAAAGAGAAATGGTGAGCATTAATTATGACATTTTTATACTAATCTAGTTGCAGAATGATACAATAAACTTGCATTTTCGTTCAAAATATCTTTATCATTTTAAAACTTGACTTTGGACATATTCAATATTTTTGAGTAGTGCTCAAGCAATGTATTCTTAATTATAGCCATCATGATTTTTGAGCCCCTGTTCAAATAAATTTTTTATAGTTAATTGTTGCTTCTGCCTGCAACAGTGAGGCTGAGTGAGTCTCTATATAGTGTGAAAACCATCGGAGGGAATGGCTTGCCATTAGGGGAACTGAATCGACTTGTTGCCATTCCTGGCAGTGCAAAGTCCTGCCTTCCTAGTCCAGCTTTAGGAGATGAAAAATCTTCAGGTAAAGCTTGGCAACCTCCGGTACAGCCTCCCAAGAAGGAAGATACAAATGGTGGATCTGTGTTTTCCAACAATTTTATCTTTGTTGATCCAGAAATTTCAGATGAGCTGAAGAAAAAGGTAAGAAACATGGACCTTTCAAGTACAATCACATTCCTGTCATATCATACTGAGTGATTAAATATATATATATATATATATATATATATATATATATATATATATATATATATATTATATATATATATATATAACTATTCGCAGCAATTAGTCCATAATTTCTAGGGCAGCTTTATTGTTCCTTGCCTATCATTTAGGCAGTGTTAAGGTATTTCAGTTTATCCTTTTCTTACTGACCTCTTCGCAGATGTGTTGATGAGTGTAAGGTCAAGTTTCTCTTTTTAACATGTTTAATGTTGATGCTTCAACGGTCTTAGTCTGTCGTATGCCATCAATAAACCTTTTCTTTTTATCATGTTTATACATGCATCCATACACGACACTTTTAAACAAGGTTTGCGATTTCGAATTGTATCGCCCGTATCGGGCGGTATGTACTGGTCTGCTCATGAACCGGTTCGCAGACAACCTGCTATCGGGCTGTTCGCTCGATATAGCCCCGTATCGGACGATTCAGAGCTGTTTTGAGCGGTAATGGTCAAAATTTCAATCATTACTGACCTGTTTCGAGCGATATCGACCTGGCTACGACAAGGCTGAGGGAGAAGTATCGAAGAAGGAAGGAGAGGGCGTTTGAAGAAGAGGGAGAATCGGGAGAACTTCAGTGCAAACTTGTTTCTATGCCCCTTCTCGATCCTGATCCAGGAGGTAACGGCGAGGAGAGTCGTAAAGAGGAGGATTTGGAGGTGCAGAGATCAAGGGAGGCGGCGGCTAGAGTAGCAGAAGAGGTAGTCTCCTTCATTGCCTTGTCTGCGACTTTGCAGCCTTCTTCTTCGTCATATTCTTCACTAAAGGCCGGAGACGTCTGCGGCCTTCGACGTCGTCGAGGTTGCGTATGCCTTTTTGTTAATATTTTTATATAATGATTTTTATTTTTTATATAAAATATATATTTTTATATTTTTATATTGATTTTATACATGTTTAATATTTTTATATAATGATTTTTATGCTTTATGCCATTTATATATAAAAATATATATAAATTTATACCTTTTTTAAGTTTAGATTTTGCTTATTGCTAATGGAATATGTATAGTTTTAGAAATTAAAATTTGAGATAGCATACTACTCAGAGCATACCTTGGCGACTTAGGTAGGCTTGTTGCATAACTTTGTTAATGACTGTGGAGCCTTTTTGGTATCAAAACTATTGCTTTTGTCAGGTGAAACATTGGATATTTTTAGTCTGTCGTATGTCATTAAGAAACCTTTTCTTTTTATCATGTTTATACATGCATCCATACAAGACACTTTTAAGTTTGGATTTGGCTTATTGCTAAGAAAAGTGGAATGGCCATTTATTCAAGTTTTAGAAATTAAAATGCTCGAGATAGCATACATAAGAGTAAACAGGAGCATACTTCTGAAGTTAGGTAGGCTTGTTGCATAACTATGTTAATGACTGTGGAGCCTTTGTGGTATCAAAGCTGTTGCTTTTGTCAGGTGAAACATTGGATATTTTCTCATATGTACTGGACATGGAAACTAGTAGTGAGGAAAGCTGGTTGGTATTATGCAGTTTTAAGCTTTCTCCCTTCCAACTGTTGTAACACGTTCCCGTTGACCTTACAACTTTTGTAATAAGAATATATTTGGCAATGCATATCTCCGATGTTATTTATTCTTTTGACTTTTAACAGGTTATTGAGGCAGCTAGAAAAGAAGGTGCTACTTTTTTGAATGACTGGTTTATTGGCTGTCGTGCAAGTCATATAGTTTGTGAAGGTCCTTCTATCCAAAGATACATGGGTCATGCTAACAATCTTGTAACTGTAAGTCGTGTTGCATCAATATCTTTGATGTCCCAACATGAAGTGGCTGACTTAATGCCTTGCTTGTTCTTGATGTGCATCAGCCACTGTGGGTGCTGAAAACAGCAAAGGAGAAGTGCATGCAGCGGCTTGTGCATTTATCTTCTGACCTGGCCAAGCAAGTCAGCGTGATGCTTGAGAATGCTCAGACAGCTGGAGAGGTAGTTCTTGTTCTCTTTTGATATTAATTTTGCTTTCATAATGAGATATGATGTTGGTTTGATATCCTACTATATTTCATTTTCCTCTCGATTCTTTCTAGTAGTTATTCAATAAATTTGACCTTCTTGCTGCAAAATTTCACTGTAGTAGTGGTATGTGCAATGTTTACTAACCGACAAGATCTAAATTACTAAATACATGTTTAGTTGCTTTTAATGAGCATGTAGCACATGCAATTGTCAATAGTGTTTCTCAGGCACTTGCGCCTACCATCAAGATATGAAGTACTTATAAGAATCAAAGGTTTTCCATTTAACTTATATACTCTTGAACCTACATGCTAGAGTATGAACATAGTTTCTTACTGCTCTCAAAGTTGTCAAACCTTGTCTAGCAAGATTGATGACTATGCCAGATGGCCTTCCAGGGAAAAAACCTGGCAGAATATTCAAATTGTTAAATTAGAAAAATTAGCATCTTAAAAGCACTTCGGCCCTCGTAAGTCTACAACTAATCAAGAGTCACAGAGGAAACAATAATAAATCATAATATTCAGGTTCATATTTGAGTGCTTATAACTGAAAGACCGATTTTTGATATCCTCTTCTATAGATGTTCAGGTCTCTTGTCAGTTCAACATTTTTTGTTTATATATTCCATCAAGTTTTCTAGGTTTATTAAAGTTGGTCAACATCAAGACATTTTTCAGCCTAAATTATACTAGCCATATTGCTTCTATTTACTTCTATCTTATATACAATATTGGTTTTATAATAACTTAAACTTGTTTTAGGTTGGCTATGGAGGAAGTGTCCATCCTGTTTCTAAGAACTCTAGACGCTCTCTTGCAGAAGGAAGAGTCAACGAAAGCCTTGAAGAAAGGCAGAAGGCAGTTGAGTTGGCAAAACTGGGTGTTAGAAGCCGTCGTGGTCGCCGTATTCAAGTAATTGTTTTGCCTTTTATACACACTATGTTTTGGTAATTTACACTCGATTCATTTGGTATTACAATGCTACATCTCATTATTTTCTTTTTGAGGGGTGGTGGCAGCATGAAGATTGTCGGGGCCATATGCTTTTTTATTGACATGCTGCTGTTGCTGCATGTTTTAGCAGATAACTTTTGTTTTCTGCCTCGATTGCTGGACAAACATTATTTAGGTTTCTTCCGAATCTTTGTGAAGCAACAATTATATGCGGTCACAAATGCTATAACTAAACATGCCAATCAATTACAGACAAACTTATCTTCGTAATTCAAAAAAATACAATTTTGGGTACCAGAGTCATGCTGGTCCATGGCTGCACCTGTACGAGGCCAGTCCTTTTCAGCATTGTGGCATACCGACACATGGTATACTGAAATGCAGCTGAGAAGAAGACGTGGTGAGAGAAAAGGAGAAGAGTCGGAAAAGAGGAGGCACTGAAGAAGAGGAGGAGACAGGGGGAGAGGAGGAGAAGAGGAGGTGGCGGCCGCGGGCTTAGAACAGACTGTAAACCTGATTCACAGGGTTTACCGCTCGGTAGTAAACCCTGTTCACAAATCGGGCGGGTCTGCATTCCAGTCCTCCCAGTTTGTCAAACTCCGCTTGGTATATTAAGATTTGTGGAAAGTATTATTTTCCAACTTAAATTTTGAGAATACATGTTGGTCACAGATTCCTAACAAGCGAACATTTATATAAGTAGGTGCTAGATAGTTTCTGACTTTGACATGAAGAGAAAATTTCCTTAAAGAGATAGTTTATGCTATGTCTTTTTCAACCTTGTATGTTTTCCTTTTTTTTTGTTATGATGCAGACATGAGCCTGTGTTTTATATGCCATGTCTTTGCTTTTGGGGACACCAAATTATTCTTTTGCCCATTCTGTCTCATATTCATCATCTCTCCGGAAACACAGGTTGCTCCTGTGTTTTTCTCTGTTTAGTATTTTTCATATTTCTAACAAATAATGGTGCAATCCTTTTAGATTAAGTTGGATTAATTTCTCTTGTTCCATCTGACAAACACACTGCTGAATTCAAGTTGCATATGGTGATTTACTAATCCAAATGTTTACAATTATGTGTGAAGTTTATGGAAATTTTGCATTCATGAATTTTGGTTACTGATTATGACCGGATATTGCCTTTTAGCATATTGCTTAGGTGGAAAACTTTTAATTACAAAGACGCTTGAGTGCCTCCGTTATCATTTGACTGATGATGTGTGTCGGAAACCTCCAGAGAAAGTCAATTTGCAATGTTTATACGAAAGTCAACTGGATGTATAGTTTTCAAGTACCTCAGTTATTATCCGTGGTCCTGTTGCTTCTTCTCCACCCTCCTCAAGCGGTGTCATTTGGGATAAACATTCTTTTTTCTTTTCTCTATTGAATATTCCTTCGCTTCCAGCTGTTTTAATAGAAATAAGATTAAAAAATGGCTTCCTTTTGAGCTTAACCAATGCATGGATGAGAATCATTGCCTATAGTCATCGTAATGTTTGCATGTTTAGAATTTGCATGTATGCATCGGAAGCTGCGACAATTCTATTATGTAAATTGAAAGTTTTTAATCGTTTCGTTTCAAAAATTACCTGAGTGACTTTACATTGATGGACGACATTGTCCGCTGGAATTCAGTCATGTCAAGTTCCAATTCATCCAATCACTCCGAGCAACCTTTTGGAATCGATCAGCTGGACAGTGTCCGAGCCAACCTCATCTGCCCGTGTTTATGTCGAGTCATCTTCAACAGAAGACACTGGTGAGCAGCATTCTTTTGATTACTTTAATGCAAGAGGTGATGGCAAGGATTCTGAAGCATTATTGGAGAACTTCTCACGGCGACTAAGAGAAAGGTATTTAGTAAAGAACATTTGGCCTCTTTCCACCTTTTTTTGGTTTTGATGGCCAGATCTCTCGAATTTGGTTGACGGTCTTTACTTGAATCCATGTGGTTGCAGCGAGAGGATGGAAGTAATCTTGAAAAGTCACTTCCTCACTATACTCTTCCCGGTCGATCGCTTCGGTGAACTAGGTCCCTTGTCAAGAACATTCTATAGTGATGGTGGTTTTACATCTGGACAGATTCTGGACCATATCTACAACTTTTATCAGGTGAGCACATGGTTTACGACTTTAAATTAAGGCTTGTGTTTCCTTAATTTTCTTGTAGTGATGTTCGTCGTCAAGGCGGGCTGTTGTTCAAGGAATTGTGAGGAACAACGATTCTAGATAACTCGCATTAGGCCCATAATTCTAGATTCTTTTGGTCAGAAATTTGTACAAACGTGATCACAGAGCTGATCACAGGTTGAACACCATCTAAGTGATTTTTATCTCAAAATAATTGGATTTTTTTGTTTAATCTAAAGGAAATTATATAACCTTCTGTTTCTGTTACTTGTGTTTTCAGGAGAATATGTCGGCAGACGAAATAAACCTTGCGATGCACACGGACTCGAGGCACGCTGATCGGCTTCGATCACTTTATACAAGCAAAGAATCAGTGGAACAAGGAGCCTTGGCGTTCAAGCGCATAGATTTTCTTGGAAGCCGAAGAAGTTTCGAAACACTGAAGAGAGTAAGTGGGGAAAACAATGGCAATGTATATGAAGTCCTGGTTAGAGCATGAGTACCGCATTCATGTGCTGAAACCTTCCATCCTTTTTTTTTTTTTTTTTTTTTTTTTTTTCTGTTTTTGTGTTCTATATGTGCCCATGAAAAAGAACTATTGGTGTTTTGTTCTAAATGGTAATAATAGTGAATATATTGATTGTCCCAATAGCAGCAAAAAAAAAAAATCCATATTGTTTTTATTATTGTTATATTGTCCCCCCTTCTGCTAAACATGGTACTCTTTATTTATTTATTTCACCTTTTTGGTCCCTCCTCCAAGTCAAGATATATATTTATTTCATATACTACAATAGTTGGGCTACTATTTCCTAATTAATTGAGGAGCAAGGTTTCCTTATTCATTCTGGTGTCTCTGACTTTTTAGAAATGAGGCAAAATTCTGCAACTGTTCCCTCTCTCTCTCCCTAGCTATCTCTTATGAACTGATATTTAAATGTTCTAGGATACTAAATCCTTAGAATCCTATGCTAGAGGAGGGGGTCAATTTTTTCTCATTTTATTTTGAGATGGCCTTTTATTCTACTCCTAACCTTCCTCCTAACCTTTTATTTTTTCTCCTATTTGGTTCACAACAATGCAGTACAAAGTACCGATGAGTTTTGTAGCTCTTTCTTATCTTAATTATTAAGTTCTTCTAATTGAATCGAACGAAAGTTCCTTCAAAAAAAGAAAAAAAATTACCAATTGGTTTAGCTAGAATGTTGGAATAAAATAAAAAATTGATGATCAATGATAAATGAAAATGTCAAATCTAAATAGAAACAAGAGAAGAATATTCTGTTACCAATGACTCCAAAAACATGAGAATTGCAGATATTCCAAAAAACAGAGAGACTAAATTAAAAAAGTTATTTAAAACATTAAACCTAAACAACCGAATGAAGCTAATTACAACTTTTTTGGTAAGCATATCTTTGTTTTCGAAGACCCAAACTTATATTCCCTTTATTTAGATGCTCGAGTATCAAGCTGCGATCATCTATTTGAACTCTCTACGGGAGATGTCGCCCAACTTCATTAACTTTATCGACTAAAACTCTTTTTTTTTTTTTTTTCAAAGACAATATTTAGGGCATTTGCGTTCCCTTGGAACAGCCAGCGACAAAGCTTCACGCCGCTGCTCAGCACTATGAATGTACTCCTCGATAGGAGGAAGTTTCATTATTCCTTGAGCAGCATCTTTTGGTGCTTGGCCTCTTATCAGCTACCACAAGCATTAACTCACACTAAGTACCAAAGCCATAGAAAAAAACTAATGAACATCTTGATACGAGTCATACCTTTGATGCCCAATGTCGTTCCGTACGTTCACAGACATCTTTGATATCTCTTCCGGACATTCTATCCATTATATGTATAGAAAAAGCAAACATGTGATACAAGGGAATAAGATATACATAATTTAATATATTATAAGAACAAGGAATGCACTCTAGTCTTAAAAAAAAAATCAATTGAAATTACAACTTACCAGATGTCATCGACTTCACAAGTAAAAAATAATATTTTAAAAGCATCATGTTCTTTTTTGTGGAGTATAAAACTTTAGACCAGTTTGCATCTTTGCCTGTACTACCTAAAAGTACTATCAACAAGAACAAACTATACCACGTACAACAATCCCTGGACTAGATGTGACTATATATACCAATAGGAACTATAAATTGAATGAAATTGATCATTTGATGCATGTCTAGTAAAATGTACCAATTCAATCCTCATACATGTTCGAAGAAAATATCATAATTAAAACTAAAAAAATTATATACTAGGGTATATTGACATATTATGTGTTAGTATATTAGTACTAACATTTATATACTAGACCAATAAATCATCAAGACAAATTCGATACCCGAAACGATGAATCTCCCTTCTCATATAAATGAGGAATCAAGGACTACTATACCACTCGAAACGATAAGGTACATACCAATCTCAGCATGGGTTGATACAAGGACAACCCTCGTTTCGAATGGTCTGATTAAAATAATAAAAATAAAAAATGATGGGCTTCTATCTAACTCAGTTAGAAAAGATAATTTAAGGCTCATATTTCTCGCATACAATACCATTGCCCTCTTCACTGTTACCGCTTCTCCTCGTCTTTTTCTTCCTCCATAGCTTCCTCTTCTTCCTTTTATTTCCTTCCTCCTGTGTCTCCACCGCCCCTTCCTCTTCACCCTCTTTTTATTCATCATCAAAACATTAGGGTATATTGATATATTATGTGTTAGTACATTAGTACTAACAAATATATACTAGGCCAATAAATCATCAAGACAAATTCGATACCCGAAACGATGAATCTCGCTAGAAACACTATCTACTTAGATTAACTAAACTCAAATGTGCATCTTTACCACCACAGTAGGAAAATATACTGAATTAAATTAAATTAGGAAATATAAAAAAAAAAAAGTAGAAAAGAAGTTTGACTTGCGCATTACCCATCTGTAGCTGCGGCTAATAGAATTATTTCTGTCTTGAGTAGATGCTTTGCATATTGAGCAGCTATTCCTTCACGGGTTTGTTGATCCGGTAGGGAAAATGAAATCATTGAATCAAAGCGGCTAGAAGAAAAGATGACAAATTAAGGACTATGATTCATCAGGCTGCTTTTGACTATCTGAATTAAAATTTAGCTAGACTAAAATTCATAAAAAATTGAAAAATATAAATCAACTAAAGATGGATTACATTTGGAAAATTATTACCTAATAAGAGCAGGATCAAGATCTTGCTTTCTGTTTGTTGCAGCTATAACAATTGCTTGTTTTTCTTTCTCAAAACCATCAATCTGCAAAAGACAGATATATGCATTAAACGATTGAAGTACCACAAACCAATCCAAAAAAAGGCACCTATAATTGAAAGTTTCTAAAGTGATCATAGGAAAATGAACTCACATGACAATTATCCTTAACCATAATTATTAAGCTATTGATGCTTAATTTCACCATAACACATGGACTAGCTTTCTTCTGAGTATGTCTAACCTGAAAACTAACCACACTGGTTCTGATTCATCATTTTTACATTTTTCTTTTACAATCATTAATCCACTTAGCCTTCCAAGTCACATTGAGTTCCACAGAGAGCTAAAACTTTTCAAAAACAGTTTTAAGCTACAGTGTTTATAAATAGTAATATCACCACATGCACCAACAAGGAAATAATTTTGACCAAGAATTGTACAAATAAAAGTACCAAAAGAAATCGACGGTTCTGTTTTCTATACTTGATCAATCATAATAATTCCGGAAAGTTATGAAAAATTCATGAAAACCAAACTGTTAGATAACTTGAATTCGCCACCACCACCTTATACTAGTGCATGGAAATGAGAATCAGTACAGATACATATTTGAATCTCCAAGTCAGCAAGTTGTCAAAAAAAGTAGAGGGAACATATAAGATTTCATGAAAATTTCTGTTGGCTTAAAGTTTCTAACAAATAAAAAGAGAAGGTTAAATGTGAACAAAATGCTGGCAAAAAAAAAGATCCACCGATAATTTTCCTTAAATCAAGAATTAAAGCAACAGATTTTCTGAGTCACAGCTGAGATTTCGATATCTTTGCAGTAGAACTCTGCATTTAAGCAACTGAACATATTATATAAGCAACACCAAGGCTAGATTCTTGGGTATACACTTCAAGAAAATGCAAACAACACAAGGGCAATAAAAAAGTGGCTACAGATGGAGTTCTTGCATGGCCCTAATGAGTGATGAAGCACATGATTAAGTAATAAATATTAACCAACCTCACGCAATATCACTGACAAAATTCTACGGGTGGCTTCGTGCATTCGACTACCTCGAGAATCAGCAAAAGAATCAACCTACAGAAAAAGAAGTTGGCTGTTGAATTAAGAAACCTAACAAATACTATTTGGAACCTCGATACTAAACAACCTATTCCTGGTAGTCAATTCACTACTAAATGTGTTGATATTTAAGCATCCATGTGGTACATCAATGTTTAGAACCCACAATTTTGACTTTTAAATAAATAATTGACCATCCCTTTTTCTCCATGCTGGTTCATAATAAGTGATGCAACTTCTGCATATCTAATCTCTACATATTAACTACTTGAAAGGATATTTTCATTTGATAGTTATAGACATTAAAAGGTAAAGATGCATAAACAATCCCACTAGAAGTTAATAACGATCATGTAAAATTTTTAAGATTTTAAATTTTCTTTGTCTATAAAAGAGAAAATCTAACACAAAAAAAATTCTCAAATGTATACCACCTGAAAAAAATATATCTATTCATTTTTAATTATTTATGCACTTATGAAAATGTATCTCATAGGTGCATCTATGAAATTGTCATTTCACTGCAAGTCTGTTATGTGGGACTAAACAATTTATTATCAAAAGAAAATTACCACTCTACACAAGGTCCAGTATCATACTACTATGTCCACATATAAAGTTGCTGTACCTCATCAAGGAAAACTATTGCTCCAGATGGAAGCTCATTAGCAAGAGAGAACACTTTGGCTAACAAACGCTCACTTTTACCATAACATTTTGACATTATAACTTCCAAAGGCACATACAGCAAGGGAACACCCTGTTAAAGCAACAAAAAATATTCAGAGATAACAAGAGAATTCTACAGAACTAATATTTTTGACTAAACTATCCTACAGAACTAATTCAGTTGTAAATAATTTCTTCAATTAACATATGTATTAAGAAGTAGACAACATTTTGCTTATTTGAGACTTCATAATGAAAATAGCAGCCCAATTCAGATTAGACATTATTGTTCTTCTTATAGATCATTTCCAAGTATATAATTCCAGAGCTTCATTCCCCTGTTGCAATGTAACATAGTAACGTATTCCTATGAGCCCTCCTTAATTTAAATTCAACTCCACCTTCTATTGCACTTATGATTGATAAACCAAAAAGAGTCAACAAAGAGCACTATACTATGATGTATTTTCTTAGTATAGGTGTTCCAAACTTGAAGAATGTAGTTGCACTTAACAATATGAAGAAAAATTATCATTAATCGTGGAGTATTTCCAAGTCTACTATTTGAGTTAATGAGAAAGATATTTCTACCATCAGCCAGACAACTATATTATTACTATCGTTGCCTCTCATGCTTCAATTTTCACCGACTGGAAACTAGGTACCATTTATAGTGAAACATAGGGTTATAGCCAATCAAATAATTGTAATAACTGACATCTAACTGATGACAAACTTCTTATGGAAGCTCATTTAGTAAAGGAAGGGAGTGGCATCTTATGTCACACGAGTAAAAAATAAGCCCCAACATAAATACAAGTAGATGAGTAAAAAAGACATCATCATTTAACTTGAAAATACAAGCAAATTTTTGGCAAGCAATATTCTGGAAAAGGAGCAGATTGTTGTAACAAATCAATTAAAAGCTATGAAATAGGTTACATACTGCTTGTTTAGCAATTACTCGAGCAGAAGTAGTTTTCCCGGTTCCTGATATTTGGTAACAATAAGTCATAAATTTCAGTTTATCATATTCAATAACAACAAATATAACAACAAAATCATAAGTTTCTGATATTTATAATAGTATATAAAGTGTATTGTTACCATAAATGTTTATTTAAAATATTTTTAATTGTGTGTGCAAGAATTTCTTCATGGTGGATCTTACCAATATACTATAAAAGGTTCCAAGTCTCCGAATTATCCAATCACAACAAATAAAAGGACCAAATCAATAAGATATAAGTAGTTTTCCAACAAATACCATAAATAAATATGAGCAACTAGAAGAAAATAAAATTTACACAGTAAAATATCTTCTTAATGAAATAACATGTGAAATATCATTACACATCAATACTTCAATTGCAATCAGTATTGGGGTTGTATTAGCTTCACACCATTCTCATTAAACATTTAGATCATTCCCCAAAAGAAAAAGAACCATTCATAATATATACATGACATAATAAAAGTCTAAAATGTAATCCTTTTTCTTGAATAGTTGATTTTCTCCACAAGAATTAATTGAAAAAACACATTCTCTCCATCTATATTAAACATGCATACACACACATGATAAGTCCCTGGTGACCAGTACAGGCCACACTATCCAATACCAAATAGGCCAATTTGAAAACTATTATTTAACTAACCTAACTTAAATATATTTGATTAAATTATAAGTCGAAATATGTTTAAAGCTCTATAATAGCGCATATAACAAGAGAACATGGATGAATTTTTCTGTCCATCAACAAATTGGATGAATTTGCGTGTTGTGATTTCCACAATTGTCCTCTTTACCAATGTGCAAAAATATATTTCAGTATCAAGTCTATATAATGCATGATACATGGTCTCCATATTAGAAAACCTCCCACATCCATCAACTATTTAATTGTCTTCTTAAGGTTAAGGTTAGTATCAGTCAGCATCTGCATCATCCTAGTAAGCCAAGTTGTCACACATTAAGCTGACATCTGCTTTAGATTTGGATTTCCTCAACCTCCTCATGAAGATATATGTAGTAAATTGATATGTTTATAAAACAGTATCTGAGACCATACTTTCAAGTGGTGAGTGTCATTAATAAAACTGTTTGACATAACGTTCAAAACGGGACAAAATGGACAATATGTACTCAATGGATGATACATAAAAACAGAATCGACTGATATAGGTGATAGTGTGATACATCTGTCTATATGGTGGAAACTCATGCTGTATCAACTGATACAAGTCAGTATCAATAGGAAGTTAATCAATATTGACACCCAAATCCCTCTCCATTCCTCCTCTCAATCTCTTTCAAATTGAACATTGGAACCTCTATCGGGTTTTAAATCTCTTCCTTCCCCCTCTCTCACTCTCATTCTAATTAAAGTTCCTAATCAGTGATTAGTGATAATCAAACTATTTATTTGGATAAAAAAAGGATTGTAATTTGGGATCAAGTGGAAATTCTATCCAATTTGAAGGTATTTAGCTTTCTATGTTTTATTTATCATTGCATATAATTAGAGGTATTTTAATACATATTTATAAAGATTAAATGTGATTAAGGCCATTCTCTCTTGTTTCGTCTCAATTAGGTTCTCTCTTATATTTATCCTTGTAGTGGGGGTATTTAGAGTTGTTGATAGCCCTATTCATCTATTTATGCCTCATATGCACATTATTTTTATTTAAATATGATAAAATTATCATTATAACTAGGATAAAAATTCCAAAAAAGGTTTTTATTTCTCATCATTTTTCAATATTATTCTGAAAATCAAGCATTTTGATGTACCAATATACGTTACATCAATGCCAACAAATGTGTTGGTACAGTCATATCATGTACATACCGACATATGGTCCACCTATGAATCGATACCACTGCTCAGTACAGTATAGCAATTCATTAGTAGTAGTGTATCCAAGTGTTTGTAGAGGGATACAGTTGAAATTGAACCATTTTGAATTCACAGCCGCTTCTGTTACTATGTTTAATATTTGTTGATTCTGATCTGTTTCGTACTGTGGGAGGAAGTTGCAAGACGAATATCAACATTATCAAGAGCTGCCCTTTCGTCAAGGTGATCTCATGACGATATACATGTTCAACTCATGCACCACCATTAAGCTGTCACATACCATCCTACCTATATGATAATAACCAATACCTACTAGGCTACCATAAAAAGGAAGACCAACCAACTTAAGATGGACTGTCACCATTGGCATAGCCACTCCCATAATTGTTACATAATCTAGCAAACTAATATTTCATGAAGTCTTGCATACAGCGATGCTCAAATGATGAACAAATCCAAACTGCAAGGTGGAGTCTTCATCATCATCCACTCAAACAATATAGTCATATGGACATCTCCAATGACCCACCTATCAAAGTCATCTCTCCAGACCAACTAATGTTTTCAGTAAAATTATTCCTGTACTAAGATCAAGATAGTTGTAGTGGACATATTGTCAATTGACAGTAGCAGTCCAAGAAGCATGCTTCCGAGCTAGACCAATACTTTACTGCTTAAATAGCAATATACTACAAAAATTAACAAATTATTTGAGGTACATATATAAAAATTAGACTACAGAAATACAGGGAGATCAGTAGATCAAGGTTGGATTAGCATGGTTCTAACCTAGGTTTAGGAAAATCTAAAACAAATCATCGTGAATCTAGGCAGTATCCATATAGATGCAATCTACATTAGCACAAATCTAAGTCCAATATGTGCAGATATAGCCTATGTCTATGCAAATATAGACAGTACTCATGTGGATCTTGTTTAGAACCATGCAAACACTGCGTAAACTATGAATCTTGTTTACAGCTATGAAAACTAAACCATCGGTCAACTCACAGTCATTATTGAGATATATTTAATTAACAGATTGTGTACCACAAATATAGAAAAGTAGTTGGTCTAACAAATAACCTGGAGGGCCTTCAAAAAGCACAGCTCGAGGACGATTTGTTTCAAATTTACGACGGGTACCATGGGCGACTTCATCATATACTTGCGGGCTTTGAAGTGCCAACAGTATAGTATCTTCTATTTCCCTACAAAATACAGTCGCATTAATTTTGCTATATACTTAGCAATTTATTAAGAATCTATCAAATAAAATGAAAAGGCTGATATCTGACATGGTACATCATAATTACTGATGAGAAGATGACAAAATATATGTCTGTATCCAGTACACAGTTAATATTCGAAACAAAATATATCAATGGAACTGAATAAAACATGATGCACCATCATTAACAAATTTCCAAACCAAGTAAACACAATCAAAGTTTCCAATTTCAGCCTAAGCAAAATGCTTCACTAGAAGTTCTCATGGTGCCTCCCAGAACAGGGAAGTGAAGACAATAAAGGCATCAGAGCTACAGCAAGATGAGGGCCAAAGTAGTTGAACCATAACCCGCAGAGAAAATAATGACTCAGATCAACCAATGAGATGACCCAGTGGCTAAAGCTCACTATAAGAGTGACAGACAAGCCAAGAGCAGGAGAAATTGCTTTTATGATTTTTTTTTCCTTTTTTGGCAAAACTGTAATTTTGTGTACATGTGTGTGTTCTATTTTATCGGTAAATCTGTTACTTATTATATGTGTGTTCTTTTTTTGGTAAAGCTGTCACTTTGTATGTGTGTGTGTATTTTCTATGTTTGGTAAACTGTAAATCAAAGATATTATCGACTCAAATTGCCAGAAAAAATAGTGCTTGCATGTTTTCACCTTATTTGGCAGCTTTACATCTTTTTAATTTCTTGAAGGCCCCTGGACATGACCAAACCAGCAATATAGTAGCTTATCATGACCTGTTGGCTAAAGAATATGCTTTAAATACAGTTTCCCAGACAATGCCACAATGGGGCACTGTATCTCGACCTAAACCCAACCCATGAATCAAAAAGGACAAGATGAAAAGAAAAATATGGTCGAACAAAAACATCCTATAAAAAACATTTTTAGATTAGAATATATAAACAATGGTTTCAATGTGATTATATGAAACACCAAGGCAGAATGCTACTTAGAGGGGCGTTTATGTTCATATTAAATTCACAGTCAAAATGCTTCAAAATTAACTAAATGTGATGGGTTCATCCTAATAACATCTTTTATTCACGACGAGCTCAACAAAGTGGTTTACAAAAGATCAATAATAGGATAAAAGTATTAAGATTAACTTGAGAAAATAAGTAAAGGTATATTGGAAAACATATCACCAATCAAAACAACCACTTGCTAGATATCAAACTTGAATCACAATATAAAAACAAAGACTAAAGCAACAAAATATTTTGTTTTTTATATAATCCAGTCAAAAAATCAGAAACAAGAATAAAAATTCCTTGAAACTATTCATGAGTGGATCACTAGCAGTCAATCAGTTATGAAGCTCAGTGGTAATGATGGGTTGACAAGGCATATAAAGAACATTTTTAAGATATAGTTTGTCTGTATTACCATAGTGTCTAATGAGATTGTGTTAAACACGTATCCATACCCAAAAAGGAGGCATTGGTGATGTTTCCCAGCTAATTGTGGAACCAACACAGCATAAACAAAGCATCATATAAATCACAAAGCATATTGCAATTCAGAACAAATGAGAGGTGGCAGTTATACAAGATGTAAGTGGGCTGTCACCAAATTAGGAGCATATAGTTTGTAGATGATTATTTAAATACTCTGCTTATAAGGCAAGATAAAATAGCAAGCGCATTGTAGATATGCATATTCCAGTTTAACTTCAACAAATGAATTCTTGGTAAACAAACAACTGGAACAAAACAAAATATATATATGTATATGATATACTTACCGTTTTTGGTCATCATATCCTGCCATGTTTTCCCAGGATATAGTACCATCCAAAGAGACATCAGAAGTCTCGTCAACTCCATATACTATCACACCCATGGCCTCTAAAGCAGACACTGTTTTCTCAGGATAAATTTCACCTCTCTTATATGCCTTTGTGTAGCTTCCTGATGATTTTTTGATATTAGCTTTCTCACCAGCTAATTTTAATGCACTAACCATGGCATCAAGCTCTCTGAAACTATACATTCCCCGTTTAATGAACTTAATCACCTAATAAAAAACAGTTTAACCGTTACTACAGAGGAATATGGATCCTTATTAGAAGCAATCAAATACATTAACAAAGTCTAAGATAAAAGTTACTGACACAAAAATTCGGATCATGTGGAGAGTTTATTATCATTATGGAGAGACCACCCTCATTTGTTGCATCAGATACCTCAATCTTTTCTGAAGGGTTAAGAGCTATTCGCCATGCAGCTGTACTGAGTATTATAAGTAGAAAAAAAAGCAAATCGAAGTCACAAAGTTATACAGATGGTCAAACTGATATTCATGTAATCATAAGAAATTCAAAAAAAAAAGAGGAGGTGAGCATGACCAGTATCATCAACATTATTACTATTTGGTAGTGAACAATAGTCTACTTTAATATATGCTACAGAAAAAAAATTTCTAGAATCAGGAACTGACACTAACCAATGAACACTCAGACATACCAAAAGATTGTAATGATAACATTAAAAAGACAAGCTAGAATAAAATGAAACATAATATTTAAAAAGAATCAACTTAAAATATTGGACATTAGTGCAAACAGTACTAAACTGTACATTGCATTTCCAGGAGATATCAGCTTGGTAAATTTGACCCATACTAAACTGTACTGGAGTGTAGTGCAAACCTTGGTCTAGTTACTTTGTTGCTAATCTGATCTAACTGATTCCATTGGTTCAAACTGTATTGCTCCTGGAAAATCCTAATCCAGACCTTTCAAGACTCACAACTGATAAATATTGAAGGTACTAAGCCCATTGGTTGTACTTTTATAGAGGCAAATATTAAAGCAAATAAATAAAGAAAAGAAAGAATGAGAAAATATATAGAAACCTCAAGGAAATCAATCGAGAAACATCTTCTCCTTAAAGTTACTATAAAAAATTAGTATTGCAAAGTGCACTTAGATGTTAAGATATTCCAATATGGGTAGAATTGAGCTCATGTCAGTATCCTTCTAGGAGTTTAAATATGAATACATACATGTCATTGGCACACATTTAAGTAACGACAAGATAAAAATTGTGTATATCATTACTTTATCTAGAGTATAACATTTCATTATTTATATATATGTTATCTTACCCTTCTTTTATATTCTAAGTTTATTGCATATTAGTATATATTTTTTAATATTTCATATATTGTTAATTTATACATTTTTGTAATATAAATTCTTTACAATAAAGCTTCTCCCATAAGTTGAATTGAGTTTTTAGAAAGAGAGTTTCCTAATCAATGATCTAATTTTACAAAACAAACTCCAGTTTATCATTACTTATCAAAATCTCCTTATATTGTGGATGAATATATAAAAAAAACTAAGGAATTTAATTACAAGTGTAAATTTAGTAGAGGTTCCTTGGAGGTTCAAAAACTATATAACAGTAAACCAAACAAAAGAACTGAATGCTTATTGGATCTCCATTGCCTGCTTTTGGCCCCTTTTTTTTCCTTTCAACTCCAACTTGACAATCCTTAAAGCAATTTATGTTTGCATCCTGGTCCATATATGTTGTCATGAAACAGATCCATCCATCCTTCTGCTTCTAGTTCATCCAGGCCTCCAAACCATCTCCATTGCCCGCTTTTGGCCCCTTTTTTTTCCTTTCAACTCCAACTTGACAATCCTTAAAGCAATTTATGTTTGCATCCTGGTCCATATATGTTGTCATGAAACAGATCCATCCATCCTTTTGCTTCTAGTTCATCCAGGCCTCCAAACCACCAAGCCAATTAACATATTGAACATGATTTTGTATGAACCATAATCTCACAAAAGCATATTGTTGATTCATAATTTTTCCTTGGTTTCAATTTGGTGATTACACATTATTGTCACTCTATATCACGCACATGACATAATTTGTTTTTCTCCCAAGAAAACTAATGGTCTTTCTTAATGTTCAGTAAATTCTATATTTTCAAGAAAACCTCTTTATAACACAAGAACAAAGTATAAGAACCTAAACTTTTAGAATCTCCTGTTCTTTTAGAACCTAAACTTTTATAACAGAGAGAGCCTAACACTTCTTTTATCAAGAACCAAGATTAAGAAACTAATTTTGATGATAATTTGTAATTCGTTTCCTTTTTGGAGAGTGATATAAAGGAAAGCCATACCCAGGGCATGAGGTTCCTGCCGGTGCAGGTCAGCGAGGGTCAGTGAATAAATTAGAAATCACTTGAATATATTTAGGGACTCACTTGAGTGGGGTGGAAGTCATGTCTCAGATCTAAATGAATATGACATGTAATTAGTCAAATCTGGGTAAATTGTAGTTAGCTGATCTATCATCCAGTTGCAAACCCATTATCGCCAAGTGCTAAGTCACAAGGCAAGTTTGAGCATGTTTAAACTTTAAAATCCAAAGTTTCCTCAAAGACACCTTTGTGCAATTGAAACAAACATAGGTTTTTGGAGGTATGTATGTGCTCCAAGATGTCTCTTGTTACAACATTTTGGTGTTTTACTTGGTTAACAGAACTAATGCTTCACATTATCATCTTTAAGTCTTTTAAGTGCACTTCCTTCAACTTGGATTATAAAACTTGTACATAGACGTAGACTTATCTATGGACAATCTACATCAGTACATCCCATCCTGAAAGTCAAAAGTGAATGAGATTGGGCAAATATACAAGTTGAAATGGCTTAGTGTAAGCGTAAAAGAAAAATGAATTTAAATAAATATTGCATACATGAAGATTCATATGAACCATGTGAAATTGAAATTGTAGGTCAGTTCCAGTGACATTAAAGCAAAGATGTGCATGCATCAAAAAGAGCATCGAAAGAGTGGGCATAGGTTGCTGTGGGCACAATTCATATGTTATTCTTGCTTCTGATTCAATGTCATGAACATGGTTTCAACTATCGATCAATACACAGTGGCAACTGGCATTTACCAATCCAACCCAGTACCAATACCAGACCATATGATCCTGCCAATCATATTTATGTTTTCTTAGTTTCTGAAATCATATCGGGCGGTACGACGGTGTATAGGACATATTACTGTCCATTGGATTAATAAAATCAATATTGGGCTGTGATTTGAAGCCTTGCTTGTGAATATTGTGTATTAATAGACATCTATGACACATATGAAGGCCAAACTTCTGAGTTTGCTATTGCTTGTTAGAACATTGATGGGTTCTAATTGAATAGTTGTGATATTTTCTGTTATTGAATCAAGCCAATCAAACTCTTGACTTCACTAGATACTATCACTTTATGATCATAGTGTCATGTCACCATCTATTTGCCACATTATTATTAAGAGAATTCTTTATTGAACTTAATGTTTTCATTGTAGACTGTTACTACCCCAAAATTCAATTCACATTCTTATAGAAATTTTTTCTTTTTTCTGGACAAAAAACTAACCAATCAGAACGAACATCAGAGAAAATGAATTTGTTTTTAAATATAGCTGTTAACAAACTTAATTTAAATGAACTTTTTAATTAGAGGTTGCATGTAGAGATGGTAATGAGCAACTTGTATATAAAAGGAGAAAAAGAACCCAAAGATATCAATCCTGTGGTCAAAGGTACAAATAAACAAATGAGACAGTTATAAAGCCTGCATAAAAATATAATGCACATAAATAACTGTACATATGAAGGTAGAATCTATATCTCACTTATAAATAATTTTTTATCAAACAAACATACAAGAATTTAAATATGCAAATTAAGAAATAGATTTAAGAAGTTGTAACTTAAAGTTTGGGTTACTGCTTAAGCAAACCTGTCACAAGCATATAAATGAGTTTTTGAACCACCACCTAGTTGCTTGGACGTGTCACCAAGGTTCTTAACAAGATCCGTAATTATGTGCGATAACTCACATGTAGGAGGAATTTTGAACTTGACAATAACCTAACAAATTTGGTGCAAACATTTCATAAGTATTAACCATCAAAAGACAGCAAAATGAAACTCAAATATGCTTGTAAGGATATATTGCTGGGAATTACATTACTACAAAGAATGTGTTCAACTTGAACCAATTAAATGAAACAACAGGAGGCACTATGAACAACACTGCAAGAAGACAGCAGCCATAGACAAGTTGCAGAGCAATACAATACAAACCAAAGAAGACGATGATCAATAATGACTATGATTAGAAGAACCTAGATGTAATTTTAGATACCATTGCACTATAGGTGAATTCCAGGGCTTGTCAATTATATCAAATTAGATATGTAATTTTAGATAGCTACATCAGATCTGCTGGTTGAGTTTTTATGAGTGAATGGGATCAGTATCAAGATAGACAAAAATCTTTCTTGGTTGGCCTTTTTAAGTAATAGGGATCATCTTAATAATCCATCTGGCAAGTACATCTATAATTATCTATCCAGAGGTCTTCTTGAACTTAAAGTCTGAAGAACAATTTGGCCAAATGGAAAAGCTTACTGAAATCTAGCCTGAAAATAATAATAATTCAAAATAAAATGCTTAAAAAGGATATAAATGTCATGACATTTGTAGAGCTCTCATACTAATCAAATAAGTGGCCAGTAATAAATCATGTTTCATCCTTCATACTAACAGTTTCTTTCTTATTTAGGTTGAAGGTCTGGGAGTCTACATGTGATGAAACTATCTTTAATATCTACAGTGAGCATGTCATGTCAGTGAGAAGAGTTTATCTTGTGTGGTGATACTTTACCAATATTTATTTGCAGAGCAAACTGGTTCATGGCAAAGCCTTCTATTTGATTCATTATTTTGATCCACCTCAATTCCCACCTTCCTACATAAAATCTGTTGTAGATCTTATTATTATCCTCCCTCATGTCTCCTTGTGAGATCCAAAATAAAGGCCTTAAAGCGACATATCTCCTTGTGAGATCCAATCATGAAGCCTAAAAAATTCTTTTAACTTATACATCAAGTGGTCCAATAACAAGGAAAAATGATCCAGAAACAAATTACTATCAAATAAATCATTGAAAAGCCATAAGAAATGTAACCCATCTCAAGAATCTGTTTCATACATTAGAGTATGCATTATGCATCAAAGAGAGCTTGGTTAAAATAGTAATCAACAACCACTCTCATACAGCCATACCAATTTTAGTGTAAATCTTAAATTTCACTGTCAACATCTGAATCTTCACATCTTGCCGGTGAACTTAAATATGATTTTGGTGCAAGATTACTGTATTGATGGAACATTATTACAAGACAAATGCTGTCTATGATTTCATCAATCTAATAGGCACATGTTGTACGCAAGTAGGCAGTTAGAGAAGCAGCAGGAAAGGTTAAATGTAGTTGTTTTTCATGGATAAGAGTCAAAACTATGATAAGAAAAAAAGTAGTTTATTTCCCAGAGAAGATTCTACACTAAGACAAGAAAAAAACACAGCCTTCACCATTTGTGCATCATACTGCGAAAGGATTTTGATGCATAACTTCTATTTTTTGAAGATTATTAATATGAGGTAGTCTTTTCTTTTTTTTTTTTACCTTGGCAATAACTTTTGTTAAGACTGGGTAAGTTGGTACCATTTTTAAAGGATGTAATCATGTCAAAAAAAATAATGAAGCCATTTTTAATATTGTATTTCTTTCTGCGATTCTACTCACAGAAAACTGTTTGTTTACCAACAAACTGTACCTGATATTAGGCATATTATTGTACCATAAAATGGAAATTTCACAAGTAATAACAGAGCATATTTTCAGGATTATCATTTTTTGCATCGCATAACCTCCGTGTTAAATTTGTATATTTTCAAGAAAAAAGAATGCATAGGTCATAAAGGTCAACGAAGAAGCAACAATAAGAAACAACAATCAAATTAACGAGTTCGAAGATTCAAGCCAAATATATCTGCAGAAACGCATCATGCGCAAAAGCAGAGTAGAAATGAATCACTATTAAAATGTTCATCAGGAGCAAACCTGCTGACCGCTTGCAGAAACGGTGTAGGGCGGGCACGATCCTTTCTCCATTCCTTTGATTTGCAGCAAAACCTCCAATCGCAACTTTATCCAATCCAATTTATCCGCGGTTTTGGAACTCGACCAGGAGTCGGTGGCAGCATAGGGATCGTCATCCTCCCACCGCGGAACCAACCGCATTAGTGAACACTCCAAACCAAATAAACCATGAAAATGACTTCGTAAATGTAAGAAAGACGATCAAACCTCATCGTCGTCGGCGTAAGTGGTCTGCGCCGATCCGGCGCCGAACGCCCCCATTAAGAAGATTGCCGGCAACAACGAAGAAAGGTAGAAGCGCTCACCGGACGACGATTGGAGTTGGATCGTCGAAAGGGTTCGGTGGTAAAACAGCGGCACTGCATCGATCCAGCCAATCAAACAGAAACGAATCAAGAAAGGATCACGCTGTAGAAGAACGATGGAAGAGAGGCGGAGGCGCGTACGTGGAGGATCAACGGCGACGGCATTGACGAAACGGCACAAGGGGGAGGAGGAGGAGGGCGGTGGCTTCCCGAGACGCGAAACCTTCGTCAACGCTCTTGAGAGCATCGCCTGCATGGTTCTGTAACGAGAACTTTGGCGGAGCTTCTCTCTGAGTTGGCTTCTGTTGCAAACGGCGGTGGAGGCGACCTCGACGAACACTTTATATAACACACCGAGCTATGTTCACATCGTAACGTTCTAACGGCAACAATGGAAGATGATCTCAACGATCGACTATACCATTCGAGATTGAAACGGACCGATACTTACCGAATCAAATCCGTTGGTTGATTTAAAAAATTGAATCGTACAGAGGCGGGAAACAGCACGTTCCGTTTTGTCTCTAAATCTTCCCGCCCTGCACGAAATTACTTAAAATTAGTAGTTTACGAATATAATAATTGCATACCATCTTCATTTGTGTGGGTTAAGAATGGCATTAGCAGTTGCACTTGCTTTGCACATGAGAATATTATATTAATTATTAAATCGAAGGCCGAGTCTTCTACCCCTTTTGCATCTGATATTTGTGTTTTTTTTTCCTTTCGAAAACAAATCATGGGTAGAATTAGGCACCATATTCTATATAAATTTCATAGGTATTAGTATACCTTTATGCTGTGATCGTTGAGTCAGCACGGTAAGATCCGGGTCCGGATGTGCTGGGATCGCCTTGATTGATCTCCGGATGGGAAGCCAGCTCGGGATTGACATCTCCTGTCGGTTGGTTTGATTCTTGCACAAAAGTCGGGTTGGGATTCTTTAACCCGATCCATCCGAAGCTCAAGTTAGCTTTTTGATAGAAAGAATTGAGTATTCTTTTTTAGGAAAGGGAAGAGTCCCCTGAGCCGTGTCGGTCCAGGGTTTTTATGCTGAAAGGATTGCTGAGCCTTGCTGTATCACAAGGTACCATTCCTGGTTGGGTGAAACGGTTACTTTGCTAGCTCGGGATTGACACCTCCTGCTAATCGACTGACCGTGGGCCCTTTGATTCCTGCACAAAGGTTAGGTCGGGGTTCTTTGACCCGATCCCTCCGAAGCTCAAGTTAAATTTTTTTAGAAAGAGAGAGAGAGAGTTGAGTGTTCTTTTTTAGAAAAGGGAAGAGTCCCCTGAGTCGTACCGGTCCAGGGTTTTTATGCTGAAAGGAGCGCTGAGCCTTGCTGTGTCACAAGGTACCATTCCGGGTTCTCGGGCGGCACTACGGAGGCGCCGTCCTAGACTTTTCGAAACCATGCTGTACCTCAGACGACGCCTGTACCCATTCGAGGGTGTGGTTGGTGGGATCATCAAGGCATCGTCCCGGGTTTTTCGGGATGGTACTATGTCGCCTCGATCGGTGCCCATTCTAACGAGATTGGGGTCGTCGACCGTACTAATGCGATCTATCTCCTTGGTTATTATGTCGACATGGCACGTGACATCACCCATGAGAAGGTGGGGCCGGTTTGCCCATCAATGGGTTAATCGCAAGTTTTATTAACTTGAATCAATACCTAAGCCCAATTCAATGAGCAATCGAATCTGATTCAAAGGATCTCCACCGTTGGTAGCAGCAAAATTTCGCAGATATGAGTCAAGCAAATAAGCAGGCATAAATAATGCGATCTGATAGAATAAATATTCCTAACATTTACATAAACATTTCACTACTTTATGCCAAAACAAAGAAATAAAGCACGATAAAAAAGTAAACGAAATCTGTGTATATGCTGCAGGCAAATAAACTTAGTGCTTCTGGGACTTCATGCTGCACTTGGCCTTGATCCACTGCAGGCCATGGCTAGTTCCTTCCTTCACCTTCTTAATGCCGGTAGACGTCGCGGCCTTCGTCTTCTCCATGCCTTTCTTCAGGTTGCTGCTGCTGTTGCTCTTCTGCGAGGTCGCGCTCGGCTCGCTGTAGTCCCACTGATCCGCCCACGACATCCCGAACGAGCCGCTCCGCTCCATTCAGGACAGCTTGCTTCCCTTCTCTTCTCTTGGGAAGCGTTTGCTCCTTATCTATATATATAGCTTGCAAGGTGCTAATTTGACGAAGAGGAGGTCGTCGGCCAACCATGTTTGATCGATGGCGTGTAAAAGGAAAGTATGATAGAATAAGGAGCGGGTGAGGCAAGCTTTTGCTGGCACGCGAAACACGTACACGGTATTACTTCGTCTTCGACGGCGGCTGGGAAGCCGAAACTGATATCACACATATGATCTGTCGAATGGTATGCAAATTGATGGTGTCATTCGATTTTGACTTGGCAGGAGATTGATGGGACTCGGTGGGGTCAAACTTTCCATTTAGCCTAACCTGATCACGTTATGAATTAGATTATCTACAACTCAATGAATTCATTTAGATGAGGATGCTATTAATTGATTCGTTTTACAGGCAGACGAGCGTGGTGGTGATTGATGAAGAAGTTGACGTATCTGTGCAAATTGATGCCGCCAAGGATAGGTTACATGATCTTTTGACCTGGCTGGAAAATGATGGGGTTCGGTCGGGTTAAACTTTCCTTTGATCCTACTATGAATCCATGTTATAAAGTTTAATATTTTGATAAAATATAGAACTCAGCTCACTCATCTAATAATTTAGTAAGCATGCTACTTTTCCTCTCTCTTTTTTTAGGTTATTCAAATAAATTAGCCACGGTCCACGTCTCGTGTCCCGGGCTCCAAACACAGAGGTCCTTACCGGCGGTTGCTTATAGGACGCTGTAAAGGAGCTCAGGCCCGCCGGCGGGGAGGTCCCACCGTGCCCGAGTGAAGGGATTCAATGGAGAAACCGGATCGGCAAGGTTGGGCTGATCAGCCAGCCATGCAAGGAACTGCAGCAGAAGGTTTTGCCGAGATGGAAGCCTGGGAGTTTTGATGCTGAAGGTTCTGCCTCGGGCTCTTTTCTTCCTCCGCTTCTTATTACTCGAGGAAGTCGACCTGCAAACGCCTACACCATATGGTTTACAGTTTCAAGAACAAAACTACGCAAAGCAACATGATTGATTCAAGAAAAGGAAGAGGGAGGAGGATTACTTATCTCGAACCCAAGGAGGAGGGTGGTGCATCCCTCCTTGGTCGTCGACGCTGTGTCCTCCATCTTTTCCTTCTTTTAACTGCTGGATTAAACAGGAATCGAAGACGCTATCTTGCCGGTCAAACAAATCAACCCAAGTTTTGGTTGGTCGTCAACCTTCATCTTTGCGGTAGAAAATGTCATCGAAGCGTAAAGAGTAGGCAACATCTTGCTAAGTCAACGTGTAGAACGTCAGCAACTATTCTTTTGACCATTCAAGGGTCTGGCCATGCTTAATCTACTCTTTGACTGAATTATATACTTCTGTTCCTGTCGCAACTATGGCGCATGCATCATTTTTCGATTCAAAGGAGTCTGCAACACAAAAAGGAGATCCTTTATAAAGATCGATGCGTAGGACACCAGCAAACTGTTACTTTGATCGTTGAGGTTTCGAGGAATTCGCCATGCTTAATGTATTCGTTGCGTTCTTCAAAGTTGTATTCCTCGAAGAGAGAGTCTTCATGGATTGGCTGTCGGCACCTGAGGTAATAAATTGAAGAGCTTGGCGAGGCAATTCGGAACGGACGCCTGCATTCAGAACTGAGATCGATCGACCGATCACCACCAGCCTTTTGTTTGTGTTTTGACCATCGGAAGCTTCTTCTGTCGTTTTTGACGACCAGCCATTGGGCGACGCCGCTGGATTGATGGAAGACGGTACAGGTGGTGGTCGCCAGGCGTCGACACCTGCGTCATCGGTGCTGGCCAATAGTGGCAGAAGCCGCCGTGGCGACCACCATCGGCGTGACCCACCTGGTTGTTTTTGTTACAAAGTTGGTTCTATTTGTTTGTTTGAGAGAGGAAGACGACAGCATCTACCACTTGGGCATATGAATCAAGTTGAAGCTAGATGAAAGTGTTCTTTTTTATAAGCTAAATCAAAGTGGAATCCGTGAAGTTTATCCATAGTTTTGGCCACTTCTCCACAAGGTTCTCCTCATCGACACATTTAATCTTTTTTACAATCGATAATAGTTTCCCGGTGCAAGTTTTGCAAGATTCACCTCCAACCATATCGAACATGGCAGTGATTATAAAAATGGTGGACTGGGTTGGATCAATTTTGTCATCTGGGGTTGACCACTAAAATATAAAATAGTAGACTATAACACTTTGTCTATAAGATCGAAATCAAACAGATTCACTCGCCGATTAATCCGAACAGAAAAGGCCTCAATTTTCTTTCGTTTTCCCACTAAAAGGAAAACAAAAAACGAAGGTTTACAGCGGATCTGCAGTAAACCTTTCCTGTTCTCAGCTCAAGCTCAGCTGGGAGTGATCCAAAACCTGCGGCAAACCTCTTCTGTTGTCAGCTCACGCTGGGAGTGATCCAAACCTGGTCGCGAAACTTCCTGTGTCGGCGACCTGTTCTTGGAAACGAGTCGAGTCTGCGACTCTCCATGTCGCAAACACGCCAAATAACGTCATCGTCGCAAGGATTACTGAAATAGATTCGGTCGCCATCGCACCCAGCTTCGACGGCCGACACCGAGATCGCTTGTTTACGGTTCAGGAAGAGCGCTTGATCACCCAGCCTCTCCATCTTCACCCAAGCCTTGTTCTTTAGATCGAGCCGGAGCACGCAGATGCTCGAGGAGTGGTGCCTCGCTATGGCCACGAACAGTAGCTCCCCGCAGGATTCGACCAAGAAGCGACGATTGCCGAAGATATTGTTGATGGGAGGTGGCACATCGAGCTCGGTGAGCCGGAGAGGAAACACCTGGAAGCTTAGCAAGTTTCCGTTGTCGTTCAAAGCGTAGAACTGGCCTTCGAAGCTGACGATCGAGTCGAAGTCCCCGAGGTTGACGCTTTCAACCGTCCAAGTCTCGTGTCCCGGCCTCCAAACGTAGAGATCTCGACGATCGCGTGCGAATAGGACGCAGCCAGGGATCGTCGGAGCCGACGACATGTAGAGGAACAAGCCGGACGCAGGCCCCCCGGCAGGGAGGTCCAACCGTGCCCGCGAGAAGGGATTCAGTAGGGAGATCGGGTCGTTCCGGTTGGCCTGCAGCACCAGCCAACCGTGCCATGAGCCACAGCAGTAGGTTTTCCGGATTTGGAAGCCGTGGAGCTTGATCTTGAACGAGACTTCCTTGTCCACCACGCTCTGCAGGCGGCAGGTGGTGTTAGACAGCGTCATGGTGAGCAGCCACGGTGTGGAGCTCATGGTCGGGTCGTATCGCGCCGCCGTCGCTCTCCAATCCTTGCACACCGTACTGAGGCGCACGGCGTCTTTGGGATTCATGCGCATCAAGATCAACTCCACCACGTCGACGGGAACATACCCGTTCACGGAATTGCCTCGCCCTCCTCTTCTCTTCCTGCGCTTCTTATCGGTGGCGGGGGTCGATCTGCTCGGCCGCACGCACCTCAGAGGTTGGTTACGGTTGCAGAAACGAAGCTACACGATTGAGAGAACGCGAGGAGGAGGATTACTCATCTCGGGGTCGACGAGGAGGGCTGTGGCATCGGCGATCGAGAAGAAGGGGGAGATCAGCCTGATCCCTGGGCTCCGAGGTCAGCTTCATGCCGGCGGCCAGCGTGTAGGCGAGCTCTGCGAAGGCTTCGTCGGCCAGTATGTCGTCGATGGTGCTCGCCGCCAAGGCTTCGGCCTCCATCGACCCTCCCATCGGCTCCTCCTCCGCTGCAACTCGGCCTGCTTTCGTGAGCCTCTCGACGACTAATATGTTTATTTGTTTTGGGTGGACTCCACGGCAGGAGTCGAAAGCTTTTCGACAAGAAGCGCAATCGTTGATGTCACTATATGCATCCGAGTCTTCGGACCGTATCTTGCAACGCGATGCTTCATTTAGTTCATTCATTTAACGCGATGTCGCTCGTTGGCATGTTTGGTAGCAACACCGAGAGGAAGGATTAGACCTCATCGGCAGAGTTGTTTCTGGTTTGCGTGCATCGAACTCCATTCGGGAAGGAGAATATCCACGGAGGACCAAAACGAGAAAAGAGACGATGGATAACTCGGTACAAAGCATCAATACATCCCCACTCATGTTATTATTATTAATATTGTATGAAAGAGTCAAAAAAATCAATCGTTTCCAGAGAGTTTAATCTTCTCTGAGCAGTCACCGAGAAGAACTGGCATCAAACTTTCTGATAGAAAGAACTCTTGTTTTCGACTCAGTTCTCGGGAGTGATCCACACGTTGTCATGGAAGGTTCGATGCGGGCAATCTCTCCTCCGAAAACGGGTGAAGCTTTGTTTCTCCAAATCGTAAACGCGCCAAACATTAGAAGAGTCGTGTCGACGGCTGTAATAGATGCAGTTGGCTTTGCACCCGGCTTCACCGGCAGACACCGAGATCCCCTGTTGCCAGTGCAGGAAGAGCGCTCGATCTCCCAACCTCGTCGTCTTCACCCACTCCCTGTTCCCCTTGTCCAGCCGGAACACGCACAACTCCGTGGACTCGTTTTTCGCTATGACCACGCTCAGTATCTCCCCGCAAGATTCAACCAGGAACCGCTCATAGCGGAAAACATCATGCACTGGAAGCCGGCACGCATGGAGCTCCCTGATCCGGAGAGGGAATACTAGGAAACTTATCAAGGTCCCCTGATGGTTCATTGCGTAGAATTGCCCTTCCACGCTTAAAATCGAAATAAATTCTAGGTCTTCCACCTGTTGTGCGGTCCAATGCTCGTGCCCCGGACTCCAAACATAGAGCATTGTTTGTTTGCGCACGAAGAGGACGCAGCCGGAGGTCGTCGGAGCCGAAGACATGTAAAAGAAGGAGCGGGACGGAAGGCCGCCGGGAGGGAGGGCCGGGAGGTCCCACCGTGCGCGGGAGAAGGGGTTCAGTAGTGATATCTGACCGCGCCGGTTGGGCTGCAGCACCAGCCAACCGTTCCAGGAACCACCGAAGTGGTAATGTCGAAGCACGAAACCATGGATTCTGATCTTGAACAAGACTTTCTGGTCCGTCACGCTCTGTACGGCGTAGGTGGTATCGGAATTCATCTGGACGAGCAGCCACGGGGCTTTCCGCTTGGTCGGGTCGACTCGCGCGGCCGCGGCTGTCCAATCCTTGCACGACGTGCCGAGGCGCACGGCGTCTTTGGGGTTCATACGCTTCAAGATCAACTCGACGACGTCGACGGGAATATAGGCAATGACTCGCTGTTTCCTCTTCCTTCGCTTCCTGTTGCTCGCGGGAGCCGATCTGCAAACCCACACCAAAAACCGCATCGATCACAGGAACAGTGGATTCAAGAAGAGAGAAAGCGGATTACGTTTCTGCAGCCGAAGGAAGAGGCGTATTCCGCGCCTCCGGGGTCGACACCGTGCCGCCGCTCTGACTTAGAGTTACCAAAGCGTCGGCCACCAGCATCTCATCGAGCGTGAACGCCTCCGCCGCTTCGTTGGCCGCCGTTGCTTCCTCCAGCTCTTCCTCCGCCATCAAGAATTTGGAATTGGACCGGACAGGATTCAAAGAATCGCGGTATGTGCACCACGTTGCATAGATTCCTGCGATAAAAAAAAAATTAAAAAAAGGGGGAAAGAACTTTTTGAATAATAGAAACAACTACAAGTAATTAAATAGAACACATTCAAACATAAAGATTTACTTGAAAAATCTTGAATGTTAAAAATCACATGACAAACTAGAGATAATCGACTGTAAGAATAATGAATATACAGATCTCAAAATCTCTCGTCCAAAAACTCTCAATAATCACAAAAAAATAACTAAAATATAAGGATTTCGTCACTGTATATAATATCCAAAATCTTACTAAATAGTCACAGTAAAAATTTACTATAGATTTGATCTAACCTGAGATAGGAATATTGTTTGGATGATTAAGAATAATCTGTGTGTTGTTCTTGTTTTCTTCTTTTCTATTTCTGTTTTTTTTCTTCTCTTTTTCTTAATCACAATGAAAATTCATTACAGATCTAATCTAACTTGAGATGAAAATCTTATTTAGATGATTAAGAATACTATTTGCATTATTTTTGTCCTCTTATTTTTCCTTTTTTCTTATTTTTCTGTATTTTTCTCCTCTTCAAATTCTTTGCCCACACTGTTATAGTTTTTTTGTCCTTTTTACCGTAGTTTTTTTACCTATTTTTGGTAACCATCATAACCACTAATTAGAATTAGGGTTTAAATTAAAAAAAATTACGAGCTATTAAAGCCCATATGAACTGAATAATGTGATATCTGCCCAACATTATTCCTAACACGCATAAAGGTAACGAGTAATTTTCCTTTTTATTTCATTGGGCTTTCACTTATTATTTAAATTAGTTCAATTATGTGGCATTAAGTTTTATGGCGATTCCAGAAAATATTGTATTTATGAATTCCATGGTAAGACTTTAAAGATGTGTTTCTTAGATATAATAGATTCGAAAATAGTAAAAACTCACCGTAGTGATTTGTGCTTTCCAATAGAAATATAATTGTGCATCAAATAATATGATTATATTCTTATAAAAACAGAACTGAGTTTTCCATGAATATTTTTTACATTCCTAACATTCTTTGCTCATTTTTCTATATTTATGGAATACTGCTTGACATGTATGCCAAAAATATCCTTATCTAATTAGAACATTACAATGGGATATTTGACAATAATCAAATGGTGATGACAAGTGAGGAGGAGACTGCTTAGGACCATTATAATATTTTCTTAAATAAAATTTGTATTAGTTTAAGATTTTTTTTTTGTAAATTCGATAATTGACACCTGACAACATCTAAAATATTTTTTTTAATTTTTCTTGATTTATTATGAAGTAAATTCTTTAAAAAAAGGAAAAAAATAATCATTTTCCTAAAAGAAAGGAAAACAATCAAGTAATGAAAAATAAAGATTTTTGGTAATGCAAATCTAAAATGTTATCTCCTCCAATGCCAAATTTTAATTTATTTGATTAGCCTTAATGTGATTACATGTATTATTATTTTCTTCTTGCACTCATACCTTAAAAAAACCCTAATAGAATTATCCAATTATCGAACGAATTATTTTCTTGAGCTAGGTTAGGTAGTTATCCAATTTTTTTATTATCTTTTTTTTCTCTTTTTTATCTTATAAGAAATTTATTTTAATTATTTTTATTTTAATAAAACATATTTTAGTTGCATCGAGGAACTTTACCTATCCTCGTCATAATCTTCATTTACAATAGTCATCCGTTGCCTCCAATAACATTATAATCATCCGTCATCATAATTAAAATATTATTTTTAAAAATATTTTTATTGATAAAATTAACATTATTAAGATAAATAAATTTAGATATTTAACATTCATAATTTTTTAAAAAATATTAATATAAATATTAAAACTGACGAGGATCGGGATATTAAAATTAATTAAAAGGGGGGATGACAAGGAATTAGCCCGTTGTTCTGCAACTCCATTCCCCTTCGAAGAGAGTTACTGGTTCGCCAAAAGCAAGACTATGGCCGGAGGTGGGATATTGGGAGGGGGCAGATCCTCCTGGGGATACGAGCATACGGCGGCTGCGCGTCAGATCGGAGGGCGGCGGTGGCAGCAGGAGGTGAAGCGGAGGGAACGGTGGCTGGTGGCCCTGGGGATCGTGCTCCACGCCGTCTACATGCTTAGCATCTTCGACATCTACTTCAAAACCCCCATTGTCCACGGCATGGATCCCGTCCCCCAGCGCTTTTCCCCGCCCGCCAAGCGCCTCGTCCTCCTCGTAGGTGCGGGCGCCCTCCCCTCATTTCTGGATCGTGGTGATGATGTCTGCGATCGTTCTCATTGATTCCCGATTGGGGTTTGGATCTTGAGCCTTGTTCCAGCTGATGGATTGCGTGCGGACAAGTTCTTTGAGCCAGATTCGGATGGACGGTTCAGGGCGCCGTTTCTAAGGAGCGTGATGAAGGAGAAGGGGCGCTGGGGAATCTCGCATGCCCGTCCTCCGACGGAGTCGAGGCCTGGGCACGTTGCCATCATTGCTGGGTTCTACGAGGACCCGAGTGCAGTCACAAAAGGTGTGACACGTTCTTGATAGGGTTTATTACGTTTTTCGAGCTAGAAAATGATATGTGGTTTTTTTGTTGTTGTTCTGATGGCCTTAGAACTCTATGCAAACGACCGGAGGTGGTCGTTCTGGACATAAGTCCATTTAGCTGGACATTACCATTATCCTAAGCGTCTGAATCTTGAACAACCTAAATAGAACTATTGACCACCCAGCTTTTGCTTTTAGGGTGAACAATTCAGTGCATTCATGTGATAGATAGCACAGTGATGGGTCTTTCTTAATCATATTTTACGGTAGATAGTCAGCCACAAAATTCTTTGGTGTATTAATGGAGCATAGAATAAGTGCTTATAAAATTATTTTTTGATGTTGAAGCACAGTAGCAGAAAAAGTCAGTTGAAGATGATATTTTAAAGCATCTGTGGCAATTAAATGCGCAAGTATATGAATGATGCTGCATAATTTTGCTATATCTTGACTAGCTTTATTTGTCTATCTTGACCACCATACAAATTATGGTGGTGGTCCAAGTCTTGAAGTGAACCATTGAGTTCAGACTTAGAGCTTTGTGCCTTGAATAGTTATCAGCTACTGAGATTTGTAGCTTCTGTGCATGTATAATCTTCTTGGATACTTCGTGGCAAAATCTTCTTGGATAATCTTTTACCTCTCCTATTAGGTATGCACCAGTGTCGGGTAAGAGGTTAAAGTTTTAATTGCCATGAGTTATGATAAATTGTTACCTAGTTAACTCGACAGGTGCCTCAAGTTAATCTTTTTTGCATAGTCACTCAAGATTAACTTTTTTGCATCACTGCCAAATGTAAGACTTACTTGATGTAGACTGAGATTTAGTTTATCTTTGACCTCTTTGATATCTAGATTTTGACGCCACAACTGGTTTGAAGATGTGGGTTAACTTATTGGTTTGAAGATGTTCTAGAACCTAGAAAGGTTGTAATCAAGTCAATTATGGATTAGATAAAGGAGTACTAGAAAGCTGAAATGGAGTATTTTTTTAATAGATAAAACAAGTTTAGACTAAGATAATATAGCATCTTTTTAAATATGACAAAAATTTGTTTTTTATGCACTCCTCTCTCAAGTTGAGTTGAATCAAGGAGGTTCTAGCTGTATAAATTTCATATACAGATATCCAGCAGCAACAATTAGTTTCATATGTCAGATATCCTCAGCTATGATAAATTTAAGGTAATTTTATTTTTCTAGAGATAACAAAAAGAGATTTGCTTTCTCTTATTTTGACCAGTGATGTTATTTTAAACATCAGGCCTAGGAAGATCCATGTAACCCATCCCAAATGGCTGAGACATTTTGGCTGGTTGTTGTTGAAGTTATTTTCTGTGGTTTACATTTGGTCATCAGTCATTATCCTAGGATTAAAGGCAGTTTATCTGGTTTGAACCTTACAAGCTTCTTGCTAGAACAATTTGAAGATAGGAGTGGCGTTCTGTTTGTTTGTTAGATAAAGAGCTGTCTTCTGTTAATATTAAAATATTTTGTTGCTTGTGTAGATTCTCAATACTAGACTTGGAACACCTGATCGAATGTTTTATGTTAATCACTTACTTTTGTGTGTAGGACAGAGTGTCCTTGTAATACTCTCTTAGGTGTATAACTGTATATTTTGTCCTGTTTTGCAGGGTGGAAAGCTAATCCTGTTGAGTTTGATTCGGTTTTCAACCGAAGTCGCCATACCTTTGCTTTTGGGAGTCCTGATATCATTCCTATATTCTGCCGAAGTGTGCCTCACAGCACCTGGGCTACATATCCTCATGAATATGAGGACTTTGCTTCGGGTTAGGACAACTGACATTAACTCAAGTAGAACCTTACTCTTACTGTAGCCCTTTTGAATTTCTGAATTAACACATGCAGTTTTCTTCCTTATTTTTATGCTAAAATGATCAAATTTTTAGGTTTTACAGCTTTAATATTAAGCATTTTAAATCTGAGCATCTTATTGGTTAATGTAACAATCTTGATTTAAAACGGAAGTTGTTCATCTTTTATGCCAAAATATTTAAGATTTTGATTCCAACTGACCTATTAGCGCAACAGCTTGCATGTGATAGCCTTAACAACATGGTCCAAAGTGCATCCAAATTCTTATTAGTAAGCTATTAATTCCGTACATACAAGTCCAACTGTCCTGCTCAAGTGCTTTGGGTGTTTTACCTAGCCTTTCAAGTCCTAATTCCTCTATTAGAATATAACATGTAGCTCAGAAGCAACAAAATGGTTGGAGTAATCTGAGATTCTAAGGTAAACATCTTACATATATTAATGCCCTCAGTGGCCCATAGAGTTTTTTGCTTGTAAGACCTAACAATGTGGCGAAGATGCTGAAGGCCTAGTGATTGCTGTTAGGTCACTACTTCTGTTTATGTCATCCCATCTCCTTAAATGCTTGTAGCATCATAGGGGTGTAGCAATTTTACAGTATAATCAAAGAGAATTCATATAATAATTTTACTTGGTAGTAAAGAACTATAAACTCCCAGATTAGGTGATCTCATTGGAGTCACTTTGCCTTTTAAGACGAGTAGCTTCTATTGTCTCTTGGAAACTTGTTGCAGCACCATTCTTTCAATGTCAATATTTTACTGAGCAAATTTTAAAATGCATGATTCATTATGCTGAATGCATGCTTGATAATGTTGAATTTGCTTGGAACTTTTGATAGATCAATCAAAAGATGGGAAATCTCATCAAGCATACTTTTGGTATGTTCTAATAATTACTTTAAAGGTACATCTTTATGTAGTGGTTTGTTTTGTACAAGTGTGTTGGTTGTTGATCCATAAATTTGGTCATCAAATTTCAAACTGCTTGTAAGAGGAAAAGTTGGTGTATGTCGACTGATCCCGTAGAATGGTGGTTAGAGGGTCAAGCTATTGATTAAGAATGAAGAGCAAGATCAAGAGGGAGGAAGTATTGACGGAAAAGAAGCAACAAAGGACTATGAAGAAAATAAAATGACTGAATAAGATGTTAAAACACAAATGCAATATTAATATACTTGAACAACAAAAGAACAAAAAGGATAAATGCCAGTAAAAAGAAACAAGAGAGAACAAGATGGGAAGTAAGAAGAGAAATTGAATTAGTGAATTGTCTTACAATAAAATATATGGAGGTTGGATTGATGTGTCTTTTGCCTGATCAACAAGATAAAGAGTGCATTTCATTAATTCATTGTGCCCTAGGCAGGTTCAATGTAACCCTGACCCTTGCTTGCCGAATGACTGTTTCTATGATTTGAACCCTAGTCATGCAGGTTGCAAAATATGGTACAATATGATTTGTGCTTTACATACATTGCCCAATAGTAAGTTGAGTTAAGGATTTTAATTTTGACTCTACCAATCTGTATAGATTGGTATTTACCAGTCTGATGATCGATTGGAATGTGGACTGGGCAATCTTACCTAGTCTTTATGGTTGCATCCAATTGTAAGTTACTTTTCTGCATTTATTAGTAAAACCACAAAAAATCCGACCCTTCTGAGATTCTCATTGGTGGGAGCCCTTTGCATTGAGTTGAATTCTAAATGCATGAAGATCTTGAGTCCTGCTAGCGCATGTTCCAGAAAGGTCAGATGTTTTATGGGTTTACCAATAAATGATACTTTCTAGGACTCAAAGCCTTGGCATGTTGGTTAAGCAATGGATTTGAATGATGTAGATCTGATGAAGTCACTAATTTTGATGCCATCTAATTAACTTCATCTCAAGTTACAACCTTTTAGTACTTTAATCATGTCAGTGTGCAGGTTGTTTTGTATAATTGATCAGAAATTCTTGTTATTGTTCCAACCATGAGAGATCTTGTTATTATCTTTATGTGATAGCCAATTTATATCAAGTTGCTTAGCATACAAGAACAATGTTTACAATTCTTTTTGAGTTCTGTTGCAGATGCATCCTTCCTTGATCAGTGGTCATTCGATCAATTTCACAGCCTTCTGAATAGGTCTCGCAATGATCATAAATTAAGGCAGATGCTCCTACAGGATAAATTGGTCATATTCTTGCATTTACTTGGTTGTGATACAAATGGCCATGCACACCGGCCTTACTCATCCATTTATCTAAGCAACGTTAAGGTCGTTGATAAAATTGCAGAAGATGTCTACAATCTCTTGGAAAACTATTTCAATGACAATCAGACGGCTTATATTTTTACAGCAGACCATGGAATGAGTGATAAAGGTTTGCATGAATATTTATGCACTCTCCACCTTTACTTTTATAAATTCATTTGATCTTATGGCCTCATATATTATGCTTTTGTTGTCTAAACAAGTGCAAAAAGTCATACCATGTTAGTACAGTGGCATAAGCATGGTTTTGTATGCCTTTCTTTACTGTTGCATCTATTGTATGAATAGGATTTTTTCCCCTTTGCTCCCTACAATACCAGTGCCCTTCCTTCTGACATGCACACATGGAAAACAACTTTATCATAGGAAGTCATGGGGATGGCCACCCTTCCAACACGGATACTCCGCTTGTGGCATGGGGAGCCGGTATCAAGAATCCCAGGTGGTTGATTTCTGATAGCCTTTCTGATGATGGTTTCCGTTTTGTTGATGAACATAAACATGATATGCCCACACCTACAGAGTGGGGGCTAAGAGGCATTGAAAGAGTGGATGTCAATCAGGCTGATTTAGCACCTTTAATGGTAATACTATGAATTCTTGATTCATTTAAATTTCGTACATTAGCAGTTGTTGTTATAATTTTCTTTTCACATTTTTCTTTAACAAATCTAAAATTTTGGCAGGCGACTATTGTTGGATTGCCATGCCCGGTTAATTCAGTTGGAAATTTGCCATTGGGTTACCTGAGTTTAAATAAGGTTGGTTCTTTAACCTTCTCTTTTTCTTTTATATAGTACTGGGATTTGCTGCAGTATTAATAATAATATGATAGTACTTCAATTGTTCGTTAAGGTCTTGTGATAATGAAGTTATTTCACTTATTCCAAGACATAGTCATCTTTTGCTGTAATAAGATATTGCACTATTTATGTGTCTAAATCATTTTTCTTTCCTGGTTCATTTTAAGTAGGCAGAAGAAGTTGAAGCTGTTTTCGCAAATACAAAGCAAATTCTTAATCAGTTCCTCCAGAAGTCAAGTATCCTACATCTGAAGTACCATTTTGAGAAGAATAGTGCACTTATAACACAAATTTATTTTTGAGTTTGATTGATAGGCCATATATAAAACTATAATCTCATTTCAAAAACAGATGGTTTTGTTTGTGAGTTCATGGTATGATTACTGGTGAAGTCCAACCTATTTTTCTAGAGTTTGCATTCTGTTACTGAATTTATAATCCATAAATATGAAGTTATTTTGCACATGCATCTTGAATCAAAAGCTTATACAATAAAGAAATCAAAATGTTGAGAGAACTGTGCAAAGAAAATGACCTTAATTTTGCCTCAATTATGATTATTCTTCTTAATCTCCTTTAATTCAAATGAGATATAAAATCATGTAAGAAGTTGAAGTATTGTGTTATATGCTTACTTCCTTAGTTACTACTCGTTAGACCTTAATTATGCTTAATCTACCTTACTATGTATCCCTCTGATTACCCATTTAACATGGGAGAATAAGCTCGTAAATCATGCAGGAAGTCAATACATCCAAGCAGTCAATCTAAACTAATTTTTCCATGTAAAAATAGAAATTCATGCAAGAAGTCAATAATACATGATCAATTTAAGCTAATTTTTCTTAAATACCTCTAATCAAATCTTAATTTATCATTAAGTCCTAATCAATATATTTACTAATATTCTTTAGATTAATTACATGAAATGATAAAGAAAATATAGAGAAAAGGTAACTACCTTCAATTAAAGAGTAATTCCATAAGAGCTCGAGTTTAATCCCTCTTTTATTCAAATCAACTCTACTGATCACTGACTAGAGAGATTAAACAAGTTTAAGCCTCAAAGTTGAGAGAAAGAATGAGAATGAACTAGAAAGGGAGTGAGCTTGAAAATGGGTGAGAGTGATTGAAAATGTGGAAGAGAGGGACTTTCATAAGCCTAAAAGAGCTCCCAATAGTCAAATTGACCCTTAGGGGTTGTAAGTGTAATTTTCAACCGGGCACCAAAAGAAATCCGGCCATTATCGATCGGTACCCATCACTAATGGTCGAATTTAGATTGTACTGTATGGTGAGGCGGTGAGGCATACCGTGGTTGGTACGCCTCACAAATCACGTGTTTCAGCCAAAACGGGTTGGTCAAGGTTTTGGTCAGCCCTCGGACTGGTACATCCCATTTCTTACTAGGCAGCAAGGCAGTTCATGGTGAGTCCTACCCATTTTCTTTTGAAGTTTTTTTCTTCAATTTGACTTTGCTTGTTATATGGTTAAAGGCAGATGTTTATTTACGAAATAAAATATTCTTTTTTTCTTTTGATCCAGAGGGAAAATTTGATCTTGGTTCATAGTTTTATTCATGGTATGCAATTTCGAATGATACCGCCCGGTACGGGCGGTACGTACCGGTCCGAGAGGATACCGGTACACGGACCACCCGCTACCGAGCGGTATGCATATTTTTGCTGGTACCGAGGTGTACCGACCGATACCGAGGCGTACCGACCGATACCGAGGTGTACCGACCAGTATCGCCCCAGATTTCGACCATTATCGAGATATACCGATCGGTACGGCCTAGCATGGTACCGTCGGTATGCCATAGCGTACCAACGATACATATCGGTATGTACCGTACCGATCAACTCTCGGTACACCGGTACGGTACGGTATTGCGGACCTTGGTTTTGTTTATTATATAAGAAAATAATTGTATGTTGATCATTTATGAAGATATTCTTTAATGGATGGAACAGTGACAGATTAGCTCTCTTAGGCTTCAACCTTTTCTGGTTTGGCACGCAGATGTTGCATCTATTAAGCTATTGGTGGCTTAAAGTGGCCTGATAAGTTCTGTAGCAAACTAGAGAGATTGATGCTTGAAGCCTTGTGAAGAAATATAATGCTGCTATTGTATCAACTTGATGTTTGTTGAATAGATTTTCATTATGATCTTATTCCACTACGTTGCATTTACATATAACTTGTGTATTTATCCTGTTCCTGTTGTTGAAAGATGCATAAGAACAAAGATACCTCTCAAAATTGTCCACATCTATTTTGACGTCCTTAATCAGATTTAAAGGGCTAAAGCAGCTGAGTTCGCTATACTTCAGGCCATATAAGTCTTTGGCAAACTTTTCTTCATTTCTTGACCAAATTGAAGATCTTATATCAGCAAGGGAATACAAAGCTGCCTTGAAAACTTGCCATATCCTGAGGGCTATGTCACTTGAGGGTCTTCATTACTTCCAAACTTATGATTGGTTGATGTTAATGGCAACAATCACCCTTGGCTACATTGGATGGATGATGAATTTAACACTTCATGTTCTTCAGTCTTACACATTTTTCGGAAACATTTTCTTGAAGAAAACCCAAGAGTCTTCTCTCAGAATTACCAAAAAAAATGTAAGTTATTAAATGGTCAGAAAATTTTGCCAACTTTTAATTCTGATACCTTTTTCTAATGTTATGTTTCTATGGGGAAATCAATTTCTTTTTCCCATGATCTTGTTAGTGCAGTTTTTGCAGCATGGATGAAATAGATGCCTAAGACATGACCTATATGAATATAGATAATCTCAACATATAATGCATATGAAAAATAATTTATAATATTTTTTGCTTTACTTTAAGTGTATGTTATTGTTTATATTGCTCTTAAACTCAAACTCATTCATGATTAATTGATATATATTTCGATTGTTGACATCAATTTTCATCCTAAATTTTCAGTAATTCTGCTTTAACTTGTCAGTACGCTAAGAAATAAAATGCTAATAACACTGATGTTCTAACTTAAGGTTCAATTTTCTTAAATTTAGCTTTGACAGTGTTAGATCTCATGAACAGGCAACATTATTATACTCTTATAGATTCATATGCTATATCTTGAACAAACTTTTAATTAATTCTTCATCTCAGACATTCATGTACAATCAAAGGACACATTGCTTAGATTATTTGATAACAAGGTAGGTGGCATGTCAATTGTTACATTTTCAATGGTGGGAAGGTCATTCAATGTGATATGAACGTGTTCAAAGTAGATCTAGTGATGTTGTGATTGGATGAGATAAGTTAATTTGGATCAATGGTGTAAAATAGGTAGAAGGCCTAAGAAAACTCTATTTAGGGCTAAATGACAGGAGAAGATCCAAGTAATTGGGAACAACGGTTGCCTTTTCGCTTGGGCTGATACAAAACAAGCGGGTACTTATCGGTTTGGGCATGTACCAGTCCATGGACCGTCCTTATTTCTCGCAATTCACTCTAATCCATTTAAACTTTTAGGACTTGTGTTCACGAGCCTTCATTACCCAAAAGAGAGCATGTTTGGCCTCATTCTGCGGCCCATCGCCGCCTCGTGCTTCCATTCCTCCTCTTTCTCCATCGGCTCCTCTTCCTCTACTACCTCCTCCTTATCCTTTCTCTTCTTCCTCCTTCCTCTTCCCCATTCTGCTTCTTCCTTCCCTTCTTCCACCGCCTCCTCTTCTTCCTTTCTCTTCCTTTACTGCCTCCTCTTTTTCCTTCCTCTTCGTAACACCAGTGCATACCAGTATACCATGTGTAGTATACTGGTACTGACCAGTACGTGCCAGTCTGATCAGGTCACTGAGATGGTTTGGTATCTGAAATAGCAATCCTTGGTTGGGATATCACATCTTATTGTTGTTGTTGTTGCTGCTGCAGTTGTACAGTGTTGTCTTGAATTGGGTGAGATCTCACATTATGGATTTCAACTCTCTAAAAATTGAAGAAAACCAATATTTTAAGAGATGCTGCCCAAAACTGCAAAGTCCATGGCTTGATCCTTGTTCAAATTGGTATGCCTTGTTAAATGCAATAAGGCATTCCATGATCCTCTGCTTTTCCTATATATCATATAACCTATTCCACATGTTCCAGAAAGTTGAACAGTACACAAAATGGTGCCCAAGAATCTTAATGCTTTGAAACACAAAACACATGAACTTGTATTGGTGACATGGAACTTCATCATTTCCAAAAGAATATGTAATCCCATTAAGAATCAGAGAACAAATGGCTTGAGATTAAAGGGTATTCTAGATTTCCAAATTCTTTCAGCCAAATGAGACATGTACATAAGGGTTTCCATACATGGTCAGATTAGGATCATGAGCTGAACACAAAGCACAAATATTTACTGGTAACATCAAACTTCATGATTTGCAAAAGATTGTTGTTGTAGTTATATTATCAGAATGCAAATGGCTTGAGCTTGTGAGAAATTTTAGAGTTTCCATATATGGATGATTTAAAAATAGGATCATGAACTTGGTGAAGGTACAAAGATTTTCAAGATAAGTCTATCGAACTGCAAAACTATAACATTTAATCTCTGATTCTTTTCTGCTAATCTGCCCAATAATTCCAACATTTCAAAATATCTATTTCTTGAACTGAAAAGGAGAATTCGACAATATAATTCCTCATTCTTAAATGAAGTGCAACTTGCATCAAACTTAAAAGTTAACCTTTTTTCTCACCAAGATACCAGAATGCAGATGCAATAAACCAACAATCACATTCTGTAATTGATTAGGACTAGGATTCTTCCTAGTTACATCGATTAGAAGAATTCTGGGTCAAAGCCAGGAAGCGTATCCTGCTACTCACTAGAGAACAGAAGTCTTTATTCTATGAAAATGGATGCTAACTGTAAACCAACCAAGCAAAATCACACATTCAAAAGGAATATATTGTGGGTCCCCCTCCTTTGTGGTACTATCAAAACATCCCATTGTAAAAGTGAACCTAGTATCCCCGTATTTTTAATCAGAGGGCATCATAGTGTTGTGATCACCAACGAAGCACCAGTAAGGAAAGCACAAATCATAAAAATGAACAACCTCGTCACAAAACAAATGCTTAATCCTAAGCTTTTCTGGATCATAGAGAAGTGAAACACCAAAATTCTTACCCTTAAAATAAAAGAAATACATATAAAGAAATAAGTCGATGGAGGTTATCATTTTGATACTCCTTCCAGTTTCTTCCATTGTTTTTCTTTAGATTCACTCTTCTACTTCCCATATTTCATCTCTAAGCGTCTTCCTGATTGTCAGCAAGTCTGTTTAGATTTTGTTACTGTTCTATTTCATCCGCTTTGTACCATGCACATGTTAAGTTTACAGATCAAATTATGGTAGAACTGTGAGACCATCATACTAGTGGCCACTAGAAAAGACCTTGGGACCAGTTGCCACTAAAAAAGACCAAAGGAAAAGAAAAAGGAAGTCTGGCCTAGGCATAGGAACTTTTGTTGAAAATCTGGATCCATTACCCAATCATAAATCAAAGTCAGTTTCAAGGTTAGGAATGTGGATTTTGGACAAACCGGAACTTAATTGCTATATCAACATTAAATTGATCAAACTAGATTTGGTTTATGTTTTTTACTTATTAATGAAATTGTAGGTCAGTTATTCCTATTATATTTGTTTGTTGAAAAATTTGGATCAAACCAGGTTGAGATTTGATCAATTGGGAAAATCAACGCTGGTTAAGTGGATAGTTTATCTCCATAATTGATCATTGACGAAAATTGGTACCTATTCAGGTTAGATTCTACTTGTCTAAATAAACTAATCAAATTGTGAACAAGTTGTGATGTCTGAGAACTAGGTCTAGGTATAGTTTATCAATTGAGAAAGTCAGGTTTTGATTTGGTCAATTGAGAAAATCAAGGCTGGTTAAGCGTATAGTTTATCTCCATAATTGATCATTGGTGAAAATTGGTACCTATTCAGATTAAATTCTACTTGTCTAAATAAATTAGTCAAATTGTGAACAAGTTGTGATGTCCGAGAACTTGGTCTAGGTAGGATCTGAATCTGGCAATTTATAATTGTTTGAAATTTGTTACACCTACCATTTTTTATTGTAATTGATTGGATTTGACCTCTATTTTGCTTCCAACTGTTCTGATATAGCAATTTGTAAACAATATATAGTCCTTCCTTTATATGAACCCATGCTTTCTGCCTTGTACACACACTAATAATGTATCTCTGAACCTATTATTTTTTACTTGTATATTCGACCTTTTTTAGTTAACAATTTTTTGTTTCTAGAAAAAATAATCTTTATTATCTTGCAGGTATATCTGAGTGGATGCCTGTTGATGACTTTATTGTCTGTTATTCTTTATCTGGAGAATTCTCCTCTTCTTTACCATGCCTATATATCAATGACAGTGTTCCTGTGGACACAAATTCTTTCTAAGCTCCAACTTCTAAATGCTATATGGAAAGAATTGTCTACTAGAAATTTTATATCGAAGATGAAGCTTTTATCTGTTCTCATGATGTCATTTATCATTCTTGAATTTCTGGTATGTTGCTAACATCTGTTATCCAACTTTTGACAAACACGCAAGTAAATCTGCATATTGAGTTCAATTATGCTGGTACAGGTGGCAAGCTTTTTCAACAGGAAGTTGTATACTTGGTTTTTTCTCATGGCTGGGATACTTGCTGCATTACATTTATTTTTTATCGCCTCAGGACGACATATAATGGCTCTTTACTTATGGTCGTCCTGCTGGTTCTTGTCCATGTTCACGTTGATGCCTGCAGAAATCCCTGACAATAACCCTTTAGTGTAATGCTCATACCTCCTTTTCAGTTTGCTTCTAGATTTTTGTGGTAGTAACTAGTAATTACTATCAGGAAATGTGCTTCTCTTTTTTTTTTTTTTCTTATTCTTGGGGAAATTTTTTGCATGTTTGAGCTAGTACTTTACAATATTTGCATATCTTATGACTTTCAAAATTTGCTGTTTTTTCATTATCTTTTATCTGCTTGGATAACCTGATTAATTTATAATTTCTATAGAATAACTGCTTTAGCATATAATTATGTGATATACCCTTGTGCTAGAAAGGAACAGAACAGGGAACACTTTCAGGAGAAAAAGATATAATAAGGTTCCCATTTTTATGATGCTCTGACTTCCACAAATGGAGATTGTTACATAATGAGATTTGTAATTTACTGTAAATGAGTGGTTCTGTTAAACTTTTTCTTTTTCTGACCAACTGAACTTCACATTAGTTTAGCATTATTATGCACCATAGACATGACGGGCGTTAAGTCCTCATCCAATGGGCAAGCTGTTTACATCCATGTGGAGAGTGCATTCCCATTCTGCAACCTGTTGTCTTTTCTTTTTGGCTGTAGCTATTTCTTCTCATTATCATCTCTCATGTTCAAGGCACATCCTTGAGACTAATTTTGCTGCTGCAATTTGTGCATTGAGCATTGCTTCTGGTTTTACAAGTTAAAATAAAAAAAATTCTGATTTTTATTTTAAGGTTTTAATTAACTAGTGTCTTATTGCAAAAGAATTTACAGAGCTTACATCAAATGAATCAAACATATCGCTAGGAACGATTACAATTTAGTGGTAGCTTGATCTAAAAGCTTGTTTCTAGAAGCCTCTCATATAACCTATGCCTTCTTGCAAATCTTTCTAAGAAAAATTGTTTCACATGTCATTTTGCTCAGAAAAACATATTTGCAGGAATAGGTAGGCAGAGGAAGAAATAAGAAAAGAACATGCATTCCCCATTCATCACTGTTGCCTTTGCCATCATCACGATCCTGTTCTTGCTAACTTTGTTATTTGCACATGCATATATCATAGTGACGCATAAGCTTATATGCTACTATATTAGGAACCCAGTGAGGGATGAATTGATTAATGTTGGCCTGACTTGGTTCCAATGCTCCAAAAGAACTTACATAAATGTGTTTTTGTGCTGATTTAGCTAACTAGTCACAGTAGCATTGGATTCGTCGATATGGCTGCTTCAAGACATTTGATAATTTTTTATTTGAACTAGTTGTTTCATCTGCCAGCAATTATTCTATGCTTTTAATTAGTCAGTTATTCTCTGAATGATGTGCTTCCAAGATAGGGGAAACTTTTAACAAAATGAATGACTGAAATAACAAGAAAGCTTTTGCAGATTGGACGATCTTTGGGTTTCTTTTTAATCCATTTTGAGATGGTAACCTTCCTGTTAGCTGTTGGGCTCAATTAAGTTGGGACATTTCCTTCTTTTGACATGGACAAGAAAACCCTATTATTGTAGACCTGGTGCATAATCTTTGCATTGGTGATCTGCTATTGGCCATATCCATCCACATGTTATTTTTTTTAATATAATCATCTCAATGGAGGAGTATATTTCATTCATTAACAATTGTTAACAGTGTTTCAGAGGTTATCATCTATTCTTTCTAAGCAGGATAGACTAAGCTGAGTACTTTACAGGTCACTGCCTTCTTAGAGTCCAATTCACTTCTTGGAAACTTCTGATCAGCTAAACGATTAGGAAGTTATGATTTCTGATTTGTGCAAGCTTCAGAAATGGTTGCTTTATTTTGATTTAAAAGCTTTTGCTACAATTCTGTATCTTAAAATATCCATATTCAGATTCTTGCCGGCTTGCAAAGATCAGCACATATCATGCCTAAAAGATCAGCACATATCATGCCATTCTGTAGTGTGCTTGTGGCATTGATGTACGCACAAGTCAATTTACTGGCATGGGGTATGCTAGTATGCTGCACGGTTTCAAGTTATGGTCAGTTTGGTGTGTGTTGATTGGTATCTACCAGTCCAAGTAAAGACTAGTGCCAAACAATACGGTCTGACACTGGTCAATATTATTTTTGGAATATTTTATGGGGATACCAGATTGTATGCCTCAGTAGTCTGTCAGATTTTTTAAACCAGTTTTGGATCGAGATATAAATTCCTGCTATACATTACTCGGTATCAGTACCAAGGGTTGCAGTTTTGGGTACTGAACCTGTGATGGTCCATAGCCTGATGGTATCAGTTCAGTTCATGCCTGTGTAACAGTACATGATGTAGGAGAGGAGTCATGGGAAATATGGCTGCAATCGATTGCAAGTGGCAAGCGGGCAGCATCACAAGTTGTGGACACACACATCTTAGTGGCATGCAAACCCTAAGTGCCATTGAGAAAATAAAAGGAAGCTGGACCGGACCGGACTGCCTGAAGATGGGCAGTACACATCTCGGATCCTGCCCGTAGTAAATACTTGCCAGTAAAAACTGGAAAAATCAAGTTCCTTGATCAGAACACTCCTGTCTAACAGAATAGGAAGTTTGAAGTTTGGTGATGATTTTTCTTGTACAACTCACTTGTCATTTCTCTGTTATCATATATCTGTCCAAGACATTATCTTAGAGTCACTTTATTCCTTTGTTTTATGAGCTCTAAGACTGTGGGACTCATTTTTTGCCTTCTGAATTCATAGAACCAAAAAGTTCCATGTTCTCGACTTGTTAGTTTCTTCAAGCTAGTTTAAAATTCACATTAGCCTAAAACAATTTGGTTATCTAAAATAGTTACTATGGTCTCTATTCGTATATAAAAATTTTAGCTGTGCTTGCCAGAAAATTAGTTATTTGAAGAAAATTTAAGACAATATATTATCTGGGAACTATAGTGTGCATTTTGGATGGTCATGGAGATCTAATAGAGTTGACAAATGCAGAGTTGCTAGTGGAGGTCTGATAGTATTGATTGGAATGGCTTCAAGGTGGATTCAGTCAAGTAGTCGAGGTGATAACTTCAAGTTATACATTGTTCAAATGAGTGAACAAAGGTCTCAATTCCATAAGCTCTTCCTTGTTCAGGTAAATGACGAAAAAAAAATCTCTACTAAGTTCTCTATTGGTGTTTGATTGTCTGATTGCAGACATTTCGTTGATAAGTTGTGCTAAATGTGTCTCTATTTTATGTGTTAGGTCTCTTTAGTTGTGGTATCATCCTTAATGGTGTGGTTATCCACTTCCCACAGGGCTCTGAAGAAAGAACTTCTCCCAGTGCACCAGTTAATAAACTGGTCCATAGCTGGTAATTCTGAAATTTGAATACATTATTGATTGTCTATTCATTTCTTTCACATTTGATTATTCTAGCTAATTTAGTAGTATTTTCCTTGTGATATTGTACCAAAATTCTGGTGCATATCATTTTTATCCTAATGAGAAGGAATCAAATGATAACTAATTAAAAACAGGTCTTCCTAATTCCTTGTAAGACTTGCTAAATGTATTAAAAGGAAAATTAAAGGCTGGATATTTCCTTAAGGCATAAAGTTCTTCCCTTCAAGTTGCAATTTTGAAACAAGTAACAAAGTAAAAAAAACAAAGAACTATAACATGTGAATCAAGCCAATCCCCAGCACCTCAAGGCATTTACTGAAAACGGGTCTTGAGGTCTTCTACAGTCTTGGATTTAAGTTGGAAAGGTGTAGGAGGTTAGCAGAACTTAGATTCAAAGGTATTGCTAGCATATTCTGTCTCAGCTGGCATCTAGCAAAATATGTGTAAACATGGAACACAATTGTGTTGAAATGGGGGTGCCATTGGCACCAAATAAAATTACGCACACAAAGCCGAAAATAGATACTGCCAGCTAATAAGTAACATATTTGGTGAGGGACCTTACCTGCTCTCCTCGAGCCTTGAGATATATGAAATCAAACTATTATTGTAATTTTATTAATCATATACTGCAACAACTAGCCATAATAGCCCAACTTAGTTTCCCCAATTCTTTCTGTAATTTACCTCTGTTTAGGGCAATATCATTGGTCATGATAATATTTAATATACAACATAAAACAATATGTCCAATCATAGTTGTTTCGCACCTATATTCAAAACATCAACATTCAAGAAAAAATTTCCCAAGAAGTTTGCATAAAGTTTTCTTCAAATATACTAGAGGTATCTGATAATATATTTTTTTTTGGCAACATGTACTTCAAGGAAGTGTTGCTTGAAATACTGATGCATATCATTTACATATATACAACAAATATTTTATAATAATTATATTCAATATCCGATATAAATACTAATGCAATTTGAAGTATCCATCTTTCATAGCCCTAAAGGGATATCTAAAGGGATTTCAGGCATTGTGTTGGTCAAAAATTGAGGTGTGACCAGACGAAGTTGATCTAATTTCCTCTTATATGGTTGATTTGGGCCAATATAAGCTAATGCAATTCTAGGGATTGGACCCAACAAGGAACTTAATAGAAATTGAGCAATTGGTTCATTAAGAACCAATGCCGGCATACATTGTTAGGTCTCAGACTTGGGTCAGTTTAGCGATATGCCTCAGACTGCTCAGCACTAAATCACTGACGATAACTATAGAGTACCTAAGAAAAATTGAATTTAATTAGAAGAACATCTTGTCTCAGTCTTATTCAAAAATATAATGTACATTAAATCATCTTTCTAGAATACGGCCCACATATTCTGTGATATTACTATTGCTTCAAACAGTCATTGATGAATAAATGCCTTGATTTCTCATATCTTAATATTCAGTATATTTGGCAGCTAGCACCAAAGAGACAGATTACACATGTTTTTTGTTGCCTTTCTGATATTATTTATAAACTTTTCGGTATTTTGAATTTTTAGTTCATTGATTCTAAGTAATTTATTCTGCATCATCTTGACCTTCTTGTCATAATTCATCTCTTTGATAACTTGATAATCTCAAAATCACTATGCTAATGATCCATTATTTTGTGTATCCACAGCATTATCAAAACAACCAAGGCACTTATTATTGAGGAAACAGAAAACATAAAAAGTTAACATGATCTAGTAACTAATCACCAATTGGAAGTGTACATTGAAGGAGGGCATTGAGGCCTTTAAGAGCAATGATTGGGTTTGTTTTTTAATCAACTAGGTGTAGGTGTAGCAAGAACCAAGCATTGCCGGTTTGCATACCTATTGGTTGTTGGCTAGACTGGTATGTACCTGTCAATACCTGTGTACCGACGCATGGTATAGCAGTACATCTCAGTGTTTCGAAGACGAAGAAAAAGGAGAGGAAGGCATAGACAAGGAAGAGGATGAAGGAGGAAGGCATAGGAAGGAAGAAGAAGAAGCGCCGGAGGAAGAGGGACGAAGAGGATGCTATGGAGGAAGAGATGGAGAAGAAGAGGAAGGAGGAAGCGTATCTGCTGACAGTGCATGGTGGGCTGTGAACAACAACAAGTGGCAACACGAGGTGAAAGGGCTCATGTTTGAGTGAAAAGGCTCGTGAACGCGAGCCCTAAAGTATGTTTTTGAAAATTTTTATTTAAATGGTTTGAACCAGAATGCCCGAAATAGGGGTGGTCCACACATCAGTTCATGCCCAGACCTGTACATACCATCCGTTCCATACTGGTCCGGGCAAAATGTCAAACACTAGCAAGAACAAGTGTTTAGGTCATAAGGCTGACTTTAGCAATATAAGGCTATGCATCCTTTTGTCCATATAGAAACATGCATGAGAAAAGCGAGAACAGTATCTTTTCTATTGCTAACAGCAACATCTATGTTGCCAGTGTTTCTTCAATTTTGCTAGTGTGTATGTACTATTTGAAAATTTATTCAACTTTGAATTTTATTTATTATTTTAGTGTCTTGAATTTGCTAAGCTGCCTTAGTGTTTTTTTTTCTCTTTTTCTTGTGCTAGGAACCACAAAATTACAATCTGCAATTCTAGATGTTAAAACGTCTTTTGCCATTATATTTTTGCTACATGTAATTATGTAAATGTCAAGGTCAGATTATGCATGTTAGTATTAGCCAGGAGAGGCTGAGGAAGAATCGAGGCTTGGTTAGAAGAAATAAAAAAGTGACTCAATGGCTCTTGAATTAGTTAGGTTAAGTTGATCTTATTAACATGCATAATATTTTAACTGAACAGAACTTTTAATCGGGTTTTGTAATGGTTGCTGTCTTTTTGTAATATTTTATGCCATCCTAGTTTATGTATACCTTAAAGTAGTGGTTATGATGAATGGTACCAACTCAAGTTATTGTTTTCTCAACAGTTGTTTCAATGATCTTACCTTTGTTTTCCCCACCTAGTATCCTCTCACGTCTCACATCTATCTTCTTGGGCTTTGCTCCACCATTCCTGCTACTGTCCATTGGGTAAGAGAGCCTCTTTCTCTGTATCATGGTAAATATGGTCAGTCCTACTTTTTAGCATTTGAAGATAATATGATCTTTTGTGTATTTCAATCTTTCTACAGATACGAAGCTGTCTTTTACAGTGCATTTGCTCTAGTACTCATGGGATGGATATTGCTCGAGTGTGTGAATCTATATTCTGCTGAATACCAAGGACCTTTACATGCGAGAAACCTGGAGGATAACCCAACTGGTGGTGGCTATAATGCAAGATCTTTGCAGCTTTCTGATATAAGAATTCCTCTCTTTTTCGTAAGACTCTCTACTTATGCTCTATGCATTAAAGCAAAAAGAAATATACATTTTTAGAATGGAGTATCAGATAGTGATATTTAATTCATTTAACAATGGCTCTTAAGAGATTGTGCTAAGTTACATCTGTAGTTCTTGTAGATAATTACATGTTTTAGATAATCATGGTAGCCATCTCAGTCCTAGCAGATAATCCTCCCTCTAGCAAGTACCTACTATTCAGCATTTGCCTTTTTTGGCGAGAAATCCCATCCATAGCACAAATTTTCCTGGTCCTGTGAGTCACTTTAATCTTCATGTAAGTTCTACAGCTCTCATCCGCTCCAATGTTTCTCTTAAATTTGATGAAGGCCTTTGTCACAAATTTTGTGCAAGACGAGCATTAGTATTTTCTGTTATCCACTATTGAGAAATTTATAATGAGATTGCATTATCCATATTATTAAGATCACTACTAGTAGAGCAGTTGAAAGATTTAAAGAACTCACTAAATGCACTACTTACAAATTTATGGAAAACATTTTGTTGCCTTTCACCAAGTAGATTATTTTCTCCGGTCATATCATTATATGGAAAAACACATCAACCAAGGCTGCAATTCAAGTGGCTTGGTTCAGTTTTTATTCAGCCTAGTCATGTTCTGTCTTCAATGCCTATAAGGCTATTACCTAACCTGAACCAGTGTATGTTAAGCAAGATTGAGGCAACCATGTGGCTTGGAGAGATGAAGCTTAGGGTGAGAGTATGTTGCATGGGAGCAGGGGACCAGGGAAGAGAATGTGATAAGTTGACATGAGATTTGACTAATCTTGGTTGGCCTCAAAGTGTTGCAACCTAATATGTTTATTCTACAATTTATCTACTTTGAGGTTTTAGGTAGAGCTTTTTTAATCTCCTTCAGGAAATATGAAACAGTGAAATATGCCAAGTGGGAAGTGTATGTTTTTGGTGCTATGAATTATTGGTAGCTTGATTTAAATTTCATGCATATTTTTGTTCAATAAGTTTACAAGGCCTGATTTCACTATTTATTGACAAGATACTTTAACTCATGGCTGTCATTGACTAGCTGTTTTTTTTTACATGTGTAGTTATGAGGCAAGCAGGGTCCGCAATACCGCGTCTGCATGCGTGTACCAGAGTTGCTCGATGCACGGTGCGGCACGGCGTCTGGCGAGCGTGCATGCGCGGGCATCGAGCGATTTTCGAAAGCGCACGTACCGAAAGGGCTCCAACGGTCAAATTGACCGTGGAGTATTGTTACAATGTGGTGAAATGTTACCGAATGCAGCGGGCGGTACGGCAAATGATCGTTATTACAAATACGGGCGGTAAGCGGTGAATTTGGACCGTTTCCCGATATATCTCTCGTATCAACCACGGAGATGTATCGCCGGTAGGCGGTCCGCACGCAGTACCCTTATGGCGGTACAGCTCGAAACTGCATACCTTGGAGGCAAGTACCCTTTTATGGTGCATATTTTACAATAGTTTCCTGGATTTGGTAGTTGTTTATTGAAATTTGGATTAGTCCTCTCATGATGATGTATTGTCTTATGGAACATGAGATATGCTTCTGGAATGTTTTTACTGCTATATTTAAGGAATACATTATTCCATATATACTGATTCTGTGGTTTATAAATACCATCTAGAAATGTATATACTTAGTAACTCCACTGAACTGAAAGACTTGTCTCCTCTCTTTTGCTTTGTTCTATTTAGACCATTCAGCAAGCAAGTTCTGAATGAGCTCTGTGAACTTCTTGATTTGATGTATATATTCCTTCTTGTAAAAATAAGGAACAATGTATATGATTCTATGCAAACTTCTGCAATAAGAAAAGTCATATTTGTATGTATGATGAAGTGTGTCGAGGACTTTATGTGATTCCTAATTTCAAGCACTTCTTGCCTCTGGAAATTTCTATTTCCTTTTTATACATCTTTTTGCACTGTCAATTATTGTTCACATCCAGCAGTCAAGTAAACTTGGAACTAGCTCATCAGCGCAAACAAAAATAAGAAATTTCTCCAAGAGGATCTGCATATAGTTTCCCAATGTTTATTCATGTTATATTACGCAGATGGTCTTGTTCAATATTGCCTTCTTTGGAACTGGTAATTTTGCCAGTATTGCAAGCTTTGAGATTTCATCAGTTTACCGTTTCATTACAATCTTCAGCGTAAGCATTCCCTAACTTCTCACTTACCTAATGTAATTGTTTGGTAATTCTGTTATTAAATACTCATTTCTCACTAATGCTAATCTAATTCTTTTCTGCTTCCAGCCGTTTCTAATGGCAGCACTGCTTATTTTCAAGTTGTTCATTCCATTTTTGCTTGTCATGTAAGTTCAACTTAATGTATCATATATAACTGAAGTTTGAAAATTCATTCACCCAATGGACTTTCTTTGGCTGAAATGGGTGGATTTATTTGTTGATTTATATCTAAGCTTCTACACTTATTCTTTTTGTACAAGTATGACATATTTCTGTCAATTCAAATTTCTTAATGTTGTTGTATGCAAATGCTAGCTTAATGTCTCAATTATCTTTTTCCAATTTTTTCTTGCTCCTGTTCATATGAGCATTCCAGTTGTCTCATGTAACTAGCATTAGATTTCTTGGATCTGTCTCAAAGTTAGTTTCAGACTTCAGGAACATCTAGACCCCATAGTATTTTCTTCTTTTTTTTTCGAAAAAAGTAAATCAGCTATACTACTTTAATAATCTAATGCAACGCACACTTTGCCCATCCGTGCACAGGAGTCCAGTTCTCAGGAGTGGAGACCAATTAGGTCTCCATATCTTATTGCATTTACAATTTTTAGTATATGTAGCTAACCAATGTGCACACTCTGTAGATGTGGGATTTACCTGCTTATGGTAAGCGTCCATGGTGGCTGGTCTTCTTTGTTAAGGGTTTTGCCTAACATCCCAGCATCCATTTTAATTTTAATTCTCTAAAATCCTTCCTTTAGCATGAAATATTCCTTCTTTGATTACTGCCAATTCGTTTAGATCCCTTCTATATAGCAAGAAGTATTCCTTCTCTGATTACCACCAATTCATTATACTAACAGCTATGTTTTGAAATGAACCTGCATCATGCCACGAGACAAGTGCCATCATTTAAATGCAATAAAAACCCAGCTCCCCCATCATTAGTTCGTTCATTGTAAGCGCCATCAGTATTAATCTTGCACCAACCATTAAAGGCTTGGAGCACTTTACTATAATGTGACATATCTCCCTTAAAATTACACCATATCGTCTTGTAATTCTATATATAATCCTTTTACACTCTGCTTGAGGTAGGATTTGCATCGGGCATGAGGTTTTGAACTTTTGATCTTATGTGATCCAAGATTTTTTTCCTTGCATATACAAATTCAAGGATATATGCTGAGTTGCAATTCTCTTGTTTTTTTTACTTTTGAACATAGAACTATAGCTTGAGTCTTGAAAGTAATGGATGAGAGTGTTAATTGTTTGTTAGGATATATAGGTGTAGAATAATGAAATATGGTTCAACCATGTTGCCCTCTAATAGTTGGTGTGTATCATGCCAGTGTTTACTGGTGCTGCTTGTACCTAAGTGCCAACTGTCATGCTTACATACTGTTGTTGATGCATGCATATTAGCAAAGGTGTTGGTACTGTTGCTTTTTTCATGACCATGGTCTGTAATATCGTACCGTACCGGAGTTTCGAGGTTTACTTGATATAGTACGGTACCGTATACCGAACGATATATTTCGATATACCGTTCGGTATATATATATATAATATAAATATATATATATATATATATATATATATATATATATATATATATATATAGGCGACGTCGCCTCGACTCCCTTCTCGGGCGACATCGCATATAAAAAGAAAAATAAAGCTGAGGAGGATGAGAAGTCGCCCCCCACGACGTCGATGTCGGGGAAGAGAAGTTGCCGCCGACAGACGAGGAGGAGAGTGGCCATATCCAGATTTTTTCTTTTTTTTTTCACAATTTCATTCTTCCCCTTCTCTCTCTTCTTTCTCCGCCCTCGGTCGACGGTAGCGGATGGTCCGCGTACCGGCATTTTTTCGGACTGGTACGGGCGGTCTCATTCGGTATTGTAAACCTTGTTCATGACAAATTCAGGCGACAGGAAACCTGCATGTCCTCATGTTGTGCAATGAAACCCTCTTATGGAATTTCATCTTTTAGCAATTGGTGAAAAAAAATACATATTGAGCATCAGAAGTGATTTTTTTATTCATTTTTATATACATATGGAGTTTTGAATTTGCTACCTATAACTGCACTTTCCTGGAAAGGGATCAAAATAACATGACCTTTTATTTTATGAGTTATTTTTTCCCTTTTTTGGTTATAGGCACAGCACAAAGATACACATCAAGACTATCATTAGTTTTTATCTGCAGATCCTGGATTACCATTTAACATGTCTCTGTATAAGCTGTTCCTTAATAATAAGTACTTATCTAGTTCCTTTTATATCAATTTGAAGAATCCAATTGAATAAGAATTACATGTGGAAATAAGTAGATATTCTTGGTGTGTATCCTTCTATTTTGGTTGCGCCGTCACCTGAATAGTCAAGGATTGTAACGTGGATAATCTTTATATTGCTCAAGCTATTTAAATAGAACTTTTGTTTTGTTGCTGTTTTGACTCGTTTAATTGTTACACAAGAACTGTCAGTTATACCTGTTAAACTTTGTAATATTCTGAAAGCAACTTGTTATTGTGGTTCTTTACTTCCTTTTCCTGTCTCATTGTTCTTTGCTTGCTGCAGATGTGTCTTTAGTGCAATATCCAAGCTTATTCGAGTTCCAAGACTTGGATGCTATTTTATTGTTATAATATTTTCAGATCTAATGACAATTCATTTCTTTTTCCTGGTATGCTGCTATTCCTGTTTCACCATGTATATCTGTTGTAATTTTGTGTTCTCTTTGGGGGTTTTATGATTGTACTTTGTATTATATTACTGTAGTTTCAGTGTAGATTAGAGCATTTCATTTCACACATTCCAATTATAGCTGGCAGTTTTGCAGTGTTTGATAGGCACTTGGATAGATCATATGCTAGGTTCTTTAAAAGACATGCAATCTGCACACCAATATAAGGTAGCTTCTTTTCTTTCTTGACTAACGTATACACCTTCATGTATACATGCCTTTATCGACACCTTCATGGGTGAAACCGTATGCTCTTTTTGCTCTTGAAAGTACTATTTAATGGAAATCATGCTTCAAACGTTTTTATATGTAGTTCAAATTTATTCTCTTTGATGTGATTACTTCACAAATTATCTTCCTCAAAGTCCTGTAGCACTCTTCAATTGAGATGGGAAAATTACAAGTGAACTATTGCCGAACCGGTCCAATTATTATTTATGTCAGTCTTATTGGACAATTTCCGGTTAATAAAGATTGCAAGAGCTTTCAGTGTGATGTTTAATGAAAAAGTAACAGAACTCAGTAGAAATGTCTTTTAGGTTATTAAAGTAATCATAGTTACTCATGTTCATCTTTGCCAAACAGGTTCGCAACACTGGAAGTTGGATGGAAATCGGCAACAGCATCAGTCATTTTGGTCTTATGAGTGCCCAAGTAGTATTTGTTTTGCTGCTTTTGGCGCTTACTAGTATTTACACAAGAGATATTGAAGTGCCATCACAAAAACTATCTTGGGGAAAAGCAACTTGATATGCTACTCTCAGATTTCCAATGTGGGAACTACGACAAATGGCCCTTATTCTTTTTTCAAGTGAGGTAGTTAAAACATCAGAGGTTTTTTTTTTTTTTTTTAAGCCTCTAGAATGAACAAGTTATTGAAATTTTGTGAACCATTCATCTATTAAAAGTGTAGATTTCTCTTAGCTTTTCAGGTGCTATTTCTGCTGTGTTCTCTGCACTAGTTGTATTACTACCTACTACTAGGCTACTATCAATTTCCTGTCATTATGGTTTTGCTTCATGACATTCAAATTTGAGGATTATGTTTCTCAGCAACTCTGATGATTTGTTGTTGTCAAGCAATTTGAATCGAATGGGACTCGAGCAGCTTCGGCCTTTGTCATGCAACAAGTCTTGGCCCCCCGGTCCAGGTAGAATGGATGTTTCGCCATATATTTACAAATTTAAGTAGTATTGCGTCTGGGTTTTGAATTGTATAGTTTTAACGCATCCTTGCTGTTATTGTCATCGGTGTCTTTGATGCAACGTTTCTTATTCCTCTTCATGCTCGTATTCCCTCCTCAATTGTGATCTCTTTACATCATATCAATTTTGGTTATGTTGAGATCGGTTTTCCGGGAGGCTGTTTAGGAATATTCCATTTTGTAACTAAAATGACATTGTTTTTTGAGCTCTAACGTCTTATGCGCTTGCCATGGATGGAAAGGAGGAAATATTTAAGTGCGAGGAAGTGCAATGGATGAGCTCTTCTAGCCTATATCCTCTCTTGAATTAGAGAGAATCAAAGGGCACACTGAACAGTAGTGTTGTTACGGATGGAAACAAAAAAAAAAAAAGATTATTTCTCGGAGAGGTCGACATAGTTTCCGGTGAATTTTCGACGGTCTTTCGACAAACTCTCGAAAATTATTCTGCGGATTTTCGACAAGCTCCTGGACTTCACGATGATCTTGACGAGTTTCAACGAGCTTCTTTGGCAAGCTTCGATCTTTCTTGGTAAGCTCTGTGAACTTCTGACGAATCATTTAGTAAACTTTTGAAAACCCTTTGGCAAGCTCTTTCCTCGTTCTCGGCTAGTTCCGATAGCACTCTCAATGAAACTTCGGACTTATGTCGAACTCTCGAACTCCCAGCGATCCATCGCACACTCGTCTTCTGGCATTTTATGTTTTACGTCTTTATTAATTTATTTTGTACATACATAAATAAAAATTTTATATCGATCTAGATAGTTATTATAACGTGAATTGACATTTATTTTTTTCATCCGGAAAAGATGATTTGTTTGGATGGCGTCTGACGTGAAGAATAGCCCGGTGGCCCCCCCCTACCGGATCCTTATCAATAAAGATGGAAGCTTTTGCTTCGGTCATCTGCGCCACCCTCGCGGCAGCCCCCAACGGGCGCTCCGAGAAAGCAAACAAGTAAAGATGGAAGAGGATAAAGGCGACGAGCATAAAGCGGCCTCCCAACCATCGAAATTATTCTGGACTCCTCCAAACGTGCCAAGATATCCCCTAATGATTTAAAGCCATATTGTTTGCAAATAACAACCGATTCGAAGCTTGAAGAACTGTCGCGACCGAGTCCACCGTCGCTCATCTTCTCCGCCTTGATGGGGTCAAACAATCTCGCGGTGCGGAAGGCAAATTTCTACGCCGTGTTGTGTCGTGTCATGATGGAGCACCGCAAACATTCGCTTCCCTGACGACGACGACGACTGCGACGGCAGGAGCCATTTTGTGTGGTGTATTCAAATTAGATTGTGTACTCAAATCGAAGTCAATGGTTGACTAAACATGTAGTCAACTTTTAGCAAGTCAGTGGGTCTCTTTCGTGATCGCCAGACAGACTCTTTCAGCAAAACCCATCGGTCTCATTGGCCAAAGCCTGGTTTTTTTTTTTATTTAAAATTTGGACGACTACTTTCGATTAAGATTCTCTGTGACACTCGAGTCAGCAAAAATGTTCAACGAGGGTCGATGGCTCAAGAAGCCTCCTCTAGTTTATTAAGAGTAGAAACTTTAAATTAAGAACGAAGCGAGAGAAGAGTTACTAATCATTCATTATTATTCATCATGAATCTTTCACGCTCCAAATACATGTCCTATTGCTACTTAATATTCACAGAGCATCCATGGATTCGGTGTCACAGTCCACTAGATACGAGAACTTTACAATCTAAATAAAAATAAAAATGTGAAGATCCACCGTGTTCACAAGTTTAAAGAGTTTTTGATTGGGTGGAATTTAGATTTGAGGAATCCAAAATGACTATATGTAAATAGGCTTCTGTTATCATCCATGTCTTCGAGATTAAGTCTTCTTCTTTCCCCTCTTTTGTCTCGTAAAGTCTTCCTTTTTCTTCTTCCGAGAGAGAGAGAGAGAGAGCAAAGCAAAAGAGGGTGGCAGGATACAGACCTGGCTGGACTGGGGTAGGGAAGCGAGCTGACATGGGAAGCAGCAAGCTGCGGTGGAAGCTCTCCTTCCGCCGTCCCGCCGCCGCCGCCGCCGCCGCGCCGTCGCCCTCCACTTCGCCTTCGCCTTCGCCTTCGCCTTCCTTCGCGACGGAGATGCCGGCGGAGTTCCTCTGCCCCATCTCCCGCTCCATCATGGCTGACCCCGTCATCGTCCCCTCCGGCCACACCTTCGAGCGCAGCTGCATCCAGGGCTGCCTCGACCTCGCCTTCCCCCCGCCGGGCCTCCCCCTTCCCTTCTCCTCGCTGGCAGCGGCGCCGCCACTCCTCCTCATCCCCAACGCCGCCCTCAAGTCCGCCATCTTCGCCTGGTGCGCCCGCTGCGGCCTGCCCCCTCCTCTCCCCGTCCCGACCGAGGCTGCCCTCGCCCTCGTCCGCCGTCTTATGCCCCAAGATCCATCTACTCCTCCTCCTCCCACTGTCCCTGTCGCCACAGCAACGCCCCCTGATGGCGGAAAAGACGCAAATGATGGAGCCTGCAATGGAGGTAAAGGTGAGGACGTGCGAGCTTCCGAGTTCTTGGAAGTCGGAAAGAGTCAGAAAGATGGCATTTTGGCTTCGGTATCGGAAGTGACGCTCGTCACTCCTCCCTCTCTCTTCGAGCGAGAGGGGGAGAAGAACAAATGTTCCAGCTCTTCGACGACGGTGTCGACTCCGTCGTCGCCCTCTTGTCACTCATCGTCCTCCTATTCTTCTTCTGAGATCGTCGTCGTCGTCGTCGATGAAAGGCTGGATCGGGAGCGAATTCCAAGCGTCGCCGATTCGCCATCGCTGAGGACGACCGATGCGATGGAAGAGATCTTGATCAGCGTGAGAGATTTGGACGCCGGGCAGCAGGAATCCGCCGCGGCAGCCCTCCGCAAGGCCACGAGGGAGAGCCGCGACCGGCGCGTCGCCCTCTGCACCCCGCGCCTCCTCGGCGCTCTACGCCCCGTGCTCCTCTCGCCCTGCGCCGCCGTCCAGATCAACGCCGCGGCGGCAATTGTGAACCTATCGCTGGAACCGGTGAACAAGGTTAGGATTTTGAGGTCAGGCATGGTGCCAGCGCTCGTCGAGGTGCTCCGAAGCGGCCACCCGGAGGCCCGCGACCACGCCGCCGGTGCCCTTTTCGGCCTCGCCCTCGAGGACGAGAACCGCGCCGCGATCGGCGTACTGGGGGCCATCTCGCCGCTCCTCAACCTGTTCGCCGGTCCCTCCGCCGACGGTCCCCGCGCCCGCCGCGACGCTGGGTTGGCGCTCTACCACCTCTCCCTCGCCGCTGCCAACCGGTCCAAAATCGCGCGCACTCCCGGGGCATCGCACGCGCTGCTCGCGGTGGCGGCAGAGAGGGACGAGGAGGATGCAGCCGCTCCGGGGGAGCAGGGGCAGGGCCTGGAGCCAGCGACGATAGCGGTGATGGTGATCCACAACCTGGCCGGGTGCAACGAGGGGCGCGCGGCGCTGATGGGTGCAGGCGCGGTGACCGCGCTGGTGAGGCTGATCGAGGGACCGCCAGTGACGGCGGCGGAGGAGCAATGCGTCGCGGCTCTGTACCGGATGAGCCAGGGGAGCCTGCGGTTCCGTTGTCTGGCAAAGGCTGCGGGGGCGGAGCGGGTGCTGATGAAGGTGGCGAGGGAGGGCGGCGGCGGAGGAGGACCCCTGCGAGAGATGGCGAGGAGGGCGCTGAGGGCGATGCGGGGGGAGGAAGGCGACGAGGAGGCGGCGGAGGCCCTCGGGTTCGGGGCGGAGGCAGACGGTAGCAGGGCCGTGTCGGACGGGGTGATGTCGTATCGGCCGCGTCGCAACGGGTGCGGTGCCGGACCGGGTGGCATCAACTCGGCCAAGTTCTGAAGCACCACCAAACGAGTCAACTCAGCAAGGCATGTGGAGTTGAGTTTGGGTCTACTTAATGTTTATTTCTCGTACCAGTTGGTTAGAGCCGTCGGTGTGTGTGTGTGTGTGTGGAAGAATGGAAGCGCGTGTGCTTTGTTGTTTAGCTCTTTGTGGATATTGTGGACGAGAAGGGACTTTTGGAAACTTATACGTTGCTGACGACAGCATCGGAGATGATGCTCATGTGGGCGGCATGTAGCTTCGGGATTTGTGTTGTTATCTTGATCTCTCTCTCTCTCTTTCCCTGATGTTGGTGTGTTCATGTAGCTACGGAAGGCAGGCAATTTTGGACTCCTAGTGATGACAATTGAAGGAAACCTACGAGCAATCACATTGATAGCTTTCATTCACTCTATTAAGCATGTTTCTAGGGAAAAGAACAAGTGTGGCAAACTGACCGATTATTATTAACCTTTGCCATATTTATGATTATTTATCAAAAAAAAATTAATTTCATATTTATGATTTTACATACTAGTGCTACAATTCAAAAGCCAAAAACTTTGAATCTAAAGCCCCCCCAAAAAAAAATATATTACAAAAAAGATATTCCCCTTTTCGTAAGGCTACTGGGAAAAGAAATGATTCAAGCGCCAGAGAGTAATGAAACATAAAAAGGTCTCCGATCATCGAAATGGCAGCATAAAATTTAAATAGTCAATTCATAATCAGTGTCCTCAACAAAAAAAAAAAAGTATTATTCCTTTTAATCCCCTTCACTATGTTCTTGATTTTAGTCAAATGGAATGCCAAAACCTTGACCAAGCTGATCTATAAATAATCATCATCTAAATACCTTGGCCAACTCTGACAAGAAGTGCCGCCGCCACCGGGGCTTTGAATCTTTCTCCTGCTCCACACAAAGCATTCGATTTACACCGAGGAATGCAGGTTTAGTCATCTGCAAAGGTTGAATCCTTAAGAGGGGCTTCCAAATAAGCATTTGACTGAGAATAAGATTTAAAAAACACAACTGAAGCTTGGTCTTCTCACCGTTGCCGCTGTCTTGCATGAGACAAAGCCGCAAGAAGGATCTTCCTAGGGCCCTAGGAGTGCGACCGACATGCAAACCAGCAAGGAAAAATGTTACATGTTTCTGTGATCTTTAAACATAAGTGTAACCCACATCAGAAGAACATGAAAAACAAACTTTTCGCAGTTTAGATTGATGACAGCTCTCCAGGATCAACATATATATATATATATATATATATATATATATATAGTATATACAAAAAACCAAAGAAAGGAGGTCACTCCTCAAGACACATAATAGCAACAGATTGCAGATCAGTTGCTTCCGACATACTATGGAAGAAGATAGAAACTGTATTAGCAGATCTGATTATAAATAAATTCCCTATTATGCTAAGTTGACATTATGCAAACTCATGACTGGACATATGGGAAACCATTAATGACAAAGAATATTGTCCACCGATATTGCTTCGAATTTGACCATCGTGGTCGATGGTGAATTAAAAATTAATGACCTAAGGATACTAGTATGCCGATGAACCTTTTAACTCCAAACTTCCAATAAATTATCATAAACAAGAATGCTCTTAGAACTTGCAGTTGATTTCATAACCAGAGTACAACGAATAGCTTCTTTTATAGTCAGCAACACAAAACACCAGAAAAGCATTTTTTTTAAAAAATAAACCTTTTTTTGCGGAAGAAAATATGGTCAACTCAACTTAGATGATAAATCTAGTTGGTCAGTCTCTATTTTACTTATTTTCTTTACTGATTTCATGCCATAATACAAGACAAACAACTACATAGAAGAAACTCCTAAAAGAAACTAACAGATTAAAAAACCAAATATAAGAAAAAGGGAACAAAAGAAATAGGCTGTGCTGGTCTCACATGCCGCTGCCAATTGATGATTTTAGGTCACAAGGGTGAGGCTACACGGTTCATGGGATGGAACATCAAGTATCTTAGTGGCTCTTGACCATGTCTGACAGTATAGTTTGCCATGCATCCACATCCTATAGCATGCACTCGTGCAATGGCATGCGTCAGCATGGTATCTGCCTTCATATGCATGGCTTGTATAACATAAAATTGAGTCCTAGCAAGAACCAACACTGTGATCCCCACAAAGTCAACACGGTATGTACATATTGTGGGTATACATGCTCACCTGATGATGAAATTATAATTAAATGTATAAAATCTGTTTTGTCAGCAGTTGAAACATTCTAAGCTTTCTATTACATAGATTATATTTGTTAAAATTAGAAAAAGCTTTTAACAGATCTAGAGCAACTGAGATCATGCATGGTACACTATACATGCCCAAACCTGAGATTATGCTTAATTTAAAATATGTCATCCGCAGAATCTATCGTTTTCCAATTTTTTACCAAAGCTTTAGTGATCATTTGATATGAAGTGAAATAAAATAGTTTAAATTCTGATTACTAGGGTTGAAACCATTATACTGAATTTTTACTCTTCAGTCAATAATGAATGCTCACCATTCAGGAAAATTGCATAAACATTGAAATATATTTGTTCAAATGATGCTAGTTCATCAATGTTCTTATTTAGAAAAAGTAAAATAAACCAAACAATATGACTCCATCCTATAAGGCGGGTAAGGTTTAAATTATTTCAACACCATAAATTTAAAAATCTATTAAAAAAATTAATAATGACTAATAAGAAGGGTGACAGAGTGATGGATCGACCCAAGTATATGCTTGCACAATGTAGATATAATGCAAAATACATGAGCCAAGAAAATCTAGCCTTTAAAGACATTTCTTTGCATCATCTATGTGATTCTATGCAATGTAACTATAAGAAAGCAAAGAAAATAGTGCCAGCGACATAAACTTACCATGGGAATTCCCAGTTCTTTTAGGTCACTATCTCCCATCTGCCTTAATGCGGTCATGTCAACCTGAAACCGTATGCAATGCAGTGATTACAAAATTCTGTCAGATCAATCTTAAGCATTTTATCTCATAACCAATGGTTGTTGAAGAACTCTTCACCAAAGAGTTTGAAACAAATGATTGAACCATAAATTTCATACGTAATATTTTTGTGAGACTAACTGCAGACAGGGCTTCTTTAGAATGATTTTTATCATACAAAATGATGCGATTAGAAAACACTTATCTCCAACTTAATAAAGTATTATTAAGTGCCAATTATTATTGCACGATGAATAAAATGGAGAAATTAACATGAAATGTTATCATTTATACTAGTATACAGAAAGATTATATACCAGAAGCACAATGGTTAGGATGGCAGAAGATAATATAAAGCAAATGCCAAATTATTTATTGTAAAATCCAGTATTATTAATACCCGGAGATAAGCACATCAAAACACAACAATTTGTGAACGAACCAAAACAAACCAAAAGCTCAAGAAAGGTTTGGCGGCACCCTGAGATTAAAGATTCTAACTGAGCTGCAAAAGGAACATCATGAATAAGGATAAACATGACTACAATTGCATGGCTAAGACATTATCAAGTTAGCAACTAAAAATTACAACCAAAGGAATAGTAGAAATAAATTTATTCTTGGGTCAGGTTTAGTTGCTGTAAGATTTATCATCACATTTTGGAAATTTTTTGAGATTTTAAGATAGCAATATTAGTGTAACCATTAGTCAGTTTTGGCAAACTATGGTCATGTCCATTCAGAATAATTTATTTTTTGCAGTAGGGTCTAAAGTAGATTAGACATCCTATTTTGGTCCAAACAATGCCAAAATCAAGTTTCTAAATCTTATAATTTTCGTCTAAACTTTTGTGCCCATTTTAGCATTACAAACGTAGCATACATTGTCTAGAAATGTATAAAGAAACATTGATAGAAAAAGAATAAGTTTCCTTAAATACTATTCTAGAATAATTTGGACCAATCTACATGAAGGCATGCATACATGAGCATTAGCATGTTTATAAATAATCTTCATGCAAGATTTTAAATCCCAGTCTGGTCTCAGTTGCAACAATCCACTCGATTGGTATGGTACCAGTGTATTAGACAGTATACCGACCTATGCAGTCTGTATCAGCTGAAAACAAATTAAATTTTTTTTGAACAGTGTCAGATCATATGGTCTGACATCAGTCCTTACTCAGAATGGTAAACATCAATTGGTAACATAACCTAGTAAAATTCTAGGCCATAAAAGAAAATTGTTGTCACGCTTTAATTAAACTAAAATTTAGCATGGGCACAATAGCCAAAATACATTAGCATTGTAAAATAAGAGTTTTTAGTGAGTTCATAAGTTATGCATGCTATTCAAAACTTAAACCACGAGATGCTACAGTCACTCTGACCAGTCAAATTCTGAAAACAGTTAAATAACATGAACTAATACTGCAAGAAATTGGTTGTCATGGAAGACTATGAATACATACACAGAAATATAACAGTGGCAAGAAACACAAGAATTTGACAGAAAATAATACCTCTTCTGCCTGAAAGAGTATGGCATATTTTCCAAGCCCTAATGAATGTAGCAAGCTAGCAACTGTAAGAGGTTCCTCAGGCTGCAGAAGACAAAAAACCTCAATAGGAGTTTATGAAGGAATTTTTGCCTATATATAATACAAGGCAATACACAAAATATATTATTAAAGAAAATGGTCATCACCAAAGTTAATGTAGGTAACCATCACTCATCTTGCAAGTTGTAACATAGCAAACTCTTGAATCAGTCCACAGCAATCCTAAATGCACAGATTTGCAAAGAGATGCAAAAGTCAACAAGGTCTGGATCTTATGCCTCAATTGGCTGAAGCTCAGTGCCTTCAATAAGAAGTGTCTTATGTGCACGCATTGTTAAAAAAACAATGCACAAAAGGTGATCTTACAATATATAGCTGCAATAATCTTACTGCTACAATGGTCATCAAAGTTGTACCGAGATACACTAATCAACCAAAGATTGATGTGCTGTGGCAGAAAGGCATGTTAATTGGCCTATCCATATCTTACCATGGCATCAGTCAGGATGACACACTCTGACAAGCTCATGATGAACAGAGGAACTTTTTTTGTGAAAATAGAGGATGAAGAGAGAGGAAGAGTAAGAAAATAATGATAAAATAAGACAACTATGAGATTCTCTCTGTAGGTTACGGTCTCGCACCTTCGCACATGAACAATGGAATCATCCCATCGGAAAAACACATGTGGTTTCATGCCACTAACACATAATATGGAAAAATAACCTAATTCATTGATCTACTTTTTTCTGGTAATGTTTAATTACAATCTTTTGACCTATTTATATATTCCCCAAGCACAAAAAATGAAAATGCAAAGACAAAAATATAATGATATCAAATCACAAATATCATTTGTTCTTTCCTTCTTCGAAGAAGATGACATTCCGAATTTGACCTGTAAATAATCTTCACTTCTGAGTCTGACAATATCCTTGATTGACTGCCATTTTTTGTATACATAAATCTTTCATAAAATTTTCAATCGGATCTATAATCATCAATCAAAATCAAAATTTTGATTTCTTCCATTTTTCCACATTTGCTTCCATTTTCTTCACCTTGGAGTAGTCTCGGAAATTAGATTTAAAAATATTCTAGATGTTTGGTAGCATGTGAGTTACAATCTTTGACAACTTGATGATTAAAGTTTGTGTACAATCTTCTTTGTTCTAAGATCCTTATTTTAACTGAGCAATTCATAAACAATTAATCCTAAACATGGATATCATGCCCATCAACCAGCAATCAAGTTCTATTTGATATTAGCCATATTGCACGACGAGTAATTATCAAAGGATAAGCAATCCCCATGTGACCAATTATCAGTCAAAAGCTACTGTGGACAGTTGGCAAGTATCAAAGGCAATTCCTCAGATCAAACGTTCACATTTCATCTGGAGAGGTTCAAGTCAAGAAAAAAAAGATTCACAGAAATGAGGAACAATATGTAGGGGTCAAAGATATTACCTTAAGTACACTTCTCGGCCCAATAATCCCTGGTGCCGGAGCTCGAACAACTGGCTTTGCACTCACACTTATGTCCTTCGCCATAAAATTAAGAGATCTGGAAGCATCACCTATCCCGCTATTTGTCAGAAAACTAGAGGGTCTAGAAGCATCTATAGATCTTATAGCAGATGCATGACGCAGCTCCTCGTATCTTCTAGGAGGAGACATGTGCCTTTGAGTGCTGATAAACCTATCCGGAGAACCAAGCCTCTGCCGGTCCGATGACCAAGAGTAAGACTTTCTATGTGCATCCAATTCCAGTAAATCATCTGCACTTCTTGTGGAAGGTATTCTCCTTCCAAGGCCAGAGGTACTTGATTCTGTTACATGTTGTCGGGAATCAGATCTGCTAGAAGCCTGTACATTTCGAGAGAGTTTTTCACGTAGGTCAACATCACGTTGTCCTTCAGCATCAAGATTTCTCCGAGATAAGCTTTTCTTCATAAGTTTCCATCTCAGATCATCTCTTCCAACCCGATGATCTTTATAAATTAAGGTATCAACAAAGCAAGGAAAGGCAAGTTCAACAGAAAACAATTAATTCTGAGATCTTTAAATGGATACTAGTTTTGATTTGCTTGTCCCTCATATTCTTGTCAATGAATCTTGAATCATGGCCATCAGTCCTTTGACTGTAAAAACAGAAGCAATAGCACCAAACACAATGAATTATAAAGCAAAATTTGGTTATTCAGTAAAATGGGAAAATATTAAACATCAAATCAGAATAATAGGCCTAAAATATTTTATCATATGGCCAGGATCTCGACCCGACAAGTTGGTTTGTCAAGCATCTGATGTACAACTCAGAGCCGCTAAAGACCAAATCCCTTCGCAGCAGAATCTCTGTTAAGTGCTAAACAACAACCTCTGGAACCAAGAAACTGTTCAACAAAAACAGATGTTGTTCTTGTTTTCCAGCCTTTATCAAGGCACCAAACATTGGTCCAAGATCATAAATATCAGAAGCAATATCCACAAGTAAGATTGAATCCTGATGTCAAACACTAATACAAAGAAACCAGAATAAATCAAGAGAATAAAGAGAAATGGAACTCAACAAAAACAAATAGTCAAAACTTGTTTCGTTACTAATAACAAAAGTGCATATTCATACAAGGAGCATTTGAAAGTTGGAAAAAGCTGAACTCAACATAATTCTAAAGCTTGACGCTATCAGACAGCACTAACAGCAAGAGTACAACCAGCCAAGCTGTCCAGTGGGAAAGAATAGGCATACATACATAACCTGTTGAATTTCTCTAGCAACAAATGAAATGTGGAGATAGTTGTTTCAAAACGAAGAATCATCCATCAAAAAGTGAATATTTATCCAAAAAGAGGTTCCAGATATGTTTTATTGTCACACAGACCTATTGAGACTGAAAAAGGATGACCATGTGCCACTAGAAAGAAAAAACACACCGTTTGTTTTCGTACTGCCTTCTATAAGAATTGTAATTGGCCGTGTTACTTTCCAACCTTTCTCTCACCGACCGTTTGCCTCCAAAGGAAGGCATGTCATCATCAGAATGACTCCCATCAACGATAGGTCTTGCTCTCTTGACAACCTGCAAACATTGCCAAGGAAACAGATCAAGGTAGCTATTCATAACTCCCTCAGAAAAATGATTTTTTTGACAAGACAAATACTCTGAAACTATTTTTTTTTTCCTACATGACATAAGCAAATGCCTTCTAAGCAATTTCAAGTAAGGAATTTGCACAAGTTTTAATATGGCTAATAATAAGCAAATCGCATAAGAAATGGGAAGTTACTTACAGAATAAATAAACAAATAAATAAAATGCATGTTCCTAGATCATAAAGGAAAAGATGATTATACTACATCGGCCAATAATAGATGCAATACACAAGCAATTTAATGGTTCTCTAACTTTTAACTGAGCCCTCTACCATGTCAACTTACTTTAACTAGAAACACAGAAATTAATTCCACAGTGGTTAAGCTTTTAAGGTCCAAATTGGATGGAGATAATAATTAAATCCCAATTGTAAATCACAAAAATTATCAAAACCAGTAAACTAAAAAAAACACATATTGAACAATAAATTCCATGGGAAGGAAGAAACCATAGCATCTCATCAACGCTACATAAGTCTCAAGACAACAAATGTTAGTCAAATTGCTGTCGACATTAACGAGCTCAACTTCTTGAGCAGCAGCATCCAAGATGTCCAATGGCAAAAACCACAGCATCCTACAGCAGCAGCATCAAGCCGCACAGGCAGCAATGGCTCTTTTTCTAGTCCTATCAAGCCGCATGCTACCAACGAGAAGTAGAGTTGACGTCTACGGACACTAAACGGCGAACATGCGTCAGCACTTAATTACCATCACCCAACCCTCGAGCAGAAGGCCCAAATCAAGCACCTCTAGCCCAAAAAAGAACCGTAGACACCACACAATCCTAAAGAAAAGATGCACAAAACGCGGTGATGTGATTCCAAAGAGAAGGAGAGGAGGAAGAAGGATTCACCTGACCGCTTCGGCCCAGAGTAATGGTGAACTGGGGGCGAGCGGACATCTGCTCCTCTTATCGTCCTCCTCTATTCCGTTCTTCCTCGGCTAGCAATTCCTTCCTCGAATCAGAAACCCTAACAAACCAAGACGGAAAGAGATCAAGCTGTCGCTCCGTCCGAGACTCGAGAGACGGACGACCAGCAGAAGGAGACGCGGGGCAAGGGGATCATTCACGTACCTCGGAGCGTTCGCCGATCGGCTATCATCAACACGAAACAACCATTCCAGAGAGGAGGGGGGGAGAGGAGGCAACAGGACTCCGAGGTCGGTTGCTTTCGATAAAGCACAAAAATAGCTTACTATTGTTATTACCACTACTTTTTTTTTTCTTTTTCTTTTTGGTCCTTTTTATATCCTTTTTTTTATTCCGATTTATTTTCCTGATAACACTATTTTTTTTACGTAAATACGCAGAATTATCCTTAATTTGACAGATACCTACTTTTTTCTCTCTTTCCTTTAAAATTTCATACTAAACAAATATTGTACTATAGTATTTTTTTTAATACTATGTTATAATATTTTTATCATTGCTGAGAAAATATTATATTATATATTTTTTTAATCATATTATAATATTTTCTTAAAGTCACCAAGAAAAATATTATAATATTATGTTTCTGAGATCATTTCATAGAAAAGAAAAATGAGAAAACACAGATAGATGACTAAGGGTATTCCAAGTATTAGATTAAAAAAATTCTAAAGGATATATATATATATATATATATAATATAAAAGTCGAAACCGGCCCAGCCTGTAGTAGGCCCACTCAGCCTGCAGGCCCATAGGCAATCATGCGCATATTAATGACCTACATTTCTCTTGTGATGGTATTATTTCATGTTAGCTTGTGACGGGGATAGTATTTGCACCAGTATATAACAATAATAATAATTATTATTTTTATTTTTATTATTATTGTTATATATATATATGTTGAGAGAGATGGATTAATAGATTGTATGTATTTTCAGAAGTTATATTTTGAATATAACAATTATATGTCCAGTGAACCTGAATAGTTTAGCTTTACATGGTTAAGCTATAACACTCCTCTCCTGATTTAGTCCAGCATTACAAGTAAGCTAATACTTAGATCATAGAGATTAGGGTTTGATCAATAATAGATATATTATTATTAATTTTAACCTAAGTACTTTGATCTAGTAGTTTATGCTCAACGAAATTATTTGGCCACTTATCGAATCGAATTATGACAATTGATATAGAAACCGAACAAGAGCAAAAATAAACTTTTAAATCTCATGTACAATCTATAACCTAAAACACTCCCAAAGTTTACAACCTTTCCTATCCAAGAACACAAACAAAAAAAGAAAAAGCTTGTCCTCCCAACAGTCGAGAGACTTGTAATTGCTTGTCAACAGCCATCATTTGAAGCTTTTTTTTTTGTTTAGTAGATATATAATAAACTTCCTTTTCTTGATTCAGCAGGAAAATACATTCAGAAAAGAAGAAGGACAACATTGCTTGATATCATGAGATCATCATAGTTTGCAGTCGTAGTAATTATTAAGTTGGAGAAGGCAAGATTGAAAGGATAACCATGGCCGGAATGCTTGGAATTCTCATACATGTAAACGAGCATGGACGAACCATCAACTTTGATGGATCTTTCACCGTTTCATGCACACAAAAGTACTCGCATGCATGAATCCAATTTACGTGCATCGAATTGGATGCTAGAACACAATCACCTTGTAGAGTATGGAGGGCCTTCTTCTTTGCACTTGGCTGCTAGAGATCCTCCTTCCTCAAGGATCCTTGCATATCTACTGCTGATGCAACCCTCGTCCTTGATGAACTTTCGAGACAAACAGAAGAAGATGCTAATACCATCATCATGGAGCATGCAACAAAACAAGATACAGGTAATTATGTTCTCCTCCTCCTCCTCCTCCTCCTAAGGATGTGATTAATTCATGAGCATCTGCGGAAGGAAACCCTCCTTTGAAAAGAAAAATTAACAGACGACGTAGTTCAAACAACAGACTCCATCTCACGCCATTGCTAGGGTTCGATAAAAGATAACTCGAGAGGAAACACAGCAGAAGCACAAACGAAGTATATAGGATGGAAATAGTCTAGAATAAGGCTCTTTGTTTCTCATATATGTAAGCCAAGAATAAAGAGATCGGACCAAGACGCTTGATTCCCCCAAAGGAAGCCCGGAAGAGAAGGAACCGATGCTCTCCGTGAGCTCCCCATGTCCAGGACACCGGATCCCCTCTTCTCCTCCTTTTTAACTTGATCAAGCTTCGCTTCCTTCTCCCACCAGTTCTACCAGGCTGATGGGGGTGTAATGATGAGTGACCAAGCGAAAAGAAGAGGTGGATGATGATGACGGTGGCGGTGGGAAGGCCATGATTGGTGTTGGGAGGAAGAGCGCGGAGGAGGAAGGAGAGGCCCCAAGCAGCTGGTGATGCTGGTGGTGGTACCGCTGCGCCTCTTGCTTCCCATGATCACATGGGAGAACTATCATGAAGCCCATAAGAACCCTCTCTCCTCCCTCTGAAAAGAGGATGCTGCTGTTGCTCACCGAGTTACCCTCATGCTGGTTGTGACCAATCCCTACGCCGGAGAATACATGGTTTTCCGTGCCAGCCTCAGTTAACAACAAGGCGTCACTGCGTGTTCTTCTTTTTCTGAGGCAAGCGCAGCTTCAAAAACGACAAGGGCAGGTCACAGCTGGGTTGAGCTAATGATGGGCTAAGCAAAAGAAACTAAAGAAAGGGGCATGCGCCAGGAGGTGTCGCCAGAGAAATGAATCCTTTCTTATCCTTCAAACCCCGGAGATAAGAAGGGTAACTGTGCCGTCCTCATCCGTGTCGCCTTTGGGAACAGGGAAAGCGGTAAATGCGTGTACTCTCGGGAGCATATGTTGGCCAAAATCCCAACGCAAAGGTGCTAAATTCTCAAAGAAGGTCTTTTTGTTTGGATGCCTCATCTTTACCACTCGAATGAGGCAAAACCCTGTGAGTTCAACATCTTGAAGAAAACGAAGCCGAAGAGAATTTGAATCCGCTGTTAGCAACAGCTGAACACTGCTTTCTAAGAGTTGACCTACCAAAGGTGAACAAGCAAAAAGCATGCACACACACACAGCATCAACATGGTTTCTTCTTCAGCTTTGGAATTAATTAGTCTCCACACAATAAGGTGCAGAAGCAACAAGCAGGCCCTTAAAGCGGAGGAGGAGGGGAAAGGCGTTTACATCAATTCTCTCGTCGGGAGGAGTCCGGTGCTGGATTTCCTATAGAAAGATGTGTGGCAGCCCCACGTTGGCGACACTATGACATCAATATCCTGCAAAGATCTTGTGCAGCGTGACAACACAACCCTTTCTTCCCTTCCTTTTTCTTCACATGCCAAACAAAAGGCTACACGAGACGAGATAACAATGAATTAAGCTGGAAGCAAGTTGGGCGTACAACGTGGTCTGCACTAGATGTCAACAGCTTGCTTTCGAGGTTTTGAAATCCTTGGCGTTGCTCCTTTAAGATCGATTCCACGCAAAAGCATCGAGCGCTGCAGATGTTTAGGAGGATCGACAAGCCTAGCGAGAGCTACACATCCATCTACTGATCTATCGAAGACGGTGATGACCGGAGGAAACAAGAAGACACTTGAACTCAACGACGCCATCAGTCTATTTTGTTCCGTCGAAGTGTCTTTATCTGTGTGGTGTCGAATTGTTTGGGTGCGTGATGGCTTTAAGCTCAGAGCCCTGGGGTTTTGTCGTTCTTCATACTACGCCGTCAGCTTATAATTTGCCGGCATCTGCGTCTGCGCCACGCTCTCGATTCCGAATGCTGCTGCATGGTGCAGAACGGTGAAGCACAATCCTGACGAGGACTGTTTCGACTGCAATCGGGCATTGATAGGCAATAGCTTGTTAGAGATGGACGAAAGGATTTCATGAACCCTAGCACTATCACGATCCAGGCTCATTAACTTTATTAAGGCTGAAACTTTAGTCTTCTAAAACGCTTGTGCTCGAACCTACGTTGACAGTAGCATGCTATTAAGATCCTAAGATCCTGCAAGTCAATTCAAATATTTATCCATCGTTGACATAGGACTATAGTTATGTATACATAGTTGCACTTAAACAAATGGGGTTTTCAATGTACTGAATCTGAATTGGAAGTGGCTTAGAACGATTAATCTGGCAATGAGATCTTTCCCAGATTGCAAGCCCAAATCCAACACCCATAGCGCAGGCTTCTTGTAAGACAGTCGCAGTCTAACACAGTCTATTCTCTACTAAAACATCACGAACTTATTTTTCTTAGTCGATGCCAACATTTGAAGCAAGTTCTTCCATTACAATGAAATAGGTGTTGATCACGCTATCGTTAAGAATGAGTTCGATAGACAAATAAATATCGCGAGACTAGATCAGCCCATTCGTCGTCGAATCAAGATTGATTTCATTAAAAAGTTTATTCAAGAATCTGAATTCGAACTTCGTCTTCAAGAAATAAAAAATAAAAAAGATCAAGAAAAGAAGAGAAGATGAGGAGCATTGCTTGCTTGTCAAGAACAGGAGGAGGAGGAGGAGGAGAACGGCCACCAGAATCCTTCATGTCCATCCATCGCTGCTCCGTATATAGCCGGAAATTGTTGGGCTTAACCATGAATCTTGGAATCCTATAAATGGAAGCATCCCCAGTGGTATGCAACACGACATTAACTTTTGTATATGCTTCTTGGTTAATACTTAATACAGTCAAATATAGGAGGGAGATTTGTTTTAATTTTCATGTTACGATGGAGGAAATATGTAATGTAAGATTTGAGACGAAAGCTAGGAAGAAGAGAAGGGGAGGTTGGCATCTCCTGACTCGAATCACCAAAGAATTCCTACAGTTTGGGGAATGGTAGTAGAAAGATATATATATATAACCTGTGAAATCTCGGCATTGGATGCTTCAAGGATCTTTGGATACCTGTGAAATCTCATCATTGCTTGTGTAGCTTTTCTGTAGTGGCCTCGGGCAATCAATGTATCTGCATCACCAGGGTCCATCCGAAGCTTTTACTTTGGAGCACGAGAGCATGGCATGCAGGGTCTACCGCAAGCGAGCACCACCACCTCGCTCAACCACCCTGCGACATGGAGTTATTTCGGCAAACCTTTGAGACAAGAATGGAAATGTCAACGGAGTCTCAGCTGCTAAGAAAAGATGATCCTTTTTTTTCTCTTCGGTTGATGGTAAAACACTCGCTTTGGGGGATGCAATGGCAGCAGTTGTGACGATGACATGAGTCGAGTCGGTAGCCACGAAGGAAGTGAGAGTGGTGCCTAACAGCGGTCATCATCATCATTCTTGTGCTTCCGGATGCAGTTCTGATCATATATAATCCAAGAATCAGGAGAACCGAGGCTTTGGCATTAGGAGAAGAACAGCAGCAAGAAGCTCCCTGCCGGAAAACAAGCAGCATTGTATCAGATAGCTTCTGTGCTTGGAAGAAAGCAAACTACAACACCAGAGCATCGCTTGTCGCTAACTGTAGAGATGCCAAAGCTGGTTCCTCCTCCGGAATGAAACTGCTCCTATATATTCCTCAATTTTATTCAAATTGAAATGCGAACTTAATAAGCTATTCCTCCTCAAGAATGCTGCTTCATACCTGATCTCGGAGCTCCATGTCCAGCTAGCATTAGGAGCATCTGGAAAGAGAGAGAGGCGAGAGAGGCCAACAAGCAATCCACCAAACCCACAGCCAATGTCAGCAAACCTAAGCTTGTAGAGTAGGGATAGAAATGAAACTCGAGCAGGAGTTACAGGGATCGGAAAGTGCGAGTCGCTGAGAGAGATGGCTGCGCGCTCTTGCTGGAGAGGAGCGTTTCCTGGGAAGGCAACCCGATCGACTTTATGCTCGTGCAATGTCAGTAGTAGATAACTGTGACACTCCAGAACAATGCTCGAGCTGTGGTTTGGTTCCTGGAGTGCCCACCAACATTTCAACAGGCATTTGAGCTACTCCCTCGGGAATGAGCAGCTCATCGATGACCCGACGGAAGTCGGCAAGATGGTAACCTGCTGCCGTCTCGAGTGATTTCATTTTGCAGGCACATCAACCGTGTCATTGCGTGGGAGATGAACTAAGTGCATGCATGAAACAATAAAAGAGGCCCATAACCGAGTTATGCACATCTTTGTAGCACGAGAATAAAGAGATCACGGTGAATCGGAAAGAGTTATCAGGCACGAGGAGAGCTCGACAGAGCATTCGGATCTCAAGTGAGTGTTAAGGGAGCCATCACCAGCTCTGTGTTGTTCCTCATCCGATGATGCTTTCGTGAACTGCGACTCTGTATTTTTACTGCAAGGTGACAACAGAGCCCGGACATTTTGTTTCTTCTTCTCGTGCACCAACTCCCATGCCTTGCCTTCCCTGCGGACTGCCACAAGCTCCCAACCCTCGAGCCATACCATAATGTCCCCGGAGTTGTCAGTTTGACCATGGGTCAACACTGCATTCCAACAGCACCCGTCGCATTTACCTGCTGCTGGAATCTTCCTGCTGCCCACCATGGCCGGTGGTGAATGGCTGGTCGGCTGGCTGGCTGGCTGGCTACAGGCAAAAGTTATCACCCGACTCTGCACCGCAAGAGACTTGAGTTCACATGCCTCTCGCGCAGGTTTTCTTCCCCACTTGATCTATTATTATATCTGCCGGGGAAGAAGACAGAGGAGGCAAACGGATGGACTGACAGAGAGAGAGAGAGCTACCGACTCCACCGTCGGTGGCTTTAGCGTGTCATCGAAAGATAACCAACCAAATGGGTCGATTTGGGCAGAGTGCAAACAGTGTGATGCCGGGCCCCAGTTTGACCGAACCTTGACTGGGCTTCCTCCTCAAATTGCCCGGGAATTTGATGGTTCTCCGTTAACATTTGACCTACGACCGTCTGATGTCATCATAAGTAGAGAGTAGTGAACATAGTGTGATCGAACTGATTTAGTATCAAACCGGATCAATTACAGCCCTTTTGGGTATAGCATTTTTTTTTCATAGGGTTATAATATATTTTATTACTTAACTAAAAGCATTATGATCCTATTCATAATTATCATGACTTAATTTTAATTAATTTAAATTTTAGTTAGAATATCTTTGAATAGACTTATAGTGTTTTTGTCACCAAATTAAAACATTGTAACCCTGATAAAAAAATACATGATCACTCAATTTTGGTCAATTGTAATTTTCATTGTCGACAAATATTAATTTTACTATAACCATGGAAGGATTGTAAAATTATTAGTATGAGAATTTGAATCATTTTGGGTGAACTTTATGATGGTTTAGTCCTAATTTAAAACAAACCATAATATTAATGCTACTTTTTTTTTCTTTCTCACTTTATCTGAACTTTAGGTTTAAATATTTTAAAAATATTTAGAGAATTCATCTTAAGATTTTTTTTAATCTTTCCCTATATTTATGTCGGGTACACTATTATTAGAATAATATTTTGATACTACAATATATAAAATGTGATACTCCGACTTTACCACTTATATACATAATCTAAAAACTTACTTTCATATGATTTTTCATTATAAATTAACTGCTTCTAAGGGTATACTTATTCCATGAGATTTTTGTCGATACGGATTCTACGAAAGGATCAATATATATAGTTTTACTCTTAAATATTTTAAAAAATATTTTCGTAACTCAAATTTTAATTTTTTTAAGATTAGAAAGGAGAAACGGTACCATTGTACCAAGGTTAGCCCTCGATAAATTAACTATTGCTCCAAACTCTATTTATGTTATAATTTTTTAGTCTATAAGTATTTCAATCTAATAAACTAGTGATTATAATACTTGAAGGAATGTAAATATTTTACTAAATTTTTTAAGTATATATATATATATATGAATAATTTTATAGTTTTTTTTCTTCAATCTTATTTTTGGCAAGATATCTAGAACATCCTATAATTAATTTAAAACACTATATAGATATTTTAAAAAAAATATTATTATTGATATGATCTTCTCTCTCTCTCTCTCTCTCTCTCTCTCTCTCTCTCTCATGACACTATTTGTTATATTTGTAAGCTTACAATTTGCTTGGAGTAAGGCTAGGAGTCATTAAGTGATTTATAGTGTGTGTTTTTTAATTTCTTATGATTTTTTTATTTTTGGTGAGGTATCCAAAACATTGCATAACTTTTAAAAAAACATTATAATTGACATGATCATCGCTTATGCTATCATTAGATTTATAACATTAGAAGACTATATTTATAGGCATTTTCATTGTTTTGGCCGAGGTTAAGACTTATTAGGGTTTTTTTATAGTGTTTTTGATGATGTCTAAAAAAACAATATAGGTAATCTAAGACACTATAATTGACATTATCTTCTACTTTTTACTACATCATTTATCATAGAGTAGTAATATAAGACCATATTTATAGTTTATTTCAGCTAAGGTTAGGAGTCATTAGGTTGATTTATAATGTATTTTTTGAGGTGCCCAAAACACTACATAATTTTGAAAAAAAATACTATAATTGACATCAACGTCTGCCTCCCTCTTACAATATTATTGGTTGTGTAATATTAGAAGATTATATTTGATAGCTTAGTTGAGATCAGTAGTCATTTGATCCACAATATTTTCTTTCGGTTTTTATAATATTCAACAAGATATCCCAAATATCGTATAGCAGCTATTCACAAGTATTGACATGATCTTATCTTTTATGATATTATTTATCATAAAATATTAAAAGATAATATTTGTAAGTTTGTAATTTGTTTTGACTGAAGTTATTAGTCAATAGAATGATTTATAAATTTTTTTATTCTTTATAATATTTTTTTGTGAGGTATCCAAAATACTATATGGCTTTTGAAATTATCATAATTGGCATGATCATTTATCTTTTATCATATTGTTGATATATATATATATATATATATAATATTATTTTCGTTGCACCCTCGCCTTATCATAAAATATATACATCGAAGAACAAAACCTCACATCATTCTGTACTCCCATCTCTCTCTCTCTCTCTCTCCGCTACCGTAGTCTCTTCTTCTCCCCCTCCGGCCTTCCCCAGCCCGCTGCCTCTCTCTTTTTCTCTATCTCTCTCTACGTCTTGCTCTATCTCTCTGTGTGGGGGCTTTTGGTGTTCCGCGGCGATGGGAAAGCGATGAGGAGACCATGCCGTTCACGCCATCAGACCACGCCTCCTGCGGCGACCTTTTGTGCAGGGAAGAAGCTAGTGTACTCGCCGGCGACTCGCCGGGCGGCCCCGCGGGTCTGGCCGAGTTCCCCGATGAGTCGGACGAATCCATCGCCGGGCTGATAGCGGCGGAGGCGGACTACTCGCCCGGGTTCGACTACCCGGACCGGTTCCGGTCCAAATCGCTCGACTCGGCGGCGCGCCAGGAGGCCGTCGCCTGGATCCTCAAGGTCCCCGCCGCCGCAGGCTATCTCGATTCTGTAGTGATTTGCTATCTCGAGCCGGATCCCCTTACCGTCCTCCGGCGGAAGTCTGAGTGCTCTATTGTTATTTCTTTTCAGGTGCACGTGTACTACGGTTTCCGTCCATTGACGGCGTATCTTGCCGTCAACTACTTGGATCGCTTCCTCTCTTCTCACCGCCTGCCGGTTTGTTCATTCCCGGTGTTCTTCGCTCCTCTTCTCTAAATTACATTATAGTTTGGGATTTCCCGAGACTCGAGGAATGATAAATAACCAATGCTAAAATCTTTAGACATCTTTGGTTGTTTTGCAGCATCATTTAAGGTCACTAAGTTCGGCCACACAAGGGAGTTCAATGAGAAGTAAATGAGAAAGTATGTTCCTGTGGATTGTGGATAGAAGGGTGGTTGTAGATTCATTAATATTAGTAGAACATCTGGAGGCAAATTGAAAAATAAATTTTTTTTGTTTGTGCCATAGAGGAAAAAACTCTAATAGTTTTTCTTTGTAGAGGAAGAGAAAAAATCTAGTTTTTTTTGTCTGCACCATAGAGGAAAAAAAAAATCTAGTTTTTTTTGTCTGCACCATAGAGGAAAAAACTCTAATAGTTTTTCTTTGTAGAGGAAGAGAAAAAAATCTAGTTTTTTTTTCGTTTGTGCCAATTTGGATGATGATGCAGAGTTTTGGAAGAAAAAAAAATTCTAATTTTTTTTGTTTGTGCCAATTTGGATGATGATGCAGAGTTTTGGGGCATGAGCAAATATGAGAGTGCAAGCCTTGGCCTTGCGGCCAGGTTGCTCGCCCGGGTGAGCCTGGTCCCCTGATCGCCCTTTTTTATGCTTTCGGCTTGGATTCCTAAATTTGATGCTTCCTTCTGTGTACTATCGAGACCATATGGAAAGGAAAGTGATCATTTACACTCGGTTAGAGGGGTTGGTTTACCTAACATTTCTGGTCGGTCCAGAAAAATTAGGAAAAGAACAGGATTGGATGGTGGAGAATAGTAGTCTTCTCCTCCACAAAGTTAGCATTCACATGTACTTTTTTAATTGCTAACTTGGGGGTGACAATGATCCTAGCTGCATCATGGAACCTTTTCATTATTATTATTATTATTTTTTTGTCTTAGGAATATAGGTAATCTCATACATGTTCGATCTGCCCGTGCAGCAAAACGAATGGGCATTGCAACTTCTGTCGGCGGCATGCCTCTCCCTAGCTGCAAAATTGGAGGAGACCCTGCTCCCATCCCTATTAGACTTGCAGGTAAAAAAAGAAACCCGAACACAATTTATTGCCACACGGTGAACCTTCATGTGGTCAACTGTGTTTGCTGATCTTCATTTTTGATTTGCTTAGGTTGAGGGTGCAAAGTTCATTTTTGAGCCTCGCACGATTCTCAGAATGGAGCTTCTTGTGCTCAACGCATTGAACTGGAGACTTCGATCTGTGACACCCTTCGCCTTCATTAATTTCTTTGTTCGCAAGATCGACCCTTCAGGAAAACATGCAAGATCTTTGGTCTCACGGGTCACCGAAATTACATTGGCAACAACTAAAGGTTACGCAATTATGATTGTCATTGCAATGTGAATAATTAAGAATTGCATTCTCGATTTAAGCTGAAACATTTGGTGTAACAGACACAAAGTTCCTAAGTCACTGCCCATCATCGCTTGCTGCAGCTTCCATTATTCGTGCAGCCGATGAGGTTGAGGATCTAACATTTGTCGATCCTGGAATTGCAGCATCGTGGTGCGTCGGATTAACAGAGGTGAGAAAAATTCAGTCTTGAAGTAGCTAAAACTGTGCAGCTTTGATAGAAAAACGCATGCTACGCTACATTTTTCCTTTTTGTAGGAAGGGATCGCCGATTGCTATCAATCGCTGAAGCAAGCAATCCTCGATGGCACGAGGAGAGAGCCTCCGATGATTCTTCCCCAACTCAGAGTTACCACCCCAACGAACATGGGGCCAAGTGCATCATCCTCTTCTTCCCCGCCCAATAAAAGAAGGAAGCTGAACAACAATCGCTAATGGGTGGATAATGACAAGGAGAGTTTACAGGAAACCCGATAAGTTTTTTTTTTTTTTTCCCCTATGTAGTGGGCTTCGTAAAATCAGCTGCATAATTCTACGATGCGTAGGCGATTTCTTTTTTTTTTTTTTTTTTGGATTCGCAGACTCCTCATTATTTTTCAGAGGAGTTTGTGGATCTGAGTGAAGCAATTAGGATTCTGGTTTACGACTCTGTGTCTAACCAGGAAGTAAGCTGGGTGGATGATTAATTTTTTTTTGGTTCTTTCTTTCTTGAGGTTCTTTCATTTGTGGGTCTTTGCCATCTATCTTTATAGGCTATGATAGCAAAGCGTTGCAGATTCTCAAGGGAGGGGGATCTGCCATTGTTTTCTGGTGGTGAGGGTGGAGGGACATGATTTCTACAGCCCACGGTGAGAATGAGGCGGCGGTCAAAGATGCGGGTAACCGGTACATGTCGAAGGATAGATTCCAAATGGCAGTTTGCGCCAGATCTGCTGTCGGCGGGCCAGTGTCCTCCTCGGCCACATCAGTATGTAGTATTGGGTTTTCTTTGTGCGATTGTAAGGATCTTTAATGGTATTGTTTTGGACCTGGAGAGGATGTATGTTCCATCCGGCTTCAGGCTGCGTCTGTGCGTTGGAAAAGCTACTCTACAGTTCCATGTCCTTCCTCAACAGAGCAATAATTTTTGAGTGAGATTTCATGCCTTTTGTTAGCATCGGCTGCTACCTTTGCGGACGTATAATGCTAATGCGTTAAGATAACATGAGCAAAGTGAGTTCCTGCAATGGTGAAGGCGAGTAAAGTGGCATCTGCAGGTTGGTCGATCCACGAGATGTAGTAGTACGTGGGAAATGTGGCAGTCATTGCATAAAATTAAGAGATGGAGTTGTGAGTGATTGCCAGATGCTGGCACTGTAGGCGGATGTCCTTGCGGCATCGTTTTGTAGGCGAGGCAGAGTGGAAAAGCAGGCTCACGAGCCATACAACCGGACGTTCCCAAGAGCACTTTAAAGCGCAGAGAGAGAGAGCAGCTTTACTCCCGTTCCTGCTTTGGCCTTGACTGAAGAGACTCATCTTGCGTGAGCAGGATACATGGCCAGAGAGAGAGAGAGAGAGAGAGAGAATAATGGAATGGGACTGGGGACATGGCATCAGATTGGGATGGGATGCATCCAAACAATACAGCTCGAATGAGTGCGGTACGGAGTAGAGGCATCTCATCTGGCCTCCCGCGCCTCCTGCTGCTGCTGCTGCTGCTGCTAACGAACTCATGGCCATGGCCGATGCTGCAATTTCGAGTTGGGACCATGGCTGCTGTTGCTGCCGGCCAACCTGCAATCTTTGGCATGGTTCACATTGTCACGTTCATTAGAGAGAGAGAGAGAGATAGAGAGCATCAGTTCTGGTACGTCTCTCTGGTGCAAATAATAGTTTGGGGGAAGAAGAAGAAGAAGAAGGTTGGTGGTGATGCTTTTGCTTCTGGGTTTCTGAAGACCATTCTCCATCGTCCCAAAAACACTGCAGAAAGCAGCAATTTTGAGATACTCCTCTTTGATTTGGTATGGTAAAAATAATATTTTTGATCTATATTCATATACTTTAACTTGTTGTTCTATGCTTAATGTAAAAATTAATGCTTATGTATACTCAACTAATACTTCACGTAACATTGAGAATGGTATTTCTAAATAGTATTTACTTCAATCTTAAAATTTAAAAATATGAGTATGTCATTTATCATATTTATTAAGTATAGACATCATCAATCATATCACCAAGTGAGAATAATTTATATTTTTATTTGTATACTAGTTGTGGTTTGACGTACGAGTGTCTTTTGATGATTTAGTCTTTTTATTAGAAAAATAAAAAGATATATACCATGGTCAATGTTTATTCCTAATATATCTGTTAAAGGAGAACAAGGAATAATGTCCTTCTATCTAATACTAATTTATTCTTATCTTTTTCTGATATTTATCTCAAATGCTAATAATCTAATGAGGCTATGGCTTCTTCTCAACCATTATTATTATTATTATTATTTATAATATCTCGATTAATTTCATGTAAAAAATAAACAAGACTGGGCTTAGCATTTCCATCCAGGTTATCGACTGTTGGAATTCCTGGCAAGCCCGGTCGATGGCTTGGATGATTACATTGTTCTTGCTTGCCATCATCCTCCTCAGATGTGCTGTGTCTTTTGTTGAGATTAAAGATAGAGACCATAATGCTGGAGCTTGAACAAGTCTTCATTGGTTTTTTGGACTTGCGAGAACATATTTCTTGTTGTTTGTACTTTGAATCTTCTCTACCGAACTCGGTTCTCTCCGATCAGCTCTGTGGTTGGTGTCGAGGTTGAGCCCGTAACAACAATGTTCAGCAATGGCGGCTCTTCCCAGTTTTGATCTGCAGTGAAACCCAAGGTTGATGATGATGAAGCCAACTCCCCCACCAGTTCTGCCTACCTGCCATGAGAAGCAAACCAAGGTCATTTGTTCTCTGCAAATTCCTCATCGGTTGAGCTAACAAGGGAAGAAGCAGGTCGAGAGTGGTTGTGCCCACCCTGCTGAATTCTCCACGTAGCTTGGGCTCCCATGCCATGTCCATTAAGATGGTTCCTGCTCTCTCCCCCTCCCTCCCATGCCGAGGCTCCGCTGCAGCATGGAGTGGAGTGTGATCCAGAAGAAGGTCGGCCCTCTGCTGTGGCTACTGGTCATCTCCACCGTCCTTGTCCTCTTCATCATGCACTCATCCCCCGCTTTCAGCGTCAGCATCAAAGCCGTTCTCACCCAAAGCGCTTCTCTCCCCGCTAACACCAGCGGTGTGACGCCGGTGCACGACAGTTCTTCCTCCCCGCAACTCTCTGCCGGTAACTTCACTGCACCACGTCTGTTCCATTGCTCGGCAGTGTTGATGCATGACGACGGTAACTTCCTTCTTCCGTCGGTGCAGATGGCATCGAAGAGCAATGCGACACATCCAAGGGCAAGTGGGTGAAAGAACCAGGAGCATCGATCTACACCAACCTGACATGCCCGACGTACCCTGACATCAACAACTGCGGCAAGTATGGCAAGGACCAGAGCTATTTGTATTGGAGATGGCAGCCGGATGGTTGCGACATTCCGAGGTTCGAGCCCGAGACGTTCTTGAACATAGTCAGAGGGAAGAGGATGGCCTTCGTCGGAGACTCCCTCGCCCGGAATCAGATCGATTCTTTGCTATGCCTCTTGTCTCAGGTGACGCCTTATGCCTTCATTGCCGGCGCTAATTCGACGCCGGAGATTAGCCGAAGCTACGACCTGCAACATGATGCGCTAATTCTGGTGCAGGCAGAGACTCCAAGGGAGGTTTCCAGGGATTCAAGCGGGAAGGACGTGACATGGTACTTCCCACCGCACGATTTCACCCTCATGGTCATGTGGACGGAGTATTTCGTGGAAGCAAGACCAAGAATCGTCAATGGGACAGCCTCGAACTCATTCGAGATTCACCTGGACAGGGTGAGCACCAGCTGGGCGGAGAAGCTTCCCGGTGTGGATTATGCCGTCCTCTCCGGCGGCAACTGGTTCTTCAGAGGGATCCATTTGTACGAAGAGGGAAAGATCGTCGGCTGCGTCAACTGCAGGGAGCAAAACCTGACGGAGTTCGGCGTCGCCGTGACCATCAGAAGGGCGCTCAGAACAGCCCTGCGGTTCATAAGTTCGTGCGAGGATTGCGAAGGGCTTGTCACCTTCTTGAGGACCTTCACATCGTCACACTTTGAGAACGGCTCTTGGCTCACCGGAGGATACTGCAACAGGACTCAGCCACTGAACGAGACTCGGACGCCCCCGGATGATGTCGCATGGGAGATCAGAAAGATTCAGCTGGAGGAGATCGAGAGAGTAAGAGGGCAAGAGAGCGGTGGGAAGACGAGGTTCGGGGTGTTGGATGTCACCGAGGCCATGATGCTGAGGGCCGACGCGCATCCCGGGGATCACTGGACCAAGAAATCTAAGGCGAGCGTCAACGACTGCCTGCACTGGTGCTTGCCCGGGCCTATCGATATGTGGAGCGATCTACTGCTCGCGACTCTCGAGAAAAATTTTCTACCTTCTTAGTTGAACACTTTGCACATTTCTATCATTCAGATCCCGTAAATTCCACAACATTTTGTTGGTTCTTGAATGCAAACAGTTCTTGAAGCAAAGATTTCTCTCTATCTCAAATGGCAAAAGAAATCTTCAATTGGATGCTGCTTAACATACAAAAACCTGGTCCGACAAATCTGAGTTCTTCGCTTATGCTCTCGAATTGGCGGCTATGATGAGTTGCAGCTCCTTCACGCACTCGGCCATGGATGGCCTCCCGCCGCTTTCCATGCGGACACAGCGCGCAGCCAGGTTTACAAACATGGAGATGGAGTCCATGGTGTACGAGCTTTTAGCCATGTCAGGATCGACCACCTTTCGCAACTTCTTTCGATCATTCAAGAGACGTCGAACCTAGAACACACATGCGAGAGCGAGCCTTCGTGAGCTTACTGCGTTGAGCCCTGATGTCGTCCTGCAATTGAAAGCCCCGTACCTGGAACACAAGATTTTGTTCGGAAGGACCCTGGTTGAGTTCCACTGCTCTGCGACCGGTCAACAGTTCAAGCAGGACGACGCCGTAGGCGTAGACATCACTCTGTAAGGTGAGCTTTCCTGTCTGCAAGAATCGAGGAAATCTCATTAGAATCGAGGAAATCTTCATGACACTGAAGCGTGAGATGGTTGACTTTTGACATACTGACTCTAAAAGTCAATTCTGATACATTAATCTATTTTAACCGGAAGAAAGCACGAAGCAGGGCAGTTCAGAAACTGGTGAGAGATCGCAGCAAAGCTTGGAAACCATTTACGAATCATAATTCGCTAAGAAATCAAGAGGAGGTAGATGCATACCAATGCGTACTCAGGATCGAAGTAGCCAAAAGTACCGAGGAGCTTCGTGGTTGCGTATATATCCTCACCATTTGGCATTAGCTTGGCGAGTCCAAAGTCGGAAATCTGAGGAGTTCAGCGATCATCACTGTAGCACCAGAAGTCGCATTAGATTCACAATTCATGGATGCTCGATCTCTTCATTACCTTGGCCTCGAAGTATTCATTCAAGAGAATGTTGGAGGATTTGAAGTCTCTGTGCACGACGGGAATGCCGACAGCAGAGCTGGAATGGAGATAAGCCAAAGCCCTTGCGGCTCCGAGTGCTGCCTTCAGCCTCAAAGCCCAGTCCAACTTTGTTTCCCGAATTCCTTCGTCGGCAACATGAATGGAGGGGAGAAATTTGATTGAGAATGATGTTTACAGAGAACGGATTAAGATGATACCGGAACTCGATGGAACCAACCATTCAAATGATCCTGAAGGTTTCCATTCGGCATGTACTCGTAGACCAGAAACCGATCCTTCCCGTCGGCACAGTATCCGATCAGCGCTACCAAATTTGGATGTTCCAGTCTGCTCAAGATGTCTACTTCTACTCGGAACTCGCGTTCGCCGTCGGTTTGCTTACAAGGAGGTAAATCCATCTTCTTGATCGCCACAACCTATAAATTGTTTGATGCATGTCAGTGCGAGAAAGCATCGAAGCAGGTGTCTGTACAAAATCCAGTTCTCTCTGTTGCTTCACTGACTTAGAAAACTCACGAACCTCTCCGTTCCTCAGAACTCCCTTGTACACCCGGCCGAATCCTCCCTTTCCGAGCAGGTTCTCTTCATCAAACGAAGATGTTGCCTCCTCCATTTCCCTGAGAGTGAAAACGGACGAGCAATTGCGCCTTCGGAAAGAGGGCTTCTGTCCCTCGAGTTGCCAGTAATCGACAGGCTTGTACATCCCTGTCGAGAGACGAAGAGATTCGTTTCGGTAATTTTGAGAAGAACCATGGTTCTTAAAAATCAACAAGAAAAATGGATAACATCTCGCACAAGGGTCCACATGATCGTGGGATTTGCTTCTTCTTCTCTTGTTCCATGCCGAAACAATGTTGAAGGGCATGTTGACCACCACCCACCCCCCTCGAAAAAGCTGAATCAAATTGCAGAAAACGCAGAATTCCTGATTTCAAGAAGAAGAAGAAAAAATTAGCCCACCGTCAGCTAAAAAACCAAAATAGCATCATGCAAACAGGACTCGAGCATCAAAACCGTCGAACAGTGCCAGAAAACACTTCAGAATCAGAAGATGAGAAGACACCAACCAGGAGAAGGACAAAGCAATCTTGGAACAAGAATGACTTGCACAGGGAGAAATCCAGCTAAATCACAAAAGGAAAACAAGAAAGTAAGCGACGTAACATTCATCTCGCGGGAACAGCATGGAAGTTGCCCTTACTCCGGGCAAAGAACCCAAGACCGAAGCTCAAACACACGCACCTCAGGGGAAGGCTGCAGCAATTCCCTGAGGGGGGGCTGAAGGAGGAGGAGGATAGATAAGGGAGAAGGGAAAGGGACGAGGAGGACTCACTTGGGAGTTAAGAATGAAAGGTAAGTGAGGGTGGGAGAGCAAACAACCACCACCGAGTCACAGTTCCGGCAAAAGGAGTAAAGAGAAGAGAAGGGGTACGTGCAGGATAAGCAAAGCAAAAGGCAGCAGCGATGTCGAAAGAGAAGGACGTGAGTTCGAAGAGGAGAGGTGGCGGGAAGAGAGGCCAAGGAAAGGACGGGGGATTCGACCGTTACACGCGGTTTGGCGCACCGGGTGGTGAGAGCTGGTGAGAGGAAGCTTTCAGTCACTCGCCTGTCCTGATGTCATCATCTTCTTCTTCTTCTTCTTCTTCTTCATTTATTAATATGTATTGTTAATTCTGATTAGATTTGATTGAATCATCGGATGTTAATTTTTTTTTTATTTCGGACGGCGATGTGATCTATTGCTGATTCTTGTACTCGATTCAGGCTACAAAAAAATATATAATTATGTTTTATTTTGCCATATCAGAGTGGATAAAGCAAACTTCAGGTGTAGGGGCCCATTTATGTGCTGGATGTGTATGGAAAACAAATCATTTTAATTATCTTTGCCTTTTGTTCCCCAAAGATAAAGACCATCATCATCATCTACGGCCTTGCCCGGGACATAATAATCTTTTAGCTGATGGAATGAGACAAATTTAGAATTGATTAAGGTTGGTTGCCACCTGCTACGATCATAGTGTGTCATCGTTGATTGATATCTACAATTAGATGTGTCTACGTTGTTGCATACGTAAAGCAACGTCGGTCTTCCCATATTATTCTCGTCTTCCCAGCGTCTGAAATAGATAATAATTGAGATTTTGCAGATTATTTATTGGAAAATGGCTGTTTCTTGCACGCTCGATGTATTCCCAGTTTCGTGAATGGATCATATCATCGATGCTCTGGGTTGCGGCAAAGCACCCAACTCTGGTAAGTGTGCATTCTTGGATGCATGCATGGTGGCGTCTGGGAGTCGTACATCTGTCTTCTTCTTCTTCTTCTTCTTCCTCTTCTTCTTCTTCTTCAAAACCTGTTAAACGACAACGGAGCATGCTTCTCGTTATTGGACGGTGGGTATGGTGTTGAGCGTCTCGTTTCTTCCTTTACTGCAAGGAGAAGCATGGAATAACGGGCCAGGTTGCCATTGCCAGAGCAGCATCATTGCAAGTTATTGGTTGCTTTAAATCCGAGCTTTTTCTTAGGGACCAGCAAAGTTAGGTTAGAGGATAAAGCTAAATGTGAAGCCTCATCTGCTATCATTAATTATAAACCAAAATGATTGTGCAAGATAGATAGATTGCAACAAGTTTTATTTACCTCCCACATGTAAAAACGCTACGCAAGAATTATTTCATGGTTTGGTAGCCAGAATTGAACCTGATGTTTATTATTTTGCCTCTTCTCTTTCTCTTTGTTTTCTTCTCCTTGTTTGACTCAAACTCATACTCTAATCCATGAACAAAAGACAAAGTTGACAGGAAGATATTGATGATTCCCACATTTCCTCTCTCTCTCTCTCTCTTTCTATAAATCTGTGTGAAAAGTCAATTCCATTACCTGGAATATCACAGAGTAATTGAAATCATTCTCATTCTCATTTCAAGTCGAAATAATTCGATGCACAACACAACCAAAAGAACTGCAGCATGAAGTATCTTCATGCCCACGCATGGACCATGAAAAAAACACTAAAAATCATCATCTATATGTACTAAAATTGATGATTCCTTGATTTCCATATGAACATATGTAAAGGAACAGCGAGACATATAAACAAAGAAAAGCCTTTTAAATTTCTGCATACGAATCCATAAGAAATTTTGGTTTATCAATCTTCTACACAGATCTGGCTCCAACTCGAATGCTAAGTTCTCAGCAGAAAAAAAAGTGCATTAAAGAGGGAAAAGGAACGACCTCAAAGAAGACACAGTAGACCTTCTCGCTCTCCCTCTCTCTTTCACAGATCTATGGAGAGAGAGGGTAGAGAAAAAGAATCAAGACCTCCTCAAGAATTGCACGTACACAATCTGCTTTATATCATGAAACAAAAGTCAACAACTATCTTAGGCACATCAAGTAAACTCAATATGACAGGATTTAGGGGGACAGAATTAAGGATGCATTTGATCTTAAGATCGTACAACATGAACCGGCTAATCATCCACAACTAATCAATCGATTAAGCTGAAAACTCCATGAATCAAAAACCGCTGTAATTGGAACATGTATTACATTCCCTTAATTCCAACACTATTACAGCCCACAGCACATCCGTTCATATCCATGTAGCTCATGGCAGGTACAACTCGGAAAGCTCTCTCAGGGCATGCACTTGCAGCCTCAGCAGGAATATATAGTCGGCGGTGCGCAGGAAGAGCTGCTCCGGCTGCAACCGCCTTCCGCCGGGCACAAGCCTCTGCAGCGTCCTCACCTTCCTCTCCACCGCCGCCGCCGCCGCCGCCGCCGCCGCACGCGAAGGCCGCCTCCCTTTCCCTCGGCGGCTCATGCCACAGATCCCATGGCGTGTGGATCGGTTCAACCTATGGAAGCCACCCTGTCTCCACCTTGCCCCCTCTAGCCATGCCTTTCCCATAAGAAAGAAGATGAACGAGAGCAACGTGGCTTGAAGAAAAGAGAAGACGAATGAGATTATAAATGAAGCGTGAAGGGCGGAAGATATATAGATAAGACTTGAGAGAGAGAGAGAGAGAGAGAGAGAGAGAGATGGTGCTAAAAGCCATGTTGGACAGCGGGGGCGGAAATTCCAAAGCATGGCGGCATTTTGTCGTTTAGCTGGACGTGGGCTCATGACAGACGCCGCGGCAATCCCGGGGCACGTGTCTGACAGCTCTGGCACGTGGGCCGGAGAGTGTGACGTGTTGACAACTGTGCCGAGCATTTGACTGCGGCCGCTCCACGTCAACTGTGCCCGGGTTTTACTGCGTGCGTGCATGCATGCATGCATGCACGCGTGTCATTGTACTACACGAAAACCTGCAACTTGTCTCTCGCCACGTCTGAGATCAGCTTTTGTTTCTTTGCTTAGCCATGTTTTGATCCTTCCCATACATGACTACTAAGTATTTATATTAAAGATTATGATTAGAAAAAGAGAGAGGCTATTTTCCTTCATTTTGGAAGTGTTTTCAAACAAAGCCTATTATTTAAAAAAAAACAGTTTTCCTAATTAAAAAAAACTTAAATTGTCACTTAAAAACTTTTAGTTTATTATGATCATTAAAACAAAAATAATGTAAGGCTTATTTTAAAATACTATAAATGAGTCAAATAGAACCAAAACATACTCGAAATCACTTCATTTATTATATTAGAATTCATATATGTATTTATAATAGTTTAGAAAAAACATCTCTTAAATATAATTCAAAAAATATCTTATTATGATATTTTGATCATAATAATAAAAATACTATAAAATTGTTGTGTTAACATAGGCTTGCTGGGAATGCACACAATAAAATTCTGCGTACAAAATCCACATCTTGTGGTGCATATAGATGACCTGTTAGTGAACGGTTGACTCCGAGTCAGGTTTGCAGCACTGGGGAGAAGTATAAACAAGACATTAAAACTGTTGACTTATGCGCACAGCTAAGGGTTGAAACGTGAACTATAGAGACTAGATTCTTGCATCCAGCTAGGTTGGCTTCCTAGCTCAATCTAAACATAGACCCCAAATCCCTATCGAGGAGCTAAATATATAATAGCTGAGTTGAAAGATTCTGTCGTCTGTCTGTCTTATGGTCAACCATCCACAATGTATACGTCCCCCAACAATGCTGAGTAGAGAGAAGGTGACCGAGTACCCCAGTAGCGATAGCCTTGTTGATTCAACCAGCCCAACGCGCACAAATACCATGCAAAACATGGATCCTTCTGATGCCCAAACTGCTGATGAGCCGCCATTAATTGACCTCCAACTTGGTAGACGTCGATGAACGTAATGGATGTGGACGACAGAATGATGAGCACTCGAGTTTTCGGTGTGGAGTCGAGCAGCAGCTAGAGGGAGTGGGAAGGGGGACCATCGGCGAGGAACATGGCCAGCTTAATCCAAGAGGAAGTGCATTAGCAAGTGAACAAAGCGGCTTCTTGTCGATGCATGGCCTTCTTGCCTTAGCTGTTGCGTTAGGTGGTAGAACGGGACGGCTGCACATGGAAGCACATGATGGACTCTCCTCCTCCTCCTCTGCCTCCTCCTCCTCCTCCCATGTCCGTCCGTCAAGTACTAATCGACAGGGAAGTGTGGGTGCCACCCCTACTCCGAAAGTCCAATCTTCTCCCTCTCATGCTTGGCTAAGTTAATATCTTGCGAAGCTACCATTTGTTTTCAGAAAAAAAAAGGTTGATGCGATGGCCACCTTGTGGATTTTGGCCAAAGCTTACCCTTATAAGTTCACAATTTTGTTGTCGTCCTCGTGTGTGCTACGAGATCTGGCCCTCGTCTCATAGCACATTGCATATTTGCAAAGCACGATGGTGATGAAGCTCGCGCCCGCCACCCTTTTCTTTGCTACAAAAGTTGGAGAGAAGCTTTGGCTGCACATGCACGAGTAGTCGCTAGCCATCTTCAACCTTCGGCATTCAATGGAGTTAAGAGGCAGCAGGCCCCGCTAGTTGACATAACCATACGAGAGAGAGAGAGAGAGAGAGAGAGAGAGCAGTAGGGTTCGTTCGGTCCATGTCTGGGGGTTGCTCGGGGGCAATAATCTTTGGGAAGCGGACGTGGTCTCCGGGCCACATACAGCATCGGGGTTAGGTTTTAGGTCGCTCATGGGGCAGAAGAGTTTTAATGGTGCATGTGCTGGTGGTGGAGCTAATGATGCAGCCAGCACTTTGGAAGAGGGGAGCAAGTGGGGTGGCCATCCATGAATGAGGTCTCATGTGGCCGTAGGTTTGACACCACCCACCGATGAGATGTTGGGGTAGCTGCCTTGTGGAAGGCCGCTCTTCTTTTCGGCTGTCAAATGTTCAACTGCATCACCTAACTCACTCCAAGAAGAAGAAGAAGAAGAAGAAGAAGAAAGAAGAAGAAGAAGAAGAAGAAGAAAAGATAAAAAGGAGGCGGAGGAAGAGATATCTACGTTCACTTTTAAAAGTAATTTAAAAATGTTTTTTAAAAAATTAAAATAAAATTATAAATAATAAAAAAAGGGGTTATGGTAATTTTTTAAGAGCATTAAAATTTTTGATCTATTATATTTTCAATGCACAAAATCCAAACCCAAGTCTGACCAAGACCCGATCCATGTCAACCCAACTTGAACGTGGATTGGGTTTAAGAGTCGGGGAATCCGGGATCCGCAATTACCGGATCTAGGATTCGGATGCCGAGTGGATCCAACCCGATAACCCTGAGAAGCCGTCGCAAGCGTCCATGGGGAAAGCCCAATGCATGAACCGAGAAACCCGACGGCCCCCGTGAACGTTACATCGACACGAGGCAAGTCTCTTCCCCAATCTCTCTCTCTCTCTCTACCTCTTTTCCTCTTCGTCCCCGATCGGGCATCCTTCCGTCTCCTCTTTCTCGCCTCCTCCCCTTCAGGCTTCATGTAACGCTGGTCGTCGGAGCTGGAGTCACCGCCGTCGCAACTGTAAGAGATGCTTACCGGCGCATCCTAGATTTGTTTCTGGTTTATATGGATTTGCTTGATGCTGATTGATGTACGCAGATGCGTTACATAGATTTGTTGTTCGGATTTTGATGCGCATTGGTGCCCATCAAAACTATTAGCTTTTGCTCTTCCCTCTTGTTCTGCCGCACGATGCATGAATGCTCAAATTACAAGTGGGGCAAAGTAAGCAACTGGGAAGATGATCCCGAGACCATGTATGTGTATGCGTTCGTGATGAGAAAGTAATGAAACGAACCAAAAACATTGGATCTGGAAGAGGTGATTTGTTTGTTTTATCATGGAGCTGCATTAAGTGCTCTGGGAAACAACATATAAATCTTCATAGCAGAAGTGGTTTATTCTCTCAGCTATCGAACTAGATTTAGTTTGTTCTTTTTTTTTTTTCACTTATATTTGTTGCTCCTTATGAAGAGGCGAAAATGCATTGAGCATGACTGCAGTAGGTACGTGTAAATTGGGAAACAAAGCATACATTTGGAACAGTTAATTAAAATCTTATGCGGTGCTGTTGTAGCAGTGCACATGTTCTGACTTGCTGTAGAGTACAACCCCAAACATGTAGCTCAACATGTTTCAATATGCAACAGCTTTTCTTTTGATAAAATTTATTTGGTAATATCCGAGCATGTTACGTTACAATTACAATGTGTTTTAACTGCAGGAACCTGCCTTGCTCTAGTTTGACTGTTTCGTTGATGATGCATAAATAAAAGTAGGAACAGAGTCAAACCAATTGTATGTAAATTTTTTCTCTTGCTATGTTCCTAAGATATGGTATATTCTGTATTCCTTTGTTGTTTCATGGAATCAACATTCTATTTTCTTCAATAGAAATTTATGCATATCAAATGACTATTGCTACATTGAATTACTTGTTTTTTTGCATATATACATATCCTTAAAAAGATAAGATTTACTTCTGGACATCTTCTTGCTGTATCTTTTCTGGGTCTTAGTTAACTATCGGCACGCAGCAGGTCGGACTGGAAGATAATTTACCGTAAGATGTCTTCTCCAAGCAAGAGGCGAGATATGGATGTCATGAAATTGTAAGTTTTATTGTCTTTTCATCTGTTATTTGACGGAAATGACACTTATTGGAGTGGCAAATGGAGACACCACCACAAGCAAGAACTGGCATAATGAACTCATGCATTCTGTGTCCTCATTTATGCACTGCATAATTTTACACCACTATCAATATGTATATCATAAACTGGAATTTGGCAAATCTTCCTGATCTCTCGAAGGCCTTTTATTTTTAGCAAAGACCTTCTTCTCGAGATTTGCACGTTTAGAGATTTGGTTCCTAGTCTGGAATTTAGGGTGCTGCTTCAATATTTTATGGAGGCTCTTTGACTTGAAAGAAATGATAATTAATTTCTTGTGCTTTGCATTCTTTCCTGGTGGATCCACACCAAGCATATTCATATTATGCATTCGTCTGCGAGTCAATTTGATAAACATGCTTTCTGTGTTGAATATTTAACAAAAATTTAATGTGGCATATAGATATTTATAACCATATGAAAGAATTTGTAACTGCTACTGAATGAACACCATTGTCTTTTCATTACACCCAGTGCACTTGCTTAGCATCTTTTGGTTCTTGCATTTAAAATCATGTCAAACTTTCTTCTCTAACAGTGACATGCTTATTATTATGAGCTCCCATAATTATCACATGCATTCACTACATTTTTGCCCCTCCTATTTTCCAAGTAAAGGCCAAATTTCGTTTTTTTTTCCTTCTTTGTAGGATGATGAGTGACTATATGGTGGAGACCACCAACGATGGCCTTACTGAATTTAATGTGGAATTTCATGGGCCCAAACAAAGTATGTTCTATTTTCTCCTCATGTAACTTTTCTGATTGAAATAATATTGCTATTGTTGTGTAGACCTCTAGATAGGTGAACTATCTCTTAGTTGTTTATTATTTGAAAGATGGGTTCTTTATGTTGTTAAGACAGTTGAGATTTAAGTGAATGAGAAAATGAATTTTTGTCATTTTGTTGAGTTACCTAGTTAACAATCTAAAAGACCTTGATTTCAGTGGTCACTTATGAAAATGTGATGGATATATTTTCTTCTTTGTAAATATTTATCATTCTTCTATATTTGCTCCATCATACACAAACTAACCCAAAACATTAGTCTTAAGTTGAAACCTAAATCTCTGTAATATATATTTTACTCAGATTAATCCACGGTCAAATCCTAAAAGTAATGTTTACTTTTACTTTTATGATATATTGTATTATATCTACAAGCTTTGTTTACTTTTATTCTTCCCTTAAGCGATACTTTATGTTAACATGCTTACTTGGTTCCTATTGACACCAAGGGAGAAAGTGATTTATGCTTGGAATTTATAATTCTACTGAGTTTTATTTTTTAGCGGCTGCTGCACTCAAACATTACCATGATCTTGTTTCTTCTTATCTTGTGCACTTGCAGGTCCCTACGAAGGTGGGGTCTGGAAAGTTCGTGTTGAGCTGCCAGATGCATACCCATATAAGTCTCCTTCGATTGGCTTTCTGAACAAAATATTTCATCCGAATGTTGATGAACTGTGAATACGAAGTCCTTTTCGTTCTAATTGTAAAATACATTGCAATGTTTCTTACATTATTGTTCGCAAATGATTTTCATGATAAAGTCCCAGCATTTTCACCTATCAGGAAACTGATGTTTAAAACTGATTGATCTGTAATCGGATGCATGGTGCTTACAGATGTATTCTGTCATAATTTGGTGCTGATTGCTAGCCTCAATTGTCCAGTTAGTGATGTAAATGGAAGAATCACAAAAACAATGCTTCCTGGCTAATTTTAGTTGTTGCTATCAATTTCTTCTTAATTTCATAACCATGTTTTCTACGCTACAGGTCTGGCTCAATATGTTTGGACGTAATCAACCAGTCATGGAGCCCCATGTTTGGTGAGACTGTTACAGTTCAATTGCTTCAAAGTGATTTCTTTGTGTATATCATGGAGAATCACTGATTAAAAAAATTATTTGAACTTGCCTCTATAAGAACCAGGTGTAAATTTATTTTGCTTCAGATATTTATACATTTCTAGGATTAGGGTATGACATTTCGAAGAATTAGATGTTATGGCATATAACCATAATTTAAATTACTAATCGATCAACCCATTCATGTGAATTGTTTTTTATAAAGGTCCTTTCTCCATACGATATACTCTAGATGGGTGCTTGACATTTCAGTTTCTTATATGACTGCATTGTGCTGCAGATCTTCTGAACATATTTGAAGTCTTTCTTCCACAGCTATTGCTATATCCAAATCCAGCAGATCCATTAAATGGTGATGCAGCATCACTGTTGCTCAAGGACCAACAGCAATACGAGCAAAAAGTAAAAGGTATAGATTTTGTTAGTAGTTTTATTATACTTAGTTTAACTTTCATTTGATAGTATATGAATTGCTTTAATTTATTTATTTCTTCATTCTTTATGCATCACCAAATGCGTTACTAAGATCTGGACTTATAGTAATTTGTTTCATACGTTGAGATATTTCTTCTTCTCATTATTTGTAGGATGAAGAAACAGATGCATGCACTTCATATGGAAATCATAATCTCCAGTTTACTGGGACACCACTGCAATAGTAGGCAACTTGATTATCATTTTAAACCATCATGAGCCAGAAGAGTTCATAGAATTCATCTAGTAATAGCTGTTCATTATAGAGGATGATTGAGTGTGTGAATTGGCTCATCGACGAGACATTATCAGGTGATCACAGTCAACTTTTGTGCACCTGATATCTTTCTTTCTGTTTGATGATTAATAGAGGTTTAGGTTATACCTTGACCAACAAATGGTAAATAGCCCTTTTACGATGAGGTGGCAAATCTAAGAGCAGCTGCCATGAGTTAATTTCAGCTGTATTTATCTGATTAATATTTGTTTATGACCTAACCTTAAACTATTAAAATATGGCTTTGTTCTCCAAAGCACTTGGTCATGGAGATGGCTCCCTCTAGTGCTGCACCAATCATAGAATTACCTAAGGCACCGTCACCGATTACCTTTGAGTAGGTGAAACAAACACCTAGTTTCTCCCCTTGATTCTATTAGTTGCTTGTGCAGCTTGAAGAGTCAGGATGCTGCTATATAATACGGTGAAGGATTGACAAGAGGATATTTTCTGGTGTTTTGGATATTTCTTCATTACCAAGATTCTTATAGAAGTTCATTCTTTCTTGTCAGCATCTTAATAGATATACAAAGAACAAGGAGGGATGTGTTAGTTCCTCTTGATAAATTCATTCCTAAAATTCCAATTTGAGATTAAAGTCCTTCAAAAGTTATATATCTCTGTTTTCTTTGCTTTTTTTTTTGTATGTATTTGGAGGACACTTCAAAAGTTATAGAGCTGTCTTATGGTATTATCATGAAGAAGCAACCTTTTGGCCGGTCATCCTGGTCCATCGTAGTATCGAGGTTGGGAATTATGACACTTTTTGGTTCATCAAGGTTCTGCAATTAAGAGATATTGATGATATTTCTTTGTAATGTACAAAATGTGGTATAGCAGTCTTATGTTGTTATAGCTCATTAGCTGGCGCCCTTTTCCATTAGGGAGCTCTATAGAGTAACAGCATCAGATACATGGTCTAGCAAAGAAGAAAGAAAAAAGAAGAGACCAATATGATATTTATGTCGATAGGCCAACAGGTCTGTGTCGGCGAAGATGATCATAGAAAACATCATGGAAATGATATATATAAATTGTGTCATCACTTAAATAGATTAGCTTTTTGATGTAGTGCTTGGTGAGCATTGAATGCTCCCAAGTTCCAAGACAATAAATTCTAAGCTCAACCCTATCAAATTTCAAGAAAATGGTTGGTGTCTTGAGATAATTATGAAAATTCAAAACCACCAAAGTATAATGCATCATGAATTTAATGTGTATTGCAATTTGTACTTAACTCTTAGTAATTTATGACTCATTAATTAGGTGATTGATGGATTCAATGTACAAGGAATCTATAATAGAAGAGGGAAGGAAGATTGGTGAGACATTCTAGGTTTTTTTAAACCTTATCAAACTTTTGTATTTTGAGCTATTGGCTCTTAGTATCTCTTGAAATAAAGAGTTTTCTTTGTCCTCCCATATTTTACTTCTTTTCTCATCTTCTCCTTCTCTTTTCCTTTTCGTTTCAGATCACTTTTGAACTTTGGTTTTCTATCTCATGAATAGAGATTAAGCTTAAACCTCAAACTACAACATAGACATACACTAGCTTGTCATCTTAACATCTCATGTGCCTTCACATATCAACTTTTTTCGAGCAACTAGGAACACATGCTATGAATTGTATCTATTTTGTAAGCTTTATCGACCTTGATCTGATTACTAAATTATACATCTAAGCAGAGTACTGTGAGCGATACGCAAAGAGAGAGAAGCTGGAAGATGTTTCCGATGGAAGCGACGAAGACATCAGCGACGACGAAGTCACAGGGTCCGACAATGTTGACATTGCTGGAGATGCAGACCCCTGAGGTGCAATCATTTGGACTTCAAACCATAGCAATAGCAAATACCTGTTGTTCCATGTCTCCATAATGTCAAAGTGTGTACTTGTTGTTGCTGTATTTGTTTGAACTGTAGCTGCTACTTCACATTGACTTCATTTCGAGTGGCATGGAAATCTTTTTTTTTTTTTACCTTCTATTACTACTGACTAAAATGCACTAATGTCAGCATTTTCTTATGCTAATTTATTGTTGGAATTGTATATTTTCTTCTCTATACGACATCATTAAGCTTTTTTTTTTTTTTTGTTTGATATGGTATAATTTGTCAGATGAATTGAATCACTTTGGAAAAGCAGTTGACACTAGATTTTTAAGGTTTGTTCTCTGTGATGTCAATTTGGTGATACTAATATTATATGAGAGTTCTGCAATAATATATAATGATGGTCCCAACTTGGGAATAAGATTAAAATTTACCCAAAACAAAGTTAGGCTCGATAATGAGATTTATTCGAACCTAATTATTTGATTCGATCAATTGACATGAATTTTCTTATTCTTTACCTTTTGGCAAATGAGTAATAATTTCGCATTCGGGTTATTGACTGAAACAAGTGAACCCGAATCCGAACGGGTTGGATCCGAACTCCGTTCGGTGCGGCCTCCGTCATCGGCGTCCGCATATGCTGTCTCCACTTTTCTCCCGCCAACCGTTCACTGTCTTCCTTCACTTCCCTCGCAAAAACCCTAGCGCCGAATCCTCGCTTCTCCCCCGCCGAGGAGTTCAGGAATGGGAAGCTCCGGAGCCACCGTGCAGGTCTCGAACATCCCCCTCGCGGCGGTTGCCGGGGAGTTCTTCGAGTACTTCGAGGTCGCCGTGGGCTCCGTCTTCGCTTGCGAGATCGCCACCGCTCGCAGGAACTGGAAGTCGAGGGGCTTCGGCCGCGTCCAGTTCGATTCCCTCGCTGCTGCCGAGCGGGCGTGTCTCCTCGCCGCCGAAGGCCGGCTGCCCAACTTCCAGCGCGCCCGCCTCTCTATCACCCGCTCTCGCGACGACATCGTCGCGAGGGCCGCCGAGGGACGGAACCGCGTCGAGGGGGCGGTTCTCCGCGCTGGGGTCCTCGTGGGTGAGAACCGGATGGAGGTCTTCGGCGTGTGGGAGGCGGTGAGAGCAGAGATCATGCCGGAGAGGAAAAAGTTGGAGCTTTTCGTCGACCAGAGTGGCGAGAAGTATAAGCTGGAGGTGATGTTCGGGGACATAATTGCGTCTTGCGGTTGTTGCTTGGATGGAAGCGAATCGAACGCCATTCTACTACAGGTTTAAGCTTTATTCTTCGTCTCTTCTTCCTCTTCTGCTTCTTCTTTAGGCCTATATATAGGTTCACTTCAGTTTGGACTTTGGAGTTATGATTACTGGAGCATTGCAAAAATTGGTAATGTATATTAAGAAAGACCACCTACAATGCTAAGCTGGACCACCTACAATGACGTGAACCGAGCCACTGCCACCATTTCTAGGACTCGTCTACGTCTCACCTACTCAGATACCTGCGTAATATGGTGTCATTGCATGTAAATCTCATTGCAGTCTCCCAGCTAATAAGTTTGGGGATGATGATCTGCTAGTTAACACTTTATGGAAGTATTCCTAAGGTGTGATGAGTGCTGTGTACAATGCCTGGTTCCATATTAACCGCAACATTCTGGAGAAGCAAGCTTGAAGAAAATAAGTGAATTCATTTAATAATCATGTTTGGTTGTCTATGTGCTGTCATAAATTGCTTCAAGATTCTGTTAATTGTTCAAGATCACCTCTGAAAAGATCAATGGTACAATAGATTTTGAAAGTCTTGCATTTAACAGGTCGATATGTTCAACTTATAGGCTGACGTAGAGATTCTCAACTCTCAGTTGACTAGGTTTGTAGAACTGGTAATAGGACTTAAATTTATGTGAATAAACATTTTCAAAGTAAACAATTAGTGGATATTAATTCCTTACTGTTCTAGCAAATTAACAACGAATACCACGGTGATTTTGTAGACTGAAATCGAAGCAGTTGATCATCATGCCACAGTTTCTGTCGTCTGTATGATAACATTAGCCATTCTTGTCTCTCTAGATTCATAGGGTATGAGGCCTACTAGTGAATGGATAGTTTCTCTTAATGGTCATGAGAATACCCATAAATTTGAACCTGAATGCTTTAGTGGTAATAATATTGTGTTTTTTTTTTTTTTGTTCTTTTTTCCCTCATTAGATGTTGCATAAGACCTTTGGACTTTTCCATCCCATAACTCACAAGAAAAATTCTTTTGTTTCCAATTATGATATGGAGGATACACTTTCTTCAATGATATGGAGCTTAGTTTCTTCATGTAAAGGTTTTGCAAGAAAAGAAAAGTTGGGAATAGTTCCCAGTTTCCCTTGGTTGAGTATCATCTTAGGAAAAAAAATTCTGGATCATGTTTCCTTACCAACCAGCTCTATAGCCCTCTGAAAACCTTGACTAATCTTTTCAAAATAAACTAATAAAGATTTTGTCTAAATGATGTATACACTCTATATGAGTTTAGATTAAATACATAATAAAGTCATATGCATTTTTGTTTGCCACTTGACCATTACAGTCATAGAACCAGCATGTACTTGCAAAGTCGGCAACAATAGGTAAAATTCTTGAGTTTTTTTAACAAAGCGTAGTTGGTATAAAGTTTTATTCTTGTTTATTTGGCACAAAAGATGAGTGTATTCTTACCCAAGGAAGAAATAAGTACATTGTTGATCTGATTGTGTATTCCACATACTTACTAATACATAGTTTTTGTTAAGAAATAGTAAATAAAGTCTGTTATTCTGTTTTTTGCTCATGCTTTTTTCTGTTTTTGGAATTTTATGTGTACTATTCAAAGTGGTTCTTATCTTAATTTTTAAATTTATTTGTTGATGAGAATGTTACTTGAACTTGTAATATCTCAGCTCAAATATTCACCTAGAAGCTATGTCAGAATCCATGGGCCCATGGTAGAGTCAAAATTATCTAATGAACGCTACCGTGCTTGTAGAGAAGACTTTCAGTTTCCTTGGTTTCGCACTTCAGATTTTTCTCCAGATAACTCTATTGGGAAATCTTGTTGTTACTGTTTGCAACTTGCAGCAGGATTGTCATGTTCAGAGATCCTAAGAGATTTGCCATTCTCCACGGTCCTGGGGGACCTGAACCTTTTCAAGGGGGAACTGTGGTTTCCTTCATGGATGCTAGTTCCCATTGTCAATTGCCCTAGTGACTATTCAGTGGCATTTGAGATTCTTTATCAGATAAATTCTCTGGTCCACACGCAAAAAATAACTTTCAGACAAGTCACTACTGATCTGTTTGACATTTTCAAAGGATTACCTTTAGATAGTGCTATAAAAATCCTTATGAAGATGCATAAGTTGACTTCAACTTGCTATAATCCTGTGCAGTTCATTAAAAATCAGCTGGCTAAGATAAAAAAATCCCATGCTCCCTCATCCAACAAAAGCACAATAGCACAGAACTTAATGAGTTGCTACAGAGTTCTTGTTACACCAACAAAAATTTACTGCTTAGGCCCTGAACTTGAGACCTCTAATTATGTAGTGAAGCATTTTTCCACAAATGCATCTGATTTCCTTAGGGTTTCTTTTGTTGACGAAGATTGGAGCAAGCTTCCTTCTGATGCAATCTCAGTAACAACTGACCGAAATTTTCTTTCTAAACCTCACAGAACTGGTATTTACACCCGCATACTATCTGTTCTCAAAGATGGACTTCACATTGGCTCAAAGAAGTTTGAGTTTTTGGCATTTTCAGCAAGTCAGCTTCGATCAAATTCTGTCTGGATGTTTGCCTCTAACGAAAATTTAACCGCAGAGAGCATTAGAAAATGGATGGGTCACTTCAGTGGCATCCATAGCGTGTCCAAGTGTGCAGCTAGGATGGGTCAATTATTCAGTTCCTCCGTGCAGACACTGAATGTCCCACGCCAGGATGTCAAAATCATTCCAGATATTGAAGTTACTACTGAAGATGGCAAAAAATATTGCTTTTCAGATGGTATTGGAAAAATTTCACTGTCTTTTGCTAAACAAATTGCTAAAAAGTGTGGGTTAAGAAATACTCCGTCAGCTTTTCAAATTAGATACGGTGGTTACAAAGGAGTAATAGCCATTGACAGAACTTCTTTTTGGAAGCTATCATTGCGGAAAAGTATGTTGAAGTTTGAATCAACAAACACAATGCTTAGTGTCACTAAATGGAGTGAATATCTACCATGTTTTTTGAATAGGGAGATTATCTGTCTCCTGTCAACACTGGGAGTAAAGGATGAAATTTTTGAATCTATGCAACATGACCAAATGCAGCAGTTGGGCAAAATGCTAACCGACAAAGAGGTTGCTTTAAGGGTACTGGATAGAATGGCTGGCTCTGAAGTTAGAACTGCTATAAAGATGTTGATGCAAGGTTATGACCCAAAATCAGAACCGTATCTGTCAATGATGCTTAAAGCCTATCGGGACTGCCAGTTATCTGATATAAGAAGTAAATGTCGGATCTTTGTTCCAAAAGGCCGAGTTCTTATTGGATGTTTAGATGAAACATGCACTTTAGACTATGGCCAGGCATATATCAAGGTGACTATGACGAAGGAAGAGCTACAGAATGAAGATCAAACTTTTCTCAAAAATACTGACCAAACTAGTGCAGTAGTAGTTGGTCAGGTGGTGGTTACCAGAAATCCATGTCTCCATCCCGGTGATATCAGGGTCCTTCAAGCTGTTTATGATGTTGGGTTGGATGATATGGGCTTAGTTGACTGCATTGTATTCCCACAGAAAGGAGCAAGGTATATTTACCCATGATGTTCTGATAAATATTCTTCATATCTAGAGAAGAAAACGTTTATAAGTCTGTGTGATGTTCTCTCAATCGAAAATAACACAAATAGCAAGCTCTGGCTAGATATTCCAGTAGCAAGATAGTAAATTTTCATTCCTGGAGACATCTAGTTGTCTCTCATTTAATGAAATATTTCTAATTATAACTCCATAGGATTAAGTAGCTGGAAATTTCCATGAATATTTCTTCATTCACCCTTATGATCTCCCTTATCTTGCTCTTGGTCCTATGTCTTCAGAACTACAATTCCCAAATCCCAACTTCTTTTCTGGATCTATGCCTCCTTGCTGTGGCACTTAAAATTGCTTCTGTACAACATCCAGATTTAACCGGCTGAAAGAGGTCAGTGTATTTCTAGAATTTTAAAATAGTTTTACAGAGAAAACTTATGCTGTTGGATGTTCTCTGAAGGAGTATATTTTCACCCTTGACGTGTGTTTCTTGTTTATTTTTAAAAGGTTAGTACTAAAAGATATTTTTGCAATTGCCTCTCAATAATGAATCAGTCTATATATCATTCAGTTACCTATCAAATTATGATCAATAATCTTTAAGTCACCTATTAAAAATGCTTTTGAAATTTTGCTAAATAGGTGGGAACTCATGGGGAGAAGCATACCACTGATTTGGTCTTTGTGTAATCACAATATTCTTGCACACAGTCATTCATATGCATGAATCTTGCAATATTTGGTATAAGAGTGAACACTAGTAGCCCAAACCCTATTTTCTATAAACTTCTGTTTTGTGGTTCTGTTGCAAGCAAATTCCAGCAATGAGAAAACTAAACCAACCAAACGATAATGATATTGTGGTCTCCCATTGATCTTTGGTCAAGGGAGCTCCTTGCTCTTTTTCTGCATTGCTGAGGCGGTTGCTGTCTCTAGCATGTTTCAATTTTATGTCTTTCAGATAAGTAATGTGGTCTTTGCTCCTAATATTCTTCATCTGGGGAGTGCTAAGTTTGTCTTCTAACGAAACTTCAAACCAAACCAAACATTCAGAAATCTAACCAAGCATGTTTCCTTTAGAAATCAAACCAAACGTATTCAGTTTAGAATTTAAATTGAACTGACCTATAGGGAAATTACCAAATCCTTTGGCTTTTGTTCATTTTGAAAATATATTGCATTTTTGGGACACTATGTTATGTGTCATTATAATTTAGTAAATGCACTGCATACAAGTATATCTTTTATGATACACTTTTATAATTATAGCATTATCAATAATAATTAAGTACAATATCTTGACTTTGTATTTTGACGATGAATAACTCAATTGATGAGCTTGATGGACTAATTCTTTTATTGAGTAAATATGCAGACATTTAAAATCGATTTGATTTCAAGAAGCATTCTTCCTATTCATCTAAGGTTTAAAAGAGGTGTGAACAAATCAATAAACAAGATCATGTACGAAAAAGGCTGAAAATTTGGCTGAATTTGGACTGAAGTCTAAAATTGGGATGAAATTAGCTCATGCATAAGCACCACCCAGTCCATGCTGTAATACCACCCTGGGGATCCATAGTATTGCCATGATTGATTGTAATGCCACATCGCCAGTATTCTGATTTCTTACAGCAAAGAGAGACTTGGAGCGTCTATATACACCTGCTACCTGGGCTGATTGAGTCATTGAGATAAGGGATAAAGCAAGCTTAAGTGTTTCAAGTGCAAGAGAAGTGTGAAAATTCTCTTTGAGTTGTGAAGGGTTAATCCCTTGAAGTTTCATTCTCTTCTGGTCTTTCAACTCCTGTGATTTGAGTGGAGTTACCAGTTAGACAGGGTGAAAGAGAGACCTTGTGAAGAGGAGCTTCTCCAAGGGTAAAGTTGCCCCCATAATCTTGGAAGGAGGAAGGTGTAAGAGTCTTGACCTTCGCCTGTTGAAGGAACATTATCAGTGAATACCAGCAGCCTCAAGGGATGAGGAATCGTAATTGGATGTGAGCTGCAGATCAAACCACTATAAAAGACGTGTGTATACTTTTCTTTTGCTTGACTTGCTTCTTGATTTGTGAAAAGGTTTCAAACTCACACTTGCAGTGATCAACCACCTCTTAATGTCATTACCGATCTCAACACGATGCTTATAGAAAAGACATTTTCTTAATTTTACACAGACATATGGTATGATTATACAATGTTCAGTTTTGTTTGGATTGTATGGTTTTATTAAGTCTTAAAACTGAACTGAATAAAAAAGTTGTCCGGTTCTCATCATGGTTTGAACTGAACCAAACCAACCAATATAGTGGAACCAAGTCAAACTGAATCAAAGGCATTGGTTTGGTCCAGTTTCTCAGTTTTGCCGATTCACTTTTACATCCCTAATTACTATTAGTAATTATAAGTAACTAGGGATGAAGACAAACCTCACATGATAGTGGAACCTTCATCATCTGATCCCTTTTAGTGTGCTGGATAATTTATAAGTACCTTGGATAATCAGGTCAAACACAATTGTAGCCTGTTTGATCGGTCGGTTTTGGTGAAATTATTATGCCTTGGAATTTTGTTATGCATCTCAAATCTTTTCCCAAGTATTTTTTTTATGTAAAACATGTTGCTAATGTGCATAAACATCTATATGCAGGCCTCATCCAAATGAATGTTCGGGTGGAGATTTGGATGGTGACCTGTATTTCGTTTGTTGGGACAAAAATCTTATCCCGCCAGAAACTGATACACCAATGGATTACACTCCCCGAAGGCCACGGCTGATGGATCATGATGTGACACTAGAGGTATTTTCTAACTTGCATCCGTAGTGATCGATGTTGTGGTTACTTTATTAGACTCTTTGTGTAATTAACAAGGGAGAGTCTCTTATGTTGGGATGTTTGCCACTAGTATAGATGAAAACACATGTTGGTCTATGACATACAAGATATTGTGCTGACAAGCAAGATAGTGTGCTAATATTTTCATAAGTTTGTAGAGTTTGGACATTAAAGCTACTGTAATTGATGTGTTTGCTTTTCATTTGGCAAACCCATGAGCTTATGAGTTCTGTATGTGCCAGAGTGCAGTAAAACGGCTGGTGTCATTATAATTTAAAACATTCTCCAATGTATGATGTATCTTTTCTCATATATCAATTACCAATTTTGTGCTGGAGATCAAATACGTGTATGGATTACTGTGAGAATGATAGTTGTCTTGAAGCTCATGCAGCATAAAGTACCCGTAGAACCTATGAGAGTAATGATTTGATTCCATGGGAAAGTAAGGTGTCAGTTCCACTCTTTACTGGGTAATTTCATGTATCAATGAACTGTCAATTTTATATTTTTTCCTTCAGCTTAAAAATTTTGCATATTTCCATAGCATAGACAAAAACACATGTTGGTATATGACTTAAAGATTTCATGTTGGTATATGACTTAAACAAGATACTGTGCTGATATCTTCATAAGCTGGTAAATTTTGGGCAATAAGTTATTGCAATTGAGATCCAGCTAGAGGTTGTAGTTTGAATACCTATTACCGCATTTGTTTTTATTTGGCAAACACATGCCCTTAAAATAGAAATGAGTTCTAGATGTGCCCACGTGATGGTAAAAATGGCTGGTGTCCTTTTCAATTTAACATATTGTCCAAGGTATGATATATCATTTCTCATGTATCGATTCCCGATAATGTGTCAGATAAAAGTTGTGCATATATTTTTTATTACTATGAGGATAAAAGTAAACTGCCTTGAAGAAATATCTTGCCATGCACCATTCAGTTACGAGTAGAACCCATGTGAGTAAAAGTTCAATTCCATTGAAAGTAAGGTCTCAATTCGATGCTTTACTGGGTAGCTTCAAGAATCAATGATCCACAGAGATATTTACAATTTTTTGCTTTAACTATAGTAGTTCTACTTGTAGGACAAATTACCTCCTGAGAAAAGTTTTATGCTAACTTCTGCTCGGCGTATCATGATCTTTTGCAGGTGTCTCATCTTGTTTTCCTTTTTTCCAATCGCAGGAAATCCAGAAGTTCTTTGTTGATTACATGATCAATGACACCCTGGGTGTCATATCAACCACTCATCTGATTTATGCAGACAGCGAACCAATGAAAGCCAGGAGTCCCAAGTGCCTTGAACTCGCAAACCTTCATTCCGAGGCTGTTGACTTTGCAAAAACTGGAGCTCCAGCTGAAATGCCAAGAGTACTCAGACCCAAAGAGTTCCCAGATTTCATGGAAAGATGGGATAGGTCCACGTTCATCTCCCCTGGAGTTATCGGAAAACTGTACCGAGCAGCTTCAATTCATTTCGAAGACCCGAGTTCCGATGCCACCTTCTCCAAAGCATCTGCTTATGATTATGATCTCCAAGTTGAAGGCTTTGAGGCATTTTTGTCACCCGCCAAAGAGTATTGTGATCGGTACTCCGAGAAGTTGAGCTTGCTGATGAACTACTATGGGGCAGAACACGAAGACGAGATACTGACCGGCAACCTGCGCAACAAGTCCTTGTACCTGCAGAAGGATAAGAAGAGGTATGGAGAAATGAAAGATCGGATGCTAGTGGGGGTTCGAAGCTTGCACCAGGAGGTCGAAGGGTGGTTCAGATGTAGCTGTGCCGAGAGGGACTCATCGAGGATGGCGTCGGCATGGTATCATGTGACTTACCACCCGGACTATCAACCGGAAACCACATTCCGCAGCTTCCCTTGGATACTAAGTGATGTTCTGCTGAACATTAAGGCAGTGAAGAAACACCAAACATTAGATCTCAAGGTGATCTCCTCGACAAACCGGTGATGTTTGTGTATTTTTTGCTCCATGACCTGCAAGGATAGTGTTTATTTAGTTTAATCTCCATAGCTTTCCACTAGTCGTTGCACCTGGTCATACATAGATGGTGAGTATTTTTATCTGAGTACAGGAGTCTGTGGTTTAGTTGGTATCAGATAAAAATAATAGGCACAGTGATCACCCCCTACTTTTGAGTTGGAAGAAGAAGAGGAAGAACAAGCTCCGTATTCTTTAGGTGTAGATCCGTCGTCTCATTGCGATGCTTTAATTTTGAAGGAACAAGAAAGAGATTGATTGATAGCCCAACCCAAGCTTTCATCTATTTTTTCCTTTCTTTATGTTTATATTATCGGAATGTTCCTTATAACTTATTTAATCGTGCATTATTTAGTTTGAGCTCTGTTTTACCCGAATCATGCACACTTGCATCTCCATTGCTGATTGATTGATTGATTGATCGATCGAGGTAACTGAGGAGTTAAAAATGATGTACAATTAAATTAAGTCACCAAAACAATCATTTCGCTGCTTGAGATTGTTTGATACAACGAACTAATTTTTATAAGGAAGCTAAATAATATATATAGCGTGTTTACACATCAATCGATCAGGACTAAATACATACATGCTGTGTTTGTTGGCATACATACATACATGCATGCATACCACTTGGAATAAAATGTTTCTTTTATTGGAATTGAGGATGACACGAGCGAGTGATTCCATTCGTATTTTCTAATCGTGTTCCGTCTGCGGTGATAGCGAAGACGAGGAGGCCGAGGGAGCCGCTCTTCGCGTTCGCCAAATCTAGGGTTTCACTCGCTTCGCCATGGCCTCCTCTAATCCTCTCGCCCCCAAGGTAAGTGTGTTGACACCCTAACCCTAAGCATCTCGTGCAATTGAGTCCACCGTTTCTTCCATCGATCGATCGGTGTCGTTCGCCGAGGTATCCTGTCTGTCTTCTTTGCTTTCCTTTTCTCCTTACTGGGAGATTTGGAGGTTCGATGTTGCGATCCATCTTCGTGCTCGTGGTATGCCTCTGGTGGATTTTTTCTCTCTCGCTCGGACTCAGGTGGGAAGATGCTTGAAGCCATGGAAACCTTTTCTAATTGACATTATGCATTTGTGGCGATTATATGTATACGAGTGTGTATACCGATTTGTCGTGGATTTTGTTGATTATCGAGTCTTCTAGCACACCTTGTCTTTCTTGGTAATGTACTTGTGTGATTTCTCTAGTTCGGATTCAATTTCATTACAGGAAGCCATAGTGTTCTCTATTTAAATTTTACCTTTTTCCTTCGCACTCAAGTTCGATTCTAGTCCAGGTGAAATTGTAAAACATCGAAACACAAAATTTCCTTTTCAAGGTGACGGGATTTTAGCTTATTTTCGCTAGACAGGTCGGTTCATGGCTTATCCGTGCAAGTTTCTGTGGCCTTTCTGCAAAAGAGTTTTGCTTCTAGGCCTAGATGTCAGAAAGATGCTCTTTGATGATTGATCACAGATATTTATTATTTGTACATGATGATCAGAGCTGCCCTAATAAATCACTATTGCTGCTTATGTCCACTAGATTGGATGGTTGAAATTCTACTCGGTGACACTGCAAAAAAGAAAGATTGTACAGCGTGAAGTATTTCATTTCCTTTCTGATATCAGCAATCTCCTTACCTTCTGGAAAGGCATCTTAATTCTTATATTAATATGCCACAGTCCTAGAAAAGTTATCATAAACAAATATTATTTTATTTATTCTCTTTTTTCTTTTAGGAAGATTGGAGGTAGCTTTGCTATGCATTCTGTGTTGATTTGATGGGCAGAGCTAGTTTAGTCTATGTTTGTATCACCAATTCAGATGGGAAAGTTACAGTGGTGGATTTGTTCTTTCTCTCTGTCAAATCTTGTTTTTCTTGAATTCGTTTTCCTTCAAGCTGATTGCACTCTCCAAAATGCTCAACTAATTTTTTTTTTGTTTGCATGTGTCCTGATTTATTTGATTTTTGCTTTGAATTACACCTGCCTTTGTGCTTCTTGTTGCACATGGTAATCTTTTCTACCTCCACATAAGTAACATCTGCAGATGCCTTTGTTGTAACAAGTAAAGTTTGGAGTCTGCTGGCTTTATGTTTTCGGGGTTTCTTGCACAAATACTATCAGCACCATCATGAGCATTGTCTTCATAAGAATCATGTTGTATGATATTTATTTTCTTGGGTCGTATGTGCAGAATGAAATGTTGGTTCTTGTGGTATCTTTTTTGGTATCTAAAATTCCCTTAATGTTGCATGCAGCTCATTAACTGTTCGCATATGTCATTAACATCTATGACTTATAAATAGATGTTTGTTGAGTAACATCTGTTATACGTGCTAAATGGACTTGTTGATAATACAGCAGGCTGATCAAGAATCTGAAGGTTCATTTCAGAATACTGCTGATATGACAGCATTTGTGAGTACTGTCATGCCGCATTCGTTGTATTTTAGACCGATTGTCTCCTTGCTAAAATCTTTTCATTTCTTTCATTGTTATGCAACCGGTTGCCAGAAGAGTAGGAATTAGTTCCAATTTGATATCTCAGTCTGCAAATTGACATGTTGAACTTGGCATGGTTTTTTACTTATGTAACAGTGAGAGGATTCAGCTTCAGTTTCTAAACGTTTAAACTTTTCATTGAATATTTGATACCTTTTTTCTTTTTACAAATAGGGTTCGCTTCAACAATCTCCTCTTTTTTGCCTTTTCAGGTTCAAAACCTTCTGGTGCAGATGGTATTGTCATCAGTACTTTTGGAAAATGTTTTTGTTTCTTGCAGAGACCATACATGCTGATGTTTTAAACCAAAAAATGACTTTTGCAGCAAACCAGGTTCCAGGCAATGTCTGAGGGCATAGTTGCAAAGAATATCCTTTTTACTACCCCGTGTTAACGCTAGTCTTGCATACCTATATTAGTGGATTATGTGGGAGGCAAGATGTTGCCGTATTCCTGTCTCCTGCACATGTTTAATGCATGTTCAATCCATGATAACATCATATTCTCACTTTTATCTCCTTCTCAAGTACATTTGGAACTTCAAGAAATATAACTGCTAATCAGAGATGGAGATGTCAGAAGGTAACATTGATCGTGATTTAATATTGAGTTTAGTGTGAGCGATAATTCTTTCTGTGTGCTAGTTTTGAGCTAATGAAAATGCTCTTCTTCCATGATTAAAATATGCTAGGTTAATCAAAGTCTGACATGTATATCCTTTAAATGAATTTTCCCATGGTTTAGCATGCTAGTCTATCTAAAATTGCCTTTTTCTTTGGTGTGTTTGATAGACCAAACTTTTGATACTCCAGCCATGTCACCGTTGATTTAGATGTAGGATGGGACGCATGCAATGAAGAATTCAAGTTTTTGATGGTTTAAGATGTAGTAATACGTATATTGGATTATTGATTAAAATACGAGTGTCACTTTATTTTCAAGAAAAACTGGTTATATATATGTGTACATATATATGTATGTATGTATATGTATATATATATATATATATGTATATATATACATATATAAATACATATATGTATGTATGTATGTATGTATGGTATTTCAATCTGTTATTCTACATTCTTAAGTTTTTCTCTTTAAAACCTAGGAAACCTTAAGCTACAGTGAAGGTCCAGATCATCGAATGTATCAAATTTTGTAAAATGGTTCGCTTTGATTATTTCTTTCTTTTGTAACTTCTTAGGTATTGTGAAAAAATATTAGTGAATTGCTCATTCATTTTATGGATGAGGACTTTAAATGGTTGTGGAATTGCATATTTATGTGGTTTGGTAGAATAAGTGCATATAGGTTCACAATTCCATTTTTCTACAGAGATTTAGTACATCAAAACATATGGAATTTTTTCTTTGAAAATTCAAAGATAGTATAGAATGTTTAAACACACTCGAGAATTATGTTATGGTTTTTTATGGCTAATAATGGGTTCAATTAAGGGTAGGGATATACTAATTAGAATTCACTTTGTGCGGAGGTGATTTAGGTTATTATGAAAAAAGATATGTGAGGATTTTAAATGGTCATGTAAGTGCATATTTATCTGGTTTGGTAGAACAAGTGCGTATAGCTCCACAATTCCATTTTTCTACAAAGATTTATGTCATTAAAGCATATGGGATCTTTTTCTTTGAAAATTCAAAGACAGTATAGAATATTTAAATGCACTGGAGAATTATGTTATGGTTTTTTTGGGGCTAACAAAGAGTTCAATTAAGAGTAGGGATATCCTAATTAGAATTTACATTGTGTCGAGGTGATTTAGGGTATTCTACATGTGTGATGAAATTGGAGTGTAATTGCAAGATGCAATATTTTATTAAAGTTCTTGTATATTTACTAAAAGGGCAGCCCAATAAACAAGCTCCTGTATTTTGATAGATTTACACAACTTTGCATCTACAAGCGGAGAGGATGTTTTGTAACTTGAACCTGGATTGCACATGACCAATTTTACTATGGTGTCCAAGCTTGCCCTCTCCTTTTACGTGAATGGTAGAGAATTGTATATAGAATTACCGTTTCCCATGCAATTTAAAACTTTTGTATTATAATGCTTGCCTCCATAGCTCAAGTTTAAGATTAATTTCATTGAGACTGACATCAACTAAAACAACATCGTCAGCGCATATATAAATAAATTATATATATATATATATATCACATATTGGTTTCTAAATGTTTTAAATATCATAAGTTGCAATTAGTTGAACCGATCTTCCATTTGAAGTCTCTGTGATTGATTTCAGGGTAATAAAATTGAGGTCCTAATCCTTGGTACAGGATTCTCTCTCTCTCTCTCTCTCTCTCTCTCTCTCTCTCTCTCTCTCTCTCTCTCTCTCGCTCTCGCTCGGTGCACATGTCTGCTTATATGTGTGTGTGTGTGTGTGTGCCCACTATGTTGGTGAATATAATGAGTGAAGAAAAGCAAATAGAGAAAGCAACAAGAAGCTGGTTTAGTGCAAGAAATATATTAAATTGCAGAACATTATATGATAACTGAGAAAGAGAGGGAGATTGATTTTGACTTCATCAGATTCCTGGGGATTGCATTTTGGTTCTTGCTTGTTCACTGATTGCAATCACAAGTCTGCAGTGGCCTAAAACCAAGGAAAACTTTGCTTTATATCCCTTAACCAATTTTGTGAATCTTAAAGCATTTATTCATTAAGGAAACAGTCGATCTTTGTTATTTGATGGACTACTGTTGGTGTGATGACAATAGTTTCCAAGACCTCTTACTTAGATCATCTCCTTTGGAAAGAAGCAGTTGTGCTTCTCTTAGCAACAATAATAATAATCCCTAAGCATCCTCCTAAATCTAGCACTCTTTTAAACTTGTTGCATTCTCATATTTACCCACATGCAATAATTCCTTGTTATAGATTTGTTCGAGTGGTATTAAAATTTAGCTTATATTAATAACCTTTTGGACTACTATCTTAAGGCATGAATTTGTCAAACTAAGATTCCATCTGCTGTATAAACTGATACGTGCATGGTTGAACTAAGATCCGAAATCTGTTAGTATTAATATCTGTTTCACTTTTTAGTCTAATTCTTTCCTTTTAGATTTAATATTACTATAACAAATTGCTTTCATTGCTTTTGGATCAACTTTTTCACAGCTTCCAAGATTTTACTGCACATCATTTTTTTCTTTTGAAAAATAATGAAGTTGAGATCAAAATAATCTGATCTCATGAGTGTAAATCATGATTCAGGGCAACCACCCATCACAGGAAGACTTGATCTCCCGACCTCTGCTTGCATGAACATCGTGCTGATTAGTGTTGTTGCTCTCAAAAAGTTGACTGCTATCTTGGATGTGGTGCCGGGACTATTCTGATCCAACTTTGCCATTAGATTTGTTCTTTTGTTCCTTCTCAAACAATTGCCTGACTTTTGTTCGTCTTTTTGGTTCATTTGCTCATTGGCTATCGCATTAGATGCATCCTCGCTGAAGCTTTTTTGTATGAAAAAGCGTAAGTTGTTTCCTTTTAACTGCGACACACTAGATGAAATGGGAAGCAGGATCGATGAACTGGAGAAGAGCATCAATGACCTGAAAGCCGAGATGGAGGCAGACACTCCAATGAAACCAAATCCCGAAGAGGACAAGCCTTCCGACGAATCTTGATAAGCCTTAAAACAGTCAAGAAGTGTGCTGCAACCTCAGGTTGACATCGATGCGCATCAATGAAACTAGAAATAATATGATTGTTTTTTTTTACTGCAAGTGTTAATCACAATGATACTTTTTCTTTTGTTGACAGATCCCACGAGTGTTTTGAAGACCAAATCAACATGATGATGTGAGATGAGCTTCCTAGTTTGCTGCTGTAGTGGTTTATGTGCTTTTTGCTTGTACACTCTAATTAAGTTTCAGTTATTAAACGCTGGGAACAGTTAGGAATCACAGTTAGTCACTGCCTGTGTCCTAAAGTTGGGCGTATTAACAGAGATTTCCATGTGATTCTTATGTTCCGGGTAACATGCTAATTATGGTGATAGTTGACTACATTTTCAGTAAAATTGGAAGTCAACTTTGTATCTTTTATCCATCTTTTCTGATTGAGCTCTTCCATAAACATTGACTGTTCTTTGGGCTCCTCTCGAGTACACCCTAAAATCCAATGGCTACCTCGGTCGGTTGCTTTGTTGACAGTTCCACCTGCTGATATGGTTATTTATCATTTGGTTTTAGAAGACCATCCAAATCCACTGTAAAATTATATATAACCAAAAGGCAAAGCCAGTTGAATGAGGAGATAATAAGAAGATTTTATTGATGCAAGTAATGACGTGGTTGCTTGAAATGGATGTCAGCAAGAGTCGGATTGGCGGCACCTCAAAAGTGGGCTACAGCAGTTGGATCGGGCCGTGGGCTGAGGGCCCAGCATGCAGAGTTGGGTTCGACCAAGCCAGGAATTTGATCGCCCACCCCGGTGTGACTCTCCTCCCGTCGCGTTGTTTCTTCGTCGGATAACCAACCCTAGGCATCCTCGATTCCTACTCCTTGTTGCGTGCGAGCGGGCGGCGACCCAGTCGACCAACGACCGGTGCCTTCCCTTTCGCGGCGAGCGCCTCCTTCTTTCTCTCAGGTGTCTCTTCTTCCCATCGGCCCTTCGCTCTCTCTCCCCCAGTGCCCCCCTCCTCCCCTCTCGCAGTGCCCCCTCTGTGCCTCTCTCTTTCTCTTATCGTCCTCTCTGCCTTTCCCTTTTTTTTCAACGGCCCTCTCTGCCTGCCTCTCTCCTTCCCTTCGGCAGCCGCCACCCCTCCCTCCTCCTCGCCCCTTGCTGTTGCGAGCCCCCTGCTCTGCTCTCACATCCTTGCCTTCCCCTGCTTTCGGCCTCCCTCTTTTGCCTCCTCCTCTCGGTTGCACAACTTTTTTAACTCTCTTTTATAATAGTTTATGAATTGTTTGTGTTAGTTACTATATTTGTTATCTCCGTGTTATTTTGATGTTGATCTTCTTTTTGTTTTGTGATCTTGTTGTTAGATTTAGACAATTTGGTACTTTTAACATTTTCTAGATGGTTAAATGAATATTATTTGAAGTTTTCTGGGTGATGATTTGAATACGAAATGATATGGAACTCATATTTTTGTCTAATTATATTTTCTATAATTTTTATTTTGGAACCTCACCGCTTGGCGCCTTCTCCGCAATACATTGCTAGGAGGCTCTTCGGTTTGCATTCTTATTGCTATCATTTTCCCTTTGTGCTTTTTGAGTGACTTCCTTGTTCCTCCTTTTACAAGGTAAATGTCTGCATATGAGAATGTTGTTGGTGGGAAGCTTAAATTGAAGGGGAAAGCACTGGATGTGAAGGCTGGTGGGGTGAAGAAAAAGAAAACGAAGCGACACAAGGAGGATTCTCAGATTGGAAACGATGAGCTTCCAGCAGGTTGACTTTTTTATTGTAATCATGATGTTACTCAAAAAATTTAATAAGCACGCATCAGATTGGTAACTGGTTTTCCATCCAACTAATCTGTATTTGCATCCTTTTTTCATGAGATGCATTTGCTTGCTTTTTCCGGTGCTACATAAAGTTCACTTATTTCATATGCCTAACTAAACCTTTGTATTTGCACAATTTTTATGCTAGTAAAATTTTGTTGTACTTGAAGGTGGGAGTTCTGGATTGTCCGCTGATGATCCTACCGAAGGCCTGACCGAAACCGACAAGCCAGGGACCGAAGGACATGCTCCATCTTGCGATGGTCAGCTGACTCCAGCAGAAAGGCGATACATCGATCAGAGAGAGAGAATCAACGTGAAAAGGCTGGCGAAGACGGCAAACAAATCACACCGAGACCGCATTCAGGATTTCAATCAGTATCTGGCAAACCTCAGCGAGCATTACGACATTCCAAAGGTCGGTCCTGGTTAACTTGACGTTAACGAGTCATCGAATAAACGGCTGGACCGCCTTGGAAACTTTGTTCTCAAGTTCGGTTGCCGCTTCGTGTCCCGCTGGGAAGTTTCAAAGAATCAGGAGCACAAGCTGCAGGGTTGACGATGTTTTAGATATAATGTTACTATTTGCTTGCTCTACGGATATGGGGTTTGTCTCGAACATCACTTTGCTTCAAAACCTAGTTTGGGCTGCAACCTGTATGAACATTGTTATTACTTTTCTTGTCAATCTACCGAAGCTATTCGGTTCTGGTTGTCTCGCTTTATGCACAATTGTCATCAAGTACTTGCGGCATCGACAAGTGAAAAGTGAGATGATTAATAGCTTTGTCATGTGAAAAGCTATCATCTGATCCATGAGGCTGCTGCATATTCTGTTTAACTTGAACTGAAATGCTTATGATGATACGCATTGAGATCCGATGCATACTGATCGAAAACTTGTAGCAGAGCTTTCGATCTTTAGCATCTGCATGCATTTGTTCTGTGATTGCCATTTTTTGCAGATAAAAGGTGCCATTTAAGCATCTCATTTCACAAAGGAACTCCCCCAACATGAGCCATGAAGTTTTATGTGTTTGCAAACTGGTAGGAACTTCTACATGGTTGTGCTGCTAGTTCTACTTGTTTCTATGTCTAATTGTTTATATAGAACAAGTCTTTACTTTTTAGATCCTTTTTTCTTGTGCACTTTAATCCCTTTGTTTATTTTTTATGGTTAATTTAACTCCATCTTATCGTTAAGATTCCTTTATCTCTTATGTCGAAGTAAAATCTGATGCATATAACTTGAGAAAAAAAAATATCATTAGGATTCATAACTTTAAGAATATAAAAGATGTATGATTTATCTTTATAGTAAAATATTATGTATCGTCTTTGTTACTTATCTTAAAAAAATAATAATAATAAAGATTCATTTAAGGGTAGAATGCACAAACAAATTTAAAAACATTGGTGGGCGTTTATATAATTAACACGTATGTAGAATATTTACATTTACGTCCATAAATCGGATCATATTACGTCGACACCCCCGAATCAGATGTACATTACCGCCGTCGCCTCGTCTTCTCCTGTAGCCCGCCCCCTTGGTTTCTATTGTTCTCTGCAGCCATGAAGGTTCCGATGGGTCCTCCGGCTCCGCGAAACCCTAAACCTGACACTGATCCCGAACTCGCTCCTGGCGATCCATCCGATGACAAGGACGGGCAGCCCAGCGGGCAGCAGCAGCACGGAGGTGTCGCAGCGGAGAGCATCGCTCCGGAATCAGAAGCGAAGGATCTTGAAAAACCTAGTCCTAGCGCCTCCAATTCCTCTTCCTCTGGATCTCAGAGCGGAAAATTGGCTGCTCCTTACTCGATTCCATCGTGGAGCGAGCCCCCCGCGCAACCTTTCTTCCTCGAGGTCCTCAAGGACGGCGTCATCATCGAACAGTTGGACGTGTTAGCCCTTTCTTGCCCTCAAAGTTTGAATCTTTTTCTTGGATCTCGTCCTTCTTCTGCTGTGAGTTGGTTACAAGTGTTTCGCCTCGCATTTCTTGGATGAAGGAAAAATCTTTATCTGCGTTTTCTTCCATTATAGTTGTGTCGAGGTTTGCATTGTCAGTGGAGTGCAGGTTCCATCCCTTGTAAATTGCATGTGCATCACCTTAGGTTACCTTCAGTTTGGGAGTGATAGTTGCCGTTAAAAGTGTTCACATCCTATTTTGTGGCTCTTAGGGCAATGTCAAAGTTATTATCGATAGCTTCCCTCGATAACGCATGCAACTTGGGAGCCCTAATTTCCCAATCTAGTCTTTGTTTAGATAGAGAACTAGGAAATATTGTTGAAATCTGGAACTATAGGTTTGTTTTGACAGCTAGAGAAGGTAAGGAAAAAAAAGAAATAATAAAAGGACCTGTCCGTTTCATGAGACTCAATCCGATGTGGCCTTTGGGGAGGACCAACGTATGTAGCCTCAACTTTGCAAATAGAGAAGTAGCTTCCTTGACTTGAATTTGGTCCTGTAGCCTGTAGGTCGTAAAAGAATAACCTAACTTTAGCTCGAAGGCTCACTATCAAAAAACGTAATAAAAGGATGGAGTTGAAAATAGATGAAAGCGCAACATCCATATTTATCCTTATTGAGGTGTTGAAGTTCTTGGGAGATCAAGGTGCATCTTGCTTGATCAATTTAGCTAATTAGTTTTCTTGAAAGCTGAGAAAACATTTGATGGTTCTTGATATAGATTCTTAAGAACAAGGGATATTTCTATAGTTGCATGAACTGTCATGGGAATTGGCCAATAAGCTGTATTCTGAAATTATGGATGAGTGATTAAACAGAGGTTAAAATGTGAAACAAGTCTTTTCATTATTTATTTTGGTTTCTTCATGGGAAGATCAATTTAGTAACTGAGTATATATTGAGAAATATAGAGAAAAGAATAAAGTTGCATATCGATTAAATAACTCATAAAAATGTCTTATGATGTAATTTTTACATATTTTATATGGTGGCTAAAAGAAATCAGCTTGGTGAACAGATAGAAGTGGTTGCGTACATGTTTGAGGGACTAGCTACAAGTGTTAGGGCGATTGAGACTAGCAAGTATTGAGAATTAGGTATTATTCTTCACCAGTTTGCTTTCTGAATGTATAAATTTATAAATGATGTTAATTAAATAAATTCAGGTTAGGATCAAGTAAATTGGATGTATAAAAAGCATTTTAGAAATTAAGAGTTTTAGACTAAGTAGGACTGATATCAGATATATGAAAGTGTAACATTAGTGATAGCAAGAGAAATGAATAGTTATCGACAAGTTAGTCTCCAAAAGCAAAATCTTCAATGATCTATTATTCAGTAGAAAGGGGAATAAATAAACTATCAGTTCCATAGTTTAAGCAGGATGGACAAAAGGAGGGGACATTTGGGGTATTTCATCTGACTCTTGAATGTCACTTAAGGTTGTAATGCAGCCTTTGTGAGATTAGGGCCACCTGGAAGATGCTATATGATGGATGAGGTTATTCTGTAGCAGTGACTACCAGAAAGCTGTGCAATTATGGAATTGTAGCCAAAAGAAAATTATGTTGTTAAGAACAACACTAAAAGCTGTACTTGATTGAAAGAACAGATAGATAACTGCAGGAGAGGGATAAAAGAAGGGTGAAGCATAACAAATGGAAAAGAAGGAAGACTGGTGCCGAAAAGAAAAAGGAAATCTTTCTTTTAAGATAATATGGATATATAACACAAGTTTTAATGGTTAATCAGCCTTCTTGCACTCTTTAGGACCTTAATAGGTATCAAACTGACTGGATACTGCTGAAGACCAAACAAAGCAAATCTCTTTTTATAAGTTCATTTTTATTTGTGCCTAAAACTTTTTTTTCAGATAAACAAGCCGCTCTTTGATAAGAAAATAAATCTAGCAGCTGGACTTTAATTAATCCGGAGAATCTAAAGTAACCTGTATGGAATGGCCTCATTTTTTCTTATAATTATATCCATATGGTTGGTTATATCATATGGAGACTAAATTTAAATTTTAACAGCAGTCTTTTACGTGATGCATCACAACCGATTATTGGCATCTTTTGTCAACAATTCTGGGTGTTAAACAGGTTAAGAATTATCCAATTGGCCCATTAATTTAGCCCATTCATAGTTCAAATTATTTAACCTTTAGATGATTTAAAGAGAACCAGTAGTAGCTCCTAATTTTACTTCTGATCTGAACCATAGTTTGACTAGTTACAAACATAACCACAAACTCATTACAATTGATCTATTGGACCTACGTGTATTGAAATTGAGCTAGATTACAAGAAATTCTTTATAAGACATACAGGTATAAGAATTATAAGGCTAGTTATGCATATTGATCAAATAGTGGCTGTTAAGAAACAGCAGGGTTGATGTTGCAAAGATGAGAATATCGAAAGGACAGATTTAAGTAAAAATTGGGGTGTCACCAACAGGGAAGAAATGTGTGAAAACTTGTTTAGGTGGTCTGGCCATGTTTGAAGGAAACCTAGAAAATGTGCCAGTTATGCGAGGATAAGATGAGTGGTGACAAGAACGACAGATGAGGAATAAAACTTGTCAGTCTTTGACTTGACTAGTGATATTTTCCTTTGCAAAGCTCAACTGCAGGAGACAAGCATGGCTATCATTATAAATGGGAACTACTGCTTGTTGTGGTAGTTGGTGTAATTCTTGCCAATATCTAAGATAATAAACAAGATCTTCTGTAAATACTGTACTACTCCAAGGATTTGTTAGACAAAATGGATTTATCATGGAGAATATGTAAATGTTATCATGATATTTTTATTATCCTCTGGTTACTTCTTGTTGTTTGTCTTTTTCTGTTTTTTGCTTTTATGGTACTAGTCTATGTTCTCTTGAAATTGCTGTGCATATCTTGGGACAGCTTTAAAAGCTGTCTGCTACATCTAGATCTAATTTCATCGAGTTCTGTACTAGAAGTTGTATGAAAAGCAACTGCTGGTTAGTTAAGGTGCAATGGTTGGTTATTAAACAAATTCTTATCATCCAGGTCGCAAAAAGGAGCATATATGTTTGGACGCATTGATTCTTGTGATTTTGTGCTGGAACACCCAACCATCTCCAGGTTCCATGCAGGTTTGTGATGCTTGTTGTTTTTTCTTCATAAATGCATCTACTGTCATTTTGTTGCTGGTCTTTATTGCATTTTGTAGTGGTTTCAGTAGTTGCAGTCCAGGTTTAAACAGTTTAGTTTACTTTGGAATGCTTATAGGTTTGCTAAATAATGGTAGTCCAGGCCAAAAAGTTCGTTTAATTCTGACTTAGTTAACTGTAGGTGTTGTTCTTCCCTGTATTTGGTTTTTAATGATTGTTGTATTAGGCAATTTGAATTGCAACCAGAGAAGAAACAACTCTTATGTGAGATCAAGGATGTATCTAGCATGACAATTTGAGATTTGCTTCCTATAGGCAACTTAGTTTTTGACAATGTTAAATATACCATAGACTTTAGCTGGGATAAGTTGTCATTATTTTGACTTTGTTCCTTCTTTTAGGAGCTAGTATAAATTTTGTCTCTCCAACAGTTGTTCATGATAAGATCTGAAACCTCCAAAATTGTGGTTGTTGGAAACAGATACACATATTACAGGGGGATTTAGATGAGCTTCTATAAGGTGCATGTGCATTTGCATGCATTTGATTCCTTTTGTCTACTTTTTCCCCATTCTTTAATCTTATCTTCAGAATCCTCTAGTAAAATCAGCTTACCTGTAGACTAAACTTGTGATATTTCAAGAAATGTGCGTTAGAAGTTCCATTGAAGATCATCCATAATTAGTTCAGTGCATCATTCTCTGACTTGACTTTAAGAAAAATCTTCTATCTTATTCCCTTGGTAAATTGGGCGCCACTAACAAGGATTTGAGGTTCTGGAACAGTTGATCTTAGTGACTGTTGTTTCACAAAATTTTTCTCATACAGGGTGGACCATTTGATTTTGGTGAAATCATTTGACAGCAACCAAATTGGTTGGAATTCTTGGATTTCACCATGGTTCAGTACAAATCAGTTGAAACACACTAATTGTACACTATCCTGTTTCTTCCACCTATCTTCTATTCCACTTCCGTCCCACTATCATCACCCATGGATCTGATCGGTCATTGGTTCCCCTTCCCACATTGTTGATCAGAGATTTGGTTGGCCTTCAAATACTAGTTGTTGGAATTCTTTTGAGGCTTTGTTACTGGTTGTCTCAACTTTAACTTTTTGGTACTTTGCTAGGGGTTGTGTTCTCGAGAACAACTGTTTTTTTTTGTTTAAAAGAACAAAGACATCTATGTGGCTGTGGAGTTAACGCTGTTTTAGTTTACGGAATTGGTTACTCCAAACCTGTTTTTAAGAACTGAAACCAGCAAACTCATTTAGGATGTTTTCTTATCTATTGGGGAACTCTTTAGTGATCATTTAAGAACTCTCTCTTCTCTTTTCTCCTAGTTGCTCTTTTCTCTTGTCATCTTCCAGTCTTACCTCTACCCTCCTCTCTCATGACTCCTTTCTTCCTACCTCTATTTTATCCTCCTCTTCCTCCATTTCCAATAATTACACCTCTGTATCACCTTTATCCATTATAGTTGTTTGGTTTCTACTGCTACTCCTGTTGGGGCTCCGCAATTTTTTAATGCTGCCTATTGCGTCCTTGCTATCATGGCAAAAAGTGTAGAGAAGTGGCGAGACCAAGCAGCTGTCTTTGCCTCATTTGCCGATCTCTGTGCACTTCCACCTTCCTGACCCACCAGGCATGCCCCATATATGATCCTGTTGCAACTAACTGCTATCCCTCCCTCTGTCAATTCCCAAACGGCTGGGATATCAGAAGGTTTTGCATTTATGCAATGAAGTAGTGCATGCTTGGCCATTTGAGGCTTGTGCACTTCATATGATATAGTGTTCAAATTCATTGTCTCGAGGCAGATTTTTAAACCAGTGTGTTGGAATTGGAATACTTTAAACAATTTTGCACTTACGGGAACTTTTCTTTTTGGGTTGTAGGCAAGTTGCTCGATGGAATGTCTGTTGAGTCATTCCTCTTCCCTCCTTGAGTTGCATATTCGCTGGGGTTGTGAATTTTTATCCAAACAAATTATACACTATTTTGATTGCTGTGATTTATCTTTACAAATGGTTTACATAAGGTGGGATCTTATCTTTGTTTGGCTTAGGACACTCTTTGTTGTTAAGGATTTTGTTTGACATCATTGATGATATTACTATCTGCTGCTACTGGATTATCTGTATGTGAAACAATTTTTAATCCTGAATGCATAATCACTTCTCTTTTTTATGTATCTTCCAGTTCTGCAGTTTAAGAAAGATGAAGTTTTGCTCTATGATCTTGGTAGTACACATGGAACATTCATCAACAAAATGCAGGTATTGATTTATGGTTTTTGGCTTCATTTTGACCTCTAAAAATATTATCTTAATAAAATACAGCGAGAAACTAAAAAGTCATATGAATGTAGCAAAACCAAAAATTTCCTTATAATTTCTATTTCTGGTCAAGGAACTACATTTATATGTCTAAGTAATTATTGAGTGGGTAAACCCAGTGCACAAGACTCCCCATCAATGTGGGGTTTGAGGAGGGTATATTTTGTAGAGGTTGTTTTTGAGACTCCAACCTAGGTCTCCCAGGTTCCAAAGGAGCAATCCTATCTTGTCTTTAGGCTTGTCCTCAGGTAACCATTGTGTACCACAATAAAAACAATAAAACTTAATGTCCCAAGTATTTGTGGCTGGTCATGTGTTTTTTTTTCTTCCTGTAGTGATATCTTTGATTGAATAATTAGTAATCAAATATTCTTTTGTTGTTTCTAACCGGTGCTTTTTGCACTACTAATCCTAATTGACTCACTTTGTCTAACCGAGATGAAGTGAGGCCTTGGGGCCTTGATGGGTCCTGTATGAGGCGCCTTCAATTGGGCATTTCCTAGGCTCATTTTAGGTGCTTATCCAGGTTGGCCTAATCTGAATCCAACCTTTTCCTCCTGGCCTAATCTAAACCGAAACTCCCTGTGACTGACAGAGGTGTTCTTCATTAGCATTTTGTTGCCTGTTTTGCACCATTGGCCATGTCTTCACTCATTATCTAATAACTCGCTTAGGCAGTACCCTGTTGGAGGTGATGGGTGTTCCAGCCTTCCAGGCACTTGCCTAGGTTGGTCCAAGTGATTTAAATCCTCCAACATGGTCCAAATCCAATCCTCTCCCCTTGGCTTAATCTAGATCTAATCCTTTGCACTTAACACCTTCATTATGTCCTAGCATTTTTGTTGTCAATTTTCCACTAAGGACTCTGCCTTGCCTCAGTGTCCAATACATATCCTTTTCTTTCTATGTCCTTTACAAATCCTATTCTCTTCTCTCCCTCTTACCTCTTTCCTCCCTTTTCTTTCTCCCCTCTTCCATGGGTGTTCACCATTGGCCTCTCTTCTGTTTTGCTTTTTCCCTCTTCTTCTCTCCCCATCTCCTGTTTGAACACTTCCCATTGCTGATGCTCTCTCTTCCCTATTCCCTCACTCTTCTTCTCTCTTCTCCTGGCCATTGCCCACTACTGTCACCCTCTGTCTTCTTCTCACCCCTTCTTTTCTTCTCTTCTCTATATATTGATGATGCCCTCCCCTTCTCTCGTTGCTTTTCTCTTCCCTCATCTCTCTCTTTCCTCCCTCTTTTTCTATCTTCTCTTTAGTGCTTCTGCTATTGTTCTCCCCTTCCATCTTCTTTCCCTCCTACTTCCTTCCCTCTCTCCATGACTCAATGAATAAATTAATTAATTTCAACTAAAGGCACTTGAAAGGAATCATCATAAAAAAGCATTAAATAGGATTCTGGATGGCAGTACAATTATTTAAAGTGATCCACTAGACCCAAATATAGTCACTTGCATCTTTTTTGACAAAACAACTAATGAGCAAAACAATAAAACATATGCATATACAGAGACATATATATACATACATATATAAATAAATTAATATATATATATATATATTATATGTCGTCTATCTATCAAACTTCTTGTTTAATGATTATTTTGTATTCCTAACTTTATTTTTTTGTAATTTTTGTAAAGTAAATGTCTTGCTTGGGCAAGCATCCAGTTCCTCGGGTAATAAGTGATCTTGGGGCTATATATTGCCTAGTGCGTTTGACCAATGATCCATGCCACTATGGATTTTTGAGTTATGACCAATTTGGCCATTGAGGTCTGCACGTGGTCCTGCCTCAATACTGTGCCTCACATCTAATCTTAGAGATTACTATGTGTGAAAGATGAAGTATGTTTTCCAGATGTGTTACTTGTCTAAATTGAATTGTAAAGTTTGCTCAGATGTTTTGTTCCATGTCTTATGTCGCAACTTTCAACATAAGCCTATTGTTTTTTGCAAGTAATATCAAGGATATACTTAAGAGTTTTTAATTTTTCAATCAGAATTTTGATTTGCCACCAGTATTCTGAGTTCTGTAATCATGTTCAGGTAAAGATGAAGGTGTACACAGAACTTCATGTTGGCGATGTTATTCGGTTTGGCATGTAAGCTGATTTATTAATGCCCTGAATCAATCTGATATTTTCTGTTGCATGCTTCTTCCATCTCCTTTGATTTGGTTTGGTATGTTGGTAAGTTTATCGTTGAAAGTTTTGCACGAACAAACACATTCTTTTTCTACTATTTTTTATGGTTCACAATCCTAACAATTTTTTTAACAGTATAAAACCATAAAATCTTCTGAAGTGTTTGAGTTGTTTATTGTAGTTGTTTTGGATTCTTTTCCTAAAGAAGATATATAATGCCCTTATTAAATAATTAATTGAAACAAAATAAATGGGTTCTATATTTTTTTTCGTCTCTCTGTGACCCCCACCCTCTCTCACTCACTCTTTGCAAGTTTTGCTAAGTTCTAACTAATTACTGTCGCTATCCCCTTGATAAGGGACCCAAACTGGTCTGCTTGAACTTCATATGCTATTAACCCAAGACAATATGTTTCTTTAATGTAAACTAACATACTGTTGTGCCAAGTGCCAACAACTTTGTCCCATAAAAGTTGGGATAAAAATTCACATTTGTTGACATCTTTCAGAGTGCTCTTTAACATTCTTTATGGACAAGCTTTACCCGATTATTTTTATGTCTCTGACTTCAAGCGAAGTCAATTTCAAAGTGTGTATGTAATGGGTTTATGTGTAAACTTTTCAGGCTTAGACTTAACTAGGACAATTTGACTTGATACTGTTTGACATGATTTGGGCTTGTCCAATTAGTTAGCAGTTCATAGCACTGAGTTCAGAGCAGTTGATCCTACTTCTAGAACTATTACAGGATGGATGTCCTTGCTGTTTCTTGCTGGTTAGCCTTCGAATGGTACATTATTGCATCACCAAGTATCCTATAAATCGAGTCTTGCTGGTTGGTTTCTTGCCATTGTGTCATTGCCCTTTAGTTGGTTTGTGTCATTTGTTCTAATATATGTGGCATCCTTATGTGATCTTAACCATGGTTCGCCTTATTGGCCCATACTCATGTATCGATCAGCTGTCGGTACGATACGTATTGATGTACCGACACATGGTATGGTGGGGTATATCGACAAACCGATATGTACTGCCCATACTGGTCCTCTATTGGACTGGTACGTATTGTCCATACAAGGCGGTATACTGTGATGCGACAAACCTTAATCTTAACAATATATTAGTAAAGTTTGACTGCACAATTTTATTTTCTATGTTTTTTTAGTTTTTGCTTATGATTTCGTTGTCTAACATAAGTTGCATGGTTGTGTTGTTATTGGAAATTTGCTTGAAATTTGTGTTACAATGTATAAGATATGTTTCTTTCTATTGTTGCCAATCAATTTGATAAAAAGCTTAAGCTTGAATAGAGCGATTTAGATATATATTTTTTAAAGCTGTTACTGATTTATGTTGTTGCTTTGCATTCTCCACAGGTCGTCACGGTTATATATTTTCCAAGGACCAACTGAGTTAATGCCTCCAGTAAGACTTTGAAAACACACGATGACTTGTTTATAAGATGCATTTGATTGGATTTCTGCCTTATCTTTTGATTGGACATCCTGCCAACAATGATGAGAGAGTAAAACACCATACTAAACCACTGCTTGCAAAAGCTTTGTTTACATGGTTGTTGTACTATTCCTCCTGAGATATGCTATTTTCAAAACTTTGAGTGAACTCATGATGCTTCTGAACATTTGGATCATGAACTCTTTTGCAAGAATTTGTTGGCCTTGAGGAACATGCATGGCTTTATGTCTCTCTGACTTGTTTCAGACTAATAAATCTACTTGTTACTCATTACCCTGAGGTTGGAACAGTGAGGGAATTGGCTTTTACTTCTTTTTTCTCTAGGAACTAAATAAATCTAAGCTCCTTTTTTACTGTGTCTGGTCTCTTTATGATGTAACCAATTAACATCATCTGCTAGATATTTCATGTTATCAATGCATGAATTTGACCTTTTCATTGCATAAACAATGCTTCCTTTTTTTTTTGTTTCCTTTTTGCTGTTTTACTGTTTTAACTGCCAAATTATGCTTGCCTGAATGAGTAAAGAACATGCTTGTAGATATGGTTGTAATTTGCTTGTTTCATTGCATTCCGATTTTTTCTGAATACTATGGGGTTTTCCCTCTTAGTTTATCACTTCACTTTTCAATGTGTAGGAGGGTGATTTGGAGAAACTGCGGAATGCAAAAATTCGAGAAGAGTTGCTTGATCGTGAAGCTTCACTATTACGGGCAAGAGTCGATGCTTCCCTTGCAAATGGTGTCTCATGGGGCATGCAGGAGGATGCTATTGAAGAAGATACAGAGGTTGACAAAATTGTTTTCACTTTCTTTTTTAGGATGCCTCTCTTAGTATGTTGTAGACAATTCACTATCTTTTGTCTATCTCTGTGGACAACTAAATTACATTAAATATTTTGATTCAATGGTACCATGGTTATTTTGCAGAATGGTGCAGATGAAATAACATGGCAAACGTACAAAGGACAGCTAACTGAAAGGCAGGAAAAAACTCGTAGCAAAATTATAAAAAGAATGGAGAAGGTAAGTTGTTTGGTTTGTTTTGCTTCCAACACTCTTATATACTTAATTCTTGTGCTGAAGATCATAATGTGAACAAGATAGTTTCCTAAGTAATATCAGCATATAGATATATAGTACAAGTTTCTTAAGCTAATATTTATCCTAGTTCAACTGATCCAGGCTAAGAGATAAGTACATAGATCTTATTTTGGTGTTTTAGATTGGAAATTACTCCAATCATTAAATAAATCACCTTTATCACTCTGATCAGTAAAGACTAAAAAGGCTTAATTCGACAAACAAGTAACATGAGTCCATGACTGCCACAACCAATTGGTAAGTTTAGCTTATGAATACACTTCTTTGCCTTTTGGTTAACTTTTCAAATGATTGAAAACTGACAGGATATTATAAATGGCAGGGATGTTCTGACCAAAATTTATTGTAATAGAGGTAGTATATCAACAAAAATGGTCATAGAGGTGAACCTGCTATAAGTGACGACAGAGAGGCGACAATACTTTATGCGAGAAGAGGGCTCACATTCGCTAGCCCTAATCTCTTTTTTTTCCTTTTACACTAATTTGGACATGGGCCCCACTATTTTTTTTGAATATTTTATTAATTTAACTAGATTGCCTGATATAGGGTGGCCCGTGTACCAGTCCCTTATTGGACCAGTACATAGTGCCCATACCGGGCGGTATATTATGGCATGGAAAACCCTACTTAAAATGATATTATTGTCCCCTGAAATGTATGTTTAAAATTTTATTTTGTTTAACTGCTTGTGTATTTGGAATGTTCTCTCTTTTTTAGTGTATACACAAGCATTTGGATTTGGTAGCATTGATATATTGTTTATGTTCAACAACTTTATTACTTAAAAATTTTCTTTGATCTTTGGTGCTACAAGGTCGCTAACATGAAAAAGGAGATTGATGCTATACGCGCAAAAGACATTGCCCAAGGTGGCTTAACTCAAGGTCAACAAACACAGATAGCTCGTAATGAACAAAGAATAACTCAGGTCATTGATTCTTTTAGCTTGTCTACACTGTCTTGATCTTTTGACTATGAAGGCTTTTGCGTGAGTCACAAAGATACTATTTCTTACGTATTTCTCAGATTATGGAGGAATTAGATAGCTTAGAAGAGACTTTGAATGAAAGTATTCAAGAAAGTGTAGGTGCTCGATCTGGTAAGGTAGTGCATGGTAAGAAGAAAGAGACTGTTGAAGATGAAGATGACATGCTGAGGTATATATTGTCCCCTTTTATAGGATTTTTGTTTTCTAACATTTTTACTTCAAACTTTGAACCTATATGTTATTTTGAAATGCATCTGAGATTCTAAGCCAACTGTTGCTTTAGTTCACTAGATGCATGTTTTTCATTTGTTATGGAAAGTCCAAACAATGGCATTCATGCTCAAATTTGTAGCACATCTCTTTGAAACAATATATACTTAAAAATTAGGTGAATAACAAACTGTAATTCTATTTGATATACTTTGATATGAAAAGCTCCACATAGATACGTCACAAAGAAGATTGGGAATGCTTTAATATGTCACTGTTGCAGAGGAATATTTTTGACTTCTGTTGTTTTCTGACAAAATTGGCATCAAAACAATTGACGAGATGCTTGCTGCTTTCTGTTTCAGTTATCAGCATTTTTCTGATTGTATCTTCTAGATTTCCATGGAAACCAAGAAATAACTATTTTAATTACATAAATTCCCTTAGCTTAGGCTACTGAATTTAGGCATTAGATTTATGATTACTGTTCACTGTTCTCTCCATCTTTTATTAAGTTCATCTCAAGGAGTTGTTTTGATGCTAATGTAAATAGCCAGTCTACATGGTTTTGTTAGTTCAGCCTAATAACCTGTGTAAATTTGAGGACAAGGTTGTATGATTGAGGATGTACTTTTGTTCTTCAACGGAAGCTATTAAATTCTAGATTTTGCTCCACATGTACTGTTCATTATTTACTACAAGTGGCAACTTCAATTTAAGTTTTCTTGGCTAAGGAGCGATAATTCCAAGTGTTCTTTATTTTAATTTGTCCATTCTTTTAGAAGTGAGATCCCCTTGTCATGGAAAGAGGTTCTTTGCGAAAGCTAGGTCCAGTCATATTAGTTCCCATCTAGTCGTAGGAAATTATTATTTATTTTTTACTGGAGCTACTAGATATGCCTATAAAGCACATATGAGATAAAAGTAGGTACTTTGTGCAGTGGCTTGGAAGGGCTTCACTCATATTGTTTGATTAATTTCAACACAACTGTTTATACATAAGTTGGAGCATGCATAAATGACTATCTGATACTGAAATGATGGTGTCATAGATGCTATAGAGTTAGAGCCTGAATTCTCATTGGTAGAATGATAATTGGGATCAACTTTCTACTGGACATATAGTATTCCTTTGTTGTTGAGTTCTGTCATATCAGTCCTCTTTTTCTATAAGCTAACAAATTTGTGTATCATCCAGTGATGATGACGATTTCTATGACCGAACCAAGAAGAAGCCTGCTGCTCAAAAATCTGGTGAACAGCAATCAGTCGAAACAGCTGATTCTCTTCTCGACAAAAAGGATACAATAATTAATCAAATTGAGGAAAAGAAGGCCTTGCTTTTGAAAGAGAAGGAAAAGGGAGTGACCGGCTCTGTAAACAGCACCGAAGGTGGAGATGACCTTGATGCTTACATGTCTGGGCTGTCGTCTCAACTAGGTGAGCTTCTTAGCAAGCATGCATGATCATGAAATTTTCTTGATAAGAATCTTATCCATCGTTCGATTTGAAGCATTTATCCTTTATTTTTTTGTTACTTAAGTTCTGTGAAATCATTGTATGGGGTTACTTTTCTAGATAGAGTACCTTTTTCTTAAATTTCATTCTTTATAATTTATTTGCACATTTGACTTCTTCATATTTTATTCTTGAAATTTATTTACATACTTACATCTTATGTAATGGGTAATCACTAAAACTTGTATTTCTACGGTAGTATATACAAGTGCTTTTATATATATATATATATATATACCATGGAAGTTCATTTTTGTATAAAACCTTGGAAGTACATATTTGCATATACCATGGTTTGCCTTACCGATCTTTACCGATTGTACCAACCGACTATCGGTATGGTACATATTGATGTACCAACATATGGTACGGTGGGGCATTCCGATAGACCGGTACGTACCACCTGTATTTAACTTTTAACCTCCATGTTTAAAAGCACATACAGCGAACCTTGGCATATACACCCTATTAAATAGCACATATTTGCACCAAAAAGCTCCCTGTTTTTCATCAACAAATCTGTATTTAACTTTTAACCTCCTTCCTGTTTTTCATTAGCAACACTGTATTTAACTTTTGTTACTTATCGGCTTTCTGTAATAAAACTTATTGCAAAACAAAACCGCCCCTGCATCTCAATTCCCTTCCGTTTAAAATTTCAGAAAAGACCACATTTGTATTTGCTTTACAAGCTGCAAAAACTACAATTCCTTCACCAATTTGTAGAAACATCCTCTATTAAACAGGGGTATATAAGCAAATACCCATCATCTTGGATAATATAATATTTTGAGCTGTATTTATTCATTAACCTTTTTCCAAAGGGGTGTACATGTGAAAACATATATCATAAATCTAATTTGTAGTGACAATACAAACATCAAGAATTAGACACTATAGTAGTTAGTTTTAGCAGAAGACATTCCACGCCTCCAGCCTAGTTGTAGTCCCTCATCTTGATCATTTTGTTAGGTCTCATATTCCTGACCTTGTTTTTCTTCAAAAAGATGCAAGTTATTTGCATGTGGCAAGTGCATCAGCAACAGATGGAAATTTGCATATGAAGCTATGTTGCAGAGAATCTTGATTGATGAGATTCTGACCGATTTTTTCTTTTCTCATTTGTTAGTGCACGACAGAGTCACAAAAATTCAAAATGAGCTGGTTGATCTTCAAACTGATTTGGACAAAACAATGTATCTGCTGAAGATTGCCGATCCAATGGGAGAAGCTGCTCGCAAAAGAGATGCCAAAGCAGAAGCATCGAAATCCAAATCCAAATCCATTCCTAATGTCTCTAAGCCACCAAAATCTGAGCAAAAGCAAGGGGCTGTACCTACACATGTTGTAAAGCATGGGGCTGTGCCTACAACTGTTGGTTTAAAACCTGATGACACTTCCAGTCATAAACAAGCAGCGGAAGATACAGAAGGCAGGAACATGACTGAAGACCGAGAGGCTAGCAAACCTGTGTATACCGCCGTAAAGCCGCAGTGGCTTGGTGCCACCAGGGAGATTGCATCGGAAGAGAATATGGTACGGGAAACTCATTTGGATGAGAATGAGTTGGAAAATTTTGTGGACTACAAAGATAGGAAAGAAATTCTCGGGTCTGACAATAGATCAGAGATTGACCGTGCGGGTCCTGGTCTAATTATACGGAAACGAAAGGCTGCCCATGAGATGGAAGTGTCAGAGTCTGAAACCTCAGCTGCTGATGCTGTGGCTCTGCTGCTGAAACACAAACGTGGGTACACTGCTTTAGATGAAGTACATGAAAACAAGGAGTCGAAGAGCAGAGGTCAAGAAGGAAAGGATAATTCACAGCAGAAGCGAGTATTTGGCCCGTCAAAGCCAGCTTTTCTTGACAACAATCCAGATTATGAGTCATGGGTACCTCCCGAAGGTAATCTATTTGATACCTAAAAGCCAAGACATCACTTCTCTCTCAGGAAATATGACCTAATGAAATTAAATGCATGCAGGGCAAACTGGTGATGGACGCACCTCCCTGAATGAACGTCTGGGTTATTAGGTTATGCTATCGTGACGCAAAATCCATCTGGGCAAGGTGTAAAATCAAAATCATGCAGGACAGAGTTAATGTGAGAACCTGACCGAATGGCTCCTTGAACTCTACCCTTGTATGATATATTCCCATATGGCACCAGCTTGGCTGTTGCTCCCGCTCCCTGACGATCTCCGTTTCGCCAAATTTTCCCATGTTTGTATCCTGGAAGCCATTAAAATGCTCATCCGGTAAGCAAATGTTAGCAATCCATCCAAGTTAACAAGTCTCGGAGAGCTATATGGAGATCATACTAAAAGAAAACATCAAAGAAAAGCTGACTTTGTTGTCCAAGGACCAATCTTATATTTTCTTGAATATGGAAATTCTTTGGATCGATTGGGCCCATGCTTCTGTAACTTTTTTGTCCTCTTGGGATACTTCTTTATAGGTTGAATTAGTTGTGCTGATCAGCAATGTATATGTATGTCGTCTTTTAGGTAACATGATGCATTTTTGTGTCTCTGTAATTTGCTGCACATGGTTGGGGGTATAGCAATGTGATGTCGGTGACGGTGTGCATCAAGAACTGGGGGCTTAGGTTAGGTCAGACAGGCATGGACGCGAACAGAACAGCTCAAGTTGGAGCTTACGACAAATCGGGTGGCACCCTCGATATGCTGTCGGTCAGCTGGAAGCAAATCGATCCTATTTGCATGGGTTACCGATCGCTTACTTGCTCGGGTTGATAGTTGAGGTTTTTTTTTTTTTTCCCGAAAAAGTTTCTCTTTTTAGATTTTTCTCGAATAATATCTTTTATTTTTACTTTTTGATTTGTTATCTTTATTTTCTTCGATAAGGGATGGAATCAGCATTTATCTGCTACTATTCCTGTTTGCACGGGTTACCGATCGCTTGCTTGCTCGGGTTGATAGTTGAGTTTTTTTTTATATATAAAAAAAATTCTCTTTTTAGATTTTTCTCGGATTACATCTTTTATTTTTATTTTTTTGATTTGTTATCTTTAATTTTCTTTGATGTTCTAAATGTTCATTATCGTTAACAATGACTTGTTCTCTCTTTGTTGATGGTAGTGCTCGTGATTGTGGCCACCTTATCCTCTAAATGGGCAACTCCAAATAATATCTTTTATTTTTAATTTTCTCTAACATCTTAAATGGTGTCCCTTGTCATGGACAATCTCTCTCTTTCTTCCTTTGTCGATAGTAGTAACTCTTAGTCGTTGCCACCTCCTCCTCTAGGTGAGCATTGTCGGATTACGTCGACAAAGCCCTATCGTCGTAACTTCGTCGTAATCCATCTTTGCTTTTGCAATGCCCTGTCATCGTAACTTCATCGTAATCACCTCATACGTTGCTTTTCATCCCATCGCCATCGAGGGGGTATTTTCTTAAAAAAACACCAAATGAGGGAATTGAAAGTAAATTTCTCTCTATACAACTATAAAGATCACAACCAGAATGGGATGTGCACTAATCGAGATGAAAAGTTTCACATGATGATCGGATGAAAAGAGGACTGTGATTGGAAGAGACCACATGACATAAGCAAGACATTGGCAATTCAGGAAGGTAAAGCAACGATCCCAAATTTTGTATGCTTACAACCTAAATATGTATCAGACAAACATCACATTCGATTTCTAGCAGCATCAAAATTTTAGGGGCAGCATAACCCTGCCTCATTTATCTGTGCACCTCACAGAGAATGCTCATCCTGGTGAATCTTGGCAACCATCTTTCTCAAAGAAATAGCATGCACGATGTGAAAAAAAGGAAAAAAAGGAGGGCCTAAATACAGAGATATGTGCGGACAACAGGAAGCAAAACTAGTTTCCAGATCTGTTGTCTGTCGAAAACATAAACAAGTTGAAATATGATCCTAACACATTCAGAAACTAAAAAAGTTTTCCAAATCGTTGCAAACTCCACAAATCGATATATACAGGGACGAGCGAAGGAAAGCCATTGCCGTAGACGAAAAGAAAGAATTCGACTACTCCAAATTTGAATGCGGCGTTTGCTTCTGCTAGCCAGTGATCTCAATGGTCAAATAGGCTTAGGGGCCTCTTGACTCACACCACACCTCGAAGACATGAGTAGTTGAACGAATATTTAAAAATGGCTTTCGATTATCCAGATTTACCTGATGCAACATATCACTCCATTATGCGGACAGCATGACACTACAACTATCTGGTGTAAGAAGGGAACAGAAGGGAAGGGAAAAGAGCTGAACACCACACTCCATGTGATTGCTTTTTATTGGTTAAAAAAGGACACAAATTTATCTGCCATCAACAAAGACAAACTGTCCAACCGATAAATCACAAAAGAAAAAAAAAAAGCAGCACCACCCGAAACCAGTAACTCACCTTTGTATGTATTGCTTAGGCCTTGGACGCTGTGTCTTTCAAACAGTCCATGTTGCATAATCCCATTGATCTCATCATGTCTCCAAAGCTGCCATCATTTATCACAACAGTCAAGATAGAATATATTCACATGGAACAAATCAACAAAAGAGAAAGGAATCTTAGCCAATATTAAGTTTCATCTGACCGATCGGAGCTTTTCCTCGGTTTTTCTGGTTGGTCCATGTCATCCTTCATGTCTTTAGAACTATCAACACTTTTTCTTGATTTCTCTCTCCTGTCAGTACTAGGTCTTGACTTTCCTCTGCCTTCTGTTCTCCTTTTAGATTTATCTCTACTGACAGCGCTTGATCTGGACGTGTCTGTCTGATCTGTGCTCATTCTTGAGAACTCTAGACAGTCGGAGCTCGTCCGAGGAGCCTCTGCGATGTCTGATGTCTCAACAGACTCATCCTGTCTTACAGGTAGGTTTTCTATGGCTGATATGAACTTCTTTAAATGCCTGATGTAATCTGGAAAGAGTTCCAGATTATTGTGGTTGCCTCCCTTAATCCAAAGAGGTTCATACTTTTCTTTGCATAGTTCCCACAGGCGCTTCCCGTGTGAACAATCAACGACATTATCCTCTGTACCCTGCAAAAACAATGGCATCTGAGTCATCTAGATGGCATTTCCAACAGTCTCTACTGATCATGAAAGTTCTGCTCCAGTAGTTTTTGATATACAAGAACTATTTGGAAACACTGATTTGAAGGAAACAAAAGTTACATGTAGGAAAAGACAAAAAGAGGACCGAAGAAAGAGTCATTATACTTGAATGGTTTTACAGAGTAAAACATTCAACTGAAATTATTAAAATTGCATCCTACTGTTTGTGTCATCTATGTATAGGTTTAATATTTAAATTTCTAGCCATTTATATTCAACCAGTAATTTTTATGCAGATGAGTAGGTGATTCTAATTTTTTGCCGTCCAATGTTGACCATTTTGTCCCTTGTCCTTGAGTATAACACATATCCGTTAACTTGGTGACCACTTTGTGTATCCGTGGTTGCTAAGTATCTAAAATAGCAGATGCACTTTGAAGAATTAAACAAAGCAAAGCTTACTGCTGATATCATTCATCAGCTCAAATATGAAGTACATATAGAAAGAAATGTTATAGATATCATTAGCTCATAGACAAGGTACATATAGAACACTCCATCTATATAGTTTTAGTTAAGAACCTTATATTGCAAGCAGTAAAAGGGCACAAGCAAGGGTTAGTAATATGAACATGCTTCCATGCAAATATACATAATAGAAGGACAAGGACCATAGATATCGACTAATTCAAGAGGTGAATAGGCAAGGAAAAATTAATAATCTGTGTGTGCAAAACATTGAAGCTAATATTCATTTATTTATCTTGATATCGTACACTGTCAACTTCCAACTCCCTAAATTTTCAGACATCATGATGAATGATACATGATATATAAATTTCCATATATAGTTCATGTTTTAGGAGATGAGAAGGCAAATAAGCAACATAAATATAACAGGAAAAAGAGTTCCCTAATCAACTTATACAAATTTAACATGGGTAGGAAAAGAACAACAGAAGAAGAATGATACGGGCCTGCGACAACAAAAAGTGAAGATAAGATAATTTGGGGACTTCCTTCTTCATGCATATATAGGTGTTCTTATATGAAGGCAGCTTGTGGCAAGAAACCAACAAAAATGCAGATGTTGCCCAATTACTGTCATTCACCAAGCAAGATCAGACAAAATAACAAAAATTTGCAAACCACTGTTCATGTTATCAAAAATCAAGAATGATCAAGATGGTTTATAATATGCAAGTGAGACAAGTGGCATAGGGTATTTTGGTTTCCACAAAGGGTCCCTAGGTTTGCTAACGACCTGGCTTGCATCCATTAAAGATTCAAAATCGTATCAAGGACTCATTAATGAATGGAGGAGTCAGAAGTTCTTCGAGTCATGTGTTCTGTTAGGATGTTCCAGAAGGTACAGAATATCTTCACTCTCAATTCAGAATATCTTTCTGAAGGAAGCTGCTGCTATGGACAGAAAATGAAAAGGCAAGGAAATCATATAGAACCACAGAAAATGTTTGCTGGCTGCTACCAATTATTATTTGTGGTTGAACATATCAATAGCATATTCAGAAAGCAAAAGAAGCTGGGAACATTATATACAGCTTCAAAGAAGATCTCAAATGTCAAATTCCAACATGGACGGACCAAACTATCTAATTGCTTTGTTTATTATGCAGAGTGGGGATTGGGGAGTCCACTAAACCGAAAGTAGTCATTATTAATGTCAAGCCTCTAGTATGCCCTCAGCAGGGCTGCATTTGGGTACCATGCTGGGAGAACCACATTAGATCTATGTATTCTACAAGAGGGGTGCCTGATCTGCTTATCTAAGTATGGTACCAATCTTGTTTCCTCTTGTATAACTGATGAATTGGAGCTTGAGTGAGTTGATAGATATAATAATGCAGTGTACATACCGTTGTATTGAACTTAGCTGCTGTGGCTTTTTGAAAAATCATGATAAAATTCTCTTGCATTGGATATTGAGATGAAACAAAAAGAATTTAGTCATCGAAGATTATGCAAATGAGCCTAAGCAAGTTTTAAGAGTTCAATGGATCGATGTCCAACGTCCAAGGTTATTTGGCTTCACAAATAACACCAACAACAAAAAGTTTTACTGTTAAATTTCTCTAAGAAAAAAGTTCACTCGTAAATAATGGATCATAGAATGAGAAAAGAGTTCACTCTTAGCTAGTGGGTCATAGAATGTTGCACTAGGCATAGCACAGTGATTCTACCTAGTCAAATTTAACATAAAAAAGAAATTGGGAATTGAGATTCTAAATATTTTATATTAAGAGAAGATTCACTTAGCAAAAAGATCTACTATTGTGCAAGGAGCTTGAGACTAACTCTTATTGCTGATTTACAAAGAAGAAGCAGAGACGAGAGCCTGGATCTGCTTAAAGTCTCAATGTAAAATATGTGAAGTGATAGTTAGATATCTTTCTTGCGTGGCTCTAGAAGGTTTAACCACACAATATATAACACAAACTAGAGCAAAATAAAAGAAAATTTTCTAACCAAAAGTGCAACAAGTAAAGATGTACCATATCAAGTAAAGCAAGAAAGTCAACACTCACATGAATTACCAGCACAGGACATTTCACAAATGGAATTTTATCAATGTTCTGCAGAAGAAAAAAAAAAGGATTTGATGTTAAGATGATCTCACAATGAAATAAAGATCCATAAGCCCACAAATTAGCAAAATAATGGAAAAGAACCTTATATATGTCAAACCAGTATGTATGCTTCACAGGATACATTACACGCAGACCAGACAAAATGGGACTATGCAGAACAACTGCTCTCAATCGAGGCAAATGAGCAGCTAATTCTAAAGTAGGACCAGTACCAACTGATTGGCCATATAAAATAATATCTTCTTCATGGGCTCCATAAGTCTCTTTAAGGCATTTGTAAGCAGCTTCTATATCAGCATAAGTATTTTGCTCTGAAGCCTGAGAGTACAATGTGGTAAGAGACAAATTTACATATTGTTTTTCATCAGTTAATCAAATATTAAAGCGGAAAAAGATAAAAATGTGACAAGGATGCAAAGCCAACCTTTCCAGATGATTGCCCATAACCTGAATAGTCATATCTGCAATAAGTGGGTTTCCATATTAAACAAAAAATACCATCCAACAAACCTGGATGTTGACTATATGAAATGAAAAGCATGGTAATTTTCTAATGCAATTGGACGCTGGAAGAAAACAACTCTGATTATGAGGCCTCTCGAGAACTTACAGAGAGCTCTCAGAAACTAATTGTTTTCAGACCAGCACTTTCCACATTTACCACTTTTTATCAAAAAAAAAGGGGGGGGGAACCTATTATTAGTTACCATGAATACAAACCAAGCCAAGCTGTCCCAGTGCACACCATGCTTTGCATTTTTAAAAGCTCGCACAATCTGATCTATGGCATTAGAAGATGAACAGATAATTTTGCTGACATAGTAGTGTTACCATCACACATAAAACTCGTCTACAGAAGTTTCCAGAAGTGTGATTCGGTGAACTTCTGAAAATGTGTTCTAGATCACAGAACTGGGGTTTCTAGATCTTACAGCTCAGTGATGAGGAAGGGAAGCTCATGCCCCACCTTCAATCATACTCCAACTAGTATAGGAGACAGAAAAGAAAATAGATTAGCCGATATTTATATTGAACAAAAACAAAACGAAAAAGGAACCAAAGAAGATGCGAGAACACAAACACAAAACATGTAGGAAAACCAGAAAGCACAAATCAGTGAGGGAAAAAGAAGAAAAAAGAACAGCAAGACAGAAGATACTAAGTCAATCTGCTGGCGATGCTCTCAGCCGTATCTTTGAGGCTATCAACAGTAGAGATATTCTTGTTAGAAATTGCCAATTTCTTTCATTCCAAGTGTATCAAGACCAAATTCCTACATTCCTTGAGATCTTCTGTCCGGTCTGACCTACGTAGATGAAGATGCTTGCACTTAAAGAAGAAAGCCCAGTCTGGAATGTCCCTATAGTTCTTGCAAAATTTGCATAAAGGGTTTAACATCCCCCACCGGTACAAGAGTGGATTCGAACCAGATGAGCTTAGGATGCCTGATAAATTCTGCTGAAAAGCTTGTCATGTTGTTTGAACACAGACATCTTTATAGTTCATGCCTAGTCCTAAAACGATGATTTGGATACCCATTTTCAGATCAAAAGGAGCATAAAAAAAAGTCAGAAATTGCACAAGCTTATCCTACTCCTTCAGGTAATTATTTTTCTTTTCCTTTGTCTTTTTAGGAAATTATCCAGCTAATTGTAGGTAAGCATCAAAGATACAAGATACCGTCCCTTTTTCACTTCATAATTCCAACATCCAATAACAAATCACGAATTAGAAAATGCAAAATTAACTCCTCTAAGATCTCAGAATCAATGCTTTCCTGTAAAAACTACTTAATCGACAATTTATCGTAGGAAAGAACAAAAATTAAAGAAGAAAAAGTGAAAATATCCATTTCGAACATATCGCAGGAATCAGCGTGTAAGCAGCTCCATACACCGACCTTCCATCCCATTTTCAATTCGAAATTATCACAAAAGTTTGAAAATTTCAACTAAACAAACAGCACTCCAGCAGCAACGCAGGCGCCATAGGAACACAAAAGATGCATCCATTTTAGCTCAAAATCCAAACTTTAGGTCCTCGAAGATTACCAACGCAGAACTCATTAATAAACAAGGAACCAGAACGAGGCGGCACCTCACCCCATCAAGTTGACGCGGAGGTGACTGCTGAGCCCGACGAAGAGCTCGTACATCTGGCCAAGGTCGGCCGCGTTACCATGGGAGTAGAGCAGGGTGAGCTTCGCGTCGGGGTTCGTCACGTACATCGCGACGATCCCGCTCCCGCGCCTGGTCCACAGCCGCCGTACTTCCACCCCCTCCCGCGGCGTCGGGGTCGTCATGGACAGCCGCCCCGACGCTTCATCCTCCACCACTACCCTGTACGAAGGCGGGTCCGGCGGGAAGAAGGCGAACCTCGCGGCCATCGTCGACGTCATCCCTCCCATCTCTCCGGCCAAGAGGGGGCGCCGATCACATCTCCATGGTTTTCGGGAAGGACCAATGGGTTTTAAGAGTTCGACGGGCAAAACGGCGGGGAAGGGGTGGGGGGAGGAGTTAACGGAGAGAGAGGGGGTGGGTTTGTTTGGAGAGGGAATCACGTCACGATTGGAAACGTTTTTAGTTGATTGTTGCGGAAATCACGGCAATGATTTGTTGAACAAATTGAGAGAACAGTTTGTGTGCAAATATGCATATATGTCCCTATAGCAAGAGGGATTCTCGTATTTATCCCTCCGAATCATAGTCAACCAAAATGTATATTGCCATCAGAGTTAATTTGTATGAGTCAAACATAATTAAGTCTCGAATTTATATCACCATACTTAAAAAGACTTTTTTTTTGTATTTTATATTTTTCTTTGTTTCTCTAACTTAAGTTAACTAATATTAATCATGATAAAGTGATTAATTAGGATTTGTTAATGAATATTAATGACGATATATTTGTGTGCACATATATATATATATATATATTACTCTAATAATTATCCAAAAATATTATGCTAATATTTTTTTAAAAAAAAAGATATTTCACTTTTCCTTGTAATGAGTCCTAAAAGCATTTTTTAACTTAAAAATAATCTCAAAGCATCTAGAATATAAGAAGATTGGTGCAAGCAGAACCTTTTTTTCTATCGTTTATTCAAAGGATTAATGTTCGTATGATTGCCATTAACATACATAACATCAAGGTTTTTTTTTTTTTTTTTTGCTATTTCTAGTTTAAAATTCATGAAAAAATGGTAATATTCTTTTAAATAATTAATCACGGAATGAGTTGGACAATGCTTCTTTTATCTTTTGTTTCTTTTCTAAGACTAGTTCAATGAATTCATTCCAAAACCTTAGCAAGCGTCTAATTTTTTTCCAAAAAAAAAAAAAAGTGAATAGACACACACCCTTCCGTCTTCATAATGTAATCAAACATGCTTTATTTCAAGTTCAAATATACAAAATAAATAATTTTTTTGCTATGAACATGTAGGAGACTTTAGAATTCCTCTTTCAACTGGAGGTATGTTGTGGTGTGAGTTCAAGAGAAGAGAGAAGTGAAAACCCAGTAGTATCTTAATTTTCTGCCAACCCAGCATAGCTCACAAGAATTCTCTGCACAACAAAAGTGGGACATGAACGTCCAGCTTCAGGTTTTTGGAAAGCCTTCCTCGGTCGGAGGAAAGAGGAAGCAAGCATTGAATTCTCTTGCTGCCTGCCGTGTTCTTTTTTTTTTTTGTGTCGGAGCTCAACATAGGTTGGTCCAACACGGCTGATACAGCTTGATGGATGTTCGCCGGAGATTGTCCCCTCTTCTTGTCCCATGGTGGGATCTCACTTCTCGATTACGAGGACCACAGACAATCCGCCATGCATTCAGGCTGCTCTTGTTTCCTTTTTTTGTTCATGTTCTTGGTGCTTTCAGGAAAGTAGGAGGAGGAGATGATTTCTTCGAATCATTAACAAAGAAGTGCAACAAAACTCTTGGGAAAATAATCATGTCCAACTTTGAATTTTTCAGCATCCACAAGTTTCTAGTTCAAAAATGGGTTCTCATTAATCTAAAAGAAGCGCAAGGCAGTGCCAAACATGGTTTTACCCAAATAAAACACCAGGTGAATGATCCAAAGCATAATAAGCACTTGCATTCTGGATTTGTGACTCGGGTTCACAGCCAGCAACTTGCTAATGATAATAACGATCGAAGATATCGATCCTTGATGCGACTAGATTTACTACTAGGGTGCAAACTACAAACCATGGAACTCGAGGAGTATGATGGCCCGGCGACTGTTTCCTTTTTGTGCGCTCGAGTGTTTCCCATGCGATCGATCGCTCCTCCTACCCTCCTCGTATGCCTGCCTTTTTCTCGGCAGTAGAAGGCCCTTTCTGCTGGCATCCAAGGATGGATATCCAAGGCTACATCGGCTGGGAGCACTCGAGAGCGCATGTTGCTTCTGCTGGCCTTTTCGCTGGATGTTGTTGGAGGAGCAACATTTCGGAGTGGAATGATTGCCGGCGAACATGGTTTTGGTGAAGTGGTGGTGGTAGTCATTCCGGAGGTTGATCGGATCCTTGTTATGGAAGAAGATAAAGCAGCATGAGCTTCCTCAGAAACTGCAGAAAGTTAAAAGAGCAGTCGACTTGCACTTGCCAACACCATCAGCATGCAGCTTGTGTTCATGCTAATTTCTTTATCATGACTGACTTTTTCCTAATTCTTAATATAATAACTAGAACCGAGAGAGAGAGAGAGAGAGGTGTGGATGTGCACAATGGTTAAGAGTCGTAGTCCTTTGGGAAGGTCGTGATCTTAAATATGACTTGAGGCCAATCTGGAAATAGCTGAGATGGAGGAGGCAGCTCTCAAATTGTTTGTTACCTGTGAATAGATGAATGAAATAGATTTATACAAAGCTTGGGAGTCAACGGCATTCTCTCGGTTTTCATTAAACTCCAAAAAAAAAAAAAAAATGAGAAGGGAAAGCAAAAATGGGTTCGATATGATGCTTCAATGTCTGGTAAGCACTTAAGAGAAAAGCAAATTTTATTTTTCCGAAAGATCCACCGATTGGAAGATTTATTTGTGCCCGTTCGATCAAAATCGCATCGTGATCTTTAAGAGTAGGGCATCAAAACCAAATAACGTGAAAAATAAAAAAACCTTATCTTAATTTTCTGCTATATGATTAAAATACAATGTCCTAACGAATGTTAACTTGTATTAAATATCCCATTATTTGATTTTAAGGGAGTTATGATCACAATCTTATCCCCTTTTTTTTTCCTTGAATTAACATAGAATTATCTATCACGTTAGACAAAGATGCGTTTTGTACTCGTATCAATCTTCCTTTCCTCCTTTGTGATTTTTTTTTTCTTGAAAAATAAAGAGATGTTTAGGATCTTCAAACATAAATCCAAACAACTGTTCCAATCCTATCCATATCCACGACTATAACTCAAACTATATGACTCTAAATATGTTTATAAATGTGACCTATGGATAGATCTGGGCAATTGATAATCACATTGATATAAATGTTATTATGCAGGTTTTCTTTAATTTTACCTAATTGAGTAACTAAAATTTTGGGATTTCATCCACTGTTAGAACTCCCGTTGTCCTAACAAAAAGAGCCCTAGCACTGTTAACTTGTTAATCTCACAAACTGCCACTGGTATCTAGATTTCTGAATTAGAAACTTCGTTCTTTAAAATTACTATAATATTAGAGTTTTCATTTTTTTTATTATACGTTATTATTCTTGGCAACCATTGATGGTGTCACAATCCAAGCCTTATGGGCTAAATGATCTGTCAACTTCGTTTAGCTCAAATTACTGATTAAAATACTTAAGTTGAAATTGATAATAGTACAATCATCCCTTATAAGTCGATCTTAGTCTTATCTACAACTAATTAGAGTGTTACAATTTTTTTCGCTCAAGGACTTGATGTCCTCATCAAGGCCTAACATGGTCCAAATCAAACCCTAGTATAATATATATGAGACGTAACTCGATGGTAGCTCTATATTGTGACAAATCTAACTTCATTCATGGGTAATCCTTTCCTACTCGAGTTCTCTCATCATGCTCAAATATTAGACTGGCTCTGATACTAAATATTATGACTCACATGATACATGTAAAGCATAATCCAATAGTGGCTTCACATCGTGATAGTCATCAAACTCCCTCCACAAACAATCCTTTTTTTACTTGAGCTCTCTCAAAATGCATAAATATATGTCAACTATGATATCAAATGTCACAACCAAGATATGATGGACTCTATTTGATCTATCAACTTCGATTAGCTCAAACCATCGATTAAAATATACAATCATCAAACCCTTCCTTATAAATCAATTTTAGCCTTGCCAGAAACTAATTAGGATGGCAAAATAACCCAAAGGAGGATAGGCTGAGATTTGCTTGCACAAGATAGCAAAGAAGACTATAGATCTTAGAGTGATTCAGGGATAAGACCGTCACTTCAACAAGAATGATACCTTGCTTTCTTCGGGAAACGATGCATCTGGAATTCTGTGGAGGATTTAAGTGTTTGTTGCCTTGGAGCATGGCCGGCTTGAAAGGCTACCTGTCAGTATGAAATATCTAGTTAGATCTCAGGATAGTAAGGAAACTCATATTATGCTGGCCACCAAGGTAGGTAACGGGTGTGAATCGTCTCTTTCATGAGTCCTTCAACATGTACGTCAACACATTTCTTTCTTTCTTTCCAGTGTGTTATTAAAGGATCTTGTTGTGCGAGCATTGGCAGAGTTTAAAATGTGTGGAAAACCACACCTGGAGACAAAAACCACTGGAGTCAAATTATCTTCGGAGACGTCAAGAGCCTCCCCACAGCATGCTGTGAAGGGTCTCGATCCCATCATCGATGGTCCACCCCAAGTCAGATTCAGTGGGCGTACTCACCACCCGAGACGGACTCACCACCAACTCGACAGGATGAGAAGCAAAGTGAGCAACAAACTATGCAGCTTTTGTGACGGAGAGGTTGCTTCCTCCTATATCTTTCTCATTCTCTCTCTCCGTCCCACTCGACACCAAGTGGCTCGCATGAACGTGCAAACACATGATGCTGGAAAACAGTCAAGTATATTAGCACATGATGGGAGGAACACCAACCGACCGAGGGCGGTGGGCTTCCACCGTCTTCCTTGCTTCTCACTTTTTAAGTGCTGCAGAGATCAAGAGAGCAAGCAGGGGTTTTTATAATGATCCAGGCACATGGTATCTATCTATCTATCTATCAACAATTACCTCACGGCGACGCACATCTGCCACAAGCGTGCCCTGGTTATAATTACATTCTCAGCAGGATAAAACTAAGCAGTAATTATATAAGATTGTTGGCATGGGATGTTCAACACTTGCAATCCATTTTTACAAGGTAAACGAATATGAGTTAGAACAAAAAAACCTGGTGTGCCGTAGAAGCTCTGTGAAGAAAGTACCATTCTCGGCCTCTCTGTTTAAGAAACAAAAAAAAAATATTGTCAGAAAAATAGAGAGATTCCACCTAAAAACAATTCGTACATGATCGATATACAATGTACATGGGCTTTCTGGGAAGGCGGGGGATGAGGCAGCAGCAGCTCAACCTGAGAGACCAAGGTCGAAACAACTCAACAAAACAAAACCTTCAGTCCATGTAGCCACTCCAGCTGAGGCCAATGTTGCTCCATCCAATGATTTATCTAAACGAACACTGTCCAACTTACATACAACTATTAAGCTTTTATTGCTGAAATTTTTTTCTTTTTTCTTCTTTCATGTACCCCGGCATACAGGCAGGATATCAGAATACCTTCTTAAAACAAAACCATAAAAGATATATACAGAGGCGGCAGCACAGCCTGACGACAGCACCTCCCTCCCACTTCCCCTTCAACATACCATAACCATCCATCCTCTACCGACACATCCTTTATTCAGCAATCTCCCTTCTCTATTCTTTACCCCCTACTGGGAAAAGGGCTCACACAGACAACCGCTACTCAAAACTGGCAAGAGGTGCCCAACCTCTGTTTCGGCCTCTGGCCAGCGGCACCGCATTTCCGACTTCGGAATGCACCTGGGAGCAACTCCTGGAACTTCTCCAGGAATGCCGACCACTCCTCCTCCACCATGTCAGCCAGCTTCACAAAGTTCACATTTGCAGGCAGCTGTTCGTTGGCACTCCTGCTATTCCCAACCTGAGGCCTGGTAGCACCACCACTATTCTTAATTTTACTAGACGTAAAAGTGGCACAAGGAGCACCGGTCAGGCATCGCTGGCTCTTTCCAACAAGAGCTATGCCCTTCAAAGATGTCGACAGCTTTGAAACATGCGGATGCCATTCTCGGGCGGGCGGGCAGCGAGTGCTCTCCACATTGCTTTCTAGGTGCTCATCATCTTCCTGCTCCTCCTCCAAACTTGACAGTGGGTTTTTGGAGCTTCTGCCTCGTTGCCCGAAAGGGTAAGGCGCTGGTGATTTTGGCATCGCGGGATCAGCTTCTTCATAGTCAATGTCAAACTGCGTCGCGTCGTCATCGTTTGGATTGGCTACTGGAGAAAACGCTCTTCTTTCTGCTATCAACCGTCTTGCCTCGATGCACACAACTTCCAGCTCACTTGGCTCTTCTTCCATTCCTCTGAATTCCCTGCTCATCATCTCACCAATCTCCGCAAGGCAAAGCCCAAATGCAGCTGCTTCCTTGAGAAAAATAGTTGACAGGATCAAAACTCTAAGGCATGCTTCGTGGATCATGGGCAGCTCCATACGAAGCATCTCAGAATCTTTGACCGGATCAAGGTCAGCAACATACTTGAGCTCATCCTCAGAGAAAGGGATCGATGCCTGTGGCCAGTGGATCCACTCAAAATACGGATCCTCTAAACTCTCTGGCAAGCAGAGACCATGATCGATCGGAACAAGTTCTGTCTGGGCCCCAACTCTACCAGTCGCCCCTTCAAGTTTCCTTACCAAAAGGTTTCCACCATGCCTGTCGGTATTAAAAATTCTAATATCAAGTATACCAATCCTGTGTATGGCCGCAACGGGAAAACTGGAGGTCCCATGATCGCTGGCATCAAAGTCATGAGGAATAAACTGCTGAAAGGATGCTATCTTGCTGACAGCACCACGCTTCTTGTCAACAGCCTTTCCACTGGTATTGCAATTAACACCTTCGTTCACATGAAAAACTGAATGAGTGACCTTCACAAGGACCGTCGGGGGAACATTGGCAAAATGATCATAATCCAGGAGGTACGCAGCAACTTCCCTGAATCCAGTCTCGCCAACTCGCACGGACCTTTTCAGGCCCGGTCGCCCAAGGGCCTTCCCCGTGAAACCTTTAGGATTATTTGGTGCAAATGGTTCTTCGTCTGTAGGCTTCACAATCGCAACACATTCGCCTCTGACATTCCTGAAGTAGTAGGCACCACCAAGCCCACTGTGAACTGGTATAGGGTCAACGCCATGTCTAATAGCCTTCATGACATCCTTAACCAGCTGTCGGGTCCGAGAGCAGCGGCTTGAGCACACTAAAATTTCAATTGGACTGCTCCGATCCCTATGCTGAATGTCCTTTCCGGTGGGAGAGAGACATGGTGTAGAGGAACTTCTGTGCAGGGCATTCCTGGTAAGAAGTAACGGGGAATCATTCCGGACAGCACTGAGATCATTTTTTAACACAAGATCACCAAAGGTGAGGGAGCTCTCCTCAGTAGGCACATTGAGAGCAATTTGCAACCTTCTTTTCACAGTGTGGGCATTATCTCCCCGATCCAGTTCCATACCCAGCACACAGCCAGTTTCAGTTTGGACAAACACACGTCTCCTCCCACCTTGCTTTCCTTCGCTTTGGCTGCTCCCATGGTAGTCACTGCTGGCGGTGCGACTTAAGATTGAAACCGCCATCTGGGTCTTAATGGGGCTGCCCAAGTTAGGAGCCATGGAATATGCAGGATCTGCAGTTACTACAGACAGAGGTTGCAGCAAAGAAGATGCTTTTCTTTTTCTTCCTCTTCTTCTCTCTTGAGCACACGCCACACACGGAGGTTGACGCGATGGTAGAGAGAAGAAGATGTGATACAGGATCGTTCATTAAGTAGGAAAGTATTAGTGGACCGACAAACCATACATCAGAATTAGAAGGCAGTGCTAGTATAGATAGAGATGCACGACCACCCTACATCGGAAGAGCCATCTTAATTGGGCATTCGGCTAATGTGAAAAGTCAAGACCTGTCAGAAAGAGCATTCACATTATGGGTACTAGGACAATAAAACTTGGTCAGCATAATTAAGCAATCGAATGCATTGGACAATCCAAGCAAATCGTAGCATACGTATTTACGTGAAATAACTAAAAAGAAGTTAAAGAAAACAAGGAAAAGATCATAAGCAAATGCACACCATATGAAAGCCAGAACAAAACCAACTTCATTTTTGTGGCATGAATTCTTCATTTCTGTGGCATGATTCTACAAAAAAATAAAAAAAAAATAGAGAACAAAAACTGGATGCATAACCGATGTTACAGAAACAACAAAGACACCGGAGGTCAACCAAGGACTAAATAGTATTAGCAGCTGTTGATCACAAGAAAAGCAAAAAAGAAATGCATTTTTACATAGTCAAAAATCAATTTGAAATGTTCGCCATAAATCCTGCTCGTTTCCTTCACTTATAGTCATCAAATGATGTGCGTTTTAGTGTAGCAACAACAAACGCATTAGCCTAAACCAAATGTTCTGCAGATAAGCTTATCCATGCCCCAAAATAGTGACGTCTCTAAACAAAAATCATATAATAAATCAACGAAACAAGTGAGACGCCAAAACACGTGAAATTAACAAATCAAATATCCAAAACAGATCTATGCGTTTCTTCAGTTGTTGAAACATAACAAGCAAGGGTTAGGAATATTCACTTAACAATGAGAAGAGCACAAGTGCTTCACTGACAAACGCCACAAAGCTCTACAAACCAAGACCGCGAAGAATCCTTGTCATTTTGGCCGCAAGAAAAAGTAGACCATCAAAACCGAAGAGAAATACTGAAGGAAGCGCTCGATCCAGCGTACTTTACACGTTTCTTTTGCTCGAGAACCAAAGCATATGTTTCATGACGCATCCACCGGCAAATAATGTCGATCTACGTAGAAATCGCCAGCATCTAACCAAATCAGACAAAAACCCTAGTATTCCTACGTAGAGACCAACTCGACCCCTGAAAACCTATCAGTGTGCCAAAAGAATCCGCAAAAAAGCAACAAAATAAGGGAAACCCCAAGGATCCGGCAAACCTCGCGAGATTACGAACCACCACACGATGAGATCGCAGAAGAAGTCACCTAGAAACCAAGCGAGAGACCGATGTGTGGAGATCGCGGCTAGGCCTGCACGAAGCAACTCACCGGCGGGGAGATCTCGCCGGAGAGAAGGCAGGCTCCAGCTCCACGGCGACCGACGACAGGAATCAGATCCGGGGGTCGATCCCACGGCGGAGGATCCGGTCCTTCGCCCCCAACTCGTCCCTCTCCCACTCGGCTTTTATGGAGAGCCGGTAACATGAGCCGCAGGCTCACACAGCTAAAAAAACACCCTTCTCTCGATCAAGGCTTTAAGCCGTGATTAATTGTATATTAATGGCACCAAACGGTAACTCTCTTTCCCAGCGTGGGGGTCGGAAGCCTCTAGAAGGAGGGACAGGGACCGTCGAAACAGTTGGATCGACGGATGGCATCGAGCCGCGTGGGCAGAAGGAATCGGATGTGATGCGGTGAGCTTACCGCCTTCTCGGTGAGGTTTTTAATGCTCTGCCTCCGCGCACCCGCTCGAAGCGCACGGCACGTCCTTACGCGCTGACATGGAGCCGAAACAGCGTCAGGCGCGTAGGTGATCGCGTGGGAACCGTTCGTGCGTAGAAAAATTAGGGGATAAATCCGTCTATGACAAAAGGACCACGCGTGTGGGTCCCACCACATCCAGATCACCCGGATCGATTTCCCGGGCGAGCTGCCCTGCCCCAACTTGGACGCCGCACGTTTCCATGGGTGGTGGCGCCGGCTCCTGCTGCCACTGGTTGCTCTCACCGGAACGAAGCCATTGATAGGTCCTTGTGGTCGAAATAAGAGGGACAGAAGCTTAGTCCACTGTTGCAGATAAGAGGCCACTCATTGGTGTGGTAGCTATCTTTGCAGTTGACTCCACCACACCACGGCCAATCCCAGGCTTAATCCATGAAGCTCCGAGCCAGGCACGACAAAATGACGGCAGATCGTCCCAACGCAGGCGCCCATCGAAACTGTGATGTGTAGGGGTTGGCAAGGGAGGCAGCAGAGGCTTGCGAGTTGTTTCAGCAGAGGAAGGCAGGTGATGCTGATACGAAGCACTGTTCTATCTATTTGTGATGGGAATTAATTGGTATCTTTCTCTGTGGGCTCTCAGTTTGGGGAACCCCATGGCAGCTGAAAGAGACAGCTTTCTTTCGAGTCACAGCAAATGCTTCGGAAGTGTCGGCTTTGGGAACAATACGTCGGACTATTAATCTTGAAGAAGCATCTTCTTTTTTTTTTTATATGTTGATGAGATCATATTTAATTTTATAATGATATGATTGGAGAGTTGAGGAGCGAAGATTGAGTAAAGAACTAAATGACTTCACTCCCAGAAACATATCTTTTATTTCCGATGACCGGTGAGACCTTATCGCAAAAAAAGCGATGACACCAGTGGTCCAGTGACCAAGTATGGCAAGGTGTACCTTTCACTTCTTGTGGAATCTCTTTCGGTGCCCAATGTTTGCGGTTGTTGGTCCATGCTCATGGAGCTGACACAGCTTCACAGGAACACTACGGTGGCCAAGCAGCTGGGTGATGATAAAGCCATGGCGTGCTGCAAAACTGGCTACCTTCCTCGGCGGGCAACATTGCCAGTTGCGACGTCTTTGCGCTCTCTTTGCTCCCTCTTCGTCTTCTGCCTGCGTTCTCTCACCGGAAAAGGGGAGGTAGAAACACGATCACCAAGCAGTGTAAACTGATCCTTGTTGCTTGCCAACATCTGGATGCATTTCTCACTGCCTCAACTACACTCCAGCCTTCTTCTTCTTCTTCTTCTTCTTCTTCTTCTTCTTCTTCTTCTTGTTAAGTTAAGTACTGAGGCTTCCTATCTTGGCCCTGATAGGCGAAGTGATGAGCAGCAACAAGTGCCATAAGCTTTCGATATCTCCTATGCAAATGTAGCTTGTACTACTTGCCATCTTTATACTTGCAAAACTTGTGTCATAGGTAAGCTTGTAACTATTGGTACAATAATTGACAGCAAGTTTTGCTCCAAACAACAACATTCTCTCTCTCTCTCTCTCTCTCTCTCTCTCTCTCTCTCTCTCTCTCTCTCTCTCTCTCTCTCTCTCTCTCTATTCCATGAGGACCTCTTTCGCTTGACTCACTCTAACTGCAAGTTCATGTCTATGCCATGGAGACAGCTTCCAAGAAAGCGAATGACGTTGACTACGACTTTGGTCGAGCAGCTGACGTCTCTAACATCAGCAGACGACGATGACAATCTATTGCTCTTTCCTTATCGCCTGTGTCGAAGTCCAAAGTCAAAACGCTTACTTGTTCTTCAAACTTGATTCCCAAGTTATCTCCCAAGAAGGAATGCCAGAAAGAACTTGATCACCAAGCAATGCAATCTATTTAATTCTCCCTACAAGAGCCTTCTTCGTTGGGTTCACTCCTCTTCCCAGTTCTTGCTGCTTTGTTGTCTAGACCCGAATCATAAATCTTGGCTTGCCACTGACCGGTGTAGCAATGGATAGCAACAGTCGCCGCCGGTCAATCTTGTCAGCGTTAACGTCGTGGTTTCGGTGCTTGTTTCCCGCCGGCTGTACCCGTGGAGCTAAACCAGGATCGGCTGCGCCGTCCCCTGGGCCGGAGGCGGCCATGGTCACCGCCGCTAAGCATTTCTCCGGGGCACACAAGGTTACTCTGGGGTAGGTTTTATGTGGCCCTCTCCCATGCGAACTGCCTCGGCTTGATGTAGCAGGATCATCGGCACGGCAACTTGTGCTGTTTGTAAAGCAAGACGGATGTATTTATAGAACGCAGGTAAGGAAAGCTCATTGGTATCGCAGCATGATCTCTACAAACACGACTTCAAAACTCGTTTGGAGACAAGTCCAAGTTCGGACGATCGCATGCCACCACCGAGGAGATGCAGCTTTCTCCCATTAGCTCCACAGATGATTTTATGCTATTTATTACATGGAAAAGCTAGGCAAATTCCATAACTCAAAACACATCCAAATTAACGTTCTCTTCATGAGAAGGTCTTGTAGACGCACACTTTCTTACTGCTTACAGAAAGTTGAAGCCAGCTTTGTGGGAAGTGCCATATCTTGGAACTCCATTCCTGCAAATACAACGTAATCATAACGCAGCACAAACTATTCTTTCCCCAGTAAATATGTTGTTGCTATTACCATCTAAATCAAGCACAACGACATTGACAGCTCCCACAAAGCCTTCTTCGCTGAGTTCTCTATACCATCGACGATGCTTGCTAGTTCCTCGCAACTCGATTCCTGAGTTCTTTCTCGGAATGAGTGGATGCAAGGACCTCCATCACCGAGCGATGGAGCCTATTCCTTCCCCCACAAACACGTTGATTGCTCTTTCTGGTAACAGGTTAGATGGCAATCCTCGAAAGATCCTGTTCGGCTCCCGTCTCGTACTGGTGATCGAAAGCATTCGTGTGCTACGGTGTGCTCTCTTCTCGAGAAGACAACGTCGACAGGATTTGAGTGTCACATACGTGATGCTCGGAGTATTTTATGCCTGCCGTGTTCTTGGTGATCGCAAACGTTGTGTCTGCTTCACAGCAGCTCGTTCCCCGTGAGTCGCGCCGCCGCCGCCCATGGGTCCGTGACCCCAAAGACGCCTCCCGAGTCAAACATATCGGCGCCGGTTGACCGTGTCTCGGATCCACCGGTCCTTCCCCGGCTCCAGAGACATTTCATTGGCGGTCCCGCATGGACCCCGCACCCGATGGTGGACGCTGATTGGTGGACGGATGAATTGCATAGCCTGCTGACTTGTGCTCTGCACTTTGTTCAAAGATGCACATAGTTCAAAGATTTGAAGTCTCTCGTGGAGTAGAGAGTCGAAGCATCAGGTAAAGTTCAACATTTTTCACAGTCTTAACATGCAGTAGTGATCAAGACAAAAGTTACCACCCCAAATAAATATTCCAAGCATCTACACGATCCAAATCACCAGAATACTTTTCCTGTAATGTGTGCCAAAAGAGAGTTCAGTATATGTTTTGTGAACATATACATGAGTTCTATGACAAGGGCTTCATGATAGCTACATGGCACAGACATGACCAATCACATGCTAATACACAATTTAATAATTCTTTTTACCCATTTAACTCCATCCACTGGAATAAGAGTCTGAGTTGCAAGTGATTGATTCAATACCATCAGAGATGGAAAAAGGGGTTAAACTTTCAACGAGGTACTGAATTCAGATAGATAGATAGATACATAATTCTCTGTTCCATCTCCTGCCCTGTACATTGCAACTGAAGATTTACCTGAGTGTGTGATCCTGCTCTTGGCTTACTTGAACACAGTCATCTTTTCTATACAAGAATTGGTTTTATTTTAAAGAATTAAAAGATATGTAATAAATATGTATATTCAGCAGCTGCACGAATGAGCCTCGGATGCAACGACCTCTTTGCATTGCATCAGCCCCTTCGAAGCAAAACCTCCTCTTTTTCAATCTTGGTCGACGAGGACAACCTTCGCGAAGGATTAGGCTAATGGTGTTCTGGATAGATTAGCACCTCCATCATGGCGAACTAGCGATGTCCATGGCTTATCAGGCTGTTTGAGGCACTCTTGGGGATTGGCATAGAAGTAGTCCTCTTCCTTGGGTCTATCAGGGATCACCACTCTTCTGGTAGGCCTTCCCATTCGATCAGCATGAGTTGCCTTGACCGATGAAGAGAAGTCATCCCATCCCAATGTTCCATTATTGTACTGATCGATCAGCTCAACCAGGAGCTTTCGATCCAAAGTAATAGTCTTCTTGAAACCTAGGTATCTGCAAATTATATAAAAGGAAAGAAATAATCTTAGAGAAATCCCAGTTTGGTCGAGAAAAAGGTAAAATAAAAAGCAAAAGAAACAACTTTTTCCAGACTTGTGCTAGGGCCTTCAATAAATGCTAAGAGGTGGAGGATCTAATCCACTATTACTTCCCAAAAAATGAAAGAGTAACATGCCAGATAACTACTCAACTGGTCGGAATTGGCTGGACAATACCTTTTATAAATTATACTCAACAAAAAGATCCAACAATCTGATGTTAAGAATTCAAGGTAACACCGGTTTTCATTTCTCCGGATATAGCATCAGTTTTGACATCAGCATACTTGAGGTTTAATATTCTCATCTCAGACATTTTACTACAAGGGTTCCGGTATGCTAACACTATCGTAAGGCATTCTTTGCTGGCATAATAGAGAAGGTTTAGTGTGTCAATACAACGAGAGATCTGGTGGTCCTATGTAGTAACATTTTATCAGATGATTGTCGATTGTGGTACCACCCACACGGATGAAGAGAAAATTTCATCCATCGAATTAGCCAAGTCTAGAGTGAATCAAACAAATAAGGTTCATGATTGGGCAATAGATATCGGTGATGAGACATGAATAGAAGTACCTGCGATGGCCCTCGACCACTTTAGCCATGTTACCATCATACGTAGGTATAAAGACATCACTCTCCAAAGAAACCATATAATCTAATGCTGCCATTTGTGAGGAGTGATTTTGGAAATATCCAAGGTCCGAGGGCCCTAGCAATATCTCCTTCCTCACCTGTTCATCAATTTAAAAATTAATCAGGCAAAGTAAGAACCAAAAGGTAGATAGCCGAATAAAAACTCCAGTTTACACTCACCACATTCGGATAAGCATCAGAAAGGGCAGCCATTCTCCTTTTTCCACCATATATTTCTCCCGCAGCAATATACACTTGGATATTGCGATCGATATCCAGTGCCCTCAAAATCAGAGCAGTCTCTTCTGGTGTTAAAGGGCAGAGGCCATCTTTCCTTTTCAGTTCAGAGTTGATAACTTTCTCTTTCCACCACGGATATGCATATCTGTGATGATTAGCTACTCGAAGTCACTCGTCAAAACCTAAACAATCCACCAGAAGAGCACAAAACAAAGAAATATGTATACCTCATTCTTGTCAGCTCTTCTGCCTCTTCAACGGTGCAACCATGAGTACATCCAGAGAAAGCCAGCATGTCCATTTCATATCGTAAATGGAGAACCAAAAAAGGGCCATTTTGATGCAAAATTCTGATTACCCGCCTCCCCAACTCTTCAATCTCAGAGGTGAATCTCAGAGCAGCATAGTTCACTCGGCAGCGCAACTTCTGGATCTCTACAGGCAGACCATTATTGGCAAGCCTTGCATCTGTCCTGTTGAAGTGCACGATCTTGTGCTTCTTTATCAAAGGAAGAATCTGGTTGCAAGATATATATATTACGATCAGAGGACCTGTAATATCATTGTCATTAAATACCTCTGTTTCCATCATGATTAGAAAGGCATACCGACCTGATTTTGGTAATAAGAGATGTCAGACCAGCTAACAGGTGGCATAGAGTACACCGTTCCCAGCTCAGCCCTCCTTTTTAGCCTTGGTGGCAATTCTTTTAGAATTCGTACCTCATCTCTCAACGAAGCAATAAAATGGTCAACATCAAAAATGTCTTGGAACTCACTGTCACATCAAGGAATGAATAGTTCTGGTAAGTATTATTAATAAAAGGTCAAGTTTGCATCCATCTCATCGAGTTACGAAAGACCAACCCTATGAGATATTAGGTTAGAAGAACATACACACCTAGGATCGGCCCAAAACGATGATTTATCCAATTCTGGTACTATGAGTGTCACGTTCAAATATCTTGCAATGGCAACCATATCACAGATCTGAAGAGATTATTGTGTCATCAGTAAATTGCAAAGCAGATGGAACATCAAACTGCTTGAGATAGGGAGCAAAACAAATTTGAAATCGACCACTAACAGTTTAATTGAATCCTTACCGCTCCTCGCATCTGATTAAGCCCACCATTGCATGAGACCATTACATACCCATTGTTTCTGTAGATTCCTATACATGAATGCATCAGAAATTCCAAATGAGAAAATAGCTATATCAAATAATGGCAAGAGTCGGGACAATCAAATCCAACCGATCAAGTAAGCTTCACCGTAATATTTAATTAACAAACATAGGTAAAAACTACATTATTTTAGCAATAGCAAGGATGCCAAATGACTCAAAAAATGCGCACGACATGAGCATGTCACCATAAGGTAGAGACGACATCATTAGTGATGATTGATTTAAAGGTAAAATTGTGCCACCATGAAGGGATCAAACACAAATAGTAGCAAACAAATGGAATATCCTATTTCGGAGTCTCACCTTTCGGTGGGGACCAGCCAGAAATATGGAGCACATAGCCAGCTCGAAATTGATGGTACACCAATTATTGCTGAGTTAATTAATAAAAAGATCAAAAGAAACGATCAAAGAACACAGGGTTTCACCTCAATACCCTTAATTTGTCATAGATATGAAGCATGGAACAGATAGGGTTGTGCAGAAATTAGCATAGAACAGGGAACCTAATCAAGACCCAATTCAAAGAGAACAGATTTCATCAACAAGCACATGATGTGCCAAGAAATCAAACTTCAATTCTTTTGTTTTGAATCGATCTCTCGTTTGTATGTCATGTAACAAGGTGATCAAATCAACTGAATGCATTAAAAATATGTAGGTGCTATTATTTACATAGCAAGGGAAAACATGATGCTGAAAACTAATTAATGGTAAAGGTTTTCTTCGTTGATCGATGAGGTGGGCACAAGGAACTCACTTTTGGGCGGAAGGACGATCTTCTCGACGACCGGAGTGACCCGTTTCAAGGAGAGCGGCGAAAACGAGGGGGTAAAGCAAGATGGCCAACCTTTCAAGACCCTCGGCCCCCATGTCCCCCCCAGGGCCGTCAGCTGGAGGACGCACGTCCACAGCAGCACCGTCGTCATCGTCCTGATCATCCAAAGCTTTAGCCTGGACCTGCTCTTCAGCTTCTCCGCCTTCCCTTCGCCGGCGGGCTTCAGCCCGTGGTGCCTTTCTCCTCTGCACTCAGATCTCGTCGCCCTCTCGAACCGACACATCCTCTGAATCCAATATGCACCGCGCCCCATGTACAACAACTCTAGAACAAATCCCTTCCCTCTCCAATCGTCGAAACCTCATCTAAAACCAGAGAAGACGCCCTTTTTTTCCCTCTATTTTCCTTCAACATCACCGTAGCACTTAATGCAGCTTCGCACGATGAATCAAAACTCCGAAACACTTTATATTGCCTATGCAAAACACTCCAATCTTCCGATCGAAAATTATCTTTTCAAACTAAAATCCGCCCAGAAACAAATTGCCAAAAAAAGGATCTTTTTCCCACGTTAGGCAACCACCTGCTGCTGGCTCATGCAGCAACGAAGGAACTCCAACCGCAATAAGCCACGGCGAGATGCCCAAATAAGACCAAAGGACTTGGTATATTGACGGGGGGCAACAAAGAGGCGACAGGCTGGATTTGGAGGGACGCGGCAGGCGATTACGGCGGCGGATCCGACTATGCGTCCGGAGACGTCAAGAGGGAGGCAGCAGAGGTGGATCGGCTTCTGCCGTCCCCCCGCATTGCGATCCAGGAGATGAAAGGCTCGTCGCCTTCGGAGGGATGAGGACGGGAAGGAGGATTCGGCGTCGGTGGCGTAATATCGTGACACTACTGACGCGGTCTCGCTATCCGTACGTCTCTCTCTCTCTCTCTCTCTCTCTCTCTCTCTCTCTCTCTCTCTGACCTTTAACCGCGGTTGGATTGTGGCCGGAGAATGATTCTTCAACCTGTTACGGACACAACGTATCTCACACTGGAATCGGGTCCCACAGAGGCCCCGAGCGGCGTATCCAATGAAAAATCGGGTACGGGAAGAGGAGCTGCCTAAATCTCGGGGCCGAGGGGGGGCTCGGGTAGACCCAATTCACGTGTGCCAGCTCACCGGAACGGGCCGGCCGTCCAATCAACGGGCTGATGAAGACGCGTGGAAGAATCAGACGGCGAATGGACGAGAAAGGAAGCCGAAACACAACGAAACAAAAAAAGAAATTATTTCCCTTTGGGGAATGGACGACCGACTTAGGTCACGATTCGGATCCCCCGACGCGGGAGCGCCCGGCCCGCCACTCGTGACTAAAGCCGGGGAGCAGGAGGAGGTTTAAATAAGAAGAAGATGAGCTTTTAATTATCTGCCTTCTCTTTTGAGTTCAAATTCTCAGTTTGCTGCTTTTAAGATTAAAAATAATTATAAAAATTTAAAGAAGAGAATTTTGCGGTTAGGAATTCTCTTTTTATTAATGCCTGTACGTGTAAAGATATGTGGTTGGAGAAGAGAAGGAAGGATAAATGAGAGAGACGACGGGAAGCATTCGTTCGTCCCCGCTAGTTTTGCGTCATCTCTATCCGAACGATGCTCCATGAGATGGTTGATGATCCGACGTGAAGCTACCAGTCGTCGAAGAACAGCTACTTGGTCCAAGTTTTATCAAACTAACGGTGATTGAAAGAACAAGTAAGTTATCGGCGATCATCGGAGCTTTTTTTTCTTCCAAGCAATCGTGAGCCGAAGAAGCAACGAACGTGGAAAGCGGAGGTGGAATCACTCTTCTTTTTTTTTCTTCTTCTTATTTCGATGGCCAATCTTTTGTGCGCAACCGAGGAAAGCTCGGATTAGTTGCATCCTCTCGAACGTGACGACGACCTCTTCGGCCATTTTCGGTCAACGCAAACACAGAGAGAGAGAGAGAGAGAGAGAGAGAAGGAATGTAGTCACGCGGTCAACCTTCTTCACACGTATGTCGGCTTACCTTTTTCTTATATTTCTAGACAAGAAAAAATAATCACAGATTCCTAGCACAACGAAGGTCAATTCTTTAAGAGTGTTCATGTTCCTTGCATTACAATTATTCCCACAGAGTGAGGTGGGTGAAAATTTTCTTTGGCCTGCGATTTCATTGTCTCGTTCTAACGAACGGAACAAGTGCAAGATTAGCATCAGGCTGGGAAATCATGGATGCATCAGAGCAGTCTCTCAGTCTCAACAGCTTCACTTCAAACTGTTTCAAACGAGTGTGTAAGAACAAGTGTAAAGATTAGCATCAGGTTGGGAAATCATGGATGCATCAGAGCATTCTCTCAGTCTCAACAGCTTCACCTCTTCTGACAAACTGTCAAAAAACACGTCTCCTAACCTGAAGCCATGGCTTAAAAAGGTATATATTTACAAGTGAAATCCTCTTGATGCATCATATACAACTAGTATGCTTTCACAAGTGAATAGAAAGATACAAGGTGTTCTCAATCGGTATAAGCAGACATTAGTAATCTATACATCTTTTTATGGTGGTCATCTGAAGCGAAACCGAATCTGGCATCATGGCACACCGATGCCGGTGAACTGACACCAGCTCTTGAATGGACCGGTCGAGTGCTTTCATTCTCCAAAATTGTAGCGCATATATGCACCAGCCTCTGTTCAAGGAAATATTTAAGGACGAGCATGTGCAAGATTACTGCGGTCATCTTAGAACGGAATAATTTTGTATACTGGAGATTTACCTACGTAGCTTAAACAGCACTAACTCCATATCCAGCATATCCGGTTCCTGTCAGATTGCGTATCTTCGGCTCCATTAAATCCTTCGTAATGGATGATGCGCAACCGATGTCAGTTCTTGGTTTCTCAAAATATATAAATAAAGATTAACATCATAGTAACCAAAATATTGATATACTCAACAGATTGTTTGGGAGAGTGGATCGTAGTCGTAAGCTTCACCGGCTTTGACAAAGCGCCCCTTCACCCGTCTTCTGCCATCCGCCCTAGCCTTGCGCAAAGCATACCGGATTTTTTTCTCAAACCTGTCGAACGTGAAAGAGAAAAGAACATGAAATTTAGTGGCATACCCATGAAACATGATCATTGAGTAACATTTCTAAACCACAAACTGAATCTGTGTACATGCAAAGTTCATATTTAATTGGACTTAATAAAGATCCAATAGTTAGCGCATATAAGTGGTACATGGTTAAGCGAAGATATTCATGTTTTGAGAGTATTTGCTACACAAAGAGGACGTTTGCTTGCAAGTAATGACCAGTTTAAGTTACAAGAAATCACTGTCCTCACTGGCATAATGAAGCAGACTAATAACAATCCTACAACTTAATCCACACACTCTTTCTCCTTCCCATTTTCAATATTAACTATAATTTATGGAGTGTCAGAAATTATAAGATCTTTCTTCCCAATTGTAGGTGGCTAAGAACATCATAAATCCCTCCTAATAGCACCACTATCCTCTGTTATGTTAAAATGCACCATCTTAAAAAAGATTGTCTATTAGTTGCATAAAACAGTCCCTTTTTAAGGTTCAGTCTAGGAGGTGACCGGTTCCGGAACCACGGTTTCGATTCTGCAAAATTGAGAACCGGAACCTGGACCGGTTCTAGGTAGTTTCAGTTCAGACTCAGTCCACCGGTTTCGACTGATTAAAAAGAAAAAAATAATAAATTACTCCAAGATTCAGACTTGCGCCATTAGGCTTTAAGCTTAAAGTACTAACCACTCCACCATACAACTTATTTATGTTTTATTCCTTTTTTTTCATATTTATCTGGTTTGGAACTGCCAGTTCTGGTTCCAGTTCCAATTTCTAGGAATCAGAACCTCCTGTTCAGTTTGGAACCACTGAACCATTGATCCGGTTCTGGGCAGGTTTGAACCGAACCATGGTCACCCTTAGTTCAGTCACCAGGAAATTCAAAAGTGTAAACATGTGTCTGTTTTGGCACATCGCATCATCAAATAATGTGAATCCATGGCAGTCACCTTTTCTTTGCAAGTTCCAAAATCTAAGCTCAGCAACCAGAGGTCTAAAGTGATATATGACAGGTGTTTATTGATGAAAATAGAAGCATAGAGATTCTGTGAAGTCGGCTTTGCTACTCATGGTCTGAACTTACTTGCGTGCTTTCTTCTTTTCTTTGTAACGCATGAGAGCATTTTCCCTGCTGGATGCAGGCAATGAGGAGCTTTCTCGACCAGTATGGTACCAAGGCGACTCACCTATTACAAGCATTCCTGACATCCCACAATCCTGATAGTCTCTAGCACTGCTTTCACCAGTCATACCAGAAAAGGAAAATGTTAGAGTGGATTGAACTTGGTGCCCCGCTATAACCAGGCTAGAATCTTCATGTCCGCCTGGATTTGACATCACGGAATCAGCAGATAATACATGCCTGCATGTTGCTTGCATTTGTTTAACCTGCCCAGAAAAATGACATCCGAGAATGATGATCAGGATAACATCAATGCTTCTTACTTGATCAAACAAAAAAAGAGAAAAAAATTAGTGCTGAACTTAATTAGCTCATGCTGCAATGGCAGATAAAAGCATGTGTTACATTTGAGAAGTTCCTCTTAATTAAGCAGCACATTCTTGCATTTGGACAAGTCTCACGGGATGACAGAATGCAATCTAGTAAATAGGAATCACTCACTGTTAATAACTGGGATAATTGACTAGATATCTTATATATTTGTCATATTTAAGTTAATTAAAACACAAAGCAGGAAAGATAGCTGCAGGCTTGAGGATATGGCTTCTGCTATTTCTGTACAAGTTAACTGTCACTTTGTTGTTCTTGGATGCTGCTGCAGCTAGTCGTACAAAGAAAAAGTGTTTGATGTCAGTGGTGTCAATACAAACCTAATAAACTAGGAATTTATACTAGAATGGAACCTATGCCATATTCAGGCAGTTTGACTAAGGAAAACCATGCTTGGATTGTTAGGCATCACCCTGGAAATAAATTGACATGGTCTGTTTGATGTCAGTAGTGTCAATACAAACCTAAAAAACTAGGAACTTATACTAGAATGGAACCCATGCCGTATTCAGGTAGTTTGACTAAGGAAAACCATGCTTAGGTTGTTAAGCATCACCCTGGAAATAAATTAACATGGTCCTTTGACAAAAAAGAGCTTTCCCTAAATTATGTGACACACATTTGTTCTTGTAAATTATCAACCCCGTAAGGTGCAGTACATGTTGGATTATACTGGGTTGCTACAAATTTGCCAACTCTTCGGTAAAAACTTCAAAACAAGATTTGTAGGATTGTACCAGTCAGTGTTCAGTGACAAGATTCGTGGGACACCCGATCAAGTCAATTCAGATGGTAATTGGCATAAAAGAATAAAGAAAACTTCACAAATAGAACTGAAAAATAAAAAGAATATAAAAAATCATGAAATAAAAGAACCAGGTATTTCTCTAAATAAATAATTGTCTGGTTTGAGGTTTTTACATTCTAGCATTTATCTCTGCCCTGCTATTGATTCCAGTTCCATCAAATTACTGTTCAGACCACTGCCTCTTCCATGAGCTAAACATTTAAAAGGTGACAGGTGCTGACAAGTATTTATATATGAAATAGTGTAAAAACTAATATAGATCCTTTCTGCTAGACATATGGCCTACAAAATGTCGTTCCCGATGCATGGCAACAGGCCAAAAGATAGATTAGGTAATTCATAGAACTAGTATGCACCCAATAAAGAAGCTGGGCAGATGAATGACCCCATTGCAAGCAGTAAATAAGAATTTAAAGAAGATTTTCTTATTGTTTTCATTTCCCAATGCGCTATAACAGGAAAAAATGTTGCATATACCTCTTCAGCAAATTCGCCATCGCAAATGGAATTGGTAGTGGAGTTTTCCTTCATATCAAAATAACTATCAATTCCAGCATCATCAAAAAGATCCCCTGTTTGGTTACAAGATACACCAAAGAATTCTTCATAATTCTCAAATGTCATGTCTTCATCACCCACAGCGAGACCATCATAGAAGTCATCTTTGACTAATGCAATTTCATCTGTCCTGGGACAACTTATCTGCACATAAGTAAGCCTTAAAAGCAATTAGCAATCACATTAGGAAAGAATTTTCTAAGATATGCTCAATTGTAAACCATGAGAGCAATCATTCCCTTGAATTTCTCAGAGACAGTTCATCAAATAAAAGCACTGATTTTTTTCATATTTTTCAGAGCTGAAAAACAATCTTGGTGGAAAAGTGTATCAACTATTTTAAACAATAAAAAGACAAAAAATGAACGCCACATATTCTGATAGAAGTTTCTGCAACGACAATCGGGATATGCCAGAATTCTATAGCATCATTGTAGCATTCATTACTAAGCAGCACGAAGCTCTAACTTGCACTAATCAAGAGTGCATGCATATTCAAGAAGCACTTCTTTATTTTAAGAATATTCCTTGAACAATCAGTTTTAAATAGTATGCAAAGAAGAAAATAAAAAAAGAGATAAAAATGAAAGCCCTTGGGTGATCACAAAATAAAAATGCAAGAGGGAATCTAGCAATCTGATACAGATTCTTTGCAGCGAGCAGATAAAGGATACACCACATCTATATGCTTATTACAAATAATCATCAATTATCAATAAAAGAACAACATCAACTATCAACTTTGTGGAGAGAAGTTCCATCTTAAAAAGCATAAGGACTTTTGCATTCTACAACATCATGCACAATAAATAGGCATCTCAATGGACTCAGTAGCATGAAGCTGCTAATATGCATTTGAAAATCCTACTGCACCTTGGGCGTAGAATTCATTGAACCAGCTGGTAGATCAGCAGCACAAGAAAAAGCATTTACTGCAGATGACGCGGGATTGGTCCTGTTATCATTCATCTCTAGAGTGCTGCCAATATTAATAGTGCTGCTGTCCTCTGGAGGTCTCCAACAATTGATAGCACTGTTCTCATTAATAGTCATCAATCCCTGCTCACAATCAGGCTCTGTCATATCAGGAAACTCAAAGAAGGACCAAATTCTAGAAAACTCTGCAGCTGATGGGCAGCCTGAGTAGCAGTTGATTGTTTGCCTCTTGTGTTCTGAAGTCAGAGCTGATCTACTATGACCATTCCAATCACAATTTTGGCAAAGTGAAGCAATTTCTTCTGCGCACCTTACTATAGCAGGTTGGGTGGTGCATCTGTCACATAATAGCGTACGCGAATGCCTCCGAGAAAGTGCATTTGCAGAATGCACATTCCGATCACACGACAAGCATAAGGACGCAGCATCAGACCTGCAGTAGACAACAGATCTTTGCTCTGTGCAGAAATCACAAAGACGACCCATGCTTGGTTCACCGTGAAAAGATAGTTGACCAAATCAACACAGTGGGTTTCCAGAACAATTCCTGTCATATAAAACAAGTTTTTTCTTCTCTGAGAAACTTCATAAGCATCAAAGTCTCTAGAATCCGCATGCCAAAAAAAAAAAATATATATATATTTATATATATATATATATAATATATATATACAAAGATAACTCATGTTGGTGAGTTATCTTTGTTATCCACCTCCCCTTGTGTTCTGTGCTGTGAATTTTCTTTCATAATTTGGGTAAAATTTTGAAGATGATTATTTCATTGATCAAAGATTATATATATATATATATATATATATATATATATATATATATATATATATATACATACACACACACATATGTATAGACTTTAATCAATGAAATAATCATCTTTAAAGCAATTACTAAAATTATGAAAGAAAGTTCACAGTGCAGTACACCAGGGGAGGTGGATAACAAAGATAACCCACCAACATGAGCACAGCCCTCCAATTTTATGATTCCCTTACTCGATTAGTTATTAGCCCCAATTCCTTAGTACCTGAAAGACTATTTCTGAGCTCAAAGGTTTCAGTCGCATAACTTTCTTTTTCAACTCAATCCTAACCAGAGGTAAAAGTCTACAATGAAAAAATAATAATAATAAAGAAATGTTCAAGTTAAGTGGAAGGAGAAATGTCGACTTATGTCAAAAAGCATTAGAAATACCATCTCCAATATTTTGATGGACTAACTTTTTAGACCTAAAACAGCAGCTTAATCTTGGATCACACTGCCAATAATTTTCTTAAGAAAAAAACTTTACCCACATAATAAATAAACTGATCTGAAGAGCCATATCGTTCTCTCTTTCCCAAGCCAGCAAGTCCACAATTGAATAACATATTCAACATAATCTTACTCAAGTTTCCATCAAATCCAAACATCCTACGGCAGAAGACAAGTAGCAAATCTTAAGCCGAAATTAAAATGAAAAACCATAGAAATCCCCCAAGCAGCAAAAAAAACAGCAAAGAGCAGAATTTTCTGCAACAACCAAAAGGATTCCTCATGTCACCACAAGTTCTGCTTTTGGCATCAGCACCCAAAACCAACAAAACATCAACAACAAAAAAACAAAATTTTCCCACTGCAACATCAAATCATTGTTGAGTAACGGCTCAATATAGCAGAAAATTCCCCAAAAAAAAAAGCACTCACTCTATGCAGCTGATACGCAAAATCGACAACAAGAGAAGATAAAAAAAAAAAAGACCGTAATCAAGTCGTTACCGATCCCAAAAAGACCCTCCCGGACCGCAAGCTCCCCTTGCGTCCTTTGTCCCTGGCAACTGGAACAGAAACCCTAGCGTAGGATGACCGATTTGAGAAGATCCGATTCCCCTTTGCGGAGTAAATTCAGATAGAGATGAGAGCAGGCAGACGGCATGGAAGTAGGAGGAGGCGGGGAGGATATATTTGGGTCCCGCCGGGGCCCGCGAAAAGTGCACCGCCTTTGCACTTTCCGGTGGCATTACCGTAACAAAAGTGTCTTTCGGAGGCTACTAGTAACGTTTTGTGCCACGTAAACACGGCACGAGACAGATAGGAACGGTGCGCCGAACCCGCTGGAGACGTTCGATGTCCATAATACCCCCGCATCCACGCAGAATTAACCGAGCCGCCCATCTCGGCCGTCATCGACAAGGCGGGGCCCACCCATCAATAGTCGTCCAATGAGGGAGCAGCGTCGCCGTGACGGCGGGCTCCACTCGCTCGGTGGACCGCCGCTGTGCTTTCCCAATTCTTGGAGCAGAACCGCGGACGGATGTGATCGATCTTGTGGGCAGTCGAGGCGAGAAACGCGCGTGGCCGTCGGATGGGCAGTGCACGGATCGCGGTGGTGTCCGCGTCCTCCGCCTTATCTGGGAAGGCGAAGGGAGCGGACCACGGCGGTCGGATGAGAATCGGACGGCTCGGACGTGGCGGAGAGGATGGTGGGCCCCCCGAGAATGGAAGTCCGATCTGGCATGGTTATCCGTAGCGTTTATGTACACTGTGTTTTGTTTAACACATCATTCATTTTTAACATTGTGCCATGTCGGACGTAGAATTGATGCTTACTATTAAAAAAAAAAAAGAAATTTATTGAAAACACAACTTATTAAGTGGGGTTAAGTTAATTAGCCTGGGATTCACTTCACATATTTAATTTAACTCGTTTTATTATCTCAATTAGTCAACCCATTCTACTATGTATATATACATAATTTTAGAATTTAATGGGGTAAAAAGTAATTTCAAATAAATTTATTTATTTCAAATAAATTCACCCCGCCCGCCATCGAGCACGTGTCCCGTCGTTGCGTCGGGTCGCGATCATCATCTGACGTGGAAATAGACAAAGGCCGCCCTGACGTCACGTCTTCACTTGAATGCAACGCCGGTCTCGTGCGGACTGCGAGATTGTGGGGGCCAAATAATTATGAAAGCCCCATCTCAACCGTCCATTCGATTTCTGATTTCTGATTTGATGCGTTCCATCGCGCCCGTTGACCCTGCGCCCTCTTTCCACGAAGCCTCCAATTTGTGCACCCATTCATCCCCCGCGTCTCTCTAATACCAAATTAAATTTGATTTGGGGACGAAGCATCGTTAGAGATCGAGGCGGATACGGATTGGATCAGGTTTGTTCCTTCGATCCGGAGGTTGGGAAGAAGGATGATGAGGAGGAATCAAAGGAGTAATTTTGACCGATAAGAATCATCGTTGTCATGATCCATCCGTTAGAAAGAAAAGGTTTTATGTTTGGGATCGATCGCACGAAAGGGCATTGTAGTAAACACGGACACCGATGTAGGTATGTCCACGGCTTTTTGTTGATGTTATCCCCGTCGCTTTCGGCGTTCGGTGGGCGATGAGGCCGTCTGATTTCCTGTTGGAGGAATGAAATAAGAATCCGGCGAAGGCGCAGGAGCGGAAGGGAATCCTATTCGTTTCGTAAACCTTCCGATTCCGGTGGGAAGTCGTTGGCTTCTTTTGGCGGCCCGAACCTGGTTTGACGCCGAGCATCGGCGTCGATCGCCGACCGAAGGTTTCCCGGCCCCCGAGGAAGTGCGGAGCGGTAAAAATCCGGTTTGTATTGCCTGGAATTCGTCCCGCCGGGATGGGGTTTTTTTTTAGGGTGTTCATTTGTGATGCTTTTGGTCTTTCGGATGTCTCTTCTTTTCCGGCGGTGGTTATCCGCATGGAATCGAGGCGTGAAATTCTAGTTATCTCATTTCTTTGTTCGAATTAGTTTGATCGTGGTGTATTAAAAAGTACCCCCGCAAAAAAAGAGAAAAAACTCTGATTTTTCTTCCTAGGGTGTGGCTGTTCTTGGTGAACGATGTGTCTTCTTGATGTGTGCTTCTTATTCCAATTCGCGTTGTTTGCGGCACTTCGGAACAGATCATTTCGTTCTAGAATAAGCGTCAAAGAAAATCCAATCCTTCTACTCGAATGCAGCAATTTGTGTTGTTTTAATACGAATGGCTTTTTTTGGCGTAGTTTATCGATTGAGAGGTCTAGTTATGTTTGTGCTAATGAAGTTGTCATCTTTTGAATGGCTCGAGTAATATAAAAGCTTCTCTAGTCCTCTTTTTTTTTTTTTTCGTCTTTAGATATTTTGTTGCATCGTATCACAGGAAGTCGGGAAGATCAAAGTTGAAATTATGCATAACTTAGTATTGTAAACTTGTGCAGTTTTGTATTACTATAGATTACTTGCAATTTTTTGCTAGCTATGACAATTTGCCATTTTCTGTGGCGCAACATTTATATTATGTGCTTCTTTTGTTGCTTCCGTAGTCACATTAAACAAGATATGATTTAATGTAGTAACTGTTCAAGGAGGAGTCCATTGGTTACGGTTTTTCCATTTTCATGTTTCATATACTTTCAAGGAGCTTACAGCATCAGCTTTTTCATATTCATAATTTTTAGTTGTCGAATAGTGTACATTGTTCTGAAGAATAGATGTGTCTTGGTACCTTGTTGATGAAATAGCAGAAATAGCCTGAGATGGGCGATGCAAAGGATGATGTGGATGCCGAGTTTCAAGAAAGAGGGGTGAATGAAGCAGATTCTGACGATGAAGCATGCGATCAATATGTACGTTTATTTCTACTTTCATTTTGTTCATATTTGGGTGATTCATTCTGATTTAAGCTACTACCAACATCTTTCATTTTGCGCTTCCATTGTTCGCCTCATTGTAGTTTATTCTTTGTTTGATATTCGTTGGAGAATGATTTGAATTTTTAATTCCAGAATGGCAAGGTTACTGATATTTCAGCTGCTCAAACAAGAAAAGGAAAAGATATCCAAGGAATACCATGGGATAGGCTAAACTTTTCAAGGGAGGACTACAGGCGAACTAGATTAGAGCAGTACAAAAATTATGAGAACGTTCCAAATTCTGGAGTCGAATCAGAGAAGGCAGGAAACCCGAAAACACTCTTGATCGGTTTAATTATTATCTTCTTGCATTACTTGTAATGGCAATCTTGCTTGTAGGATTGCAAGCCGACAGAGAAAGAGGGTGTATATTATGACTTCAGGAGAAATTCAAGATCAGTGAGATCAACTATTCTTCATTTCCAGGTAAGAAAGAAACGGTAGATATTGGTGCTTTTGCTATTTCGATTCTTTTAACCAGATTGCTTTTGCGATAGGGATATTTTGAATCTATTGTAATTAGGGTTTAACACTACCCATCTTATTTATCTGGTCAATGGCAATCATTTTCTTGGCATCGTAAATTTTCAGTTACAATTTGATCAGCCAATTGACAAAATTAAAGTTGTGAAAGAAAATTATTTGAGAGTCCAATTGGCATACATACATCATTCAAGTTCATTGATGCAATATTGGCTAGTGAATACTGGGGTTTGTATGGAACTTAGTACCACAATTTGTCTTAACGGATTATCAAGTCAAAATTTCTTCTCCTCTTTCCTCATCATTATAGTCATGTTCTTCATGGGCATTTGATTTCATCATTTAATTCCCCAAGTTAATATTAGTTCTTTGAAATCTCTTTCGGTATCTCATAAGAAAAATGACCCAAGAAGAGTTGGAAGTTCTGGCTTTGATATTCATGCTAGGAGCGTTGTTCTCCGTGCTTTGGATTGGCAGTATGAAAACATGGTTATCTCTTTATTAAAAAGTGAATAAACCATGTATTTGTGTATATTTGTGCTTATATCGTGCAAATGTATGTTCTCTATTATGCAGGTGCTTTGAGGCTTTATTCATAAGTGAATAAATTACATACTGATGTATGGTTGATCTTTAATGTTAATAATAAAAATTGTTGCATTCAGCTATTATGAAGTTGTTAGTTCAATTTCAATGGGAAAACGAGGTGTTGATATACATATATATATATATATATATATACACACACACACACTGTATCCTAACAAAATATTTGTCTTTCTCAACCATGATGTGTTTATACAAAACAATTTGGTGTTATGACTTGCTAAGGTGGCAGAATAAGATTTGATATACAGGTTTCCAATCTTAATTTAGGTAAATCTGAGAGGAATTTGCAGCTAATGAGTATTATATAATATTTTTGCAGCTAAGGAATTTGGTTTGGGCTACATCCAAGCATGATGTCTACTTGATGTCACACTATTCTTTGGTTCATTGGTCAGCTCTAACTCGTGATAAATATGAAGTTCTGAATTTTGCAGGACATGTGGCACCACGTCAGGTGTGTGTTCTTGGCTATGGTTTCAAGTACTTATTGAAGCCATGTGAAATTAGTCCATTTATTTATTATTTTTTTATGTTGGACAATTTCAAGTTTACAATTACCTGTAATTTGGTCTCATCAGAAACACCCAGGAAATTTAACCGAAGGATTTTCTCAGACTCAAGTCAGTACATTAGCAGTAAAGGATAAGTTGCTAGTAGCAGGTGGATTCCAAGGAGAAATTATTTGTAAAGTAATCTTCTTCATCATTCTCTATTGCTATATTTTTCAAGGATAAATTATATGAGATTGCTGATTTATCTATACAATAATAAGAAAAAGAATTGAAAAAAGAATCATCTGATGTTCTTTTACCTTGATATGAAATCAGGATTTAGATCGAGAGGGAATAAGCTTTTGTTGCCGGGCAACATATGATGACAATGCAATCACAAATGCCATTGAGATATATAACAGTTCCAGGTAGTTTAAGTTTTCTAACACTTCAATTTCCTTCCTTCTATATTTGATCTGACTTGAATATTAAAATTTATTTAGCGGTGCTCTTCACTTCATGGCTTCAAATAACGACTCTGGAGTTCGAGACTTTGACATGGAGAAGTTCCAGCTTTGCAAGCATTTTCACTTTCATTGGCCGGTTAATGTGAGTCGCTCTATTTGTTTCCGTGTCCCCATGTCGTAGAGTTGGCAGTGTGAACATCTGTTGTGAATGAATTCATTGTGATAGTTTATAGTGGGTTGATTTTAGAGCCGGGTCAGTATTCTACAACCTGAATAGGTTGAGCGAATCCGCTGATAACTAATGAACTAATAACGAGGACACCAATTGTGTTTATTCTGCTCCTTTTGGTGATCTAGACAATTTGATTAGCTTTGTCACATAGATGCAATGGAATTTCATGTTGGATTATTTTTCCTTCTTAACGTAGGTGCTACCTATGCTGCTAGTTTTTTTGTTGGGTCTTCCTCACCTCTTTTTTTCATTGGCAGCATGCATCTCTTAGTCCCGATGGAAAACTTCTCGTTGTCGTCGGAGACAACCCTGAGGGTGCATTGATTGATGCTTGCACAGGAAAGGTGAGTAGGGTGACTCTTGGTTTCATTCAGGATGATAACTGGGGTCAAGTAACCCATGTTACCACTGCAACTTGAAATCCTAAACTTGAAAAATAAGTTGAGAGATAGGCATTGCCATCCTACTATTGGTAATGACAACCGGTTCTAAGAATTTGATTCGGTGTCAAGTTAGTGACATCTGGTCTTTTGCAGATTGTCCAGATCTTGCGAGGTCACCTGGACTTCTCCTTCGCATCAGCATGGAATCCAGATGGCTATACGATTGCCACCGGTAACCAGGACAAGACCTGCCGTGTTTGGGATGTCAGGAATCTCTCCAAATCTCTTGCTGTATTGAGAGGCAACCTTGGTGCAATAAGATCAATCCGCTTCACCTCCGATGGTCGGTTTATGGCAATGGCTGAGCCCGCAGACTTCGTTCACATCTTTGATGTAAGAAGCGGGTACAACGAGCGACAAGAACTGGACTTCTTTGGTGAGATCTCGGGTATATCATTCAGTCCAGATGCAGAGGCTCTCTTTGTAGGCGTATGGGATCGCAGCTATGGTAGTCTCCTACAATACCACCGCATTCATAATTACTCGTACCTCGATTTGCTCCTTTGATACGAAAGTAAATTGCCATTAGTTGTTTGATGTAATTAGATCCTCTGCATTGGTTAGGGATCAAAAGGAGGTGGCATTTTTCAGGCCTGTTAAGTCTCAATAAATTTGAACTCCTTCGATGTAAATGGAATGTACAAATGCACCCGTGAGATCACATCAAAATTGAAAAGAATCCGAAATCAAGGTGGCTTTCATCCTTTTTCACAATAAAATCTGCTTGTTGTCGACGGTCTCAAACTAATGTATTTTGATCTTCGAGGTTTTGCTTGTGTTGATGATGATGCTGCCTCTGCTTTCGACATGGTAGCTCGGTGTTCTTCCTTTCATCTTCCATAAGCAGAGTTCCAGACTAGAAATATAGTTCTGCAAGTGACTGAATCCGCCAATACCAATGCAATTTTACGTAATTGATTTCTCGTAGGTGACTCGGTCGCGGATGGCAAACCAGTCAGCGGAAAAGTCCACGTTGACCCCACGCGAGGCTGATCGATGAGATGCGACTCGTGCGTGGATGGAGAATGAAAGATCACCGGCTTTGAGATCGACTCGTGCTCGTGGCTTCGGTGCGTACGGAGGATAAGATGCGGAGAGAGATTATGGTAACTAATTGCCGTCCGATTAAATGGAAACTTGGGCCCTCCGAATCCCTGCGCGATCCCATCGCACGGCTCCCGTTCGTCCTCCCCGAGTCGGTTTCTCTCTCGCCACCATCGCGAACACAGCAGCATAACGCATGGAGGGCACCCCCCCAGCGATGGTCGCGGGGCGAGATTAATTGCGGCGGGATTCCACCTCTCTTCCTCCATTACTCTCATTGCTGCCATCTCCGAATCGCTCTTCTTCGCCTCCTCCTCCTGTGATTCTCTCAGCCTCGCCACTGTCTCCAGCTCTGCTTTCCTTCCTTTTTGGACTGAGGAGAAGAGCACAGGGAGTTGCCAGCTCCATCGATCCGCCGGCCGCCTCCTCTCCCCCCTTCTTCACTTGATCCAACAAAAAAAGGGTGTCTTTTTGATCCGATCCGCTTCCCTCGGGCTCGTCGTTTTGTTTTCTCGAGGTTGATACATCCTGCATGCGTCGAAGGCGGCTCCAGCTGGAGATCACGCCATGTTCAACTGAGGTTGCTGCTCTTGTTCTTCGCCTCGCTGTGGGATCTAAATAGGTGTTGACGAAGCTGGGTTTGAGTTTTTCGTTCGTAACCGATGAAGGTGTCCTCCGTCGTAGTTATTGTGCTGTCGTCGCTGTCTTTCGTGGGAAGCTGATAGACCTCTTTGGGTTTCGGAAACTGATAGATAGGGAACAGGCAGCTTCTTGCCATCAACCAGAGAGTGAGTTATTTCCTTCGCGAGCTGACAGCATTATAGCGTCTTCGGTTCACGGACGTGCCTTCACTTCTGATCCCTCGCTCAGGATTGCCAGCTCCTCTCATGGAAGGTGGAAGCCACCATGCGACCTGGGATGCTGCAGTGGCCGCAGAAGAGCGAGGCCACGAGGAGCTGACCAAGAACACCCTGCGGCTTCGGATCAAGTGCCCCAAGACCGGAGACGAGGACAGGGAAGCAGCCGCTGCTCGGGAGGCGGTGTCTCCATCTGGTGACGCTGGTGTGCGAGCTGACCGATCCACCGGTGGTGCTGGCGGGGAGCTTGCCGGCGATGAGGATGCTAATGCCGAATCTGCATCGGAGGTCAAAGAGGTTTGTTACTGCTTCAAACGCAAGCGTGCAAACAGGAGGGCGGTGGTCCCTACATGCCCGGAGTGCGGGAAGACCTTCCCCTCCGATAAATCACTGTTTGGCCACCTGAGGTGCCACCCGGAGAGAGACTACAGAGGAGCTAATCCGCCGCCGGGTGCGAGGAAGGAGCCGCAACCCGATGCGTATTCGTCGATCGCGAGAGTGCCGCCCACCGCCAAGTGGTCAACCGCGAGAAGAGGGCGGAAAGGGACGGCTGGCGACGGAGATGACGACGCGATTGCCGCCGATACCCTGTTGCTCCTGGCTGATGGAAAGCCGCAGCGTCCGGAGACCACCATCACCACCGAGAAGGTAGACAGTGATACGAAACAGATCGCTGGCACTCATTTTGCTGGCACCGATGGGATTGGTTGGGATCAGAAATCTGACGACATGGGCGCCGGCAGCCACGGGAACGAACCGATATCGAGCTACAAGAGATCGAAGAAGAGGAAGATCAAAGAGCTGGAACTGGTGAACGGGTCCGGCACATCTGCTCGTTGTCGACGGTACCAGTGCAGTGCATGCTTCAAGACTTTCTCTTCCCACCAGGCGCTGGGAGGACACCGAGCCAGCCACAACAAGAAGAAGAGCAACCCCGACGAAGCAGCGGCGATCCCTAACGAGATCGAAGGCGCCATCCCGAAGCAAGGCGAGGACTCGATCCGTGCAAACGGTGCAGTGATCAAAGCGGAGACGGCAGAGCACCGATGCACGAACTGCAACCGGACGTTCCGAAGCGGGCAGGCACTCGGGGGCCACAAGAGACGGCACTTCAATGAGCTGCAGCACCAAGCTGCATCGTCTTCTCCACACTCATCTGAAAGCGACGGGGGAGCGAATGGGCTGCTACAGAATCGAGTTCCATCTTCTTCAGCGCAGTCATCTGAGAGCGACAAGGGAGCAAAACGTGGGCTGCTTGACTTCGACCTCAACGAGGTGCCGGAGCTCTAACCACACCCGGAACAGTGGATTTAGACTGCATCTCCAATCCTCGATTGCATTATTGGCTACTAGTTTTAGCGACGAGGTTTCAGCATCGTCGCCTTCAAAATACATGCACTTGTTTTCCAGTCACAGTGAGTTGGGAACAGCAGAAAATTAAGCAACATGGATATCTAAAATTAATACAAAATAGAGTGATTTGCATATGTAAAATATTTCAATTAAGCAACAAGGATACCAAGAGGATCTCCTTGTTATCTTTGAACGAAGAAAAGGAGGAACCATTAATATTACATTAAGGCAATGCCAGCACCAAAGAATGTATGAAATGTAGAGAAAATTTTCCTAACTCGAGCATTTTAATCTCAGTGTTTATTGGAAGGAACATGTCACCGAAGTCATCTGAATTTGGTACTCTAAAACATGCTTCGGATTTGATCTAGCTTATGCTTTGTTATAAACTAAAGTTGATTTATACTCTTGGATCTTGTTTTAGGAAAAGATGCCATGAGAAGGTGCAAAAAAAGAAGAAGAAATGAAAGGTTGTATTGAATAAGGTCACTGCAAACACAAGTGCATGAACCTTCCAACAGGTGCAATGCATCATCCAATCCCTATAAACAGACAGAAATTTATTTATGGCATTAACTGTGCAGAAAAATTGTCATTATTGAGAAGCATTCGTCTTTCTTTCCACCATTCGTTCCATCAGTCACTTCTTCTCTTCTTCTTTTTTTTCTCAAAAATTGTCATTATTGAGATACATTTCCCCCATGATGTCACCTTCAAAGTATGTACTCTTACAGACGGGAGTTTATGATATTGAACGTATAAAAGAATTATAATGCCAAGATTTCATGCAAACCGCTTAAAGATATCATCAGCCTACTCTCCATCCATAGCCTGCCTCGTCTTCCATACTCCATCTCGAGTCTCGTTCAGATTGCCACTGCAAACGCCTCATGTTTCTGTCTCGAATTGCTTCTCTTTCTGAGGGGAGACGAACCAGTGGCAACCCAAGCTCTTCTCTCTCCAATGGAAGCTGGGAGACAACTCCCCGGAGGAAGACCCCTCCGCATCTCCAAGAAAGGCTTCATTCGTTGTCGGAGCAGCTTCTTCCGCACCCCCTGTGAAGGTCATACGCTTGTTCATGTTTTCATCTCTCAAACTTCGCGCGAGGAGCGGATAGATTTCATGCGTTAGATTTGATATCAGACTTCAGAAAACATCATTGAATCCACTCTTGGGCTGACTTTAATGACTTGGTGTTGTTGTATATAAACTGTTCTTCGCTGACATGTTTGCTGAGAAAACACCTTTGTTTCTTGCTTCAAGCATAAGATGAGCATGCAAAGCCTCGAATCAACCCAGAAACCAGTTACATAATGGCAATGGATGTGCTTACACATGAAGAATCCTTGCAACACATTCGATGATGTTATCCTGATTCCTACCAGTGTTTACTGAGAGCTACTGGTGCACCGGTTTGCGTCCGCCTACCGTTTACTAGTCTCGACGACTTGTTCACCGGATAAAATCGAAAGGTACTCCATGAACATTTGTTGAGATTAGAAAAGTGCAGTCTCACATTGTTGATAAGATGCAGGAGGAATTCAAACGCAAAATGGAGGATACACGCATTGCATAATATGAATCATCCCCAGAATCTATAAAAGATCAGAATTTGATGCATACTGCAAGTTGCTGAGACACAATACATCAAAGTTCCAGTTCAGTATTTTTTAGCAACAACAAGAACCAACATTGTTCACTGTTGTTAGTGTACCTTTAGGCAGTAGAGCCAGCACGGCTACGTTCGACCTCGGATGCGCTAGGTTGTCCTGGCACATGTTCGAGCAAGAAGTCGGTGTCGGGTCGAGTGGAGCTGGTCGATCGTCTTCTCGGGCGTGATTCTTCCGTCAGTCGGCTAGCCGCACACTTGTCGGTCCCTGCACACAGGTCAGGTCGGGATGGGTTCTCCCGACTCGATCCCTCCAAAACTTAAGTTAGCATTGGTGAGAGGGAGCTAGACTTTAAGAATCTCCTGTGGCATAGGCTTGGGGGTTTTTTATACAAACGAGGGGCTTGATAGTATCTGATTCCTTGATGGGTCGCGGAGGCGCCGTTCTGAGCTTTCTAGGGCGGCGCCGTTTCATCCTGCACCCACACGGGATTGGGTGCATGTTTAGAGGTGCCACTCCGGACTTCTCGTGATAGCGTTGCGCTACTCCGAACGGCGTCCGTTCTGGTACGGGCACATACTCGGAGGTGCTGTCGAGGCGTTGTCCCGAGCTTTCTAGGACAATGCCGCGCTAGGTTGGAGTCGTCGGTTTGACTACTAGGCGGCATTGGGGAGAGTTCCCAGAGGGTAGTCGGTCAGGGTGATTCGAACAATTGGTGACCGAGCCGGTGGCTCAGGCGACTTACAACCGAGCAACAGGGTCGGGCGACTTGTGGTCGAGCGGCATGGCTCGAGCAATTTGCGATCGAGTGACATGGCTCGAGCAACTCGTGGCTGAGCAGCAAGACTTAGAGAGCTTGCGGCCGAGCCGCATGACTCGGGTAGCTTGTGGCCGAGTGGCAGGGCTTGGGCAACTCATGGCCGAGCGGCAGGACTCGGAGAGCTTGCGGCCATGTGGCATGACTTGTGCAGCTTGTGACCGAGTGGTAGAGCTCTGGTAGCTTACGGTCGAGTGGCATGACTTGGGCAGCTTGTGACTGAGCGGCATGACTCAAGCAGCTTGCGGCCAAGTGGCATGGATCAAGCAGCTCGTGGCCGAGTAATAGGACTCAAGGAGCTTGCGGCCAAACGGCATCACTCAAGCAGCTTACGACCGAGTGGCAGGGCTCGGGCAGCTCGCGACTGAGCAGCAAGACTCGAGGAGCTTACGATCGAGCGACATGACTCGGGTAGCTTGCGATTGAGCGACATGACTTGGGCAGCTTACAGGCAAGTGACATGACTCGGGCAGCTTACAACCGAGCAGTAGGGCTCGGGTAGCTTGCGGACGAGTGACATGACTCGGGCAGCTCATGACCAAAACATTTTACCATCTCCGTAGTGCTCCTGTATTCAGTCGAACAGCCACTTGGTCCAACGGGATCATTCCGGTCGTAGCTGACTCCTAGTGTTTTGGTGCCAGATTCCTGGTTTTTAAGTTTTGGTGCCAAACTCTTGATGTTTTGGTTTTGGCAGGAAACCTCGGTTTAGGCAGGCTGCCTAGTTTGGCACGAAGACCTAATCACCAATTAATGTTGGGCACTTACTTTTGGACGGGGTAACGCTTGGGATCTCAGGCCTCAGCATGGTCTTTAATAGGCCATAATGGCGGAGTGAGCTACCGCTCACTCTTGGGGAGGTGAAGGGTCATCTCGGGTGATGAGATTTTCTTTATAAACCTCGGCGCATAATGTTTCCCTCATCCTGTGCTTCCACCTGGCATTTCTTCTCGGTCGCCTTCCTCCTCGGTTGTTCCTCTCTCCAATCGTCTTCTTCCTCGATCGTTCCCTCTTTTCGTTCTCCAAGTCAATCGGAATAACCTCCTCCTCTTCTTCCTCCTCCTCGTTATTGTCCACTTCGTCTAGTAATCTTGAGGGTAGCCCGCTGCCACGAGAAGGTGGTTCGGGCTCTCGAGGTCTCGAAATCATAACATGACCTTGATTCAGTTATGATCGAGGAACTGTTAGGTCATGTTCGAGAGTACTATAGCATCCCGGTCGATTATGAGCTACATGCTCCTCGGTCGGGGCAGCGCGCCTATGACCCATTCCGACATGGGTTCAGTCTCACGTTGGATGCGCTCGAGGTGGGTTTCCCTTGCACCCCACCATCGAGGCTTGCCTCTCTTGGTGGCTTATTTCGCCATCAGAGATGGCGCCAAAATCTTGGTGATATATAGCGTCATTCCTCGAAGAGTATCAAGGCGCGGGTATCACCCCGACCCGCTCCCTCTTCCTCTCATACTTTTGCCTTTCCAAGGGGGCAGACGGGTGCTACCTATTCGCCTGGTCGGGCTTTAGGGTTAACGGGGCACCTTCCAACAACAAAGGGTGTAAGAGTAGATACTTTTTCATCAGTTGCGTTCGGGGGTGGAGCTTTGGCCTCCGGTGGTCATTGCGTCCGATCAACAACTCCACCCCGGGATTGACCAATGATGAGTTTGAGCACCTCGGGCAACTGAAGGAGATACTTTCTTCTTCCTGAGTGATCAGGAACATGACCGAGCAGTGGCTGGTCGAGGTGAGGCTTAGCCCGGTGTCTCGGGGTATGCCCCTAGCTCACCCCCATTTATCCCAACTACTTCGTCGCTACTTGTTGTTGACTTACCTTTGATTTCCTATGCAGATATAGTGAATCTCAAGGTGCCTCCTCAGTTCTCGTGCCTCGCTCTTCGGTTGGACCAGCCTCGAAAACCCGTGACTGGCCAAGGAGCACCGAGGCTGATCGACCTTTCAAGAGACCCAAGATGGGGACTCCGAAAATGTCTGAGGCAACCGTGGCTTGGGCAAGCAGCGCGCTATCACGCCAAACACCCCAGAGGGGGTGGGCAGGGTGAATTCTCTAGGATGTCACGGTAATCACCCCAGAGGGGGTATCACACCGAGTACCCCAAAGGGGGTGTGCCCCAGAGGGGGTAGGCAGCCGTGCACCCCAAAGGGGGTGCACCCCAGTGGGGGTAGACAATGTGCATTTAGTCCTACATTGGTAAGAAAAGGAAAAATCTTGAGCCTTATAAGTATTGGCGCTGCACACCCCAAGAAATCAGTTTTCGGGGAGAGGGTAATGGCCATGTGATAGCGCGGACGAGGGCATACTCTGCAGAATGCGGGACCGACGTGACTATGGGGTCTCTCGTGAAGCAAAAGGCATGAGCAGGGGTGCGTCGGGAAAGTCCGCTCGACCCCCATTAATGTGTGATCTCTGCCACACCTAAGCCCATATTAAGGATAAGCCCTTCCAAGCTCTGTCCATGGGGAAGCTGCTTGACGGGGAGACATTTGATCCGCTCGAGGCTCGTTGGTTAGGGCTAACTCGTGGGAATCGAGTGTGGACAAATGACTCGACCGTAGCCTCCTTCATCCAGGGGGCCTTCACCCTGACGTCACTCGGTAGATGTACAGATCGTCGTCCGAAGTGTTGATCGAAAAAGCCTCTAAGTCATTGGTCTGGGTAAGGGTGACACTTCTATATTGTTTATCTCTCCCGAAATCCTTTCTGGTTCAAAACCGACTTCCATCTTGTGCAGAGTCAACATTACCACAAGGCACTGATCGACTGTGTGCAAGATGTCAGTCGGGTGATCAGCAGTATGGGTGACAAAATCACCGAGCTTCGGAACCAAGTCAAGGAGCTGAAAGCGAGAGCCACATCGGAAACCGTCGCGGTGACCGCGCAGTGAGCGACCAACCTCGATGCAGAGGTAGCACGGCTGAAGTCCAAGCTCGTGGAGGTCGAGCAGCAACGGGGGGAGTTTTGGGAGCAGCTAAAGGAGTCCCGTGCCTATGTTCGTTCCATGGAGGACGAACTGCTAGAGATGTCGCGAAACTTGGAAGCAGCCCAAACCGAGGGGAGAAAGGCCTTGGAGGCTCTCGTGGAGGAATCCCGATCGGCTCTCGAGAAAAACAAGAAACTGATAGAAGATTATAAGGAGTCCCACGGGTTTCAGCTTGGGCTGCAAAGGCCTAGGCAGGTGATGCACGAGTATGGATACCGAGTCGTGATGGCTTAGTTCCGAGCTCGATACCCCAGCCTGCACCGCGAGGAAGATCCCTTTGCTTCCCTCCTCGAGAATGATAATGTTGATAAGCCCGACAAGGTTTCCTTTGACGATAGCGTGGATCCGCCCGAGGTAATGTAAATGGAATGTACAAATGCACCCGTGAGATCACATCAAAATTGAAAAGAATCCGAAATCAAGGTAGGTTCCAGAAGCTATCCTTCAAAAGATTTATCTCCATGTTTCTTGTTTTCATCTTTGTAACAATAAAATCTCCTTCTTGTTTTGCTTTCGACATGGGAACTCGGTGTTCTTCCTTTCATCTTCTATGCACTTGCCTGGGCTTCTCCACAAACAGAGTTCTGCACTAGAAATATGGTTCTGCAATTTTACATACTTGATTTCTCTTCCGTGACTCGTTCGCGGAATATGTGAAGCCTGCGGATGTCAAACCAGTCAGCGGAAAAGTCAGAGTTGACTCCACACGAGGCCGATCGGACGGAAGAAGCGTTGGCTGGAGCGCCGAATCAGGGATTCATCACCAGCTTTGAGATTCGCAATATCATGCGTACGGAGGATAAGATGCGGAGAGAACGGAGAGGGTTCGAAAGGAGATTGGAAAAGAATTATATGGAGAGAGAGCGAGAGGTTATGGTAACTAATTGCCGTCCGATTAAATGGAAACATGGGCCCTCCGAATCCCTGAGCGATCCCATCGCATGGCTCCCGTTCGTCCTCCCCGAGTCGGTTTCTCTCTCGCCACCATCGCGAACACAGCAGCATAACGCATGGAAGGCACCCCCCCAGCGATGGTCGCGGGGCGAGATTAATTGCTGCGGGATTCCACCTCTCTTCCTCCATTACTCTCATTGCTGCCATCTCCGAATCGCTCTTCTTCGCCTCCTCCTCCTGTGGCTCTCTCAGCCTCGCCACTGTCTCCAGCTCTGCTTTCCTTCTTTGCAGCCTCCTTTTTCGACTGAGGAGAAGAGCACAGGAGTTGCCAGCTCCGTCGATCCGCTCGCCGCCTCCTCTCCCCCCTTCTTCTCTTGATCCAACAAAAAAGGGTGCCTTTTTGATCCAAGCCGCTTCCCTCGAGCTCATCGTTTTGTTTTCTCGAGGTTGATACATCCTGCATGCGTCGAAGGCGGCTCCAGCTGGAGATCACGCCATGTCCAGCTGAGGTTGCTGCTCTTGTTCTTCGCCTCGCTGTGGGATCCAAATAGGTGTTGACGAAGCTGGGTTTGAGTTTTTTGTTGGTAACCGAACAAGGTGTTCTCCGTCGCAGTTATTGTGCTGTCGTTGCTGTCTTTCGTGGGAAGCTGATAGACCTTTTGGGTTTCGGAAACTGATAGATAGGGAACAGGCAGCTTCTTGCCATCAACCAGAGAGTGAGTTATTTCCTTCGCGAGCTGACAGCATTATAGCGTCTTCGGTTCACGTACGTGCCTTCACTTCTGATCCCTCGCTCCCATCTGTCGCTCAGGATTGCCAGCTCCTCTCATGGAAGGTGGAAGCCACCATGCGACCTGGGATGCTGCAGTGGCCGCAGAAGAGCGAGCCCACGAGGAGCTGACCAAGAACACCCTGCGGCTTCGGATCAAGTGCCCCAAGACCGGAGACGAGGACAGGGAAGCAGCCGCTGCTCGGGAGGCGGTGTCTCCATCCGGTGACACTGGTGTGCGAGCTGGCCGATCCACCGGTGGTGCTGACGGGGAGCTTGCCGGCGATGAGGATGCTAATGCCGAATCTGCATCGGAGGTCCAAGAGGGTTGTTACTGCTTCAAACGCAAGCATGCAAACAGGAGGGCGGTGGTCCCAACATGCCCGGAGTGCGGGAAGACCTTCCCCTCCGATAAATCACTGTTTGGCCACCTGAGGTGCCACCCGGAGAGAGACTACAGAGGAGCTAATCCGCCGCCGGGTGCGAGGAAGGAGCCGCAACCCGATGCGTATTCGTCGATCGCGAGAGTGCCGCCCACCGCCAAGTGGTCAACCGCGAGAAGAGGGCGGAGAGGGACGGCTGGCGACGGAGATGACGACGCGATTGCCGCCGATACCCTGTTGCTCCTGGCTGATGGAAAGCCGCTGCGTCCGGAGACCACCATCACCACCGAGAAGGAAGACAGTGATACGAAACAGATCGCCGGCACTCATTTTGCTGGCACCGATGGGATTGGTTGGGATCAGAAATCTGACGACATGGGCGCCGGCAGCCACGGGAACGAACCGATATCGAGCTACAAGAGATCGAAGAAGAGGAAGATCAAAGAGCTGGAACTGGTGAACGGGTCCGGCACATCTGCTCGTTGTCGAAGGTACCAGTGCAGTGTATGCTTCAAGAGTTTCTCTTCCCACCAGGCGCTGGGAGGACACCGAGCCAGCCACAACAAGAAGAAGAGCACCCCCGAAGAAGCAGCGGCGATCCCTAACGAGAACGAAGGTGCCAACCCGAAGCAAGGCGAGGACTCGATCCATGCAAACGGTGCAGTGATCAAAGCGGAGATGGCAGACCACCGACGCACGAGCTGCAACCGGACGTTCCGAAGCGGGCAGGCACTCGGGGGCCACAAGAGACGGCACTTCAATGAGCTGCAGCACCAAGCTGCATCGTCTTCTCCACACTCATCTGAAAGCGACAGGGGAGCGAATGGGCTGCTGCAGAATCGAGTTCCATCTTCTTCAGCGCAGTCATCTGAGAGCGACAGGGGAGCAAAACGTGGGCTGCTTGACTTCGACCTCAACGAGGTGCCGGAGCTCTAACCACACCCGGAATAGTAGATTTAGGCTGCATCTCCAATCCTCGATTGCATTATTGGCTGCTGGTTTTAGCGACGAGGTTTCAGCGTCGTCGCCTTCAAAATACATGCACTTGTTTTCCAGTCACAGACGATGCAGTGAGTCGGGAACAGTAGAAATTAAATATTGCACCATTTGAACAGAAGAAACTACTTTTCGTAATATTCATCAAGAAAAATAAATTTTAAATCTAGAAGAGTTAATCTTTTGATTAGTGAGAGTTTCAATAGGAACAATGCATCAGCTAATCCCTATAAACAGGCAGAAATTTATTTATGGCATTAAGTGTGTAGAAAAATTGTCATTATGGAGAAGCATTGTAATTACGTTGCTCTTTCTTTCCACCATTCCATCAGTCATTTCTTCTCGTTTTTTTTTAAAAAAAAATCAGATTGGTATTAGGTTGATTTTATAAGTGAGTTCCTGTTTGTGAGAGAGAACTCCTCTCTCCAATGGAAGCTGGGAGACAACTCCTCGGAGGACGCCCCCTCCACATCACATAGATTTCATGCATTAGATTTGATATCAGAGTTCAGAAAACAACATTGAATGCACTCTTGCGCTGACTTTAATGACTTGGTATTGTATATAAACTGTGTTCTTCGTTGACATGAATCATCTTGTCATCTTGTCAAAAGGAGCAGATAGGCAACTCTGGTTTGCATCCAAACAATCCCTCTCTTGCTTGGATGGAAGGCAGACTGTATATTTCCTGACATGAAGCATAACCTGCGCTGCCACCGCAGTTTCTGTGGGCTCTGGGCACCGATTCATGTGTTGACTCCCACGTTGCAGCCTCCCTGGTGACTGTGGCTTCGATCCACTAGGCCCGTCGGACCCCGACGGCACCGGAAGACTCATCGAGCCCATATGGCTAGCTTAATGGGAGATCATCAACGGACGGTTTGCCATGCTCGGCGCCGCCGGAGACTCTGGGGAAGCTCGGCATGAGACCAGCCGAGACTGCATGAACACGCGCCTACTGGGCGGACCCCTACGCTCTCTTCGGCGCTCATGGGGTTTGCGGAGCACAGGAGGTTCCAGGACTGGGCAAAGCCGGGCTCCATGGGGAAGCAGTACTTCTTAGGGCTGGAGAAGGCGCTGGGTGGGTCAGGAGACCCTGCTTCCCCTGGAGGACCTGTCTTCAACCCTCTTGGCTTTGGGAAGGATGACAAGTCACTCAAGGAGTTGAAGCTGGAGGAGGTGAAGAACGGGAGGCTGGCTATGATGGCCGCACTGGGGGTACTGCGTGCAGGGGCTTGTCGCAACCTGTTGGATCACTTGGCTGATCCAGTGCACAACAACATCCTGACCAGCCTCAACTTCCATTAGGATTTGATGCACAATGCCAGTTGCTGAGACCAAAGCAGAACAAGAAGGCATCAAAGTTCCAGTTCAGAATTTGTTGGCAACAGGAAGAACCAACATTGTTCACTGTGCAATGGAAACTTTTAGCCATTGTCAGGTGTTGATGCACTGATTACTCTCGCTTCACATTAGGTTTTGCTTGAAGTCCAATGCACTGAAAGAAATTGTAAAGCAGGAAAATGTTTCAAAACCAGCTGGAAGACATCAAAGTAAATGCATGATCCATTTTGAGATTCTGATTATTAAGTTTTTTTGCCTGCTTGATTCATTCGATTACTGTCACTTTCTAGCTGTACCACAAGCAATCTGCCGAAGAAACTCTGCACAATTGGCAGCTTGGCCTCCGCAGATACCGAAGAAGATTGCATTCTGAAGCTTTTTTTATGCTCACAATAAAATGTAGGATCAATGCGGGATTCGCGAGCAATACATCGAAGGTCCCTTTTGACCTGTAGGAGACTGGAACACGGTGGGGCTTGACAGAACAAGGTCATGTCCTTCTGAACTGATTCCTTGATTCATGAAACTTGAATACGCATTCGGAAACAAGATTCTTGGGCAACCTCTAATATGATGTTGCAGTGGATTGCAGGAGAATGGCCTATCAGGCAAAGTGCTTGCCGAATTCGATAGGCAGCCTTTCAGATCAGCCTCATGCCTGGGTGAGCCATCGATCGCACTCGCCTTGTCCAGTGTATGATGAGATGAGTTGAGCTTTGTACTCGATTTCCTCTGCTGAGTTTGTTGATCCCTGCAGCCATTTTGCAGTGAAGCCCATGCAAAGCCACCAACTGAGGTGCTAGCTCGATCACACATCGGTAAACCTGAGCCAATGGCTGGAGAAATCTCACGCTTCAAGTGATTGTTACTGGAAGCACAATGATTCACCTGTTGAGGTTGCCCAATCTCTTCATGGTTCACCACCATCAAATTTTTGCCCATCAACCTTAGCATAGGACTGGGAACAGAATGAATCCGTGATCGAGGTGATGGCCTAGGTGAAGAAGATATCTTGACCGCAAAATCTAGTGAACTTTTCACGGAAACCGACTGATTTGGTGGTCTGATGTTTGAGTTTTCTTGTTTCCAATTCTTCAAGTTCCTATCTGGACTTGCTTCAATGCTTTCTGCAGATGGAGTTGCTAAATGTATACTACCATCTCGGGTTTTAACAGCTATGGACAATGGTTCTGCCTCTGACACTTGGGATTTGGAATCAGATGACACAAGTGACCCAGATGGTTCCCCTTCGCCGGACAAGTTCTTGAAAAAGCTTGCTTTCGTTCTAACAGAGTCGATTGACGAACTCTTTTCAGGCATTTCAAGCCCCTCATCACCATGACCAGTCAAACAACCGCTAGACTCAGCCTGACATCCTTTAAGCTGAATTGTGCAACAATCTTTTTTGGCTTGGATCTCTTGGTTTCCAATTTCAATTGATGATCCATCACCTGAAAACCTCTGTTGCTCATCAAATGCTTGCTTCGATTGTTCTGCATGGGCTTCAATTTCAGATGTAGTCTGTGCATGTTCTACACATGAAGGAGAACCCAACTTGGTGCTGAAAGGTAGTTCAGTCTTTTCTGAGTTTTCAAGAACAGCTTTCATCATGGAAATTCTAGTCGCATGATCTCCAGAGTCAGGAGTTTCAATTTCGGTATCAGAACATTCAGCTCCTGAAGAAAGATTACTCGAAGTATTGCCTTTCCGCTCTTCCATTATGTTTAAATGTTCTGTGTCATTTCCTCTGCTTGGTGATGCTTCATTCATGTCCTCTCCTTCCCCAAACATTGTAATACTCCTTGGAGTATGAGATTGATGAGATCCCAGTGTTCCTTTCTCTCTTGTTCTAAGAAGGTGAGATGGTGAGTTTTCTCCTTTTTCCTCACCAGTCCTGTGCTTTTGAAACTTTTTACAGATGAATGGTTTCTCAATTGCTCCAAGTTTCCTTGCTTGCAAACAAACTCGACTCCTCGAAGTTGTGTTCTTTTTGTCCTTCAACAATGAACAGCAACTCCTTGAAAGAACCATTTTGCTGTTAGAATTGCTATCAAAATCCTCCCAAGTTTCCATGTCAGTCTCTTTTGATTTCATTACTGATGAACATATCAAGCTCCCTGATGTTCTTGACAATTTCAGGATAATACCATTTGCCAAATTAGTACCTTCAGAAGGCCATCTGGAACTTGAGGGCAGCTCAGGGGGATCTCTCCTACTTTCATCCATGCTATGAACTGGATTATGCAGGAAATTAACTCTCTCTGTCCCTGGAGAACCAGTCAAGTTTCCATTCATGGACTGGAGTTTGCTGGTTATAGATTCCATATCCTCCAAGGTACTACAATTCTGCATTTTGTTCAATTTTTGCAGGATATCTTCTCTTTTTTCATGGTCTCCTGAATCTGATACATGTGATGGAGACTTATCGCTCCGATGATGATTCTCTGTCTCACAGTCTACTTGGGCTGCAGCTTGAATCTGGTTATCACATTATAGAATTCATGATATTAAATTGCAATATTGCAATGGAATGGAAATCTGGGGTAAAAATATCACATTGAGCATGTAAACTAGATCTTGTATCACATTAAACTGCTAGTTGCACGGTGCCAACTTTGAAGACTGAACATCTCAAAAAAATAAAAGGTTGTAGTAAAAATTAAAAAGAACCATCAACTTGATTAGAAAAATTCATTACTTTGAAAGGGCCAAAAATTAAGAGAAAAGGTACCTTGAGCAATATTAATAAGGCCATCAAACTTGATGCTTTAAATGTAATCATGTTGGATTGATTTTGCTTCAGAATTCAATAGATTTATGATTTGATCATGCAAAAAAAAAAAAGTATCTCATCGAAGAAGTCAAGAAAATTTCCTTGTGCAACACAATTTGATGTATCCAAATTTCTTATAGAATTTAATGTTCTCTCTTTTCCTCTGCTAAGAACAAACATGAACAATGGCATGCGATGATAAAAATACCTGTGACTGCAGCATATTCAATGAGATCAATTGCTGTGTCTGTGCCTTCAGTTTCTTATTCTCCAAGTGTTTCGATGCAAAATGCTTATCCCTGTTTTCCTTTGGTTCTTTTGCATGCTTCCTCAGCTTAAAGTTCTCCTTTGACAATTTTCGACCATTGAATTTAGATAAAATCCCAAGTTTTACACCATTTGGATCGGCAGAAACTGCTCCATTTCCATTATTTGTGGAATCGGTTGGTGACACCTCTGGCCTTTTGGTGTGAGCAGCACAAAGGCTATTAACTGGTGCTGCAATTAGTGATAATTCAGAAGCCCAGCTTGTACCATTCCTCTTGTCGAGGTCTTCAAGGGTGCAATGGCGAGAAGTGGCATAGATATCCACCATCAGCCTCCTCTTTCTTGGCTTCACTCTATGTTCGGGAACATTGCTCGTGGCCGCCTTAGAGTTAGACCCCATGGAAAGACACTGGTCTATATGAGCATTCAAAGTGGTGATTGAAGTGCAGGAAAATATTCTGCAAACAGGGCAAGCATTCGAAGCTATAGAATGCATTTCTGCAAGATCTTCTGCTTTGCCAGTCTCCAAGATGGTATCCAATTTGGGTATCATCAACCTGTTCTTCTTTTCCAATGGTTCATGCAACTTCTCAGGAGTGTTGCCAGGATCGATAACCTCTGGCTGAAACTGTGCTTTGGAAGAGCTTCCGCTTGATGATACCAAGCACGGAAGTCCACCGATCCGGCTTGAAATCTCTTTAGCTCGTTGAGGTGTTCTCGTCGTCGTCATAGCAGCTCCATCATCACCATGGCTCAGCTCATCCACAATAAATCCTCGACAAAATGCAGACTTCCCGTCTTCTGGTGATGGATTTATGGTTGGATCCCGTCGAACGCTAGCAGGTGCTCCGTCAGAAGGGCCAGCTTCTGCAGGCTCAAGAGCATCAAAGTGTGCTGCAATTCTTTCCGGCTTTGAACAAGCAGCAGGCTGAACCATCTGTGCAACCTTGCAGAGACTCGAGTTCTCACCGTATCAGGGTTCTCGAATGGTGGCAACAAATCATCGACACCATGCTTCCAGCAAAGTTGCAAGAACTGTGCAGCGAATGGCCAAGAAGCTTCAATTCCTTTGAACAATATGGAAAAGAAAGAAGTTGTTGAGAGAAAGGAGGGTTCTGATTGATAATACCAACAATAATGTCTCCACAGGAAGCAGTGTTACCTGATAGAGAAACTTGGGATTCTTCTCTCTTGAAGGACTGCAGGGTCTCTCTCTTGGGAAGGAAGGCTGTCGGGAGAAGCCCTCACACTGCTGGAAGCTTGGAGGAACACGAAGGAGCTGCAGGGTTTTCAGCGGATGACATCTAAAGAGGGCCCTCTCGATGATCTCTGGATGATCCTACAGTCGCGTGCTTAGCCTCCAGCATAACGAAAGATTTGAGCTTCCATGTAACCCCTCAAAGGGACAACAGGATCACCAGCAACCAACCACCCTTTTTCTCCTCTCTTCACTGAATTTGATGCCTGCAGAATGAGGGGAGAAGATATCAAACCAAGGGCAAAGGCATGAAGTCAATGTAGAAATCATGGACCCGCAGTCGAAGATGGCGAGTTGGAGAGCATTATTTCATGTACACACGAGGCTCAGACCATTGAAGTTGAGAATTAGGCTGCCTAAGATCTCAATTCCTCTCATGGAATGAGGAATGCAAGGTGAAGCGAAAGTTTGACGCTCACAAAGCGTGTCATTTTATGTGCCGCAGAACTGACAGTCAAATCAGGAAAAGACCAAGGGAGGGAGGGAGGAGGAGGAGGAGGAGGAAATGAGACTTTGTCAAAGAAGCCCATCACATGAAATGATGAAGAGCGGAACCAGGGTGGGAAATTGTTCTCCGAGTCAACAAGGAGAGGCGGCAGCTTAGAGCAAACCTCAAGAGAACATCTCATGAGCAGGAAAGACTTCCATGGAAGATCACTGGAAATTTATACAAGTTGAGACGAAAAGCAGGCCAAGATGTTGCAGAATTGTTTCTCTAATCGATCGATCTCAGAATCAAACAAAAAAGCAGCTTATGAATGATAGGAAGCCTCAGTAAATCTGAAGGCAACATTCCCATTTGGAGGAACCAGGGACTAGAGAGAGAGAGAGAGAGAGAGATGAGATGGAAGATCCAACAAGAACATGGCTGGCGCTAGCAGAAACAGTCGGCCATCACGATGGAATCCCAAAGAAAACGTGTAACCAGGACCTCACAGAATCCTCAGAAGAAAACCATTGGGGGTAAAGAGAAGAAAGAAGAGAGATTTATAGAGGAAACTAAATGCATGAAATCACATCTCAAGTTTCACCACCAGGCCATACCCGTGCATGGGTGCTGAAGGAAGTTTCAAACAAATAAGGCTGGCTTCATGGATCACAAAATGACAGCAAGAGCAGAAGTCTGTGTAGCTCAAGAGACCTTCTTCTTCTTCTTCTTCTTCTTCTTCTTCTTCTTCTGCCCTTTACACTTCGCAGTTAATGGATAGGAAGAAATTAGAGAATGTTGAGAAGACTTGGGTGGATGCATTCAGACGCCAGTTTCTCGGCAGATCCGACATCTCTCTAGAACAATGCTTCTTTTTTCCTGGTATAATAATGCACTAATTTAATGCGCACAAGTCTTGTCATGACTGCTGAGGTGAATTTACCAAGAAATTATCAGTTAATTTCCGCCTAAAAGCGGGGCATAAGGTGAGAAAACGTTGGCTCAACTCAAAAAGAAACAACGATTACATCTTCGACCGGTTTGATCGAGTTAAGAAATATTAAAAGACTGAATCCAATTAATTGGTTTTATTGACCATGAACAATTGACCAGTCCACTCCAGACTCAGCTGGTCTAAGAATTACCTTTAAATTGTCTAAGGTCGTCTCTTCCTCCCATTTATAGTGATCATAGTTTGAAACATTTTGTTGAAAATCTAGATAGGAAGAAAGGATAGAGATTTCAAACAGAGGAAGAGTAGGAGAAGAGTAGCTTTCTATTTTTCTCTCAAAATACTCTTTACAATTTCACAAACTCTATTCTTTCATGAACCAACATATGGGGTTTATATAGTCCCCAAAGATACATCATATTTATTGTATTCAGAATGAATACAATAACCAGTGGTCATTTTGACTTGTCCTTCCATAGACATCTAATCTATCTTTTCTTCTTCTTGAGAGAATGAATCTCCTTCATGCATGAACCTTTTCTTGAATTAATTAGTCTCTATTGGAATAAGTTTATTTCCAACATTATCCCCCTTAAACTTGTTCCATCTGTCATCCCAAGTTTCCTTGAAGTTGTTGAATATATACCTCTTCTTGAGAACTCCATTAAGAAATCTTGACTTGACATCCATTTGTAAAATTTTCCATTTCATTTGAGTGCTAAGGAGATAAGTAATCTTCTTGTTTCCAATCGAGCAATGGTGCAAATACTTCTTAAGTAGTCAATCCCATATTGTTGTTTGTATCCTTTGCAACCAATCGTGCTTTATATTTCTCTATCTCCCCTTGTGCATTTCTTTTTGTTTTGAAGATCCACTTAACACCGATTGCTTGGTGATCTTTTGGAAGTGTAGTAAGCTCCCATGTATCATTTTGTTAATTGCATGAATCTCTTCATTCATTGCTTGTCGCCATTTTTCTTCATTATAAGCTTCTTGAAGGTTAATGGATCATATCTGCAAAAAGACAAAATAAAGAAAGTTCGTCATTGTTAGTATCAATCCTTGAGTCACATCATAGAGCTCTGAATGGTCTTGTCCTTCTTATAATCGGACTTCTTGAATCAAGTGACCTAGTGATCTAGGTGATGATTCCAGTAAAGCCTCTTCGGTGTTTCCTTGTATTATATCATCATCTTACGAAGCTATGACTTTCTTATCTTTGCTCATCACTTTTCCGAGTTCCAAATCATTTGTTCATCAAACTCAACATCTCTTGACATCACAACTTTATTTGTGATAGGATTGTAGAGTTTATAACCACTAGAATTTTCAAAGCATAACCTAACAAAATGCATTTCGACCTTTATCCTCCAGTTTTGTTCTCTTTTCCTCGGTATCTTAGCAAATGCAATGCTTAGAAAATCCTCAAATGATCAACTCTTGGTTTACGAAAGCTCCATGCTTCTTACGGTGTAACATTTCCATTCGCTTTGTTGGAAACACATTAAGCAAATAAAGCTGCAGAGCAACAAGACATCTCCCAAAATTCTTTAGGAATTCTTCTTTCCTTTAACATGCATCGGACCATATTAAGTATAGTCCTATTTTTCCTTTACGAAACACCATTTTGTTGAGGTGTGTATGGCATAGTGAATTGATGAAAAATTCCATTGTTTCTACAAAAGCTTTCAAATTCATTTGATGTATATTCACCACCTCTATCTGTTCTTAAACATTTAATCCTACAACCACTTTGTCTTTCAACCAACTCCTTAAATTCTTTGAATTTCTTGAAAACTTCTTTCTTTTCTTTTAATATATAAACCCAAGTTTTTCCACTATGATCATCATGAATGTAAGAAAATACTGCTTCCTCCAAGTGATCTTTGTGATAGGGCCACAAACATCACTGAGTGTACCAAATCAAGCCGATGCCATGCTCTTCTTGTTCTTCGACTTTGAAAGGCTTTCTTTCTTGCTTACCCATAACACATACTTCACATAGTTTTGATGGGTGATCAATTCTTGGCATTCTGTCACCATATTATACTTCTCTAGAAGTTTCAAAGCCTCAAAATTTAAATGAGCATATCTAAGATGCCATAATGTAGAAATGTCCTCAATATCAGTCTTAAAACAATTTGATCGATTAAGAATATATAAATGCAGAGGAAACATTCTGTTCTTTGCCATTTTCACATGTGATATTAATATTCTATCCTTGTCACGAATTGAAAGAGCCATATCTTTCATCTCAATATTATAACCTTTTTCAAGTAATTGTCCCAAACTCAAAATATTATTTTTCATATCGGGAACATAATAAACATCAGAAATGCATAACTCTTTACCATTATTTAGTTCAAGGAGAATTTGACCTTTGCCTCTTCTTGGTCTCGAGACATATCACCTAATGTAATATTTCCGAATAACTTGTATCTATTTCGAAAATAAATCTTTAATACCACACATATGATTTGAAGCTCCAGTATCTAAATACCATGTCATAGATTGATCTTCTTTGATTTATCATATGTCATCAAGCAAAACTTGATTTTCATTCTTTTCTTCTCGAACAAAATTTGCCTTATCACCTTGGTTGTTAGGATTGTAATAGCATTCAAAAGAGTAATGTCCGTACCTTTTGCAAATATAGCATTGTATTTCAGACCTTTTAAAATTTCTACCACGTCCACGGCCTCGGCCACGTCCTCGACTATAACCTTGGTCTCTTTGGCTAGAATTTTCTCCACCACCTTCATTGTTTGGAGATTCTGATTGGTCCGATTTATGCCTCCTCTTCCTCTTTGTCCATGATCTCTTCCTCTTTGAAATTTTGATTCACCTCTGTTTTCAAGAGTAAGCTTGGTTTGTAGTGCTTGCTCCAAAGTTCTGTCTTCTCCTCTTTTGGTAATCCTTTGTTCATGAACTTGAAGAGAACCCATAAGTTGTTCTAAAGACATTGTTTCCAAATCTTTAGATTCTTCAATCGCAATAAAGAATAAAATCAAATTTTGGATCTAAAGATCTCAATATTTTTTCTATTACTCTTTGATCACTTATTTGTTCACCATTTCGTCTCATTTGATGAACAATAGAAATGACCTTTGAGAAGTAATCGAAATAGTTTGAAGTACCTTGTTGTAATTTTTCAAAGTCGGCTCAAGTAAAACTTGCAAATGAAGTTTCTTTACCTTATCAATACCACCAAATGCTTTTGAAGCATTTCCCAAGCCTCCTTTGAAGTATTTCTTTGGAGCGATGATCTCGAACATTGTATCGTCAAGTCCTTGGTAGATCGTGAACAAAGCCTTTTTCTCCTTCTTCCTTCTATCTTTGAGTTGTTTTCTTCTGCATTCATTGCTCCTTCTTCTGTTGGATTTGGCTCAACAAATCCATCTTCTACAAACTCCCATACATCTTGGGAGCCTAGAAGAACCTTCATTTGGATGCACCATATATCATAATTTTCTTTTGTCAATCTAGGGATCTGAATTTGGATGGTACTTGGGGAAGAGGCCATTGCTCAACCTATGCTCTGATACCAAATGTTGAAAATCTAGATAGGAAGAAAGGATAGAGATTTCAAACAGAGGAAGAGTAGGAGAAGAGTAGCTTTCTATTTTTCTCTCAAAATACTCTTTACAATTTCACAAACTCTATTCTTTCATGAACCAACATATGGGGTTTATATAGTCCCCAAAGATACATCATATTTATTGTATTCAGAATGAATACAATAACCAGTGGTCATTTTGACTTGTCCTTCCATAGACATCTAATCTATCTTTTCTTCTTCTTGAGAGAATGAATCTCCTTCATGCATGAACCTTTTCTTGAATTAATTAGTCTCTATTGGAATAAGTTTATTTCCAACACATTTGTCCTATAAAGAAAGAAAAAAAAACCCTCAAGACCGAGGAATCAACCCATGAATATTTTGATAGGTCACCATGGAGGAGGAAGGAATAGTAGATGAACAAAATGCTATAGCAGGAGTCTGAACTCTAATCTACTTAAATGTATTGTTGGATAATTTGGAGATAGTGAAAGATGATGATTATTGTACTTGTAATCCACCTGGTTTCTAAGATCATGCTGAAATGTTTCAGACAAGAATAAAATGGTGAGTTTGTTTCGATGGAGAAAGAAAGAAGAAGAAGAAAAAAAAACTAGGAATATTTGCAAAGGAAGAATAGATTGTACTCGTCTCCTGATGTTTGAATGCCTTGTTATTGGCATTAGCATTCGTGTGCCTTCGTTGATGTTTTAATCGAGCATGACTCGATGGAATTGAATGGGAATCAACAAAGATTTCCACCTCTTAGTTTAATATAGATTCAAGTTCTTGAGATAACCTGTCACCGGATCAACATCTCCGGCATCTCTTTCTTTCGTTCTTTTCTTTTCTGTGCATGTTCGACGTCTGCTTGATGTTTCCACAATATTCTTGCCTTTGTTTGGTTTGCATCATCGATAGGAAAATGAACGCGCAACAACAAATGGAAGTGGTGGATGGTAGCGAGTAGCGTCATCATGAAATTATTAGTCTCCCATCTTTCTCCTTCCTTCGGTGGTTTGCGCTCATCCTAATCTTCTCCCTCCTCCTCCTCCTCCTTTGGGTCACATCACGCGGTTGTCCGGAAGCGTTGTTTCCACGGTGGCGCCCCATGTTTCGGATTCTTCGCTCACGGAGAGAGGACCGCCCCCTCCTTGCAAAGAAAGCCAAGTCGACTTGTGCCTGCATCAAAGTGGGATGAGTGGTTCGGAAGATCCAAGTTTGACTTGGTTGGCCGTGCGATGTGGGTGAGCCATGGGAAGAGCATCCAAACAAGTGGAAATGGAGCCTCCAAAAGGTCGCACCACCATCTCGAACGGGGGGACGAAGACTTGGCTCTCAATCATTCCCTTGATCCGGTGGAGATCTCGATGGATGGATTAATTAGGACGGAGCCTGCAGGGTCGTTCGCTTCTCGAGGTTGATCGAACGTTCATAGTCCATCAAATTGTAGCAGTCTCAAACTGACCATTTTTTTTTGGAGTGAGAAGGTTCTTCACAACACCTATCGCATTAAAGATTAGCTTTGGACGAGTGTTTCGTGCGCTGCTGTTGGGCGAGCAAAAAGCGAGAGCGAGAGTCCATCCGCCCGCCCACTCTCTTTATTTCTTCTTCATCCTCTTCCCTTCCTTTGTAGTCACCAACTCATCCTCGACTGCGACGGCTCCTTTCTCCTAATCCTAATCCTTTCTTCCCTCGATAGCCATCCTCATCGCTGGGGGGTCGATCCCCGTCGTTTGGGCAGCACAGACATTGACTCCCATGCGACGACGCCGTGATTCATTCACTTCGATTAGATCCAATGTGCACTCCACCCAACAAATACTGTAGCCCAAACCCTTGCATCGACAATCAATCAAGCCTACACACTGCACCTTAATAATTCATCACCTCCTACTTCTGTGACGCCACACTCCGCTTTGGTCCTCCCCCACCCACGCACGTACTACGAACACCATGCACACGTAAACAATACCGCCATCTCCGTCAGCAGCATCACCTCAGCCGCAGCCACCGGCGGCGAACCCAATCCTCGACCTGCCCACATCGTACACCACGCTGAAGGTCTGCTGCTGCTTGTTGCCGATGATCGCCACGCTACCGGACGGCGCGAACGCCAGGCAGGTCGTGGAGCCATCCACGTCGATCATCACGTTCCTCGCCGCGAGCCTCAGCGTCGCGCCCCCCTGGAACACCATGTCCACCGCTGGCACCGCCAGCCTGCTCAGGCTCCCCCTGAAGCAGGTGTCCAGTATCGAGTACGCCGGCGCCCGCTTGTACCCCCTCAGCGCCGCCGCCACCGCGCTGCTCAGCGCGTCGTACACGTCCACCGGGAGCCGCGTGATGACCGTCCCGGAGTCGATGATCGTTGGCGTGCTGGTGTAGGCCGACGCCGACACCGGCAGACCTCGCCCGCCGACCGTGATGCCCGTGAGCCTGATGAAGTAGAGGCTGTCGTCCAACGAGCTCGACACCATCGGCGTGTAGGAGAACCGCCCCGGATTGTTTGAGCCGAACGAGAGGTACCCGGTGGACGCCATAGTGGGGAGGCAGTAAGAGAAGCCGTATCCTAGAGTTGGCGCAAGCTGCGACGGCAGGGAGAGCCTGTCGCGCGCCAGGCCGATGAGGCCGGCGGAGCGGCCGAAGAGGCCCTCGTTGTCCTGGCCGCAGCCGCAGACGAAGTCGGCGAGCCGACGGCCAGAGCCTAAAGAGAGCGTGTCCTTGCTCAGGTACCCGACGGAGAAGGAGCCGTCGCCGTAGGTCGCCTCGTAGACGCAGACATTGGACAAGGTGCAGGCGGCAGGATTGAGGGTGGCGGACGCGAGGCTGTCGCACTCGGAGGCGGAGCAGGGCACGGAGCTGTAGGTGGCGGAGGCGCTGGGGTTGAACAAGGGGCCATCCTGTGGGTGGCACTCGACTTTGCACGGGGAGCACTGAAGCCAGGAGAGGGAGGAGCCGGTGTCGGCGACGACGATGTAGGACTTGCCGGGAGTGCCGAGGACGATGCGGGTGACGTAGTTGCCGACGCCAATCGAGTTTCCGGTGGACAGGGGAACGGAGACGGCGGCCGACTCGAGGAGGGGTGACGCGGCCCGTGGTACGGTTTTGGTCAGCCGGGCGGCGAAATATGTGGCGCGAGCCTCGTCGTGGGAGAGGATGGTGGAGAAGGGGAGGTCCGGGAAGGGGGCAGGGGAGCAGGGACTCCTGGGGTGGTGCAGAGTGAGGCGGAGACCGGAGCCGTCGAGGAGGTGCAGTTCACCTGTGGAGGGAGGAACATGTGATGCGTCATATTACCTCCGAATACATCAAACATGTTAATGTGGTTCGACGTCACCAATTGCACCCAAGTCTGGTCCCGCAGGTCTATCGATTCGGCTCGATCGGGTCCAGCTCAATTAATTCAACACACAAAAATACATACTTCAAGCAATCTGTATTTCTTTTTTATTTCGATGAAAAATATATAGTTTTGTCGATGCAGGGCCGGATAAAATGTTAAATTAAGTTAGTACAGAGAAATTAATTATACGTGAATTTGTGAAAATGTTAATTTATTTAATCCGTTATCGAGGAATAAGTGAAGTCATATTTTATTTGATTATATATATTTTTTTTTAAAAATACCCCTCCAATTGAAATATTCCCGTAGGACTTATACTTGTTTGAAAAATAAATAAAAAGATTATTTAGGAACCAAAAAGAGAAGGATGCTAATTTTGAGAAGGACATGATGTGTACATAATTAAAGAAGTCTTCCATGGCACTAATTCTTTAATTAAGTAGGTAGACGTGGTTGGGGATGATAAAGCAAAGAAATTATGATGATGGTCAATGGTGGACTATGAGTAGCAATTTAATTATTGGAGGACTATTTGGTCCTTTTTGTTGGCATGATGAGCTAATCTTTTTGTCACATCTCGGACGGTCCATGACCTACAACCTAATTAACTATTTGCTATCAGCTGCCATTAACACTTGAGAAGCCTCAAATCCTTGGTAGGAAAGAGATTACTCTCTCTCTCTCTCTCTCTCTCTCTCTCTCTCTCTCTCTCTCTCTCTCTCTCTCTCTCTCTCTCTCTCTTTGATGGAAGATGTGCAGTTTTGGAAGAAGCATCTCTGAAAAATTAATGATCAAACGAGAGCTTTATGTGGCTTTCGATCAGTTTAGCACACCAAGAGAAAATAGAAAGAAGCAGCACAAAATGAATTCTTGTAGCTCGATTTAGAAGGAAGAGAAGAACAAAGATGAGGAAACAAATAAAAGGAGAGTACCACTGAGTTTGGAAGAGCAGGAGCCGTGGGAAACATCCTCCGAGGGAGCTGCTGCCGCGAGCACGAGGAAGAAAGTTAGAGAGAGAAGCAACCCCATCTCGACCCAGGCCTAGATTTCGGGAGGTACTTTGAGCTCACCCAGTGTGGTCTCTATATAGCGACCAGGGACTCACTCCATTGGTGGTGGGAGCCCGAGAAGTCGCTTTCATCTACTCGAGAAGAAGTGGTAACATAACATGAAGTCGAGTGGCGACATGCAGCAATAGAAACCAGAAAAAATACATGTAGAAGAACAAGTTCCTTCAGGGAAGGGATCGACGAGTTAACCTACACTACGCAACAAATGAATGCCTCCATCCGTCTGCAAATGCCCTACCTAGTCGGTAATTGCTCTCACTTTCCAGTGGTCCTAACTCCACCGTCACTGAGCCATCTCGAGAAGCTTGGATGCATCCTGCTGGTATGAGGATCCAACCGGAAACAAGCTTCGTCACCATGATAAAGGAAGGAAAAAAGATGGATTCCGGAGGAAGAGACGCCGGAGATGTGCCTTTAATCGTGTATCCGGAGATCGAACCAACGAGTGGTGATGTACTCGGCGTTGCATCAAGCATCGGTGGTAAGACGAATGACACGGAGGGAGGCCGGCGGAGCAGCGGATGTGCCTCGCTTCGATGAACGTTGCGTGCACGAAAAGTCTGGTGACCGAGAGAGACCTACTGGGAAAGAATTAAAATAGAATAAATTTTTTTTTTATATGAAGGAGCAACCACCACGTGGCATGTTTGGAATTAGCTAGCGGATGCCTTTCTAAATCTGAGTTGACCAGAAGATTTCCAGAGCATTAGGATTTAAATTGGTCCAAGTGTTGTATATATATATATATATTTTTATCATCACGACTGTATCTAGCATGGATTCGCAAAAATTTCCTCCTCTTTTTTTTTTTTAATCTACCAAACTTTGCCGTTCTTAAAGACACTCAAAACAAAAGGCCTGCCGAAAACGTTTGTTTGCTGTGTGAAGGAAGAAAAATAAACTTCGCAACATGATGATGCTGTTCTTCCTTTGATATCATGCTTGCAAGTACTAATGACGGTCTTCAGGAAATAATCGTATGACCGGCAACTTGCCATAGTCAAACAACTCAAAAGGATTTGCCTATTTGTCTACTGGCTATGCTTCATTTTGTACACTGGTTATATATGTATGATTAAACTCCAAGGGGAGACAACATCAAGTACAACTTCATATTTGTTCTCTTTATTTTCAATTATTTCCGGTGTACAAAGCGCATAAGAACAGTCCTAATACTATGAATTTTGCAGCAAGAACAGTAAGTAATACATCTAAGAAAAAAAAAAGATCTTTCTTGCTCCTCGGCAACACTTAAAACTGGAAGGGAACATACGGGTTTGTGCCTACGGTTAGCTAAGCGATCACAATCATGGTGCCCAAAGGATTGAAGTTGAAATGGATGCACCACCGATCGAAGGCTGAAGAAAAAACAGTGCGAAGAGGAAAGAAGATGTCAGGTGATGGGCGTCGTAAAGATGAGTAGGTGGTAAATAGAATCGACTGATTCAATCATGCAGTTGACCGATGGTCAGACGGCATGGAAATGATTCCTAAGATGCGTGATGTTTGCTCGAGGGGGAAGAAGAAGATGGATAAGGATCGGAAGCCGGCGATAAGAAAGAAAGAAGTTTAGATGAGTGTGTTGCCATCAGTTAGTTAGTTGTCACGCTCGAACAATGAAGACTTGGATTACCTGCCCGAGAATTCTTCTCTTGCTTTCTTGGGTTAACTCTGACATCCCCACAGGAGCAAAGTATGAGCCACCGAAGGTGCCGATGGCCGGTCCTATCACCGTCCCTGTCTTTGGTGGATCGTTTCAACGAGTAACATTCACGAGCAGTGTTCTTGTCGATTGGTCATGCGTCTTCGGGAAGCAAAGAGAGAGAGAGAGAGAGAGAGAGGAGAATCTTCGTTCGGACCTTGGAAAAGGAATCTATGCATTTTAAGCAGAGAAGAAGACATGGTTGAGCGAATGGACATTGGAATCTTTCTTCTTCAGTGTCAATCAAGTTTCAAGTTTCATCATAAAAAAGAAAAAAAGAATCCAGTCCGAGCGAGTAGCAAAACATGGCAACAGGATATCAAGGCCAGCGAGTGTTGACGATTTCCCAATTATTTTTTGTGCTTTTGGGAAAAGCTGGAGGTCATATGTAAGCAGCTCCAAAACATTTGTCACTCGAAAAATAATTTGATGATGATTTCTTTTCTCCGGTCCTTCTTCTTGTCTTCTTCGTGACAAAGTTTATCATGGATGTATTATCTTCTCTTCTTTTTTTTTCTTTCTTAACACAAATCGTATATTAAAAACCAAGTAGAAGACAAAGAACAAATGTAATCATCAAGATCGATTCCTAAAACTTTTATTATTATTTCTTTATATTTTTGCCCTGAACACCAGTTGGAGGCGAGACTTCTTCTTCGTGGTCTTTCCGGCGGGAGGTCACATCCCATCTTCGTTGTGCACGGGGCACGGCAGCACGGCCGGTACTCGGAGAGGACATGGCATCAGCATACCGCCGGTAGATGGATCGACGTCTTCGGAAAAGACTTGGTGAGCAGACGTGTTCGATCATGCTGCTTACGGTGGATCAAAGTTGGCGAGTTCAATCAGTTTCCTGGAGTCTTCTGTGCATCATTTGGCTTGCGCTCGTCAGCTGATGTCCACGTTGCAACCGCCTGATGGCTGACGCGTTACTTGTAATGCCTAGATGTCAACTATCAAGACAAAAGTGGTGTGCTCTTACAACTCTCGCAAGGATTGGCAGTCTCTTGTCCTTTAGAATTACGTCTTCTTTCCATGAAAAGACTCGTTGTTTTATCTCTTGTAGACCATCTTCAACTTGGGATTAGGTTTGAAATTTTAGCACGACGACATGAAACTTGTAGCCTCCAACATACTATTTTGTAATCAATGCTTGCTTTTAACTCCTTAATTTACTGACCTTGCAAGCTCAACCTGTCTCCAAATGTTATATTTCATGCTAAGCTATGCTGGTTATATGCCAGAAGATACAACGAATGGAATCTCGATGTGCACCTCACAATACTGCTGAATGAGCTGATGATAGGTTTTCTTAAGAAATTAAAAGAGCCCATAGAAAAAAAAAACTAATTAAAATTATGACGCTACATGATTTTATTTAATTACGTAAGATATATTATGAATTTGATTGGATTATGAATATGGATACCGATCAATAGAATTTTTTTTAATTATGATACGATTAGAGATTCTCCTAATTTAATATATATATTTATTTATTTATTTATCCTTTTAGGGATATTTCTTCTCTCGATAGTTCCATGCTCCATTAATTATAGTGGTTTTAAGCCTGACTTCTTTCCTGTGAAGATTAATGACAGATGCTAAGGTACCTTATTTATTATTGTATTTAAAAGGTATGCACCCTTAGATTTACGATAGTTGATTTTAATTCTAGCATTAAATTTTTACATAATAATTTTATTTCTTGTAATTAGTATCTGAGATAGCCGGTGTATCCTCCCTCGCTCAAACCAAAATATTCCTTCATTAGTGGGAGAAAATTCTTGTTTGCTGGAATTTAACCTTGGAGGCAGTGGAGAAAGCTCCATGGACTTCAACACTGCAAAAGAGTGTAGTGTAAGTTCTCGACTTAGCTAATATTAAAATTGTAGAAGTCATGAATTGTTTATATTTTTCCAGTTCTCAATGAAAATATTTTTATCTTCAATTCATATCTTGCAACGGGAATTCTCAAAGCTTCTTGACATTGTGCAAACCTGTGGCAAGCTTGAAACCTGTCACGTGTCCTGCAGTGGGACTTCTTGTATGATTGAATAAATTTTTACACTATAGCTGCCAGTAACCATGTATGCAAGTTGTAAGTGTTCTTTTGCTGCACCTGAATCTTATACTTCTATATATTGACATGTTTCCATTTGCAGGACTTTTGCAGTGCAATTGGTGGCAATGGGACAGGTATTCTTCTTATTTAATTTGCAGCACGTTTTCAAACTCTCTCATTTTTTTTTAAAAAAACATTACTATGAAAAGGAAAATTGTGTTTCTGATGCATGACCTCCAAATGAGTTCCTCTTGACTGCGTTCAGGTCCGAATGTGCAGAGATCCTCTTGACTGGTTCTACGAGCTTCACGCTCCTCAGTCAGGGCAGCGGGCATATGACCCATTTCCACGAGGGTTTGGCCTGACCCTGGATGCACTCGAGGCGGGATTGCGCTTCCCCCTGCATCCCGTCATCGAGTCTTGCCTGTCTTTGTGGCATATCTCCCCGTCACAGATAGCGCCGAACTCTTGGTGTTACCTAATCGTGTTTTGGGGGGAATGTCACAATGCTGGCATAATCCTGACCCGATCGCTTTTTCTTTCCTGCTTTTGCCTTTTTAAGGCGTTAGGGGGTTACTACCTATCAACCCGGTCGGGCTTCCGGGTTAGCAGGGCCCCTTCCAGCAACAAGGGGTGGAAGGGTAGATTTTTTTACATCAGTTGCGCGCGGGGTTGGAGCTTCGGCCTCCGATGGTTGACGCACATGATAGACAATACCGCTCTGGGGTTGTCTGATGAAGAGTATGAGGACCTCGGGAGGCTACGGGAGATTCTTTCCACCTCCTGAGCCATACGGAGTATGACCGAGCAGTGGCTCGTCGAGGCGGGCCTCAGCTCGACGCCTCAAGGTATGCTCATAGTTGTCGACTGTCAATCCTCGTTGGTCGCATGATGTCTCGTCTAACCTGTTGTCCTCTCGCAAAGATAGTGAACCTTAGGGCTGTGCGAGGGGCGAGGGCCTCATCCGTTCTAGCTTCCCGCCCAACGACGAGCCGGCCTTGGGATCTCGTGGAGTCGCCAGTGGAGGTTAAGGCGGATCGATCGCGGAAGAGGACTAAGGTCATGCCACCAAGAAGCGAGGCGACTACGGTGTGAGTGGGGGGGCTTCGCTAAACACGCCTCCCATGTGGAGCGAGGCCGACCCCAGTCGGGAAGTGACGAGGATGGCCCCGCCGTGCCTGTCGTGCGTGACCTTTGTCGCGTCCCCGCGCATGCTAAGGACGAGCCCTACCAGGCTCAGGTGATGGGCGACCTCTCGGAGGGAGAGGCGTCCGACCCACTAGTGTCTCGCTGGGGAAGCTTGTCCTACGGGGACCGGGTGTGGGCCGATGGTGACCTTGCAGCCGCGTTTCCCCACGGGGGGCTCCACCCTGATCTTGCCCGGGAGCTGTATACCTCCTCCTCAGAGGTCTTGCTCCTCAAATCCGCTAAGTCACTGCTATGGGTAAGTATCTCACTCTAGGTTGCTTGGGCTACTTAGGTGTTGTCATCCCAACCCATTCTTTCTTTCTTGCAGAGCTAACATTACGCCATGGCGCCCATCGACCAAGTTCGCAACGCTGGCCAGGTCATCAACAGCCTTGGTGATCGCATTGCCGACCTAAGAAGCAAAAATGAAGAGCTTCGGGCTGGGGCAGCTCTAGAGGCCATGGCTGCAGCCGAGCAACGCGCGTCTAATCTGGAGGCGGAAGTCGCGCACCTCAAACCTGAACTGGAGGAGGCCGCGCGGCAAAAAGTGGAATTACAAACACAACTGAAGGGGGCCCGGGCCCAGATCCGCTCATTGGAGGGGGAGTTGCTCGAGCTCTCCAAAAAGCTGGAGTCGGTCAATGCCGAGGTTCATGCGTCATCCGAGGTGCTAGCCGAGGAGGCTCACCAAAGGCTTAAGAAGGACAAGCAGCTGATTGAGGCTTACAAGGGGTCTCAGGGCTTCCAACTCGGGTTGACTTGGTCGGGGTAGGTCACCTACGAGTATGGGTACCAAGTCGCACTGGCCCGCTTTCGCGCGTGGCACCCCGATCTCCAGGTGGAGGAGGACCCCTTCGCTTCCCTGCCAAAAGACGAAGGCGTCAACATGCCCGAGGAGGTTCCTTTTAACGACAACCTAGAGATCCCCGAGAAGTAGGCCTGTCGTGTCGTTCTTCTTTTTCTTTTTGTAGAGGGGTTGGTCGGGCGTGTATAAGCATTGTAAGCTATGGCTGACCCGGTCTTGTACTTGAGCTTTTGATTGAATGAAAATCTTCGTTCGAGTTCAATATTGTTTTGCTTGTTCCGCCTACACGAAGAATTTCTTCAAATTCAGCACGTTCCACGTCCTTGGTATAGGGTGGCCCTCCACGATGGCGAGTCGGTAAGTGCCATCTCAGACGATGCCGACCACCCGATAAGGTCCTTCCCAGTTAGGAGCGAGCTTGCCACACGATCGGGATGGGTCGTTGACTTCGGCACGGTGCAAGACCAAGTCGCATAATCTGATCGACCGGGGATATACCTTTTGGTTGTAAATCCTGGCGACGACTCTCTTGTAGGAGAGGGCCTTTAAGTGGGCGTTGGCCCGTCTCTCCTCGAGTAAGTCAAGACTGGCTTGGAGTCCTTCTGACGACGCTCCTTCCTCGTAGTTTTCTACCCGAGGAGTGGGGATAACCACCTCGGGTGGCAAGATGGCCTCGGTACCGAATTCGAGGTTGTACGGGGATTCTCCCGTGGCGGTCTTGGGTATGGTCTAGGAAGACCATAGGATGCTCGGGAGCTTGTCCACCCAATCGGTCCGAGCCGCGGACACTCACCTTTTAAGGCCTTCAAAAATGGCTCGGTTGGTCACTTCCGCCAAGCCGTTCGTCTGGGGTTGTGCCACTGAGCTGAATCTTAGTTGTATCTTGTAGCTTGCGCAAAATTCCTTAAATCTGACGTTAGTGAACTGAGTCCCGTTGTCGGTGATGATGACTCTGGGCAAGCAGAAACGAGTCATTATGTTCCTCCACACAAATTTTTCCACCTAGCGCTCGGTGATCGTTGCTAGTGGCTCGACCTCGACCCGCTTAGTGAAGTAATCCACCCCGACGCTGATGTATCTCCGTTGTCCCGAGGCTTGCGAGAAAGGGCCGAGAAGATCCATCCCCCATTGCGCGAAAAGCCACACGGAGTCTACGGGGGTTAGTGCCACTATGGGTCACCGGGGTGTCTTGGCGTGCCTCTGGCATGGACCGCATCGCTACACGTAGACCTTCGCATCGCGGCACATGGTTGGCCAGTAATACCCCTGGCGGAGGATCTTAAATGCTAAGGTTCGTCCACCGATGTGTTCACCATAGATTCCCTCGTGTACCTCTGTTAGGACCATCTGAGCCTCTTCGGGGTCTAGACACCACAGAAGGGGGTGGGTGAGTGACCTCTTATAGAGCCGTCCGTTCATCTCACGGTACCAGGCTTGAGTGCGCCGTAGGTGCCGAGCTGCAGCCTTGTCAGAGGGCATGGTCCATCACTCTTGAATTCGAAACTTCTAGTTGCCGAAGAGGTATGAATTTTTGTTGGATAAGGTTTACAACATGCTGTTGGATAAGATCTCCAGAAGATACATGTTGAATTGGGAGATACATGATTCCTATGCAGCATTATCAAAAACTCTCTCTCTCTCTCTCTCTCTCTCGCGTTCAGAAAACTAGAGCATGATTCCTATACATGTTGGATAATACATTTCACTGTCAAGAAGGGAAAGACAACAGCGCGAGAGAAAAAGGGCAGAAATTACCTGAAATTAACGAAGGGCAGCAGATGGAAGCGAGATCGGAGCGTAGGGAGCATCGGAGGCGCTGATGAACTTCCTCGCCGAGGATTTTTCCCGAATTGATCGACAAGATAAGGACTATGACTTCAACACCGGATTCTCGAAATGAATCGGACGGGAACGATTCTTGATTTAGGGTTTTTGTCGGGGTACGGCATTGGGAGAAGGGATTCGGGGAGGGGGAGAGGTGGGTTTCGAAGGCAGCAGCGGAGACCAGAGGAAGTAATCGCCGTCGCAGCAGCCGATGCTTCGATCTATGGAGCGATCGGATTTGAACGAGGAGCGCACACGGGGGCAGCGTCGTTTACGGGAAGCTCTTGGAAAAAGGCCTCCTTCCATTGGTTGGGGTGAATTGTAAATTTGAGAAAGGAAGTGGAGTGCAAAAGTAATCTTCTTCGACAAATCGAACCAAACCGGCTCGATTCGGTCTGAATAAAGACCAAGGGCTCGACCGCCTCCCAATTCTTAAGCCGGTCCACTGTATAAGCGACAATGTGCATGCAGTTCGACTCCCCAACGCGCCGAGAGTTCCTGAGGTTTGGGTTTCGTCTCTTCCCGAGCTCGAAGCGGCGGCGGCGGCGGCGGCGGCGGAGTCGGTTCGGTGGTTCGGCAGGAAGAAGACGGCTGTGGCGGTGGCGCACTGAATTGTTGCAGCAGATACGTGGTGTCAATTTGATGATGCCTATGCATGCATAACAATGTGATGCATTTCTCGGGTAAACGTAAGCTAATAGTTGGAAGAGAAGACGGACCAAATGTGCTGAAGGAATTAATTTTCTCTTGTTCGATTTCTAAACGATTCCAACTGCTGTAACTGGAGCACAATAAGAAAACTACTCCAAACCTGAAGATACATGTCACAGCAGCATGAGATCCACATCACATCACTAAATCGGGCAAGAATGTGCACGAAGAAAGCCGCGACCAATGAAGAACTTTGCAGTTTTGCTTTACGACTAATAATCAAATCAATACACTTAATAAACTCGCCTCCGATTAAATCTAATATTTCAAGAAACTGTAATGTTATATTTAATAAATATTTTTTCATAGCTTCCCTAATTCGACTGGGGCTAATTCCGTGTTTCCTAATTCGATGGCGATTCGGAATTCTCTCTCTCTCTCTCTCTCTCTCTCTCTCTCTCTCTCTCTCTCTCTCTCTCTCTCTATATATATATATATATATATATATATATATATATATATATATATATATATACTTCTTGCGTCTACACCTCTCGCACACTCTCCTCGCTTTTGGTTCTGTCTTCCTTGCTTCTTTCTTCTTCGTTCCGTGGCGATGGCGATGGAGTGCAGCGACGACAGAGAGGAGAACTGGATGTGGGCGGGGTGCGTATTTACCGCGACGGATGAGGAGATGATCGACCTTTTCCTCCTCAAGAAGGTCCGCAATCTGCCGCTGGTACTTCCCCCAGGTTTCGGCATTCCCGAGCTGGAGGTGTACAAGAACCCGCCCTGGGAACTGGTGGTCAGTTCCAGCTACTACCCCGCAGGTGTGTTCTGCTGCTTCGTCCGCGTGCCCCGCTCCACAGCCAGTGACAATCGGCTGAACCGGAAGACGCGCGGTGGAACCTGGGTCGCCAACGGCAAGTCCAGAAACATACCACGTCGAGATGGGAGGGCGGCGATCGTCGGGACTCGGACGAGTCTCAGGTTCTTCAAGGACAGTGATGACCCGAGAATGAAGAAGAAGAAGAAGGACAGGAGACTCGGCACGAAGTGGATAATGCGCGAGTACCGCCTCCATCCCAGCTTGTACCCGACGATCCCCTCCTACGAGACTGAAGAGATCATTCTGTGCCGAATCCGGCACAAGGGGAAGGGCCCCGCGGATGACGGCGACGGCCTCGCACCGAAGGCCCCAGCGGCTGCTCAAGAAATGCCGGAGCCATCGATGCCGGCACCTGCAACCCAGGACGGGGCGGTTGACGTCCCCGGGTGTTCTGGGGTTCATGGCACGGGAGCTGCAGAAGATGAGCTGCGGATGCCGGCACCTGCGACCCAGGATGCGATGGTTGATGTCCTTGTATGTTGTCGTGTACCTTGCACGAGAGCCTTGGGAAAACAGCCTTGGGATTCCGCTGCAGTGCTACAAGTGGAAGAAGAAGCGTGGCGGCAAGATGAGATACATGAACTTCGCAAGATGCTTGAACTCGACGACCTGCCAGCGGAGGCCACGGCTGCAGCAGAGACAGCGTTCGCGCCACCGATGGCGGCGCTCGAGACCCAAAGTGCTGACCCTGGGTGTCCTCCTCCCCGTCACACGGGAGCTATGGAAGACGAACCGGGTTTCGATGCTGCGAGAGACTTTCTACCCGCTGAGGGCGACAAAATTGTGGACTTCGACATCGATGAGTTACTGGGAGAGTTCCCATAATCTGCCCCTGCCACGGAACTCTCCATGGATCCTGCGCTCCCGGTCTCTTCGAACCCTCCCCCGCCCCCATCCTCTTCCGGTTCCGAGTGGATGAGCTCATCCCATGCATTTGGACTGGTTTAGTTTGATCTCTTTCAAACTCGTACCTATGTCTACAAAGGATTCGACGATTCTTAGTGCATGATGTCGTTTTTTCTATTTCTTTCCCTCCTTTGTGTTGCTTGTACTTTGTTAGTCCACCGTCAAGTTCGAGACGACATTTTATTCTAATAGTGAAGTTTTAACTGTATACATTTTATCTTTGTGGCATTTACCTTGTTACATCTTTTATTATTCTATCAATAAAGTTTGTTGGGGATGATGACATTACGCATATTACCTTGTTGGTTGCATTTTTAGCTTCATTTGTTCAGACCTCTAAAGATGTCCACCTTTTTATCTATATGAGTTGTAAATTAATCGAGCTGCATGAAGCCTACACAAAAAAATTTGTCTCTTCGATGACCCATTGAGTTAAAGAATACAAAGATAACAAAGCTGCAGCAGCAGTTGCATCAGAGTTTCGTAAAGGATGAATTAGTGAATAGCCTTCATGTTTCATAATGTTAATGTTGTCACGATGTTCGCTCGGAACTAACAATAGAGTTGTGCTGGAAGAAGTGTTTTCTTTTATGATGATTTGTTGCTCCCCATTTTGTTCATGCTTTTACTTGACGTGGCACGTACCTTCGTCATCCAGCTCTAGCAGTGACGTGCTGCTGCATGTAATATGGTGCACTGGCTATGGTGGCTGGTGCAGTCTCAAAATTTCCCAAACAATACGTGTATATATATATGCCTTTGTGCTAGTACACCATTGGTTTGTTGAACATGTCAGTAAATGCTAACATGCCAATGGTTTCAATGGATGAGATTATCTATCCATCTATGATTTTGTTTAATTGTGATGCATGACGATTGATTGCTACGATCCTACTTGATGCAATTACAGATAACAAAGTCTCCTATTGATATAAATATTCTCTAGTTTTAATAAATTAATCTCGCATCAGAAATATATAAGCGTAAGATCGACTTATTTGAATCTGAGGAGTATATTATCATCAAACAAAATTGATAGAATAATTAACCTGATAGGTTTTGTGGTTTTAGAAAAATCTTTTTCTTACCTGTCTCCTCCACTTTTCAATGCTAACTTAGCTCTGCACATAGATGGAAGCTGCCTTTCACTAAATTCATCAGAGACTTGGAATAATGGAGTGCATAAAAAGTTAAATGTGTTGGGTAGAGTATGAGCCATGAATTATGGGCTGTGGAAGAAGAACCAACCTTTTCTTCATTGGATAATATTTTTTTCCATTTAATTATTCAAAGCTAACCTTTATAATTTTTTTCGGCTCCCTAAAAGAGAGCTGGAAGATCTTTTTTCTTCGGAGAGAGAGAGAGAGAGAGAGAGAGAGAGAGAGAGAAGCCTGGGGAGTTCTTCCATACTTTTGCAACGATGACAAATGGTGTGAGGTGCACTGATCACAAGACACTGCTCCCTTCTTAAATCATATCCTGCATGTTGGTGCACATCCATGTCGTACCCCATCAACAAAATCTTTAAACTGTGGCCATGCATTGCTCCTTGGTGGGCTTCGATCAGAGACATCATCTACAGCAGCAACTTCCACCTGTTTATTTGAATGGAGTTGCTTATTATTTTTTTGCCTGTGCCTTGTTGCTGATGGAATGTGGTGGCAATGTTGCATGGTAAAGAGAGAGAGAGAGAGAGAGAGAGAGAGAGAGAGAGAGAGAGAGAGAGAGAGAGAGAGAGAGAGAGTGAGTGTGTGCAACGTGTATGCAACATGTATTCAACCATATTTTAACGTAATTATAGTCTGAGATTTCTTCCTTGAAAGAATTTAGGAGCTTGGATCAATTATAGCAATGCATCCAAGTCATTTAGACCATCGGAGCAAGATTGCGTCCAAGAAACATTCCAAATAATAGTTGTAGACGACGATCATTGGCCACCAACTGATACTTGCATCCATCCGCCACTAATCAGCGCCCCTCTGTGAGGCCCCCACTGGTTCGTACGACCTGGCACCTCCCCATTCGCAGCTCGTGGTGTGGCCCGCCTTCCGATGTGACGAATGGTCGATCGTGAAGACGCGTGGGTCCCGCGCCTACGAGCATCAGCAACATAAGCTGTGTTGTAGGTAAGGTGGCCACAGAAATCCCAAGACCACGACCTCCACTCACGCAGAACTCTTACGCGCCAGAATTCGCCGAGTCCACCCCCGCGGCCCCACGTGATGGGGCGTTCGGTGATGCCCAGAATACGCGCGTCTTAGCATGACGGCTTCGAAGAAGCTCGTACATGTTACCCCGTTTTACCTGACTGACCATGAGGGTCCCACAATTTTCTCAGATTAGAAGACACGTAATTCATCCGATTGAATAATTCTTAGAAACACAACTAAATTATTTGGGAAATAATTTAAACGAAAACTTGATTTAAACGAAAGTTAATACGTGTATATATATATATACACACACACACAACACACGTAACGAGTCCCTTTTCTCATTTCCTATTTACATACCCTTTAGGAAACCAAGAGAAGCCGATTCGTCTGCCCCTTCTTCTCGTTGCTCGACGACGCAGATCTCCTAGGGTTTTGATCCGTGCGACCGCCCTCCGTTCCTTCCGCCTCAATGCAGATCTAGGTTTCGTCGACCTAGGTGGCGACGGTGGCGGCGATGTCCGGCGGGGAGTTCGAGCTCGACGACCACAAGGCCCTCCTCAGATCTGCCCCCGCGGCGTCCAACCTGGATCTGGAGGCCCAGGGGCCGTCTGCTGGGTCTGCGGGGACGTCAGCAGGCGCCACGGGTGCTCCGTCGTCGGCACGGAAGAGTGGGATCGGGGATCTTCTGCGGCACCTCGATCGGGGGCTCTCGAATCGGGGTCATAGCCGGCGGCATCTGGATCGGGGCGGGTTTCCTTTGCCGTCAGACGGAAGGTCTCACGACGCCCTCAGCGATGGCGCGCCGCCGGAATGGGCGCTGCTGCTTATCGGGTGCCTCCTTGGCCTAGCTACTGGTATTTGTGTCGCTGCCTTTAACCGTGGGGTGAGGACCTGCCCTTTCGCTCGCTCCTCGTGATGTTAACATATGATTTATTTTGTTGTTGGTTCCTAACGTAATCATCAATGATAGTTTGCTTCTTTGGCATTTTCTTGTTTGCGTTTCTTGGATTTAAAGTATCAAAGAGCCAAATGCTTCTTGATTATATAAATTGTCATAAATCTTTCCATCCTGAGATCTTGTTAAGCATGGAACGAGAGCAATCTTGATCGTTGTAACGACTAGCTCAGATATGATTATACTTGTTTGCAGAAGATCTGGTCAGATCTGATTGCCCTTGTTCATGGAGGATATAGTCAGATCTCATTCTACTTTTTCATAGAAGGTATTGTCAGATGTAGTTTTTCTTGTGTACAGAGACGTTTGCTAGAAATCATTGCTTGGTTACGTTGAATTCAAGTAATGCTTATGTTTATCATGTCCGCCTTTTTATGTTCTTTGTCAGACCTAGTAAGAATAACATATACTGTTTTCTAGCTGAGATTAGTTAATGAAGCATTGTTTGAATTAATGAGATATCTGATTGAATGATAAAAGTTGAATCCCACTTTTAACTTTCACTTAAACTTGCAGTTGCTAAATAATTAAATAATTTTCTTTTCCATAAGTTCGTCCAGAAATTTCAGGAATTTGTCTTGAAAATTTAAAAAAAGTTTATTTATGATATTCCATCATGTGTTCTTAGATTCCTGCAGAATCAATGTACTATAAATCCAAGTTGTTCTGAAGTTAATGAAATTGACGTTTTCTTAAATAGGTGCATGTGATACATGAATGGGCATGGGCAGGTACCCCAAACGAGGGTGCTGCTTGGCTTCGCCTACAAAGGCTGGCTGATACTTGGCATAGAATATTGCTGATTCCGGTCACAGGAGGAGTTGTTGTTGGAATGATGCATGGTCTACTTGAAATCTTTGAGCAGATAAAGCAGTCAAGATCATCACAAAGACAAGGTGTTGACTTGCTGGCAGCAATCTTTCCAACAATAAAAGCTATCCAGGCTGCAGTTACTCTGGGCACAGGTTGTTCTTTAGGTCCCGAGGGCCCCAGTGTTGATATTGGTAAATCATGCGCAAATGGTTGTTCAGAAATGATGGAGAATAATAGAGAGAGGAGGATTGCTCTTGTTGCTGCTGGTGCGGCTGCTGGAATTGCTTCAGGTACAAATAGAAAATTTTACTGGCTCTTGCATGGTGGTATATCCTTATTTTCTATACTGACCATGTAGATGCAATAGTTGTTAGCAAGTGAAATACATATTGTTGAATTGGGATGACTTGCTAAATGGGAGGACAAAATTAAAAATAAATTTGTGTGAGAAATAAACTGTTATTTATCAAGAGTTTTGTTTTCAGATGGATGCTTGCTGGAAGGCATTCTTGGTTTTTGCTGTTGTGTAAATCCTTATTTTCTAAATTGACCATGTAGATGCAATAGTTGTTAGCAAGTGAAATACATATTGTTGAATTGGGATGACTGGCTAAATGGGAGGACAAAATTAAAAAATAAATTTGTGTGAGAAATAAACTGTTATTTTTCTCATGTTGGTCTCCTCTATCTTTATCGAGAGTTTTGTTTTTAGATGGATGCTTGCTGGAAGACGTTCTTGGTTTTTGTTGTTGTGTAAAGTTTTCTTTTTTACTTAGTTTCATTAATACTTTCTCACTGAAAATCTTGATCCCTCTTTCTTAGTTTTTTTTTAATATTTTTTCATTTATGTCAGTTCTCAATTTATTTTTGGTGTATAACGACATTTATGATAATGTAATATTTGTTATCATTTGTGGATTTTCAGGTTTCAATGCTGCTGTTGCTGGATGTTTTTTTGCCATCGAAACTGTACTGAGGCCACTTCGAGCAGAAAACTCACCTCCATTTACAACTGCTATGATAATATTGGCATCTGTTATTTCGTCTACAGTGTCAAATGTTTTACTTGGGGAGAAGCCAGCCTTTATTGTGCCGGCATATGAACTAAAATCTGCTGCTGGTATATTATCTTTTCCCAGAACAGCTTGATGTTATCATTGGTAGTTATCAAACATCTGGCTGTGGAAACTTTGGTTCTGTTTATGGAAATCACTTGAGCTTTGCACTATGGCACCGTCCACATTAACCTGCAACTCTAGTGATGCCAGGAATCTCTGATCAATATGATGGGAAAATTGATACTATGTTATATCTGAGTAACCATATTTCACTTTATGAAAGAATATAATACGATCAACATATTGAAACAGGGATTTTTTTTTAAAATATTATTTCATTAAATACCTTCATACAATAATCTGTATCCTGGTTCTTGTTCATTTTTCTGTATAATGTTATTGGACAAATTAAATGCTTGGGCAACAGCAAGAAAGCAAGATTATATGACTCAACCAGTTCCCATTGAATTGCATAAACATTTTTAAAACCAATCCAAATAGAACCTCAGAAATGGATGACAAATGGATCATGAGTTGGATCTAGTCATTCATTTGCTATTTCATTTAGAAGCCTCAGTGTTAAGTCCTCACTTTCCTATGGTGCTATTATATTTGCCAATGGAATGAACTTAACACAGCTCTGTATCATGTGAACTTTGGGTTTTCTAGGTGGAAAACTGTATTGTTTGTGAAAAATTTTCGAACTACTTTTCAGATGGCATACAGAAAGACAATGGATTACTTGTTTACTTCTAGCAGCCTTGTATCTCGTCAGATGCTAGTAGAGGTTAAATGTTACAGCTAATTAAATGTGTTGGAATGGTCATGTTTTTTTTCTTGTTTTTTGGTAATATTGATCATAGCTCATCATCTAAATTTAGTGTGGAGACAGCCATTATCTGTTGTTAGGTATCTGTTGTCACAGAATCCATAGGATGGGGATGCTTCTCTATGAGTTTTAGAAAGCTTGTGTAATCTTTTGTAGCAATGGACAGAAAATGGAATTTTTGTGTATCATTTCTTTCGAAACAGAAAATTAATCTTTTCTTGTCTTTTCTTTTGGGGCCCATATTTTTCTACATTTAACTTGTAGATGACATTTGTTTGACAAATACTAAATAATATATATTAACAGTTTCTCTATAACAACAGCAACAAAGATCAGTGCTTGTTTCATAACAAGCTAATTGCATTAGTTTATGGCCTTGCTTCTCAAATATTTACAATTTCACAATTTCTTACATGCAGAATTGCCTTTGTACCTTATCCTGGGCATGCTTTGTGGGGCTGTAAGTGTGGCTTTCACTCGGTTGGTAGTTTGGTTCACGAAGTCTTTTGAGTTTTTAAAGGACAAATTTGCCCTACCAGCTGTTATATTGCCTGCTTTAGGTGGTTTAGGAGCAGGCTTAATAGCTCTCAAGTATCCTGGAATTCTATATTGGGGTTTCACCAATGTTGAAGAAATCTTACACACAGGAAAAAGTGCATCAGCACCAGGAATATGGCTGTTAACTCAACTAGTAGGTGCAAAAGTAGTAGCAACTGCTCTTTGCAAGGGTTCTGGTCTTGTAGGTGGTCTTTATGCTCCTAGCTTGATGATCGGTGCTGCTCTTGGTGCTGTTTTTGGAGGTTCGGCTGCGGAATTTATCAATTCAGCAATTCCAGGCAATGGTGCAGTTGCTCAGCCCCAGGCTTATGCACTGGTAAGTTTTTCTTCAGCTGGTTAGGAAACTTAAAGAAGATCATCTTTCGTGCAAGTAATTTTCAATTTTCTATCGTACAGGTGGGAATGGCTGCTACACTAGCTTCAGTTTGTTCAGTTCCATTAACCTCAGTACTACTGCTCTTTGAGCTAACAAAGGACTACAGGATATTGCTTCCACTTATGGTAAATAAGCAGAATTTGTTCTTACAGTAGATATTAGTAGTCCATTTTTATTGTCATAGCAAGATTTTTCATCCATTTCCTGACAAATAACTCCCATGCTTTTCTAGAATTGTCTAATATTTCTTCTTATCCTTTTTTTCCCTTAGGACATAATGTGTCATATTCAATAGTTACATCAAGAGAATTGTCTCTGGTAAATTGTTTTTGTTACAGAGTAGGCAATGTGCATTGGTGGGATAAGCCTTTCCTGCATATTGTTTAGGACGATGGTCAATACTATCAATTTATTGGAATGCCTACTTCTCTGGGCTTAGCTTCTGGCTGTTTGCCAATTTTAGATTTCAGATAAAAAACCAGAACTAACATCGATACTTCAATTAGTTCTTGCCATCTAGGTGTTTGGTGCTTTGGGTGATTCTCTTTTTTTACCCTTCCACTGATGAAAATTTTTCAAAACCATATTTGTTTGGGAAATGAAATTTGGAAATACATGCCTTATGAAACTAATATTAATTGTACTCTTAGATTTAGTGTTAGATAAAATCCTGTTTTAAAATGACCTAGTATTGGACATGATGAGGTGCTTCAATAGGCAAGGGCTAGCGGTGGATCGGAATAGAGGACACATGATACTGTGGAGCCACCGTTGGGCTCGACCTCACGTGCATTTTGTTATGTTAGGCCTTAACAAGAACGGTAGGCCCTTGTGAGGGAAAGTATAACATTTTGGTTTAGTCCTATACCGGAAGTGGGTAAGGATATGGATTGAGTTATAAGGCACTTACTACTATTAATTTGGGTTTAAGCATTTTGAGCCAGTCGATTAGGCTCAAAGAAGTTAATAAACCCCAAATAGCCATGACTTATGGGGGGTTTTAGGTTGACATCTAAATCCGTGCAGTAGTATGGAAGTATGATTTTGAAATATTTTACTGTGAAGTGTAAACCTGGAAATACTCGAAACTCCCTGTCATTTTATGCTCATTCTTTCCCTTTCTCTTTTTATCACTCCCTTGCTGCTTTAAGCATGAAATTTCTATTCTTCATTTGATTTCAAGGTCTAGCATCGGACTGCTTATTTCTAAATTTAAAAAAGATAAGTGGCTTTTGAACATGTTTTCACTGTAGCTTCTTTCTCCTTTCTGCATATTATTACTTTTGTTCTGATGCCTTTATGCATACTTTTGTGTCATCTGATGCCCTCTTTCTTGGGGATTGCATCCATTTTAACATTGGTCTTTGCATGTCAATAGTTAGTAATATTCTTTTATGTCTCCATATAAACTTTTATCATTTGCAAAGTGAATCCTGAACATAAAGGCACAAGAATCTGTTCATATGCAAGTATGGAAGTACCTAAAACGCTTACAATAAATTGTTTAAAGGTTTCTTGTGGTGTTAAATTTTATTACTTACAATGGCAAATTAATTGGTGTTGAGACTATACTGTGTTGCGTTGAAATAAGTTGTGTCATGCTATACTGACACGACTTGGCCTGATAAAAAGTCAGTTGGCATAGGAGGTGTGTCAACTAGCATAACATCATGTGTATCATAATAGAAAGGTGTTGGCACCCTCCCATACTGTAGACCAACAATTCTTGTTCTAGACTACTTACTCCAAGCCTGTTTGTTAATTTTAGTTTGGGAATCTCTTTTGGTTGTTAATTGACTCCTTACCTTAACCTACCCATCATGTTGTTTCTCCAATGTAGTATAAACAGACTTATTATGAATCGCAGCAGTGTTTGAAATTCAAGTCATGCAATCAATAAGTCATACATGGGTTCGCTATTTTCCCACTAATGATTAAGGTAACAGCACTCTTTTGTTCATTTAATGTTTAATAAATTTAACATCCTAACATGCTGTTCCAATTATATATTTTTCTCTTTGAATATGATATGGTAGCTTAATTTTTCCCTGTTCTACCTGCTATATGCAGAAAAAGAAAACATATATCATTCTTTTGGATACATTGTCTCAAAATCATTGTTAATAGGGTGCAGTTGGTTTAGCCATATGGGTTCCTTCTGTAGCAAACCAGCCAAAGGACAGTGATTCAACGGAGACAAGGTCCCCCAGGCGTGGTTATTCTTCTTTATCAACCACCGAAGAGAAAAATAGTGTCTGGAGGCAATCTGATGGAGGAGATGGTCTTGAACTTTCTCATCTAGAAACTGACGTTCACAGCTATGGAACCATTAATGAGGAAGTGCTTCTGGATGACCTCAAGGTCTCATTCTCTCTATTTTGCTTAGTAGCTAATGCATAGTTTAGCCAGCTGAAAATTGTCGGGCCTCGTTTTCATCAGGTTTCTCTGGCCATGTCGAAGAATTATGTTAAAGTTTATCGAACCACTATACTAAAGGAGGCCATCAAGCTTATGCATGAAGACCAACAAACTTGTGTTCTCATTGTCGATCATGAAGACTTTCTTGAAGGAATTCTTACGCTCGGTGACATTCAGCGGAAAGGATTTGAAACGGGCGGAGAGGTTCCTGATACTCCCAAGGGGGATTCAACAATCTCAGACGTAATGCACCTTGAATGTTGTTGCGCTTTTAGCTTTGGCCAACATATGGATAAACACCGACAGAAAGGTCCATCATGAAAACGATTAAGATTTTTGATCGACAGTCGATGTGCTATTTATTTGCACAAGCAGTCGTAGCTTCATGCATATTATTCGCTTACGAGTGTTAATGCTGCAATAAACATGTTTACACCATCGGGTGGACCATGATTCTTTTTTTTTTTCTTTCAACAAAGTCATGCAATTTCATTTTGCAGGTAAACATTTATACTATTTCATCCTGCCTTACTCGAGGGCTTCAGTATCGGAGTAGAGAAAGTGGATTGCTAACCTGCTTCCCGGACACAGATTTGACAACCGCAAAGCAGCTCATGGAAGCCAAAGGAATCAAGCAGCTGCCAGTGGTCAAGCGTGGTGGGGGCCGCAGAAATGACCGGAAACGCAGACTCGTCGGTCTTCTCTACTATGACTCAATCGGACACTGTCTTCGGTTAGTTTCTTGCCCTTGTTTCCTTGTTTTGGATCGGATCGTGTTCTCGCTTCTTGTTAACTGAGACAATCTTGAGGTGTGCCTGCTAAGTGCTAACCAGAGGAAGAGCATGAGCTGAGAAACATTGCTTCTATGCCAATCGTCCCAAGTAACAAACAGATAGAAATGCTGCTACGGAAAGAACTTTCTACAAAAAAAAAAAAAAAGAAAAAGAAAAAAGAAAAGGGCCAATCGCATCCCATCCCAAGAAAGGCAGTAGCAGCATGTGTGCTGCCTAGCAGCGGCAATCCAGATAGGAAAGAAGAGAAAATCTTAATTGCGTTTTCTTGGTTTTAGCAGCAGAGTGCTTTGCTTATATCATATGCATGTCATCCACATCACCATGCTCAACCCTATCAAGAGAACTACTATGAGTTTGATTGAGAATTGTCTAATTATGCATTTGTCGATGCACCGCAGAGAGGAGGTTGACCGGTGGAGGGCAATCGACCAGCAGAGGAAAGATTTTCAGGATAGCGCCATGAATGGGCATTGATATTTAATTAAATCATGCAGCAGGAGCACATCGGGTGGTGAATTTAGGAAATGCAGCGGCAGGGGCGTCATGTTGATGGTACGGCTGAACGACAATCTCCATGATTGGTATTTTTCTCACTGGGCCCTGCTGCCTTTTTGTCTTCAAACAAAAAAAAGCGCTAACTGCGGACATGAAACATTAACTAACTGTTGTCAGACCAGCTTGCGCTACAAAAATGGGGGGCAAAGTTTTGTAAGATTTTATACCTCCCCCCACCCACCATGTTGTGTAAGTAGAGGAACCCTCCCTGTATAGGCCAATGCCAGTTGTCTATGCTTCCATGATAATTGTAATCTTTTTCTTTTTTTTTTTTTTTATAGAGATCTCAACTCCCAAGTGCTTTATGAATCGATTCTACATGTTTCTCGGTGTTATCATTACCCAAATTGAATTCGTTATGCATGTTTGATCGGGGCAAGTCATCTAATTCGTCGGTCTATTTCTTGTTGTGCGAGAAAAGAAAAGCCTGTAGGGAGCAAGCGGTCATGTTTCTTGAACCTCGCCGATTCGGTGGTCATCTCTCTGGTGCTGGTGTGCAGTTTGAGGAAAACAACTCTCCAGACCGTAGCATTGACGTCAATCAGGTTACCGTGCCGCCCACACGGGTAATGAATGGGGGCTATGAAGATACAACCACGGTATAAAAAGAAAGTCGGTACCATCACCACCACAAGCTAGCCATCGATGGTATCACTTCATCAGCAGAAACAACTCACAATCCTGTGAAAACAGGGGGGTCCTCTAAGAAAGCAACCGTGCGCACCACCGCTCCATTGAACTGTCGGTTTAAGCTTTGCTTCGTGGCGACACAAAATACGGTGCTAGCTGCTAGCACCCTTTCATGTAATTTATGATTTAAAAAAAAAAAAAAACAAAGGTAGCATCTGACGTCGGGGGCGTTCACCGCTAGAATGGAAAGACCTACTTTGCATACAGAGAGATGCCTCCGGGCAAACATTAAATCCATAGAATCCGATCAGAACAGAATACTTGTGCATAAGCAGATTCAACACGTGACAGGAACATACATGCTCACCGCCGAAATGCATTGCTCTCGTGGGCTGCTGAGCTTCCCTGCGAGTAGTAAGCGCGACGCCGGACACTCTCCTCTATCGTAGCACTCCCTCCCTTTTCGGCTCCGTATATGCTCTTTTGGGCAGCATCCAAAAAATTCTTGCCTCTTGCAAAGCTTGCCCTCGTTGCTTCCCGGGCATCAGCCTCCGTTGCTCTCTTCAACCGCTTCGTCCTTTGCTCCTCGTGGAGCTCTGCATCCAGTTGCATCTCTCTTAGCCGAGCTGCTCTCTCTTCCTCCGACATCTTCGGAACACCCCGACGACGACGGTTGTAGCCAGGCTGTTGTTCTCTTTGCCTGTTGCTGCTGTCCCTGTTCTTGTCTTCCATGCCAATCTCAGAATCAGCATGACGCTGCTCGGATGCGGAATCATTAGGCCTCGTACCATCTTCCTCGTGAGTGCAGTATCTTGAATATGAAAGGCCTCTGGACGAGTGCTTCTCGTTCTTTGAGTGGATGTGTTGCTGGCGCTCTAATAATATTGAATGACGATACTTCCCCTCTCCCTCCCACCCACCCGCCCTTCTTGAATCCTTCAGAGAATGCTCATCATGCTTGGAACTTCTGCGCTGGTAACTCTTTCTTTTCTCTTCTGCACCTTCTTTAACATCTTCAGAATCTGAATGATCTCTCGATGAATGTTTCCGACGCTTCGACCTACCTTCTTGCTGTGCAGATGTTCGACGCTCGCTCATCTTCTCTTCCTGATCATCACTTGTGTATTCTGAATCAGAATAATGTCTCGATGAGCGTCTGCCGTGATGATCCTTGTGCCTTTTCTTTTCTTTCTTATCTTGCTTCTTCTTTTCCTCGTCTTCTACCTGTAAAATTGAAAAGATTAGTGATTCGATTGCAGATGTGGTATGCTTATAATTAGAACGGCAGTTCTTCGTTTGTATTCTTAAGCCACACAATCATTTAAGAGACACAGGAAAGAAAAAAAAAATAATTTTTAGCAGCAAGCAACTTTATAAAATATTGATTCTCTGACTTGGTTGGGGGGGTTCAGTTTGCTGACAGCCTGATTCGGAAACAACAAACAGTACTTCATGAAGAAAGTTAATCTATGAAATAACGGCATGGAACTAAAAGGATGAAAGGGTTTTTGGCCACAACAACTTGCCATCATTTGAGCAAACCGTGGTGATTTTGGCATACACATTAGCACAAAATCAAGCACAGGAAGGTGTGATTTAATAAAAGAGTCAAACAAAAATTTGAGATCTGCTAAATTGTAACTATGCAGATTATTTAGAGAAGAAACATGTTTATGGACATTCTAGCATCCATAAAAGGAAAACAGACAAAACCACTTACAGATTTCTTGATCATTGCCATCTTTATGGGATTATTCTTTATTCGAGCAAGTGCTTCCTGCTCACGCTGACGGATAAGGAGCAAAGGGTCAGAGTGAAGTTTCCTCCAAACGTCATTTGCAGACTGAGGCTTGTCCTCAAATAGAGCTCCAGGAACAGCAGCCTGGCAAACGTTAAGAACTTATCACATGTTATATTACATCATAGGACCAATGAGGAAGGTGCATGATGAAAACCAAAAAGTATTGATGAAAATGAGAAAAAATGAGAAGTGATGACCCGAGAATGAAGAAGTGATGCAAGCAAGCAAGCAAGCAAACAAAAATGAGCTATAAAAAAAGGCAACAACGGATCTACAGGAGTAATGAATACTTGATATAGTACATGTCTCATGACATAGTAAAGAAACTTTCCACATGTACAGCATGGTGGCTCAGTTTTACACTGCTTCCAACAGCTAGTATATCAAAAGACAGCAAGCAAAAGCCTCGATCAGACATATTTAGTAAATGCTTATTTTACTCACCTAAATCTATGGTAAAAGCCAACATTGTAATAGTACTCGGTCCAGTCCATCCACAAATACAAATGTTTATTTGTGAAAGATGTAGTAAACAAAAGGGGGAAAAAAAAACAGGCTCCAGAAAGAAGAGTATAAAGGTGGGTGTACAATTACAGTATTCACAATGGCATACAACATTTTTAAATATATCTTGCATATATTAATATACGATTTTCCACAAGAGAGACTTCCTATTGCCACACACACCCCCATTCTCATCGGCTGGAGGATCATTGTTCTGTTTTACATATAACAGAAACGTTCTGCTGATGTACCGATAGCTAAAGCAGCACAGCTACAATGGATCAATAATTTAATTCTTAATGAAGTGAAGAGTTGGGACTTGGTAACACCACATGTAGCAAGGAAAGAGAAGGGGAGTGCTCCTTTTGCTACTCCTCACCTCCACTAACCTCACCCCTATCCTCATTCGCAGGTGGATTGTTGTTATGTTTTACATAAACCAGAAACATTCCACTGATATACCAATAGCCAATGTGGCTTATGAGGACTTATCTCCAGGTAAGAAACCGGAGATTTGGGATTTGGTAACACCACAAATAGCAAAAGCTAGCTGCTACTGCACAAGACAGAACAACATGCTATATGAGTTGAGATTTCAAAGACAGAAGTGAAGGAAAGCAACAAAAAAAAGAAGAAAGAAAGAAAGAGGAAGGACACAAGCACAGAGAAAAAGAAAGAGAAATGTAGCATAATGATGAATTTTCTACTGTAAGAAGAAAATTTAGCATTCTGATGCTACTCTTGAGGTGTATTTAGCCCATAATTTTCCTAGTTTAGTGTAGTTGTAGAGCTTGCAAACAATCAAAATATATTGTTTAAAAAGAAAAAAGTTCATGGAGCACTAGCAAAAAAATGGTTTCTAGCTATCTATCCAAGCCATTTTTTTGCCCATGTGGTCAGGAGTATAGGTTGAAAATTACTCTCTTTACATGAAATGGAAAAAGTTTATAAGAAAAGCATATCTCTAAAATTTTAAGCACTCAAACTCTGGGACACTTCATACATCTAGAAAATGCCAATTCATGGAGCCACAGTATAGGAGCACATTGCTCAAGTCACATACAGGTGTTGGAGCTTAAAATGATATGTCGAGTATCCTGCTTACCACTGAAAAAAGGTAAAATCTTTACTGTTAAGCTATTAGATGTGACTGTCAAATATTTTATTTATTATCACCTTGATAACGCACTTACAATCATGTACCAGTCATGATGAATCAACTATCGACTCATGGTAAATTGACATATGCAGTTTTTTGTATAATCACATATATTTATTAGGTTTGATCATTAAGGACAGCTGAAGTGGCAGTTTCTGAAGATTTTTGGGAACGATGAACATGATCGAGGGTCAGACATATCATAGTGAAGCTTAAAATAATTAAGAGAAAAATTCTTCTATGTTTCACATTAGACCTTTTATGACACAGTAGACAAATAAAAAAGCCTCAGCTATTCCAAGTCCATCTTTGAACGTGAAATCCCTAAGACAACCTCATTCTTATCAAGATAGTAATTAATATATAATTGGGTTAAAGAATTTTGGCCACCTTAAAATCAATGCAAGTGTTGCCCGAAATTCCATATCTACTAGAGTTCTAAAAAAAAAAAAACTATTACTAATAATTAATTCAAAAAAGACATGTATGGCTGATGTCATCCATAGCCAAAGTGACGGAAATTCTTTGACGTTACTGGATACTCTGAAAATGGGTTTTCCTATTGACAAAATTCAGCGCCAAAAGAAGTTCCATGAAATAAGAAGTGTATCCAGTGCCTGAAGCTCCCAGCAATATGAGGTCTAGGGAAGGGTAATGTACACAGTTGTAGCCCTAAAAATAAAGGTTCCATAAAATAAGAAACAAAAGAGAAAGATATGCATGATTATGATTATCATCCAGTGATACTAAAGGTCAGCAAATCATCGTTACAAACTTTTCATAACATGGTATGATAAAGTAATAACTTGTAGCAAACAGACAAAGCTTCTCATGCTCATCCGATGAAGTTGTAGATTGATGCCAAAGAGAAATCTCTTTAATACAATACCAATTTTATATTAAAAAAAACTCTAATGTAAGATAGCCAAAGAAAAATCCCTTAAATCAATTTAGTAGAAAAGTTCAGGATGCATTTATGAACCTGCTATCAGAGTGGCATTCATTATTAAACATAACTTAATGAACTCAAAATCGTTGAAGAAAGTTTTTATTATTTCTAGTAATGCTTATTTGGATTTTTTTTTTTTTTTTTTTTTGTCCCTAGTGCTGCTTATTAGATTTAACTAGCTATGATGAAACAATCTCCAAATATCCTGTGCTTCAGGACTTTCTTGATAGGAACTGTCTGACTGGGCAATGAAAAATACTTCGAGAAAGCATGTAAGGCTTTTCCTTGCTTCAGAAAGGATAACATGTAAATAGTAATAGAGCAAAGAGATAATAAACCAGAGGGATAGAAACCAACAAATATTCTTAAGTCTCCATATGATTAAATTTATTGCTGTCTCTACTCTCCATACTTCAAAAAATTTATTGTTAAGTCTCCGTATGCTTAAATATCTCATTCGGGATTGTGATATTTCTTTGATGCAACCTTCCACAAAGTTATTGTTCAAGCACATGACTGTATTCTGAAGTCCTGTTCAAGATGTAGAAAATTGGACGTTCAATCGATGCCTAACAACATCACCATCACGCAATACGCCATATCTTTATACTCAATCATGATGATTCACAAAATTGAAAATCATGATAAAAGTACCTAATAATCCTAAAAGAATTGTACCTTGGAGGAACTAGCCTCGGATGTTGAGGTGGTGGAAGCCGCCGCTGGTGGTGCTTGAAGAGCCTTGAACCCATCTGAGCCCCCCTTTCCCACCGCCAATCCTGACTCGTAGAGAAAATCCAACCTTTCTTGCCTCCTAATCAGATCAATCCCAGGCAATAGCACAAGGTCAGGAAAGCAGGACGCTAAGAATCAATCAACAAAACTTTTTTTTTTTTTTCCTCAAGCGATCAAGTAAAACCCTAACCGTAACCCTAAAATCAAGAAACCAAAGAAGGAATCCTGGGGATCGGGGCTTACGGGACCAGGCCGGCCTGTTCCTGGAGGAGGCGGAACTCGGACTTCTCGCGCTCGTCCTGGATCTGCTTGCGGAGCTCCTCGAGCTTGCGCTGCTCGGCCTCGTGCTTCTGCTCCGCCTTCCACACGTTCTCGATGTTCCGGAGGCTCCCCGTGTGCCATCCCTTCTTGTTCAGAAATTTCAACGCCATCTCCTCCTCCAAGAACCCCTCGCGATCTCCTCTCGATCGATCTTTTTCTTGCCCTTCGTGATCTCTCCTTCCCTCTCCTCTTCGATACGGGAGCGACTTGGGGAACAGGGGGATGAGGCCAAATGGGATTACGACGTATATATACAAATGAATTGGGTAGGCCACTCCTTGTTTCTCTATCTTTATAAAACGATCAAAATATCTCTTAAAAAATAGTTTCCCACTTAAATTCGATCCAATATTATAGTATTTTTTTATATGAAGTTGGATTATAGGTTTTTTTTTTTATAACTTAGCTAAATAATATGGATATTTTACCTTAAAAAAAGCTTTTATTATTGCATTTTTATCCGATGACACCCCCTACTTGGTTTTTATTTAGGGAGATATTTTTCCCACTATGACGAAAATATCCTCAGTCAAAGCCATAAATAACATCGATAATCCATCATAAATTAGCTTTCTGATTTATTGATCTAGAAAAAGAAAAGGGCACAAAGCTATTTTTTATTATATTATAAAAAAAAAAGAACTCCAAAGCTCTAGAGATCCAGTATGGACTTTTTTTTTTGTTTTGCATTAGAAAAAAACTTTTCCACTAAAAAAATATAAATAGATTACCCACTCAAATAGGAAGAAAAAAAAAATTCTTGTGAACGTTAAAACAAACAAAGATGAACCAACTAAAACAAATAAAAGGTTAAGAACATTAAGTGAACGCCCTTTCTTCCATCTCTCATCATCTTCTCCACAAACATACAGAGTTACATCGTTTCAGGTGGAAGAGATTAGCATCGAACACCGAATGCCGCACTGTCTCTGCATGCCCCTTTGTTGCCACGGCCAACTTTTCCCTGCTCGCCGGCGTCTCCGTGCCCCCAGCAGCATCTACCCTGCACAGCTTCCCACCACCAACACGAGACCCCTGCCGCGTCTCCCGCGACCCAAACGGCACCCTTCTCCGCGAGCACGCCGCCGGCGGTCCTCCCGTGGGAGCTGAACCATTTCGCTCGCACATACTCCCTCCGCCTCCACGGCGGCACGTGCATGCCCGCGCCTCTGATGGACTCCGCTGCGGCGGCGCACATCAACGTCACGACGCGCTCAAGCAAGTCCCGGCTGCCGACGAATACCGCCGGAAGGACGCGGAGGAGCATCACGTAGTCGGTGGTCGGCCTGGCGATCTCGAATTCTGCGGCAAGGTTGATGTCCACGATGTAGCGGCCGCCGCCCCTGGCGATCACGTCGATGTACTCGTGGTAGCCGCCAGGGACTCCGTCAGCTCTCTCCCATGAGGACTTGCAGAGCCCTGAAAGAAGAAGACTTCAACTAGTTAAGAGATGATATTATGGGACAAACAAGTTTGCTTGCTGAACATAATAACGAACAGATAATAGAATCCTTTTCTCCAGTGTTTTCACGGCAAATTCTTGCAGGAATTCACGTCAAATGTACATCTCCAAGCATTTCGAGATCGTTGCTTTGACTGGATCCAAACAATGGACACAAGGCCTTGATCATCAATCTCTTTGCAGCAGTATCAACCTAATAATCCCAAAGAGACTCACCAGCATCCAACCCTTTCTTTCGGAGCAAACCGACGACCCTTCTTTTAGCCCCCTTTGTAGACCCGACCACCTCGAAGGCCCCTTCCGCCGTTGCTCGAATGCGACCCGCCATCGAGTCGCCCTCCGACTCGGCCAGCACGGCCTCGAGCGAGCGCCACCAGTCTCCGCCCCGCAGCCCCTCCTCCCTGCACGACCGCAACCGACTCCCATCTGATCGTGGCTTTCGGCCGTCCCTCGCTTCCGGATCCTCCTCGACGTCATAGAACGAGTCAACGAGGTCGGCAAGCTCGGCTGCCGAGTCGGGGGACTCCTCGGCCGGCTCGCCTCCTGCCGAATCCCAAAGCCGCGCCCTGGCTGTCTCGTCCAGCGGCGCTGTCGCCCTTTTGTACCTCCCCACCGCCCCCTCCTTCCTCATGCCCAACTCCCAAAAGAAAACTTCTGCTTCGCCTTTTCTTCGGAAGAGACGGGGGAAAGATATCTACAGTCGACGAGCTCCGCGGGGCGGGGGATGGATATGGTCGACGCTCACGTGGCAGCTGACATGGTTGTTGGCCCACAGCTAGTGGCCGGTAAGCCCTGTCGTGCCACCCGTCGATTCAACGAACAACGGTTGTATCTAATGACACGTAGTGATCGCGGGTCGGCGTTCGCAGGTCACGGTGACTGAGCTTGCTCCAGGCGACTGGTGTCACGTGTGACCGCGTGTCAGCAGCGGGAGGTTCACGTGTGACATGCGAATTCGCCGTGGCCGTGACGAATTGCGTGGGCTTTAGTAGGCGGCGAGAATTAGTCTAAAAGAATTGAACTGGTTGAGTGGCGACCGAGTTCAATGTAACTGGTTGAGCGGGAGCCGGGTCCGCGCTCCTCGACCTCATCCTCTTTGGGCCGGCTACTTCAAATGGTCCTCCGGCGGCGGTGTAGACCTCCGGAGCCCGATCGCGTGGCTCCAGCCGCGAATGGGGGTTAACCTCTTCGTTGACCTTAGCGAGGGGTGGTCCGCATACCTACTGGATGATGTCGTTCGACACCCACGACCAGGTGGTGGCTGATGGCTTCGGCGAGCGGAACCTTCCAGGTTATCAATCGGCAGTCACATTTACTTCGTTATGTTCTCTTAATCTACCGTTGTTCTATAGAGTTCAAATCTCGGAATATGGGCTTTAGATGGGCGAATAATAGCGGTGGGCGATGCTATTAGTGACATATAAAAGGATAAGAGGCGAAATGAAAAGCTACTAAGTGCTCTCCAAAAGACAAGCTTCGCTTTGTAGGTAGAAAGTTGGATTTTTATTTTTTTTCCTTCTTAGTGAGTGCTCAATTAGATCTCTAATCATGCAATGAAAAGGACAAAAACAATCAAATCTTTGGCTTTTTACTTAATTTCTCTGCAACTTCACACAACGACTCAAAATTCCATGCGCACTTTTTGTGTTGTGTTCTTTCTTGAGTGGGATCAGGTAATGACCATTATCTTATAGTAGGTTAGCTTGGGGCACAGAACTTTGTCGTAAGAAGCAAAAATTTAGCATAGCAGATGACTTGCTGGTTCAAGAAGACAGAGAAACCAGACTAATCCTACTACTATGGCAGAAAAATGGTGCTCTGCCTTGAAACTCTTTCGAGTGTTCAGCATTGTCGCATTGTTGCCAAGCAATGCTGGCGCAGCATAAGATGGATTGTCCATGATGTTAGAAGCATGTGGTGCATGAGAATTAGAGATCTTAGATTGCAATTATAGATGTAACCTTCAGTTTCATTGTGCATAATAGACAACCAAAAACGCCTGTAATCAACAAAATGTCTTCATTTGCGATATAACGACCTTATATGCAGACAACTGAATTCTTTGTAAGGATAGAGCTGGCCGTATTCTCTCAACAAGCAAACACAGCTGTTGTTTCCTCAGGCTGCAAGATGGCTTTCACCTTTTTTTCTTCAAGGAAATGACAAACATATTATGCTGCATATCTAGAGAATAGCTCATCAAGTATATGATCCCCAAATTGATGTGCAACAAGGGGGTTGGAACCCAGCTCTTGTGTATTTTGCCACATTTTCCCCGCTTAGTAAACTGTCGAGCTCGGTGTCATCATCTTATTCATCATATGGGTCCGAATTGGTCTAAAAAATTTGTGCCTGTTCCATGTCAAAGAGATCTTTTTTTATGGATGACCGCTTTTACTTCTTCCATGGAAGGTGAATAAAATGGCAAATCGAAGGTGACCAGTTTTTCCTCCTGTATGATTCCCCGGGTTTTGATATGTAATATCTCGATCAATCGGTTATCAAGATATAAAGATACAATTCTAAAAACTGTCCATTCATAATCTTGAGACTTGGTGCCTGATGGTGATACAGGAAAAGGCTGAAGAGTGCATCATTTATTATTTATTTCTTTAGACATTCTTATATTTGTTTATTTCATTGCATTTCAATTTCTCATTCTTATTTCCTTTGGAATCCTCCATGTCATGATTCAGGATCTATTTAAGTTTATCTATGTAAATGACCTATGCCATGCTCATTGGTATTCTTCTTGGATCAAACCGGACCTTCATGAAAACAAGAAGTGTGTGGTTCTCCCTCTCCTTCACTTTCCTATCTTTGCTACTACCAAGCATATTGATTCTCCATCTTCTCTTACACCCTATCATCTTCTATAAAGAATTGTTAGAAAGAAGACAAAGAAAGATTGTGATAAGGATAACTATTCTTCTTGTAACAGGGTAAGAAGAGGATTTCGTGTGATGGGGTAAGCTGAGCCATTCTTCCATCGCTTGTTTATTGGTCAAATGTGTAGAAGATTGAGTCCCTAGGAGTTTTAGGTGTTGCTGATCTCAAAGGCAAAAATTGGTGTCTTCTTGGTGAATGCTGGCGGAGGTTGCCATTGGACAACGCGACATTTATCATTTTCATGCATTAGAGGTTAACTCTAACCTTATCCTACCAAAGAACAAGGTTCCTAAATCAAGGTACAGCATATATGGCAAATCAATGTATACAATCTTATCTATATAAGCAGAGTGGGTGTTTCTTTGATTCGAATCTTGAACATCCAAGCTGAAAGAAACAACTGTTCCGAAACCCAATATTTATCATTTGATAAAACAATAACAGTAACATGCACTGAAAATAGTTAATGTAGATAGTTTTCATCTGTTCATAGTGCTGAAGGATCAAGCATGGAAGCTTACTAGATGGTTTAATAATGCACCCTCATTATTTTCTGTGGTATGTGCAAGTTCATGCAAACAGTTGAGGGCATAGCTGGTTTCCCCCGCCCCTCCAACCATGTGAAGGACTTGTTCTACCTTCATGCCCATGTCTCTTCAGAGAGCTTGTGGTGCTTGTGACGGTAAGCCTCTAGCAGCAGGACTTGTGTTAGTCCATAAATCTTCTTCTTTTTCCTCGAATGCTTTGATCAAAGATGTCATTTGCAGGCGGATCTTTCAGGAAGAGAGGAAAGCCTCCAAATCCATCGAAAGAGTTCACAACAAAGAGAGGATCATCGAAGGAATCCCGAGAAACTCTGCCAAGTACAAGAATTGGATACAGTGAGTTCCAGAGATGCTGGTCCAGAGAAGTCCCTCTCTGTGATCCAAACTTCATTGGCCGCTGGATTCTATCTTGTGAAGTCCACAAAGAGATTACTTAGATCGCCCTGTCGAAAAGCAACAGCAAACAAACACATCTACAAGCGAGGAATACTGTCATTGTTCGAGCTTTCTAAAGACAATTAAGATCATTTGCAAGTGTTCACGAGGCATGTTCACAGTGATGTGGGAGATACTGACATGCGGCAATATGTACTCACTTGGTCTTTCCGTGCCGATGTATCCGGTAGATCTCCGGTGCACTCAAGCCGGTGGGAACACACTGTAACCGGATCAAAGTAAGGTTTGGAAGAAATGTGATGCCTCAGCAAAGTCAACTCTTATACCATCTTAACTTAGTTGGTTAATTGTCTACCTCCAATTACAAATTACTTTGTTACCATGTCTTCCTTAAATCAAGATCTGTTTGTATTAGAGTAGAGGATATATTTCATCATCATAAAAAAAAAAAAGATTTGCTCTAATGACTTTAAGGAATTTATGATTGTACGATAAAAAGACAAGTGAATATGATAATTTTTCTCTATTTTATAGGACTCGGATAGTTTGTGTTGAAATAGGATGATTGAAAAATATATAATATTTTTATTTATCTTCGAGGGTCACGATAAATATATCTTCTGGATCGAACAAATGAATTAGCTCTTAGGGTGTAGCCTTCGGCTCATCCAGGGGTGTTATCTATATACAAGATGTTATTATGAATAAAGTATTGAGATAAAAAAAAATCTCTATTAAAAAGTTTTCAAAGCTTTCATTCTTTTTCCTCCAAAGTCAACGCTTCATGCCAAAGCAAACCGAGTTATCTATTATCTTTTCAAAAAAAATAAAAGAAAAATTTTGTAATATATATATATATATAATATATATATATGTATATATATACATATATACATATATATATATCTGTACGGGATTACATCAACCGATCCGATGTGGCAACAAAGCGAAGTTGCCGATGATTTGTATCCATCAAATCCATTTGGTAGGGTGAGACGACGGGAGATTAAGAATGATGACGTCATCGTTTGACCCACCACGTGCCGCACATTCAATTGCCTCGGAATTCTGGTGAGGACGACATCCTGTCATGAGACTTCGCCGTCACCTTGTCGGACGGGTGGCATGGTGATGACATGACACTGTAGATTCTGACTCGCCTCACGACACGCGCTGGCAATTTATTGGTCATCCAATTAAACAAAATTAATGCAACGACGACGGCCCGACTGCATACGAGACCCGATTTGATTTGGCTGTTGGCTTAAGTTGTCGTCGAATGCGTTGTTACGATCACTCACTTCATGGACTCATAAATGGGAGCTTTAAAAGCTTCGTAGTCGGTTGCCATTAAAATCCTTGGTTGTTGTTGCAGAATATTAAGTTTCAACCTCAACATTTGATGTTTCACCATACTAAAATTATTAGATGTTTCAAACTGAGTAAGGCTGGTGTATCATTTCTCATGTTTATTGGATAAAATATTATGTTCTCAACTTGGTATACCATCACCAAATAAATTATATATATATGTATCATCCCATTTCGGATATCCATTGCCAAAAGGACAAGAGACAATCATATGACTAGTTTTTATTCAATGAGAGATACACCATATAGTTTATATAATATGCTCACCAGCGCACAATATATATTTTATGTATATATAGTGTTTTCAGGCTTTCCTCTTCAAGCCAATGACTAGTATTGTGAACTTGGTTTTGGCCTTGAGAGAATGCTTGGCGACGTTATCGGCATATCTCAAGAACAATTCATCAAGTATGGCGTCCCCAAACTGATGTGCGATCAACGGCTCGATCACCGCTCGTATATATCTCGCCACATTCTTCCCGTTCGCTACGTTGTCGAACGCGAGATCATCGTCCTCGGAGTCGTCGAACGGGTCCCAGTTGGCCTCCAGCATCTGTGCTTGGTCCAGATCGAACAAACCCTCGTCGTGGATCACCGACTTCACTTCCTGCATCGAGGGTCCATAGAATGGCAGATTGAAGCCGTCCACCTTGTCCTCTGCGATGACTCCCTGCGTTGATCGACGAACACCACCATGGAGTTGCGGCCTACAGATGGGTACTGGAAATGGGAGGATCGATTACCTCTGAGGCCATGGAGTTGAGAGCTTCCGCCAGGAGTCCCCACAAAAGGCTCAGATCGCCGAGGGCCGGGTGTTGCTTCTTTCTTCCCAGGAATGTCAACACCATTCCCCCTCCCGCGCTCAGCTCTGCGTAACGAGATTTGAGGAACGAGGAGAAGTCTCTTCGGTGCTGTTCTCGATATGCTTCCACGACTTGGGGTGGACTCGTCTCCGTGATGTAGATGTTCCCCTTGTTCAGTGGAACACCACGATCACTCTCGAGTCCTTGAGGAACCTAACACGTATGTCTCATGGCGTTCGATCATGCAACATAGAGAGAGCTCCGGTATGTATATATATATATACTGCGCACAGCGGGAACTGACCTGAGAGAGCCACATGAGGCAGTAGGAAGAGTGGAAGAAGTGAACGCTTCTGCACGGGAAGAGCCTGCCGTAGAAGGAGCCGGGCACGCCCACGACGTAGTAGGGCACGAGCAGCTCCCCCTTCTCTTCCTCGATCTTCTTCCCATACCTTTCCAGCGACCGGAAGACGTTGTTGAAGTCGTTCCCCGGGAGGTCGTTCAGGAAGAACTGGATCTCCGGCGGCTTCTGCTCCAGCCTTCGACGTAGCTCACCGACGACGCCGAGCACCTCGGAGACCACCAGAAAGGTATTCGGGCCGGAGGAACAACCCAGGTCGGCCACCACCAGCCTCTCGGGGAGCAGCGTCCTGTACACCTCTTCGATGGCATTATCCAATATCGGCTTCGTTCTATACATCGTTTTCTCCTGGGAATATAATACAAGCAAGCGGTGAGGTGATGATTCACGTAATAAACCCCGCGACATCATCTAAGCCATGTAAGTAGCAGGAGAGATCAACTTGAAGCCTGGAATTGGTGGCATAGCTGGTCTCTCCAGCTCCTCCCACCATGTGAAGGACTTGCTCAACCTTCATGCCCATATCTGTCATCTTCTGAGAACTCGTGCTCGATGTGCGCTGAGCTTGGGAGATCCAGTTGCATATATACAGGCGATGCAGGAAGTGATCGGCCTTACCTCCTTGCACATCACCATCTTCCAGACGGCAGATGTCTGCACGCCACGCACCCCCTTTAAGACGCGATAGATGCGTGACCTAGGATATAATTGACGTGGGGTGCTCACCTCATCTCTCTGCGTACCGATCACGGTCACAACTAGCCATCGCAACCACGTCGATGACATCATGCACGAAATCGTCTTCTCAAGCTTTAGAATCTGTTCGCAATGACCAGAAATCTTCCCTCGACAAACGTAGGATATGTTACACTTCCTTCTTCCATCTTCATCCCCACATCTCCCCATCAGTCCAAGGTCTGAGTCGCTCCAAAGCATATGTCAGCTTGTTTACCGATTGCTGATGCGTGCAACAGGTGCCATTCTTTAATTCCCAGATCACACATACCTAATTACAGCACGCTGCGCATGGCCTGTATGCCGTCTTCTCCGTCTCCACCACTTAGCCTGTGCAATAAGTTAGCGAATTAAAACTCCAGCTGTGAGTAGCAGCCCAATTGGCCGAAGTCAAGTCAATGAGAAATGCTGCAGTTATGCTTCGTACATCATAAGGTTTATATTTATGCTTGTAGTACTACTCCTCCTCCTCCTCCTCCGACGTAAGAAACATCGACCATCGATTGCAGTTGCGTCAGGAGGTTCATGTTTATGCTTGAAGTCACAGCTTTTATTGCAGGTGTAAAAACATTGACCGGTGTAGAAATGAAAGAGAAGATATGCTATTATATGACCTTCTGGTGGAAGCGAGGTCAAGGAACCAATTGTTCTGACATTTCAACTAGATTGGCACTTTGACATTATCCATCTTGGCAAACCCATTCAGATTGGGGAGACATCATCATTTAGACGAGTCACAGGGGCAACCCAACTTGGTCCTCCATTTTGATACGTTGAAGTTGATCTTTTTTTTTTTTTTGTAGGATAAACTATCAAAATCTTTATAAGCCAAACTATCTCAACGTGAAGTGCTTTGACCAAGGGGTTTGGGTTGCTGTTCTTCCTAGTTGCATGAGGCATTGACTTGGCTTCTTAGATTCAACGTGAGTCACCTGTCCAAGCTAGCTTGGTTACGTAACCCCTTACATAGGCTTTTGGAGTAAATAAAGATTTCATGAGATCCTCATCCGGTGTTAGGATATATTTTGTACAATTCCAAACACGTATACGCATGGAACTCAAATATTTAATGATTTTATTAGTATTTTGCGTTTACTTTGAGATTTCATATATGGTAGAGTTAGTATTCTTTTCCCTCCAAAATCTCATATCGTAAATTTATATTATTATAAAATAACCTTCTTTAACTATCATAAGCAAATTATTAGCTAAGACTTTAATTTACGTTTATAATGTTTAAAAATTCATCATGATGCTCAAAATATTAGGACCACTATGGATATTGTATTTCTAGGTATAAATTTTAACTCAATAAATTTAATGTTGTCCACATCAAAATAGTGAAGAATTTGAAGGATATTAATATTTAGATATATATGCTATGCTAGATATATATATACATATACATATATATATATCCAAATTCCAAATAAAAAAGAGATGGAGAATTGCATTAGGCTATTAATGAGCAATGTAAAATTATACCATATCTTATGAATACGTGTTTTTGTATAAAAAAAAAGAAGAAAAATCCCCGCAAAATTTACTGCTTGAGTTGGATCAAAATTGTTATTACACATAAATTTACTTAAAAACATGGCTTGGGTTGGAATATAATCCACCAACCCAACATGCCCCCTCAAACTATGTTAGTGGGGGTTGGCACATACACCATGGACCCCATTTTCTTGTTCTTATCATTTTGTTTGAAACTAAAAATTAGGTGGATTACCATAACTATTTTTGGGAAAAAAAAATTGAATATTATTTTCTCATTTTGTTTCACAAAAAATGTCCTGAATATACGACATGGACTTGGTGACAAACATCCCCTTGCATTTGATGCGGAGGTGGCTCCTCAAATGCAAAACAGTGTTGTCCTCGATGTAACTATTCGCATTGCAAGCATTGTGCCCATCAATGAAACCCTAAACGATGATACATACATTTAACTCACCTCTCACTATCCAACCCTCCATCACAAACTCTACGATGGATCCAAACCCGGCCCCCGGTGCCCACTTGAAGTCAAAACCAACAGCTCAAGAACACTGGTACCATACAAGCAACTTGTGATCGATGACTAATATTGAGTTTAGTTCGATGCAGACCCTTGTGCAATGAGTCCAAATGTACCATGTTACTATGATTGCAAATTACAAGGGCTCTTGGCCAATGCGGGGTTCACCTTGCCGACAACCTTGGATTCTGATAACAGCATTCCATGCTTAGAGTTAATGATGATGTGCAAAATGATTATATAACATAAGAGTGGCTGGTGCAAAGTACATTGTAAGAGTAAAAATGATATGTAGATGATGCATCATCTTCTTCTCCGTGCCATGAGTTGCCGAAATGATCTGAGTTCAGCATCTTAACAGTAGATTCTTGTTCGCATGCTATTTTTCCATCCATCTCTTCACTCAGTTAAATGAAATAAGACGTGTAAAGGGAGTGGAGATAAGTCAAGAATTTACTGATGACTTACAACATCAAAACTATCCAACTCTACTTGCACTTCCTCCAAGAAGAAGAAGAAGAAGAAGAAGAAGGGCTACATCAAGAGATAGATATATATACACTGGAATGCATTCTAGTTCTATTGCAATTGTTTCCATCTTCCTTAAATTTCCGGAGGCAGGTGTTTCGATCTCCCAACGAGAAACGAGAAAGAGAGGAAGAAATACCAGCAGGAACAGAAGTGAAGTGCCTGGCCCTCCCATGTACGCCATTGACTACTGTTGGAGTCTTCACCAGAATTCCCTACCTTGTTCGTGAACTTAATTGTCGCTGAGAACCGAAGAAAGAGTTTTGTACCACCTCAAGGGGAAGCGTGTTGCGGGATGGAGCATCCGCCTCCAACTTCATATTTGGGGTGAGGGTGAAAGGAGAGGGGTGGGGAGAGGAGGAGGGCAAAGGGAGTCAGGAAAGAGAATGGTAGTACTTGAGAGAGAGAGAGAGAGAGAGAGAGAGAGAGAGAATTCCGAATCGCCATCGAATTAGGAAACACGGAATTAGCCCCAGTCGAATTAGGGAAGCTATTAAAAAAATATTTATTAAATATAACATTACAGTTTCTTGAAATATTAGATTTAATCGGAGGCGAGTTTATTAAGTGTCTTGATTTGAATTTGATTAGTCGTAAAGCAAAACTGCAAAGTTCTTGCCCGATTTAGTGATGTGATGTGGATCTCATGCTGCTGTGACATGTATCTTCAGGTTTGGAGTAGTTTTCTTATTGTGCTCCAGTTACAGCAGTTGGAATCGTTTAGAAATCGAACAAGAGAAAATTAATTCCTTCAGCACATTTGGTCCGTCTTCTCTTCCAACTATTAGCTTACGTTTACCCGAGAAATGCATCACATTGTTATGCATGCATAGGCATCATCAAATTGACACCACGTATCTGCTGCAACAATTCAGTGCGCCACCGCCACAGCCGTCTTCTTCCTGAACCGACTCCGCCGCCGCCGCCGCTTCGAGCTCGGGAAGAGACGAAACCCAAACCTCAGGAACTCTCGGCGCGTTGGGGAGTCGAACTGCATGCACATTGTCGCTTATATGGTGGACCGGCTTAAGAATTGGGAGGCGGTCGAGCCCTTGGTCTTTATTCAGACCCACTCGAGCCGGTTTGGTTCGATTTGTCGTATAAGATTACTTTTGAACTCCACTTCCTTTCTCATATTTACAATTCACCCCAACCAATGGAAGGAGGAGGCCTTTTTCCAAGAGCTTCCCGTAAACGACGCTGCCCCCGTGTGCGCTCCTCGTTCAAATCCGATCGCTCCATTGATCGAAGCATCGGCTGCTGCGACGGCGATTACTTCCTCTGGTCTCCGCTGCTGCCTTCGAAACCCACCTCTCACCCTCCCCACATCCCTTCTCCCAATGCCGTACCCCGAGAAAAACCCTAAATCAAGGATCGTTCCCGTCCGATTCATTGCAAGAATCCGGTATTGAAGTCATAGTCCTTATCTTGTCGATCAAGTTGGGAAAATCCTTGGCGAGGAAGTTCATCAGCGTCTCCGATGCTCGCTACGCTCCGATCTCGCTTCCATCTGCTGCCCTTCGTTAATTTCAGGTAATTTCTGCCCTTTTTCTCTCGCGCTGTTGTCTTTCCCTTCTTGACAGTGAAATGTATTATCCAACATGTATAGGAATCATGCTTTAGTTTTCTGAACGCGAGAGAGAGAGAGAGAGTTTTTGATAATGCTGCATAGGAATCATGTAGCTTCCAATTCAACATGTATCTTCTGGAGATCTTATCCAACAGCATGTTGTAAGCCTTATCCAACAAAAATTCATACCTCTTCGGCAATTAGAAGTTTCGAAAGACACATCTAACCCTCCCTGAAAAATTATAAGTAGGTTTAACCATGGCAACTCACTTAGAATTTGGCTTCCGTAACCATTTGTCATCAGTAGAAACATGAGATAGTCGATCACTGATATTCTATTCAGAGCCTTAGAGCAAAATTATGCATATATACTTGTTAATCCAGCTTCCAAATCGATAAATATTCCCTACGTGAGCAGGATCTGCATCCATATTCATGTTAGGAAAAGGTAAGATTCAAAGCAATAGGGATCTGATAAAGCCAATTATTTCATAAGATATTGATAGTTCCACAATCACACCAAAAGATATTTGTCTAGGGGCTATTAAAGCTTTGACATATCTAAAAGATTGTCCTTGTTTAATATTGAAAAGGAGCATGCACCATCTAGTATTCTTGTCTAAAGTCATTGGAATATCCAGAGCCATTTAGGTAAGAAATTTCGAGGACGAAATTTTTATTAGGAGGGGAGAATTGTAATGCCTGAGTCTCACATATATTGAATTTCAACTAGCATGAGCACAAATAATATGTATATGTTACCTTCATTTTATGATATGATTGATGATGCATGTTTTTTTAAAATATATTGTTTTCAGTTTTCTACGATATATTGACTAAGCATACATAAGCATTTACGTTTATGTTAAGTATAGTGCAACAGGTCAAAGTGCACTAGCGGACTTTAATACGAGGTTAAATTATCTTAATATTTAAGGTGGAGTAGAAATAGTTATGTTCGAAGATCAATATTTGAGATGGAAAATATCTTAAGTATTATATATTTTAAATATTCAATTATATGTGATGTCATGATATGATTGATGCCATGAAGATATATTAATCTTGGGTATTTTTCGGATTGGAAATGTGAATTTTAAAGGATTAAAATCTGCATTTAATAGATCTGATAATTGAGCCTTTTATACTTCTGAAATACCATGATAGGTTGATAACATTGACACATGGCTTCTTGGTTGTATGAAAACAAAGAAACATATCATCAAATATAGTATCAAATGACAAATTTTATAATTTTTTTCTTAAAACAGAAAAAGAGTGGTTTGAGCATAGTATTAAAGACTTGTGCAACCGTTATAAATAGACCAAAGGATAAAGGATTCCCTCGTATGATGCTTCTTCTATCGGTAAAAACATTAAAAAGAGCTCCCATTAGTGAAAGGCTTAAATGGGTGCAAAATACAATCAAAGATCCAATTAATAAATATAGTTCGAAAGATCATCAAATGAAGAACCTTAAGAACCAATGTCTGCAATTTTGTATCGTACCGGAGTTTCAATATTTCTCTAGTATAGTACAATACGGTATACCGAACGGTACGTTTCAATGTACCATTCGATATATATATAATTATAAATATTATATATATAAATAAATATTATATATATATTTCTTTTCTCGAGGCGATGTCACCGAGGCGACGTCGCTTATAAAAAAAAAGCCTCGCTTGTCGGGCGACGTCGCCGATGTCACATATTAAAAAAAAAAAGAAAAAAGCGACGTTGCACGGGAGACGTCGCTCGTGTGACGTCGCCACCCTTCTCGACGACGTCGTATATTTTAAAAAAATACATTTTTTTATTAAAAAATACGGATATCGAGCAGTAGCGGGCAGTCCGTGTACCGGTATCATGTCGTACTGGGTGGTATCATTCGATATGACAGACCTTGTTAAGAACAACCATATGCTTTATCAAATTTAATCTTTACCATAATATAATTCATTCCTTTAAGTCATCAAGCAAATGGACAAGTACTTAAGCAATTAAAACACTATCACGAATGTTGCAACCTCAAATGAAGGGAGATTATTCTATACGTATGAGATGCAAGGAAAGACAAATCTAATGGTAAGAACTTCAACTAAGGTCCTATGATTAATATTATATAAGAAAATGAATTGAAGTCCCTAATTTTCACATTGGTGTTTTCATAAGGTGCTCGAGCGAGGCAAGGTGAGACCCAAGCACCTCGTAACACCTCAAAGCTAGGCATTTCAATGAAGTGCCACTTGGGTGTGTGCTTGAGCCCAGGCGTTGCATGCCTCAAGCATGCGCTTGAGCCAAGTTGGTCATGGTTCGAGTTGAGTTCAAGCCTGGGCAATTAAGTTGGTTCCCCACCCCTTGCCCCCCTGACCCAGTGAAAGTAACCAGTAAAACCCTACTGCCTTGTTCGCCATTGCAACTTCATTTGCTGTTGTTGACAACTTCGTCTGTCATTGTAGCTTTGTTCGCCACCAATTGCAACTTCGTTCACCGTCAGTTTCCACCTTCCTCCACAACCTTTCACTAGTGACTTCTCCATCTCCTCTCTTTTTCATTTTATAGGTAATAGCCTTTCACTGATTACTTTGCTGCATCAGCTTGAGGTGGGTGCACTATTAGGAGTTAGAATATAACACTAATAATATACTACTAGGTAGGAATATCACATTGATATCTTCTCTTATTTCCTGCAAAACAACACCATGTTAGGATTTTCAATTACCCTGTTAGATGAAATCAATTTGATGTTTTGACATTTTTGTTATTAGAAGATGGACAATGTAATTTGATACTTTATATGATACCAATTTGATGTGTCATTTTTATTATTATGATCATATTAATCAATCATAATATATATTGTTTATATTTGAATATTTGGGAGCATCTCGCTTTGCTCGAGCAGGTGCCTAGGAGAGCACTTGGGCGTTTTAAAAACACTATTTCATATAATTTTTTTATCATTTTAGAAAGACAATAATAGAAGTCTCAATCCCTTCAAGTAGAACCTTTGCATGCACAAAGAAATAATTGAAAGCATGGAGCATAAAATCAAAAGTAATCCTTTAATAAGTTCTATAAAATTTCAAAATAGGACCCATCAGGTCTAGGCACTTACCTAACACAAAAAAGATCTTAAGGTGATATAAGAATGAGTATTGATTACATATGCCTTTTGGCATAGGCCAAAACTCCTAGATGTTGTAATTAAGAGTATAATTATTCTATATATTGTGATAGATTTTTGCAAAATGATTAAGGATGGCTTTAGAATCCATGATGGTGCGCTAATTATTAATCTCACTTGCATCTTAGAGATAGCTTTGTGTATGTGATCTATAAGTCAAAGGCACCCTCCTATATATAAAACATTATAAATGATTAGTCATCATTTATCTTCATCGATACAAACATTAGGGCTCACGAGGAATTGTCTCTTTTGAGTGGATCTTGCACGAATTTGGCCTTTAGGGTGGATCCCAAATAGGCCTCTCCGAGGTTAGAGGTGACTTTGGCTCTTATAAGGCATTGGTTCCCCTACTCTTGGTGGGGAATCTAAGGCCTCTTGGACCCTACTGTAGATGTCATTTGATAAGTCATTATTTGTCTTCATTGATGTATGCACGAGGGCTTACAAGGAATTGTTTGTTTTGGGTGGATCTCACACAGTTTTGATCGTTATGATGAATCCCAAAAGGTGCGGGTAGAGGTTATTTTAACGCTTATAACGCTTTGGTTCCCTTACTCCTCAATTGATGTAACTTTTGTCATCAAGTCATGAAAAGCTCTTATACAAGAGTTAAAGCACATATATTAAAGCTGACCGATCAAGGAATTACTGTATACATAAAAGTAACAATAAAGGATATTTATGATATGCAAAAATTAGAAGAAGTTAAGACAAAAGAACAACAAAGTGCTTTGAAAAACGCATCATTGCCCCCTTCTACTGTTTTGGTCGATAACTGTACGAACAGTTCTACATTTGAATTAAGTGGCAGAGACAGAAGAAAAGGTATTGTAGCTGCATTTAATATGATAACATGTGATCAGTTACATTCTAAGATAGCTAGAATATTTTATTTTGTTGGTTTACCATTTCACTTAGCAAGAAATTCATATTATATTAGTGCTTATACTTTTACTACGAGCAATCCTTTATCTAGTTATTTACCACTGGCTATAATTTATTGAAAATTACTCTCCTTAAGAATAAAAGAACAAATATGAAGAGATTATTATGACCAATTAAAGGTGCATGGAATGAATAAAAAAAGTTAGTTTTACTAGTGATGGATAAAGTAATTCATAGTGGAGGACCTTAAATTAATTTTATGACTATGATTGATGGTGGAGCCATGTTTCTAAAGGTAGTCCATTGCACATGAGAAACAAAGAATAAATATTTTATTTAAAATTTGATGAAAGAATTTATCAATGAGGTTGGTTATCAAATCATAGTACGTATTACTATCGATAATGCTTTAAATTGTAAGGGTGTAGGGTAGTTATTAAATCACAATTTTGAAATTTTTTTTAGACTCTATGTGTGATTCATATTCTCAATGTAGCACTAAAAGAAATTATATAATAAAGAAATTGAATAGAATCAATTAACATATCATGCATGCAGTTAGATATCTGATATTGTAGGTAATGTTGTGATGATAAAAAGTTTCATTATGATCATTTGATGAGATGGGCCATATTTAATGAGTTTGTGCTATTGAAGTTGTCTCTATAGTTGGCACATATTTTGCCTTAACAATTATTATGCTTAAAAGGTTTAAAGTTATCAAAGATGGATTTTAATTTATGATTATTAGTGATAAGTGATCATGTTATAGGGACAATGGTATTAGTAAAGTAAGATTTGTGAAGGAAAAGGTGCTCAATGATATTTCATAGGATAATATTGATTATATTCATGATTTCACTGGACTTATTTATAATATCTTAGATTTTGTGACACATATACACCATATCTTCATGAGTATATGACATGTGAGATAGTATGAATGAGAAAGTAAAACAAAAAATATATAGACATGGTGAAACAAATGAATCTTCATCTTTTTATGATTTAAATTATGAAATTTTTATTGATCATTAGATAAAGAACAGTACTCCATTTCTCATTCTTCAATCCCAAGTATCTACCAATTTTGGTTTCTAGTGATATTTATTACATAATTAAGTATATTTATAAAATTATTTATTTTTATATTTTATTTTAGATATTATATTGATGAATGTCTTGAAGAGGATCCCAATCGAGCACCCCCTTATATAGAGATCCAGAGCTCTCTTGAGAAAGACTAAGATGTTTAAGAAGATATTATTTAACCACTAAGGAGAGAATACGTGTCACCAAAGAATATGCTAATTTCTTTAATAGGATTGGATAGTTTGCTGATTACGATTCTTTACACGATCGTTATTATATAAATCCTAAAAGTTGATGGGTTGTATATGGTTCATATTCTCCTATGCTACAAGCATTAGCTTTAAAGTTACTTGTGCAGCATTCGTACTCATCATGTTACGAGAGAAACTAAAGTATCTATTCTTTTGTGCACTCTCTTAGAAGGAACAAAATGACTTCTCAACGTACAAAATATTTGGTGTTCATTCATAGTAATCTACATTTTCTTTCTAGGAGAACTCTAGAATGCTTAGAGGGGAAAACTAAGTGAGATATTGCTGGAGATAAATTTGATTCATTTTAATCTGTTGAAGTCCTTGAAGTTGCAAACATATCCTTGGATGAATCATAGCTGAAAAAAATTATTTTTACTGATGATGTTAATAAATCATTAAATGAAGGTGGTCATGATGTAGAGAATGGGCTTCATGATTGTTAAATATTATTTGATGGACTCAAGCTTTATTTTGGATACCTACATTTAGATAATTTTAATTATTTACGATGATATTTATTTGTTCACATTGCTAAGTTTATAAAATTTTAACATAAATACTATAAAACTCATGTTAATCAAATATTATATATTAAAAAGTACACATGCCCTTATCATGTTCGTGTCCTAATTTAAAAAAAAAAATGATGTGTCGTCATGTTCGTGTCCATGCTTCTTAGGAGGTCAAAATTGACCCAACCAATCTCCTTTCATCCATAAGATCTAAGAAGAGATGATCCCGTAAAGGTTTCGCTTCCTGAACCAAAGAACATTATATGACAATGTCAATCCTGTAGAGCATGTGGAGCATTTCTTGTGCAAAAGAGCGTCTAATGTGTCTTTCTTAAGCAGAAGCATCTCGAAGCGCTCGATGCACCCTTTTTGTTAAAAGTATCTCTAAGCGCCTAATGTGCCTTTCTCGGACAGAAGCATCTTCGAGTGTTCGATGCACCCTTCATGAAGAAAAGCATTTAGTGCTCAATGCGCCTTTCTCCAACAAAAGCATTGTCAAACCTTCGATGCATCCTTCAAGCGCCTATATGCCCTTCTTGGGCACAAATATATCCAAGCGTCTGACACGCCCTTCTTGGGCAAAAGCACACTTTCAAGAGCTAAGGACCCCCTCAAGCATATTCTCCCTCTATCACCCAAGGTGACCACCTTGGAAGGAAGTCTCCAAAGGAGGTGGTCGGATGAGACTCCCTAGAAGCCTGAGAATAACCACCTCAGGATGAGAATTCCTTCATGCTCGAGATTGATGACCTGGGTCATGTGCTTCCTCATCACTCAAGGGGGAGGAAGTCTCCAAAAGACCCAAGGTGACCACCTTGCTTATGATAAGACACCCCAAGACCCTGAGAGGACCACCTTAGGTGTGTGCTCCTCCGATCAACTGATGAGACCACATTAGAAGGAAGTCTTCAAAGTACCAAGGTGATCACCTCGGGATAAGACCTAGAAGCTCGAGATGACGACCTCGAGTGTTCAGTCCCTTCATCACCTGAGGTGACCACCTCGAGTTGAAGTCTCCAGAGAACTTGAGACGACCACCTTATGACGAGACTTCCCAAAAGTTGAGGAACCTCTGTTAAGCTTCTCATACTTGATGCATCCACCTTGTGCATGAGCTTCTTTTACTCGAGGAACCCACATCGTGGCATGAACTCCTCTTGCCCAAGGCAACCACCTCGGGCATAAGCTCCTTGCACCTGATGCACCCACCTTCAGCATGAGGTTCCAACACAATGGAGCATTGTTCTTGGGAGTAAAGGTTCATGATCACCCGAGGTGCCTTCATCGCATAGGATGCGACAGACCTCTTACATGTCGAATGTGCCTTCTCTACAAAGGATCTTAACTAGGAGCCTATGAAGCTTAACTCAATCACCATTCGAGTGATGTCCAATGCTAAGTCAAAATAGACATCGCACTTCATCCAAGAAGACATTGCATCGAAGCACAATTAGGGGACAAGCGATGAGGGTAAAATCATCCTTTCCCAAATTGGTCACATTGTACGCATCATAAAAAAATTATTCCTCCCTAATTCAGAGAATTTTTTCCTAACTGCAATTGGTTAGGTGGCCTTGACTATGAATAGCAATTGTTTTCTCTCTGCTTGTTCTTTGGACTCTCAAACCACTTCACTTTAGTTTTTATTCACTTAGGCATCAAAGGAACTGAGTCGGGAACACCGGTCTTCCATCACAAGTACCTCGGAAACTCGGGGACCTCAGTAAATCAGGGGCTCCATTTCAATGTTTTTGCTCCACCTCGACTAGTTGGGAGCTTCTTGGAGCTTCGCCTTGTTAGATCAGCTCCATCTTGGCAATTCGGCTCCTCAAGTTGAATCAACTATTTCCACTTCAAGCTCAGACCAGGTCAAGTTGTTTCCAGCATCCCACCTCTAACGACCAACTTTGGAGATAGCAATGAAACATATGAGGAACTCTTTGTCCTCTCCATCGTCAACTTAGAGATTAGATGGTCTAACACCTTATTAGCAATCACTTGATCAAATGGGATGCTGGGTTACAACCCCTGCTGAGAAGAGCTTCCTCCAGAATCAATAGTGGATTAGAAGGTTTGGAGAAACCCTATAGTGAGAGGGCAAAGTGACTGGGAGTCAGAAGTAGTCAATTTTCATAACTTTAGTTTCATCTAGTGCTTGCTCTTGTTTGTTTATTTGTAAGCCACATGATTAAAGATTCGCAATATTTTCCCCCCTTTTCAAACATTTCCTACTTAACAAGTACGGAACCTTTTTGGGATTTTTGAAGAACACCCTCAATCCTTTATTCTACATCCCTGTTAACAGAGTAGAAACCAGTAACAAAGAGGAAGATCATCAAAAAGATCATTTTTTCATAACATTGACTTTCACATGGGTGAAGCTCAAAGTCTGTATAATTGAAGGGAGATCTTTTAAAGAGTTGTAATGTATAGCTGACTTTAGATTTTCATTCCATTTTGGACTTAGCACAGGTGCCAAGAACGGTCCATTTAGAGCCTTAACTATGGTAGGAAGATCCAGCCAACTAGCATTCCTTACTAATTCTTAATTCCTTCAGCGTCTTCCTGCACAGATAGCTTAATGCTTACTTCAACTTATACAGATGCTTTTTCTTAAATTAAGAGGGTTCGTTTGCGTTGGTTTTCCAGTCAATTTGGGTTATTCAAGGTTGTCTTTATTGTGGCTTTTCAGATCCAAAGCCATTTTAATTAGATTGTGTTGAAAAGAAAGATCGGTTGTTTTGATATTGGTCAAGGTGTTAAAATTAGGCACTGGATTATTGTGCATGATATTTTCTCTGGATAGGACCTTGGATAAATTGCAACAATCATATTAAGATGTTCAATATTTATAGCAGAATAGAAGCTTGAACATGAAGTGATTTTATCCCTCTAAATACTGGGATTTTTATGTTGCACTTGAAAGGTTGCAGGTTAGACATTTGAACGAATTAACTTGAAAATGAATATGGAGGGTGATACATATTTTCAAGCTGTAAAAGTGGTAATCATGGACTAGGTGCTCAATGTTTTAATTTGCATTCCTCAGCATCTATTTGGTCCCTCGTTTCTTTTGCTAATAATTGGAAGGTTTTCTTCAAATTTTGCATACCTTGGTTTTCAATGTTGCAATTAACATACCTTGTCTCCTACTTGGTCCCTGGTCTCTTTTGGTAATAGATTGAAAGGTTCACTAGAAATTTTATGGGGGAGAATTCAGGTGGCTTTGTTTTATCAATAGGTTACTGTAACTTGTCCCAAATAGACATTTCAAAAAAAAAAAAAAAACAAAAAACAAAAAACTTGTCCCAAATGGAAGGGTCACCTTGCTGTGAGGGACCTTAGGTCTATAAATTTCTTGTATGCCTGATATATCTGTTTAGGCTGACATCATATGGGCCAAATATGGGTTACAGACCCCTTGATATATAAATTTTCATTTAAGGCATGCTTGGAGTGGGTGGTTGCTTACCCAATCTATGCATCTTTAAGCCTGGATTCTCTAAAATAATTGGAAATGATATGTTGGAGCCTTTGTATCACTGAAAGAGTTAGAACCATCTTTCTGTCTATAGAGTATTATAGTAGTCAGTAAAATCTCTCTGTTAACTCGATCAGTGCAAAAATTTCCTGCAGATGGTTGGGGGGTATAACTTTTATATTAATTTCATGTTTATTTGCAACCTTAGAATGAACATTATATATTAATGACAGCTATCTTACCTTCTCAATGGGTATTAACAACGATTATATTAGATGTAGCAAATTAAGTTTTCATACCGTGCCTGGCATCAAAACAACTTTAATCTCAGTCCTCATAGATCAAGTTGTGTGCATATCAAATTGTGTGTTTGCTGTAATAACACTGCTGTGACCTAAAGGCACCGAGAGAAGGGTGGAGGTCGGTGATTGCAAGTGAAAGCCACGTCTCAATGCAATCATAAGAAGCATTTTATCTCGGTTAATACCAATACTGTCGCTCTTCTTCATATGCTATCTGGTTCTGGTGAGCAGTAATGCAATTTTCTCTCTGTGCAGTTTGAAATAGCAAAGCTCAGCAGCTGCATGGATCGGTGTGGAATGTAAATTCTGCAGTTTCATCAAGGTGCTTAGTGGTGAGCACGCCGACGACGATAGCAGTGAGCCTTGCCCACATGTAATCTATGTACTATCTGTCTTTCATAAGTGTTGTCCTTTACAAGTTTGTTATACTTAACAGCCAAATGCTCACAAAGACAACTCACACTCAGATGCCAAGTTTTCTTACTCTGCTTAGATGCTCCGAGTTTGCAAGTACACATCCCCACCACCATCACCGTAGCAGTTTGAGGTTGAAGATGTCGATTACCGGACGAGTTATCCTCAGGTATGCATAAAAACAAATTAGCAAGGAACTGGTAAACAACACTCTTTAACGTTGTTATCATGATATGGATTCTCATTCTTGCAGGGAAATTAGTCAGGCCCAGATTATATATATATATATATATATATATATATATATATATATATAATGTTCCTATATTTGTATATATAATGTTCCTGGCCTTTGTGCACGTAAGTAGCAGGATATATTGCCTGTACTGCTTCTATCTTTTTCCAACGAGAATACATATGTTTTGATTCTTTTTTTTTCTTCTGTACCAGGATGAGAAGTTGGTGATCCGCCTGGTAATATATCCTTGAATTAGACATAAATTTATTATTTGGTATGGAATTGTCTGTCACTTTTTCTTGGCACTTTATGTTAATGTCTACTATTTGTTGTTATAATTATTTTATTCTATGTATATATCAGTGTTATTGATTTATTATCAGAAATAGAGTACAATTAGCTGAAGTATTACTTTGTTATACTAATGAACATATATCCAACCAAAGCTGTACATAAACACTGTAACAAACAACATAGTATTTTTCTGTTTGAACTGGTGAGAGATAATGGTAAGTAACTAATAGTTACCTTCTTTTACCAATTATTTATGTTCCATGGTAATATTCATATCGAGATGCATCTGCACAATGATACAGCAAAATAAGATAAATGTGCTCCGTACTATGCACATACAAATAGACGTATGCACGAAACTATCATGCTCCATGACATAGAATTTAATTTTCAAACAACTTGTTATTAAGATACGAATGATATTATATATATATATATATGCTAAAATATTCCGATCAGCTATGAACCCGTTATTTTTTCGTTTAAAAGCACCACAATTTAATTTCTCACGTGGGGAGCTTTTTAAACCGTCTGAAGACCCGAGAACAACTTGCTTGGATCCAATAAGAAATGGTAACCGTAGGATTCTGAATCGGACGGCATTCCTTCCCGTCGTCGAAGGTGAACAGATCACGGGTACCCGACGATCTTCGATCGACGCCACCGTGTAATTTTTCTACCGCGTTGGCGTACTTGCATTGTCATTGGCGGTCAAGTGCTGGGTCCCAAGGCCTGCCTGGCCGGACGACTGGATTCGGACCACCGCCGGTGCAATCAGGGAACCGAAATTTGGACGATTTGGGACGATTTTGAATTTTTTTTGGGCTCCTTGGCATCAGGTTGGTCGGCGGTATGTACACCGTTTGGAATCGGGACGTTTATTTTTGTTTCTTTTGACGAAGATTCTGATCACCTCCGGTGAGAGTAGGCAAACGAAAATTTCACCATATGAGCCCATTTTAAATTTTTTGGGCTTCTTTCACACCAGTCTGGAGTGAGGTAAGAGCACATGGAGGTTTCTGTAATCGTTTATTTATTGTCGTTAAGATCACCTCAAGTGAGCATAAGAAACAGAGATTTGAATGATTTAAGGCCATTATAAATTTTCTGGCGCCCTTTTGACGCCTTCGAGCGTGCGGTAAGCGCCGCAGGTGGTGTCCCCAATCCTGTTTCCTTTTCCTCTTAGGTGACTCGTGCGTGGGTTCTGCTCACCTGCGTGAGAACAAGAAACCGCGATTTAGACGATTTTGGGTCACTTTTCCAATTTTTGGGCCTCTTGGACACCCGCCTGGTGTGCGGTAAACACACCGGAAAGTCGCGTGACCATTTCACTTCCGTTGTTCGCAGGTCGTTGCGGGTGGGCGGGCGGAGGCGAAGCTTTATCTTGCAGTCGGCGACAGGCGGAGATGGCGGTGAGTTTTGCTTCATCGTTTTGGATTTGACGTCGTCTTCCTTAAGGTGCTAAAGTAGATGGAGCATTCATCTGTAACACTCCTCTCTCTCTCTCTCTCTTTCTCTCTCTCTCGTATCCCATGGCTTGTCGATGAACATCTCTAACCACAGTATGCGAGAGAGAGAGAGACGGTCCGCGTCATTGGAGGAAGGTGGGTCCCATGGGACCCACCGTCCTGACTTGTCCCCGAGGAGAGATTACTGGGTTTTACGAACTGTGGGTGAGAATAAGACACCGAGAATTTTGGACGATCCGGTGGGCCGACCCCTCGTCCTGGTTCTGCTCACCCGTGGTGAGAATAAGAAACTGAGATTTAGACGATTTGGGACAATTTTGGATTTTTTGGGACGCTTTGACAACCTTTTGGCGTGCGGTAAACACACTATGCGGTCTCCGTAGTCCTCTTTGAAACAAGGTTCTGGTCACCGTCGGTGACGAGACGAAACCGACATTCGAGCCATTTTACTGCCATCTTAGAATTTTGCACCACATTGACGGACGCCTGGTGCGCGGTAAGCGCACGGGCAAGTTTCCGTACCCACACTTCTCTTTCTCGGAAGATTTTTGTGTGCATCACCGTCGGTGGGAATAAAAATTCCTAATTTGACGGTGAGCAACTCGTCATCTTGGAGAAGTACGGAATCGATCAAAGCCATCCTGCGGTAAAATTCGCGCAGGCGAACTAATATTCGTATCCGACGATCATGGATGAAGCAACGAACCAAGCACGAACAGTTGAGGCAATATCAAACGAATGCGAAGCACAGTCGTTCAGGAACGTGATACTTGCACTGGTGTTTCGACATAATGACCATACTTTCCACGCAAAAAAAGAGGTACAATCCGACTGCGAGCTAATTATTTCACATTGTTGGCACAAAAATATAACGACTCCAAATAGCTAATCATCCAGCTCCCAGCATCACAACAAACTGCGGCGAAGACGAAACAACAAGACGGATTAGTTGTCTCTCAACGAGGAAAAGACTTGCAGAGTACAGCCATCATCACTCCGCAAACTTCGCGAAAGCAAGTATCCAATAATCATAATCGAGGTTTCGGAGAACACTAACTCCACCCGAAAATTGCAGGGAGGATCCATCTCCCACTACCAAAAATTATTGACGTCCAAGAATTTCTCGCACGGATACTGAAATAAAAATCGTCAATCCTATGGGAAACGATGATGCATCCTTACGCACCACCGGAGCCGTATTTCTTCCCAAAGACGATCAGCTGCAGCTTGTCGTAGCCGGCAAGCACACCGGCGCCGGCTACAGCACGGAGGATGTTCGCACCGGCACCCTTGAACAGGGACTTGGCTCCCTCCTTCTTCAGGATTTGGGAGAAAGCGTCCAGAGAGCTCTTGTACTTGACAGCTTCTCCGGAGGTCATCATCATTCTTCTCCTTACCGTGTCAATGGGATAAGATGCAAGGCCAGCGCCATTGGTGATCAACCAACCCAAGGCGAAGCTCGCAAAGAAACTATCCTGCAATCAGTTTGATAAATAGTTTAAAAAGTAAAATAAAATAAAAATCCATTGCAACAGTGATTAACATGTCTACAGATTATCTTATAAAATTTAGGAACCAAGTTTCCAGAAAAAAAAAAAAAGTACATCTGATATTTCACCAAAAGATATAGAAGAGTATGAAGCAAGTATAATTTGCACACAAGGCCAAGATTTTACCTGCAGGCTTCCGGTGAGGAGCACTGGCTTCAAAGAGTCGTACATTCCAAAGTAAAGACCACGATACACTATAATCCCAACGCATGAAATGTTAAATCCTCTGTAGAGTCCAGCAACGCCATCGGACTTCAGGGTCTTCCGGTAAACATCAACAAGACCATTAAATTGCCTTCCCCCACCCTTCTTCGCGGCCTTTGCATCGTTTGCCAAACGCGTACGTGCATAGTCTAGAGAGTACACAAAAAGCAAGGAACAAGCACCAGCAGCACCACCCGAAGCAAGATTGCCACCAAACCATTTCCAGTATCCATCCTTGTCTTTCTTAAAATTAAACATCCTCTTGAAGTAATCCTTGAAGGCAAAGTTCAGAGCCTGGAAGCAATAAACCCTTTGGTGAGTAGAAGAACTAAAGCGATAGAAAAGCACAATACGCATAATGGTAAGAAAGATAATTTTTATACCAGAAAGTAAAACAATCGATCAATCTCTACATGTTGCCATTTGTTTCGTAGATTATAATCTGATTAGACAAATTACACATTCTCTTACGTACAAATTAGCACAAAATATGGTAACTGACTGATGTTCCATTTCTACATTGTAGCAACCGGTTGAGGAGGTAGGACTTGCATCAAAAGCCATAACCAAGCAGCATGAAGTTTGATGGTTACACACAGATTCAGCAATTTTAGTTACCACCGCTACGCTGACAAACTTACAGATCAATATCTAAGGCTGTCACATTGAAATCACTGTTAATGAAGACTTATGCTTGCAATGTCATCTTTTTGATACTCGAGACAAATATCAACAACAGTGACAAGAATGTCAGAAGAGAAAATGTATAATGACACAGCAAGAAGAAATTCTGAGAGCAAAAAGCAATAACAAAGTAGTTACAAGACCATAAAAAACCAACAGCCTGCTAATGACCAGACACTTTAAGAAGCAGATGCAAACTTAAAGTCACTATGCACCTTCACTGTAATTTTTATATGAAGAAATGTTTGGGGTTAAACTGCATAAATATGTAACACAACCACATATAAGTTTACCTGAGTGGGAAAATAACGGATGACATTAGCCGTGTTCCCTCTCCACAGAGACAAAACACCTTCATCTTTAATTGTTCGGGAAAAGCAGTCGGATATTCCTTTGTAAGGCTCAGAGAGGCGCCCAGCCTTGATCATCTCATCCTGATTTTGTATCAGAAGTTTCACACGCTCGATAGGAGCAGCAGCCGTCTTGGAGACCGCAGCAGAAACCCCCCCCATGAGGAAATCAATAGCAAAGCTTGCAAAGCCTTTCTCCGCAGGAGCATGGGCAAACACAGGTGAGACAGATGTTACAATGGGTAGCTCATAGGTACCACTGTAAACCGCCATTGACGGTTTCTGAAATCCCCCATCTGTGCAGTTTACTGTTGCGAAGCGTCTCTGATACAAAGAGGGGCTATACAGGCTGCCGCAGTTCAAAGCTTGTGGATCTCGAGAAAAGCTGGACCTCAGATGCAGTTGGCCAGCAACTTTCTGCATTACTGTTGGGTGATTAACTTGATCTGCCATGGTGTGCCGATAAAATAACCTACACAACAATAACTATTAAGCTCTGGAAAAGATTTCCAAGATTCAAGCAACATTACTAAGATAAATATAACATATAGTCGCTGCCACATGAACTCAAAGCATAAGCAATAACCAACTTGTAATATTCCTTCAAAGAATCAACACGTCAAAAGTAGTGAGGCAGAGAGAAGTCAGACGAACAAACAATGTACATTAGAGGACATGAAAAAAAAATGTAATACTTAGATATCCCCGGTATTTGATTGAATCAAAAACATCAAAAGACAAGGAATAGTAAACTCTTAAATCCTACTCTTTAAACACCTCCTCAAGTAGCACTATATATTCTGGTGCCACCAGAATAAGACAATGAAATTGGAAAAAGTGAATCAACAATCTGAACAAATACATTTGCAGGCTGATTTAACTTATGATGCTCAATTTTTGTCAAACAAGAGAAAATTAATTCCTTCAGTACATTTAGTCTGTCTTCTGTTCCAACTATTAGCTTACATTTACCCAAGAAATGCATCATATTGTTATGCATGCATAGGCATCAAATTGATACCACGTATCTGCATGCAAATAAATAGATGGATGTATCACTAGTATGCTGCAACAATTTGGCAAGCTGACTTGCTAAATGAATTATCCATGATGTTTCAGTGATAAAAAAAAAGGATGATCTTAAAAAACCATGTGATTACACAATCCAAACCAGAATAGGAACTTGCTTTCTTAAGAAAAACAATACATCATGATTAGCCTCTCAAAGTGATAATCGGTTTGAGCCCAAATACATAACTGATTCTAATTACGTCCAGGTTGCATCAAGAAGTGTTAGGCTTAAATTTTCTGTATTTTCTAAATACAATATGGGTTAAATTTGAGTCATAGTTTTTTTCTATTTTCTAAGTGTTCTCGATGTTATTTTATTAGAATACTAGGAAATGATTTTTTTTATCAGATTTGTATAATACTAGGAATAATAAATTTTATTAGAATACTAGGATACTGATGTTTCCTAGGTAAAATATTAAGGGATTGTAACAACAACACAAGAACCAAGTTACACAATGGCATCAACAGAGAATCAAATTAGCATTTATATGATAGAATATTAACATTATATGACGAGAAAAAGAAAGGAAGAGAAAATGTAACAAAATTAAATGATTGTTACTTTTATTTTCTTTCTTTTGCTATATAAGTATTTTTGTTAGCATAACATAATAAATGGAAGTCTAATAACAGTAATCAATACAGCATGGGATTATGATCTTCTTCTTTATGAAAATTTGAGTTTCTCCATGGCACGGCCATTATTTTGAGTTTCCTTAAGACCATATGGCCTTTGTTATCTGTAATTGCATCAAGTAGGATCATAGCAATCAATCGTCATGCATCACAATTAAACAAAATCATAGATAGATAATCTCATCCATTGAAACCTACGTTAGTTGACATGTTCAAAGTTCAAACCATTGGTATGTTAGCATGCTGACATGTTCAAACCAATGGTATACTAGCACAAAGGCATGTACACATATTGTTTGGGAAATTTTGAGACTGCACCAGCCATCATAGCCAGTGCACCATATTACATGCAGCAGCACGTCAATGCTAGAGCTGGATGACGAAGGTACATGCCACGTCAAGTAAAAGCATGAACAAAATAGGGAGGAACAAATCATCATAAAAGAAAACAGTTCTTCCAGTACAACTCTATTGTTAGTTCCGAGTGAACATCATGACAACATTAACATTATGAGACATGAAGGCTATTTACTAATTCATCCTTTACAAAACTCTGATGCAACTAGCGCTGCAGCTTTGTTATCTTTGTATTCTTCAACTCAATGGGTCATCGAAGACGCAGCTGACAATTTTCGTGTAGGCTTCGTGCAGCTCAGTTAATTTATAACTCATATAGATAAAAAGGTGGATATCTTTAGAGGTCTGAACAAATGAAGCTAAAAATGCAACCAACAAGGTAATATACGTAACATCATCCCCAACAAAATTTATTGACAGAATAATAAAAGATGTAACAAGGTAAATGCCACAAAGATGTGAAGCACTCCAATTAATTATATCCAGGTAATGTTTGTTAAATCCAAGGACAGCAATTTCATGCTGACTGACAGTGCTGGTCTTTGGCCAGTCCAGAATAACTAATCTGTACCGACATATCGATACAAGATACACGATACATCAGAACATGTCGACAATTCCAAAAAGTGCCCAAAAATCTCAGAAAATATATACAAATCAGGAAAAAAACCTAATTGAGGATATTTAAGTTAGAACTAAATGCAATTTTAGTTCTATTTAAATAAAACATATCCTAATAAGGCAGGGATAATGGATTTATCTTTTCTGAACGTTGATTAGCAGATTTGCAGTACGTTCCGAACGATATTGCATTGATATTGAACAAAAGAATTTGTGAGAAAGAGTGTTAGAAGACGTGAGATTGAAATATGGTGAAAGAGGGGGGGAGGAATGGGGCTAAATAGGCATTCAAATGGGTGCAACAATTAAATTGACTGTTGGAACCAATTCAACATGGATCCTTGATTGCTTTCAGTCGATTTCCGACCATTATCCATCGGTACAGAGTGGTAACAGTTAAATTTTGATCATTTAGCCCGGTACACTGGGTGTCTCACCTGATACGCCCCTCAACTACTATACCTCCCGGTATAGGGTGGTCTACATTCCGATCAGTCGTTGGACTGATATGTATCGCCTGTACCATGCCGTTTCGAGCAGTATGTCTTAAATCTTAAAGTTCTATGCAGACATGTCCCTCACATCTTATAAATTTGCATATACATCCCTTAATGCATATATATGTACATTAATCCTTAAAACACTAAGCAATAGTTGATTTTGGAACTTCATTAACCACAATGACAAATTAAGAGTGCTCCTTTATTGTGAATAATACTTCAACATTAGATGTTGTATCCTTTTTCCACATGGAAACCATATTAATAGAAAGCTTAACATATCTTTGTGCCTCCTTTTCATCCTCCCGACCTTTTCCAAATCCCGAATCTAAATTTAATCCTAACTGTAAAGGAGTACTTTTTCTATAATATTAGCATTGTGTGAAAGCATGGCCATACTTTCATTTCAAGTAACTAATGCTCTTTTTGTCAATTTTAAAGGTTTGAACTAACACATTTTGTTAGATTTTAAACACTCAATTAGAGGCTGAATTTAATATATCCGAACTCTCTTTTCCAATTTTATAGGCTTAAAATAACATGTGATGATAGATTTTGGACATTCAAACGGAGGTTGAAGATCTAACAAATGGATTGTCGGAGGATAGGAAACAATCAGAAAAAGAAAAAACCTTGAAAATATCTTTTTCCTCTTATAGTGAAGTTTTAACTGTATACAAGTAGTTTTGTCTGACCATACCATAATTAACTAAAAATAGACTAAAAAGAGGCATTAATGTTTAAGATTATGAGAATTAAAACAATGTGATAATTGGGATATTGTCATGAGAACTGCAAAGCTGAACAATTTTTATGAACACCCTGTAAGGCTGGAACTTTTATATAAATGAAATGAGCAGACATTTGTGCTATAAAGAATCACTTAAAATACAGTAAATAATCAATACAAGAAAAGATGAAAGCAAACATCCACAAACAAATGAAACGTTTACCAAATTAAATACCTCATCATGAAGAATTGCAAATGACCAAGAATATAAAATACAACAGTTAACAATTTGAATGGTCAAAATAACCTTAAAGCTTCATCACACAAAATACAGAGCTTAATAGATCACAAACCTTACCACCATGGGTTTCTATAAATAAAATGGACGATCTCCAATGGAATAGTTTAAATAACTTTGTAAAAGAGAGCAAATATATATATATATATAAACCAAGCTACTCCACAACAAAACCAATACTTTATTTTAGAAGTAAATAACTACAGCGTTATCGGTGCCAAGTCTATGTACTATAAATTTAACCGCATAAAAAACTGCAAGTCACAGATCAATAAACGTATCATGATTAGAGAAGCTACAAGCTTCAATGCCTAAAATCCCCAAGCTAATCTGATATGTCTACCACCTCGAAAGCTATCAGGGACCAAATTTGCAAACAAGAACCATGAAACAGCCTACAATCCTCATAAAAAAGGAGATCAGATGCGATTCATATACTAAATCAAGCGTAAAGAACAAGGCCGCCCCTAAAACCATTGCAGATCTACCTGATCTAGCGGTTTGCACTACAAACAACCAGCGCTTATACCCACCATATCCGTCTCTAAAACAAGATTCCCAGCGCTAGATCGATCAAAAAATGAACGCGAAAAAGGCGAGATTTATACCGATCTAGAAACAAGAACAGATATCTGTCTAACGGATTGCTTGATCAAAGATCACACCGATCCATAATTCAGTAGAGAACACACTTGTAAATGTCTTCAAATCGACTCGAAAATAGCAAAATGGTAGACACAGGACTCGATCGATCCGCTCAGGTACACGATCAGCAACCAGATAAACGAAGAAAACATGAAAATAGACAAAGGTCTCCAGTAGTCAAGGAAGAATTCATATGAGATTAAGATTTTACCCTTCCGAAGCGGCACCCTCTTTTCTCGGAGACAAAGAAGAGAGGCGACAGAAACGCAAGAACGGGATGAGAGAGAGAGGTCCTCTCGCGTATTAAATGGCAGTGATTCCTCTTTTTTCTTAGGGTGCATACAAAGGTCCGTAAAGAAAATCAAGCATACAGAACAAGACCACCCCTAAAACCATTGCAGATCTACCCGATCTAACAGTTTTCAAGACAAACAACCAACCCTTATACGCACCATATCCGTCTATAAAGCAAGATTCCCAGCGCTAGATCGATCAAAAAATGAACACGAAAAAGACGAGAATGATACCGATCTGGAAACAAGAACAGATATCTGTCTAACGGATTGCTTGATCAAAGATCACACCGATCCATAATTTAGCGGAGAACACACTTGAAAATATCTTTAAAACCACTCGAAAATAGCAAAATGGGAGCCACAGGACCCGATCGATCCGGTCAGATACACGATCAGCAACCAGATAAACGAAGAAAACATGAAAATAGACAAAGATCTCCAGAAACAAAGCAAGAATTCACATGAGATTAAGGTTTTACCTCTCCGAAGCGGCTCTCTCTTTTCTCGGAGACAAAGGAGCGGCTGAGAGAGGTCCTCTCGCGTATTAAATGGCACCGATTCCTATTTTCTCTTACGGCGCATACAAAGGTCCGTAAAGAAAATTTTATGCGACATGATACGCTAACCGTCGGATCTCATCAAAGCACCGATGACCAATACGATGAGGCGCTGGATCACCTATTGTAAAGGTCCACGTGGCACGATCCAGAAGTCTACCACCTGCCCTCGAATCACCCGTCGCGACACCGGCTGCCTTGTCACTCGGAGACGCGGTGGGACCCAGTCACGCGTGCCGCTCCCCTCACGAAGGACGCTACCTGGCGTCAAGATACGGATCACGTCACCAGGAACGACAGAGCCCGAAGAGAGCGAAGCCAGAGAAGAAACGAGGCGTTTCAAGAAATGTGATGGGGAGGACGGAGGAGAATATATAGGGTTGCTCGAAACGATCCGCTAACGGAACACGATGTCCACCTCCGTCTCCCGAAGGACATCACGAACACGGAATCACCTTCGGGCAACGCGGCGTAACGGCATCGCCATGAATTGACCGCGTTACCCTCTACGGCGGCACATAATACACGGGATGACCTCAGTACCTACGTCAGCCGTGGTTTCTTCCTCGGTGAGCTACGTGACCGCACATCCTACATTGGCCTCGTGCACTTAGTTTTTTTACTGACTCTTGTAGAGATCTAAGCATTGTATGCATTTACTGACTGGAAATGTGATGTCAATTCTTAGATAGTAAGTCAACCAGTCAAAATCAGGAAAAAGGGATGGTGCCAGCTGACATCATGCCGTCTTTGGAGTCATATGTTGAGCTTAAGTTGTCTAGGTTCATTCACAAGAGCATAGCTAACAAGTAAAAGAAATAAAGATGCGTATTGGTTTATTTATTGGAGCATCGGGTCTTAACTCTCATCCATATCATTGCCCTCCCATGTTTCTTTCTAACTCTAATTTTTTTCCTATCTGTGCTTATGATTAACTTGGGAACGAAGAGGAGAATTCAGAACAACTCTGCTCCTGCTTAACCATGAATAAATTTAACAAGGACGTCGCCAAGGTCTGTTTCCACTCACTCCATAATTTGTTAAAATTATAAAACAACAAAGCATGCGCACCCAGTTTCTAAGATCAACACCACCAATGCTGCAATGTTTGTGAGATCAGCTTAGAGTAAAACCAAGAATCAAGAATCAAAATGTTAATTCCCAACTTCATCGCAATCTAATTCCTCCATCAATTTTAGAGAGAACGAATGAAGAGGAAAACACACAGCACTCAACCATTTTCTAAAGCCACGTGAACCACAAGACCCCGGGAGTGAGACCCAAATACAGATTTAGGGTCGGCATGAGCATCCATAAATAGAATAAGCTAAAGCAAAAAGTGGAGAACCATGCAATGTTTCAAAAGGCATACACAATCATGAGGCTGTCCAATTAGTTTTATAAGGCGAGTGTGTTCTAGTTGCTAGAGAAGCTATGGGTCAGCTCTGCACCAACTGCTGTGCTTGACAAGTGGTAATAGGAAGCACTCAGGCTATCTCCCTAGTTATTCCTGCATGCAAATAAAATTCAAATTTTACCATAAATAGCCAAGACCATGCTTAGAATTTGGCATTTTCATTAAAAATTTAAAAAAAGAGGGTGAAATTTTACTTGAGAGAAAATACTCAGAGCCGAGGAAGCAATAAGATCAGCATTAGTGATGCTCAGACCAGCATTGTGCTTGATAAAATTCCCAGTTGCAGTATCAAATGCTACATCAGCACCAACTGAAACAGTCTTAGATCCAACCACACCAGAAAAGTTAACCACAGGATTTGCAGTTCAATCCAATGCTTGCATTAACCCCAGCATAATCATGCAAGCATTGAAGCTCAACCTGAAAAAGTAGTTTAGTTTAATGATTGAAATGAAAAAGAGAACGGTTACGCTGAACATATCTTCATCAACAAAAAAAAGACTAGAACTTCTTACCTTCCTCTGGGAAGGTAAAATTGTCTTCAAACCTGGGGTGGCAAGTTCATTAATGGTAACTGTAGTTGTCACCTAGCAAGTATGACAACAATAGTTGTTATGACCATCTGGCAGAAGAAAATTTTCATATACAAAAGGAAGCAGTACATACTCTCATGTCTGTTTTTAGTGCCCTAAAAGCAATTGACTTGAGAATACACAAGCTCAGTATCATCCATCCTGAAAATGCCATTTTCATGATAAGTAAAACCATGTAGTTAATAATCATCATTGACTTGGCTGTATCACCATTTATTTTATCAAGTTATTTTGTAAATTCAAATATTAGTTACTAGTTAAGCATCTTATAATGCAAAATAGATCAACTTACTATGACTTCATAATATATAAAAAAATACCTTATATATAAGTAAGTGATTGAAGCCCATGGGACTTGTCATAGCACAGACTGGCTTTGCTAAACTACAAGGAATAATCTCAAACAACAAGTAACTTGTTCATTTAGGACTTCTTATCCTAAAACCATCACTGAAAAGTTAAGTAGAATAAGTACTACTTTTAGCTCTCCTAAATCCTTCTGGAGATGTCAACTCTAAACCCAACTCAACACTGCAAGCTCCCTAAGATTCATTAGTTCAGGATAAAGATCCAAATCCTCCTATTTCTTTAAGTAATTATTGTCACCCGACCTTATCATCATTGCATTAGGAATATAAAGGGTTGAGATGTAATTTCATGAATCTGTAATAGATTATAAAACTTGATGGAAGCTCAGTGAATTAGAGATCAATGGTTAATAAACTATTGAACATTTGACTGGAGAAACAATTAAGTATGAGATACAAAAAGTAAAACAATAAAACGAAAAATGTGCTCCACAAGAATAATGGTCGCTTCTCCATAGGTGCCCCAAAACTGTGCTTAATAACCACAACAAATTGTATGTACCATGGTCAATGAAACAGCATAACATTTCTCATACTTTCATACACTAATTACATCAAATAGCTTTGCGCTTCATACACCATAAATGTCAATTCATAAACAACAATGAAAGGGTAAGAAGTCTTACATTTGAATCTGAGTTTGTCTTCACATCAAAAGTGATGTTATTGTTCTTTATCTGAGACTGAAGCTCACCAAAAATTAAATCATTCTTCCTTGTACCCGAAGCTGTAAATTGCCTGCGGCAGAGAAAAAGATCAAACAACTAGAATGGTAGAGTGTTGCACAAAAGGTGGAAACTTAAGGATCACAAATGCCAAGAAGTTGTCTGTCAGTAAACAAACTCTCTACATGGATGATTGAACTACTAGAAAGTTCTAACCATCATGTTTCCCAGATTAGTAGAATCAACAACAAGACCAAGTTAACTTAAGTATGAATCTTATCCACCATTACTTTTCCCATTAACTAGGAATATATATTTTAAGTAAAACCAGACTCAAACAAGCCAAACCAATGTAGAAAAAGAAGACAATGTACCATGCACATTTAATACATTTTTTAGTAAATTCAGTTCCTCCAGTAATATGCATATTTATAAGACCCACAGCTTAAACTGGCCAAACCAACGTAGAATGGGTCAATATAAATCAAAGTTCAAAGCACATTGGTTGTCCACCTGAACAAATTCTAACCATCATATGCCAGCACCAAGACCATAATTACTTCACTAGCTTTCCCTTTTCCATGAGATCATATAGAAAGTCAATTAAGAAATTGCCAATATCCCATAAATTGTGCTGAAAGAACATAATGGTAATTGAAAATAACTTATATCCAGCAGTACATGGAAGGATCTTTAATGGTGGTTGTTGCGGTATGTGCTCCAGACAGTCACATGCTTTAAAAAAAGGAGCAGCTGGATGAGTGTCAAATGCCATGAAAACATGAACAAACAAAAAATTAGTGAGGCTGACTTGAAACACACAAAACTAGACTGTTTTATATTAGCAGACAAGATATGGAATGAGGAAAGAATATTATTACTGGAAGGCCTGACCTCTACAAAACAAAAGAGGAAGGAGATACTATATCCTGTCACCGCTAAATGAAAGGCATGCTAACATCACCACATGCCAAAAATTCTGTCCCATGCCTGCTAGAGTTACATTGTATAGTAAAATACTATAGCGGACTCCTACGAGACTATGATTATGAAGTGTGTGACATACGACCAGTTCATGACAAGCAAATATATTCTTTTATTTAAGAATAGAACAAGAAAAAGAGAGAATAGAAATAGATAATATAACAAAGAATAAGTATTAGACTCAGCTCATTGTGCAACTGCCAAGGATGAAAATCTCACCTTCGCACATCTTATATATGACTGATGAAAATTCACCATTGGAATGCCCTCAGACACCTCACACGTTGTCAACTTACATTTTGTGGAAAAAATATTCTTTCATTCATTAAGTCTCTAATTTTCAATTACGATTCATTTTTTCTTTTTTATAACCGTCAAATAATAATATTCCAAAAAAAGATATGAAGAAGAATACAATAATATCCCAAAAATCAAGTCATATCAATAATCAAACATTGCATCCTTTAAAAAGGTATGTTTTCATATAGTGACAAATAGTATTCCTCGATAAAATATTTGATTTATGAACATATTCCTTTTTGTAAAAGCTTCAATATTTACAAAACTTTTTTGTAGGATAAAATCTTCAAACAATATGTAAAATCTTCAACCAAGGCTAAGATGTCTCTACTTCCTTTTTTAATCAATATCTATAGCAAAGTCTATGATTAATCTCCTTCCTTCTGGATTTTCATTTTTTTTCATTCTTTTTGGCAATGTTGGTAATTAATATAGAATTATAGAAGATTTTTTTCATATGGAAACTTATGACATTTGCAAAATACCCCTAAATTAATAAAATTTATTCAATAAAAAATTAAAATTGTCCCACATCAAAGTGACTATGGTCAACAACCAGAACCAAGTAATTACAAACCAAAAGGTCCCAACTATCAAACAAAAATAACTTTGTTGCACATAAAGACTTGTTGTTGTCATATTATGATCCAATTTTTATCTCAATCACAGTCATAGCTTCTGGAAAAAAGTCAATTGCACATGTCATGCCTGCACTAACAACACAAGTCTTGGGTCATGACTACTGGAAACTAGTTACATGAATCTTTTCACTCCGTGAACTCTGTCGAAGGCAATCATGCGCCAAACATCTAAAAAAATTCAAGGTTAAAGTATATTCCTACTTCTGAGGATCTTTTGGCACTTCAGTTTACAGAAAGAGCCAAATGTTGAAACAATTGATCTGCAGTGCAATCAACAGATCAAAGAGATCTAATGGTCCAATTTAAGTACCACAATAAGATATCTCAGACCTGTAAGGGATTCCAGTTGCCCAGAGACAGTTACGAATAATCCTACCCTCCTACCCTCAGATTAAGATCCTCTTATAACTTGCACAAAGACCAAACAAACATCAGTATTTGGAAAATATCCAAGTGGCATTTCTACCCTTATCATTCTTTTAAGCACAATCTCCCTTGCTTGGAGTCCATCAGACGATCCAAAGATCAATCAGAGGAAGAAAAAAAAAACCACCTATACAAAACCCCTTTGGGTCATAGATTGTGAGGTTTAAAAAAAAGAATCGCAAGCCATAGAGGCATCCAAGTGATTTCGAGATTAAGTTTACACAGCATGACTAAACTACAAAAATACAACCATTCATCGGAAGAAGAGAAGCCAAGAAGACAATCAGCAAATATATGACGCCAAACCCATTTCCAACGACACAAAAGGAAGATCAACGAGCGAGAAAAACCGAAAAGAAAAAGAAAAAAAAACACTTACGACTCCATTTGCGGTGCAGGGGGTGACGGTAAACTTGTGGTCCGTCTGACAATCCTTGTAAAGAAGATCTGCGAAAAAAATCAAAGATCTCCACCATAAAGACGGAAAAACGAAGGAAAGAAAGGATGAAAAAAAAAAAAAACATGGCACAAAGTAAATTACGTCGGGCCTTTTTGCCGATCTCGGAGTAGCGACCTGGACCCATGAGACCAAAGGGCAGGGTGGTAAGGAAGAGAAAGCGTCGCAGCGAGGAAAGGCGCGGAGAGCGCAGAGAGGCGCCTTCCTATGTATTAGTAAACCGAGACGGATGTGGAGGAGGGTGAACGGATGCCAATCTTGCAGGTCCCAACCCGCCGTGAGACCGACCCGTTGCTTGGCGTAGGGAGTCGACGGCCGTTGAATTCGTGGGCCCAGTGCTCTGGAACCGCTAGATGACCTGTCAGATTACCGGATGGGAGTTGACGCGATTGCCGGGGCGGCAACTCGTTGTGACACGTCACAAGTATTTCACGGATGATGTCACCGACATGACACGTCGACCCGCATATCATCGTGACAAATTACTGCAGCGACGGCAATCGCGAGAAAAATTGAAAATTGTTCAGGATTATTCGACAAGTTTGATCATCGAAAATTTATCACGCTCGTCATCAATTTTGATTCTTTTCCGAAATAACTATCGCCATTTCATGCTCGAGTTCCAAATTGTTAAAGCATATCTTGTTCAGTCTCAGCGCTGGTCTTGCCCATCTCCCGCGGTAGAGTGCTTCTGCGCGGCTGCTAACTCTGCCTCCTCGCTCTGCATTCTGCCATGAAAACTGTTCTTTGAATGGCGACTAAAATTATCCCTCCTCCCCGCCGCTCGACGCCGCGCGCGTGCCCTTGCGATGACCGCATCACTTCGGAACGTAATCACCAGGCACAACCCCATCACGCTTCTCGACTCATCCTGCAGCCCCGTCACCCTCGCCCACGTCCACCAAATCCACGCCCAACTCCTCGTCCATGGCCGCCTCAACCACCCCCTCCTCTTCGTCCAGTTCCTCGCCGCCGTCGCCCTTCTCTCGCCCGGCAACACCGCCCCCTCTTCTCCTCAGCACCGCGACCGACAACTCCTGCTCCTCTATTCTCAGCGGCTTCTCGATTACTCTCCCCACCCGCCCACCACCTTTGCCCTTAACTCCTTAATTCGCGCCCACTCGAGAGGCCCTGACCCGGCCTCTGCCTTCCGCTTCTACCGCCGACTGCTCTGCTCCCCCGACGCTCTCTCCCCTGACCGCTTCACCTTCACCTTCCTCGTCGGCGCCTGCGGCGGAGGAGGGCCCTCCTCCTCCGCCGCCGCCGGGGCCATTGCACATGCCGCCGCCCTCCGCCGCGGCTTCGTTTCCGACCCCCACGTCCACAGCGCTCTAATCCGCATGTACGCCCAGTTTGGCCTCCTCGACGCTGCCCGCCGCGTCTACGACGAGCTCCCCGACCCCGATCTCGTTTCCCGCACGGCCATGCTCGGAGCCCTCGCCGCCGCCGGTGACATTGTCCTCGCCCGCGAGTTGTTCGACAGTATGCCCCGCCGGGACACCATAGCCTGGAACGCCATGATCGCCGGGTACTCGCAGGTCGGCCGTTCCAGAGAGGCGCTGGAACTGTTTTCCTCGATGCAGTCGGAGGGTGTCAGAGTCAGCGCGGCGACGTTGGTCTCGGTTCTCACCGCATGCGCCCACCTGGGCGCGCTTGACCAGGGCAGGTGGGTGCACGCCTACGTGCAAAGGAACAGACTCCGCGTCACGGTGACGCTGGGCACGGCCCTCGTAGACATGTACTCCAAGTGTGGCGACGTCGGGAGGGGGATGGATGTCTTCTGGAGGATGGAGGAGAAGAACGTCTACGCCTGGAGCACCGCGATGAGCGGGCTGGCGATGCATGGAGCCGGCAGAGAATGCCTCGATCTCTTCGAGCTCATGAAGGAACGTGGCGTGCTGCCCACCGGGGTCACCTTCGTCTCCGTGCTTCGTGGGTGCAGCGTGGCCGGATTGGTGGAGGAGGGCCGCCGGCACTTCGACTCTATGAGGGATCAGTACGGGATCGATCCATGGCACGAGCACTACGGTTGCATGGTGGACATGTACGGGCGAGCTGGGCGGTTGGACGATGCCGTCCATTTTATCGATTCGATGCCCATCGAGCCGCATGCTGGAGCCTGGGGAGCTTTGCTCAACGCTTGCAGAATTTACAGGAACGTTGAAATGGGGGAGTATGCGATGAAAAAGATGGTGGAGACGGAGTCGAAGAACCATGGGGCTTATGTCCTCCTGTCTAACATCTACGCGGAATCCAGGAACTGGGGAGGCGTTAACGACGTCAGGGAGTCGATGAAGGCCAAGGGCGTGAGGAAGGAGCCAGGGTGCAGTGTGATAGAGGTTGGTGGCGAGGTCCATGAGTTCTTCGTGGGGGACAACTCGCATCCCAGGTATGGGGAGATCGAGGTGATGCTGCGAGAGATGTCGAGGAGGCTTAGGTCGGCGGGGTACGCGGTGATGTTCGACATCGAGGAAGAGGAGGAGGAGGAGGAGGATGCTCTGCGTCGGCACGGTGAGGAAGTTGGCGATCGCCTTCGGGCTGATTGCCTCGGGAGAGGGCGCGAGCATCAGGATCGTGAAGAACCTCAGAGTGTGTTGGGATTGCCATGATGCTACCAAGTTGATGTCCAAGGTGTTTCGGAGGAACCGGTTTCACCACTTCAGAGATGGGATGTGTTCTTGCATGGATTACTGGTGATGGCTTCCGCTTCTTTTATTATTATTATTATTTTATTTCTTTTTGTTGGAGCATCACATAAACTCAATGGCCATACTTGTTTTTGATTACCAAGACGAACACTCTCACAACGATGAAGAGCTTGCATATTTGATCTGACGATATGTATATATCTAAGGGGAAAAAAATGATTGGTTTAATACAATCAAAACAAAAAAAATTCATATCTATCTATAGAATTAGCAGGGGGAATCGCAGGGAGTTTTGATACGTTGGAACGGCAGTTCGCCTAGAGTGACGAAGCTGTTTGGTGTACCTACTGCGGCGGCGACGTCAAAGTGGAAAATCGATCACCATGATGTCAAAGTTTTAGATGTTTGGCTGGAGACCGGCACCCCGAGAAGCCTTCCTTAATAATTAATTGAATGGTCCGACTCTTGATGTCATGGTGTGTGGCAAATATTTTTTTAGTCCTATTAGCTAGCTAGTGACAGGGCTAATGTCCTTTAGGTATACTTTTATGTACACCGTTTTGATTCATGAACTTCTCCAAGGAGACGATGTTCCTCACCAACTTCACGCAGTCAACAACGAAGGCGAAACCCATCCTCCCTTTCCCTTGGAGACGAAGAGACATCATGGACATGGGAAATAAGAGTTGGTCGGGCAAGCATAGACTTTGGCTGAAAGCTATTCATGTGGATGCCATCATAAAAAAAGTGCTATGCCGTTCAAAGATTAGGACTTCATATTCTATACATGATATCTCTTCATCTCCAAGCAGTTCAAACCTCAGCTTTCTTCTGCAACAGTAGATAGAAGAGTCAAAGAAAGGCGGACGACAAGACAAACGATAACAACACACCAGAAAAATCGCAGTACCGTTCAAACCTCATCTTTCTTCTAGAAGAGCATAAAGAAAGAAAATAATAATAATAAAAACTGCTGACAGCTCATGCGGTGCGTCATGACCGAAGAAATGCGCCGTCCCCGGTCATCGGTCCATCGGCGACAACCATGCAACACGGGAATCCACCATTCTCTTCCAGCTCGTTTTGTATGGTTTGCAGGCGGGGCCGTAGGGATGGCCACTTTCTCGCTGTCTCCTTTCCCTCTATAAATATTCCTCTTCCTCCAGCACGATGAACAAGCAACCGGTGCTCTTAAATCAATCATCATCACCGTCGACAACAAACAGACATGGCGGCAGTGAAGAGCAAGATCTTGATCATCGGAGGGACGGGGTACATTGGCAAGTTCATGGTGAGAGCCAGCGTTCGCTCCGGTCACCCCACGTTCGCTCTGATCAGGGACTCCGCTCCCTCCGACCCCGCCAAGGCCAAGCTCTTAGAGGACTTCAAGGCCTCCGGCGTCACCCTTCTCCCAGTAACTTCTTCCTCCTCCAATTCTTTCTCGTCATCTCACCTCTTCTGGTTTTCTTTTTTCCTTATTTTTCTTTATCGGTGATGAGCTAGGGGGATTTGTACGATCACGAGAGCCTGGTGAAGGCAATTAAGCAGGTAGATGTGGTCATCTCCACGGTGGGGTTCATGCAGACCGCGGATCAGTCAAAGATCCTGGACGCCATTAAAGAGGCCGGAAACATCAAGGTTCTTAATAATTCTCCCCTGTTTCCTTTTCCCTTTCTAATTTCTTCTGTGCCGGAATCCGGCAACGAAGCGGCCGCGAAATTGAATCTTCACCGGAATCAAGAAAGATCCAAAAAAAAAAAAAAAGACTTTGCTTTTAGTTCGCCCTACTGTTTTAATCGGAGACTGCTATTGTTCTTCGGTGGTCGCTTCCTGAGCTTTTAGCTTCCTTCTTCGGAGCGGTTCTTGACAGTCGTTGTTCAACGCGATTTCGCAGAGGTTTTTTCCGTCGGAGTTTGGGAACGATGTGGATCACTCAAATCTGGTGGAGGCAGCAAAACCAGTTCTCGCCGAGAAGGTCAAATTTCGACGGACCGTCGAGGCATCGGGGATCCCCTACACCTTCGTGTCCTGCAACTGGTTCGCCGGTTACTTCCTTCCGACGCTGGCGCAAGCCGGAGCCAGTGGCCTTCCCGTGGACAAAGTCACGATATTCGGCGATGGAAACGTCAAAGGTAAACGCATCGAAAGCGCCATCAACGGGAATCGGTATGCCTGCTCTCGGTTCTTACGCATGTGTGTTTGGATGTTCAGCTATATATGTTGACGAAGACGATATCGGGACGTACACCGTTCGGTCCGCCGACGACCCGAGAACTTTGAACAAGATTCTGTATTTGAGGCCATCCGCCAACACTCTGACGCATAACGAGCTCGTGTCTCTGTGGGAGAAGAAGGTTGGCAGGACCTTCGAGCGGGTTTACGTCCCCGAAGACGAAGTTTTGAAGCAGATTCAAGGTGTGTAGTCGTTTCAATTAGACACCAGTCCGGTGATTTAAATCGACTCGCTAACCATGCGCTCATTTCTTCAGAGGGGCCTTTCCAAATGACCATCATACTTGCGATCATGCACTCTGTTTTTGTCAAGGGGGATCACACCAACTTTGAAATCGATCCGTCACTCGGCGTGGAGGCTACTGCGCTCTTTCCCGATGTCAAATATACGACCGTCGATGAATACCTGAATCGCTTCCTCTGAGATGATGCCGCCAACGTCTTTCGACAGCCAATAAACACGCCATCTGATAGCATTGGCGTCATGAAGTTCCAAACATATGTGCAATGGTTATTTACGTACAAATATCTAAATTTCACCTTTTAAAATGCTTTTTCAGACCCATTGTGGATGCTATGTCGCGGTCATAAATTTATATCTATTTTAAAAATTTGTGTAACAGTTCCATCATTATTCGTTTCACATGAAAGCTCATCATTTTGGTTGCTGCAATGGCATTGTACGCGCTTGATCGTTGAAATGAGTTGGTTTGTACTAGGATGGCTCCAAGTATTCTGGATTGATGTCGTTTTGATTAATAGCAATCGAATACGTTTTCTTCTTCTTCTTCTTCTGTTTCCTCTGATCACTCACTCGTTCAGAAGTTTGGATGATCACTGATTTAGAAGCTGGATGAGTTGGAATATTTCGTACATTATTGGCTGGAGCTGTGGCTTGATACGAGCACTTTGCGATACTTACAAAAACAAGGGAATTGACAACTTATACTAGTGATACATGTGACCTAAGGGATGTCTCACGACCATGTCTTCAAGACTGACAACTTTCGAACAGTATAGCTATCAGAGTTGCCCTGGTTTACGTTGGTACTCTTTATTAGGTGGCTCGCTGATCATTTGTTTATAGTCACTTCCGTTTTGACGAATTTTTCGACTGATTTTTTCCTCATGTAGACATGCAAATGAAATTACAACTATCATAGTGCGGGGCTGTCGAGCCTTAACTTTACATCTGATATCTGAATTAAGCCCTTCAATAAATGTGTCAACTAGTTGTTGTTCAGATCATTCTATAGCCTGATTTGACCATCGTTCGAATCTGCCATGATATTTTAATACTGTAGAAGTCTGACGAATTTTAGTGAACTGTCTATCTTGTTGAAACTTACTAAAGTTCTCCAATATGTCTCTTTTGAATTTATTAAAGGTCTCTTACAACCGATTCTCAATTCTGATTTCCAATGCTTCAATTTGGGCATCAACTGAGTTGTCGGTAGCCATTTCTTGTTTCTGTTACTGTGTGGGGTGAGCATCACGGGGTGGAAGGCGACGGTGTTGGTGTAATCTGGTGGCAACCAGTGGTTGTGACAAAATACAAAGTGAGAGGGAGGCAACGATGGGATGCAGCTGCAACGGTTGCTTTCAATGCCGACAATGAAGAGGGAAGGAAAGGACAACGATTGTGGCAGCTGCGACGGTTGTTGCGGACACGGCTGCGGTGGTTGCTATCGATGCCGCTAGCAAAGAGGGGATGAAATAACGGCGGTTGTGGTTGTTGTGGCTACGAGCCAAGAGGAGGCAGCGAAGAGCGCCGGGGCTGAGATTGACGGTGCTTCCCTATTTCTATCACACCGCACGCTGGCTACAACGGCGGCGTTGGAGAGGGGGAAGTGATCGCACGGTTGTGGCGGTTGCGGTTGCGACCCAAGAGGAGGTAGTGAAGAGTGCCGGGGTTGAGATCGATGGTGTTGCCTTGTTTCTGTCACACCCCATGCTGGCTACAACGGTTTAGGAAGCAGTGACGGTTGCGGTAATAGAGAACAAGGCTGCGGAGTTTGCTGTCACAACTAGCAGCGAGAAGGGGAGGAACCGATAATTGTGGCGGTTGTGGTTGTGACCCAAGAGGAGGTAGCAAAGAGCGCCGAGGCTAAGATCGACAGTGCTGCCCTATTTCTGTCACACCGCACGCTGGTTGCGATAGTTGAGGAAGCAACGACAGCAATGGTCATTGGTAGTAGCGACGGTGGAGAGGGGGCAGTGATCGCGGGTCTGTGGCGACTGTGGTTGTGACCTAAGAGGAGGCAACGAAGAGCGCAGGGGTTGAGATCGGCAGTGCTGCTCTGTTTTTGTCAAATCGCAAGTTGGCTGCGAAGGTTGAGGAAGCAACAGCGACGATGGTCACTAGCAACAGTAGCGCAGAGTAGGGGAGGTTGCTGGAAGAGAGGGTAGTGATGGTGATGGGGTGTGTGGCCGCCGGTTGAAGAAGCGACGAAGGGGGGTGTGTGGTTGCCAATTAAAACAGCGGTTGAGGGGGTGCGCGGTTGCGTTCTTCTGCTGTGTTTTACTGTAAAATAAGGGTGATTGCGCTTGAGATAGCGAGGGGGAAGAGATCGCTAGTTGAGGGGGGACAAGAACGATGATGGGTCGCAACCGAGAAGTAAGGGAGTAGCGACGGAGGCGCATGGATCGGGAAGCAACGACGGCCCTTCTCGTACTATAACAACCAGTGGAATGATTGCACGATCGTGGATAGTTGCAGCAGTCGTGGACGATTGTGGATTTTGCGACAGCAACCGATGCTTGCGACAGAGGAAGCAAAGCTTTGTTTTGATCGTCGCAAGGAGGGAAAGGGGGGAAGAGCAGGGGAGAGATCGTTGGCCGGCGGCAACGACGATGATGGTCGCAGCCGAGGGCAGCGATGGTGATGGTGAAGCAACGACTTCAACTTTTCTCGCTTTCTTCTCTCTCTCTCTTTTTTTGGAATGATAACTGCGATAAATTTGCAATGAGAACGTCGAGAAAAGCCAAATGATAAGATCGTTTTATCATGAAAAAAATGAAAGAAATAGAGGAGGTGAAAGAAAAGAGGATAAATGAATACTTCAATGAGATCAACCTCCTAGATCGCTTCGAGAGGATCGACCTCCTAGGGTTTGCTAAATGATTGAAATAATTTTTTATTGATTATCAAAAATAAACAAATACAATCATATTTATAGAGTTCCAACTAGAACCCACAAGGATTTAGACTCTTAATAATAAATAAATATTAAATAAACTCTTATTTAATTTTTTTATACTAAACACAACTCAATAAATATTATTTAAAATTATGATCGTGCACACAAAGTTCTCTCTGTTGAAGAGGGATGCATTGACGAGAGAATTACAAACCCACTTCTTGCTAAAAGAACACTAAGTTCATCTTTCACCATACCTCTATAATTCAAGAATATATGAAATAGTTTTATGCACTAATGCTAAACATATAAGGTACGTTGAAGGTTAAAAAACTTTTCTGCTTTCTCGAGAGAAAACAAAGGCTCAATAGAAGATGCAATGACTCAGATTTATCTAAAAAGATGATGAGATAAAGTACTAACAAAAAAAGGAATCTCCAAGAGGTTCCAAAGAATAAAAGTACTCCTATATGACATAGAACTAGAAGGAACATCCCAAAATCCGACAAATATGTTTTGGGATGGTCAATGCCAAGAATCAATGTCATCATCAGATGGGCAACCACCTCAGATACAGAGAATGAATGTAGCTAAGCAAAGCAGCAAACTCCCTCAGGGCCCTAATAAAGTTCTTCCATCTACCGAAGAGTCGGTGAAAGTTAACAAGTGCTTGATAATTGCCTGCCTTTAGGTACGTTCCGATTGATTGCTTGCACGTCTTCCAGCACGTCGTGTGCGCGCCGTGCCGGGCATTTCGTCGAACAGCTGGAACGCCGGCTCAAAGTAGGGGGACGGCGGCCGACTTCATTGAGCCGGAGTCAACGTACTTTGCGACGGCGAGAGCTTTCGGAAGGCAACAAATCAGATGTGAACTTAAGGGCTTCGATGATGCCTGAGAGCCTCCGGTAACGGGCATCGTGTCGCACTGTTATGGTGCATGTTACTCGTTAGGACTAGAGTTTGCTCACCGTCCGTGAGAATAAGAAGTTGCAATTATGATGATTTCGTAACGATTTAATTTTCTTGGGGGCAGTTCATGCACCCACGGTGTGTAAGAGTCCCCGCTTGGTCTGCAGATCTTTGAATCCATAACAAGCCCGGCTGCAAGCGGGCCCATTAAGAAGCACGAGGTATGGAAACCGCATCATGTTCTTACCGCCGGCCACTGGGCACCTGGACGACCTCCAAAAAAATTAAATAGTTACAAAATCATTCGATTTTACGTTACTTTATTCCACCCACTAGTCATCAGACTCTTGTGTTGCCTATCCAGCCACCGTAACAGCGTGGAGTAAGCCGGTGCACACCGAACCCATCTCCCTCGGTTTCCTCTGCAGAGCTCTCGTCGACTTCTACCTCTGCCTTCGCCAACATTGGCCGCTTCGCCGTAGATCGGAACCTTCAACCTACAAGACAACCTTGTACACCATCAGGTCTGCAGGACACACGCTCTTCTCATAAGGTGTGCTTTTCATTTGATTCCATATCGATGCGTTTCAACAACTCATCATCCATGCTTGAAGACTGCAAGTCAAACTCGGAACCACCGGCGACCAAGCTCCTCATGCATCCTCATCCCCGTAGGCGGAGAAAGCAGTCATGTACGTGATGGAGTTGGCCTCGAACCCACATTCTATCCGTCTCCTAAATCAGCTACAAAGATTCCGACACCTGTCCAGCCTCATAGTCGCAACGCAGGATCGTGTTTGAGCTCGTCGAACATCTGGAGCCCTGACGCAAGCCGAAGTGACGACATCTCACGCAGTACGCGCCGACCAAAGAGCTTCTTTGCCAGGCCGGTGTGAACGAACTTGCCACAGTGAACGAAGAATGCGTTCTGCTCACCGTCCCGTGAGAATAAGATACCGCAAATTAGTCGATTTCGCAACGATTTAATTTTCTTGGAGACATTTTAGGCACCCAGTGGGAGGTGGTAAGCATACAGCGAGGTTTCCAGATCTCCAATGTGATGTCATTCAATCGGGGCCGGATCAAATCGGTCCGACCCAATTATATAAGAAAAAGCTCGACCGCCATCTGAGAACGGGTCGCAGGTTCTAACAGGCTGAGCCCATAACGAAGCAGAAGGTTTGGACACCGTTAGCGATCTTACTGCAAGCCTCCAGGTGCCTAAACTACCTCCAAAAAAACATAAATCTTGGCAAAACCATTGAATTATGTTATCTTATTCTGACGTCCGGTGATCAGACTCCAGCGACACAATTAAGCTTCATGCAACAGTGATAGCGCGGAGAAAGCCGGTTCACGGTGAACCCTTGTCGCTCGGCGGCCTACACGAGAAGAAACCCTCCTCTGCAGAGCTCTCGGCCGCTTCTGCCGCTCCTCCTTCCACCTCCTCCACCCTAGCCAAGTACTTTGCCGCCATTGGCTATTTCCACCCATGGGAGCCATAGGCCATGATTGCACGAGTCCGAGAGACGATATCCTTCACAGATAACTCGTCAAAAGGTTATCTTGCTTCTCCAATGGCTCCACAACTCGCATACATATGAACAAGAGATTACCATTGTGTAATTGCTCAGCTATCCTCAGAGAATTTCCGCCGCTCCGTCAACCTCCAAGCATCCAAATATGGCAGACGTGCCAACGATTGCAAGCTTCGTGAATCCTCCTTCCCGTATGCGAGCAAAGCACATCTTTTCATCTCCGAAAACAGCTACGGAAGATACCGACGCTAGTCCAGTGTTCCTACACGCATTTTTATCGGTCATTGCGTCGAGCGATCGAACGCCGACGCATGCAAAGCAAAGCATGGCAGTTCAGCGTCGAATACCGACCAAAGAGCTTTAAAGGATAAAGCAGAGAGAAACGAGGCTTCATCAGGTCGCCGTGAGCGAACTCGCAATGGTGGCGGTAGCTTTCGTAAGCCAACCGAATAAGATGTGGTTTCGGGAGCTTCGATGAAGCCCGACAATCCCGGCGATAACTCTCGAGTCTGCTCACCGTTTGTGAGAATAAGACTACGCAATTTGGACGATTTCGCAAGGATTTTGTTTTATTTTTTAGGCAGTTCATGCACCCAGTCGGAGACGGTAAGGATACCATCAGTCTCCAGATCATCAATGTCCAACGGCTCATTTGTACGGGAAAAAACCCGACATCAACCCCAAGCCGGACCGTGAGTTCAAACAAGCTGGGCCGATAAGGTCTCGAAACCTCTATGGATGGTTATTGCAAGCCACTGGGTACTTGAACTGCCTTCAAAAAAAAAATTAAATCTTGGCAAAATCATGACGGTGATCAGACTCTAGTATCGACTAATACAGTGAAGCTTCGTGCAACAGTACAGTGTGGAGAAAGCTCGTGGCATCCTCCTCTGCACTGTAGAGCTCTCACCCTGTTAATTTTGAGTCCCACTAACTTGAGCAGAAGCGATGAATATTGCGTGTATCATTTAGAATTATGCTATCGTTAATCTTGATTCTAAACAAGCTATTAGCTGTGACCTAAATCATGTGAGGTTAATCTTAAATAACTGGAACTCTATTGGTAGGCACAATAGTCGATAAGGACATTCTTTATAATATTATTAACTTTGAAGTGAAAGTATATTTACAAAGAAGAATACATTTACTTTACAACGCTTCTATTCTTAATGAATCTATAAATTACCCTCAATATGTTAGTTTGGTATTGTTAACAAAGTCTTGTTGCCTATTCAAATCTTTCATATTATATATACATATATATATGTATATATACACACGCATATATATATATATATATATATATACATATAATATATATATTTATTTTCACTTTTGGTTTACGATATCCAATAGAATATTGTAGTTCATATATATCAGATATAATTTACATTATTTTCTTGCAGGCTTAGAGAAATAGAAAAAACAAAACTATATAGAACGAGGATCAATAATTTTAGGTAATGTTGGATCTTTTTCTCTCTCTTCTGCGGCTAAGAACCCTAGAGGGGCACACTGTGGAGCACCAGAGTCTCAATGGACAGCCCAGGTCCAAAGGCGCAGAGGAATCCCCACTCGAGCCCGTCGCCGGTGGTTGTCCGCTCCTCGACCGTCGACCGCTTCCTGACGTCGTCCATGACGAAGAGAACGGTGGCGCCCATCATGTTCCCGTACTCGCTGAACACATGTCTCGAGGAGCGGAGCTTCCCCTGCTGGAGCGCCAGGTTGGCCTCGATGGCGTCCATGATCCCCCAGTTCCCCGGGTGCGAAACCCAGAAGACCTCGTTCCAGTCAGTGATGCCCAGGGCTTGAATGCCTCTTGGAGGCAGTTCTCTAGGTTGTTGGCGATGAGCATGGGAAGCTGGCGCATGAAATGGAAGGTGAGGCCGACCTGCTTGAGGTGCCCTCCCACGGCCATGTCGCTCTCCGGCACCGTCACTTGCGCAGCAGACATGATCTCGAAGATGGGCTTCTCGACGCCTTGGATTGGGTCCGCGCCGACGATGACCGCTGCTGCTCCGTCGGCAAACGCGGCCTGGCCTGCCAGGCTCTGGATGTCGCGCTCGTCCGGTCCTCGGAAGATGATGGTGTTGACCTCGCAGGCGACCAGGAGCACGCGGGCGTCCCTGTTGTTCTCCGCGATGTCCTTGGCGATGCGGAGCATCTGAGCACCCATGTGGCAGGCCTGGCTGTAGAGCATGATGCGGTTGACGGCCAGCGGGAGGCCGAGGAGCTTGACGAGGCGGTAGTCGGCGCCGGGCATGTCGATGCCGCTAGTGGAGCAGAAGAGCAAGTGGGTGATCTCCGACTTGTCGCGGCCCCACTCTTTGATGGCCTTGGCGGCGGCTTCCTTGGCGAGCCTCGGCACCTCTTCCACCACGATGTCCTGCCGCTCGTCGAAGGAGGTCCCCATGTAAGAGCACATCCCCGGTTTCTCCTGAGGATCTCCTCCGTGAGCAGCATGTAACGCCTCTTGATCATGGTCCTGTCACCTTCACACACAGAACAAGCAACACTCTTTCATTCCCTGTCATACTCTTCATAGAAGAAGAATCAGATGACTCACAGATACGCTGGAACTTCTGCTTGAGCTCCTTCATGTGCTCCGAGTCGGTCACCCGGAAGTAGAAGTCCGGGTAAGAGCTCTGCTCGTAGAGGTTGGGGGGATTGGCGGTGCCGATGGCCATGATGGTGGCCGGACCTTCAGATCTTGTGGTCTTGCGGGAGGCGTGGATGGCGGCCATTGTTGCGGGTCGTAGAAGAGTAAGGTTACAGGATCGCTAAGGGTGATCGAGTGGCGAGAGCACGTCCTTGGGCGGCTTATATAGCGTCTCCCTCTACCACCATGCTCCAGATCATGCTCTTTGGATCGTAGAAGAGACGGCAAAGTCGCATCATAAGAAGAGATTGCATCGAACTCACCTACCATCGACCGGTTAATCGATAGATAGAACCCCAGTCTGGTACGGCTTTGATCGATCGACCTGATGCAATGCAACACACTCCCAAGTGCCGTTGGTCATCCACTACTTCGGCTTGTCTTTATTAAGCGAGACCGATTCCCTCAACTGCAGCCTGATGCTGACCAGCACACATGACGTATTGGAATTTTGCGCAGCGCAAGGGTTGTTGGAGTCGAGAGCTTCACCAAACTCGGGTCACCAACTGCCTCTGCCACCTACTGCGTCACAAGCACATCCAAAGCGGAACAAAATGTCGGCCTGCTTGTGAAGAAGCTATTTATACGTTGAGGAGCAACTTGGTTGAAAAATCTCTAAAAAGATGTGGATATCAAAAAAATCATAGAGGAGCGACTGCAGAGAAGAATAGACAAGTTTCAAAACCAAAACTCATAGATTATCAAGAGTCTTTTTAACTCTACCTCATGTCTTCTTCTAATTAAAAATAAATAGAATCTCCTATCTGACGAAGACTTTTAAACCAAAATCATATTTAATTTAATATTTCAGATTCTCATGTATAAAACGTCAAATATATTCACTTTTTTTTTTTTTTGAAGAAAAACGTGATGGAAAGAAACCCGCTAATGATGATTGAGAATGTAGACTTTCTTAAGTAGTTCGACACCAGAAGAAACCGGAACGTTTAGCCTAAAAAAAAACGAACGGGGAATAGATGCATATCCTCACCGATTGCCTCTTCCAATTTACGCACTAAAAAACTCAGCGTTACATGTTTGTGTTATAAGGTCAATGCTTGCAATTATCTGGCATTGAAATTCTAAATTATAACATTACCAAAATAATTTCCTCTCGCATCAGATCAAATAGTCAAACTCGCACAAGTTTAATAGAATAAAAATTTGTCGCCGTGCCTTGCTATTGGTGGATGCACACGTCAAGGAACTACAGAAAGGACTTCTTCCGTCAACATGACGGGATGGTTAGAGGAAAACAAATACTAATTGTGCTAATAATCATACATGATGTGCAAATACTATTCCTTGATAACCTATATGATGTGCATAAATGTAATTAGAAACCAGTTATCTTTTAGAAAGATTGCAGAAACATTCCAATAACCTCTCGTAAACATATGAAAAAAATAGCATTCCAAGAATTTTATTGACTATATATAAATATATTTAAAGTAAAAAAAAATTGCCATGCTCTCTTTGGAGGCCATCGGCTCGAGTAAAATAAGAAAAATCAAAATGCGTGGGAATACTCTTCAGATATTTCTCATAAGAAATTAAAACCAAGCTACGTTGACTAAGTAATAAACTGCTGGTGAAATAAACCACATTCATCAGCTCTTCAGGTTGGTTGTCTAATGGCCAGCCAAGTAAGCCCATAAGCCTTGAGAAAAGCCGCTAGCCTATTTGCCAATCGAATAATTAGCTCGATCAGGTCCCTTTTGGTCCTCGGTTCATCTGGATTTTGATGATATTACCTCGTAGAACATCGACATCAAGTTGCTAACGAAAGCTGAAAAAAGAACCGGATGACTTTATCTCGATGTTTCACGATGGCCAAGTATGTATGATGTTCTCTCCTTCGGCTTCTGAATGGTCTGCACAAAATGAGAGTATGTGAGTGGGAACTCTGTGGCGGTTAAGAAAACAGCCATCCAACCTTTGAACTTATTAAAACATCTCACCAAGTAGTAGGATAATAGTCATATTTCATCCTAATATCAGATGTACTAAATAGTGCAATTTGATATATGAGATATCTGTCTAGGCGAAGATCACAGCAATGTAGGAATTTTTAGTACAATTTACAAATAAAAGCAGTATACAGTAAAAACATTGCCGAAACTCATAAAGAAATATCGAACTTTGTTCTGTTAGATACAGCTTAGGAATAACCAAATGCAAAACACAACTCTTTCAATTCTTTATTTTATGAATTTCTTAAGTTAATACTCGTAAAATTCAATGAAACATAATTTGGCAGATTTCATGGTCATTGAACAGTAGTACTAATCAAAACTGAAACAGAAGACCATAATCCTTATAGTACAAATCAGAATTACCTAAAGCCTGGGATTCGGTACACACGGAGAAGGAGCTATTATCCACATGATTCTCATTAATCCATTTTTGCAACACGAGAATCTTGGAGCTGACATGTGCACTAAACATTTCTGCCTGATTTGGCAAAGAAGATGCTTCGGTTTGTGATGCCTTTGCAATTTCACCCACAGCCTAGACACAAGTATATTAACAATCAGCAAGCTCAAAATACAAATAAGAAAATCTGCTTGTGACACCTTCAAACTTTAGAATTAAGAATGAAATAATAGAACAAGGTAAAACAAGAAAGAAGAATATAATAATAGAACAAGATAAAACAAAAAAGATTTTTTTTCCTCCAAGCAAAAAAGATTTATGATCATTATACTAAACATACAACAAAAAGAAAACAGATACAAGAAGAGTTAATCACAATTCTAAATACTTTGGAATGCGAATCATATTTCTTCTTGACATAACAAGGGATAGCATGATATACATTATACAGGTCCACTAAATTTTAGCACCATATTGGTCAAATAATAAAAGAAAAATCTTTTTGTGTACTTGTCAAAGCTGATCAAATGAAAAATTGGACAAAACCAAAAGAGGGAAGAGGAAAAAGGAGGTACCTCTGCCATCTTTTTTCCAATTCTCATTGCCACAATGGGAAAAGGATGAGTCAAGGTCTTCCTTTGTCCTTCCTCTTTTTCTTCTTCCTTTTTTCACCACCTTAGAGGAGGTCAATTGCAAGGAGCAAAAACTCACAACTAAACTTTGATGGAAGTTTTGGGCTATTTTTAAAGTGAAGCTTGATTCAGACAATTAAAGATCCAGCGTGTGTGGTCGTCTAGGACCACAGCAGCCTAATTAGTAATGTAGATCCTAATTTAGACTAAATTGGCAACAACCTGGGAGGTTTGTTTTGGTTTGGATCAACAGGGGGCAATCAAAAGAGTCCTTACTCGACCAGCATGTATAGTCCATATTGAGTCACATGCCACAAAATTTTTAACCTTGATATGACATACATAAAAAAGACCTAGAAATTGCATAAGGTCGGTTGAGTCAAAGGATATTAGTCAGCACATAGGACAATATCGAGGCACAGGAAGACCAACAAAGAGTTGTTTAGACATTAATTAAAGCAACATAGCAACATCCTTTGAGTAACGATTGTCATCACAAGGCATAGGATGCAAACACAAGTGGCCAAGCAAGAGTTCGGCACAATGATGTGTCAATTTAAAGTAAAGCAATGGTTTAGATAGGCATGCATTTTGAGCAAGGGAGGCTTGAGCATACACTATGATCAGGTGATGCACTTCGGTGAAGTGTCACTTGGGTGCTCACTTTAACCTAGGTGTCGGGCACCTCGGGTGAGCGCTGATTGAGCAAAGCAAACAGCGAAACAAGATGATCATGTTTAGTTCGGTTGAACGATAGCTAAGTCGATTGAACCAACTAAGCTAAATAGTGTTACTAAAGCTATGCACGCAACCCTCCTATTTTCATAAACTATTGAATTGATTTTGATGATGAACAATTCAAAGTTGTGATCTAACATGCATGGATTTTAAGATCCCTCCCAGAAGAATCTTGGGAGCAAAATTGGTCACATGCGCAAAGGTTCGTGTACAAAGACTAAAGAAGATTTTAAGTCAACAATTTTTCAAGAGAGGACAATTCAAAGGGAAGAAGAACCAATAACATCGGACAACATGTTGCTTGTAATAATGACTAGATAAAATATAGAGGTTAAATGGTTTTTTTCATTAGGGGCCCGCATTGGGCTGATTAGGAGATTTTGGGCTAAGATGATGGAAAGCGGTGACTTGGAGCCATGTTAGGTGGTGGCACCACTAGACATCTAAAGAACACTTTGAGGAGATATTTGGAACATTTGGTGGTGAGTACCCGTCATGGTACTACTAGAATGAATGCCCTAGTGTAGTGACCTTCTGAAGAACAAGAAGGATTTGAATGTCGATGGTGACAATGAGGACAGCACCTTGAATCACAGTGTTTAAATGAATCTATAAACAATAAGTTCAGGATTTTAAGGTTGTAACTTTTAAAGTGTAGAAAACTTAAGTTAGTCCTAAAATGTGTGAGAAAGAGATGAGAGGTTAATCTTTGTCAAGTTCAATTGAAAAACTAAAAGAAGAATTAAAGAAGGCTACTAAGTTGGAGCCACTTGATGGGGACATTCATGAACCAAGAAGCCAATGTTTCTAAGAGTTCAAACAGAATGTCAAGAGCGGAAATGGGCTTGCCGGTCTGTCCGGCGGTTTCGGATAATGAGGTACGAAAGAGAATTAACCTTTTGACTACTAAGTTGTTGATGGGGAGGCTTATTCTTACTTTGAATTTACATGATCCTTTCAGTTGTTTGAAATAGTTGGTAGGATTTTTCTTTGCTTTTTCCTTTCTAATAATTTTTGAAAAATTAAAAATATGAATGATGCATGATTTGCGGCCAGGACCGTAGTCGTGCCGTCCTCGCTTGTCAACCTCCTCATCGAATAAGCAGAGTTTCGGGATCAATAATGGAATGTTGTCTTCTCTGTATCTTAATGCTCCTTTTATTGCTTTTCATGATGCTTAAAACAACCTTAAAGAAGATTTTATATCATGCATGAGCTTTTGGAAGTAATAAAGTGTCATATTGTGATGATGAAACTTATTTTTGAATTTATAAATAGATGCATAATTTTGGTAAAAATTTGAACATGGCTTTGATAATGATTTTGAATTTATATGAATTTACTGTACTACCCTTTTTCTCTCTCTAAACATGCTCTGTAACCACCGGTAAATAAACGACCCTCCTGCCCATAAAATCTTGGAGGCCATGGGAGAGTGGAAAAGAACATAAAAATTTAAATGTGTTATCATGATGTTTTAGGCCGTTTTGATGTGTTTAGTCTTGAGGTGAGTTTATGACTAAACTTATATTTTGTTAATACATGTTTTCATAAAAAGATTTGAATATGCTCACATGAAAACAATTGTATGAAATGAAAATGCATTTTCCATGCTATTGAGATAAATGGATTCATGAATCGTGTAAATTTCTTAAAAATAATATGATGAAATTTTACACACAAGATTTGTGGAATATTCCCGCCCATCATGTTCTCATTTTCAGTGGTCTAATAATTTCTCTTGAAACTTGCTTTTTGGACCTATAAAAAAAAACATGAGTATACTCATACGAAGGATCAAATCACTTTAAATGAAACACATAAAAATAAGAAAATGCACTATCATGATATTTTATGTGTGATGCATTTGATCTTGATGGGTTTAATGACAAATTTGTACAATGATGGCTTCCGAATAAATATTTGAATATACCTTATGAAATCATCATTGATAATGATAAAATAAAAATATTAAAAGTTTGTTGTCATGCTTGATGATTTTATCATGAGAATTTAAAGGTGTTATATCTTGATGACAAACTCATGTTTTGGTTTTAAATTTGATACTTAAAATGAAACTCATTATCATGATATATTGAAACTCATGTCTTGAAATAATGTGTTACATTTTTGTCTTGATGATGCCTTATGAGATTTTGCTTTTACATCTTGAACTTTCATGCTTATCTTGGTATATAAAGACAAAGGCATATTTAGATGAAAAGAATTACTTGAAAAGAGAATTTTCCAAATGAAATATAACTTATCTCTTGTTTCGCGAAACTATGTTTTTGAATTACTTTTATGAGATCATCATCTTGATAACTTGAGTTTTTATCTCTACACTCTCCCATGATTCTCCCATATTGTTGAAGAAAAATCCAAATGAATCATAAATTATTTTCTCTTAACTTATTGATACTTAACTTGAGAAAATATGTTTTGAAGATTGAAACATTGCATGTATAATTTGATTTTTCTCCTATGTTTCAATACACATGACTTAATGATTGAAATATTAATGCAAACACTTAAAATATCACTTGTCATGATTTGAATATTGATTTAAAAGAAATTTTGCTCAACTTGATATTTTTTATGAATTTGAATAAGACTTATTAAATATTCTTGATTCATCTCTTGATCTCTTGAAATCATAACCTTGAATTTTTGACTTGAGATATTTTTGGGAATCAAAATATTCTCCTTTATGATTGATTCTTTTTATCATTTACCAAAGAGGAAAACAATTCAAGTTTATGTCATTTGTGAATCTCACAAACTATGTTAATGATTTTGATGATTCGAACTTGAATGAGCTTTATCATAATCCAAGTCTTGATATTTTGATATTTGATACTTGGAATTCTTATACATGAATCAAGTTACTCTTTGTGCTATATCTTTTTAAATGAATCATAAGCTTTGATGTCATATATTTCATGATATAGAAATGATAAGATTTCTTTGCCTTGTGTGGTAAATTGAACATTTGACATAAATGAAATTTGCTTTATGATGAATCATGAATGATGTCTTTTGGTGTTGATCCTTATTGATATTTCATATTGATATCTTTCATGAATTCTTTGCATCTATGTTTTGTATGCATCATAAAAAAATTAAAATATTGATTGATGCTAAATTATTTCATTAAAATATTATTCATCCTTTCTTTTCGTTAGTGACAAAGGGGGAATTAGCTTGCTAGCTTATGTATCACAAGTGAAGGTGACAAACATAGCTAGCTAGAACTTGCAAAAGGCAAAACTTGTACTTCTCAAAATGAGAAGAAAGAAATTGTAAAGTTGCATTATTTTTTAACTCATGAGCTTGCATGTTTAAAATGTTATAAATTTTACAAAAATTACTAGCTCATTGCAAACAAAAAGTTGATGGCTTGCAAAAGGGAAACTTAGTTATAAAAGAGAAAAATTGAAAGGAAGCTAACTTGCGTGTCGCAAGGTATGTTAGCTTGCTTATCATTATTGATTGCTTGCTTATCATCTTTTTCTCTCATATTATGATTTTTGACTCCCTTGAATTTATGACTTAATATGTTGAAATTCATGTTGTAAATTTGTTATTTTGTCATGATCAAAGCATTGACTATTAGTACTCCATTTTTTTTTGACAAAAACAAAGGGGGAGAAGATTTATTGCTAGCTTATGCATCGCAAAGAAAAATTTTGGTAGCTAGAATATTCAAAGGAAGCAAAGAATGTGTAAATTTGCCATGATGAATCTCAAGAAGCAAGTGAAAAAAAATTTGCCATCATTGTCCATCCTTAAAAAACTTGCTATGATTGAATAGTATGATTAGATGTTGTATTGCAAAGCTATGCTTAAATGTGGTATGATGTGATTAATTGCTAGTGTGTTTTCAAATTTACATATTCTTGAAAACTAGCTATGATGTTACTTCTTTTGGTTGATGACATTGGGGGAGAAGTAGATTGATGACTTCATGCAATGTAATGATGCTTGAATATTTTATATATTTGCATGATGAATTTATATTTCTCACTACATGAATGATACATGTTACTTGGATTTGGGATAATCCAAGGGTTCTATCAATGGCATATTGATAGGGGGAGTTTGTATTAAACTCCGGGGAGTTATGGTTAACTCCGTCAGTCATCAATTAGTTGTCATCATAAAAAAGGAGAGATTGTTGAATCTCAGATTTTGATAATGAAACTAATTTAGTATGTTTTGTTGTTTAACTGTATGTTGAGTTACGCAGGTCTACTATCGATCAGGATTAGACAGTTGACGTTGGAGGAATTGACGTTGCGCCGGAGGTGATCACGTTAGGATATTGGATGTCGAGCCGGAGGTTCGGTCGACTATCGGCAGGAGGCTTCGGACGTCGGGCATCGGGCCAAGAAGTGCGGAGTTGCACCATGGATATCGGGGTTGCGGAGGTCAACCGCCGATTGGGCAACGGACCGCAAGAGAGGACGATGTGCCGAAGGATCGGATGAAGTACCGACCAATGACGTGCCGGGCAACTGAATATCAATTCGCGTTGTAATAACTATCTAGATCGAAGTAGAGTGTTTGGTGTTTGTTTGTGCATGAGTAACTACGATAAGGATGAAGACGTAAAGCGAAACAAAGGGCTAAAGTCAAGTGTGATGGATCATTGGGAGTTCGAGTGTTTGATGAAAGTCCAAAGACTCATTGGGAGTGCTGTCGGAACCGGCCGAGAACGAGTAGGGAGCTTGCCGAAGGGTTTTCGGAAGTTCGCCGGAAGGTTCATCGGAAGTTCGCGGAGCTTGCCAAAGCAGATCGGAGGAACTCGCCAAAATCATCGTGGAGTCCGAGATCTTGCCGGGAGTCCGCAGGATGGTTTCTGAGGGATCGTCGGAAGACCGCCGGAAGTTCGCCGGAAGAAGACTTGACTTGTGGACTTTGTAATAGCTTAGGAATGTCTTTAAATTCGTAGTTAGCATATTAATTTGGATTAGGATTAGGTGTTAATCCTTTAACCCAAGTATGGGCCCATTGGGCCTTGTTTGGGGTCGGTTTGGGTCGAGGTTTCGGCCCAAACCAGAAGTTGATATGTGCTGGGCGGTGGTACCGCCCAGCAGCAGCTATGTGCTGGGCAGTAGCACCGCCCAACAGCCAGCGGGCCAGCGGTAGCACCGCCTGGTTGGGGCGGTAGTACCACCCCTGCTGTGTCTGTCTGCCAGATCGACAGCAATAGCATCTTGCTTTGGCGGTAGCACCGCCTCAAAGACGGGAACTCCAATTTGATTTCAAATTTGGAGCCCAAATTTGAATCCATTTTGGATCTATAAATACCCCTCCTTTCTTAGTTGAAAGAGAACCCTTGGAGAGTTAGATTTTAAAAATAAGTCTTGAGAAAGTCTTGTTCTTCATTTGCTTAAGTGTTAACCTCATTTCCTTCTCTTAATGAAAACTTGTAAGAGTGTGAATCTCTTGTAAAAGGGTTTTAAGAGGGGTATTTGGTCCTTCCCCTATAAAAGGATTTGCTAGTGGAAGTTGGGAGCCTCATCGGAGAAGGCTTCGGAAGTGGATATAGGTCGGATGATCGAACCACTATAAAAATCTGGTTTGCATTTACGTTCTTGCTATTTACTTTGCTACAAACCTTTTCCACTTACTGTCTTATTTACTCAACTTTATCTTCATCTTATTACGTACGCTTTAAAGTTAAAACGTAATCTTTCCGGGTTCAAACGAAACGTTGCATTCATTCATACGAAGTTTCCGAACTTGTTTTAATCGCTGAAAAATTTATCGTTCTTTACCGCTGCACTAATTCACCCCCCCTCTTAGTGCCGCTCGATCCCTAACCGAAAAAACTTTTCTGCTTTCTTGAGAGAAAATAAAGGCTCAATAGAAGATGCAATGACTCAGATTTATCTAAAAAGATGATGAGATAAAGTACTAATAAAAAAAAGAATCTCCAAGAGGTTCCAAAGAATAAAAGTACTCTTATATGACATAGAACTAGAAGGAACATCCCAAAATCCGACAAATATGTTTTGGGATGGTCAATACCAAAAATCAATGTCATCATCAGATGGGCAACCACCTCCGATACAGAGAATGAATGTAGCTAAGCAAAGTAGTAAACTCCCTCAGGGCCCTAATAAAGTTCTTCCATCAACTGAAGAGTCGGTGAAAGTTAACAAGTGCTTGATAATTGCCTCGCCTTTAGGTACGCTCCGATTGATTGCTTGCACGCGTCTTCCAAAGACGTCGTGCGCGCCGTGCCGAGCATTTCGTCGAACAGCTGGAACGCCGGCTCAAAGTAGGGGGACGGCGGCCGACTTCGTTGAGCCGGAGTCAACGTACTTTGCGACGGCGAGAGCTTTCGGAAGGCAACAAATCAGATGTGAACTTAAGGGCTTCTTCGATGATGCCTGAGAGCCTCCGGTAACGGGCATCGTGTCGCACTGTTATGGTGCATGTTACTCGTTAGTACTAGAGTTTGCTCACCGTCGGTGAGAATAAGAAGTTGCAATTATGATGATTTCGTAACGATTTAATTTTCTTGGGGGCAGTTCATGCACCTAGCGGGTGGCGGTCAGAGTCCCTGTCGGTCTGCAGATCTTTGAATCCATAACAAGCCCGGCCGCAAGCGGGCCCATTAAGAAGCACGAGGTATGGAAACCGCATCGTGTTCTTACCGCCAGCCACCGGGCACTCGAACGACCTCCAAAAATATTAAATATTTACAAAATCGTTTGATTTTACGATACTTCATTCTACCCAGTGGTCATCAGACTCTTGTGTTGCCTATCCAGCCACCGTAACAGCGTGGAGTAAGCCGGTGCACGCCGAACCCATCTCCCTCGGTTTCCTCTGCAGAGCTCTCGTCGACTTCTACCTCTGCCTTCGCCAACATTGGCCGCTTCGTCGTAGATTGGAACCTTCTCACAAGGTGTGCTTTTCATTTGATTCCATATCGATGCGTTTCAACAACTCATCATCCATGCTTGAAGACTGCAAGTCAAACTCGGAACCACCGGCGACCAAGCTCCTCATGCATCCTCATCCCCGTAGGCGGAGAAAGCAGTCATGTACGTGATGGAGATGGCCTCGAACCCACATTCTATCCGTCTCCTAAATCAGCTATAGAGCTTTCGACGCCTGTCCAGCCTCATAGTCACAACGCATGATCGTGTTTGAGCTCGTCGAACATCCGGAGCCCTGACGCAAGCCGAAGTGACGACATCTCATGCAGCACGCACCGACCAAAGAGCTTCTTTGCCATGCCGGTGTGAACGAACTTGCCACAGCGAACGAAGAATGCGTTCTGCTCACCGTCTCGTGAGAATAAGATACCGCAAATTAGTCGATTTCGTAACGATTTAATTTTCATGGAGACATTTCAGGCACTCAGTGGGAGGCGGTAAGCATATAGCGAGGTTTCCAGATCTCCGACGTGACGTTATTCAATCGGGGCCGGATCAAATAGGTCCGACCCAATTGCATAAGAAAAAGCCCGACCGCCATCCAAGAACGGGCCGCAGATTCTAACAGGCCGAGCCCGTAACGAAGCAGAAGGTCAGGACACCGTTAGCGATCTTACTGCAAGCCTCCCGGTGCCTAAACTACCTTCAAAAAAACATAAATCTTGGCAAAACCATTGAATTACGTTATCTTATTCTGACGTCCGGTGATCAGACTCCAGCGACACAATGCTCGGCAGCCTACACGAGGAGAAACCCTCCTCTGCAGAGCTCTCGGTCGCTTCTACCTCTCCTCCTTCCACCTCCACCCTAGCCAAGTACTTTGCCGCCATTGGCTATTTCCACCCATGGGAGCCATAGGCCATGATTGCAGGAGTCCGGGAGACGATATCCTTCACATATAACTCGATTGAAAAGGTTATCTTGCTTCTCCAATGGCTCCACAACTCGCATACATATGAACAAGAGATTACCATTGTGTAATTGCTCAGCTATCCTCAGAGAATTTCCGCCGCTCCGTCAACCTCCAAGCATCTAAATATGGTAGACGTGCCAACGATTGCGAGCTTCGTGAATCCTCCTTCCCGTACGCGAACAAAGCACATCTTTTCATCTCCGAAAACAACTACGGAAGATACCGACGCTAGTCCAATGTTCCTACACGCATTGAACGTACCGGTCATTGCGTCAAACAACCGCAACGCCGACACATGCAAAGCAAAGCATGGCGGTTCACGTCGAATGCGCTGACCAAAGAGCTTCAAAGGACGAAGGCAGGAGAGAAACCAGGCTTCATCGGGCCGCCGTGAGCGAACTCGCAATGGTGGCGATAGCTTTCGTAAGCCAACCGAATAAGATGTGGTTTCGGGAGCTTCGATGAAGCCTGACAATCCCGGCGATAACTCTCGAGTCTGCTCACGTTTGTGAGAATAAGACGACGCAATTTGGACGATTTCGCAAGGATTTTTTTTTTTTGAGACAGTTCATGCACCCAGTCGGAGGCGGTAAGGATACCATCAGTCTCCGGATCATCAACGTACAACGGCCCATTTGTACGGGAAAAAATCCGACCTCGACCCCAAGCTGGGCCGTGAGTTCAAACAAGCTGGGCCGATAAGGTCTCGAAACCTCTATGGATGGTTATCGCAAGCCACTGGGCACTTGAACTGCCTCCAAAAGAAAATTAAATCTTGGCAAAATCATCACGGTGTTCAGACTCTAGTACCGACTAACACAGTGAAGCTTCGTGCAACAGTAACAGTGTGGAGAAAGCTCGTGGCATTCTCCTCTGCACTGTAGAGCTCTCACCCTGTTAATTTTGAGTCCCACTAACTTGAGCAGAGGCGATGAATATTGCGTGTATCACTTACAATTATGCTATTGTTAATCTTGATTCTAAACAAGCTATTAGCTGTGACCTAAATCATGTGAGGTTAATCTTAAATAACTGGAGCTCTATTGGTAGGCACAATAGTCGATATGGACATTCTTTATTATATTATTAACTTTGAAGTGAAAGTATATTTACAAAGAAGAATACATTTACTTTACAACGCTTCTATTCTGAATGAATCTATAAATTACCCTCAATATGTTAGTTTGGTATTGTTAACAAAGTCTTGTTGCCTATTCAAATCTTTCATATTATATATACATATAATATATATGTATATATATACACATATATATATATATATATATATATATATAATATTTATTTTCACTTTTGGTTTACGATATCCAATAGAATATTGTAGTTCATATATATCAGATATAATTTACATTATTTTCTTGCAGGCTTAGAAATAAAAAAACAAAACTATATAGAACGAGGATCAATAATTTTAGGTAATGTTGGATCTTTTCTCTCTCTTCTGCGGCTAAGAACCCTAGAGGGGCACACTGTGGAGCACCAGAGTCTCAATGGACAGCCCAGGTCCAAAGGCGCAGAGGAATCCCCACTCGAGCCGTCGCCGGTGGTTGTCCGCTCCTCGACCGTCGACCGCTTCCTGACGTCGTCCATGACGAAGAGAACGGTGGCGCCCATCATGTTCCCGTACTCGCTGAACACATGTCTCGAGGAGCGGAGCTTCCCCTGCTGGAGCGCCAGCTTGGCCTCGATGGCGTCCATGATCCCCCAGTTCCCCGGGTGCGAAACCCAGAAGACCTCGTTCCAGTCAGTGATGCCCAGGGGCTTGAATGCCTCTTGGAGGCAGTTCTCTAGGTTGTTGGCGATGAGCATGGGAAGCTGGCGCATGAAATGGAAGGTGAGGCCGACCTGCTTGAGGAGCCCTCCCACGGCCATGTCGCTCTCCGGCAGCAGACATGATCTCGAAGATGGACTTCTCGACGCCTTGGATTGGATCCGCGCCGACGATGACCGCTGCTGCTTCATCGGCAAACGCGGCCTGGCATGCCAGGCTCTGGATGTCGCGCTCGTCCGGTCCTCGGAAGATGATGGTGTTGACCTCGCAGGCGACCAGGAGCACGCGGGCGTCCCTGTTGTTCTCCGCGATGTCCTTGGCGATGCGGAGCATCTGAGCACCCATGTGGCAGGCCTGGCTGTAGAGCATGATGCGGTTGACGGCCAGCGGGAGGCCGAGGAGCTTGACGAGGCGGTAGTCGGCGCCGGGCATGTCGATGCCGCTATGGAGCAGAAGAGCAAGTGGGTGATCTCCGACTTGTCGCGGCCCCACTCTTTGATGGCCTTGGCGGCGGCTTCCTTGGCGAGCCTCGGCACCTCTTCCACCACGATGTCCTGCCGCTCGTCGAAGGAGGTCCCCATGTAAGAGCACATCCCCGGTTTCTCCCTGAGGATCTCCTCCGTGAGCAGCATGTAACGCCGCTTGATCATGGTCCTGTCACCTTCACACACAGAACAAGCAACACTCTTTCATTCCCTGTCATACTCTTTATAGAAGAAGAATCAGATGACTCACAGATACGCTGGAACTTCTGCTTGAGCTCCCGCATGTGCTCCGAGTCGGTCACCCGGAAGTAGAAGTCCGCGTAAGAGCTCTGCTCGTAGAGGTTGGGGGGATTGGCGGTGCCGATGGCCATGATGGTGGCCGGACCTTCAGATCTTGTGGTCTTGCGGGAGGCGTGGATGGCGGCCATTGTTGCGGGTCGTAGAAGAGTAAGGTTACAGGATCGCTAAGGGTGATCGAGTGGCGAGAGCACGTCCTTGGGCGGCTTATATAGCGTCTCCCTCTACCACCATGCTCCAGATCATGCTCTTTGGATCGTAGAAGAGACGGCAAAGTCGCATCATAAGAAGAGATTGCATCGAACTCACCTACCATCGACCGGTTAATCGATAGATAGAACCCCAGTCTGGTACGGCTTTGATCGATCGACCTGATGCAATTCAACACACTCCCAAGTGCCGTTGGTCATCCACCACTTCGGCTTGTCTTTATTAAGCGAGACCGATTCCCTCAACTGCTGCCTGATGCTGACCAGCGCAAGGGTTGTTGGAGTTGAGAGCTTCACCAACTGCCTCTGCCACCTACTGCGTCACAAGTATATCCAAAGCGGAACAAAATGTCGGCCTGCTTGTGAAGCTATTTATACGTTGAGGAGCAACTTGGTTGAAAAATCTCTAAAGAGATGTGGATATCAAAAAAATCATAGAGGAGCGACTGCAGAGAAGAATAGACAAGTTTCAAAACCAAAACTCAAATGATAACTCAATAGATTATCTGACTCTTTTTAACTCTACCTCATGTCTTCTTCTAATTAAAAATAAATAGAATCTCCTATCTGACGAAGACTTTTAAACCAAAATCATATTTAATTTAATATTTCAGATTCTCATGTATAAAACGTCAAATATATTCACTTTTTTTTTTTTTTGAAGAAAAACGTGAGAATGCAGACTTTCTTAAGTGGTTCGACACCAGAAGAAACCGGAACGTTTAGCCTAAAAAAAAAGGAACGGGGAATAGATGCATATCCTCACCGATGGCCTCTTCCAATTTACGCACTAAAAAAGTCAGCGTCACATGTTTATGTTATACGGTCAATGCTTGCAATTATCTGGCATTGAAATTCTAAATTATAACATTACCAAAATAATTTCCTCTCGCATCAGATCAAATAGTCAAACTCGCACAAGTTTAATAGAATAAAATTTGTCGCCGTGCCTTGCTATTGGTGGATGCACACGTCAAGGAACTACAGAAAGGACTTCTTCCGTCAACATGACGGGATGGTTAGAGGAAAACAAATACTAATTGTGCTAATAATCATACATGATGTGCAAATACTATTCCTTGATAACCTATATGATGTGCATAAATGTAATTAGAAACCAGTTATCTTTTAGAAAGATTGCAGAAACATTCCAATAACCTCTCGTAAACATATGAAAAAAATAGCATTCCAAGAATTTTATTGACTATATATAAATATATTTAAAGTAAAAAAAATTGCCATGCTCTCTTTGGAGGCCATCGGCTCGAGTAAAATAAGAAAAATCAAAATGCGTGGGAATACTCTTCAGATATTTCTCATAAGAAATTAAAAACCAAGCTACGTTGACTAAGTAATAAACTGCTGGTGAAATAAACCACATTCATCAGCTCTTCAGGTTGGTTGTCTAATGGCCAGCCAAGTAAGCCCATAAGCCTTGAGAAAAGCCGCTAGCCTATTTGCCAATCGAATAATTAGCTCGATCAGGTCCCTTTTGGTCCTCGGTTCATCTGGATTTTGATGATATTACCTCGTAGAACATCGACATCAAGTTGCTAACGAAAGCTGAAAAAAGAACCGGATGACTTTATCTCGATGTTTCACGATGGCCAAGTATGTATGATGTTCTCTCCTTCGGCTTCTGAATGGTCTGCACAAAATGAGAGTATGTGAGTGGGAACTCTGTGGCGGTTAAGAAAACAGCCATCCAACCTTTGAACTTATTAAAACATCTCACCAAGTAGTAGGATAATAGTCATATTTCATCCTAATATCAGATGTACTAAATAGTGCAATTTGATATATGAGATATCTGTCTAGGCGAAGATCACAGCAATGTAGGAATTTTTAGTACAATTTACAAATAAAAGCAGTATACAGTAAAAACATTGCCGAAACTCATAAAGAAATATCGAACTTTGTTCTGTTAGATACAGCTTAGGAATAACCAAATGCAAAACACAACTCTTTCAATTCTTTATTTTATGAATTTCTTAAGTTAATACTCGTAAAATTCAATGAAACATAATTTGGCAGATTTCATGGTCATTGAACAGTAGTACTAATCAAAACTGAAACAGAAGACCATAATCCTTATAGTACAAATCAGAATTACCTAAAGCCTGGGATTCGGTACACACGGAGAAGGAGCTATTATCCACATGATTCTCATTAATCCATTTTTGCAACACGAGAATCTTGGAGCTGACATGTGCACTAAACATTTCTGCCTGATTTGGCAAAGAAGATGCTTCGGTTTGTGATGCCTTTGCAATTTCACCCACAGCCTAGACACAAGTATATTAACAATCAGCAAGCTCAAAATACAAATAAGAAAATCTGCTTGTGACACCTTCAAACTTTAGAATTAAGAATGAAATAATAGAACAAGGTAAAACAAGAAAGAAGAATATAATAATAGAACAAGATAAAACAAAAAAGATTTTTTTTCCTCCAAGCAAAAAAGATTTATGATCATTATACTAAACATACAACAAAAAGAAAACAGATACAAGAAGAGTTAATCACAATTCTAAATACTTTGGAATGCGAATCATATTTCTTCTTGACATAACAAGGGATAGCATGATATACATTATACAGGTCCACTAAATTTTAGCACCATATTGGTCAAATAATAAAAGAAAAATCTTTTTTGTGTACTTGTCAAAGCTGATCAAATGAAAAAATTGGACAAAACCAAAAAGAGGGAAGAGGAAAAAAAGGAGGTACCTCTGCCATCTTTTTTCCAATTCTCATTGCCACAATGGGAAAAGGATGAGTCAAGGTCTTCCTTTGTCCTTCCTCTTTTTCTTCTTCCTTTTTTCACCACCTTAGAGGAGGTCAATTGCAAGGAGCAAAAACTCACAACTAAACTTTGATGGAAGTTTTGGGCTATTTTTTGGTGAAGCTTGATTCTGAGACAATTAAACAGTCCAGCGTGTGGTCAGTCTAGGACCACAGCAGCCTAATTTAGTAATGTAGATCCTAATTTAGACTAAATTGGCAACAACCTGGGAGGTTTGTTTTGGACTGGATCAACAGGGGGCAATCCAAAAGCAGTCCTTACTCGACCAGCATGTATAGTCCATATTGAGTCACATGCCACAAAATTTTTAACCTTGATATGGACATACATAAAAAAGACCTAGAAATTGCATAAGGTCAGTTGAGTCAAAGGATATTAGTCAGCACATAGGACAATATCGAGGCACAGGGGAAGACCAACAAAGAGTTGTTTAGACATTAATTAAAGCAACATAGCAACATCCTTTGAGTAACGATTGTCATCACAAGGCATAAGGACATGCAAACACAATGGCATGACGTGGCCAAGCAATCGTAGTCGGCACACATGATGTGTCAATTTAATCCAAAGCAATGGTTTAGATAGGTGCCTGGGCACTCGCCTAGGCACTCGGGTGAGGCGAGGGGAGGCTTGAGCACCTTACACTATGATCAGGTGATGCACTTCAGTGAAGTGTCACTTGGGTGCTCACCTTAACCTAGGTGTCAGGCACCTCGGGTGAGCGCCTGATTGAAGCAAAGCAACGAAACAAGATGATCATGTTTAGTTCGGTTGAACGATAGCTAAGTTTGTTCGATTGAACCAACTAAGCTAAATAGTGTTACTAAAGCTATGCACGCAACCCCCCCTCCCTACTTCGTGCATAACCACTGTTGAATCTCGGATTTTGATGATGAAACCAATTGATAAAGTTGTGATCTAATCTACGTTTTGAGTGATGCAGGACTAGCTTTGATCAAGGAGATACAAATTGAAGCAGGAAGAATCAAATGTTGGGCTGGAGCAAAACTTGTCAGAAGATTGGTCATCATGCAGGCAGAAGGTTTCGTGTTATGAATTCGGACATCGGGCCAGAATGAGCAGACATTACGCCAAGGAGATCGAAGTTACGGACGTCAACATGCCGATTGGGCAATACACCGCAAGAGAGGACAATGCGTCAAAGGTTCAAACAAAGCGCCGAATGAACCAATGACAACATCGGACAACATGTGATTAATGCTTGTAATAATGTCTAGATCAAAATAGTTTAGAGGTCTAATTGATTTGGTTTTAAATGTAATTAGGGGCCCGTTGGGCCTGATTAGGGATTGTTTTGGGCTAAGATGATGGCCCAAACAGTGACTTGGAGCCATGTTAGGTGGTGGCACCACTAGGGCTAGCGATAGAACCGCCTGAGGCTCAGTCTCTGAGATAGTCTTTGAGATTGTGTTTGGTGGTGGTACAGCCCAGTGTCAGGTCATGGTACTACTAGATTAGGTGGTGGTATCGCCTAGTGTAGTGTCAGGCAGTAGTACCGACAGACTGGGCAGTGGTACCGCCCAGTGTCAGTGGTGCAAGTGGTGGTACCGCTTAGCACCTTGAAATCTCGGGTGTTTGAATTTTTGGCTCCATTTTTTAAACCATTTGATCTATAAATAAATACCCACTATTCTTGCTTGGAACAACAAGAATTAAGAAAGAAAAGAAAGCAAAAACTCTGTGATTTTAAGGTTGTAATCTTTTAAAGTGTAGAAATCTCTCCTATAACTTAGAGTTAGTCCTAAGAGAGATGTGTGAGAAAACACTTGTAAAAGAAAGAGTTGTAAGGGTAGTTAATCTTTGTCACTACGAAAGGGGTACAATTGAAAAAAGGGGTACGAAAAGATGAATTAACCTTTGTGGCTACTATAAAGTTGGAGCCACTTGATGGGGAGGCCATTCATGAACCTGCTATGACGGCCAATGTTTCTAAGGAGTTCACAAGCATAATGTCACCCGAGTTGCCAAAAGCTTTGCCCGGCTCGGTCGGAACCAGCCCGGACCGGACGGGTCCGGTCCGGTCGGAACCGGTCCGGTCCTGTCGGGTCCTGTCCGGTCCCGTTCGGTCGGAACCGGTGGCTACGAAAAGATGAATTAACCTTTGTGACTACTATAAAGTTGGAGCCACTTGATGGGAGGCCATTCATGAACTCTTTGTGGCGGCCAATGTTTCTAAGGAGTTCACAAGCATAATGTCACCCGAGTTGCCAAAAGCTTTGCCCGGCCCGGTCGGAACCAGCTCGGACCGGACGGGTCCGGTCGGAACCGGTCCGGTCCCGTTCGGTCGAAACCGGTCCAGTCCTGTCCGGTCCCGTTCGGTCGGAACCGGTCCGGTCGGAACCGGTGGCTAAAAATAAATTATTAGAGGTTCTGGGAATCGGAAAGGGCCGGTGTCCTCTTTGCCCTCAGCGAACCCTCTTCTCCGTGCCTACCCCTTCGCTTCGATCCATGGCTACCGTCGACACCGACATCATCGTGGTTCCGACCGGCGACTGGTCCAATGGCGCACCGCCGGACCGTAGTCGTCGCCCTCGCTTGGCCTCCTCATCGAAGAAGCCGGAGAGGTTCGGGATCAATAAGTGGAATGTTGTCTTCCTCTAGGATCAAGAAGTGTAACCACCGGTTAAGAAACCATAAGCACCCTCCTCCCCATTTACTCTCCCTTCTCCTTCTCGCTCCTTCTCTCGAGGGCTTGGGTCTTGGAGACCATCGCTCTCTCCAGGTTCGTGTCCTTGCCTAAAACAACCTTAAAGAAGAGAATCAAATCATGAAGGGAGAGTGGGGGAGGGTTTGGTGGAGAGGAGCGAGAGAGAGTGGAAGGCTACGGAGGCGCGCTGCATGTCAGATTGCAGTAGAAGAGAGGAGGGATACCACGACGGCGGGTCGAAACCGGTCCGGTCCGGTCGAACCGGCCCGGCCCCACCCCACCCCCACCATTTGAATTTGCTGGTTTTCAAAAATTTATTGGGGTTTCCCTTCCCACCCACCCCCACCATTTGAATTTACCGTCCGGTCCGGTCCGGTCGAGATCGGGCCGGTCGAAATCGGCCCGGTCCGGTCGAAAATCGGTCCGGTCCGGTTGAAACCGACACGGCCCTGTCCGGTCCGGTCGAATCCGGCCCGGTCCCACCCCATCCCCACCATTTGAATTTGCTGGTTTTCAAAAATTTATCGGGGTTTCCCTTCCCATTTGAATTTACTGTACTACCCCCTTTTTCTCTCTCTCGAACTGTAAAATGCGCATCTCCCCTCCTTGTCTCTGTAACCACCGGTCAAGAAACGACCCTCCTGCCCTTGTCCTCTCCCTTCGTGCTCCTTCTCTCGAGGGCTTGGGTCTTGGAGGCCATGGGAGAGTGGAGGAGGGTTTGATGGAGAGAAGCGAGAGAGAGAGGAAAAAGCGACGCCCGCCCACGCTTCCGTCGGCGTCGTCGTTGCCAAGGCCGGAGGGCTCCCCCTCCCCGTCCAAGAATGGGTTACCGCAGCCGTTGAGAAGCAGGCTTCTGCGCCGCCGGTGGAGGCCGTTAGCCCGCTGATCGCCCCCGTCGTGGACCCTCCCGCGAAGCTCTCCTCCAGAGGTGACGACTTCTTGGACCTCCCCTCCTCTTCTTTTGTGGTTGTTGGAACAAAATCTTTTGCTGCGCAGGGAGGTCACGCTAGTCGAAGTGGAGCGATTCAAGAAACGGATCACGTTGTCTTTGTGTCGATCAATGTCGGGGATTTGATCTCGAATAATTTAAAAGAAAGTCGTTCAGATCCACGCAGTAAGATAAGAAAGAAATGACAGGAATAGGTATCCCATTGAGTTAGTTGATTTGAGTGGTTCCTTCAAAGTAATCTTGCTGTCAAATTTGTACGATCATGGATGAGTTAAAAGGAGAGCCGCAGTTTATCGAATGAATATAAGTTTGGTGGAATTATTTATGATGTGCTGACATTATAAAGAAAGCAGAGCTAGGGCAAAATCGGATATAGAATTAGAGAAAAAGATTTTACACAACAAGATTTCAGGTGTTGGTGTGGAATATTCCCCGTTCCATTGAACCATCCACTTTTTACGTTCTCCAATATGGCTTGACAGTTCTCTATATCTGGTCGTCCTGGTAGGACATTGATCACTAAGATTTTATATGATGCCCAATTGTTAATATTATATGTCAGTCTTTGCTTGGTTGGTGGAAATTATAAAAGACTGCAGTCTTTCCTAATGTGGTTGACTTGGTATTTGGGTGGTTTATGAAATAGCATTTGTGCTCATAATAGCACACTTGCATGGCTTCCACGTATTCTCTACTACCAAATACTTAAAAGAAAACTTAGGTAAGTGAAGATTGTGCTCTGATTACATAATATGACTATAACAAGCGCGAAACAAAATAACAGTGCCACAACTGTCTTTCCACTTATTGGGTCTTGTGCAACTTATGATTCTTTATCGAACTTGTTACTAAAGTTGCCTAAGTATTAATCTAGTATTCTTGTTTGATTACCTACGCTTACGCTTCTTCACAAATATTTTAGTTCAGTGCAATAATTCATCTTTATAGTTTGACGGACAAAGTGTAATTTAGAATAAGGTTTCCGGACCAATGTTATTTTAGAAACATTGAATTCATTTATGACCAAACCCTGTCCAACTTCCTATCAATTGCATGTCGAGTGATTTTAAACGGGTTTTAACTTTAGATAGCATTAAATTTTTGTGTAGTTTTAACTTAAGATGCATAGATTTTATTTGTTCTTGCATCAGCGTCTCCTGGTAACATTTGAATTTTATCAAATAAAATAATTTTTTAGGATGGATAACAACACTATTAACTAAAAGCATACAAATATTTATATATTAAATAATTAAAAATTTCATAAATTGTAAAATGAATGTTCCAATAAAACTTGTTAATGTTATTCTTCATCAGATGCTCAAAAATTCTTATTCTTGTTTTCTTTATCATTGTCATTTTGAACTTTTTAAGTTAAATGCCCTTTCATCCTTGATATTGAAAATAGTTATAGACAAATTTCTTGTGCAATTCGAGTTGTTTTCGGTTTTCTTCTTGTGAACAAGTTCGAATGAAGCGCCGAATGAACCAATGACACGTCGGACAATATGTGATTAATGCTTGTAATAATGTCTAGATCGAAATAGTTTAGAGGTCTAATTGATTTGGTTTTGAATGTAATTACGGGCCTATTAGGCCTGATTAGGGATTGTTTTGGGCTATGATGATGGCCCAAACAGTGACTTGAAGCCATGTCAGGTGGTGGCACCGCTAGGGCTAGCGATAGAACTGCCTGAGGCTCAGTCTCCGAGACACAGTCTTCGAGATTATGTTTGGCGGTGGTACAACCCAGTGTCAAGTCGTGGTACTACCAGACTGGGTGGTGGTATCGCCTAGTGTAGTGTCAGGCAGTAATACCGCCAGACTAGGCAGTGGTACCGCCCAGTGTCAGTGGTGCAGGTGGTGGTACCGCCTAGCACCTTGAAATCTTGGGTGTTTGAATTTTTTACTTTATTTTTGAAACCATTTGGTCTATAAATACCCCAGCTATTCTTGCTTGGAAAAACAAGAATTAAGCAAGAAAAGAAAGCGAAAACTCTGTGATTTTAAGATTGTAATTTTTAAAATGTAGAAATCTCTCCTATAACTTAGAGTTAGTCCTAAGAGAGGTGTGTGAGGAAACACTTGTAAAAGAAAGAGTTGTAAGGGTAGTTAATCTTTGTCACTACGAAAGAGATACAATTGAAGAAAGGGGTACGAAAAGATGAATTAACCTTTGTGGCTACTATAAAGTTGGAGCCACTTGATGGGGAGGCCATTCATGAACCTGCTGTGGCGGCCAATGTTTCTAAGGAGTTCACAAACATAATGTCACCCGAGTTGCCAAAAGCTTTGCTGCCAGGCAGAGGTGTGGATCATCACATCGAGCTAGAGCCAAGAGTGAAGCTTCCAGCGAGACCACAATACCGCAAAGCCCCTTCAGAATTGGCAAAGCTCAGAAAGCAGTTAGATGAACTATTAACTTCGTCGCATGCATGAACTTTATTCCGAGAATCACATGGAAGTCGTTATGTGGCATCGCCATCATGATTGTGTTTTCGCTCCACGTTCTAATCTTGATGGGGATACCCTTTACTAGCCCGGAGATTTGCTTAGCCTCCAAGTTCACAGCCTTCATTCGACTTGGGTTCTTCTCCAAGTTTAGCCCAAGTCGCCTTGCCTCTCGGTCGATAATGAAATTATAGATAGCACCCGTGTCCACCATTGCACGAGTTGTCCGACCATTTAGCTTGATGTCCACGTACATCAACTCGCTGCTCCCTACTTTTTGTGGCTTTGTCTGCATGTTCGCCCCTACTTGACTCTACAATGCCTTCAACAAACGCATTACTCCCATCCAGGATCCTTGTGATTCCTCATCGTCGCTGCAAGATTCTGAACAACTTGAACTAAGAGGCCTTGCCCTTGTCTGATTTAGATGGGTGGATTGAAACTATTAAGGCATAAAGTGCTTGTTTTTGTGGGCACTCATTCACCAATGTGTGATTCTCCGCACAAGAAGCATCCGTCAGGTTTTGGAGCCTTGCCTTTTGAGCTTGACCCTTTGTGGGAATTCTTTTTCCTTTGCTCGCCCTCGAACTCCTTCACTTGAGAATATTTAGGTGGGTGATTTGCTGAAGATTGTTTTTTTTCCCCCAAGTCCTCCGAGGAAACAAAGTCGATGAGCCTTTTTGCGGTCACAATTGCCCAAATCACATTGGTGACATTCCTTTGATGCGGTTCCTATTGTACCCATGATGACTTCAGGCCATCGAGGAAACTGAACAGCTTATCTTTCTTAGACATGTCATGTATGTCTAACCATGGTCGGCAATACCGACTGCATCGCCGATTCTGGCGATGCGCACTCGGTCCGACAGATACCGACGCTGGACCGCCTGTCTGGTCGGTATTATTATTTTTATTTTTTTAATAAAAAAAATATTTTTTTGGTTTTTTTAAAGCTCGGCGACGTCACCGAGGCTCGGGCGACGTCGCCGAAGCCTCGGGCGACGTCCCCGAGGCTCCAAAAATATTTTTTTACTTTTCGAGCGCGTCGCCATTGACACCTCTGGGCGACGTTGTTGAGGCGACGTTGTCGAAAAAAAAAATATATATATATATATCTATTTATATATATAATATTTATAATTATAAATATATATATCGAAATGCACGTTTCGAACGTATCGCTTCGGTACCCATCTGCATCTGCAAATGCACAGGAAAAACGTCGAAACGCTTGCAGTGCATTACGTGATGCGGTATTGTAGACCCTGTGTCTAACATCAATGCAAAAAATTGCTTCATATAGTTCCGAATAGAAGTACTTTGACAGAGTTGTCTTAGCTTTCTTGTGACAAACTCTATGTTCTTGGGTAGGAATTGAGTTTTCAACTCCCATTTCAAATCCGCTCTGATACCACAATGTCACGATCTTAATTGAAATTGCCTAAGTCGTGAGGCACCATTACGGCAAAGTCACGGACTTAGCTGGAATTACCTAAGTCGTAAGACAGCATTGTGCCAACTTCTCAGACTTAATTGGGATTGCCTAAGTCATGAAACACCTTTGCATTATGCATTCGCAAAGGGTCAACCTATTTGTAATCTCGCTCAAGTCCCGTAGGACCTGTAAAAAGAGCAAGTTGATTAGTTCGAAAGCGAGCAACAAACAATTCCCAACATCTCGCGATGAGGGCAGTTTTAAAAGCAATTCGACAAACACTTGGTGTGCAAGGGAGAAAAGAGAGGAAAGAGAAAATAAGGACTTTCAAAGGCAAAACGAGTAATCGTAAGTTCGCAAACGATTGCTCACCAGGTGCGGGCACGATGGCATGCTCCCATTAACTTAACATGCGAACTTGTGCAAACCGATTAACGCTCAACACTACTCCGAAGCCCCATCCACCCCTGTGCCACCCGAGGGGTTCCAGAGGTCTGAGTTGGCTGATGTTTTCAATGTTATATTTTGTGTAAGTTCTTACGCCCAAGGGCATATGTCCAATGAGTAATTATGTGCTGTATTGCTCAATGTCTTGCCTCGTGTTCCAAATGTGCAGGAGGAAATAATTAGAATATGCAGGAGCATGTGAAAGCTATCGTTGAAGCAACAAACATGCTGAAAGCATGATTGTTCATCAGATGTCTCGGATATTGCTATTGCAGTTCGTGAGGGTTCAGATCCAATAATGCTCTCTGGGGAAACTGCTCATGGAAAGTATGAATTCCAACCCCACTCAATATTCTTCAACCGTAGGTATGCGATTCAAGTCCTGCCTTTGCATTTGTTCTTCTTTTTGTTAGCGTGAGTATACAATCCCACATCTAACCGATGGAGATTTTAAGGCTTTAATTATTAGATTATACACAAACTAGTTATGTCCTACTTGGTAAATCAACCAACAGCAACATCCTCCATTATAATGCAGATGGATACCCACTGAAAGCTCTGAGGACTGAAGCAACTATAAATGGAGGAGATCAGCCAGCTGACAAGCATAACATATATTTATCATATTCCTCCCGTCCCAAGCTTGCCAAATAATGTAGCAATAAAACAAGCAATTGATACATGTATATTTTCTGCCATTTAGAAATTTTGGTGGCAGTAATACTAGATTTCTGAGGGAATCCCGTATGCACATTTTTATACTCACCTGTTCTCACATCAGGCAAGTTGGTGTTTGCCCGATATATATATATATGAAATTTTTGCTGAAAGGACATTTGCTACCGATGCCGAGGCCTCGTCTTCCTTACAGGTAACCACACCCGGCTTTCTTTTCCTTATTTTCTTCTTCTATTTGTCCATGAATTGATGCGGTAGAATCCTCGATTGATTACTGAATAATCTGCTTTGTAATTGAATTAATACACGGTCTTTTGCTCGACAATATGATTCAGAAACCAGGCACGGTCAAGGATGGTGAGCAAAGTTGCTCTGGTTCACATCTGGTGTTGAGCAAGCCGGTCCGAGGAAAGCCCACTCACGACTGATTGGGCCGGATCACATTTTTATACTCACCTGTTCTCACATCAGGCAAGTTGGTGTTTGCCAGATATATATATATATATATATATATATATATATATATATATAATATATATATATATATATATATATATATATATATATATATATATATATATATATATATATATATATATATATATATATATATATATATATATATATATATATTATATAATATTTTGCTGAAAAGGACATTTGCTATCGATGCCGAGGCCTCGTCTTCCTTACAGTAACCACACCCGGCTTTCTTTTCCTTATTTTCTTCTTCTATTTGTCCATGAATTGATGCGGTAGAATCCTCGATTGATTCTTGAATAATCTGCTTTGTAATTGAATTAATACACGGTCTTTTGCTCGACAATATGATTCGAAACCAGGTATGGTGAGCAAAGTTGCTCTCGTTCACATCGGTGTTGAGCAAGCCGGACCGAGGAAAGCCCACTCACGACCGAGTGGGCGGATCTGGTCAAACCTAACCCGTTCATTTCAGTTTCGGATCACCATCCTTGTTGGAGGCATTGATCACGCGTGACATGCGCGTGATGGAGCGGTTATTGTCATCATCACCACCATCTCGAACTCGACTCCTCATACATAAGTCATTCAAGAATTGAATTAAGCTTTCTCTCTCGCCAACCGCGCCGGAGAGAGACGGCAGCGAGATATGGAGGAAAGGGGCAGGAGGGGAGGAATCAAGAAACCCTCGCCACTGGTACGCGTCTCTCTTTCTCTTCCTATTTTTTTCTCGCTCAATTTGTTTCTCTTTCTTTTCGACCGATCTCTTGTTCCCACCTGTTATCTTACTACTCCGATCGATCTATGTTTCCGTGGGGCTTTCGACGGATCGGGAGTCAGGACAAGGGGGGGGTGACGCTCGCCTATGGCTTCCAAGCGGATCCTTGTGTCTTTGGCGCAGTATCTCGGATTCGATGCTTCCCTCCACTATCCTTTTCTTGCTTCTTTGTCCCACGTATTAATTAATATGTAGATTTGGGTCTTACTTGATATTGATGCTTCTCTCGTAGATGTTTAATTGTTAGCGTCGTGTTCATCTTTTGACTCCAATTCCTCAGATCCTGCTTTCGTCTACCTTGTATTTTGATTTAGATGGAGATTTGCTTGGTTGTAGGGCTATACCACTCTGTGATAGAATTTCTTTACTTCTGTAGATAATTGGGTATCGATTCAGGATATGATGATATATAAAACGATTGCTCTTCTTTTAATGACAAATTCATCTCAAAAGCTGTCGTCTAGGTATTTGATCTACTGGCACATACAAGAAGGTTACCATAGAGCGAGGTCGAACCAAGGCCATGCTTGTTTATGAAATCTAGGTCGTCCTTTGTGCATCTCTCTTATTTGTCGGAAGGCGGTTTCTCTGCTGTGTTCTTTTGAATAAGAAGAGCTGGGTGAGTTTCTGTTCCGGGATATGTTCCCTAAGGCTATGCCGAGAGGGTGAAGAGAAGAACAAGGAGAGAGAAAAAGAGGGAGCGGAACTTCTCTCTCTTTTTGGACTGAACTGGAGAAAAATAGGATTTTTTTTTTCGATCGGGCTAATTATACATTTTCCGTTATAGTTAGACATTCTTTACATCCTGGTCCTTTGATTAGCGCATGGTTTTGTTGGAGCTATGGATGATTGTTATGAATGAGGAGGCAAGATGGTAAAAGAGTCACTTGGCATTTGTATTGGTGTTGACGTAGATGTAGAGCAGCTAAAGGGTCGCTCAATATCGACATTAACGTTAATTCAGATGTAAAGTAGTATTGCCCTTCATCGCATTGTTATCAATGTCGACATAGATACAGAGCGATGAAAGGATTGCTTGATATCTGTATTGACGCTAACGCAAATATAGAGTAGCATTGCTCATTCTCGTATCACTATCGACGTCGATGCCAATGCAATGCAGAGCGTCGACATCTACTTTGTCTTCTTCCTCGTCTCCCATTGTCTTATCTCTCATTATTACTTTCTTGTGGCATCCAATGGTGTCATCGTTTGTTATCATTAAAAACGTAATTAAGACATTGAAATTATTTTTTTACTTATTATTTTCATGCTTTCATCGGTAAAACCAATGACGTTAGGATAAATGAAGTTAGATGTTTTATTTTCATAATTATAGGATTCCTATGTAAATTTTTTAGATTTAGAGATGAGGATACTAAAGAGATAACTAGCCCTCTTTCATTTGGTTTGACGAGTGAACTGGTGGTGATAAGAAGCACTTAATAATTTTAGACTATGCAATTTCTTTACTGTCACATAAGGACAAATAAGAAAAAGAAAATATTTAGATAGATAGCCTTTAATTTCACCTTGCTCCAAGGTCTCTATTTGCAGAGAGAAGGAATGGAGTAATTTTACTTGGTAGATTGCAGCATACGGGGGGGGTATTCAAGAAGTGGCCACAATAATCCAAAGTCAAGGTATTCAGAAGCATATGGGGCCGGAGATGTGGTACAAATGAAAAAGTATACAATCAAGTCTAAGTTGTAGGATGTCATTGATGTATATTTAAGAACTCAATCGAGTGGTGTGTCACAATAAATGGGTGAACGTTAAGTCATGAATAGCATATTAGCATAGAACACATAATAGTACTAAAGAAATACCAATAGTTGAAAAGTACACTAGTGCTACTACAAATTGCAATGTCTATCCAAACCATATGTGGACAACAAGTTCACATGCTAGGCTGTGATGTGATGAACATGGATGCTTGTGCATACAAGCATTTTACAACTGGGTATGTTGCATTTTAGAACATTGATAGTTTGTGATTCTAGGAGGTGCGCAAATTTTGTATCGACGGTCGTGAACTGTTAAAATCGGCTTAAATAAATGGTTTCCAAAGGGATGGCAAGATGCGAGTTGGGCCGGTTGTATGCGATCGCTCCAGATCCCAAACAATCAACCTCCGGCGACAAATTAAGCGGGGAAGAACGGCGCGCTCCCGTGGCCCACCCACGTGAGAACCGCATCCCGACCGGTCAAGCCCACCTGGCGGTGTCGGGCTCGGCGCTTTACGGCGGTGACCTTGTGCCACGCCACAATCGTCGTCCGGGTTAATCCTCCGCCACGGTGTGGTTTGCGCTTACGTTTCGAGATTCGTGCGCACGGGTCTCTCTTATCGGCATCATTAGGATCCGTGGCGTGGGGGTGTGATTTGCGCCTCATGTTCTCGGATTCGCGCGATGAGTCTCTCTTGTCGGCATCATTAGGAGTCGTGCATGCGGCTGTGATTTGCGCCTTAGGTTCGAGATTCAGATGCGCGCGGTCTCTCTTATCGTCATCATCGGGATCCGTGCATGGGGAGCGTGGTTTTGCGCATCGCTTTGTGAGCTTCGTGATCCGTGCATGGCCCTGGGAAGGCTCGTGTGGATGGTCCAAGAAAGTTGGCCAAAATGTAATGCGTTAGACGGACTCCACGAATCGGACGGCTGTGGGTTGAGCTGGGACGGTTTCGACGGCCACGAGAAAATCTGCCGGCCTCATCACACTGGACCCCACATTAAATTTCGAGAGTCGAAGCAAGAATCATCTCCGACCCACCGCCACTATGATATCCCCGCAACTCGAAAGGATGGTTTGTGCGATTCAATTTAATTTAAACGCGCTTCATCTTGTTTTCTCTTCCGCTTCTTCGTTCCTTTCTTGGATCTCTCGTCACCTCTCGAACCTTTTGATAAGCCAGTCTGGTTTGATCTCCCGTGCGAATCGCTGCGTCCTCTGCCGTAAATTCCAGTTCCAGGTGAGACCCGGTTTCTTTTCTTGATGTCACCAGAGGTGGCGAAGGCTCGACGCGGCGGTTTTCTTCGCTTCGATTCTTGTATGTGGTTGTTTCTTTGGATTTCTCTTCGTCATGTGATCTTCTACCGAGGTCTCTTTTTGTAGGGTGTTTCCAAGTGGCGAAGGAGGATCGATGTGATGTTTTCTTCGTTTCGATTCTTGTATGTGTCTGTTTCGTGTGATCTTGTGACGAGTTCGCTTGTTGATGGGGTCCAAGAAATCGATGTGGGGTTTTCTTCATCGATCGATTTGCTTCGTCTCCGATTCATAGAATTATCCGGACGCGGGAGAACAGATTCCAGGTGCGTTGCCTTCTGATTAAACCTAGCTTGATCTGTGTTTGATGCGATCTGTTTCGTCGGTCGATCCTTTTCTTCGGTACTCGTGACGGGTTCTTTTTGGTCTCTTGAGGCCGGCTTAAGAGAACATCAATAATACTTGTCTGAATAATGAATGATTCATGGAATCAATAATTTTTAGTTTCTCCCTTTTCTTCGGTGCTTGTGAGAGTTGGGTCGTATGGTGAACGATCATCAATCATGTGCAAGAATTCGATAGAAATTTTCCTCCTAAGCATTACCTTGGTTTTTTTTTTTTTTTTTTTTTTCTTGTTCATAGGAAGACCACCAACAGTCCACTAGAACAAGAAGAGCTGCATTGATGACCTTTTAAAGCTCATGCAATGTTACATAGAATGGAATATCATGATGTTTATCGAGATGCTGGAATATGCTTCGTCGTAAGAAACCTACTCTGATATCTTTCATTTCCCAAGCTTATCCATGCATAGGTTTCCTTCATGACATTCTATCTCTTGCATTCATCCAGTTTCATCGTCTCAACTGCTTTCGGCAAATACTAAACCTGCTAGAATTTTATCGCAACTCTGAAAACCCGGTGAGCATAGCTTAGAAATCGTAACTATTTATCAACATTCTGGGTGTTTGAAAGCCTTCATTTGGGCAAAGGTTTTTGTTCAATCTCACATGAGCATAGCATCCACATTCTGCTCATGCCATCTTGCTTTTACTGGGTTTTTTAAATTGATCAAAGTTGTGCTTGATCCATTAAGGTTTGTCAGAGCCAGGAAGCTTTTTTGAGCCTCACTTGATTCAATTTCAATTACGCACCGTTGTCAAAGCATTTGGTTCATTGTTTTACTCTGCCTGGATGTTTGACATGGAGCTGAGAGAAAAAAAAAGGGCTCTTTCTAACGCAAATTTCAATTATTCATATATTCAAATTTCGCTACTCTGCTTAGTTTAACATGTATGCGTTCTTGTCATCCTAGTGTCATCTCTGGTCTGCTTTCCCGCATTCGTTATTTTTAGAAATTTGTGAATGCCAAGAAAGACACATATATATACTATGGGTTAGTTGATATTCAATCAAAATTCATGCACACACTTTACGTTCCTCAAGCTTTGTCATACTTTGGAGAACTTTATGGGATTAATTCCTTCCAAGCAACTATTTTAGTTTGGATAATGACTATTCCTCGTAGCCAGCGAGTTCATGGTAAAGTATAAACACTTTTGTCTATGTTCTTTGTATGAGTATAGGATTGTCTACAGCACAATATTTGGTTAGTTTCTTCTTTCATCTTCTGAAATGGAATATGCTTGTGAAGTCTCTCTAAATTTATGGCTGTATTAGGTTTGACAAAATGTCTGCTATAACAACAGTCCATGTTTTTATTTCTGTTGGTATTCATAAAAACCTGAAGGGCTTCCATAAATGTACTCTCTACTTCTGAGTATATCAACATTTTTCAAGCTCCATGCTGGTTGGGGCCTCCCTGTAAAAGAACCAAAAAGACTCCTTACAGGATAGACAACCAACGTTGATGTTATGGATGATAAGATATTAAGATGCTTAATTTCAAGCACTTAATTTCTTGGACCTCAACTGTGTGCATATAGGTTGATCCCACATGAATGGTTTCTATTTCTCTTTTATGTTTTCGCTGAACATGGAGTTTCCTCACTTGGTCAATTTAAATGTTAACCCATTTATAGGAGTTCTGGGTTGGAGTTCTAGGTTCAGGAAGTTGGGGGTTCAGGGGGATGGGTTGAGGTTTCAGCATAAGGGGTTCAAGGGTTTCAGTGTTCGAGGTTCCCCATGTTTGCATGCTAACTGTCTCGAACTTTGCTGGTGTTGCCTAAGTCGTGTAGCACCCTTGCATGACCGTCAGCAATGGGGTTCAAGGTATTCATTGGATTGGGTTCAAATTGGGGTTTAGGGGTTTGAGGGTTTAAGGTTTCTTAGTACAGTAATGCAAATATGGATTTTGTGTATTGACATGTTATTGAATTAAATTTTACAAGCTTATTATGGTTAAGTAGTGGAACTGCATAAAATTGATCTAGATGGTTGTCAATGTACTTAGGCACATGATGTAGCTCAGTTGTAAATAGTCAGCTCTATATCACCCTATATTGTTGGTTAATCATTGAAGAATTAAGGGTTAAGGCTCAAAATAGGTCTGTCAAACTGGTGATAGATCAAATCATAAGTTTCCAAGATAGTTCATGGTCTTGAACAGGAGATCTAATATTGTGCATATAACAATTAAAAATAAGTTAAAGAGTTTTTTTTAAGGTTAAAATTTGAGGTTTCAATTAGGCAAGAACAGATTATTTAGCTAGTTGCAGAAACAAAGTTGTATTTCAAACCTACCAAAATGGTTTTGTCTGTATCAAATTTAGCATCAATTGTCAATTTTACAGGTATGTAGAAACTTTATATTTTTTTCTTCTTCGTCATGGATTTTCGGAACAAGGCGTTGATGTTTTCGGAGAGGATATCGAAGGGGAGGAAGAGGAACCGGACGCCGAACACGTGCCGCCGAGAGGAGGAAAACGGCAGCGGCGATTCGTCTGCTTCGTCTTCTTCGTCGGCTTCCTCTTCCAGCAGCGCGAGTGACAGCAGCAGCCGAAGCAGTAGCGACGGTGAGGACGAAGACGGCAACTCCACTGCTCTTGTCAGGTCTGCCGAGATGGGAGCCGAATACGTGGAGGAAGAGGAGGACGAAAGGGATCTGTTTGGCCCAGACAATGAAGCGTACATGAAGACGCACGCCCGCAGCCCTTTTCCAGTTCCTGGTATGATTTTACGAGAGCTTTCTCTTTCTCTTTGTCTTTGTCTCTCTGTATGTATATGTATACATATGTAGCGGTATGTGTGTTTGTATGTACCTATTTATTTGTGTTTGTCTATGCGTTTTATTTCCTTGCGATCTGACGATCTTTTTCTTATTTGGCACCTTGGAATTAGGTTCTTTTGCAAGGAACAGGATTACAGTACTTTGGTTCCAAGGGTAGAAATGTAGGTCTTCATATCTTCTAATCCTTCTTATTGATGTCACTGGTGTTTGTTCCCAAAGTTTTTTTGCCCCCCTTCTTTTTTCCTTTTTTTCTGCATGAAATGTGGGTTTTCTCAGTGGTTGGTCGCATGAGCTTGGTTACACGAAGAAAATCTAAAACTGGATTTTACTCATGTCCTAACTCTGCCAATTATTAGTAAACCCTTGGTGGATATGAATTGCTTCTTCTGCACAAGTTGGAGCCTATGTTGAACATCTGAACATTATGCAGCTCAACTGCCTTACAATATAAACGATCTTTGCAGAGGTAGCTACTGTCAAGTGTCTATATCATGCGTTAGAAGATTGACATGATGTTGGTCCAGTGGATGAACGTTTAAGTATAAACTTCCTTCTACTGCAAAAATTGTTCAGGTTATTCCAGTGGTTCTATTGTCTCCTGCAGTACAAAGATGGGTGAATAGTGGGGCAAGTCTCAAATATTGTTGGAGACACCCATTTGGCAAAAAAAGTCTCCTATGTTCATAGTTGTGTATATTGTCTCTCTTGCTCTGACATCATTACCATATCCATTTTATTTTGATTAGCTAGTAGATCCTAAGCACCAAATTCATGCCTTTTATGGTTATCCGTTATCATACCTTTTAGAAAGAGGGTTCATCTTCATACTCTCCTTAACATTTATGTTTATCATTGCTGCTGTCCGTGACTTCATAAAAGGTGACATCTCCAACTTCAACTTCACTTTGAGCATTATTACTAGCAATGAAATGGTATAATCATTATCCATTGATATTGACATTGTGTGCTATTTCATTTCAGAAGTCAATAAATAGTTTTTGGTTGTCCAAATTATTGAACTCGTACTGATTTTTCTAACTCATGAAGTCAACTTGAGTTCAACTTTGAGTCTTCCCTATTTGTCACACGGCACAGTCAAATCCAGCTGGTGTAGTCAACACAGCCAAGTTTTAAGCAATTGGTTGATTTTTTAACACTGCACATAAATCACATAATTGTTATGATGACCTTATCCTTTCACATACTCGTGCACTAAAACAATATCAATCATAATACTTGTAAATATGTTGCTACACACCTAGCATGAGTCTAAATTCGAATGAGGACTGAAGTCACAGACTCAAATTAACTGCATGAATTTGAATATCATGATTAATCCAATCAGGATAGATCCTGAACATCTGATTATGTAAATTTAAATTGATTTTGGTCACATGATCACATTTGTTGAGACAGATAATGATCTAAATTGCCCCAGTTCATGATCATGTCAGCTTAGTATGCCTTAAATTGATATGTGGCTATTCAACTAGTCATACTTATTCCCAAACCTTAATTAAGCAACATAGACACCAGGTAACTCTTATTCCGTATGCTGTTGCCATGTTAATTTATATTTCTATTGAATTCAAACATTTTAGAGTAAATTATATGGCATTTTGCTTATCCTAGTCAACACTATTTTAACTCAAACTTTGTATGAGTTATTTGATTTATACACTTGGCTTATTCTTGTATCATTTTACTGAAACTTTGTTTTTTTTTGCTGAACTGTGCCAATATAAATTTGACTAAACTAGAATTTGAAGGAGTGGATTGTAAATTGAAAAGGGAATTTAAAACTTAGGAAATTAATTTTTTTAGGCTTGTTGAAGATGCAGCACCAAAGGTTTAAATGAGACAGTTTATTTACTTGAGTAATTTCATGCTTCAGATAATTTCACACTAATAATTTTGTCTTGTAACAAATGTTGTACTTCTTGTGGTATGTTCTATTAGCCTTTTAACTGAAAATAATTGTCGAATTCTATTTTCTACCTCGGCAATGTCACTCAGAAACTTCTCTTCTAGTAGTTCTCCTCTAATGTCGGAATTTCCTTTGACAGTATTGCCTGCTCTTCAGAATAACCAGAACAGAAGTAACTTCGGACGTGGTCGATGGCAGTCTGGGTATAATAACAGAGGTCCACCTCTTCTTCCACGGCCAGGGCCTTATTCACACAGGCAAAATTATGGTTTTGGTTCTAAGTTTTCACATGGAAATGGTCGTGAGAGTGAACATTTTGTTTCTGAAATGAAGCTTACAAAGAGTGAAGAGACTTTGTCTAGGAAGATTATTCAATTTCAGGAGGTACCTATTGCTGTTTCTGTGTTTTGCCTATCTTCTTGGTTTTTGCTTATCAGGAAGTTCCCTGATACATTCTTTTAATGTGAAAATTTGACCAAAAGCCTTCTGAGATTGCGTGTTATAGCCGTGTGGAAGGTGCAGATGTCTATTTCGATGACCGAAGCTTGGTGAGAACCTTGGCATCATGTGGAATATCTTTCATTTTTTCCTTGCCTTTCTAATGGTTTTTTCGAGCTAGTATTTGTTGTGCATCTTATTATGGAATGGTTTTTCAATTAGTCAACATTTTTGTGCAGTTAAGTGTATTGGTGTTGGTACATAGACATGTAATGCTGCACAACTATGCTGAAGTTTATTAATCTTTTCAAGAAAAGAGTATATTTATTGTTTCTTTTCATCCTTTGTTAACGTGTTCTTAAGCTTATTTTTTTACTTGGCAATAAAATCAGTTGTCATTGGTACTAAGTTAAATGTTGTTTTCTTTTTAAATCATTAGAGACTCTTCAAACGCACCATATGTGAGGATGTTGGAGCAGATCTAAACAAAGGCTTTGAGTCCTTTGTTGAAAAAAGAGGTATTGTTAACCATTAATAGTTATGATTAAATTATCTCTAAAACTAGGTAATGTATGAAGAATTTAGTTATCTATATTTGCTTTTATGTAGTGCATTAAAAATCATATGCAGATTATGTTAGCTAGCATGAAGTTTCACATTTATAAGCTTATGCTAAAGTCTACTTGTATCATATTTTTCATTTGGCCATACAGTGGGATAAATCTTCAGTAGACTTAAATATGGTGCAATGGTATAATCTTACAAGGAAATTTCTATATTTGATATATTCTCTATTAATTAATGTTACCTATTGTATTGCCCCTTCTTTCTTCTTAAAACCTGACCCAATATGATAAATGTGAAATCTAGAGGCTTTTCTTTGTTGTTTTGTCTACCAAAAATATCTCTTTTCTCAAATTTTTGTGTTAATTTTTTAATTGACAATCTTATTCTTCTGGGTTACTAGTTTAATACTTTTTTTATATGTTGATTTTTTTAATTGACATCTTATTCTTCCAGGTTACTAGTTTGAAATTTGTCTTCTATTTGTCTCAACAGATAATGATAAATATGATTTGCAAGATCATTATTCGAACCAGGATTGTGATTCACTAAACAGTAACTTAAAAATAAAAATATAGAATTTTTATCAAAGTTATTAAAATAAGAAAATAGTGAAAAAACATGAGCTTAAAAGATATATATATATTTTAACAGTGTGAGAATTAGGATAGCAACTAATGATTTATGATAAATTTATTAATCTCTTTCCAGTGCTAGTAGCATCCATGAGATAATTTAAGGTAAGAAAGAGAAGAGAGGCAGATTGGACAAGTCAAAAAAGAATTCTGAGGGAGTCAAAGATACTTTATTAATTCCAATCATATGCTTTACGGCTTACATGCTTATAGAGTTGTGAAAAGAAGCAGGCTATGACCGTAATATTATAAATGATTAAAGCTCTTGTCTTTTATTTAACTGTGAATTAAAATATAGGGACTCTCCAAAATTGTTTTAAGAATAATTATGAAAATTGATAGATATTTCTATAGCTTTCTGGTTTGTTCTGTAGATGTCTTCCTCTGTTGGTTTATGGCCTTGATTTTCTTTGATAAGGTCAGGATTTCATTAAGCTTCTCCTATTTGATATTTGAATTTTTGTTGCTAGTGATGGTCAAACTACAACTTTAATCTTGTTATAATTAGTAGTTGTGATGGAATTCTACATGAGTAGTCAGTTTAATTTGTTTTGGAAAAAGAAATGCACTCCAAGTTTTATCAAATCATTGGAGGTGGTAGACACAGATGAAGAGGTTGCATGCTAATTTGATAGTTGATGTGACACTGAAGTATCTCAAATATGCTGAACAAGGCTTGAGAGAGCTGTTACAATCCTAGGGATGAATTTGGATAGTGAGTTGTCTATAGTTATATCTTGCCATGGCTACTTTGACTTGGTCCCATGTTGGTTTGTCTTCATGAACATAGGTGATGTTTATGTGGTGGTCGAGCCTGGGTCTCTAAATGATTCGTCTATTATGAGTGATTTGGAATAAAACATTACATTCATGTCATCACCATGATTGAGATTTTGTTGCTTGAACTAGTTGGCTAAATTGTCTTATGCAGAACCTGCAAAATACTTTTAAGGAATAGGTCCAACAAAGTTCTGGGCTGGTTTAACCCAGGCTGCGGATGATACTACATGAGAGTAGGTAGTGATGAACTACCAGCATGGTCGTTATGTTGCTGTACTATAAATTCATTGTGTTTGAATCATGAGTTTTTTTTTTTTTTTTTTTTGTAGAAAACAATAAAAAATAAACAAACTCCAAGCAAGTGCAGAAGAAAGATAAAAAGATGTTAAAAGGAGATGACTCCAAACCCACTCAATAGTCAATAGCATTTTGCAGCATGTCGAAACCCACTCATATATAGGACAATAGCCTCATTGTGCAAAGAAATCATTTTTCTACTGAACTTTCCATGAACTTCAACACTGCTCTATTGAGAGGGCTAGCTTTTATACATTCTTACAAAAGTCTTGTACTAATAGATGATTAAATGGTAAAATTTTCAGCCCCTGTGTTCCTATCTTAGATGATATATAGACCTATATGATTTTAAGTAACTAAAAATCAAGTCAAACTTAGAGGTAGGATCTACAACAAGTATACAATAAAAACTGAGAATATTTTCTGGTGTGTTAACTAAATTTAGGCTGAAAATTCATCCATGAATTTGAATAATGGGATAACTCCTGATTAAAACTTGAGTTAAAGGAGGCCCATTAAGAAATATTGAATCTGCTCGTGTATCTGTTCCATCAACACTAGTATATGATGATTCAAAGAAGTGGTAAGTATACTTGCAGCTATATTATAAAATGGTTTTCTACAGCAATTTCATCAATTCATGCAGTCTGTGTTTGACATATACCTAGAATGTTTCTAATCGAAAATTTTGTTGCAGTTACACCTGCCGTACTCCTCTTGAAAAAACTGAGAGACACTGGAAAGGCTGGTACGTCGAAGATGTTTCTTTATTGCAGTATAAGCTAGAATTTTCTGAGGTTTTGGAACCTTCTGTAGATTTACTGTCTTTAAGCATTTGAACCATATAATTATCAGGCTCAAACCGAACAATGACTTTACTAAGCCTCAGATTACTAGTTGAACCAATAAGAAAATATAAATGACATTATGTGCCAATCTAGTTTCATGCTTAATCAGAAAATATAAAAACTTTTAAGAAAACATGTTGATTGACAAGAAGAGGGTGCAATGACATTATGTGCCAAGTGAAAACAAGGTTGGTACTGTTCGATTTGGCCAGTTCCTGCAGGTCAATAAAAAATCCAATTTTGTTGATTGGTTTAAAATGTATTTCAAGCAAATTGCTCTAATAATAAACTGGCCAGAGGTCTTGTTCCTATTCTTTTGGTCCAGTCGACATTCTGGTGAGTTCTAATAACTATGATTGTAAGTATGGGTGACATCCTAGGACTTTTATTTCAGTATGATCTTGTACTTGCAATGTTACAAATTTATTTAGAAGGGTTAAGATGCAAAAATTTTAGTTAATCGAGTGACTTTAAGATATTGTTTAGAATCACAAAATCAGGAGGCGAAGCATTGCAGTTATTCATATCACCTTCTGTTGTTGTTATTCTTATTTTTACTCAATAGTCAAAATATTATTATATCAAGGGTTCTTTTTCTCCCGAATTTAGCGTTAGACATGCCTAAAACAAATGTCTATTTTGTTTTGCAGGTGAAGCCAAGGATGGATTTGATTAAAGGTGAGCTTTTCCTTCTTCAAAACTGAATATTGTTTTCCTTGTTTATTTTGATGCCCAAAGGATGGGGAGTAGAATGTATAGATTAATAAAAATAAAAATAAAAATAATAAAAACAAAATAATAATAAAAACAATAATAATAAAAACAAAATAATATTAATAAAAATTATAAATAAAAATCATAATAATTAAAATAATAATAATAAAATAAATTAAAATAATAATACAAATAAAAAGAATAATAATAAAATAATAAAAACAAAATAATAATAATAAAAAATATTTAGTAAATGTTACTAAATATAAATTAATAATAATAAATAAAAAATTAATAAAATGAATAATAAAAACAAAATAAGAATAATAAATTTTATTATTAATAAATAATAATTAATATAATAAATTAAAATAATAATAATAAAAATAATAAGATTAATAATAAAATAATAATTATTTATAATAAGATTAATAATACTAAAAATAAAAGTAATAAAAATAAAATAATAAAAACAAAGTTAATAAAAATAGATTAATAATAATAATAAATAAAAATTAATAAAAAGAATAATAATTAAAAAAATAAAATAAAAATAAAATAAAAATATTTAGTAAATGTTACTAAAAATAAATTAATAATAATAAATAAAAATTAATAAAATGAATAATAAAAACAAAATAAGAATAATAAATTTTATTATTAATAAATAATAATTAATATAATAAATTAAAATAATAAGATTAATAATAAAATAATAAAATAATAATTATTTATAATAAGATTAATAATAATAAAAATAAAAGTAATAAAAATAGATTAATAATAATAAATAAAAAAATTAATAAAAGAATAATAATTAAAAATAAAATTAAAATAAAATAAAAAAATATTTAGTAAATGTTACTAAAAATAAATTAATAATAATAAATAAAAATTAATAAAATGAATAATAAATAATGAAAATAGATTAATAAAAATAAATAAAAGTAATAAAAAAATAAAAAAAAAAAAATATTTAGTAAATGTTACTAAAAATAAATTAATAATAATAAAAAATAAATTAATAATAATAAATAAAAAATTAATAAGATGAATAATAATAAATAAAAATTAATAAAAGAATAATAAAAACAAAATAAGAATAATAAAAATAAAATAAAAAAATATTTTATATTAATAGAAATTTTATTATTTTAATATTATTAATATTATTGTTAATAATAATTTTTATTATTATATTTTTTAAAATGAATAATAATAATAATAATAATAATAATAAAATAAATTAGATTAATAAATAATAATTATTATTTAATTCTTTATTATAGTTAATTTTTAAAGTTAATAAAAATAAATAAAAGTAATAAAAATAAAATAAAAAAATAAAAATATTTAGTAAATGTTACTAAAAATAAATTAATAATAATAAATAAAATGAATAATAAATAATAAAACTAGATTAATAATAAATAAAAATTAATAAAAGAATAATAAAAACAAAATAAGAATAATAAAAATAAAATAAAAAAATATTTTATATTAATTTTATATTAATAGAAATTTTATTATTTTTAATATTATTAATATTATTGTTAATAATAATTTTATTATTATATTTTTTAAAATGAATAATAATTTTATTATTTTTAATATTATTAATATTATTGTTAATAATAATTTTATTATTATATTTTTTAAAATGAATAATAATAATAATAATAATAATAAAATAAATTTAAATAATAATAAAGGTTATTTAAAATAGATTAATAAATAATAATTATTATTTAATTCTTTATTATTGTTAATTTTTTAAAGTTAATAAAAATAAATAAAAGTAATAAAAATAAAATAAAAAAAAATAAAAAATAATAAAATGTATAATAAAAACAAAATAAGAATAATAAATAATAATTAATAAAAATAGATTAATAATAAATAAAAATATTTTATATTAATAGAAATTTTATTAATTAATTTTATTAAAATCAATAATTATAATATTAATTAATAAAAATCATTAATTTTTAATAAATATTAAAAATTAATTTTATTTTTATTGTTAATTAATTAATAATATTAAAACTAATAATAATAATAATCATAATAAATAAAATTAATAATTTTAATTAATTATTAATATTAATTAATTATTATTACTAATAAAATTAATAAAAATAAAAATTAATAAATAATAATAAAAATAAAAATTAATAAATAATTATAAATAATAATAAATAATTTAATAAAATTAATAAAATTAATAAATAAAATTGTTATAATATTAATAAAATTAATAAATAAAAGAATAAATTATTAAAAAAATAATAATTTTTATTTAATAATTTTTATTATTATAAAAGAATAAATTAATAATTAATTTATTATTATTATTATTTATTAATTTTATTAATAAATAATAATAATTTTTATTATTAATTTATTAATTTTTTTATTAATTTTATTATTATTATTCTTTTATTATTAAATAAAAATATTATTATTAAAATTCAATAAAAATAATACAAATAAAAATAATTCATTTGTATTAATATTAAAATTTTATTTTTAATAAAGTTAATAAAAATTATTATTATTTAAAAATACAATTATTAACATAATAATAAAAATTAATTTTTATTAATTTTTATTTCTTTTATTAATGTTAATAATAATTTTTTATTATTAATTTTTAACATGATTTTAATAATAATATTAATTTTTTATTAACATTAATAATACTAATAAAAATATTATTATTATTATTCTTATTATTATTCTTCTTCTTCTTCTTCTTCTTCTTAACATTGTAAAAGAATAAAAAATAAAATTAAAGTTAATAAAAAATTATTATTATTTTAAAATACAATTATTAACATAATAATAAAAATTAATTTTTATTTCTTTTATTAATGTTAATAATAATTTTTAATAAATAATAATTTATTAATTTTATTATTATTATTCTTTTATTATTAAATAAAAATATTATTATTAATTTTAATTATTAAAATTAATAAATTAAATTAATAAATAAAATTTTATTAATTAATAAAAAAATAAATTATTAAAAATAATTTATTATTATTATTATTTATTAATTTTTATTAATAAATAATAAAATTTTTATTTAATAATTTTATTATTATAAAAGAATAAAAAAATAAAATTAATGTTAATAAAAATCATTTGTATTAATATTAAAATTTTATTTTTAATAAAGTTAATAAAAAATTATTATTATTTTAAAATACAATTATTAACATAATAATAAAATTAATTTTATTTCTTTTATTAATGTTAATAATAATTTTTTTATTAACAATTTTTAATATTATATTTTAATAATAATATTAATTTTTATTAACATTAATAATACTAATAAAATATTATTATTATTATTATTATTATTATTTTAATAAATAATAAATTAATTTTATTATTATTATTCTTTTATTATTAAATAAAATATTATTATTAAATTCAATAAAAATAAAATTAATGTTAATAAAAATCATTTGTATTAATATTAAAATTTTATTTTTTAATAAAGTTAATAAAAAATTATTATTATTTTAAAATACAATTATTAACATAATAATAAAAATAATTTTTATTTCTTTTATTAATGTTAATAATAATATTATGATTATTAAAATATTAATTTTATTTAATAATATTATTATTTAATGTTAATAATAATTTTTTTATTAACAATTTTTTAATATTATATTTTAATAATAATATTAATTTTTTATTAACATTAATAATACTAATAAAAATAATAATAATATTATTATTATTATTATTATTATTCTTTTTATTAACATTGTAAGGATAGATTTGCAGCATTCTTACCGCCGGAGGAACTTTCTGAATTAGAAGACTGACCAAAAAAATTAAATATGCTGCAAATCTATCCTTACAAACCAAACATGCAGCCTACTTTACATATATGTGTTGAGTGCTAATGTCTCATCAGCACGTGTCCTATATGCTATTTAACTCTTTTAAACCTCTCGGATAAATTGGAATAACAGTATACATTATCTCATAATGTTTCAATCAAAATTTTCTTTCACTTAACCACTCTCACCAAAAAATTAAATAAGCTGATTTCAATCAGACCAGCTACCAATGAAGTTTTGAGCCAACCAAAATTGAATCACCAATTTCAAGACTAACATCAAAAGTATTTTGGCAATAAAATAGGCCACAACTAAAGAAGAAGTCCGGTTGACAGGTTAAGCAATCCAAAATATTGTTATTATGCAGGAAAAATAAACAAACAAATACATAAGTAGCAAGCTTCAATATTTACTACTTGCCAGAACAAAGAGCAGCTGCATAGGTCATCTTTTAACTCAAAACAAAAGTCTAGAAGATGACCAAACCATGATGTTTTTCTTAACACGAATTAATAAGTCCTCATTCATATCATGTTTTTAATTTTATGCACTTTCATGATTTCAAACACTTGGTAATATTAATTGGGAATCCAGGATCGGTCTACCGCACATTAACATTTTTCAGATTGAATTTACCATTTCTGAATTGAAATCGTAAATTCAATCTGAAAAATGTTAATTCGCCATTGGTGCAAAATCAATACATTGATACCCTACAAGATAACAAAATATTGAGCAGGACGAAGGATCATCAAGTTGGAACCTTACAAGTTAATCTATGACCATCATGTTTGACCTAGAAGAATGTGACTAGCAAGACCAAAATATCTAATAATACCAAATAACAAGCAACCCAAGTTCCGATACGTCGTCCAAAAGAGCAGAACAGTTAATGGTACACGCCATGTGGCATTAGATATATGTGTATCTTGCCTCTAAACTACCATGGTCCAGGGCGATTCACATACTATGTCGTTGTGGTTTACATCAAAATCAACAGATATTAAACTAATTCCACCTAATTCTACCGAGCAATTGGGTCGAACATCCAAATTCATCTACCTAGACCATCAACCGACGCTGACCAATTACTCTCATTCATTTGTTTTTATAAGGTTCAAAAAGTTCCTAAATTCTGATGTCAGTCGTGTGTCATACCTCCGATCAGACCCTACATTCTGATGTTTACAGAAAGACTAGCGGACTAAACAACAAGGTTGACCAAAGAGGTAACATCATGATAATATTAAACACCATGAGCAAATGTCCATTTCCCCCCATATTTTCGCTGACCGAATCAAAAGGCAGAAAAATTGAGTTTCATGCTCGCTACAACTACTAGGGTTTGAAGAAGCAAGAAACTAAACCAACCAATCTGGCAAGCATCAAGACCCATGCCAGGATCAAAGAACCCAAACAAACAAGCAAGATTTAAAGATCTTAGGGAACAGCAGGTGAAACATGGAGAGCGAAATCACCGCCAAACTCAAAGGGACAAAAGCAACGGAACTAGTCGGATGGGACAAAGAAGAAGAGTTGAGTTTCATGCTGCATACCACTGTCAGGGTTCGCGGAAGCCAGAAACTAAACCAACCAATTTGGCAAGCATCAAGATAAAAGCTAGGGTCAAAGGACCCAGTCAAACAACCAAGAATTAAAGATCTTATGGGACAACAGGTGAAACATGGAAAGCGAAATCGAAAGGAACAAAACATCGAGACTAATCGCACGGGAGAAAGAAGAAGGAGCGCAGGAAGTCCAATTTAAGGATCAATTCAAGAAAAGGACACACAAATTTCAAGATGGAGAAAACGAAACAGACAAATAGGATCAAGAAAGAGATTCGGAAGACTCACACTCCCCCCGCGACGCCTCCGGCCACGAGGGACTTGCAGATGCTGACGACCGCGTAGCCGGGGGCCTTGACTCCCTCCCTCGCGAGCTTCGCCGACTCCCCCGTGCTCTTCCCCACCACATCCTCCGACGCCATAAAACCCTAAACTGGACCTGGGAGAGAGCACGTGGCTCGTCCAGCGATCAACGGGAGACGAGGAACCAGACAAAGGCGACCGTCTCCAATTCCTCTCCTTCCGCGGTGAGAGGCAGCGGAGCGGGAAGCGGGAAGCGGGAGGCGGTGGCGTCGCTCTCCTACGGTCGCATAAAATAGTGAGTGAATAAAGGAATAAAATAGTGAGCGAATAAAGGAATAAAGTGAGGAATGCGGCGTCACTTCTCTTGGCGTATTAATATATAAAAAGAAACATGTGTGTTACTCGTGGGATTTACCTTCTCGCTCACCCGTCTCAGTCACGGAAAAATAATCAACGTGGGTCCCAGATAGTACCCTATAATCATGCTGGTAGCCACGCTGGATGACAACATATGGGTGTTAAAAAGTATTGCTCGTTACGTAAGGGTAAGATGGATTCCCAAAACCATGGAATTAATTACTTAAAATAAATAAACTAAACTAAATTGAACAAGAATATTCACTCAAGTATTAGAACTATCAAAATATAATAAGTATCGATCAAAACAATACTTACCTGTTGCTCGTCAAAAAAAACCTTTTCATACTCACTAAGTTGATTATAATATTACAAACAGATTAACTGGATTTATCAAACACTAATGGATAAACTTAAAAAAAAAGATTAAACTAATCAATCAATCAATAAATCCAGTGCTATTCTCTTAACCAACCCCAGACGAGTAGTAAAGTAAGAGCCTAATTCTGGTATCAAAGAAAGTATACTTAATAGAGTGGATGAGCCGAGCAAGAGGAGAGGCGAGGAAGAAAGAGAATCAACAGTGCCAAAGTGAGCAGTTAGAGCAGTTATCAAGTCAGGGTACCGAGTTGAAGAAGTTATCATATATTATAAGAAAGAAGAAAACTGGAATTGAACTTTAGGGTTTCTTTCTTTGAAGCGAGTTAAAGTACTGCCTTTGATGCTAGGTAAAGTAAAGGCTTTGAAGCTCTAAGTGAATGGCCAGTGATAGTAAGAGTGAAGTATCCAGTCCAGTCTTTCTAGCTCCCGTTGCTTGTTCGTAGCGGTATCAAGGTTAAGTAGGCCATCGATCACAATCAGATTCAAAAGATAGGGAAGCTACCCATACCTATGTCTTTACTTAATGCTCTGGCTCGCAAACGAGTGACTCATCATTGAACCCTGCAGGCTGGCTCTTGGAAAGTTACCTAACACTTTGACTAGTGCTCCTCCTCGGGCTCCTCTCTGCTAACTTCATTCGGCTCATCCACTTCTCCCTCTCGCCAACACCTTTTATGGCTTCTGTAGTGAGTGACCTGGTATCATCATTAGGCTTAAGCTCCTGTGTTTCTCTTTTGATTGAACTTCATTCCTCTGCTGTGACTAATTTTTGTCGATAGAAGTAGTTGCTTGTTATGGGAATTAAATGTAACGTGACACCGGATCCTGTGTATCTCGCCCGTGTGACATCATTGCCCCTCCTGCGACCGAGGTTGACCGCCCAACGTCATTTCTCTTCTGGCTCATCCCAGGTTCATGCGAGAGTTAACCACGGCATCAGCCTGCGGAGCCAGGCCCGTACACCCCCCTTAGACGCAACCGTCCGACATATTTAAGCCACGGAAGAGTAAAGTGAAAGGAGGTTTTTTTCCCATGGCTCGTTGACTGGTTCTCCAATTAAAACTCTTGAATCCTTATCCTTCTCGGGGAATGCTGACTTGGGCGTCGGAGGGGTCGGACGGAGCATCCTCCGACCCGCCTTTGTGCAGGGACAGGTCCAGATGACGATCACGGGCGGCGGAGTCCAGCCCTCTCATCTCTTCCCGACCGGGACACCGTCGGAGAACCACGACCTCGACCGGCCCGAACCCAACCGCGACGACCTCGGAATCTCGGAGTCACAGTCGCTCATTCCTGGGTCACGGTAAAAAGTTATTTGCATTAACAGATTGGCGTTAGAAGGAGGGCCATGTCGAGAGATCACCTGCTTGGCTCCGACGGGCACCTTGACGAGAGGCCACATCCGAGGGGAACTTCGGCGGAAGCCCCCCTCCCCTCCGGAACGTGGAGAGACGACCCCGCTTCGACTTCGGAACGCTACTGGCGTTTGTTCAACGACCCAGGCCTCCTCCCGCCGGAGGGGGTCCCTCCACTCCCTTCCCCTGTCACTATGGAAGCCTTTCAAGACCTCGCTTAACAGGTCCGGATATTAGCGGACACCATGCAAGCTGTCGTCCCCCACCTACCTCGGACATCCGGAGCGTCGGACGACCGAGGACATGGGCCACCCCTTCGGGCCAATGATGCGCCCCCCACGCCACCGTCTGCACCTACGCCCTATCCGGTTTTGGATGAAGCCCGGATCCTCGAAAACCCTAGCGTCCCACCTGAACCCGAGGCAGTATCCTCGGACTCGACGAATTTGTTCCGAGCCCAGCTCTGTTCCATGTGCCAGCGCCTGGATGAGGTCCAAAGGGATGTCCGGAAGTCGAAGGAGGAGCAGAGGGAGGAGCCTCACTGGGAATCCCCGTTCACCAGCGACATACGGGATTACCCGGTGCCCCCGAACTTTCGCCTCCCCTCCATCGACCTCTACGATAGAGTTAGCGACCTGGCAGATCATGTCGCCACCTTTCGAGCTCAGATGGCCCTATACGGAACCTCTGACGCCTTGATGTGCCGAGCGTTCCCCACCATGTTGAAAGGGCCCGAGTGCGTCTGGACACTTTAAAGAGCAGGACAATCACGTCTTTCGAACAGCTGGCCAAGGATTTCGAGCTACATTTTCTGGCGTTCGCACGTCCGAAGCCCTCTATCGCGCTCCTCCTAGGATTGAAGCAAAAAGAGGACGAACCTCTCTCTCACTTCGTACGTCGATTCACCACGGAAATACGAGGGTTATCTGACGTCCACCCTTCACTGTTGATGTAGGCTTTCACGATGGGGCTACGACCCTCGAGGTTTTGCTAGTCTCTAGTCGAGCGACCCCCCGTGTCGATCGCGGAGATGTTTCAGCGGGCGAACCAGTATGTGGCAGCCGAGGCCTGGATGTCGGGAAGAAGAGAAGAGCGACAAAGGGGGCACCCAAAACCTGCCCGAACGGGAACGACGTCCAGGCGACAATCCGCGCAGCCAAGGCGCAAGCGCCCCGACCACTCCATGTCAGGGCTCCCGCCCCCCTTAAATACTTCTCGGACGCAAATATTCCTCCAAATAAAGGAGAACGGGATGCTCAGGCCTCCCCGTCCGATGACGAGCCGGCGAGAGTTGAGATCGATCGACTGATGTGTGCCATTGTATGTATTGTGTAGTACGTGTATTGTGTTGTATGTGTATTGTGTAGTATGTGTATTGTGTAGTAATGTGTGTTGTGTATTGTGTAGTATTGTGTATTGTGTAGTGTGTGTTGTGTATGTATATTGTGTAGTATGTGTATTGTGTATTGTGTAGTATGTGTGTGTGTAGTATGTGTTGTGTGTATTGTATTGTATGTTATGTTTTGTGTGTGTATATATAGTGTATGTGTATGTGTGTGTGTGTGTATGTGTATGTGTAGTATGTGTGTGTATTGTTTGTGTATGTTTATTGTTTTGTGTGTGTGTGTAGTGTGTGTGTGTGTGTGTATGTGTGTGTGTGTGTGTGTGTGTGTGTGTATGTTGTGTTTTGTGTGTGTGTGTATGTGTGTGTGTGTGTTGTGTTGTGTGTATTGTATTGTATGTTGTGTTTTGTGTGTGTGTAGTGTGTTGTGTATTGTATAGCGTGTGTAGTGTGTTGTGTATGTGTATTGTGTAGTATTGTATTGTGTATTGTGTAGTGTGTGTTGTATGTGTATTGTGTAGTATGTGTAGTAGTGTGTGTTGTGTATGTGTATTGTGTGTTGTGTAGTATGTGTATTGTGTTATATGTGTATTGTGTAGTATGTGTGTGTGTAATATTGTATAGTATGTGTATTGTGTTGTATGTGTGTATGTAATATTGTGTAGTATGTGTGTTGTGTAGTGTGTGTTATGTATGTGTATTGTGTTGTGTATGTGTATTGTGTAGTATATGTTGTGTGTATTGTATTGTATGTTATGTTTTGTGTGTTTATATGTAGTGTATGTTTATTGTGTTTTATGTGTGTGTAGTGTGTGTTGTGTATGTGTATTGTGTGTGTTTGTGTATATGTTGTGTTTTGTGTGTGTGTGTATTGTATGTGTTGTGTGTGTGTTGTGTGTTGGGTTGTGTATATTGTTTTGTATGTTGTGTTTTGTGTGTATGTAGTGTATGTGTATTGTGTTTTGTGTGTGTAGTGTGTGTTGTGTGTTGTATATGTGTATCGTGTAGTGTGTGTTGTGTGTTGTGTATTGTATAGTATGTGTATTGTGTAGTATTGTGTAGTATTGTGTATTGTTGTGTTGTGTATGTGTTTTGTATATTATGTAGTAGTGTGTGTTGTGTATTGTGTAGTGTGTTGTGTGTTGTGTATGTGTATTTTATGTGTATTGTGTAGTATTGTGTTGTGTATATGTATTGTGTAGTGTGTGTTGTGTTGTGTATTGTGTATTATGTAGTAGTGTGTATTGTGTATGTGTGTTGTATATGTGTATGTGTTGTGTGTGTGTAGTGTGTGTTGTGTATGTGTATTGTGTATTGTGTAGTATGTGTATTGTGTATGTGTATGTGTATTGTGTAGTATTGTGTATTGTGTAGTGTGTGTTGTATGTGTATAGTGTGTGTTGTGTATGTGTATTGTGTAATAGTGTGTGTTGTGTATGTGTATTGTATAGTATGTGTATTGTGTGTTTTGTAGTATGTGTATTGTGTTGTATGTGTAGTATTGTGTAGTATGTGTGGTGTAGTGTGTGTTATGTATGTGTATTGTGTTGTGTATGTGTATTGTGTAGTATGTGTTGTGTGTATTGTATTATATGTTATGTTTTGTGTGTGTATATGTAGTGTATGTTGTGTTGTGTATGTTTATTGTGTTTTGTGTGTGTAGTTTGTGTTATGTGTTGTGTATGTGTATTGTGTGTGTTTTATGTGTGTTTGTATATATGTTGTGTTTTGTGTGTGTGTATTGTATGTGTTGTGTGTATTGTATTATATGTTGTGTTTTGTGTGTGTGTATGTAGTGTATGTGTATTGTGTTTTGTGTGTGTAGTGTGTGTTGTGTATGTGTATCGTGTAGTGTGTATTGTGTGTTATGTATTGTATAGTGTGTGTAGTGTGTTGTGTATGTGTATTGTGTAGTGTGTGTTGTGTTGTGTATGTGTTTTATATATTATGTAGTGTGTTGTGTATGTGTATTGTGTAGTGTGTGTTGTGTTGTGTATGTGTTTTATATATTATGTAGTAGTGTGTGTTGTGTATTGTAATGTCTGGACACCGTAACTGTTCTAACCACAAGCCTCCCGATGCCTAAACTGCCTCCAAAAAAATTTAAATCTTGGCAAAACCATTGAATTTATGTTTTCTTATTCTGACGTCGAGTGATCAGACTCCAGCGACACAATTAAGCTTCATGCAACAGTGATAGCGCGGAGAAAGCCATTACAATACCAAGTAGCAGGATAATTTTGCCCATCTATGAGCAGATGTTGCTGCTACCTTCAGATGACAATTGCCAGGAAGGTTGTAAGAGGCAGAATATTTAGAATTTTCAATTGCCTCTGCAACCCAAAGATGATTTGTCTGATCCCGTGCTCGCTTCACCGGATTATAGAACCCAACTTACACAAGGACGAATATAAGCTCTGGAAATATACGAGCATTAATAGCTAAAATTGATGCTCAAGAGATATTTCTTCCCGAGGGATTGCTCCACATTATCACATACTACGGTTCCTTCATGGTGGTGGCTGAACAGATCCTTGTCCACCGTAGGTGACGAGAGGCTGCCAGCAAGCAAGCAATCATGTTGTTCCTGAAGTTGAGCTACAATTGCATCCGTCTGTAATGAAAATCCATTGCTTTCTCTGGCGTTCAGACATGCAAAATCATTGCTGCAATATCAAAGTCACTAAAACAGAAGCCACAGATACAATGAGATTCGAGAGATGTCACGGATACTCATATTTATCAGCCTCCGTTGGGGGCAATTTTCTCCATACCGTGGAATATCCACCACCTTGAAGATAAAAGGACATCCACACTAAAGTTCAGTGGCATAAGCCCTGAAACATCATATGTTTCAAGATTCTGTTGGACAGCAGGACATGGAAAGCAAAAGTCTTAAAACTCTGTTTGAAGACAAAGCTTATGTAACTAGAAGAATTAAATGCCTGATGGATGAAAACACATTCCGCGACTGTGTTTGCTAATTCCTTCCCTCCTTCATCTTGCACTTTTAGAGAAGATATCCTCATTTACATGAGGCCCATCTTGGATTTCTTTTCGAGGATCAGCAGCCCCTTCTACATCAATGCGTATCCATTTTTAGCTTACAAAAGTGATCCCGACCACATCGACATCAATTACGCTCTTTTCTGGTCGAATGTCAGAATCCATGATGCGAAGACTGGCCTGCACTATGACAACATGTTTGATGCTCAAATAGATGCAGCTTATGCTGCTCTCGAAGCCGCCGGTTATGGTAAGATGGAAGTCCGGGTCCCCATTACCTCAACGACCGCATCATCGACTTGTACTTTGCTCACCTCCCTCTCCCCCTCCCCATGCGCCCTCCATCTCCTTCTGGCTCACCAACTGCCTCGATCCCCAATCCCTCCGCCAGTCCGCTGACCCCCTCTGCCTCCCCGATCGAGACCTCGTGCTCTTCCCCGTCAACAGCAACCTCGACGTCACCGTCGCCGGGGGTGGTTCCCACTAGAGCCTCCTCGTCTACTGCCAGGAGGCCGGCGAGTTCTTGCACCACGACAGCTGCCGCAGCGCCAATCGGTGTCATGCGGAGCGGCTTTTCCACGCCGTCAGTCGGTTCGTCGAGGGGTTCACGTCGCAGCAGACCAAATACGCCTACAAAGTTGTTTTGTTCGTCGTTTTTGCCTACTTAGAAGTGTGCATGGATGATGTCTTGTTTCCAATGTTTTGCCCACTTGATGAACGCTCTTACTCCAAGTCTGGACCAAGATTCATCTGGCTGCGGGTCTCTAATTTTTTTGAAAAAGAGAAATTGCTATTCGATATGTTTAATTCCAATGGGCGAAGGTGAAAAACAAAAAGTCTTGTGTTGCAAGGTAGGTAGTTTAGAAATATTATAAAAAATTTTAAAATAAAATTATAAATAATAATAAAAGATTATAAATAATAATATCCTGTTTAATTTATTAACTTCCATATTCGATTGCTCCACTCCAATCGTTTTTTTTTTGTGTGGTGGGACTGCACTATTATTTAATTTATTTACTCCAAAATTTGATTGTTAACACCCCCAAAAATATTTTATGGAACTGATATATGGAGACCATCTAATATCTAGAAGTCCATAATCATACTCAAGAGAATATAACCTAAATACCCAAAAACTCAAAGGATGGTAAAAAGAGTGAAAGGCAAAAGATCTGATGATTTTTATCAATTCGCCGACAAAATAGATTTAGGTCAACCTAAAAATGACACCGACATTATTATTCTTTTTTACTTTATTCTCTTCTCCTCCCATCACATCACCAAGAGGAAAAGGAAAACAAACAAAATGCTTAGAGGACAATGTCCACAACAACGACCGGTGACAGTGGTGGGAAGGTGGGGAGTGGGGGAGGCAGTCTCCTGTGAGAGGATTCAAAACAAACCATCGATGGAGAAAATTGTGAGAAACATTATCGTATAGACCTCTTTAAAGGCGGTACCAACTATCAGCCATGCCACATAAATTTGATATAAAATCTTTATGTTTCCTCGGACAAGAATGGAAACTGCCTCCTCAATCCAAGGTCTTGGTGACAGTTGAACTCCGGAATAATTCCTTTTTTACTTTTTGCAACATATGATGTGTTAATCTGGCAGTTTCAGAAAGGGCTCTCGCTGGAGAGAACAAATAAGAAACTATTCCAATCAGATATTCACAGTCAATAGACGTATCCAACTTCAACAAATCATAAAAGGAAGCAAATTTCCTTCCTTCTGTCCGCTGTATATATTTTTGCTATAAATAAAGGAAGATCATTTAATTTCTTGCAGCCAATAGCATTCATTACCTCCCGACTGATGTTACCAACTATTTATGGTCACCAGAAGCAGTTAGAGATAAGCTGAGACCAAAGTTGCTCCATGCACGTTTTTCTCCCCCCCTACATAAAGCATGCCAATAAGAACAAGTTAAATAGCAGGAGTTGATGAAGAACTTTCTACCTCATACAGTCTCCGGCTGAATTCTATTTACAGCGTGACACGCGACTCGAGCAGGAGGAACCAAAAGTAGCATTCTACCAGCAGGTTGGATTGCTTGATTGTTGGTCAGGAATTCCGTGGCAGTTTGTGTATACGTCATAGTAGTAGACCCAAGGCAAACCTATCCAAATCCGCATGCCTTAAAAAACAAGGTGCAAAAATTGCATACTAACAATGCAGCTGGCTTTTTCCCAAGCCGTACATAACATAATTGCTAGCACATTACTATACAATCAAGAGTGAAAACAACCAAATGGGAAGGCTTGCCTGTAATAGTGCATCAGAAAAAAGCTACAAGTATATCCCAATTCTTTTATGTACAAAACTACTGTTGCTCAGTTGCTGATCAAGGTACCAGAAACCATAATGTTAGGAAACGAAGCACAGACAACTATGGTAGCTTAATTAGAGAAGTTGATGATCCAGTTCACTAAGTTGGCTGATATTACACAAGCATATGAACACCAATTAGTGGTTAAGGAGACACATCAAACCTAGAAGAATTGCTCTGCATTCATAAAGCACAACAAACCAAAAATGATTTGATAAAGAAATTCTAAACATGAAAGAATATTTTGCTTGGCAGGAAAAAGAAACTTTAGTGGCTTTATCAATGTGGTAAATAAGAAAATCCATCAGAAGAATCATTTTATATATATATATATATATTTGTATATACTCTTGATCTGTTTCTCAAGCTACCTTTGCTGTCCTGAATATGCAAATGATAGCATTTTGATTTGACGTACAAACGACCTATAAAAGAAAAGAAAGCAAACCACTCGAGTGCCTACAGATACATTCTCAATCTGTTCACCCTATCAAATAAAAAATCACCCATACTAACAAGCCAAGATAATTACAGAAAATATTGCAATAAAATAAAAAGGAACGAGAAGAGATAGTTGCCAAAGTTTTGTTTTTTGTCTGCCAATACCGAATGCTCAAGATACGTGCCTCCTAAACTAATTTAAAACAACATCTGTTAAAATGTTTGTAGCACCAAATCAGCAGAGTCTACAGTGAAGAGCAAGACCAGGACCAGCTATATGCCATTCAGCTTTAAGCTGCACAGATGTCTAGAATATGCCATTCTATTTAATAATCTCTCTTTTGATTACTGATAAAATCTAATGTGTTACTCATTAGGCAAAAGGCAAGTGCTATTCTAGCTCCTAAAGTTAAGATTATCGGAAGCACATTACTCATCAATTTGAGAAAGATACTGAGGACTAAAATGCAAACAAGGATTATTTTGTGTACCATTCCCAGTATGTTCCTGGTCAGAACATGTACTGGTGGCATGACACAATCCACTTGTTGACTGACATGAGCCAACCACATTGCCAAAAGGGTACTGCGACACCCCTGGCCCCATATAAATACTTGAACACAGGATCATGTCTCAGTTCAGCAATCATTATTTGAGTGTAGATATTGTGCAAATATGAATATTTACTCCTAAAGAAGGGTTATAAAATGATATTACACAAAGTTGCAAGAAGAAGATGACTATATATTTTGTTTTGTGCACTAGTTCAACAAGAATCCTTTGATGCACAACAACTCCTAGTTAGTCTGAGGATAACCAACTTCTAGTTAGCTGTGCTAGCATGCACTACAAGTATTTCATAGTACAAACAATGTTAATTACTTCAGACAAATGTCCACCTCTCTTATCCACAAGTTGTTTCAGAAAACATCTTTCATTGGCAATATATATAAACTTCCATAATTTCCCCTCACTATTTCGAAAGTGATAACCTGTGCTACTAACCTTTGAATCAAGGATTTAAGTCTAGCCAATGCTGATAAAACAGGCAATTTTTTGTGGACATGCTTCCAGAAACAAGTCCCTTAGTACTGGGTTCAGTGTTGATGAGCAATACAAGCATTTCTTGTGTCCATAAGTTTTAATCCTGAACTGAGTCGAATTAAATAAACCAACCAATGTTCCGTTGTACAAGCACTCTCTTATCTCCCATTCTGAAACTGAGATGCAAGCAAGACTTCCAACTGGAGATATAGCATCTCCATGTAATTGCTGCACTCTGACACTACCCATTGAACACTAAACAAATCACAAATGATCTGCCGGAAAGGAGCTTCTGTCAGCCATCAGAAAGTGGTATGTGATATTTTCCTGTTCTCCTGATAAAGAGAGAAACAACTCAACAAGAACCCACAAATTTTTTATTTCCTATTTAGTACCCCTGGTGTGTTCGGGTGAGCAGAATACAGAAAAGCTATCATCCAACGTAAATACAATTTTAACGACCTATCAGGATCCGCTACTCAAGTGATACTTAGTATCTTGCTGTTTGATCATTAGGTATAATGCTTATCTAATGGCGGTGTGACAAGCCATCCTATAAAGCTAGGATGGTATGTGTAGTATGTAGTGTGTAGTATGTGTGTAGCATGTGTTGTGCGTAGTGTATGCAGTGTGTGTAGTATGCGTGTAGTGTGTAGTGTGTAGTGTGCGTGTGTTATGAGTTATGTGTGTGTAGTGTAGTGTATAGTGTGCAGTGTGTGTGTTGTGTTATGAGTTATGTATGTGTTGTGTGTCACATATTAAAAAAAAAGTCACTTTGTCTCGTGCGACATCGCATGTGATTTTTTTTAATATACAATGTCGCATGTAGTTTTTTTTAATATACGGCGTCATCTATATTTTTATTTTGGTATCATTAATGCCTCAAATATTAGACTCACTTAATGAACAATATTGTAATATTTTTTACAACTTTCTTGTTGAAAGCATGCATGACAATAGTAGTATGGTTTTTGCCTACTAGGAGGGTGCTACTGATCCAACATTTCTTTACTTTGCCTTGAAGAAAATTATGATCTAGTTGAACTTATCTTTTATCCTTTTGCTCTTGAAGGACCTTTAAGAGTTTGTCCATGGTTGAATGTTTCTTCACTGTATAGTATAAATACTTTTTTGGAGTTTCTAGGTGTTTTATTTTTTTAATGAGCATTTACTTAAATGAGAACTGAATTTTTAGTTTTGCCTGCCAACCAGAGCATCATTGTTTGGAGTTTCTAGGTGTTTTATTTTTTAACTTAAATGAGAACTGAATTTTTAGTTTTGCCTGCCAATGAGCATCATCTAGAGATGATGCTTGATTTACCATTACATGAATTTTTAGCACAGTATATAGGATTTTGTTAACATCACACTCTCAGGTTATATCTCACTGTGCTGCTGAAGCTGAAGTTTTACCTATGTAGATGTACCAAGTTTGAGCTTCTATTGAGATATGTTTGATGGCTGCTGCAGCAGCATAACCATTCATGGTTGGTAACTCCAGTCTGATGGGGGAGATGACAGACTCTCTCCCAAATCACATGATTGGCTTCTAACATCACCAAATCTGAATAAAGAAATAGAACCACAAAAGTACAGTGATACATGTGCAAGAAAAAGTTATCCCCCAAAATCCTTCATGTAGGGAAATGTAATTATTTCCCTCCAAGAAGCCATTCAAAGCAAAATGAGAATGCAGATTGCAAAAAAAAAAAACAAATAAGCATTAAGTACACTAAACTTAAATTAATAGATCAGCCAAACAACGTTCAGGCAGAAAAACAATCTAAAAATAGTGCTTATTACACTTACAGAAATCAGGTTATGTAGCTTAAGAATTTTTTGCTACAATGTGAGATGGGACAGCCAAACATGTGCTCAATCTCTGCAACGATTGAGATAAGTTAGTGGTTTGGCTTAGGCTATTTCACTATCATCACGGTGCAAAGAGCATGGTGTGCACAGTAATCACTCATGCTACCCAAGACAGTACTGCAGGAAGTATAAATGCAGTACAGATTAGTAGAGTTAAGAAATTGAGAATGAACAATTAACGCAATCATCTGGGTCTCTCACTTTTGCATATAAGATAAAAGAACTGGATTTGGTCAATCAATTTGCACTTTATTGCATATGTAATGTTAGTATGGTCCAAACACTCTTGGAAACTAAAACCCTTACAATTAGGTACAAACAAAATTTTCTCCCTTCAGTGTGCAAGTTTTCTAATTATATGATATCATTTGTGTCCCTTACAAGCTAAAGCATTGTTTAACAAATCATGGATGAACAACAAAGAAGAATATTTGCAATCGAGTAATTATAGATTAAGAAAGAGGCTGCCCATTTGAGATCATAAAGACTTAAGTATGGTCCTTTGTCTCACCCAAGTATTATGCTAAAATCGTGTCTTCTTTGGCCGGAATAAACCTATGTTGGTCAGTTCTCGGTGATGCAAAGCCAGAATTTAACTTCCAACTTTCTCATACAAATCCAAACAAAGTAAATCGACAATATCCCAACCAAGTTTTAATACCAAGCAATCAGTTTCTAGTGCTATCAAAAAGCAACATGATGTTACATAGTGTGACCTAAAAATCATTAATCAAAGTGATATCATAAATGAGCATCAGTGTGACAAGTGTGCAGTGAACTGTACATTTTGCTATAACTATAACCTCCTCCCGAGTAATCTATGATCTCATTTCCCCTGAAAGGACTAGACCCCAGCTTCACAACGTGTCTCATTTCAAATAGGAATTTAAATGAATCCTTATTTATCGCTTCTAATGTTTACTAAACTATATTGAATTCTTGATTCTTGACGATTTAACATGAATTATTATTGCTGTCGGAACAAGTATTTGACGTAGTAACTGGAAGTGGAAGAAAAGGTATTATCCATGCATATTGATATGTATGTTCAATAAGAAAACAAAATGAAATCTTTAATCATTCTACTATTGTAGTCTAGTCTTAGTAGAATATTCTATTCTGGTAATTTATAGCCATATTATATAGTATAATAAGAAAAAAGAGTTATACCAAAAGGAGTACTTGATTTTAATATGGATACTATGATCCGTATTTAATTTAAATAAAAAGGACCTAGTTATCCTATTTGTTCATTTTTTATAGTAATTCCCTAACTCCTGAAATCGATTGATTGGAATCCAATACAATAGGGAAAACTTATGTTCATCGGAAGATACTCCTTACTTCGTATAGAACTGAAATAAAAATGACTAAGGTTATCTTTATTGGGTAATGAAATATTTTTAATAATATGTTTTAATAATATTATATATTTTAATAGGTTTTTAATATATTTGAAAATGCTTTTTAAAAAACTATTCTACCAGGGAATAAGTATAGATAATGACTAAAAGGAACAATCTATTTTGAACAAAACAATACATGTCTTTCACATACAACGATAAAAATGGGTAACCCTTTTTGAATGGCAGTCCCCAAAAAGCGTACTTCTATGTCAAAAAAACGTATTCGTAAAAATATTTGGAAAAAAAAAGGATTTTTAGCTGCAGTAAAGGCTTTTTCCTTAGCGAAATCGGTTTCCACCGGACGTTCAAAAAGTTTTTTTGTGCAACAAACAAATAATAAAGTCTTGGAATAATCGGAATTGACATACCCCGAAGAACTTCAAATTTTTTAAGATGAACGATTCACATTAATTAATGTATTGAACTCCTCAACATCAATATGAGTTAGAGCTCTAGCTGTTGTAGTATGTAGATGTGGTATGTAGAATAAGGGTATGTATATCGAATTCTTAATATTTTTTTCTATCTACTTTTCACAATAGAAAAATATTTTTCTATTGTGAAAAGTAGAGTATGATTACGATAGAAATGCAAATTTTTTTGTTTCTTATATGCCTAACAAAAAACCTAATAAGTTTGGTAAATCTTACCATTATATATATAATGAAGAGTATTAATACTCTAATTTAATACTCTAATGATACTAAGGTGTTGAAATCATTAGAAAATTTAAAATTATTTTGATTTAGTGATGAAATTGTTATACATATGAAATCCTAGTTCATTGAAAAAAAAATATTTTTCATTTTTGTTTGAATCTATGAAATCAAATCGGATAAATAAAAAAACGAATCAAAAAATAGAAAAGGAACAATTATTAGTACTATACCTCGACCGAAAACAAAACTATTGAGTTCTAACTGCTTTGGAAGAATTTAGTTTCTAGTACGTAAAAGTTTATTATTAAAACTAAACTTACAATGATCCCAACTAAAGATTCTTTTTTTGAATAGAGATTCAAATAGAAATTAAAATGAATCCTTATTTATTGCTTCTAATGTTTACTAAACTATATTGAATCCTTGATTCTCGATGAATTGACTATTATTATTTCAAGTAAAGTATTATTCTATTTATCAATCACAGTGAGCTGTTTGACAGAGAAATTATCGGGCATCTGACTATGTTCTCGAATGGTAAGCGTAGAAACTTGTTACCTTTTAATCGCTCCATATCCATGGATTCCCACAACCAATATTTCCGCATTGTGTTTTTCCACTGCCTCGCAGAGAACATTTGTAGCATCTCCTTCAACCACTTCAAACTCGACATCAGCCACCTGTACTTGAGAAAAAAAAAGCCATTAAACACAAGCATTCAATAGCAAACTCCTTATGATGACTACAAAAATATAATAATCTTTTGGTTGATATTCTCTGGTTGTCTGGATTACAACCCAGAGCACACTAGCTAAAGAACATCATTTTGCATTTGATAAACTTCTAATTATTTGCCACTATACATCAGGTTGGGCCATGTTGACCAACAGAGAGAGAAGCACAATTAGATTGATTTAACACATCAAAAAGAATTATCTTCTTCCTAATGCTGTACTGACTATGCCCCATTATCTGCTAGCTACTTGCTATATTTTATATTTTATATTGGATAAGAAATAGCTACTTGCTATATTTTATAATAAGTAATCTATGATCTCATTTCCCCACAGAGAACATTTCTTTTGCAGGTTAATCACTGACAAAAATTCCATTAAACACAAATTATAGAAAATAGCTATTTCTTATCCAATATAAAATATATTTTATTTATGAATTTTTAGGATTTTGTTAGAAATGCTCTCTGCGAGGAACCTGCAAAAGAAATAGCTACTTACTATATTTTATTTTATTTGGACACCGACAAAAGAAATCCAAAAGAGGAACCTGCAATAATCCAAGGATAATAACGTTATCAACGCAAAGACGTGAGATTGGCAACAGCAAATGTTGGAAACATCAAGATTTTTCCAAGAAGCAAAAGCAGTCGCATGTGCTTGCCAAACCAGCAAACTTCAACAACGAAACAACCACTAATTCACCCAATACCAGGCAAGGCCCAGTCACGATTGGCAAAATTAGCTAATCCTATCGAAGAATCGAGGACAACGAAGCTACCGAATTGGAAGTGCAGATCTCCTTGGCTTTCAAGATCACCCGCAACGATATCTTCCTCAGATCCAACTCCACACGGTAGCACGCAGCGGCTCCTGTGGTCGACAACACAAAGATCCAAAGAAATTGGACGTCTCTTGCAGGATTCTTGCTTGAGTTTAGGAACGAGTAACAAAAGAGACGCCGCCCGGGAAGATACGTTGCCCTTCAGGCTACCCTCCTCCGCCTCGAGGAGGGAAAAGGTAGAAGAGGAGAAGGGGAGAGAGGTTTGCGCCCCTTCTCTCTCTGTCTCCGTCTCGGTCTCGTCCTCTTTCCGAGCCTAACTGAGTTCGTGACTTGGATGAAAAGGACAGGGTGTAGGGTGTATTAATTGCGGATAGGGGCGGAGGAGGTTTAAACCGGTGGGCCGGTTCGGACCGGGCTCGGTTCGGATCGGGCGGGTGTTTTGATTGCGGAAAGGGGCGGAAGAGGTTTAAACCAATGGACCGGTCCGAAACGGGTGGCCCGGTCCGAACCGACAGTCCGGTCCGGTCGAGATGGTCCTGTCCGGTACGGCTCGGTCCGACTGGGTCCTTACCATGATAAAGTGCATGCTCTTTGGTTGGCAACAGAAGTTGTGTTGAGATTAAGTAAAGACTAATGAAGACCTCCAGCAAGGAACATGATAACAGCATCACAATTTATGCAAATGTTTAACCCATAACTCGGAGGAGATCTTTAAGCAAGAATGTGACTAACACAAGAAATTAGTGTGTTAGTCTCTCAACTAATCTTTATGCATCGTGTGCTTGCTTTCCCTCATGCGATGACGTGGGGCTTGTATCCCACCCCCCCAAAAGGAAGTAAAACTATATTAGCTTAGACGGAGCTAAGAAAAACGGAGGAAGAGGATGCTCCAGGGAAGACCATAAAAAGATTACAACCATTTGCCTTGCAGAAACGGGCAGAATCATGGGCAACAGTGTTGTAAGACCTATCAAAATAAGATAAAATGTGAAACTCAAACCTCGCGCAGCAATAACCTGGATGGAATCCGAGTAGACTCAAAATGCTGCAAGCAGCGACGGCAAGCTTGTTTAAATCCCTCTAGCGGTGCCACAGTGCCAAGGCCTCCACCATAGTTCTGAACCAATGTAACTATAAACTGAATAAAAAGAAATACCAACATTATTATATATTACAAACTAGATAGAAAAAAAGAACCAAATTTTGTTTTAATTTAATACCTTTTTTCTATATGGTTTGGTTTAGTTCTGAATTTTCAAAATTGAACAAGTTCAGTTCAGTTTGAAAAAAATCGTATAAACAATTAAAAACAAACAGTCTACATTTCCTTGTGAAGTTTTGATAGGTTAGATTTATTTTCCATGGGTGAAAGTGATCCGATATCACTTACAAGCATCTCAAGGGAGTGAAGATTTGCGTTATCGTGTAAAAGAATAATCAAGAACTCAATCAAACCACAAATAGCCTGCTCGATGGCTACAGAGCTTCCAGCAGCACCAGTAAACATATGTTTTGATACATATAAGGCCTTTGGAAAACGGCTTACAACGTCTGTTAGAAAGAAGGCAAGTGCATCAGCAGTACCAACCTAAGATATAAATCAACATAAACAACACAAACAACATCAAGGAATACAGTGCCACAACAAGAATATGTAGAACAGTTATGATGTTGGAGACAATTAATTACAGGTTTGGCAAAAAGAGCAAGGCCAGATCAATCATGAACCTAACTTGCTTTCACCATATTAAAATAACATCATAGATGAGAAACATAAACATATGAAATAAAGAAAAGTGAACTAGTGCACACAGCTCACACCAATGTGAAGTCTAGAGAGTACCAATGCATGACTCAAAAGTTAAACATAACAATAAGCAATATCATGCTTAAAAATTTAAAGAATGACCACAGAGAGCAAAAATATGATTGCATACAATATAATTAATATATATAACTAAAACGAACAGATTATTTGAATATATCTACATACAAGTCAATTCAAACACCAGCATGAAATGGCATATCAATTTCAAGTTCTTGTAACTGAAAAAAATGATCACCAATAGCTTATTGACTTTTTGCCCCAATGAAAAGAACTAGCTACTTTTGTGCAGTGGCTACAGCATGCATAGATGGGTAAACCCCAATATGCAATAAATAAGAGACAAGTCTGCTGAATTAGGTAATTGGTTCCAAAATGATTACTATTGCACAAAATATGATTAAAAAGATACAGCATACGCAAGAAAAAAGAATGGTATTCCAATCAGTAACACATAAATTCAACTAGTACAATTATTCCTACAAATTAAAAAAAGGTGTAGATGAAAAAAATAAACTACTTGACGGCACCTCACAAGTAAAATCTTTCAAATTCCTGACTTAAGCGGCCAAGACTCAAAAATCCCCCCTATAATTATATATATATGTGCGAGCGACGTCGTTATTTTAATTTTAATATGCGACATCGCTGAGGAAGGAAGAAAGAAGAGGAGTCAAAACTAGATTACTTGACCATTTAGATACTTGAATATGTTTTTGGTTCTCTTAGGTCTTAGCTGTAAATAAAAATGTCCAAGGCATATGAGATTTAAGAAGTCTTAAAACTGCAGTAGTCTAAGAATTCAGAATTAAACACAAGTTATGATCCGTTGATAAATCTCAGACCACAAAAGAAGTTTCTAAAGCATGTTGTAGTTGCTACAACATAACACTGCATTTGATTACATCTTATGGGAACATGTCTCTGATCCTATCTCTCTCATTTTTTGTCAATTTCATTCTATAATGCTTAAACACCAAAGTATATTACCATCTTTAACAGCAAGATTGTATGCAAGTGAGTTTACAAATTATTTGGTATCGAGTCAATAAAAAAATTGCAACAATAAAGATGTTTTAGCATATGAAGCATGTATACCTGGGCAGTAGTGAATCATGCTAAGGCAAATAAGGTTTTAGGCATATAACCATTCATAAAGAAAGGAGGGGAAAAAATCATTCATATAGTTTGGCGTTCCTCATGATTGAGAAATTAGAAGCCAACTCTGCCACGCAAGTGTATAGGGTCCACATTCATTACTAGATCACTAACGTTCGCATAGTCTTACCATTGAGCAGATGGGTAAAGATGAACAGATTATATAGCCCTAAAGCTAATGTTGACGTCTGATGGTAGAGAAAGAAGCAAGTAAAAAGAAAATTGCTATGGGCCAGTCGCTCACCACACAATTGCATTGGAAGGCAAGGCATTAATCTATCGTCATGCCCTTGCAGCTAAAAGTTGCTCGTCCGAGGTCATTCTTGTGCAACTTCGGCCTGGGTGTGGACCGTTATTGTTCATTAAGAACACAGCGGTCCTCATCCAAAACCAGAGACGGCAAATCCCAATGCTAATGACGAATCCAAAGAAACGGAGACGGAAGGTACAAAAGAAACCTTAATATAAAAAACCCCAATAACGACGAGAAATCAAAGAAACACAAAAGAAACCTTAATATACGGACCCCAAACACGTATGAAGAATTCAAGAAACAAAGATGGAAGATATCCAAAGAAATCTTTCGATCTTGGGACCGGACCGAGTCGGAAAGATTTCCGACTATGCTGGCGATTATGCTCTCTCCACCGAGCAATAGTCTCTGCCACAGAATGAGAGCCATTCCTCCCCCTGCGTACTTCCCTTACATCGAAAGAACGCAACCGAAGAATATATATGAAAAATCGCATCGGTGAAACCATGAATCCACTGCGAGAACATTAAACATTCGATCAAAACCTGACGAGAAATCAAGATTGCAAGGAACGCAAAAGAAGGAAAAGAAATACAAAAAGGGCTGACAGATTAGTCGTCGAGATTGGCTAAAAAAATCCATCAAATTTAACCCGAAACAACCATTTTCTCAAGAAAACAAAAAAGAAGCACAGTCGATGAAACGCACCCAAGAACACGAAAGGAATCTAAAGAAGAGTGAAACAAGAAAAGGTAAAAATGAGGCCAGGGGTTGAGGAATAGCACCAGCTTGAGGTGGTTTTGGACGGTGAGGTGGGAGAGCAGATCGAGCGTTCGAAGTGGAGGCGGGCGGACCCTCGCCCTCGCCCTCGCCCTCGCCCTCGCCGTTCGAAGTGGAGGCGGGCGGACCCTCGCCCTCGCCCTCTCGCCCTCGCCCTCGCCCTCGCCCTCGCCGTTCGAAGTGGGAGAGCAGATCCGCCACCCGTGTCCGAGGCATTGTTGGCATGTGAAACACCCCAGCGACGGGAGCCGAGCCGAGCCGGACCGGGCCGGGCCGGGCCGAGCCGAGACGAGCCGGACCGAGCCGACCGGGCCGAGCCGAGCCGGGCGGAGCCGTGCCGAGCCGAGCCGGCGGAGCCGGGCCGAGCCGAGTCGGACAGGTCCCGGTTCTGTCCTGTCCCGATTTGGACCGGGATGAACCAGCGGCCAGGGCCGGCCTCCGGCTCGGTCCGGCCCGGCCCGTTACAATTTTTGAACGGTCCTGCCGACACGACCAGCTCGACCGGCCCGGCTCGACTCGACCCGCCCCGGCTCGGCTCCGTTCGGCGGCTCGGTTCGGCTCGGCTCGGCTCGGCTCGGCTTGGCTTGGTCGGGATCGGCTCGGCTCGGTCGGGCTCGGCTCGGCCCGGTCGAACCAGGTGTCCCAGTCCGGTCCGCACCGGGGCCTGTGTCGAACCGGGTCCGGTCTGAACCGAGTATTTTGCGATAATTTTTAAAGTTCTTTATGATTCTCCTTTTTAAAAAAAAAATGGTTTTAGCTGATTCCTTTTTAGCATATTTAATAGAAATTTTTTAGATAATTCAATTTACTCTCTATCAACCAAAAAAAAACCTTTGGCTGATTACTTTTCAGTTTATTTAATAGAAAGTTCTATGTAATTTAAGTATCATTTCATTTTCCATCTTTTTTAAAATAATAATAAAATAAAAATTTCCATCTATCATTTCATTTTGTTTCCGGTTGGTAGGACAAATCTTTTCGCTAGTTATTCTTCGAGATGGAGAAATATTGAATCTAGTTGAAAAACTGGTTTAGTCTTGATCATATACAGGAGCAAATGACTTAGAGGGAGCATGGTCGAAGAATTCCTTTTCATCTTTTACTCAATTCTTGGCCCGTCTCCTTGTGCACGCACTTCCGCTGAAATGGATGAGCGAAACCATGACACAGGTGTTTGACAAAAATAAAGCTGCAGACTATGAGCAAATGACTTAGAGGGAGCATGGTCGAAGAATTCATTTTCATCTTTTACTCAATTCTTGGTCGTCTCCTTGTGCACGCACTTCCATTGAAATGGATGAGCGAAACCATGACGCATGTGTTTGATTGAAAATAAAGTTGCAGATCGCTCCCGAGGAAAAACTATTTGCCATGCAAAGGTACTTTTGCTACAAAACCGTAGGTCGATCGAAGCTGTGGCTGATCAACTTTGTGGCCCTTACCATGATAAAGTGCATGCTCTTTGGTTGGCAACAGAAGTTGTGTTGAGATTAAGTAAAGACTAATAAAGACCTCCAATAAGGAACATGATAACAGCATCACAATTTATGCAGATATTTAACCCATAACTCGGTGGAGATCTTTAAGCATGAATGTAACTAACACAAGAAATTAGTGTGTTAGTCTCTCAACTAATCTTTATGCATCGTGTGCTTGCTTTCCCTCCTCATGTGATGACGTGGGGCTTGTTTCTCCAGTATCCAGCATCGGGCATCCGACAACCGGCATCCGGCATCCGGCATCCGGCAACAGAATAGTAGACGTCAGCAAGCCAGGTAAGGTCTGAATCAATGCAGGCAAGTCCTGATAATGCCCTTAGAGATGCATCTTTGAGACCTGCCATGCTACTGCAAGCAATACCTACGACAATACCACTAACCTTCTGTAATGCTGAACTAGTCCTCTTGTCTGAACATATATTGGTAATCATGTCCAATACTGCTGCCTGAATTTTTTGAGTGGAGACTTCAGCCATAGGTTCTTCTGAAGTGATAGAATTACTTCGGTAAGGGAGAAGAATTCTTTTCTCATTTGATAGCGTTGGTTTCCTTCGAAATGGGGATGAAGTAAGCAACTTCCATATAGTATGCCCATCATTCTGAAACCGGCGAACAAAAAAGTCCCCTCCACCAATTTGAACTGGTTTATGCAGCATATTCAAGCATTTCCTGATCACAACCTGAAAAAGAATAAAAGAAAAAACAAAGCTGTATCTAATGCAACCACATGCCAAGGCTTTTCAACTGGGAATACAGCATAAATCCTTTAACTGGGAATACAGTAAGGTAGAAACAGCACTGCATAATCAGAAGACAAAACATTAAAAGTCCTTTAATGGCTAAATACAGCTAGTTAGAAACATCAGAAGACAATATTTGAACCCTAATAGCATAAATCCTTTAATGGTTACTGAAAGTCCAAAATAACATGGAGCCACATAGGCTTTTCAACTTGGAAGTACCAACACTCCATATTCATATCTGTATCAAATGCTCCAACACCACCGCATAAGACACACACAATACACATTGGCATGGCCTCTTGGTAGCCCAAATATTTTTATTTTTTATTTTTTACAATTGGGCAAAGTTTTAATACAGTGTGTGATGTGATGTCAACAATCTTCCCATGAAGTGAGGTTGGAAGGCTTGAGTGAATCCAAGAGATCCACCTAATATCTATCTTATTTCTCTCCCATTTATCCTACTTAACTCTCTCATTACATAAGCCCTAAAGCTCCAAACCCCCTATTGTCCTATATGCATAACCATACATAATCCACTAAAACATTAAACAAAATATGGTGTTATTGGAGTTGTCAAGCATTGCAAACAAGTGTTACAACTTCATTATCAAATAGAGCAAGAAGGATTACATAAAATGTCTATCTCTACACTCAAGACTAGTATGTGTTTGATCCTATGGTACTTGAGCTCATTGTTAAATATTATCTTTTATTCTCCTCCATGTCTTTTCTTTTTTCATTTCTTATCAACCACTCCATTCCCAATCCCCTTTAGCCCTTTTTAGGTTGTCCTACATTTAAATGGTACTTTGAAAGTTTCAAATGAAAGCAACAGGCACCAAGCAAAGTTAGTAAACTGCAACATATAGGTCCGTTACATGATGCTTGTGATGACATTCTCTTCTTGTCTTGATCTTGGAATGTTGTTGTGGACCAACATCAACCAATCATCAGGCCTCTCCTCCAGCCAGAAAATGGTTATAACATATGGTACATAAACTAACTATACCTAAAATAACAGGATTTCAAATGTGATACCGGTTGGTTAGTATTCATGTCACGAGTTTTAAAATGGCAAGTCAACCGTGCAACATAAGTTACATCTTCCAAGATGCCAGATATAGCCAAAATCATAAGATATAGAAGATTCCTATGTGTCCAGTCATCCAAAAGTCCATTTTTCAGCTAGGTCGGTCAACAAAAGATCGATAAGACATGAAAATTATATATGAAGCTTCAGCATAAATCAGAAAATCGAGCAAAGTACGATGTCGCAGAATAGACTAAATGATGGAAAAAAGACCAAAGAGATCTACTAAATTACCAAAAAAAAAAAGCTACCGTACCACAGAAACCTTATTTTTAAGGCAAAGAATCAAATAAGGCCAGATTATGTTCATTGCTGGAAGCACTCTGTTCTCGTCAGCTTCCTCATCTGCAGTCTCCATCCCATCTTTCAGATCATTTAGTGATAGCAACTGAACTGCTTGCTAGATTGCTGCTTTGGTTTGTTTCTCATGCTTATAAGCTTCCTCCAATTTTGCAAGAGATACAGAAACATCCTACAAAAAAAAATGCCTTACTCTAAAGTACAAACAACTGAAATCTAAGGAGAATAACAAAGATCTTGTTTTATTATTTTCTGATAAGATGTTTACCTCTCAAGCCCCTAACAAAAGTATACATCTAACTATTTTATTTAGTTGAACAAAGAAAATATTAGCAATATTGAGAAGAGGATCCACGTTTCCTACCATATCAACTGATTTTGGCCCAGAAACCAAGACTGCCGCTAACATTTGCTTTGTTGCAACAGTCTAACCAGTAACACTTTTAGGGCAGCAATTTACAAGCAGAATCTGCTAAACTGATAGTCCTAAATGACTTGCTTAAAGTAATGAGACAACGGACTGAGACCTTGGGAATAAATGTGAAATTTTGTTCTCCATAACATCAATCCAGCTACAAGTGCATTTATACTGATAAAAATACTTTTTTGATCTTTCTTCAAATTTAAGAAGAAACTTCAGTTACCTCTGATCATGATTTCATAGCAATCTTCCCATCATCATCAGAATCCAAGTCATTGGCATTGTAACCAAACAAATATGACCATGACATTAGCAACAAAACTCATCCAAATAAAGAAGACTACAAATTTATGAAAGAAAGCTACGACAGCAAAAGAATGTACAGAGAAAAACATCAAGCATGGCTGCATTTCATTTGCCCCATTCCTCAAAACAAAGAAACAAAAAAGAGCAACCCAAAATTTGAAACACACAATAAAGGAAAACACTTAATTATCCATGTTAACAAAAACTAAACCCTACATAATATATGGTGCTAAACTAGTAGAATCCAATGGAAAATTGCAAGAAATGTACAGTTGTATGCCATTAGATCAGTATCATACTATCTTCAGACTAATTATTTCCCAAACTGCATGTGCAGACTTCAACATGCATGTAGTGGATAAGTTCGATGATTGCTTCATGGTTCAACATAATTGGTGAGATTAGAGAACATTCCATGCTGACTCAACCTCCAGAAAGTTCTTTTTTTTCCTTGAGGACCGAGTCAACCATAAAATTTTCAGCGGGCCAATTATTCACTCACTAACCTGACGTGTGGGATCTATGTGAGGAACACACATACGTGCCCCAGACAGCATAACCCTAGAATCCACAAAGCCATTACTGTCTCAATGTCAGCGTTAAAATACATTGATGTCACAGCATAAAAGATATATTTCTAGTTATGCTGAATGGTCTAAAGTACAAAGGCAGTATAGAAATTGCTATGACTGGACAAGTTTAGGGCAGGCTGCTAAAACCGATCGTTTAAATGAATTTTCTTCGAGGGAACTGAGAAGCAATTATGTCAACATTCTACAACAATTATGTTGACAGATAGCAAGTGCTATCTGTAGCTTATTTCCTTGGACTGGTCTCCTAGCAAGTGCTAATATTTGGTTTCATATAATTTGTCATTCCATTGCTCTCCATCATTATCTAAACAAGGAACCTCGCTATGGTTTACGGATTGAAGCATGAGTTATTCGCACTAAAGCATCAAGCGACCGTTGTTGGTTTTCGATATCCGGTAATTGATTTTCTAAATTTGATACAAAGCTTTAAAAATGTTTAAATCTTATAAAGCTTTATAAACTTTATCAAGTACGCAGAGAATCTTGTAAAGTTAAGATGATGAATTTTGATGAAGAAAAAAATAATTAAATTTTTTTTAAAGGTGTTGAGACCTGGTAATGCGGGCAAGTCCTGATAACGCCCGTAGAGATGCATCTTTGAGACCCGCCATGCTGCTGCAAGCAATGCCTACGACAATACCACTGTCCTCTTGTCCGAACATATCTTGGGAATCATGCATGTCCAACACTGCTGCCTGGATTTTTTGGGTGGAGACTTCAGCCATGGGTTCTTCTGAAGTGAGAGAATTACTTCGGTATGGGAGAAGAATTCTTTTCTCGTTTGATAGCGTTGGTTTCCTTCGAAACGAGGAGGATGAAGTAAGCAACACCTCCATGTAGTATGCCCATCATTCTGAAACCAATTCGAACTGCTTTATGCAGCATATTCAAGCATTTCCTGGTCACAACCCGAAAAAGAATAAAAGAGTAATCGAAGCTGCGTCTGATGCAGCCACAAGCCAAGGCTTTTCAACTGGGAATACAGCATAAATCCACTATACGCAATACACATATAACATACACAATACATACAACATACACAACACCTAACATAACTCATAACAATACACTACACACATACAATTCACAATAACATACACACGTGCATACATAACTCATAACAACATACACATAACATTACTTAAAACACATATGATATACACACAACATGCACAACATACACAAAACACACACTACATGCACAATAAATACACATAACTCATAACAACACACACGTTGCGCACACACAATTTATAACAATACACACATAATATACACAACACACGCATACACAACTCATAACTGCTAATCATATGTGCCCTACAAGTCAATCACGTGAGCGATGACACATGCGACTTGACATGCACTCTATTTGCTTGTTATTATTTGATTATTATTTTTTCACTTTATCTTGTTTGGGTTCTAGAATATTTTTAGTATTAGTTCATCTAATTTGCCTATTTTTACAATCATTTCTTTGAATCTAAAGAAGAAAAATTCTTCCACATTTGCTGGTCTTTACCAATAGCATGTTGTAATTTGTTTATCTCAAACAAAGTTAGACAAGTGATTACGGTATCAATGAGTCAAAATGAATCAATAATTATATTTGATAAGAGGGTATACAAAATGTTCTATTAGCCCAAATGATTGTGAGAGATTATTACAGAAGCAAAACAACCTCCGGATGTACAATTAAAGTTGATCTTCACAAATCTCATGATTCAATTAAATAAGATTTTATCAAAAAGATGTCAAACTTGCTAGGCTTTTCTGCACACTAGCTCATTATGAAATTTTTAACAAATACACTCTACATTCTTGACTTGGAATTTGGTTGGATATTTTGATAGGAGAATAGGTTTGACGCAAGGTCGCCTTATCTGTTTTTATTGGCTATGAAGTGTTTGACTAGGAGGAAAGTTAAAAAGGAAATAAATTTTTTAATGTCCTAAGTGTAGGAAATTGAACTCGAGTCAACTTTGCTTTGCAGATGACTTGTGTTTTGCCATGGGAATTTGACTGTTTTAGGAAAATGTTATAAAGACAACATTACTTTCCAGTTATATCTAGTTGAAGTGTTAAGCGAGAAAAGATTAATGTTTATATTAGAGGAACAAAACCTTATGTGGAGCAAGATATCCTATAGTTTCCGGATTTCAAGATAGCAAGTCCTGCTAATTAAATCTCTTGGAATTACTCTAACTTCAACGAATCCGGATTATAATGATTTTAGAATACTAGTTTAAAAAAATCACTGTCAAGGCCAGAAGCTACACATCTAAAGTACTTTCTTATGCAGGAAGAGTCCAACTTATAAATTTCATGCTCTTTTCTACAGTTAAATTGGAATAGCATTTTTTAAATACTAAATTGAAATAAAAGAAATAGAAGTTTATTCGAGTTAGGAACCGAACTTGACTCAGGTAATGGATAGTAGCTCGAAGACAAGTATGAAGCACCTCAGAAGGGCAATTTGGATAATAAAGCTTTAACAAGAATCTGCCCATAGCCAAATCTGAAACTCCACTCTCCATGGATTTACTAATTAAATGTAAAGAAGTAATTTGAAAGTCAAACTACTACAATCTATACACAGTGTTTGTGCTTCCAGACGTTGAGAAGAAGGACCTTCCAGTGCACCATAGCTAAATCTCAAACTCTACAAGGATTTACTAATGAAATTAGAAGTAATTTGGAAGTCGGACTGTTATAATCTACAAATGGTACTTGTGCTTGGCTAGAGGTATTGGCATGTCAACTCAACGACTGGGAGATTCTATCGCACTACTAAATCTAAAAACCTCGTCTTACCCATAAATAATTACTTGAATTTGTATCTCGACCTTAGTCTGCAATTTTTTATTCCATTAATGTTTGAACATTTTACCTCTTGTTCCAAGACAAATGGCATTTCCCATTATAAATGATCAGAAATCTTAATAGTACAATACTACAATGAAACTCGTGGACAAAAAAAAAAAAAAAAAAGAGTAATCACTGAGCAGGTAATCACATTTTTGTCTGTGTTGACTAACGCAATAAAAAAAAAAAAAAAGATGAGTACATGACAGTCTTTGGTTGGTACAATGGTAACATTGCTCTTTGCAATCTGAAAGACTAGTATTTAGGTCATGGAAACAACTGATCTAATAGTGGCAAGGCTCAATACTAGATCCCACATTGCCATGCCGTTTTGGTTGTAAGGATAGCCATGTATCATATTAAAAGAAATGTTAGCATTGCAAAGACTAGAATAGCAGACTATTGAGATGGATGTGCAAGAATGATAACTGAAAGAAATGTTTTCCAAGACTATAGAATATTGAATTGGATGTGCAAGGATAATATATAAATGAGACCAGTTTAGAATAGTATTAAATTTGAAGTATGTTCAAAGGAGACCTAAAGAGAGGAGGTGAGTTTCTTGGGATTAGTGATGCAAGAAATAGAGGGAAACCTATCAAAAACTTCACTAAGAATGATAAAAAGATATTTGTTACTAATGATTCAACTAAGGATATTGTCTTACATGGAAAAAGATCCATGTAGCGACCCCATATAATTGTGACATTATGGCTTGTTGATGTTATTATTTTTGTAGGTTAGAAAAGATTTTATGTTCTCTTTAATTTGATGCTTTTGTGCTTAAACACAGTGCACAGTGAACTCATTTTGTTATCAGTAGTAGTTACATGTTTCTCTAACTCATACTTCCCTAATGAATGTTTTGTTTTTGTTAACAATCAGAACAATAACATTATATTCATTAGAGTATATCAAAGGCTTGTTGTCACCACCGTGGGCTCTCAGTATGGGAAGGTTTTTCTTGTTTAGCCCTAGTTACAAAATCTGAATATTCCTTCTTCCATTCATAGCTATTGATTTGTAGTTACAAATGAACACTTGTTTTACAGAAATATGCATTAGACTATTTTAACTATTTGTTTCATTTTAAAAGACTATGCAAAAATTTTATTTGATGAGCATTTTTTTGTTGACAAGGATATCAGAACCTGGGGAAGACAATTAGTGGGTGTTTATTTTTAGTAGCCTAATTAGGAATGGTCAACCTGTGTACATCATGATTTTTGTATATGACAACTAATTATTCTATATAATGCTAATAATAATTAAGAGTGGGAGGTGATAGGAAGAAGAAGAAGAAACCAGAATGGTGTTGATGGTAATCAAGGCTTGTGAAAAAAAACGATATTGAAGAAACTCTAGTTCTGTTAAACATTATTATTCATCTAATTTTATTCTTAAATACTTTCGATCTGTTTATTCGAATGCCGAAGCGTTTACATGCTAGTTAAGGCAAATCAGATCAAATCATATGGTAATCCAAACTGTAGTTTTAAATATTTGGCTTGAATTATGTATATGATAACCCCAATTCAATTCGCGTATATTATTGCTTAAATTTGATTGCCTAGTTTGAGCCAAATGTAAAATTCATGCATAAACATGAACAACTAGCATGTCTTGCCTCCTTCCCTGATGCAGATATTGGCAGCTTTGGATGTTGTTCGTCGAGGAGCTAAAGTGATGCCAAGGAAACAATTGAATGATGTTTTGGATGCTGAACTGGGTCCTGATTGCTCATCCAAACTGACAAGGTTTGATTATGGACCACTTGCTGCAGCAAGCATAGGGCAGTTTGTTCTGATCTAGATTAGTCATATCCTAATCCTCCTGAATTTTAGATATTGTGTGTTTGGATGCCATAGAAAAATTCTTCAACAGAGTTCTTGCTTGCTCATGTTGATTTCTATTGACTCACTTTTCTTCAAATGTTTTTACATGTGCCTTCATCAGGTCCATCGACCAGTTATGAAGAATGATCTGGAGGTTGTAATGAAAATACAGTACCCTGGTGGTTGCAAATAAAGTAACATTGAGAATGTCAGGCTAATTTTAGACTACACAAATCTCATTCTTAAAGGAATTTTTCTTGATAACACTGTAAAGGTGAACCTACATATTCATGATGTCCTTCATTTGTCTGTGTCAATTGAACTCTTGAGGAGTAATGACTAAACTGATAAAAGTTGATTTCTTTCTGTACTAGCAACTTTATCATAATAACAACAGTTAAGTTAATCATTTATATATATTTCCAAGTCAATTCTGGAGACTAAAAGTTAATGCAACATCTTTACATGTCTTCTCATTGATAATGTCAATTAGAAGCATCTGGAATTGCTCTTTATTTATTTTTTATTTTTATGACAATCGTTTGCACTTTTTTACTTTCTCCTTTCTTCAATTTCTTGTGTTGTCATCTGATTGAATTTTGATAACTCTGTTTTCGAAGTTCTGTTTAGTATTTAGTGTATGTTGCTGCTTTATTTGGTTGCCTTGCTATGTATAAACATATTATTGCTCTTCTTTAACATGATTCCTCATATTTTAATCCACTGGATAGCTCTCATTTGCTAGTTACGAGCAATTAGCATGAAATTTTCCTTGAATGAAAATTTTTTCGGTAGTTTTGAAATATAAGAATTGCATACTAGCTCATCTTCCAGATTGATTGTACAGTTACTTATAGTTCACGAGTCTAGTGGTATGCATCAACCAAATCGGCTAGGTGCTTCTTCTTGCAGATTGGTGTTCAAAATTAATTTAGTTTTTCGGTTCCTTATAACCACCCATGATATGCTTTATCACAGCCCAAGGCCAAATCTTAAAGTGTTATGAACCAATAAATTTCCAAATTAAGTTTGAAAACTTGAGCATGCTATTTACAATCAGATATAATGATTGGTAATTTTCTTCAATTCTTATAATGGTGGCTAAGGAGGAACTGTCTAGGGAATGTGATTATGAGATGGAAGCTGCAAGTCAAAAGTACATGGTCTTTTCCTCTTAAGTAGATCATGCATCCCAGAAGAGGATATTTCACCTCTTTAAATAAATATATAGGGAAATATTGAAAAACCCTAATATCCCAACTAATAAGGGTTAAATTCATAGATCTTTTTCCACCATTGAGCTCTGTTTAGAATGTAATCACTGATCAAACTAAGGGCAATTAGATTTATATTTCTTGTTTCTAACAAGGTTTTATTCTTTTATACCTCTAGATGCTACTACCTTGATGAATGTAATATATGTTTAGAATGTCTACACTATCTCTTTGCTGAATGAATATAATATATGTTGTACATGATGAGATGTTTAGTCAGGCCAAATATTTTTTTTTGCAGATAATGTCATGTTGTTTGATCGGAACCTAATTGGATTTTTTATTCTATCTTTTTTATTGTGAGAGATGATGCATTGTAGTTCTCACCTTTCGTTTGTAGTATCATTGATTTGATTTTTTTTTTCTAAATAAGATAAAGTTAGTAATTCTACAAGCTTTTTTTAATAATTTCTTATTATTCTCAAGAGCTCCTATCGATAAGGTGGCACTACTAAGTCAAAAATTGGGGACCATGTGGGGAAAACATTGCTTGAGCTGACTCTATAGGAGTTGTTTGTTTCTTGGTCCCTGCATGCAAGTGGAATTTGTGTCTTTGGTTTTTTTTATGAATCACGACCCTTGTTCCTTTTTTCTCGTAAGTTGTGTAACTTTGTCCTATGTTTTCATTGAGAAGGAATAAGAAGCAAATCTTTCTTATGTGTTATGTTTGTGTTGTTATGAGTTGTGTGTGTATGTTATGTGCGTGTAGTGTGCGTTGTTATGAGTTGCCTAAGACCAGTAATTCTGCATCGATTTTGCCTGCTTTAGGATCTTTAATAATACAATGATAGGCCGTCATTATTACATGATCTCACCAAAATTGATGCATGCATCCCCAATTTACAGTTTGCTCATGGTAAATCCATATCACCTCGTTGATATGGATTTACCACAACATGCTCCACCCCTGCCGCAAATTTCTTTTTTCTTTTTCCCTCTTTTCTATGTGCTAGACAAGCTAACAAAACCATGTCAATCTGATTCTCTCACTTAATTTCTGCAAAAGCAAAGCAAATCAGATCAAGATATTGTCTCTTTCATAAACGTCTTGCTTTTTTCGTTCTCCTAAATTAGTTGCTGCTAGCACAGCATATATTTCCAGCCTACACAAGCCTGCAAGGACCAAGATATTGCTCAGGTAAAGGAAAAAGAAAAGATGAAATTATCCCATGTTCAGATATCCGATTGTACAGAGGTATCATTTCCAGTTGGAAATGCAACTTTTAAGGAAAAAAGTTTGAACTTAGCAGCTAATAGAGACAGTTGCTGCCTTGATGCTGCAGTTGAATAAATACACCTCAGACATTTTACAACAACAAAATTACCAGGAAAACATTGTTGTCATTGAGGTATTATGGAAAACTGTAGGCTTATAGAACAAGTGATGAAACTTAAGTTCCTGAACTGAACTAGGAAAAGAGGATAACTTCCGTATATAAGACCAAAATGCTTATACAAAATTAAAGCCTGATCATCACATTCGCCATTAACACCATGATTGCATTATCTACCATTTGACAGAGTGAGGAAAAAAAAAGAAGAGAAGAATAAAGAATAATCTTAGATGTCTTGTAATAAGATTCAGAACTAATCCAACAGTTTTTTTCTTGATTTGTTATGATGTATTTTGGATCTTTTATATGATTTATATAATTGTTATTTATTATAAGAGTCTTGTACAATATGATTGACATTTATTTTCTAAAAAAATATACAGTTGTTATTTCTAATGAATTATTCTCTAGCATTTTCATTATTGTATTTTCAACAACTTGTTATATTTTATATAACAGTTTCATATGTTTTTTTTTTTTTTTTTTTTGGGAAAGACAGATACATTATGAATTATGATGCTAAAGAGGTTTCTTAACAAAAAAAAAAATATTTATTTTCTCATAATTTATTTTTGTGTTTTGTGGTGCCCTACCATTTATATTATATATAATTCTTATAATTTTATGATTACTAAATTATTTTTTCATCCGAGATCATTCCCATCATTCTAATTCGATCGATCCCGAGGCCTGATCATATCATCCCAGCCAATTCAAGTCTGCTTTCAATCTCACAACTTATGTGCAAGATACAGAGTGACAAATTAAGGAGCCCGATCTGATCCCTGGTGCTGCTGCTAACATAGATAGTTGCTGGGACTTATTTTGTGAAGGAGAAAGAGAAAATGACTGATATGGAAAGGGAAAAATGTGAGCACGGTCGGATCTATGGCTGATAGTTGGCAGAGAATCTTTGAATCAGTGAAGTTCAAGAAGAGGGCTGACATGAATAAATAGTGATGAAAAATCATGTCAGCTTTCCTGCTTACTTGTTATCTTGCTCGAGTTTGATGGGCTTTACAGTGTGAATGGCACTGAGAGAAAACCTAGGAACAAGATCTTGGTTTGGATTTTGTCAGATGACTCCTTCCAGTGTGATGTAGAAGAGGTTTCACACAGCTAAATATGTGTTGCACCTCTCATTTTTCACAAGAATAATGTGTCAGTCCTAGCAATCCTTGGCACCTCTTTCACTAAAATCCATGCTTTCCTCCACATAGAGAAATACACTAATCTTTACAATAACAAATCATAAATTTAACGTTCGCTTCACTCTACAGAGACACTTGAATCATACTTTAAGCATGTAAGCAGGACATAAAGTATGCTTTTTGTCAGTCAATTGAATGATCAATTCAGAGACTATTCCTTGATTTCTTTTATGTACATCATGCACAGTCCAGTTCTGTAACAAATTCATTTTTTTTCTTTCTATAAACTTCCACAAACCAAAATTTCAGGCACCAAACCAATAAACTGCACACTATGATATCATATGTATCTTTTATTAATTAATACCTTAGACTTCTTTTATCTCGTACTACAACTAAAAGAAATGCAACTGAAATTTTTCATCCCATATATAATCAATCTTAATAAAATTACAGGTACCTCTAATGGCAATGCTTAAAGAGTACACTCTGTTAAAGCAAGAAAAAGAGGAGGAGAAACAAAGGCAAAGAGTAAGTGCTAATGCAATTCGATGAAGGATACAAGAACATCCATCTAAAGAAGTTGTGCAAAGGATTGTTCTGAAGAGCAAACGACAGTTTTAACCCCTTGTCTAGAGGATTTGTTCCGGATTGTCAATAACATCTTTTCTCTCTGCAGGAAAGAAAAAAAAAAAAATTGCAAACTCAGATTACAGCAGAACATGAGAATTCATTTGGCTCAAGGCCGAACGCAAGCAGCACTCCTCGTTCCAACAAGATTCTAAATAGCAGTTTCCTTCAAGCAGGAGACTGTCCATCACATCAGTCAACACCAAAGGTCAAAGGACAATTGTGCAAACAAAGGAGCAAACTTAAACAAAGGGAGTATAAAGTTGCAAACGCGGAAGATGTTAAGCAATTGTAGACATGCCCCTAATTCTAAAGAAGATGCAGCATCAGAGATCTCTATAACATTTTCAGGCTGAAATCATGACTCTTCTTTCGATATTAAACGATGTAAAGAATCATAAGATCAGGCAATGAATGTGTGAATGGAATGGTACAGTTTGGGGATAAAACCCAAGCATGACATTGTATAACCACTATTATGACACAATTTGATCTTACATCCTGCTAAAAGAACCAGACTTCACCGAGTTCTTCGAGAAAGCAGTAATTGCAGCAGAGCTGGACTGCAGACTGTAATTCGGCAGCAATTTGAACTGCTTTATGCAGCACATTCAAGCATTTCCTGATCACAACCTGAAAAAGAATAAAAGAAAAATCAAAGCTGTCTCTGATGCAGCCACAAGCCAAGGCTTTTCAACCGGGAATACAAGAGCAAATCCTTCAACTCATAAATCCTTTCTTTCACTGGGAATACAGCAAGGTAGAAACAGCACTGCATAATCAGAAGACAACATTAAAAGCCCTCAAAACATGAATCCTTCAACAACTTGACATTCTCTTCTTGTCTTGATCTTGGAATGATGTTGTGGACCAACATCAACCAATCATCAGGCCTCTCCTCCAGCCAGAAAATGGTTATAACATATGGTACATAAACTAACTATACCTAAAATAACAGGATTTCAAATGTGATACCGGTTGGTTAGTATTCATGTCACGAGTTTTAAAATGGCAAGTCAACCGTGCAACATAAGTTACATCTTCCAAGATGCCAGATATAGCCAAAATCATAAGATATAGAAGATTCCTATGTGTCCAGTCATCCAAAAGTCCATTTTTCAGCTAGGTCGGTCAACAAAAGATCGATAAGACATGAAAATTATATATGAAGCTTCAGCATAAATCAGAAAATCGAGCAAAGTACGATGTCGCAGAATAGACTAAATGACAGAAAAAAGACCAAGGAGATCTACGAAATTACCAAAAAAATAAAAAAAATCTATCGTACCACTGAAACCTTATTTTTAAGGCAAAGAATCAAATAAGGCCAGATTGTGTTCATTGCTGGAAGCACTCTGTTCTCTGTCAGCTTCCTCATCTGCAGTCTCCATCCCATCTTTCAGATCATTTAGTGATAGCAACTGAACTGCTTCCCAGATTGCTGCTTTGGTTTGTTTCTCAGGCTTATAAGCTTCCTCCAATTTTGCAAGAGATACAGAAACATCCTACCAAAAGAAAAAAAAAAAATGCCTTACTCTAAAGTACAAACAACTGAAATCTAAGGAGAATAACAAAGATTTTGTTTTACTATTTTCTGATAAGATGTTTACCTCTCAAGCCCCTAACCAAAGTATACATCTAATTATTTTATTTAGTTGAACAAAGAAACCATTGTGCAATGGTTCAAAACCAACACACAATGTCAAACATAACCAATAATAATATTGAGAAGAGGATCCACGTTTCCTACCATATCAACTGATTTTGGCCCGGAAACCAAGACTTCCATCATTAACATTTGCTTTGTTGCAACAGTCTAACCAATAACACTTTTAGGGCAGCAATTTACAGGCAGAATCTGCTAAACTGATAGTCCTAAATGACTTTGCTTAAAGTAATGAATGAGACAACGGACTGAGACCTTGGGAACAAATGTGAAATTTTGTTCTCCGCGAAAGACACCAATTATTCCAGAAAGAGAAAAGGACGAACCAACAAGAAGTTGCAGTCTATTTACTGTGATCACACTACTTCAAATTATGATGCAGGTTCTTGATCTATTTTTTTGCAATACTTATTTTCCAGATTGCCATCATATAAACAAATTAAAAAAAAAATCCAATCCCATAAGTTTTATTCGGCTTTATAAATAGAGAACACCTAAGCAAAAATAGAATTCGTATCATATATTACACTTCAAATCCATTCAAAAAAAGGCTTAAATCAACAAAAATTAAGAACCATCAACTTTTCATGTCTCTTACCCTTTTTTGGGCAAAAAAAAAAAAAAAAAAAAAAAAACATTTAGTTAAATGATGTGAGAAGATCAAGATGTCTTACCCCAACTTGCTAAGCGAACACAACCGAAAAGCAACAGAACTACTAGGAACTAATCCAAAAAAGTCAACATTATCCCTACCCCCACATACCAAAAACCCAAAGTATCCTACACCAAGGAAATTGTGACAAACTTGAATGTCATACTCACAACATTCAGAACATGTTCTGACTTTTCATGGTTGCCTACCGCAATAAAAGTGGCACTTGTAGAAAGTGAAAGCCACAATTGAAACACATGATTTAGGGGGGGGAAAAAAAAAAAAAACAGTAACACCTCCAAATGGTCAACATCTTAAAACCCTTGACAAGCATAGTTATATAAAGAACAAAGAGACAGTAAATGCAAGTCTTTCGCTTAGCAAAACAATGGCTTCCCTGTACAATAATCCAGAACAAGTCACAGAATAAACAACTATTGTAGCAGAGCCAAATGAACTTTCTTCAATAGAGTCTAAAGTGATACACTCTTCCTTTATTCATTATCTTGGATCGCATAAAGTGTTGACATTTTGGAGTATGACAAATTGCAAGCAACCGTAAGAGCATCTGGCAAAATATGTAACTAATTATAGTTTAGCATACTTGTGTTATGACATATTTGGTTGGCCAGAAAAAAGGACATACTTGTGTTATGACATAATAATCCTACTTATGACATAATAATTAATTTAAGTTTATATTATTATGGAAGATACGACCTCAATTTTATTTATTTTGTCATTTTCTAGCTGCAAACTCATTTCACTGTGAATTAATTTTCTTCTTTTCTTCTGATTTGATATATATATATATATATATATATATATATATATATCACTATTCTTTAGTATCTTGTCTAATAGAATAATCTAATTAAGGGCTTACAGATAAGCAGGATGCCCTCTCTGGAGTAGTCTGTGAAGCTATGCTAGCAAAAGAGCAAGAGTTGCCTTCTTCAAGAGAAGCAGAGCCTCCTCAGGGTCAAAACAGAGAACCAACTAGTCACACTACGATCTCGTCAGGAGCCAGAAGTGCGTCATCTACTATGGACCCAATTGCAAAGCTCTCTTCTGAGGAAGACGTATGTGTGCTAACTATTATCATCCTGCAACTGGTGTGCTATAGCATCTTCCTCTTTCTCAGGCCAAAGTAGCTCCTAAATTTGCCACTGACCCATGCTTACACATACTGAAATCTCAAGGATACAAAAAAGACAGAAGCACAAGGTTTGCTATCTTCTCCAAGAGCGGAGACTTCATCTGGGCAGCTCCAGGCCAATCAACGTGGGATAAAGTCTCAAGTTTCAAGTTGCATCTCAAATAGCGAGGAGCCAGTGATGACTACTTGCAACTCTATTTCAAAGAGGTCCACTTCCAAGGGTGAGGTATGCTCTCTTGCATGCACACATATGCATGCCTGTTTCATCAGTTAGTTCTATGGTGTAAATACTAACTTAATCTGTAAACAGAACTATCCAGGCTATGAGAATATGGAAGGTCAATGCCAAGGAATCAATGTCGTCGTCATCATCAGATGGGCAACCACCTCAGAAACAGAGAATGCATATAGCTAAGCAAAGCAGTAAACCCCCCCAGGGCCCTAATAAAGTTCTTCCATCTACTGAAGAGTTGGACAGATTAGTGCTTCAAAGAAATTAGTCTGCATTGTGTTCAGCCACCACTTCAAGATGACTATGAATCAAAAAGGAGCTGCATTGTGTTCCAGAGCGTGAAGCTTCTGCTTCTGCTTCTGCTTCCGCTTCCATCGAATTGTTCATGATGCCTGGCACTAGGCCATGGTAAATGCTCCTCCCTAATCAGTGAATTACTTGAAAGCTCGCGATCATAGCGTTTTGAACTAGGTACAGCTAAACACTTCTTTTACTTCCATCTCTGCTGAGACATTGCCAACAGGGAGGATTACCTGTAGGCTTGTAAAACCTACGTGAAAACTATGACACATGATTTCGAGTAAGCTCTTATTCGACACACGTACGAAACTGCTGACACAACATGAAGCTTTCAGCTTCCTTTATTCGAGACGGATACCGTTAATTAGTTCTTGAGCAGCAGCTTGAAGGAGATGAGCTTCCGGAAGTTCTCCCGTTCCTTCTCCCACACCACCGCCTCGTACCCGGCGGACGCGCCCTTCTCGTTTTTGGCCACCAGCAGTAGTTTGTAGTTGACCCCGGCCACTACCTGCCTCTGAGCTTTCACCACGTTCACCAAGGTCAGATGTTCCTTCACCTCTTTGTTGTGCTCGGAGACAGCGAAGACAGAGACATCATGGACGTGGGGGTTGTTAACGTCTACCGGCTTATTAGACAAAGATGGATCTTGGGCTTCCTTGTTCACATTCTGACCCCACAAAGACTAGTTTCTTTGAAGCACTAATCTGTCCAACTCTTCGGTAGATGGAAGAACTTTATTAGGGCCCTGCTTTGCTTAGCTATATGCATTCTCTGTTTCTGCAAACTTTTGGTCTCTTATCGAATTCATACCAACCCATGCCGATCTTATGTAAGCTCTCTCTTTGCCTTTGGCAATGTCTCAGCAGAGATGGAAGTAAAAGAAGTGTTTAGCTGTACCTAGTCCAAAACGCTATGATCGCGAGCTTTCAAGTAATTCACTGATTAGGGAGGAGCATTTATCATGGCCTATTGCCAGGCATCATGAACAATTCGATGGAAGCGGAAGCAGAAGCAGAAGCAGAAGCTTCACGCTCTGGAACACAATGCGGCTCCTTTTTGATTCATAGTCATCTTGAATTGGTTCTCGGGGGAGGACCATCTTGACCTAAAGCATGACTGTTCTGCACGAATTGTAGCTCATTTACGAGTTGGGCACGACGTTCCTTCAAAAAAGTTTAGGCGGTTTGCCAACTTTGCAAGTGCCGAAGCTGACGAAGAGACTTGTTCCTGAGTGGAACCAGAATAATTTAGTCAATCTCAGGTGTTTCAATGTTTTCCAAGTCCGCAAATCTTAGTTACACACTGGAGAGTTAGATAATCTCCAAGGTGAGCTTTCTGCATAAGTGTTTTACCTCCTCAGGTCTGGAAGAGTTTTTCTTTGTGGTTCCACTGAGATTTTCTTTAGGTGTAAATATTTTTAAAATCCCATAATATTTCTAATAATTTATTATGAAAGAATGATAATAAAAATAATGAGACAATTCTAAGGGCAGAACTTGGTACAATGATAAGATTGCGCCTTTGAAACCAAGATTCGAGCCAAAAAAACAACCTTTTGTACTGGATATTAGCTCTCCCCGGATCCCACATTGGCAGGACCTTTGTGTACTGGATACACCTTTATAACTCTATTCTAGATTTGAACCTAAAGATTGAAAACTAGGTTATTTTTGGCCAAACAATAGACAAATTTTTTTTTCTAAACTAGAAACGCAAGGTGAGATATTATAGGTGGTGGATCAGATACACCAGGTCTTACAAAAGCTTTTAGCAACTATCTTGGTTTGGCTATACTAACTAGTAGTATTTCCTGTTCTTCCTATAATTTAATCTGACAGGTAGGATGGCCCCGTAGACCACTAACAAAAATAGCAGCATCTTTGAAGAATAGTTATCTGGTTGCTACACTGCATTTAATATGTAGGTCTCCTGCGCAGTACTTGTCTACATTTTCGGTATCAACTTAGTTGATACCTTGTGCTTGTTCGTAGACTTACAACAACTTTATATTGTGTTTATTCAATCAATTATTTCGAGAGGGATTGATCGAAGCAACTTATTGGACCATGCATTTAATGCGACAATATGGGATGTCCTTGTTGATCCTTCCTATCGGTGAGGTACAATCATATATTTTCATTTTGTTAATACAAAAGCTGAAGATCTTGTCAAAATCTTCATATCATGATTACATTGATCGTTTCGGATGTATTTACCTAGGAAATCTTGTAATGCGCACAAGGCTTGTGAAACTTTGATGCCTTTTGAAAGAGGGGGTCTAGGTAAAGCACTTGTGGAGCTAATACCGGTGTGATTTTGATTGAAAATTATGAGATCTTAACATATTTTAATAAAATTATAAAAGGTCTTAAATGTTAGGTGTAAATATTTTTGCATATAACTAATAATTTATTATGAGATAAAAAATGGATAAGGATCCCACAAGTTTGTATCTGGATACACCCTTTTGAACCTAAAGATTGAAAAGAGATATTGGCAACATAACTTTTATTCGCAGATAATAAAGGTATGGTTAAAAGGTCACAAAGTAGGTAGCTTCATTTTTTACAGTTCATGAATTTATCAAGCTACAAGTGTTGCAAAACTTCATCTTGGTTGATATCTATCGTCATTCATTGATTAGCTTCTACGAATGTGTATATGTATGAAGGATTTCTGTTTCCACGATGTGTGGCTATTTAGCTTGCAGATTCTCAAAGGTATATTGATTTATGACATGTTGGTTTAAATAACTGCTGCAAGATTTAACTTTCCTGACTACCAATATCATTTTGTCAAAAAAAAAAAAAAAAAACAAAGACCACCAATGGTGTTACATTGTTTAACCATAATACATGAAAGAACTCGAATGTATGGCATTTTTTTTCAGGCATTTTGTTTATAATACTACAAACTTGGAAATTCATTATGTTGTCATGCCGTTACTAACTGCAGTGGTGGATTTCTACAAGAACTTGGGATTTGAAGTGATCCTGAAGGTATCAAGGGCATGTTCGGTACCCAAGATATTAGCGATCCTGATGGTGACTCCATGGTCTCTGAATGTGTTTTGGGTACTAGAAACTACATGGGCTGTCTGAAAGTAATGGTGCTATTGCAACTATGTAAGTATATGGAACCTTGTTTGAGTTAATTTTGCTACTTTTAAAATTCATTCTCATGATGATGTTGGGTGAAGCTTCATTGTGTAGATCGCTAGAGACAGTCATTCTGCATGGATGTTAATCAATGTTCCCAGAAAAGATGTCTAAACGAGGTGGGAGGTAACAGTTCCATTATGCCCTTGTATCTTTCTTACACCCGAGTGGGGTAATCAGTTCCATTGTCCCAGTCCGAATATTTGCTAATTACATGTGAAGCGTCCTGAGAAATACTTAAAGCCTTAATGTTTTAGGTTTGCTATGGTGATACTTGAAGCCTTACAAAACTGGTGACTTCGATGTATGTCTTGCGATTTTTCATGGCTTTTGATGCTGTGCATCATTACACTCATGTAAACGGGGTCCTATTGTTATTTAGATGATTTTGTTTTAGATGGATGGATGGAATTTACTGAAATGCCAAACATGAAAAATCCGTGCAAGTGTTGATGTTACGCTTGGGAAGCTTAATCCTTTCGAGCAAGGATCCAAGGATACTTCCAACATGGCCGATAGGGTGGGAGTGGATGTGACCAAACCCTGGAGGAGGAGGTTCTCGATATCTTAACAAGTGGGGATATCCACCGTTGCGGTGTATATCTTGCGTTGACAAGGTTAATTAGTACGTTACTAATGCAGGTATTGTTTTGGATAATACTATTGCTGTGGTGGATATGTCTGCGCGAGATCTTTCGGTTTGTGCCTGTGTTCTTATAGTGTTTCCAGTATCTCAATGAGAAGCTCTATCCTTTGACACAGGTCTAATAGGAAGAAGCTAATCACAACTTGTTTTATGTTCTTCGGATTTGATGCGAAGCCTATATTTCCCAATGACGTAAAGAGTAAGCTGTATGCCCCGATCGAAGAGCTTCTTTACTAGGCCGGTGTGAACCAACTTGCCATAGCGAACGAAGAATGCGTTTTGCTCACCGTCCCGTGAGAATAAGATCCCGCAAATTGGTCGATTTCGCAATGATTTAATTTTCTTGGAGGCATTTCAGGTAGACGTATAGCGAGGTTTCCAGATCTCCGACGTGATGTCCGACCCAATTGCATAAGAAAAAGCCCGACTGTCATTCGAGAACGGGCCCATAACGAAGCAGAAGGTCTGGGCAGATCTTACCGCAAGCCTCCCAGTCCCTAAACTGCCTCCAAAAAATATTAAATCTTTGCAAAACCATTCAATTTACGTTTTCTTATTCTGACCTGCGGTGATCAGACTCCAGCGACACAATTAAGCTTCATGCGACGGTGATGGCGCGGAGAAAGCTGGTTCACGCTGACCCCTTCTCGCTCGGCGGCCTACACGAGGATAAACCCTCCTCCGCAGAGCTCTCGGCCGCTTCTGCCTCTCCTCCTTCCGCCTCCTCCACCCTGGCCAAGTGCTTCGCCCTAGTTTTTGTTGCAGATCGTACGTATGTGTGCTGGACTTTGTTCCTTATATTTGTTCCAAGTGCTCTTGGGATCGATCCACTGATGGAATATTTTACATTGTCCTATTATTATGTAGTCATTTCCAGCATGCGAAATGGATTCGCTGATGGAATATCTTGTGTTATCATCTATAGCGCTTAAAAATATCATGTCGCAAAAATCAAGTGGAACACAATTTTTCCTGTTTGACTTGACGGCTATGATCTTGACAATTAATCTCGATTGCTCGTGCTTTGGGATGTTAACAAGTGCTTGATAATTGCCTGCCTTTGGGTACGTTCCTATTGATTGCTTGCTTGCACGTCTTCCAGCACGTCGTGTGCGTGCCGTGCCGGGCGTTTCGTCGAACAGCTGGAACGCCGATGCAAAGCGGGGGGACGGCGGCCGACTTCATCGACCGGAGTCGACGTACTTTGCGACGGCGAGAGCTTTCAGAAGGCAACGAATCGGATGTGAACTCAAGGGCTTCGATGCCTCTGGTAACGAGCGTCGTGTCGCACTGTCATAGTGCATGTTACTCGTTAGTACTAGAGTCTGCTCACCGACTGTGAGAATAAGATGTCGCAGTTAGGACGATTTCGTAACGATTTAATTTTCTTGGGGGCAGTTCATGCACCCAGCGGGTGGCGGTAAGAGTCCCTGTTGGTCTACAGATCTCCAGCGTCCTTCAAATCCAGAATAAGCCCGGCTACAAGCGGGCCCATTAAGAAGCACGAGGTATGGAAACCGCATCGTGTTCTTACTCCCAGTGCCTAAACTTCCTCCAAAAAAAACTTAAATCTTTGCAAAATCGTTCAATTTTACGGTACCTTATTCTGACCAGCGGTGATCAGACTCTTGTGTTGCCTATCCAGCCACTGTAACAACGTGGAGTAAACCGGTTCACGTTGAACCCGGCTCCCTCGGTTTCCTCTGCAAAGCTCTTGTCGACTTCTATCGATGAGTTTCAACAACTCGTCATCCGTGCTTGAAGACCGCGTCAAACTCGGAACAACCGGCGACCAAGCTCCTCATGCATCCTCGTCCCCGTAGGTGGAGAAAGCAGTCATGTACGTGATGGAGTGGGCCTCGAACCCACATTCTATCCGTCTCCTATATCAGCTACAGAGCTTCCGACGCCTATCCAGCCTCATAGTCGCAGCGCAGGACCGTCTTCGGGCTCGTCGGTCATTTCGTCGAACATCTGGAGCGCTGACACAAGCCGAAGCGATGGCATCTCGCGCAGTACGCGCCGACCAAAGAACTTCGCCAGGCCGGTGTGAACGAACTTGCCACAGCGAACGAAGAATGCGTTCTGCTCACCGTCTAGTGAGAATAACATACCACAAATTGGTCTATTTCGCAACGATTTAAATTTCTTGGAGACTGTTCAGGCAACCAGTGGGAGGCGGTAAGCGTATAGCAAGGTTTCCAGATCTCTGACGTGACGTCATTCAATCGGGGCCGGATCAAACCGGTCCGACCCAATTGCATAAGAAAAAGCTCGCCCGCCATCCGAGAACGGGCCGCAGGTTCTAACAGGCTGGGCCCATAACCAAGCAGAAGGTCTGGACACCGTTAGCGACCTTACCGCAAGCCTCCCGGTGCCTAAACTGCCTCCAAAAAAATTAAATCTTGGCAAAATCATCAAATTTACGTTATCTTATTCTGACCTGCGGTGATCAGACTCTAGTAGGGGTCTAACACAGTGAGGCTTCGTGCAACAGAAACAGCGTGGAGAAAGCTCGTGCGCGTCGAATCCATCTCGCTCGGCCGACACAATGACATCCTCCTCTGCGCTACAGAGCTCTCATCGGCTTCTACCTCCTCCACCCATGCCGAGTACGTAAATTTGAACCTTCAACCCACTAGAGACGTAAGGTGCTCGACCAAATGCGTCTACGAAGTTGCTTTGTTCGTCGTTTTTTACCTACTTAGAAGTGTGCATGGAATTCGCTCCTTCAAAGGATGATGTCTTGTTTCCCATGTTTTGCCCACTTATGGAACGCTTTTACTCCAAACCTGGACCAAGATTGATCTGGCTGCGTGTCTCTAATTGTTTTTGAAAAAAAGAAATTGCTATTCGATATCTTTAATTCCAATGGGTGAAGTTGGAAAAGAAAAAGTGTTGCATTGCAAGGTAGGTAGTTTAGAAAATATTATAATTTTTTTTAAAAAAATAAAATTATAAATAAAAAATATTATAAATAATAATCTCCTGTTTAATTTATTAACTTCCATATTCGATTGCTTCACTCCAATCATTTTTTGTGGTGGGACTGCACTATTATTTAATTTATTTACTTCAAAATTTGATTGTTATCACCCCAAAAATATTTTACGAAACTGATATGAGAGATTAATCATTGCGGAGACCATCTAATATCTACGAGTCCATCACACACAAGTCTACGAGAGATTAATCATTTCGAGAATGTAACCTAAATGGCTGAAAACTCCGGACAGTAAAGATCGATGCGAAGCTGTAGGCAAAAGATCTGATTTTTATCAATTCACCGACAAAATAGATTTAGGTCAACCTAAAAATGACACGGACATTATTATTCTTTTTTTAAAACTTTATTCTCTTCTCCTCTCATCACCAAGAGGAAGCGAAACAAAAGAAAAATAAACAAAAAGCTTAGAGGAGGACAACGTCCACAACAACAAGTGACAGTGGTGGGAACGTGGGGAGTGGGGGGAGACGGTCTCCTGTGAGAGGATTCAAAACAAACCATCGATGTAGAAAATTGTGAGAAACATTATCGTATCTACCTCTTTGAAGGCGGTACCATGCCACATGGATTTGATATAAAATCTTTGTGTTTCCTCGGACAAGAATGGAAATGCCACTGTAAACTGCCTCCTCAATTCCAGTCTTTTGAGTTTTTACTTGAGGAAGCAACAAAGCAGCGAATCGAACCTTCTTGCAACATATGATGTGTTAATATGGCAGTTTCAGAAATGGCTCTCGATGGAGAGAACAAATAAGAAACTATTCAAATCAGATCTTTACAGTCAATAGACATATCCAACTTCAACAAGTCATAAAAGGAAGCAAATTTCCTTCCTTCTGTCCGCTGTATTTATTTTTGCTATATAAATAAAGGAAGATCATTTCTTGTAGCCAATAGCATTCATTACCTCCCGAATGATGTTACCAACTATTTATGGTCACCAGAAGCAGATAGAGATGAGCTGAGACAAAAGTTGCTCCATGCACGTTTTTCTCCCCCCCTACATAAAGCATGCCAATAAGAACACGTTAAATAGCAAGAGTTGATGAAGAACTTTCTACCTCATACAGTCTCCGGCTGAATTCTATTTACAGTGACACGCGGCTCGAGCAGGAGGAACCAAAAGTTTCACACTCAAAATTGTTCCCTTAGGAAACAGAACCTCCCGATTTTTATTCCATACAAAGTGACAAACTTTTGAGCAAAAAAATACATCAGAAAATTCTCATTTATAGGATGAATAATGCTTTCAACAGGTACAATTATATCTGAAACTTCAGATGACGATGATCTTTCATGACAAGCAAAGATAATGTTTCAATTCCAAGGTGGATGATAATCTTAACTAGTTCGAGGTGGTTTAGGTTTTCATTCTGATTTCTCATCCCAGTATATGTCATTTATTTCTCCACGCAGCATCATATTCGGACGTATCTCTTCATGCGATTTCTAAATTTTGCTTCTCTTGCCTAAATCGACTCATCACGTTATCATCTAGAACAAAATGGTGGTATAGAAAAGGAATTTTTAACCACAAAAAAAAAAAAAAACGTATAATAATGCTTACCTCATCATTGAACCCTTGGAAGGCATTCGTCATGGATGAAAAGTGCAAGACTTTGATAACTTTGTACTATAAGATAAATTGACAAACTATTTAGCAAAGCTTCTGAACTCTTCTAGAGTACATCAGTAAAAGCTTCAAGCATGATTTGTCTGATCCAGTTGACAATTGCCAGGAAGGTTGTAAGAGACGAAATATGTAGAATTTTCAGTTGCCTTTGCAACCCAAAGATGATATGTCTGATCCCTTGCTCGCTTCACCAGATTATAGAACCCAACCTACACAAGGCACGGTGCTAACGATGAATATAAGCTCTGGAAATATACAAGCATTACTAGCTAAAATTGATACTTAAATATAGATCTCATGAGATATTTCTTCCCAAGGGATTGCTCCACATTATCACATACTACGGTTCCTTCATGGTGGTGGCTGAACAGATCCTTGTCCACCATAGGTGACGAGAAGCTGACAGCAAGCAATCAATCATGTTGTTCCTAATATTGAGAAGTTGAGCTACAATTGCATCCGTCTGTAATGAAAATCCATTGCTTTTTCTGGCGTTCAGACATGCAAAATCATTGTTGCAATATCAGACACTAAAACAAGCAGCACAACCAATTGAAAAGGGAACTGAAACAGGAAGACAGAAGCCACAGATACAATGAGATTCGAGAGAAAGGCACAAGATTTACCTTACTAGAGGTATCTCACCCAAATTTGACAAGTTGACTGATTTGCGAGGATTAAAAACTGGTCTGCACGAAATAAGATCGATAAATTAGTTATAGGGATGCTTTTAGTTTAACCAAGGAATGCCAGAATTTGCTTACTCATATTTATCAGCCTCCGTTGAGGGCAATTTTTTTCCATACCGTGGAATATTCACCACCTTGAAGATAAAGGACATCCACACTAAAGTTCAGTGGCATAAACCCTGAAACATCATATAGTTTTCCTTCTACCAGGTCAACTTTCTGTTGGACAGCAGGACATGGAAAGCAAAAGTTGTCTTAAACTCTGTTTGAAGACAAAGCTTATGTAACTAGAAGACTTGGGGGGAAAGAATTAAATGCTTGATGGATGAAAGCAATTTAGTGGATCACTTCCAAAGGGAATGCAGCGTCTAAGTTAGAAACGAAAATGATTAATGACGGTAAAATTTTCATGTCAATATATCAAGCAAAATAAAAGAGCAACGACCACTGAATATAAGGATTTGTGTGGACTGTCTTGTTACGTCTTTCCCAGCAGTAACTAAATTTTCATGCTTTCACATATGTGATTTCACGAATAGAAGAATAGAGATTTAGGAGCAATAGAAGCATTATTTCCACCATTACCTGATCCTCACTTGGGCTCTAGATTATTATCAAGCCTTTCCTGGATCTGCACGACTGTTTACTGGTTAAACCTGCCACCCTAACCCTCATAAAGGGCGTGACCTCCCTTGAAGCAAGGCCAGCATCTTTCAAAGCTTTCTCGATCTTCTTCTGCAGATGTGATTGCCTAATCTCTTGAAATTTAACCGTACATCTTTGAAAGGGTTTTCCAGATCGAACCAAATTTTAAGGAATAAGAACCGATACCAACCTTTTGCTTTGCTTGGTAAATTGAGAAGGAAAATAGTTGCTTTGATGTCATATCTGCCATTAAAACTTCAGGCACAGCAGTAGTCTCAAGTATCTCACAAAGTTTTGCCCCTTCATCACCTATCATTTATGTCGACAAAAACATATGATTGCTCAGACATAATAGTCTCTGCAATATTACATCGTCTGCAGTGTAACCATATATCTCGAGTGAAAAACTAATGCCATTTGCATATCAGATTATGATATTATCATGGACAATAATTTTAACAAGAGTAGCATGATATATCTGATTACAATAGAATCATGGAAAATTATGCCCACAAGAGCAGAAATACGAGGAGATGACGACATGCAATATTTAAACAAAATGGATGAAAATGGCCTCACACATGCACTGAACACAGTGTTTAGTGTTCTAATTTTGATGTTTTACCTCCTTTCTCATCTTTAGTACTTTATTGCTTGAATATATTCATCTAGACCATCTGACAAATGCAAAGACCCCTAAAAGTGGTTCATACCAGCTTTTCAACTTATCAGGAGTTTAGAGAAAACAAAAAAAGGACATCACCCAAAAATATAGGATTATCGTATAACGAATGAAGCTGTCATTTACCTTGTAATTTACCATGATAGATCATTAAGATAATGCAAATAGCGTAGAGTTATCTGTTACACAAAGTTTAAGAATAAGATAAATGAGCACCTCTGGTTGTATATCTGAAGTGCCCTCTTTTCCAATCTTTCTGATCTTATAACATACCCACCGTCAGAAAACCTGAGTCTAGCTTTAATGAAGTTATGCCACGATGATATACACTTATGCCTTGAGACTTTATCCAGTAGAAAAAACAATTAGGATACCTCTCCTTGTATAAAATGAGATAAATCCTTATAATTCCCACCAATGTTCGAGGGACTTTACCCCTAGAGACTTTGATACAACTAAAAGCCAAAGGAGCATAAATTCTCTTACCTCAAAATGTTAAGGACATAAGAAATGAATCATGCTATAAGAAACATATACAATATGCAATATGATAACCACAAATTTTCAACAAAACTACTTCGTACACATTCGGCCTGTGACTCCGTCATGGCAGGCTTCGAGTCCTTCCTCCGTCATGATAGATTTCGTGTCCTCCTTCTACTGTGGCGAGCTTCAAGTCCTCTCTCCACCGTGACGAATTTCAAGTCCTCCTACTGTGGCGGGTTTCAAGTCTTCCCTTCGCTGTGGCGTATTTCGAGTCCTCCCGTCTTGGCGAGCTTTAAGTCCTCTGCTGTGATGGATTTTTTAAACTTATTAGGTGTGAATAACTTGATATGACCTCATTTTTTAATTGCCACCACAAAAAAAAAAAAGATGTAATATCCCTAACTATTTGATTAGTTTTAGTTGCAAGTATAAAAATTAGCAATTGCAATTGTTTACACTGCATTTATGTAAGTTTGCAGGTCATTACTATGGGGTATGAGAAGCATCAATATATGCAACCTTACCTCTAAATACACAAAGAGGCTGTTCCAGTGACCTGGAACCCATGTCGCTTCCCGTTGTACCAAGGCTCACTCTCTAGGCTTGGAATTATCCTACACATGATATATCATTTCTGTTTTGAGGATGGAATTATCTAACACATGATGTATCACTTCTTTATTGAGAAAAATTATAAAATATCTACATTCTACTATAAGTATGATATTACCTCTTAAAGAACTATTAAAATTTATTAACCATTTCTTGAAAATGCTACTTGGAATTTGAAGTGCAAAATGTAAAATTGTAATATTGCTTTAGTAATCCTGGTATATGTTTGATTGTATATGACTTCTCAAGTTATATAAATCTTCAGATGGACTGTGTTATATGATATGGCATTGGGAATCAGATAAGCTAACTTCCTGAATGAAGGTTTTTAAGATGTAATGATTCTATTGTCTTCTTACTGTTACATATCTTGGCCATCTCAGATATTTGGTTCATCACCACGCTTGCTGGTTTCAAGTTTCAAACAAGTGCTGGATTCATAATGGACTCTCTGGGTTCGTTCCAAGTTAAGCACCTTCATTTTAAGTCACTCAAATGGTTTTTACATTTATAACCACATTGTATTCAAAGTAAATTATGCACATTTTACTCATTTAAAATTAAAACTAGTATGTTTTTTTGTATTTACGCTGTAATTAGAATGAATTTTGCTATATTACATAATCAAAAGAATCACGCCTTTATTACTGCCTGTGCTAGCAGAGAAATACGTATCTTTTTCAACAGTTGTTGTAGAACGATCTTTGGTTTTATATTGTTACTGTAATATGGTTAAGTTCCATGATTTGCTTCCTATGCAATTGTTAAACTCTTGGTGACTTAGTGTTATGCTACCTTTGGGCCTTCACAACTCATGGCTCGGCATTGTGATTTTCTTCCCTTTTCATATGACAGTGGTTGTTTTCCTTTTCGTCCTTTTTGTTCTTTATGGTTTGACTCCCAAAAGGGGGAATGTCTTTTTGTTCTTTGTATTTTCCCTTTTAATCCTTAACCCTTTTTGGATGATTTGGAAGGTGCGTGATGATGCACTCCTCTAGTTCTCTACTGGATTTCCACTATGATGTATACTCTGAATTCATGCATATCTGAAGGGACCAAAGACATAAGTCCAGTCTGGGTTAAGTGACAAGTTCCGGATGCTTGATGGTATAAAATCTATATAGATGGATCATGGAGCCAAACTTTGATGGTGGTACTGGTTTTATGGTGCGTTTAAGCTATGGTCGATGTATTATGACAGGCTGCAAACGTATACAACAAGGGAAACCTTTGCTCTAAGAGTTAAGTGCAATCAGAGAGGGCACTGAACAGGCCTTAGCTAATGGTTTATAAATAATTCTGATTGAATCACATGTTATGGCTGTAGTCAAATTCTCAACAAAGAGCGTGATCCTCTCTATGGCAACTCATAAATTTATTAAGGGACTGTGAATGTTTTCTCAATCAATGTATGGATTTCTAAGTGCTTTGTGTTTAGGTAGGCCAACAAATCAATTAACTGGTTGGCCAATTTTGCTAAGAGATCAAAGTTTTTCTTTGGAAGGAAACTGGCCTTCCAATTTGCTTGTCTTACCTAGCTTTGATTCCCAGGGCTCCTTTTGTATCAAGTTAAAGTTACATAATTTTCTTATTTTTTGAAACAAGAAAAAGAGGGGTAATATGCATACAGAGGAGTGTTGGGAAAAGATTAGATATAGAGTCTTGAATCTGCCCGAAGCGACAAACACGATAATATTCTTTTTTCCTCTTTATATGAACCAAATAAGATATAATTTAACACGAAATATATTATTAATAATCTAATAGTGCAAGCCAATCATATTAGTGACATAATACTAAGTAAATCACGAGATAAGATTTATGTGAAAAAGCCCTTCAACGTGACAGGAAAAAACCACAAGTAAACTAGATCAATGTTCCACTATAAAATAATAGGACTATAATGTCACTCTCTCTAGATTAACCAGAGGATATCGATATCATATGAAAACTAAACATTTAGATAAGTTTCACGAAACCAGGGAGAAAAACTGAACAGAAAAAAAAATCTTAATGATCTACACCGATCAATTTAAAGAGCATCATGGTGTCTAGATCAACATACAAAAAAATCATGATAATCGGAACCAATTTCACTAACCAATAATCAAATCTTTCTTCTCCCTAGATGAAGGCTCTTTTCTTTCCTATGATGGCCATCTTTTAGGTTTTTCTTATCTAACTCATATAAGATTAGGGTTAGGGTGTTTTAATTAACCCCCATGGGTCTCACCACTTAAGTCCATGGGTAGGACCACCCAACTGGGAGATCGGCATAATTGTTGTTTCTATGGCCTGACTAAACTGTATGAGTCGATACCACTAGTACTAGAAAACTAAAATCCCACCAAACTTTGCAATTCCATGGAAGCCATATTTGGAAACCAATTTGATTATTCTTTTAGGAAGCGGAAAGCTGATACTTGTCCAGTTGAGCTCATGATATGATTCAGTGTTACTGTGATTCAAAAAAATAGAAATAATTTATCAAGGAAGAAAGTTGTCATTAGAGTATATGACCAAAAGCTTATGTCTGTGTTGTTTATTTCTTTGTCCTTACAAATTTAGACAATCAATGTTTTATCTATTGTGTTATTTGTTTAGTGTTTCTTGCTTTCTTAAACATTTTTATTAGCTATTTTTCCCTCATTCCACTTTCATGTTGTTTCTTGATCAGTCTTCTTTCTTGATAACATTTTTTTTTTAAAATTTTCAAATCGAATTCTCAAACCATTCATCAAGATCTAAAGAAAGTTCAAGACTTAGAGGAGGTCTGTAAATCAATGTAATTTAGTGTAATGGAGGCTTGTTTCTTTGTATCTTGTGGTAACATGATGAACACCTTTGAATTGTTTCACACTTAAACTTTGATCCACATAATTCCTTTCTTGGCCCAGGAAGAGTAAAGCAAAATCCAATAGCAATTCTGTATAGGCATGATGTACAATTCTAATTTGTTGTTTCTTTAGCATCACATCTTTGTTGCCATGTTAAATTTCAATATTAAGAGCATCTTACCTTGTTTTGGGCAGTAGGAATCGATGATGCACATATTTATTTTGCAGCAAAAAGAAGGGCAATGGTTCTGCCTTTGAGGGCTAGCTTTTGGGATTCCATTAAATCTGGGTAACTGAAAATGTACATTAACCTTTCATTCATAAGATCTATATATGTTTTTTGAGGATTCTCATCGTCCTTGATGTTGTAAGCTAAGTTTTCAATTCCTTTATTCTTCTCAAGCTTTACTGGAATCAAATAAATTTTGCTGCAATCTATAACTCGTTACTCATTTTCACTATGGTCTTATGTTTCGATTTAGGAAAATGGATTTTTGGATCTATTTGAAGTGTATTTTTTTTTTTTTTTTTTGTTGACTTGCAATCTTAACGAGACATTCTATTATCAACAATGTGCCTCTTCGTGTTTTACTAATCTTCTGGGAAATAATGAGGCTGTTTGCAGTCATGTTTGGTTGGCAAGTGAAAAATTACCGGTTAGGATAATTAATATTCTATTAATTGCTAGCTTATGATGTTTGGTGCTGAAAGTTGTTTCAAAAAGACATATATTTAATTAAGGCAACTCTGGAGGGGTTCAACATTTATTCTTGTACAGAGCTAAATGTGCTTGTACATACCTAGTTAAATATTAGGGACATCTGTCAACATTTGCAAACATGCATGCATACATAAGTAGGCAACAACCAATTTATTGCTATATTTATTTATTTTTTATTGTTGGACTACTGTGAGGTATTATCACCTTCCTTGACATAGCAAATGATGTTGCATGTGAAATTCTGCTTCTTTGATTATGGGCAGCTTCTTGAAGAATAACAACTCATCAAACACAAGTTGTTGTTGAGCCACCTTCAACTTTTATGGAAGAAGAAGACCCCTTTCCACAAGATATAGTGCTTCTTGAAAAGACCCAACCTGACGGAACATTTGAGCAGATCATCTTTTCTTCGGCTGGAGACGTTGATGTATATGATGTGCAAGCTCTATGTGACAAGGTACTAAAAATATATTGTCTCATTTTTATGTTCTAGACATAAACCCTTTTTTATTTTCTTTCATTTTTATGTTTCTTATATGCTGTATAAAGTATAAACTGTGTATTGCTTCTAATACCTAACATTGTGATTTTCCCTCTTGCTTTTTAAGCCATTTACTTTTTGTAGATAAACATAGTATAGCTATCATTTTATTTGATATTTGGAAATATTACTTCATAATGTATAAGAAATTCATTGGTTTTTCGAGAGAAAGACCCAAAACAGAAAACATCCTTCATTTGCCTCTTTATCTTTCAAGACAATAAAAATACCCTTATTGATAGCTAACAGATAAACCCAGCTAGACTGAATCAGTCAAACATTCAATCAATGATAAACCGAATCGGTTACAATGTTTTTAATAGTGTTTTTAATAGGGTTAAAAAATATTGTTTTTATTGAACTAAAAACACTGAAACCCTATTCAAAACAATGCAACTCACTCTTACTTAATTCAAATTCTCATAAATATTAAATATTAACTTTATTATATGTATTAAGGTTCCATGAAATATTTTATCAAGAGTTCTTAAGTGATTTTGAATGAAAATTAAGAATATTTTGACATATTTCAGAATAAAGGATGACAAATCCTTTTTTTTTTATGGAACCTTAAATTTAGGTCTATCATTTTTGAAAAATCTTATAATATTTATTTTATTTATTAAAAAGAATTATATTCAAACAAATTTTCTCATTAGAATGTTTTTGAATAGACTTACAGGGTTTTTGTCACTAAAATAAAACATTGTAACTCTATTTAATTAATTGAAAATTTCACTAACAATAAATATCAATTTTACTATACGTTTGGATGCAATGATTTTGATTGAAAATTATGAAGATCTTAACATATTTCAAAAAAACCACCATGATAAGAATTATAAATTTCACTTTGTCTTGAATTTAGGTGTAAATATTTTTAAAATCCCATAATATTTATAATAATTTATTATGAAAGAATGATAATAAAAATAATGAGACAATGCTAAGGGCAGAACTTGGTACAATGATAAGATTGCGCCTTTGAAACCAGGATTCGAGCCAAAAAACAACCTCTTGTACTGGATATTAGCTCTCTCCGGACCCCACATTGGGAGGACCTTTGTGTACTGGATATGCCTTTATAACTCTATTCAAGATTTGAACGTAAAGATTGAAAACTAGGTTATTTTTGGCCAAACAATAGACAAAATTTTTTTTCTAAACTAGAAACGCAAGGTGAGATATTATAGGTGGTGGATCAGATACACCAGGTCTTACAAAAGCTTTTAGCAACTATTTTGGTTTGGCTATACTAACTAGTAATATTTCCTGTACTTCCTATAATTTGATCTGACAGGTAGGATGGCCCCGTAGACCACTAACAAAAATAGCTGCATCTTTGAAGAATAGTTATCTGGTTGCTACACTGCATTTAATTTGTAGGTCTCCTGGCACAGGTACTTGCTGTTTTCAGTATCAACTTAGTTGATACCTTGTGCTTGTTCGTAGACTTACAACAACTTTATATTGTGATTTATTCAATCAATTATTTCATAGAGGGGATTGATCAGAAGCAACTTATTGGCATGGCTCGTGCCACTTCTGACCATGCATTTAATGCGACAATATGGGATGTCCTTGTTGATCCTTCCTATCAGGTGAGGTACAATCATATATTTTCATTTTGTTAATACAAAAGTGAAGATCTTGTCAAAATCTTCATATGCGATTACATTGTTCGTTTCGGATGTATTTACCTAGGAAATCTTGTAATGCGCACAAAGCTTGTGAAACTTTGATGCTTTTTCAAAAAGGTGGTCTAGGTAAAGCACTTGTGGAGCAACTAATCCGGGTGTTCTTTGCAAAGAGATATTGGCAATATAACTTTATTCGCAGATAATAAAGGTACTAGTTAAAAGGTCACAAGTGGTAGCTTTTGTGTACAGTTCATGAATTTATCAAGCTACAAGTGTTGCAAAACTTCATCTTGGTTGATATCTATCGTCATTCAGTTAGCTTCTACGAATGTGTATATGTATGAAGGATTTCTGTTTCCACACGATGTGTGGCTATTTAGCTTGCAGATTCGGGTATATTGATTTATGACATGTTAGTTTAAATAAGCTGCTGCAAGATTTAACTTTCCGACTACCAATATCATTTTGTCAAAAAAAAAAAAAAAAAAAAAAAGACCACCAATGGTGTTACATTGTTTAACCATAATACATGAAAGAACTCAAATGTGGTCTCCTTGAAAAAATAGCTATTTTTAGGTTGTAACCATCAATGATTTTGGATCTTGTCTTGAGGTTTCGATATCGCATCGAGTTACCTTCATTTATAACCACATGTATGGCATTTTTTCAGGCATTTTGTTTATAATGCTACAAACTTGGAAATTCATTATGTTGTCATGCCGTTACTAAGCTGCAGTGGTGGATTTCTACAAGAACTTGGGATTTGAAGGTGATCCTCGAAGGTATCAAGGGCATGTTCTCGGTACCCAAGATATTAGCGGTCCCGATGGTGACTCCATGGTCTCTAAATGTGTTTTGGGTACTAGAAACTACATGGGTGTCTGAAAGTAATGGTGCTATTACAACTATGTAAGTATATGAACCTTGTTTGAGTTAATTTTGCTACTTTTAAAATTCATTCTCATGATGATGTTGGGTGAAGCTTCATTGTGTAGATTGCTAGAGACAGTCATTCTGCATGGATGTTAATCAATGTTCCTAAAAGACCTCTAAACGAGGTGGGAGGTAGCAGTTCCATTATGCCCTTGTATCTTTCTTACACCCGAGTGGGGTAATCAGTTCTATTGTCCCAAATCCGAATATTTGCTAATTACATGTGAAGCGTCCCGAGAAATAGGTGGGGTACCAATTGATTTAATGTTTTAGGTTTGCTATAGTGATACTTAAGCCTTACAAAACTGGTGACTTCGATGTATCTCTTGCGATTTTTCATGGCTTTTGATGCTGTGCATCATTACACTCATGCAAACGGGGTCCTATTGTTATTTAGATGATTTTGTTTTAGATGGACGGCTGGAATTTACTGAAATGCCAAACATGAAAAATCCGTGCAAGTGTTGATGTTACGCTTGGGAAGCTTAATCCTTTCGAGCAAGGATCCAAGGATACTTCCAACATGGCCGATGGGGTGGGAGTGGATGTGACCAAACCCTGGAGGAGGAGGTTCTCGATATCTTAACAAGTGGGGATATCCACCGTTGCGGTGTATATCTTGCGTTGACAAGGTTAATTAGTACGTTACTAATGCAGGTATTGTTCTGGATAATACTATTGCTGTGGTGGATATGTCTGCGCGAGATCTTTCGGTTTGTGCCTGTGTTCTTATAGTGTTTCCAGTATGTCAATGAGAAGCTCTATCCTTTGACACAGGTCTAATAGGAAGAAGCTAATCACAACTTGTTTTATGTTCTTCGGATTTGATGCGAAGCCTATATTTCCCAATGACGTAAAGAGTAAGCTGTATGCCCCGACCGAAGAGCTTCTTTACCAGGCCGGTGTGAACCAACTTGCCATAGCGAACGAAGAATGCGATTTGCTCACCGTCCCGTGAGAATAAGATCCCGCAAATTGGTCGATTTCGCATTGATTTAATTTTCTTGGAGGCATTTCAGGTAGATGTATAGCGAGGTTTCCAGATCTCCAACGTGATGTTATTCAATCGGGGCCGGATCAAACCGGTCCGACCCAATTGCATAAGAAAAAGCCCGACTGTCATTCGAGAACGGGCCCATAACGAAGCAGAAGGTCTGGACACAGCTAGCGATCTTACCGCAAGCCTCCCGGTCCCTAAACTGCCTCCAAAAAATATTAAATCTTTGCAAAACCATTCAATTTACGTTTTCTTATTCTGACCTGCGGTGATCAGACTCCAGCGACACAATTAAGCTTCATGCAATGGTGATAGCGTGGAGAAAGCCGGTTCACGCTGAACCCTTCTCGCTCGGCGGCCTACACGAGGAGAAACCCTCCTCCGTAGAGCTCTCGGACGCTTCTGCCTCTCCTTCCACCTCCTCCACCTTGGCCAAGTACTTCGCTGCCATTGGCTGTTTCCACCCATGGGAGCCATACGCCATGATCACACAAGTCCGGGAGACGATATCCTTCATAGATAACTCGTCAGAAGGTTATCTTGCTTCTCCAATGGCTCCACAGTTCGCATACATATGAACAAGAGATCACCATTGTGTAATTGCTTTGCTATCCTCGGAGAATGTCCGTCGCTCCGTCAACCTCCAAGCAACCAAATATGGCAGACGTGCCGACGATTGCAGGCTTCGTAAACCCTGGTCCACCTAGTCGGAGCGCAAGACTGTGTTCGAGCTCGCCGGGATCAGACTCTTGTGTTGCCTATCCAGCCACTGTAACAGCGTGGAGTAAGCCGGTGCATGCCGAACCCATCTACCTCGGTTTCCTCTGCAGAGCTCTCGTCGACTTCTACCTCTGCCTTTGCCAACATCGGCCGCTTCGTCGTAGATCGGAACCTTCAACCTACCAGACAACCTTATACACCATAAGGTCTACAGGACACACGCTCGTATCATACGGTGTGCTTTTCATTTGATTCCATATCGATGCATTTCAACAACTCGTCATCCGTGCTTGAAGACTGCGTCAAACTCGGAACCACCGGCGACCAAGCTCTTCATGCATCCTCGTCCCCGTAGGTGGAGAAAGCAGTCATGTATGTGATGGAGTGGGCCTCGAACCCACATTCTATCCATCTCCTATATCAGTTACAGAGCTTCCGACGCCTGTCCAGTCTCGTAGTTGCAGTGCAGGACCGTGTTCGAGCTCGCCGGTCATTTTGTTGAACATCCGAGCGCCGACGATCGGCGGCGGCATCTCGCACAGTACGTGTCGACCAAAGGGCTTCTTTGCCAGGTCGGTGTGAACGAACTTGCCACAGCGAACGAAGAATGCATTCTGCTCATCGTCCCGTGAGAATAAGAAACCACAAATTGGTCGATTTCGTAACGATTTAATTTTCTTGGGGAAAGTTCAGGCACCCACAAGGAGGTGGTAAGTGTACAACGAAGTTTCCAGATCTCCAACGTGACGTTATTCAATCGGGGCCGGAGCAAACCGGTCCGACCCAATTGCATAAGAAAAAGCCCGACCGCATCCGAGAACGGGCCGCTGGTTTTAACAGGCCTGGCCCATAACGAAGCAGAAGGTCTGGAGACCGCTAGCAATCTTACCGCAAGCCTCCCAATGCCTAAACTGCCTCCAAAAAAATTAAATCTTGGCAAAACCATTGAATTTACGTTATCTTATTTTGACATCCGGTGATCAGACTCCAGCGACACAATTAAGCTTCATGCAACGATGATAGCGCGGAGAAAGCCGGTTCACGCTGAACCCTTCTCGCTCGGCGGCCTACACGAGGATAAACCCTCCTCCATGAGCTCTCGCTCTCGCCTCTCCTCCTTCCACCTCCTCCACCCTGGCCAAGTGCTTCGCCCCTAGTTTTTGTTGCAAATAAATGTATATGTGTCTTTGGACTTTGTTCCTTATATTTGTTTCAAGTGCTCTTAGGATCGATCCACTGATGGAATATTTTACATTGTCCTATTATTATGTAGTCATTTCCAGCATGCGAAATGGATTCGCTGATGGAATATCTTATGTTATCATCTATAGCACTTAAAAATATCATGTCGCAAAATCAAGTGGAACACATACACAACACATATACTACACACACTACACAATACATAATACATATATACAACACACACACACACATACACATACACAACACACAATACACACACTACATAATACAAAATACACAACACACACACACACACACACAAAATACACATACACAATACACACACACAACACACAATACACATACACAATACACAATACACTACATACTACACACAATACACACACACTACATAATACACAATACACAACACACAACACACAATACAAACATACAAAATACACATACACAACACACACAATCCACATACACAATACACATACTACACAATACACATACACAACACAATATACATACTATACAATACACAATACACTACATACTACACAATACACAATACACTACATACTACATAATACACATACACAACACACACAATACACACTACACACACAAAACACATACACAATACACAACACACACTACTACACAATACACATACACAACACACATACTACATACACAACACACACTACTACACAATACACAATACACATACACAACACACATACATAACACACAACACACACTACTACACATACTACACAATACACATACACAACACACTACACACACTATACACATACTACACAATACACATACACAACACATAATACTACACAATACACAACATACACTACTACACAATACTACACAATACACATACTACAACAATACATATACTATATAATACACATACACACAATACAAATACATAATACACATACACAACACACATACACAATACTACGCAATACACATACTACACATACTATACAATACACATATATAACACAACACAATACACACTACACACACAAAACACAATACACATACACTACTACACAATACTACACATACACAACACTACATTCACACACATAAAATATAATACACATACTACACAATACACAATACTACACAATACACAACACACACAACTACACAATACTACACAATACATATACTATACAATACACATACATAACACACAACACAATACACACTACACACACACAAAACACAATACACATACACTACACTACATTCGCACACACAAAATACAATACACACTATACAACACACAATACTACACAATACACAACACACACTACTACACAATACTACACAATACACAATACACAATACACAATACACAATACACATACTACAACAATACATATACTACATAATACACATACACACAATACAAATACACAATACACATACACAAGACACATACACAATACTATAAATACACATACTACACATACTATACAATACACATACATAACACACAACACAATACACACTACACACACACAAAACACAATACACATAAACTACTACACAATACTACACATACACAACACTACATTCACACACATAAAATATAATACACATACTACACAATACACAATACTACACAATACACAACACACACTACTACACAATACTACACAATACACATACTATACAATACACATACATAACACAACACAATACACACTACACACACAAAACACAATATACATACACTACTACACATACACTACACTACATTCTCACACACAAAATACAATATACACTACACAACACACAATACTACACAATACATAACACTCACTACTACACAATACTACACAATACACAATACACATACTACAACAATACATATACTACACAATACAATACACAACACACACTACACACACAAAACACATACACAATACACATACACAACACGCTACTACATAATACACAATACACATACACAAAATACATACACAACACACAACACACACTACACAATACACACTACACAACACAATACTACACAATACACATACAATACACATACACCACTTATACACAACACACAATACACTACACACACTACACACACTACACACTATACAATACACATACACAACACACAACACACACTACACAATACTACACAATACACATACACAACACACACTATACACACAAAACACATTACACATACACTACATACACACACAAAACACAACATACAATACAATACACACAACACATACTACACACAACACAACACACAACACACAACACAAAATGCAAAACATATAATACACACACACAAAACACAACGCATACACAAACACACACAAAACACACTATACACACAAAATACAACACACTACATATACACACAAAATGGCAAAATCATAATTTTGGCTTAATGACAAAATTGTAATTTTTGTAATGGCAAAACTGTAATTTTGCCTTAATGGCAAAATTGTAATTTTTCTAATGGTCAAAATTATAATTTTATGTAATTGCAAAATTATAATTTTCCTAATAGCGAAACTGTAATTTTATATAATGGTAAAAATATAATTTTCGATCAATGGCAATACTGTAATTTTTGTATAATGGCAAAAATGTAATTTTGGCTTAATGGCAAAATTGTAATTTTCCTAATGGCAAATCTGTAATTTTATCTTAATGGCAAAATTGTAATTTTCCTAATGGCAAAACTGTAATTTTTATGTAATGGAAAAAATATAATTTTCGATCAATGGCAAATATGTAATTTTTGTATAATGGCAAAATCGTAATTTTGGCTTAATGGCAAAATTATAATTTTTCTAGTGGCAAAATTATAATTTTGTCTTAATGACAAAATTATAATTTTTCTAATGGCGGAACTGCAATTTTCATGTAATGGAAAAATTACATGAACCCTAAACCCTAAAACCCTAAACCCTAAACCCTAAATCCTAAACATAATTTTGGCTTAATGATAAAATTATAATTTTCCTAATGGCAAAACTGTAATTTTGTTTTAATGGCAAAGTTGTAATTTTCCTAATGGCGAAACTTTAATTTTATGTAATGGTAAATATATAATTTTGGATCAATGGCAAAACTGTAATTTTAGTATAATGACAAAAATGTAATTTTGGCTTAATGGCAAAATTGTAATTTTCCTAATAGCAAATCTGTAATTTTGTCTAAATGGCAAAATTATAATTTTCCTAATGGAGAAACTGTAATTTTCTATAACGGTAAAAATATAATTTTCGATCAATGGCAAAACAGTAATTTTTGTATAATGGCAAAATATAATTTTCGTTTAATGGCAAAATTATAATTTTCCTAATGGGAAAACTGTAATTTTGTATAAATGACAAAATTGTAATTTTTTCAATGGTGAAACTGTAATTTTATGTAATGGCAAAAATGTAATTTTTGATTAATGGCAAAACTGTAATTTTTGTATAATGGCAAAATCGTAATTTTATCTTAATGGCAAAATTGTATGTGTATTGTGTATGTGTATTGTGTGTATGTGTATTATGTAGTATGTGTATGTATGTAGTATGTGTATTGTGTATGTGTGTATGTGTGTAGTGTGTGTAGTAGTGTGTGTGTGTGTTGTGTGTATTGTGTGATGTGTAGTGTGTATTGTATTTTTGTGTGTGAGAATGTAGTGTAGTATATGTATAGTGTGTATTGTATGTTGTGTATGTATATGTGTATTGTGTAGTATGTATATGTGTGTGTGTGTGTGTGTGTGTGTGTGTGTGTGTGTATGTGTAGTGTGTAGTGTGTGTAGTGTGTGTGTGTGTGTGTGTGTGTGTGTGTGTGTGTGTTGTGTATGTGTATTGTATGTGTATGTGTGTTGTGTGTATGTGTATGTGTGTATTGTGTAGTGTGTGTGTGTGTATTGTGTAATATTGTGTGTTGTATAGTGTGTATTGTATTTTGTGTGTGAGAATGTAGTGTAGTGTAGTGTATGTGTATTGTGTTTTTGTGTGTGTAGTGTGTATTGTATAGTATGTATATATGTATTGTGTAGTAGTATGTGTTGTGTATTGTATTTTGTGTGTGTAGTGTGTATGTGTGTTGTGTGTTATGTATGTATGTGTATTGTATAGTATGTGTATTGTGTAGTATTGTGTATTTTGTATTATGTGTACTAAATTTTATGTGTGAATGTAGTATTGTGTAGTAGTGTATGTGTAT